>CM047816.1:81247394-82641431 GCA_026214975.1 Gentiana macrophylla
GATCATTGTGAGGAGTGGCTTGGGCCTCCACCCATTTAGACACGTAATCCACGCAGACTAAGATGTATTTATTACCGCAAGATGATGGGAATGGTCCCATAAAATCGATACCCCATACATCAAAGACTTCGCATTCGAGGATGGGTTTTAAAGGCATGTCAAAGCGCTTTGTCAGTGAGTACCGGTTCTTTGGCACCTATCACAAGCTTTACTGAAAGCTTCCGTATCTTTAAAGATCGAGGCCAATAGAAACCGGATTGAAATATCTTAGCAACGGTTTTCCACGGACCAAAGTGTCCTCCTGTGGGTCCACCGTGGCTTCGCTCAATGACGCCACGTTGCTCAGATTCTGGAATACATCTCCTAAGCAAACCATCTTTACAGATCTTGAAAAGATAAGGTTCATCCCAAACGAAATATTTTAAATCCGAGAAGAACTTTTTCTTCTCATGATAAGACATCTCTGGATCGAGATAACGGCCATGAAGGTAGTTTACAATGGAAGAATACCATGGAACATCAGGGGAGCGGCCATCGATCAACATGATGTTTTCTAGAGGAAAGTAAAGATCTATATCATCTGGTTCATTCTTTTCCTCATTTAACATCCTAGACACATGATCCGCTACTACATTCTCACCGCTCTTTTGTCCTTAATTTGAACGTCAAACTCTTGTAGGTCAATATCCAACGTAGTAAGCGCGGTTTAGCCTCTTTCTTAGTCATCGTAACGCAAAGAAGGCGTGATGATCCCCACACGATCACTTGAGCTCCTAACAAGTTACTACGAAACTTGTCCATAGCAAAGATCTGCGGCTAGTAGTTCCTTTTCGATAGTAGTATAGTTAACTTGAGAGGGGTTCAATGTGTGGCTTGCGTAATAGATAGGCTGGAACTTTCCTTTGATCTTTTGCCCTAGAACAGCACCAACAGCATAATTTGATGCGTCGCACATAAGCTCAAATGGTAGGTTCCAGTCAGGCGATATAAGAATCGGAGCAGATATTAAACGATCCTTAAGCTCCTCAAACGCTTGTTTGCAGCTCTCATCAAAAATAAACTCAACGTCTTCCTTTAGTAAAGTGGACAGGGGCTTGGCTATCTTGGAGAAATCTTGAATGAACCTTCCAGTAGAAGCCGACGTGTCCAAGAAAGCCTCTCACTTCACAAGCACATTTTTAGGATAGCTCATCTTCTCGATAGCTTCTACTTTTGCCCTGTCAACTTCTATACCTTTGGCTGAGATCTTGTGGCCAAGAACTATTCCTTCATCTACCATGAAATGGCATTTTTCCCAATTAAGTACTAGGTTCTTTTCCACACATCCTGGATAACACTGATCAAGATTGTCAAGGCAATCATCAAAAGATCGACCAAAACCGAAAAATCGTCCATAAAAATCTCCATACACTTTTCTACAAGCCCGTCAAAGATGGCTAGCATACATCGCTGGAATGTAGCTGGGGCATTGCAGAGACCGAACGGCATTCGTCTGTAGGCGAATGTACCATAAGGGCAGGTGAAGGTGGTCTTTTCTTGGTCAGCTGGATCAATGGGTATCTGGAAATATCCTGAATATCCATCTAGGAAACAGTAAAATGCGTGTCCCGCCAGACGCTCGAGCATCTGGTCAATGAATGGAAGGGGAAAGTGATCTTTCATGGTTACCTCATTGAGCTTTCGATAATCGATGCAGACTCTGTAACCAGTAACAAGCCTCAATGCAATTTCCTCTCCCTTCTCATTCTTCTCAATTGTAATTCCACCTTTTTTGGGAACTACTTGAGTCGGGGAAACCCATTCACTATCCGCGATGGCATAAATGATTCCCATGTCCAGAAGTTTAATGATTTCTTTTTTAACGACTTCTTGCATATGAGGGTTAAGCCTTGAGGTCTGTCGACACACTTGGCGCCCTCATTCGTCTTGATCTTGTGCATGCAGATGTCAGGAGATATTCCCCTGATATCTCCTACTTGCCAACCAAAAGCTTTTTCATTCTTCTTCAAGACGTTGATCAATTTCATTTCCTCTATACGGGAAAGCTTGGCAGATATGATTAAAGGAAGCTTGTCGCCTTCTCTTAAGAACACATACTTAAGATGTTTAGGTAACGGCTTCAACACCAAATCCGCAGGGGGGTCTTCTAAACTAGACTTGAGATCTCCACTTTTCAACTCAATATCATTGAGTTTACTCTGTGGTCCCACCGCCAAAGCTTCTCCTTCCAACGACTCTTCCTCAAAATCACCGCTAGTTGATCCAGATTCACCCTACCATGAGTATTCAGATTATCAACTAATCGCTCATATTCTGCTTCTACAGCCATGACTTGCTTATCCATATAGTCGGTGAAATCATCCGTCATATAATCAATGGAAAACCGGTTGGAGGGCCGGAGGGTACTTGAATGGACTTTAAGACATTGTAACTCACCTCTTGGTCACCAACTCGGATAGTCACGTGCCCACCATCGCAAATGATGAGAGCTCTAGCTGTAGATAAGAAAGGTCTTCCTAGAATCAACGGAACGTTTTCGTCTTTCTCTATATCTAAAACATACCAATCAACTGGAAAGGTAAATCGATCAATCTGAACCAAAACGTCTTTTAGGATTCCTGAAGCTTTCTTAGAGGATCTATCCGCGAATTGTAAACTCATAGTAGTGGGTTCTAGAAGACTTTGTAAACCTAGCTGTTTGCATACAGACATTGGCATAAGGCTTATAGAGGCACCTAGATCACACAAAGAATTTGGGAAGACTAGACCTCCCATCAAAACTGTAAGTACAAATTTGCCAGGGTCACCTCTTTTAATTGGTAAGTTTTCATAATTAATCATGGAACAATCCTCACCAATCTGCCTTTCCATGCCTGCTAATTTCTTTTTCGAAGACACAACATCCTTGATAAATTTTGTATACTTAGGCATCTCGACTAAGACATCCGACAATGGAAGATTCACCTGAGTATTTTTCAAAAGGTTTTAGCACCTTTTCGTACTTCTTATCCTCAATCAAAGGAATGTTGCTCTTTCTCGGTGGAAATGGAAGTTTCTTAAGGTCATCCTCGGAGAAAACCTTTTCGAGGATGCACCGACACTCATCTTCCGAGATCCTTCCAACGAACAGTTTTTTGATTTTCGGTGAGTCGGGGATCGGCCTCGACTTTCGCTTTTTTTTCGGTCCTCAAAGGATCAGCCACTTGAGGATCACCAAATTCTTCACCTCTCGGGGATCACCACCTGAGTTTTCTCTTTGCTGATTGGGAGTGTAGGTGCTCGGCTTCCCCTCCCGCCTTATCAATGGGAGGGGCTGGTGGTTTCCCGGATGGGAAGAACCACTAACTTGAGTACCGCTCCTTAGATTCATTGCATCGCCTCCTCCTTACCGTATTGAATTGATGGCACGAGGTCGAAGACATGGGCCTTTGTTCAAATCGGCTGAGCAACTTGACCACCCGCTGGATTCTTCTCGGTGGCTGGCGGTGCCCTGGGGTCTAGAAGCCAAGCTGCTCACCAGTTGCCCAATTTGTCTCTCAAGATTCTTCATCGATCTACTTTGCTCTTCCAACTTAGCCTCAAGATTTGTAGGTTGGGAGGGGCCTTGAGAGTTTTGGAGATTTGGAGCATAATGTGGTGGGCCGACTTTGAAATTGAGAATTTGAATTGGAAGGCCAATTCGATTGAATTTTTGCGTAGGATTGGAAAAATTCGAGTTTTGATTCTCGATTAAACCAGGGTTTTCGTTGAAATTCTGATTCGAATTAAAATTCGAGTTGGGATTGAAATTAGAAGATGGACTAAACCCTTGGTTTTGAAAATTGCCCTGGCCTGGAAACTGATTGAACCTTTGATTGTTCTGGCCATAGAATGCATTTACTTCCGCATTCTGTCCGTTCATAGGCGGAATTTAGAAGTGTGCCCCACCTCGTCACAATTTTGACATGTGACTTGATTGTACCTTGTCCATAGTCATGAACAAACATTTACTTGATAAGGTGCGTGGGGATTAAATTGACATTGGCCATTCATATGGGCGGTCCGACAAACAATTTTTGCAATACTGTAACTCCGAGGGTTCTGTGGAAAAGAGGAGTTTGATTTATAGGATTGGAAACTTGAGGTGGGGCCATCTCGCACTGCGGCATGGCAATCAAACTTTGTAAATTGACTTCCTCAACCTTGGGAGGAGGAGGTGCTTGAATTGCTTGATAAGAGGGGGCATAGTTATATTTTGCAATGTCCTCAAACAATGCCCATCCCTCATCAGGCGTTTTCTTCAGAAATGCCCCGCCAGAAGAACTATTGACCATGCCTTTTGTAAGCTCGGTCAATCCACTGAAGAATGTATTGACTTGCCTTTCCAGTGGCAAGCCATGGTGGGGGCATTTTCTAAGAAGGACTTGAATCTCTTCCAACACTCGAAGAAAGATTCATTCTCTCTCACGATAAAATGTGAAAATGTCATTTAAGCTTTCGGGTTTGTCTTTGAAGGTGGAAAATATTGACTCAAGAACTCCTTTTCGAGTTCTGCCCAGGTGGTGATAGATTCAGAAGGGAGAGAGGTGTACCACTCTTTAGCCTCTCCTTTCAGAGAAAAAGGAAAAAGTTTAAGTTTAATAGCATCCTCACTTACTCCTTGGATGCGTGTAGTACCGCATATCTCTAAGAATGTGTGTAAGTGGGTATGCGGATTCTCTGATTGGTAGCCGTGAAAAATTGATGCGTCTTTGCATCATCCGGATGAGTCCTGGCTTCACTCAAAAGTTTGTGCAAGAATCATTTGGAATAACAATAGCCGGGTTGACCTTGACTTCGCCTGGCATGGCGTAGTCTGCCAATGTACGTCTATTATCAGCGGCCATTATCACAAAATCAGTGATTTCTCTTGCTAGTTGTTCTTCAAGATCTCGCTCGGCTCTGTCTGCCAGAACCGCAGAACGGAAATTCCGCCTGTTTGGCCGGACTATGGTTCGCTCGGGGTCAGGGGTGTATATTAACGGTCCCTTATGACTCCGAGTTTGCATAAACCGGACCAAAAACAAGTGGAACAAAACCTAAAAACTAAGAAGAGATAAAAGCCTAAACTAAAAATTAAAAGCCTAAAGAGAGGAAAGGGAAAGAAGAAAAGGAAACAAAAGTGTTAAGGAAAACAATACCGGACGGACGTCCAAAAGATTGGACGGGCGTCCAGATGAATTTGAGATCGGACGGGCGTTTAGTAATGTAAACGCTCGTCTGACAGACAGAATACCTGAACGGGCGTCCAAAACTTATGGACGCTCGTCTAAGTGAATAAAACCAGACAGAATTGATAATTTCCCAGCGGACGGGCGTCCAATATCCCAGACGCCCGTTTGCTCACGGGAAAACTTAGAACAAAACAGGAATTTGCAGATAATGCAAGAAGGGAAGAAAGAACGTCAGAAAAAAAACAGAAGGACAGAAGATCTAACTTCAAGAAAAAATACTAAGGGATGGTTTTAAACCCTAATTATCTACTTAACAACTACCTAAAACAATTATCAACTAAAAAAACAGGAATTTAAAACGGATTAAAACAGGAAAACGAAACAAAAACAAACAGAAAAACAGGAAAACGAAAACAAAAACTAGACAACCGTCCGGTTCCCCGGCAACGGCGCCAAAAACTTGTCACGGATTTTATCAACACAAAATAAACAAGTAATAATCCGGTTAACCTCAAGTATAAGGATCGTAGTAATAGCGGTTAATGCCGGGTCGATCTTACGGGGAACTAAACGATTGTGATTTCTAGTTTTTATCTAACTAACCTATGTCACGATTACTAAGCTAAATAACGGATAAAACTAAACGAATACTGAAAATTAAACTTAACTAAAACGTAAAACTGGACAGAAGAGATGATCTAAAGCCAGGAAAGATACGGGCTGCGAACCAATTTAAACTAACTAATCTAAGATGTAGATAAAAGTAACTAACTAGACAAATTCAAGCTTTTAAGGATTTAAATCAAATTTATAACGAGCAAACGAGGATTGATCCACCTATCCAACAAGCATTGATTCCCTATCTCGATTATATTGCGGTTTTATTCAAAGTTGTGATTCACCTCACCTAAACATGAACCCTAATTCCTTAGAAAGTTCATCTATCAATCTACTATCTTCCGATGTAAGATTAACGCGTTTAATAACCAAAGGTGCAAACTTTGTGTTTATAATCTAGTAATCAGACCTATTAACTTCGTTATGATAAATTCGAGTTACTATTCTTATTCATGGTGATCTAGGGTTTATTAAGACTTCCATCAACAATAAACAATCAACACATGCATATCTTCCGATATAAAAGCAAATTAAACATGAATAAGCATGAATAAGAAACAACCTTTATTAAAAACTCACAGTATAATCAAGAAAACAAAATCAACAATTGTTGGACGGCTTCACAATACTCGTTTGATGAAGCTTTTAGCCTCTGAACATCCTCAAGAACTCAAATTTGCGTAAGCTTGATTGCATAAAAAGTAACTAGTGTTTAATCTAAACTAAGAGCATAAAAATAGGAATAAAAGATGAAAACGCAGCCTAAAGCCGCCCCTAGGTTTAGGGTTTTGAATAATGTGTGTATGATCCTCTTTTGTGGAGAAAACAACCCGACTATATATAGATTTTAAAGTCGGTTCTCGCTAAGTCGGCCACCGGACGCCCTGCCTGAAACCTTGAACGCCCGCCCACTCTTCAATAAAACTTGAATCGGGCCGAGTCATGACCAGACGCTTCGTCCGAGACGGCGTCCACTCCAGCGCCCAAACTTCACGAATCAAAGATGACATCACGGGACGCTCGTTCAATTACATCAGACGCCCGTCCACTGGACGGAGATTCTGGACGCCAGTTTGATATGATCGATTTTGATTTATTTATCTTTATCTCTTCTATCTCTATCCCACTTCTTCATTATCTCTTTTATCATCAATTAGCTCGAACTTAACCAACCTTTGATCATCTTTTGAGCCTCAAACATGTATCTATAACACATAAAAACATCGCAAAATGTAATAATGCTCAAATAATCATAAAATCACAATTAAAACGCCAAAATTAACCAAGTTTGCGATTAACTCATTTAAAATCTCATTTGCTCAATATATCCATTAAACCCTCGTTTCTTATGCAATTTAGTACAAATACGGGGAAAAATATCATAGAATATAGCGTTATAAATCGTATAAATTCACCCTTAACAGATGGCCTCTCCCATCTAAGACGTTTTAGCTAAGTTCTCTCCTCTCATGGATTCCGGAGAATCCTTATAGGCAGAGCCCAATTTTTGTAGCTCGATCTCCTAAGCAAAGAGTTGATGCTTCAGAGACTCGTTCTCCTGGATGGCGGCTTGTAAACTCTAATTAAGCTGATCCCATTCAGCAGACCCTCTCTGCAAGTTAGAACCCATTTCCTCAAGTTCTCTATGCAAAAGGAGGCAGAGGAAAGCCTCTTAAATGTTTCTTTTCCAATGAGAGACTCCTGCAAAGGATGAAAAGAAGTGTTAAAAGAGGCAAAAGCCAAGGATGAAATTAAGAAAGATGGCTAAGAATACGCACATATTCGATGGTGTTGATTCCTTCGTTGGCCAACTATTCATTGGTCATCTCCAAGAAGGGGTCGACCTCCAGCTCTTCTTCGGTCTCCTTCTTGCCCTATTCCTCGTCAGGGTCAGTTGGCTCAGGATATTGGTCTAAGGAGGCTTCAGATCGACTTCTCTTCCGTGGTGGGCCACCCTCGGAGCGGCCCTTCGGGATAAGGGGGATCTCGTCATCATCAATGTCCTCCTCGCCATCAGGGATGTCTATAGTAGGAGCTACAACATCCCTCCTGGGCATAAGAGCGTAGAGGGGTCCCCTAATGATGCCCCAAACTTGGTGAAGCCTGGACAGCACTAATGGGTACAACGTTGGTAACGCCCCCTGCAGCTCGGAAGGCAAGATGTTCCTCAGTGTACGTACTTTCTGGAGAAGCATTTTCTTCGACTTGCTCCCCTCAGGCCATAACCAACACTGTGGCTAGAGAGGTCACTGTAGAAATGAGGGAAAAGGTAAGTTAAAAAAAAGAGAAAAGACAAAGATTAGGTAAAGGACTTATGGGTATCACGGTCTTCGATGCCGAGAGGACCAGCCGAGCTGCCCCAATCAGCTGAGAAGAGAGTTCTTTATTATCTAAGAAGATGCCAGAGTCCAGAATTTTCCGCAAAGCACGGAAAAATCCTCAATATCGAGAAGAGGATCCTTTGAACATCATTCGATCTCCACCGTCCATGCTCGGGAATCCTCCGCCCGAACAAAGAAGAATCAAGCACGCCACCTTGATTGAGGTGAGGGCCCATCAGCCAGGTAAGCCCTCACACCTGACCGGCGAGGAAACTGATACCACCCAGTAGGTCCAAGGTTCTTCCTGATCTGATGGAAGCTACAAAGGAGGCGCACCAAGAAGCAAACACCTACCATCCGGCAGAGGATGCATAATACCATTAGGAGCGATCTGAGCAGCTCCTATGCCATAATGTCGCAACACGTCTAAAAGAGCTGGACATCAGGGTAACCTTTACCCACTCTTTATTTGGCCCTATAGACGACCCAAATGCCCTCGAGAGGTCGATAGGCGTAGGGGACGAGAGTCCTCTCGGGAGGTAGGAATAAACACGGCCCTGTCTATCCCATACTCCTCACAGATATAGTCTATGCTACTTTGGGCAAAGATAGATTCCATACCGCAACTACCAATAATTTCCGTGGTCCTTTCCCGAATCCTAAGTCTGAAGGCCGGATCAAAAGTATCAGAGAAAGGATGGGTAATAAGAACCTGATTTGGGTCGGCTCTAGGATTTCCCTCTCAAGAATGGGGAGAAAGTTCCTTTTCTATAAAATAACTGGAAGGGGTTGAGGCTCTCAGTTGCATGAATACGAAGAATATACGTATAGGTGATAGAACCCACTCAAAAAGCTAAGAAGAGTGTGAGGCCGGATAATATAACTTTGCTTTGATCCTTAATGACAAAAGTAATGCCTGAAATGACAAGTGAAGTGATGGTTGGCATGAGTGGGGTTATAAACCCCATACACGTTCTAGAAAACCGTTCCGTATAATGGTCGGGAAATGCCTCAAGTCCTAAAAAACATTTATGGCGAAAGTTTTGACAAGATGACTTAATCGGACTGATTCATTTTCTCAGACCTGGAAAGAAAAGAGCCGAGATCCATAAAGACAGTATAAGGCAAGCCCAAAAAGTTCATAATGCAGATCTGACCTGACCTTAAGAGCTCAGGTAGATCTAGGGGGCTTATAAAGATACCGGATTTCACCATGCCACGTGTCCCGATGGAAATAGGGTTAGAAGATTAACTTTAAGGACTAAGAATCCCTTTGTAGGCCTAAGAGCCAATCTACACCTCCAGAGGAGGGAGGAGGTCATTCCACAGGTCCACCATAGGTCGGTCGGGACGAGATAGAGATAGACCTATCCAGCTCCGAGATACGGACCTCGACTACTCGTCCCAGGTTGTCCAGAGCGCCTAATAATAAAAAAATGTTTCTCGATCATGATAATTATGGGAAAATTCTCGAGCCATTAAGGCTTTGATCTTTAACACTTAAATTCCACGATTATCTCCTAAAACTAAGGGATAATTACGATTAGTTGTACTTGTGAGACACGAAAGAAAGGTCCATGATGGACATGGCCCATGAAGGCCTAGGGCATAAGGGTTCCCTATAAAAACGTTCTACGGGAACTACTGTGAGACTTGGTTACTGATTCACTTTTTGGATACGTAGGCATCTTGGGAAAAATCACAGCTCGGTCTAAATCATAACCCCCAAAAATATCATTTTCCCAGTCATACTCTTTTGTTCTTCATCCTTAATTCAATTACCTTTAAAATAAAAATCCGGATTTTATACCCGAAGGATTTTACTTCGTCGTTTTACTTGTAAGTTCTTCACAGACCACAATTGTCTAATGTACTTCATTACGAATAAGGAGTTGAATATGAGACAACACAAATAGCTTGACTCATCAAGAATTATGACATTTCATACACTAACATATCTGAAAGGCTAATCTTGTGGCCGTTGCTTTGAGCCAAAAGTCATCTTCAGGGTTAGTTTCCACTTTGACAGTTATGCCTCAATTAATCGAAAAGTATGACAGACTTTGGTTGGTGGTTTTCCAGGTATTTCCCATTTGAGTGGTTGCACCCCTAATGTCCAGGCCAATTTTGATTAAATGAGTTAAGGCCGCTTTAGGGAGAGATAATTTCTTAGGGAGGATAGAGTCGGTGATGAATCTACCTCGAAATTCCAAATTCGCTCACCAAAATTCTATGATTCAAGGACTGTTTGTGTATTCTTCTGGCGGCATATTTCCTCAGGGAGGATCTTACAAAGGCACACTATTAATATTATGTCATATGTGGTTGATTATGATTGGTCCATGTATGATTATAGGTGTCACACTTGTACTGGTACACCTAGGAGTTTGTTATTTTGGAATATGATATGTTGGTTCATTCACTGAATATATACTCACGTGTAATACTCTGCAAACTATCAATGAAATCCAATTATCACAAAATTTTGGTTTCTATCTTGGTAGCAGAGCCTGGGCGGCCATGTCAACCTTGGGCCGCCTTACAGCGGCGTTTTGCCATTATCAACTACTCTCTCACTCCATTTCTTCAATCTGCGATCGGAGATGCATCAATATAGAACTTCTCATCCATTACTACACCAATCCGTTCTATATTCACACCATCTTTGATGTTTGGACCACCAGAATCAGCCCACCACAGATGTCTGTCCGTCCACCACCATTTTATCATGGTGCTACAACTATCCATCCTGATTTCTCAGCTCCACCAAACTTTCTACTCTCACACCAACCTTAATTTGGCTCCAATTTGTCTTGAACATTTCAACGAAATTGGATCAAAACAACTATCTCCTATGGAGATATACTATTCTTCCAATCATTCGAGGGAACAAGCTTGAAGATCATTTGTTTGGTACCAATATACCACCATTTTATCAAACTTTTGGTCTGGGTTAGTCCCACCTGCAACGACCACTTCAAAATCCAGCCTCTGTTGAATGTCATACTGTGGATCAACTATTACTTGGATGGCTTCTTGGATCAATGATAGAACAAACATTACAGGAAGTGGTTGGATGCAACACACCACATGAAGTATGGGTAACTCTGGCAATTTTATTTAATAGTCAGTCTCAATCTAAAATTCTTGAATATAAAGATGCACTCACCAAGCCTAATTATCTTGCACAAATGAAGGGCTATTTTGATAGGTTAGCTGCTGCTGGCTACCATTATCTTGCACAAATGAAGGGCTATTTTGATAGGTTAGCTGCTGCTGGCTACCCAATTTCTAGTTCTGAGTTAATTCTAGCTACCCTAGGAGGATTACCAAGAGAATATGAGTCTGCAATAGCAAATATCACCTCAAGGGTTTAGTCTATTAGTTGGGCAGAATTTCACGCCCAATTAACTACTTATGAACGCCTTATTGCCAGATTTAATCTCTCTGGATCACTTGATTTGAATCATCCCACTGTACTTATGGAACAAGAAAGAGGCAGAGACTCCTATAATCAATCAAACTCATCAAGAGGAAGAGGTTCTGGTGTAAATGGTAATGCTAGACCAACATGTCAAATTTGCAGCAAGTCTGGACATATAGCCACGAAGTGCTGGCACATATTTGAAGAAAACTATGTACCACATGCATCATCAAACCAACAAAACTCTAGACAAATGGCTTCCTTCCTGTTGCTCCTGAAATGCCTACTCATTCTGGGTGGTATGCTGACAATTGAGCTTCAAACCATGTAACACCTGATCTTGGTAAATTGTCAATGAGGTCTGAGTATGAAGGTAATGACACACCGGTGGTTGGAAATGGTAACCATGTGCACATTGCACACACAAATCCACCACACTTTCACCAAATCTTCACTTATCTAATATACTTCATGTTCCTAAGATTCATAAAAGTCTTCTTTGTGTATCAAGACCTGATCAGCGATAATCTGTACTAATTGAATTTTCTACTTTTAAATGTTTTATTAAGGATCAAGCATCAAGGAAGGTGTTTGTGGAAGGAACCCTAGAAAATGGCCTCTATAAGATTCAACCAACCAAAACCATCGATCAATCCTTCTATGTCACATCTCGAGCTCCCCTCAATCCAACAACATGTCACTTGTCTAGTTACTACTAAAACCAAAGTAGTCAGGCCATTGTATGGCATAACCGCATAAGAGATTAAGTCATCCTTCAGTCAAAGTGTTGATCAAATGTTTCTATCAATGAAGAAATGTCTTTTTGTGATGACTGCCAATATGGTAAAATGCATGTTTTTCCATTTCCTGCCACACACAGTAAAACATCTCATGTTCTTGAATTAGTTCACACTGATATTTAGGGACCATGCCCTACTAGATCAACATCTGATTACATGTATTATATCCATTTTGTTGACGACTGTAGCAGGTTCACTTGGATATAACCTCTAAAGTTAAATCCGAAGCCAACAATGCCTTTATTATGTTTGAGAAACTTGAAGAAAATCAGTTCAATACAAAAATCAAAACTGTGCAATCTGACTAGGATGGGAGTATAGGGCTTTCCCTTTCTTACTTAATGTGGCATTAAATTTAGGCATCATTGACCTCACATTCATCCCAAAATGGCAGGTCAGAAAGAAAACATAGGCATATAGTGGAAACTGGATTAACACTCTTAGCTCAAGCCTCCTTACCACAAAAGTACTGTTGGGACATTTTCTTACAAGCGAGACACCCTTATTAACATCTTACCCACTCGACGGACCTTTTCTAGGTGTTACGATCCTTACCGGCGAGTGTACCGGGTCAAATTGTAGTGCTAGTCCGGTGAGTCAGTCGTATCCTCAGGAAATGAAGATCTAATTCAAAGTGTGGTTAAACACCAAGAAGCTATTATTAACTTTCGATCTAAGTCGCAGCTTTTACTTTTTTCGGGTTAGATTATGTTAGTAGTTAGATGTTAGTAAAATAGTAAATAAATACTTATATAGATATATAGATATAGATATACTAATATAATATATAGAAACTAACCAAGATAATGTTATTAAACCATGATCTCTTTTTAGTTAATAAATGAGCAGATCTTTTCTTTGATGCAAGGAGGTCAATTATGTATGAACCGGTGTACTCTAAACTAGACAACTCCTCCTCACACGCAGCGTATGAAATTATCATATGTCAAATTTTCATCGATTTAATCTCCACAAGCGCCCCATGCTAATCTCGTTAGTCTCAACGAGCAGTGCAGTACAAATCTACCCCGGATAAAAAAGGTTATTCCGTTTGTCAGACGGCCGATGTTATTCAAAAGGCTCCGGTTGTCAGGCGGATCGATTTAACTTTCCGGTGTTAGTTTCAATTAAACCGTTGATTTAATTTTAACATTATTACGATCTTGAGCACAAATTTAATAAGATTCATCTTTCCCAAGACAAATCTGCCCCCGGGTAGGAAATAGGATTCCGTTGTCACGTTTTCACTCGGCCATTTTTACCCTCCGGTTTTTCTACCTTTTTTCTCATATCCTAACTTCACCGTTTAGTTCGTCATTAGGTTACGATTCTGTTTATATTGATTAGCTATGTCAATATTAACGTTTCATTAAGCTCAGGTAGAAAAAGATTCATTATAATTGGTTTTAATCATTATTACCAGAGTCGATCATCCATTTTTCCAAAAAGATTAAAATAGTTCAATTACATATCTTGGCTAATATTACTACTACTAATATATATATGTATAAATAGATAGAAATAATAAACATAATAACATTAGAAAATTACCGATTACAACTGCTGAATCGGAGCCTAATCCTCGTGAAAGTAACAACGGCTTCGAAACAACAATGCGATAATAAATCCAAGCATTACAACGATACTACTCTATTTATTTATACACATAAAAACATATATATACATACATAGACATATGTATATATAAGGGCCCAAAACATAAAAGAAATAAAAAAAGAAAGAGGTAGAGGAAAATATATATAGAGATTTATATATATATTTTGGGGCATCTTGAACAAATGGGTGAGGGAGTATTTATAGGGGTAGTGCACCGGCGCGGGCGTGCTGCTACTGATCTGCAATTCTCTCCTTGTCATACCCACGTCTTTGTAATGATGATTATTCGGCTCGGGCGGTCTTTTCTGTTCGGGCGGACTTTGAAAAATATCCTTCTTCGGTTTTCTCTTGTTTCGATATTAATTCTTGATTTTTCATCACACGCATTACCACAGAAGCAGTCAAAAACACGAGCCACGATAATTTTGACCACAAAAACTTAAGTTTTATTAAATTTATAGCGATAATATCTATTTATAACGATTTAGGTTTTATGAGTTTTTAGTATATTTTATGAAATTATACGATATTTTATATAATAATTACTACTTATACGTTTTGATAAAACTTAGTAATTATGACTTGAATTGGTACAATAATGCTCAAAACGGTATCAGAAATGGGGTGAAATGTTATAATAATGAGTGTTAATTTATCTCTCATCACAACCCCCCACTTAGCTTTTGGTCGTCATCGAGCAAAACAAGCGATAAAACAAAATGAATGAGAGATAAATTCATGAAGATATATGATATAAGGGACAACCAGATGCTGCAACCATTAGAATTACAACCAGGCGTTAACCTTAATATAAATGTATAACAGAGTGTGTGTGTGACAAGCCTTTTCAATTTCCACTATCCTCTCTTGAATAATTCAAGCAAACGCACAAATATCCATTCAGGCAGTCCTGATGACTTTCCTAGGTTTAGGCAGTAACAATTCCACACAAAGTTCTCCCGTGTACTTATTAGGATAATCCCTAAAGCATATCATTCAGTTTATACTGGGGATAGTCAGAATATAACTAAGTTTTCAACCATATTTCCATTTTTTTTCTTTTCTTTTCTTCTTTTTTTTTCACATTTGTAGCATATGCCTTCATTCCCAGCAATAGGACGTTTCGTGATAACACCCTAGCTGGACTACTATCATCAGGCAGTCGGGAGCTTTTAAACCTCATAGTGATATAGGACGTTTCGTGATAACGCCCTACTGCACTCAAATCATTAGTAGCTACAACCAACATATAGATAGTTCATCTTAGTTTGGTATTCTTCTTTAACTTATATCCTTCCTATCACATTCAAACCTTCAGATATTCACAGTACACATTCAAAAGTTAGGTACTAAGTTACTTCGCAATTATCTATAGAATAACCACTAGGATCTTGAATGGATACTGATTTAAAATTTTCCGCTTCAATATCAAAGGCTTTACGTGAAGGAATTCATGTTACACAAATATATTTGGAATTACAATGTACTTACGGTTCACGTTGGTTATACACATCCAAATTGATCATTATATCTTCAAATCCATGAAATATATACCTTATACAATTTATTTTAATCAACTAAATAATGCTCGAAAAAAAAATCGAAAACTAAGGGATTTATTGATACAAAATAAACATTAATTCCATTGCTAGACCAACGACTCCACTCCCCCACTTACGAACTTACATTGTCCTCAATGTAAAGTGAGTGTAAATAAGTTGTTGGGAAAGCAATGGTGCACTAAAACAAGTCAAAACAAATACTCGGATGATATTAAAGGGTGGGTGGGTGGGTTAAAGTTATGACCTCCTCAATTCCATAGTATTTGAACTAATACATGACACATGTTATTTGAAATTTAAAACAGACTAGATCATGAAATGTAACGTATGACAAAGTATTAACTCGAGTCTTTTATACCCGGATCCTCAAGGGTTATTTCAAATCGTTCGAACAACCTAAGTCCAAGAAATGCGCGATTTGAATTTTCTCTTTTTTCTCCATCGGGATTTTCGGATAACCACCTAATCGTTCCCTTTTTAATGACATTCAAACATTCATCCTGAGACTTGGTGAAACAAAATGAAAATCAATCCTAAGTATTAGCAAAGTATCATCCAAAGTATGAGTAATTATTATATTTAACATTTTTGCGGGTTGCCTCCCGGTAGCGCTTTTGGTTAACGTCGTTTGCTCGACACATAAACAACCATAATGATGATAATTAACTAATATAATATACTAAACAAAATGGGTTACTTCTAACAATTACTCACCAAAACATGTAACAATTAAGCACATGAATCAACTAGAAATAAATGCTTAATGAGTAAATAGGAAGAATAGTACCTGTTTTATAGTCTATAGCTAGACTTTCTGCTCCGGTTTTCTAATGTACTGGTGGTGAGATTAGCATGGGGCAGTTGTGGAGATTAAACTGATGACAATTTGACATATGACAATTTCATACGCTCGTGTGAGGAGGAGTTGTCTAGCTTAGGAGTACACCGGTTCATACATCAAATTGTAGTGCTAGTCGGTGAGTCAGTCGTATCTCGAGGAAATGAAGATCTAATTCAAAGTGTGGTTAAACACCAAGAAGCTATTATTAACTCGATCTAAATCGCAGTTTTTACCATTTTATCGGGTTAGATTATGCTAGCAGTTAGATGTTAGTAAAACAGTAAATAAATACTTATATAGATATATAGATATAGATATACTAATATAATATATAGAAACTAACCAAGATAATGTTATTAAACCATGATCTCTTTTTAGTTAATAAATGAGACAGATCTTTTCCTTGATTTTCGAGCCTTCGGTTTGTGAGCTTTTACATTATTGCTGAAGTCATCTTCTTCAATTATCTGCGTGTTAGTACAATCCACAGCAAAAGGACACAAAGGGTCCACACAAGAACAAGATTCTAGTGTAGTGCATGGATATTTCAATGAATTGTAAATGTTGAAGACAACGCGCTCATCATTAATTCCCAAACTAAGCTCTCCCTTATAAACATCGATGAAAGGGCTATTAATTGTTAAGTGCCGAAAAGTGTCACGAAAATGTGCATACTTCTTATCCAACTTCATCTCTTTGATTTCCTTTTCGGGAATGGGAAGTAATTCAAGATCAATTAAAGTAGGGTTAGAATGTATACCTCCCTTACCCTTGTCGTTAAACGAAGATGGTAAAGCTTCCTTGAATGTTTGTGCATGTGGAGGACACTGTGTGTCATCATTCAGTACCTTTTTCTTCAAAATATGCACTGGATATGGTGTCTTTTCTATCGAGATTGAACCGAGGTGAATTTGGGTTGAGCCGGATAAGGTTCGGTTTGAATTGGCCCTTTCAAACTTGATTCCTTTTAACTTTGCTCATTGAACAAGGTCCTACCCATTCTTGGATTTTTCAATATTTTAGGAACCTTGACCCATTCCTCATCCTTACTCTCAGCGGCCATTTTCTTATTTCGACTTGAAGATGATCCTTGGTCAGGATTTCCCCTACTAGTATGACCTCATTTACTTTCTACTCTTAACTGCCTTTCGTAAGTGTTTATGTCAGGCTTATAAGGAGTGAGTGGGGCCTTACCACTTCTGGTCATCAACTAGCTAAAATAGAAAATGCTCGAATTTTGTAGAAGAAGAAAATTGGTAACTAAAAGAAGGTAGGTACCAACGGAAAATAAAAAAAGAAATGTGATAAGAAGAGTGTTGACTTATCCTCGAGAATTTTGAGCTAATACAAGTAGAAACCATTCGAACACAATGAATTAGCGTCGTTTCCCCGGCAACGGCGGCGCGGAAAAGTCGACGGACCTTTTCTAGGTGTTACGATCCTTACCGGCAGTGTACCGGGTCAAATTGTAGTGCTAGTCTGGTGAGTCAGGTCGTATCCTCAGGGAAATGAAGATCTAATTCAAAGTGTGGTTAAACACCAAGAAGCTATTATTAACTCGATCTAAGTCGCAGCTTTTACTTTTTCTCGGGTTAGATTATGTTAGTAGTTAGATGTTAGTAAAATAGTAAATAAATACTTATATAGATATATAGATATAGATATACTAACATAATATATAGAAACTAACCAAGATAATGTTATTAAACCATGATCTCTTTTAGTTAATAAATGAGACATCTTTTCCTTGATGCAAGGAGGTCAATTATGTATGAACCGGTGTACTCTAAGCTAGACAACTCCTCCTCACACGAAAGCGTATGAAATTGTCATATGTCAAATTGTCATCGATTTAATCTCCACAAGCCGCCCCATGCTAATCTCGGTTAGTCTCGAGCAGTACCAGTACAAATCTACCCGGATAAAAGAGGATATTCCGTTTGTCGAGGCGGCGATGTTATTCAAAAGGCTCCGGTTGTCAGCGGATCGATTTAACTTTCGGTGTTAGTTTCAATTAAACCGTTGATTTAATTTTAACATTATTACGATCTTGAGCACAAATTTAATAAGATTCATCTTTCCCAAGACAAATCTGCCCCCGGGTAGGAAATAGGATTCCGTTGTCACGTTTTCACTCGGCCATTTTTACCCTCCGGTTTTTCTACCTTTTTTCTCATATCCTAACTTCACCGTTTAGTTCGTCATTAGGTTACGATTCTGTTTATATTGATTAGCTATGTCAATATTAACGTTTCATTAAGCTCAGGTAGAAAAAGATTCATTATAATTGGTTTTAATCATTATTACCAGAGTCGATCATCCATTTTACCAAAAAGATTAAAATAGTTCAATTACATATCTTGGCTAATAATACTACTACTAATATATATATATGTATAAATAGATAGAAATAATAAACATAATAACATTAGAAAATTACCGATTACAACTGCTGAATCGGAGCCTAATCCTCGTGAAAGTAACAACGGCTTCCGAAACAACAATCCGCGATAATAAATCCAAGCATTACAACGATACTACTCTATTTATTTATACACATAAAAACATATATATACATACATAGACATATGTATATATAAGGGCCCAAAACATAAAAGAAATAAAAAGAAAGAGGTAGAGGAAAATATATATAGAGATTTATATATATATTTTGGGGCATCTTGAACAAATGGACTGAGGGGAGTATTTATAGGGGTAGTGCACCGGTGCGGGCCGGTCTTTTCGGCTCGGGCGGTGCTATAATGTGATTCTCTCCTTGTCATACCCACGTCTTTGTAATGATGATTATTCCGGCTCGGGCGGTCTTTTCGGTTCGGGCCGGACTTTGAAAAATATCCTTCTTCGGTTTTCTACTGTTTCGATATTAATTCTTCAGTTTTTCATCACACGTACCCTGAAACAGTCAAAAACACGAGCCACAGTAATTTTGACCACAAAAACTTAAGTTTTATTAAATTTATAACGATAATATCTATTTATAACGATTTAGGTTTTTATGAGTTTTTAGTATATTTTTATGAAATTATACGATATTTTATATAATAATTACTACTTATACATTTTGATAAAACTTAGTAATTATGACTTGAATTGGTACAATAATGCTCAAAACGGTATCAGAAATGGGGTGAAATGTTATAATAATGAGTGTTAATTTATCTCTCATCACCCACCCTTGTGTTAAACAAATGCTCATCTTATGAGATTCTTTATCACAGGAAACCTATCTATGATCTCATAAAAACATATGGTTGTGCATGCTTCCCCTATCGAAGACCATACCATAGTCAAAAAGTTCAGTATCATACCCAAAAGTGCATATATCTTGGTCTTAGTAATGTACATAAAAGACACAAGTGTCCTGATGCCACAGGCAGACTATACATTTGTAAATTTGTTACCTTCAATCAGCAAGAGTTCCCTTATCCACCCCTACATTCCATAGCTTCTTCCCTACATCCTATAAATGCACCTAATTCCTCCAGCATCACTTCAACATTACCAACCAATCCAGTTGCACCTGCTGATCTGATATCTCCAGGTAATTCAATCACTTCTAATGCATCTACTTTGCCTTCTCAAAATGCTACTCCCTTGTGTCACCTTCACATGCACACTTCACCACACCACACACAATCACCATCTACTACCACATCCAGTGCATCTTCCCCATCCCCAACCCTCATCTTCACCATCCCACATTATATCTCCCTCCCATCAGAGTGTTCTTACTACTGATCATGCCATGAAGCCTATATCTAAGCACGGAATCTTTAAACCTAAATCTATTTTCACCCTTTTTGCTAAGCACTGTAGGTGAAAACCACTCTGAACCATCATCTGTGTCAGAAGCTTTAGCTCATCCTCACTGGTAGAAAGCCATGCAGAGATGTACAGTGCCCTCATTCAAAATCAAACTTAGGATTTGATGCCTCCCCCACCATAACAACACTTAGTTGGCAATAAGTGGATATTCAAAGTCAAACATAAACCGGATGACTCCATCCTCAAATACAAGGCGGACTTGTAGCCAAGGGCTACTCATAGCAAGAAGGGGTAGATTATGTAGAAATCTTGATCCAGTTGCTAAATCTAGGACAATCAGGGTGTTTCTTACTGTTGCTGTGACTAACAACTAGCCTATCAAACAAGTGGATATCAACAATGCTTTCCTAAATGGGAAATTTCATGAGTGTGTCTACATGCCTCAACCAGAAAGATTTGTAAGTTCTACAAAACCAGACTATGTGTGTAAGTTAATCAAAGTCTTGTATGGTTTAAAACAGGCACACCTAGGGCTGGTTTGAAGAAGCGAGAATACAAATTTTGGTGTGGGGTTTTAAGCAAGTTTTTTAAGACACCTCCTTATTTATCTTGAAAGAAGGTATTGTTACACTGTCCATTTTGGTGTATGTTGATGATTTCCTTTTCACTGGTAGTTCTGAACATCATATTCAAAAGTTCATCAAGTTACTTCACTCTAGATTTTCTCTCAAAGACTTGGGAGAAGAAATCAGTTCTTGGGGATGCAGGGCTCTAAGGATTCCAATGGACTGTTTCTTAGCCAGAAAATGTATGGACATCAGTTGCTGGATAGATTGGGCATGAATAACTTGAAGCCAATTAATGCTAACACCTATGGTTACAAGCAAGACTTTTGAACCACATGAAGGGATACCTATGTCAAATCCCACTTTGTACAGAAGCATTATTGAGGCACTACAGTTTATGACTTTCAATAGGCCAGACATTGCTTATGTGGTTAACTTATTGAGTAAGTTTATGCATGATCCTAGAGATGCTCATTGGTAGACACTCAAGAGACTAATAAGGTACATCAAAGGAATATTAGACTGCAGTCTCTACTACAAATCTGGTGGAAGTATGGATATTACAGGCTATTCAGATGTACTTTGGGGTTGTTGCCCTTATGACAGAAAATCGGTAGCAGGGGACTACATTTATTCGGGGTCATCCCTAGTCTCTTGAAAACAACAAGTTGTGTCTAAATCTAGTACTGAATCAGAATACAAGTGTTTAGCATATCCAGCTGCTGATATAACATGGCTAAAGTCACTTTTGTTTGAACATGGGATCAGAGTCACAAAGAAACTAGTCATCTATAGTGATAACACTGGAGCAGAATCTCTAGCTCGGAATCTTGTACATTACCAAAAAACCAAACATATTGAGATTGATGTACACTATGTCAGAAATCAAGTTTTAGAGGGGAAGCTGGATGTCAAACATATATCAACAAGTGACCAGCTTGCTGACATCTTTAGTAAGGCATTAGCAAGAGTCAAGTTCTTCCATATAGATACAAACTGAATGTTCAGAGGCTACCACATTAAGTTTGAGAGGGGTGTTAAGATTTTATCTTATGTGGTTGATTATGATTGGTCCATGTATGTGTATATGTGTTATACTTGTATTGGTACACCTAGGAGTTTGTTATTTTGGAATATTTTCTGTTGGTTCATTCACTGAGTATATACTCAGGTGTAATACTCTGCAAACTATCAATGAAATCCAATTATCTCTAATGTTTTGTTTCTATCTCACATCAGTCAGGGTTTATTGTTCGTCATGTCACCACCAAATTGTATCCAGACCTTAAGGGTTATTTCTGGTGGCAAGAGATGAAAAGAAGTGTCATCAATTTTGTATCTGAATGCGCAGTGATGAAAAGAAGCGTCATCAATTTTGCATCTGAATGCGCAGTATTTAAGCAAGTTAAGGCTAAACATCAATGACTTATGTTGGAAATTGAAATAGGACCGAACTTGCACCTAAAACCAGGGCCGGTCAATTTCCTGACCAATATTGCCCTCGTGGAACCGACCCAGTGACATTATGGGGCATAAAAAGCAGTTCAGATCTATTTGGATATGATCTCATCAAATCCGACAACGGAAACAACAATATTTGCTCGAAACAGAATAGAAAATCGTATTCAATAAATAAACTACAAGAATTTGTTAATTATCTTGATCGACCTCTCTAGGTGTCCAATCAAACCGGTAGAGTACCGAGTAATCTATTGTCTAGATAGGTGAGCAATGTCGACGTATCCTTAGGAAGAGGTCTAGTCGAATACCAAAGCCGCCCAAACATTTAGTCTTGGTGAATCCATGAATCAAGAAGCAAATTCTTTCCAACTACAAAAGCAACTAAAGACAAGTGATGACAGAAACACTAAAAACACACTGAATTAAAACTATAATGATTGGAATAAAGGATATGATATGAAACTAGGTGGTTCAAGTGATGTTCCAATGAGCTAGATAGAAACTCTCGTAATAACTCGGAATCATGCTTCACTCATAAGTTCTCAAAGCATTCAAGGTGCAATTCATTGTTTTCACGTCAATCCATCTCTCGCATTAATATTCTATGAGCATAGATCAATCTATCGTTATGACTAGATTAGGATGAATGGCAACACAATTAAAAAGTATAAATTGCCTAATCTAAGATTATATAACACACACTTAAAATCAATTCTCTCTCTCGATGATTTCACTAAGTGTATATGATGACGAGTTTTCATGTCAAATTTTACGATTACGTTTCAAATTAACACTTAGATGATGCAATTAGTAACAAATAACTCCCACGCGTGAAAAGAAATCACCATGACTTGAACTAATTAAGAACATACAAGACTACCCAGCTTGAATCCAAGCAATTACATGATTTCTGGCCACAAAGAGATTTAACTACTCAGGATCTCAATGGAAACACAAAGAAAAGAAGAAATCAAAGACATAATCATATAAATAAAACTATAATAAAGTACCAAAGTTCGGAGATGATGAAATCCCTTGTTATCTACAAAGCCCAATGGAAATTCTAACTTTTCCACATAAATTTTGTGATGGGAGGATGAAATTCCCTAAATCTAACCTAATTCTAATGGAAATCTAGCATGAATTTACGATGGTGAAGCTCCTAGATCGGTGCCAATATGAGAAATCCGGAATTATGCTCAAAATGGTGTGTAAAACCCTTAAATGGTGTTTAAAACGAAGTAGAAAATTCTGTTAAAATAGGGCATGACGTGTGCCGTACCCCATGAGGTGCACTAAATAGTGTAAAAAAAACTTGGCAATGCTTTTTCAGCTCATTGCTTGCAATATGTTCATGTGGAGTGCGCCAGTGACTACTTCATTCAAAAAAATTCCATTCTTCTCTTCCATACATTCCCGACTTGGTCATGCTTCGTTCCCGATCATTGTCATCGCTTTCCAGGCTTTAAAATACCTATGTCATGCGTCCAAAAAGAACCATGTCACGCATTAACCCGCTTAAGACAAGGGTCAAGAATAAATCTTCTCGAAAAGTGAGGTATCTGGACATAAAATGCCTTGAACCTCGTGACATGCAAAACATGGTGAAAATGCATCAACCATCGATTAAATACCCCCAGATCAATCATGCCAAATAATTCATAAATGAGGGGGGAACATGCATAAAATGAAAGCACGGTTGACTCTCATCACTAATGCATATGGATGTAAGAAGATTATAGTAATACTTGGTGTAAAGGATGGAGATAGAGTGGATTCCAATATCTCCCGACAAGGCCTCCCAACTCTACGTGATGATCCCTCTTTCAAGCAAGCTCCGAACAAAACTTTAAACCGTGGTAACGCTCTTGCCCACAATGGAATACTATATAAAGGAGTTTTCCTCCTCATTTACAAGGTAAGCGTGAACAACACACGCATTTTATATTCCAGCTCTCAATCACATAGAAATTTATCTATCCATGTACTGACCTGAGCGTCGAACTGTCCTCCTAGAGGCAAGTTTAAGGTGTTGAATATATAAAATGGTAACTGTCTACCTCCCTACAGCTTAAGCTTTTGGGAGAGATGGTAGTTCAACATAGTATCAGAGCGAGATGTTCAGGGTTCAAACTCCGCTCCAAGCACAGTCACCCTAACAAAAAAAAAAAAAAAACAAGTGTTAGATCTCTCTAAAAAATATAATAGGTCCACACTTGAGGGGCGTGTTGACTATATAAAGTTAAAAAATATAGTAGGCCCACATTGAGGGAGCGTGTTGAATATATAAAATGTTAATTATATACATCCCAACACTTTTTGTGAGAGATGGTAGTTCAACACCGAAACCCCGGCCCGCTCCAAACACAGTCACCATAACAAACAAACAAAAAAAAACAAGTGTTGGCATTTCTAAAAAATATAATAGGCCCACATTTGTGAGGGGCGTGTTGAATATATAAAATGTTAATTATCTACTTTCTCAACAACTTAAGTTTTTTAGGAGAGATGATAGTTCAACACCAGGACCTCTCACGTATTGTTTGTTTTGCATTCCTATCGGAAAATCTTTTTGGATTATCACCTAAAAGCCCAATCACCCGATTCAAATATAATTTAGGGTTTATTACTTAAAAGTATAGTTTTTTATACTTATTAGCCTCATAAGGACATAAAGGAAACTGTTGGACTTATAAGGACACATTTTATTCAGCTTACCTAATTTACCCTCCTTTTAGATAAAACATCCAAGACTCGTGTTCAGATAAAATATCCCCTTCCGATATAATCCAAGAAACAATCTTTCCCTCAGTCATCGTCGAACTCAGAGCAGGCATGAAAATCTCTCGGATCTTAGATTGAACGACGAGGTTTGATCGGTGGTTGAGCTTCCGGGTCGGGTTGAGAGTAGGAAGGTGTTGTATAGGGAAGTGGTGGAGAGTTATGAGAGAATGAAAGTAGCGCCATTTCCGGAGAAAGAATTTCGCCGGAGACTATGTTATATCATTTGTCTCTCAAAAGCGGCCTGGATAATCGATTTAGCCAAGGTGTCTTTTTCGGAAATTTTTCGATCTTGGTTCCATGGAGTGCTGTCCGAGTGAATCGTTGCTCCAAGTACTTTACGGGCTCTCTCTTTCCGGTTTTTCTCGCTCAATCGGAATGGGCTTCTCAATTTCCGGGAGTTCGAGCTCGATTTCATGGAATTGTAATCTAAAAGGTTGGTTTTCGCTTCGTGATTTCGATGAGTTCATATTGCATCTAGGCTTTAAAGATCTGGTTTTATGATTGTTGAATTGGCCGATATCAACCACTGTTAATGCTGCTGAATTGGGTTTGGCACTCCCTTACTAAGTGTATTACCTGCTGCTGCGTTGATGTCTGATTGCTCGAGGTCAGTTAAGTTGTGTTTCGGTTACCGGCTAATAGGCTAAGTGACACGGTTAAGCAGAGGATATTGCAAATGGTCAGCCACCTCCATCAAAAGAGGATATAGAGAAGATTGTTACTGCATTTCACTTGGTGCTAATTGAACATAGAACTGAAGATGAAGAAATGACTATATGCATTTCTTTGTTGTTGCCCGTTTTATCCCCTTGTTTGTCTACTGAATCAGTTAGGAAACTTTCTGATTCGGTGTTCGTTCTTCTGTGTACTTGGCTGTGCTATATTGATTCTGATACACATCTTGCCTTGTACCATTTGCTATGATTGCTGAATCCTGCACACACTCTGATCCCATTTGCTATGATTGCTGAATCCTGCACACACTCTTGTACCACGAAAAGCTGCTGAAATTGCTTCAGAATCTATCTGCTGGAAAAGGTAATTTAGTTCATGGCTGCATTTGGCACTCGATGAAATAACAGTAGTACAAATTTCCATAAGAGTGGTAGGTAATAAAAGCGCATTAGTTTTCTCATTAATGAACGCGGGGCCTCATTATTGTTGTTGCAGGTGGTGACGATGATCAGTTGGAAGAAGAGAAAGAACTGATTATTAAAGAAATAGAAAAATGGCTCGGATTCCAAACCTTGATGCTTAGTTTGCATATCCATCTTCTTCCTGTTGTTGTTACTGTTTTTGGCTTCTGAGATTAAACAGTGGCCGCCGCCGCCGCGCAGCAAATGGATATCTCTTTAGTCATTGCCACTACACACTACACACTACACTACCCCCGTGTCTTTGAGGTGTTATATAAGTGGATCTACATTCACGAAATAACATCTTTGTAACTACTCTTTTTATTCATTATATATTCTTCAATTTCTTACCACTATTAAGTCAAATATTTTTATTCTACTTGACACACATATATATATATTATAGAAATCATTACTGGTGGAAATTGTGCTGAATATAGTTTGATTCTTTTTGCTGCAAACAAACTTACATGTGTTATTGCTTTTTTTTTGGGTGCTATTATTGCTGAATCATAGCACACACTCTGATCCCATTGTAATGCACTTAATCCTTGCTAAACTTATCTGTGTATTTAATATTTTTTGTCGATCTGCTTGCAGACTCATTACTTGTCACACTGCTAAGTGTTTCTTCGCACTTTGGTGGCTTGAAATCATTTGCTTAGGTTGTCTTTGCTTTTGTACCTTAGTAAATCTGTAGAGCATAACTGCTGAACATTTGATGCAACTGTTGTAGTGCTGAATATTTTGTAATAAACTTAGTTTTGTTACTTTGCTGGTTTGCTGTTTCAGTTTGTACTCAGTATAGTTTTAACCTTTGGTTTTAACTATCACCTCTAAGAATCAAATTGAGTCTTGATTTGATATATTTTTTTGAGTCTTTTCACGCTTTATTCATGGGTATCTTTTGCGCAATATTACTTTTTCACATTACTACTATGGAATTTGTCTTCATGTTTACACTAGAATTTTGTGTAAATATTTGATGAAATTTCCGTTGGATTTTCTTCATTGCATAAATCGATATAATAAGACGTCACTGCATGGCGTCACTGCATGATGTCACTGCATAACTCGATATAATACGACGTCGCTGCATGATGTCACTGCATGACGTCACTGCATAAATCGATATAATAAGACGCCGCTGCATAAATCGATACCATAAAACGTCACTGCATAAATCGATATAATAAGACGTCATTGTAAGACATCACTACATAAATCGATACCATAAGACGTCACGGCATAAATTGATACATTCTGATGTCACTGCATAAATCGATACAATATGACGTCACTTCATCGTGGTGTCTCTGCAATGCGGCGTCTCTGCATCGGGGGTGGTCACTGCATCGCGGTGTCTCTGCATCGCGATGTCTCTGCATCGCGGTGTCACTTCATTGCGGTGTCTCTGCATCGCGGTGTCACTTCATCGCGGTGTCTCTGCATCGTGATGGTCATCGCATCGGGCGTCGCAGTGCATCAGGATGGTCATTGCATCGCATCGGGCGTCGCGGTGCATCAGGATGGTCATTGCATCGCGGTGGTCAATGCATCGGGGTGGTCAATGCGTCGCGGTGGTCATTGAATCGCGGTGGTCAATGTATCGGGGGTGGTCATTGTATCGCGATGGTCAATACATCGGTTTTTTTATAATTAAAAAAAAAAACACCTGTACAGCGCCATAATTTAAAATTTAAAAAATAAAAATTATAAAAAAAAAAAACTGAACAGTGCTTTTTTTTATTATAAAAAATAATAATAATAAAAAAAAAACATTACCAATGCGCCGGTTTTTTTATTTCCTTTTGATTTTGTTTTTTTTCTTCATTAAGGGTATTTGAGTCTATCTATCTAATTTGTGTCTTATAAGTCAATGATTCTTTTTTGTCTTATAAGTTCAATAAGTCCATTTATTGTCTTTTGGGTCTTTGGTACTATAATTTATATATTCGGCGGTATCCAAGATTCGTCAACACTTTTGATGTGTATATAATCTAATCTAAACTCCAGTAAACAATAATACGACTCTTCTATTATTAGAAAACCTAACCGTCAATGGTGTCAAATACCCTTGGATGATTTCCTATCCCATGATCCCATCTTTTAATTTTTTATTAAATCAAAATTTACTTCGACAAATAGTTTAATGTTTGCACCTATAAATAAGTGGCCACGCCAAATCTTTTCTGTGTACACAATCTCAAACAAACAACACCCCAAAAAAAGAAAAAATGAAGGGCCCTTCACTTCAATTTATTTCTGTAATGATGCTTGCGGTTCTTGCTTCTGGTTAATTCACTCATTTACTAATTTTATTATTTTTCTCCGAAAAAAAAACCTGGATATATATTATCAAGAAATATATATATACACACACAGAGAGTGCTAATTTTTCTTTTCACTTTCTTTGTAGCAGGAATAATATTACAAGCTGAAGCACAATTACCAAGATGCCATAAAGATGAAGAATGTATTCCAGTGTGTAAACCATGCAAGTTATGTGCTTGCTATAAGAATACTATATGTATTCGTTTTTGCGGTGAAGGCAAAAATCTCAAAATGGAACCCATCATGGGATAGCTATTTAATTACCTAAAGAGGCGAATTTGTGTACTAAGAAAAAACATACCCCTCCCTCTCTATATATATTTATAAATGTTTATGATCAACTTAAATATAAGTAATAAATAATTTTTGGCATCATTATATATCATACATTCCTGATCAATCATATAAATGTTCTGCCCCGAGTATAACCGAATTGTTGGAAAGAATGAATATAGGTTTTCAAATATTGAAATATGTTGTTATTAATGACGATCTATGTAATACCTCGAATTTTTAACTGAGTTACATAGGAAGCTCTGACGGGCAGCCAGTGATAATTATCTATTTAAGTAGATATTTCATTACACTAGTGCGATATGCCAAATATATATGACGGTAAGATTTCAAATAACTTGACAATAAAATGAAGATAAATGAAATCTCCTAGTGAATGCACCATTTTTATATATTAATGGAAAAAGTTAATATTATTAATAATAACAACAAGATGCTAAGAAATACTAAAGAACTCAATCACTAGAACAAACTCTAATTTCAGACCACATCATAACTTATGAAAAACATCCTACACCGGGTAACTTTAGACCGTCTTACTAACAACAAAAGAACATTGGACCACTACACTAACCGCCAGAAACATCACACTTTGCTCCATGATACTAGAGTCGATCTTGCGAAATCTCGGGCCCTAGGTCAAGTTATCGGACGAGTCCATCATATATCATTTTAGCATTTCGTGTTTAAATTATATTTATTCGATGTAGAAGTCTCAATAAACGGAATACAATAACCGAGCCACTGTCAGGCTCTTGATTACATTAGCAAAAACTTATGCTAAATAATACCTCTTCACCCAAAAAAAGACCTAGGGCTATATATATATATATATATATATATATATATATATATAGTTTAAAGGCCCAAGAAGAGACAAAAGCCTACACTTAGTAAAAGCCCATAAGCTATGAAAGTCCACATGAGAATAAATGATTAAATCTATCATGCGTCCTACATCAGCTCCATCTAGAGGTGGCCAAATGGTGTAAATGCATAGGTTTCGAGCCGGCGGTTTGAATAACCGCCGGTTTGATGACCGCGGTTTGAAAAACCTGGCGGCGATTTCTGATTCAAAACCGCCGGTTGGCGGTTTAGGCGGTTCGGTTTGCTTCGGTTTGCTCGGTTGAGATCACTGTTCGAGATCGCTGTTCCGTGCCACGGTTTTAAAATTTTATATTTTTTTCTTTTCATTTTTATATAACACTTATTATTTTCACTACAATAAAAATTATTATTATTTTAATTATAATTATTAAAGCGAATGTAATATATATATATATATATATTATTTTAAATAGATTTCTATTCGGTTTTAAAATAATATTAATATTGTGTCATTTTATTTATATGTAAATAATGTTATTTTAAAAAATTATGTTGTTTTTTTTATATGTAAATTGTGTTATCTTTTCAACGCTTGTACCAGTAATTAATTTGCCTACATTATTTTTATGTGTAATCGTGTCGGATGCACAACACATATAAAAAAATCAAAGCGAATGTAGTTCTAATTGTTTATGTTTTTAGTCTTTTATAGTTTGTTGTAATGATTTTTATAGTTATTTAAGTAGGTTTTAAGTATACTTTGAGTATAAATGTTGTTTTATAGTTTCTTATAGTTTTTTTTTTATAGTTTGTTATAGTTTTTTTTATAGTTTGTTATTGTAGTATTTTATAGTACTCTTATGTGTTTGTATTACATAGTTTCATATAATTTTTAAGGTTTGTATATGGTTTTTTTTAGGTTAGTATATAATTTTATAGTATTTTTTAGGTTTATAATTTTTTAGGTTTGTATATATTTGTAGGTTTTTTTTTTATAGTTTTTATGGTTTATTTGTTTAAATTGTTTTTATTGCCGTTACATGCATCCAGAAAGAAAAAAAAAAAAAAAAAAAAAAAAAAAAACTGTTGGGCCGGTTAAACCGGCGGTTCCGGTTCCGGTCCGGTTCCGGCCGGTTTTACCCGGTTCCGGCCATCCGGTTTGAACCGGCGGTTCCGGTTCCGGTTACCAATAACACAAACCGGCGGTTTTCGAACCGCCGGTTTGACGAACCGCCGGTTCCGGTTTCGGTTTGGCCACCTCTAGCTCCATCTCCGTATAAAAAATCTTGTCCCCGAGCGAACTCGTTGGAAACTGCATAGAGGCCTCACAGGCTTACCATCAACATTTATCGGTGGATCCAGACCATTCAACATTATTGTGAAACAATTTTAGAATCAATTCACACCGTCTTTGTTCATACAAATCATCGTTCCAACCCGCCCAAGGAAAACACGTCCGCGAGTGAGATGAAAGTTGTTGCCCGGATATTCAACAAATGTGAAAATATAACTCTTTGCCTAGAAATCCAAACTTAACATCAGTCCATATTTGAACACAACCCCTCATATTTTCCATTCCTTTAGTATTGTCATTCATAAAGATGTTAGAATTCAATGGTTCAGGAAAAAAAAGTGATTCTGCACATATTAACATCTATCTGGGTACGACGATAAGAACGGAACCACGCCAAAGTGAATCTCGAACATATAGCGTAACATAAGTGGTGCGGACATGAAGTTGAACAAAATCGTCGGTGCACTAGGGCAGTTAACCAAAATCTTGCGGAATGTTGGTTCTACAGTTATTGCACAAAATAAATCATGATGGTTCACCCTCATATACTTCTCCACTGCCAACCCTCATTGATCACCTTGAGTTTTTATCATTTCTGCTAAGATTAGCTATCAAAATGATCATCAACAAGATCCAATATGAGCCAAGTTACATTCTTCTCAGGCAACTTTAGAAGTTTAGGGACAGCCGTATTAATTGAGTATTTCAGATACTTGCATTTCGCATACTGTTAAATTTGGAATTAGAACTTGATTGAATCAAAGATGAATTACAGAAAATGAACAAAGGAAGAAGATGAAGATCTTCTTCAATTCAAAAATGAAAAGAGCGGGAAAATTGGAAAAAACTAAAATACAACTTTGTAGATTTTTTAAGCTGTCATTAACACTTCCATCTTACAATGTGATTGTCAATTGCTATTTATACTACTCAGCTCGATCCAATTCTGTTATTACCGCCATAACTGATTTTGCTGCCAAGTGTTTGATTAAATGCCCAAGTGAGCCAAGAAGCATCCTATCCATGTGGCATTACCCTTAACACCCTCAAGTGGAAGGGGTGAAAGCCATGAAGCGACTTGCCAAGAAGCATCCTATCCATGTAGCATTACCCTTGGAACAAATCTTTTAGAGGATAAGCCTGTAACAATGTGCTGAGAGTTTGTTTGTTTACTGGTTTGGTTAAGATGTCTGTTGGTTGTTGGTCTGTGTGTATTGGCAATGGTTTGAGGACTTTTGCTAAGTATTTCTCTCTGACAAAGTGACAATCTATATCTATGTGTTTAGTTCTTTCATGGAAAACTGGATTTTCCACTATGTGTAGAGCACTAGCACTATCACAATACAAAGGAACAGGTGCAGTGTAGCTGATCTGAAAGTCCTTGAGTAGATATAACAGCCATTGAACTTCACAGGCTGTAATAGCCATGGCTCTATACTCAGCTTCACTTGAACTTCTGGAAACAGTGGGTTGTTTCTTTGACTTCCATGATATAAGAGCTTTCCCAAGATAAACCAATAGCCATGTAACTGATCTTCTTGTCTTTGTACATGCAGCCCAATCAGAATCACTGAAAGATTTGAGGTGTATAGGACTGTCACTAGGAAAAAATAGTCGTTTTCCAGGTGCTGCTTTTAGAAATCTGAGTAACATGTGTGCAGCCTTCATGTGTGCTTCATTTGGTTTGTCTAAAAATTGACTTAACTGTTGTGTAGAAAATGCAATGTCAGGCCTTGTATTACCTAGGTATAAAAGTTTTCCAACAAGGCTTCTATATTCTGTGGTAGATGGTAATAAAGGAGCCTGTACTTCTGTTAAATTTTGAGTAGAGTCCATTGGTGTAGAAGCGTGTTTACATTCTAGAAAGCCATAGTGCCTTAATAAGTCCAGCAATACTTCCTACGATTAATCACAATCCCGGACTTTGTTCTTGCAACCTCAAATCCAAGAAAGTACTTGAGTTGCCCTAGATCCTTTATTGTAAAAGCTTTATGCAGTAAATCTTTGAGCTCTTGAATAGCTGTCAAACTCAAACTTCCTACTACAATATCATCCACATATACCAAGAAAGCAATAAAGTCTGATCCTGTGCCTTTAGTGAATAAACTATGATCATTCTGAGACTGTTTGTAGCCACTCTCCAACAATTTCTCTGTTAATTTTGCATTCCATTTGCCTACTAGCTTGCCTTAGGCCATATAGAGATCTATTCAACTTGCATACTTTTCCATGAGCTTGTAACCCTGGTGGAGGCTTCATGTAGACATCCTCATCAAGATCAACATGTAAAAAAGCATTATTTACATCCATTTGATGTAAATGTCTTCCTTTTACTGCTGCCAGTGCTAAAAACAACCTAATAGTAGTCTGTTTAGCAACTGGTGAGAATGTTTCAATGAAATCTATGCCTTTTGTTTGTGTACAACCTTTTGCCACCAATCTTGCTTTATTCTTTCAATACTTCCATCAGCCTTTCTTTTGATTCTATTACCCATTTGCAGCCAATTGGTTTGATTCCTTTAGGTAGATCAACCAGTGTCCAAGTGTTGGTAGTCCATAGCATCCTGCCAGTTTGGATCTACTGCTGCTGCCTGATATGATGTAGGTTCAGTGTCTCCATTTATATTACTTATGTAAGCCTGATGATGAGATGAAAGATTAGTGTAAGATAAAACATGATTTAATGAGTGTGGAGAAGTTCTGTGTGCAGGATTAGTGTAGACATAATCATTGAGATAAGTTGGAGTAATCTTTTGTCTATGAGATATTCTCTGATTTGGAGGATCTGGAACTTCTGGACTTGAAGTCTGCTCAGTTGATGTATCATGCCCTTGATTTGCAGATTCTGTCCTGGATACACTATTGAACTTCACATACTTATCAGAAATAGGTAAGGGCATGCATAAATCAATGTTGGAAAAAGTATGAAGCTGATCAGAAAAAAGGGAAAACATTTTCATGAAAATGACATCCCTTGAAACAAAGATATTTCTGGTTTGAAGATTCAGGACTTTGTATCCTTTCATGTGATCTTCAAATCCTAGAAAGACACACTTTGCACTTCTGTCATCAAACTTACCCCTTCCTTGTGAAGGTGTTGAAACAAAACACAGACAACCAAAAATCTTTAGATTGCTATAAACAGGCATTTTGTTTTGTAACATCTGATAAGGAGTCTTATTATCAAGCAAAGGAGTAGGTATAAGGTTTATCAAATAAATAGCATGCAAAACACAGTGACCCCAATAATCTATAGGTTTATCAGATGTTATTTTTAATGCTCTAGCAACATTTAGTATATGTTGATGTTTTCTTTCAATCAATCCATTTTGTTGAGGAGTTCTTACACAAGACTTTTGGTGAACAATGCCCTTAGTTCTGTAATACAGTTTCATGTGAAATTCTGCTCCATGATCAGATCTTATGATCTTTACACACCTATCATATTGTGTTTGAACCATTTTACAAAACTGTTGTAGTAAAATATTAGTGTCAGACTTACTTTTCATTAAAAAAAAAATCCAAGTAAACCTACTATAGTCATCAACAATTGATAGGAAATAATATTCACCATCTACAGTTGGCACTCTATTTGGCCCCCAGATGTCAACATGTATAAGATCAAAACAAGCGAAATGTAGAAATGGTAACAGGAAATTGCAACTTCTTTTGTTTTGCTAATGGACAAACAGTACAAGCATGTGTAGGAATTTTGACACTTCCATCAATAGTACTTATGACTTTCATTCTTTCTATTGATGGATGACCTAACCTACTGTGCCAAAGTAATGAAGTACTTTTATTACAAGTCTGACAAACACTGCTAGAAACAGAAACTTGATTACTAGAAATTGATAAGCAAGGCTTTGGTTGATCAGCAATCAAAATGTATAATCCATTGAGAAGCTCAGTTGTACCAATCTTCCTCAAATTCTGTAGGTCCTGCACAACACAACTGTTAGGATGAAAAGCAACTACAAGATTACTATGTGCAGTCATTTTCCTGATGGATATTAAGTTGTAATTGAAGCTAGGTATACAAAACACATTGTATAGTGTCAAAAATTTGTTTATCTGCACTTTTCCAGTATGAGTAACCTTAACTGAAGTTCCAGTAGGCAGTTTAACATAAAGATTAGAGGCAATCTCAATATCAAACATATTTTGTAAGGAAATTGAAATGTGATCAGTAGCTCCTGAATCCATAATCCAGTGAGTGCTACTGTCAATGATACCTGGTCCTTGTGATTGAGAACCAGTGGCCAATGCTACTGAATTGCATCGATTGTTTGTTTCTTTGTAGATTTTGAATCGGGGACAACGGTGATCATATTGTGGTGAGTTATAGCTCCCTGCAGGATTGTCACATCGAAAACCATGTTCGAATCTGTTGAGCTTGAACCAATGCTGCGAGAATGATCATCCATGACAACATTATTTGCAACAGGCCCTCCTCCTCTGCCAAATTTGGGTGGAAAACCATATTTCTTGTAACATTTGTCGATAGTGTGTTCCTCTTTCCCACAATAAGTGCATTGAGGCCTTTTGTATGTATTCTGACCCCTTCCATAACTGCCAGAACCTCTTCCTTGACCCCTGCCATAACCTTGAGGCCTTGATTGCATAACAACATTTGCATTACTTGGATCATTGACTCTGTTATCAGACTGTGTTGCAAGAATCACAGAATCTTGTGCAGAAACATTATAATTCAACTGCTGCTCATGATTAAGAGCCATTACAAAAGCAGTTTTGATGTCTCGCAAGGGCAAGGTCATCAATACTTGAGATTTTACATTGGCAAAATTGCCATTGAGAGCTTTCAAGAAACGAGTGGTATAAGCATTGTCATAATACTCTCTCATAATTTGTAGAAAGTGAGCAAGTGCGAGGGGGAAGCAGGGACTTAAAACTAGATATTGATCCCATAGTGACTTCAACTTTGTGTAATAATCAGTAACTGAAAGATTTCCCCGTTTGGTTCTTTCAATTTCTTCCTCTAGATTTGATAGCCTATACGCATTTCCTCTACCAAATCGTTCTTGTAAATCAATCCAAATCTCTCTCGCAGTATCATAATACATGACACTCTCAGCTACTGATGGAATCATTGAATTTACCAGCCATGAATGAACAAGATCGTTTACCTGCATCCAAGAAACGTATCCAGGATCTGTTAATTCAGGCATCGTTCCGAATTTGAATGTTTTCTACGGACCTTGCGGCGTAGAAATTTCCTAATATCGGAATTTCCCCAAAAGATTGTAGTTGAATTGCATAACCATACAATATTCTTTTCCTCATTAAGCTCAATAAGATCCAGAAAGCACCAATTATGGTCAACAAATAAAAGCTGATCAATAAAACACCCAAAAACCTGCAAACTAGTTTTAAAAAAATGCCTTGTATCTCAATCTAATTGAAATCTTGCAAAATTGCACCACTTCCCTCCCTTAAAAATACTTATCCCCTCCAGTCCTCGATCTATCTATAAAACACAAAGTAAACTTACTTTATACAAAGCAAGTTTAATTTCTACTGTCACTGAAGGAATCACTCAACGCCCTAATTTCTGTATCCTACATACATTCCCATGAACACAATCTTGCTTCTACATTTTCAACCAAAATAAACAAAAATAAAAAAACAAAAGAATAAGCAATATTTCTTCTGTATCTCATCTATATACAGCAGTCACAAGTAACACCCATAAAGAAAAAAAAAAAGATAAAGTTGTTTTACATGTTCAGTTTATCAATCTTGTAGATCGATATGAAATTTTATTTTTTTTTCCGGATAAATTGGATATTATTTATGGAAAATTAGGGATAAGGACACAATCTGGAATATTTTTAAGTAATGGATGACAACTACATATATTTTTTATGAAAAATTTTTATGGTGCAACCAGATTGTATGAAGGTTGTGCAAAGTGGCATCTTTTACCACCTTTCATTTCTAACCTCTCACACACGCCAAAAAAGTGTATTATGTGAAAGAGAGTTAAAATGAATGGCTCCAAAGATCTTGCCACTTGCATAACCTTCCTACAACCGTTGCACCATAAAATCACTCATTTTATAGGGAGAAGGACAATTGCATAATTTTTATATAGAGAAGAATGACAAACAAATGAATCCGAAAATCGGTGAATCTTCCTAGTGAATCCCAAAATCGGTGAATTTCGACAATGAATTTTGTGATGAATCCGAAAATCGGTGAATCTCGACAATGAATTTTAAAAATTAGTGAATTTCGATGATTGAATTTGGCGTTGAATTTAAGCAGTGAATTTGAACACAAGTGAATTTTCGATGATGAATAAATAGTTTTATGTCTTTATGCAAAAGTTTCAAAAAGCTGCCCTTCTACTCGATTGATGAAATATTTTTGTCTTCTCCTCATTCCCTATTATTTACATAATAACGGGACCGAATAACCGAATCGAACCAAACCTATTCATTCATAAACCGAATCGAACTAATCCGTGTATGATATATGTTTGGTTTTGATTTCATATTTTGGTTTTGAAAAAGAGTTAAAACCGAAGTAGTATCTCGAACCAGTGAACAGCGTAAATAAATACAAATACAATCTGATATATAGTGAAAAAACAAAAAAAACAAAAAAACAAAAAACTTGACAAACCTGGACACGTGGCATGAAGGGAGCTTCTCCCAACCAAAAAACCAAGCAAGGGGGACGTGGGCAAATGAGAGAGCTTCTTGCTCTCTCTCTTTTAATAGATAGGTAGAAGATAAAAGAGGAGAAAAAATTCTTGTGATGACACGTTCATTCAGCCTCACCAAAGTCGGTACATACTCTAATAGAAAAAAGAAATGAAAAAATAATGGAAGCTTTTTTAAGTGCTCACTCCACTGCATCAATGGTGGAACAGTGGAACTTCATGTGTATAAGCACTAAATCAACCTTTCTTGTAGTATATATATACACATTACCAAAAACAAGAAATAAGCAACTGAATTTGATAAAACCTAATTCAAAAAAATGAAGTCAACCTATGTTGTGGGATTGCTTTTAGGACTTGTAATTTCTTTTTTCTTTTTTGCAGTACAAGGAGCATCTGCAGGGGAATGTGGGAATCCAAATATGGATGCATTTAAGCTGATCCCATGTGAGGATGCAGCAAAAGATGAAGATGCATCAGTTTCTAATAACTGTTGTGTTCAAGTTAAAAAATTAGGACAAAATCCTAAGTGTCTTTGTGCTGCTATGCTTTCTGATATAGCTAAAAGTTCTGGGGTGAAACCAGAAGTTGCTGTCACTATTCCTAAACGTTGTAATATCGCTAACCGTCCTATTGGTTATAAATGCGGAGGTATGATATATCATCGTCGATCACCTTCTTTTCTCGGAAAATTGCAAAACTAGTCTCGTAACTTGGTGTGTTAATTAAGGATTTATCTCGGTTTTTTTAATTTCTGTTCTTCGATGTTAGAGGACAATGACGTGGCAAAATTATGGTTGGATTATACCGACGTACCTCTGAAATTGGGGAATATTGTGAAATTCGTCCTTTGATTTGGATGAAAAGAACGTAAATTCCAAATTATGCCAAGATGTAGGATGATTTTGCAATTTTGCCTTAAGTTTACGAGACGAATTTTGCAATTTGAAAGTCATTTTTTTAAAACATGATGTAGGTTTAATGGCGCGTTAAGTTTGTATGATGAATTTATAGTCCTCTTCCACTTTTTTATTGATAGAATTCCATGATCATGATGTTCGTAAACATGCTATATATATATTCTCTCCATTTATACTCGACAATCTAATAAAATGAGTCTTCTTATTTGCAGACTATACATTACCTTGAGGAAGAAGGAATCATCTAACAATAAGCAAGGGAGTGTGGCTGTTTAACTATTCAGTCAGTGTGTATGTGTGTGTGTGCGTGTGTGTGCGTGTTATTTCAATGTGGTTTATCGGTGTTTGAGTATGTTTATATGTAATTAATAACATATCCCATTTTCGGTGGGTAATGTTGTTTGAGAATGTGTACGTGTGGGCGCATTTGTTCAGTGTGTGGTTTATCGGTGTTTGAGTATGTTTATATGTAATTAATAACATATCCCATTTTCGGTGGGTAATGTTGTTTGAGAATGTGTACGTGTGGGCGCATTTGTTCAGTGTGTGGTTTATCAATGTACTTGTGTGTTAATTATTTCATAATAAATTAATTGTGTGTACCTGACATCGAGGAATATCCGCTTTAATTGGAAACATTGAGATTTTACTTTAACAAACTTTTAATTGATACAATATAGATTATGTGTAATTATGAAGCATTCATATTATAGATTTATGAGTAGATCGATGAAGTTCACCATTTTAACTATGGGAAATTAAGGATAAGGACACAATCTGGAATATTTTTAAATAACAGTAGTGCTACATATTTTTTATAGGGAGAATGACAACTACATAATTTTTATAGCGACAAGGACACACAGTGGATCCCGAAAATCAGTGAATCCCGAAATCAGTGAATTTCGACAATGAATTTTGAAAATCAGTGAATTTCGACAGTGAATTTAAACAGTAAATTTAAACAGTGAATTTCGGACATAAGTGAATTTCGCCAGTGAATAAATAGTTTTGTCTTTTATGCAACCAAACATATGCTCTAAAGCAGATTTTGTGATATTAAAGCATACAAATGACTTTTATAGAAATAAGTTCAAAAAACATACCGTGATAATCAAAGCCTTTTCCGTACACATGTATTGACCAAATGACATAATAACATGTTATAAAATAAAAATGTTACAACCGATGTAACAAAAACGCCTAGAGAAACATCATATTCTCTTCTTTTATTACTAAAACGTGAAGCTTAATTAAAAAAAAAAAAACCGCAATTCAGGTAGTGAATACTCTTAAGCATATCCATGTGCAACAATGGGACTTCTAACTTGATACACTCCATCATCCCAAACAAGTGACCCGGTATTGCGAATAGCTCAGTTTTTGCGCTAACTGTAACCTTAAATGACATCTTCTGCCCTATTGTCTCAAAGGAAAGGACGTCGGGTTCCACTTCTATCTTAAGCAGATTTGGGTTAGAAGAATCTACATTTGCCTTGTAAGTAGATACGGCTGAGCCCACATTAAATTCTGGTTCTATGAAAAACTTGTGTTGTGTGTCCTGATATTGTACCAGAAACAACAAAAGATGGATAGTTGAGATCCCATACGTTTGTCACATTGGCTTCAGAGCAGGTTGTAGAATTGTCTCCTGTGATAAGCTGCACATTTGTATTGTTAATGCCTTGGCCGCACAAGAAGCTCACATAATCTTCCACTCCCAAGTCATATACTAAACCAGGGTTCAATGCTTTTACAGGGTCTATTTGACCCGACCCATATGCAAATTCAGCCTCAGTATTTAAAAACATATTCATCGGCTTGGCTGCAATGAACAAAAATGATTAGGTCAAAAAAGAACATATTCATCGGCTTGGCTGCAATGAACAAAAATGATTAGGTCAAAAAAAAGAGGCTAGAAGGGCCACTAGTAAACAAAGAAAAACGACACTATCAAATATCACGCCTATGCAAGATAAAGCCAAAAGTCAAATCATCTAATTAAAAGCGATCAATATTATACCCGTTGTCATCAGGGCGGACTTAATAGCAGCAGGAGACCAAGTTGGATTGATAGATTTAACATAAGCAGCAACACCAGTGGCATGAGGGCACGCCATGGATGTTCCGGAGAGAATGTTATAAGGAGACACTCTAGTGTCACCAAAGAGTTCACTAACAGAGGACAATTCTGACCATGCAGCTAAAATGTCCACACCAGGCGCACTTAAGTCCGGCTACATAACATTGTATAAATAACACAATGCATTTACTAAAAAGGTCAAAGAGATGTGATGAATTGATTTCTAATAAAAGAATGGTACTACATTATATAAATAACTTACCTTAAGGATATCCATCGTAATTGAACTTGGACCCCTTGACGAAAACGAAGGTACAAAAGGAGCTGATTCCCAAATACCCTCTTTGCTCTTTTGAATAGTGCATGTTGGCTCGCTGCATAAATATTAATGTATGTTGTTTATATACAAACAAGCAATGTCTCTTATAGATAAATATCGTTAAAATCTAATTAATTAAATAAATAATTTTCGATATCGTTATGATATACGTAAATACCTCGTGGAATTAACGTAGTTTGATATTTCTTCACTTTGTGTAAGACCGATGAAACTGGCTGGTATGGGAAATGCATATGCACTGTCTTTACTTCCTGTGCCAGACATTACAACACCAGCTGCGCCAGCTGTTGATTGCGCAACATCTTGGCTTGCTAATTTACACAAAACAATTTTCCCCTCGATTTGAGCTTTATCTAATGAATCGAGTGCACAGCTCCTGAAATTCAAACCCACCTTGTTTTGTAAATGCAATTTGACTTTTCAAATAAAAACCAGGAAATAGCACTTATAATGTGGGCAAAATTAGGATTTTAGTCCTCTAACTTGACATATTTTGGATTTTAGTCCTGCTCCTGCTCGGGTGAGGAAAATGGTCCTCTAACTTGGCCTAATTTGCTTTTTTATTATGGATTTTAGTCCTATCCGCCGGAAATAGCTGATTGGGTACCGGAATTTTTAAAAATAGTCCTCTAACTAGGCTGCCACGTAAGCGTTTTTAAAGATTCGGTGCCCAATCGCCTATTTCGAGGATAGACTAAAAAAAAAAAAAGCCAACTTAGAGGACCATTTTCCTCACCGGAGCAGGAGCAGGACTAAAATCCAAAATATGCCAAGTTAGAGGACTAAAATCCTAATTTTGCCCTTATAATGTGTATTCAATATTCACAAAATAACAACAAAATAAAATAAAAAATGGAGTTGTAATTAGTGCTCTTCAAATGAAAGACAGTAAAAAATGTGTAAAATACCCAGCTTGATCTTGAGTAAAATTCGCCGATGAATTCGCGACGGCACCACCATAAACAAGAGGATACATTTTGTTGTTTTCAGGTTGGAATGTGTTTACAGAGACCCCCTCAAGGGTTGTATTATCTCCCAACAATACTTCTGTAATAAACGATCGGTCTATAAGACTAGCAGCCACAGTGAGTAGCCAAGGTGCCACATTAGCCGTTGTTCCGAGATTGGGACCCGCATTGCCAGCTGAGGTTGATGTTAAGATTCCATTCTTCATAGCATGAAAAGCTCCAATGGCGATTGGATCATTAAAATAATCCGGGTTAGTGTCCCACCCGGCAGAAAGTGATATGATGTCAACACCGTCAGCAATGGCATCATCGAATGCAGCAAGAACGTCGGCGGCAGAACAACCATCGGACCAACACATCTTATATACAGCGATACGGGCAGAGGGTACGCCTCCTCGGGCGGTTCCCTTTGCCAGATCATACAAGCTCGCATCGCTTACTAGACGGCCGGCTGCGGTGGATGACGTGTGTGTTCCATGACCATTATTATCCCTTGGTGAAGCTATGTCACCAATATTGCTAAAGTTACCATCAGCCCTATAAAATCTTGCACCTATTATCTTGCTGCAAGTTAATTAAGATATATTTCTAATTAGCGCTCCAATAAATCGAATCTGATGGTGTACGAATCGAATCATATTGAGTATCAAATGTTTGAATTTGTGTTTCTTAAATACATAAACGAGCTCGAGTTTGTTTGCTATATATATACATATTGATTATATAAACGTACTTGTTGCAAGTGAAGTTTGCAGAAGATTGGCAAGTTCCTTTGAATTTGGCCGGAGGAGGACCATAGCCGGAATCGTCAAAGCTTTTAGATTCCGGCCAAATTCCGGTATCAAACATTGCAACAATAACATCACTTTCAGTAGTTGATCTACTAACATTTTGTGTCAATCCTATGAAATCCCATGATCTCGTTGTGTGAACTTGTATTTTCTCACTTGGAAAAATTGTTACCACCCCATTCATACCTGATTAATTAATAATTATCACTTCAAAAATAATAATTAATTAAGTAATTAACAAAACAAACAACTTATAATTATGTTCTTTTACTGACCAGATATCGTCTTCATTTCGTTCTCAGTCATTTTTGCAGCAAAACCATTGAAGCTTCTTTTGTAGCTATGGATTAAAGCACCTGATGCTCGGCTGTTTCATGAATTTATCAAACAAAACAAGCTATAATTTAATTTCGACTGAAAATGAAAATTATTAAATATATATACATACATATATACACATCTGATTAATGGTGATACAATTTTATATATATACATACATACAAAATATATTCGTAAACACATTAATTGTCCAGAAATCTAAATATAAATACCTTCCCAATGCTGCTTGTAGCATGTTTGTATGAATGCCAGAAACTGGGAGGTCCCCTTTCGGAAGGTCACCCATGTAAGCAATGTATACCTATATATATATATATATATATATATATATATATATATATATCATTAATTGGAAAAATCAGATAACCATATATAATGCTTTATGCATGCATATTTAGAGCAAAAAAAAAATTTATATAAAAAAGAATATGAGGAAAGTGGCAATGCCTTTTGGTCGCCATTGGCCTCTGTTTGGCAGCTTAAAGATAGAGCAAATACCACTAAGAGAAAGAAAGCCCAGAAAGTATACATTTCCATAATAATTATATAATTGATTTTTAATGAATTGAATAGAAGTAATCAAATTGATCACTATTTATAAACTTTAAATTCATATTTATTAACGGATTTCAAATTGTTTAATCCGCCAAAAATGTGTAAACAAAACAAAAACAAAGCGGCAAACAACTTATTGTGAAATTTAGATTCACAAAATTTTTGCCTAAATATGCCACATGATGCACGGTCACAAAGCATAGCACATGTGTTTTACTCTTATTAAAACAAGTACTTGTTCTAAATTAAATAAATAAATATAAATTCTATGACAAAGCTTGTGATCACTGAGCATGCAACAAATTATTTTCCCAAATTTAGACTCAATACTAATAAAAAGTAATTTGTGTTATCATCATATATCCAGGATTAATAGCCTTTAAAACAATATTTTCTTAGATATATAAAATAAAACTGCATACATTATATCTAAATGATCTTGTTCTTCCCGGTTAAATGCAAAATTCGTCCTTTTAAGGGTCCTTCTTAGTCAATTAGTCTTTTTTTTTTTCTTCCCCTTCTTATACCAATTGTTGTCCTTAACTTTTTACAAATTTTACATTTTCAACTTTCAAAAAAAAAAACATTGTTTACATTTTTCCAATTTTAATCTTGGATATGAATATATCAAGATGATGTAACAATATTTTAGTCGGATTTTGCTGATGTGTCTTTGAATATAAGGAGAAATTCGATTTGACGTGAAAATCGTAAAATTCAGACTTTACAGTTGAAAAAAAAAAAAAAAAAATTTGGTACCCAAAAATATACCAATTTTTTTTTAACATCAAAAAGTTTTATTGAAAGAATCTAGCAACTTGCTCGATAAAAGATACAAACACTGAAAAATTATACCAAGTTAAATGACGAATTTTGACTCTATGTTTTTTTTTTTTTTTTCATTGTTAGCACCACATGGAGACCCTTTTCTGTCATAATTGATTTTTTTTCCCATATTCAACCTCTTCTAATAAAGAGATTTTTTATAGTGCAACAGTTGTATAATTGTATGAGGTTTATAGCAAATGACATATATATATATATATATATAATAGACCCATTCATTTGTAGTCTCTTTTACATAATATATACAATATTATCACGTATGAGATTTTAAAAATAAAATGTTGTATTTTATGTCATTTTGTATAACATTTCTATAACGGTTTTAACATCTCTAAGGACGTGAGATGGGGTGTGGAGGGGGGATGATATTAGTTTTTTAAATTAAAAAAAAAAGAACTAAAATCCTTATTATGAAAAGGAATAATTTTGCATTTCAACTCAGTTTTCCCCGGTAAACAAAATTCTTCCAATCAGGACTACCTTTTTTTTTTTATCTAAAAAATTGTCCTATTCAATTCGTTGCTACGTTAAATTCATTTTAGAAGTCAGCTAATTACAGATAAAGATATTGATTAAGCAGCTTAATGCGTATCTCTAGCGATAGATCTCATACGAATTGGATATTCTACAACCCGCCCAATCGGCAAAAAAACCCAAAGCCAAAACCGGGTCAAGGGATTAATCTATTATAACTAGTCGTTAGTATGAGCATTTTGTTTAGAAACTTTGTTGACTAAGATATCCAAGTTAGTATTTATTCAATTCAAACTTTACAAAAATAGGGAATGAGGAAGAAGGGACATAAATATTTCATCAATTAAGTAGAAGACGATCTTTTGAAACTTTTACATAAAGAAAAACTATTTATCCATTATTTAAATTCGACGTGTTCGAAATTCAATGTTTAAATTCATTGTCGAAATTCACTAATTTTCAAAATTCATTGTCGAAAGTCATTTGATTTTCAAGATTCATTATCGAAATTCATTTGATTTCGGGATTCAGGAGATTCACTGATTTTGGGATTCATTGTTTGTCTTTCTCATTATAAAAATAATGGGAAATTATATAGGGATAAGGGACACAATCAAATATTTTTAAGTAATAAGGATAACTACATATATTTTTATAGGGAGAAGGACAATTGCATAATTTTATAGCGAGAAGACAAGCAAAGTGAATCGAAAATCGTTGAATCTCTCCAGGTGAATCCCGAAATCGTTGAATTTCGACGATGAATTTTGATGATGAATCCCGAAAATCGATGAATTTCGACAATGAATTTTGAAAATTAGTGAATTTCGATGATTGAATTTCGGCGATGAATTTAAGCAATGAATTTCGATCACAAGTGAATTTCGACAGTGAATAAATAGTTTTGTCGCTTTATGCAAAAGTTTCAAAAGATCATTCTTTTACTCAATTGATGAAATATTTATGTCCCTTCTCCTCATTCCCCTAAAAATTATGCAGCTTTTCCTTCTCCTATAAAAATATATAATTGTCTCATATTCTTAAAAATATTCCAGATTGTGTCATTATCCCTAATTTTCCAAAAATAAATATCATAAAAGATTGTTCACATAAACTTGCCACATTTACATTTATATATATATATATATATATATATATATATATATATATATATATATATATATATATATATATAAACACTAATTTAATTCTTGTTATTTTACATTTCCAAAGAGTTTTGTTCTTATATTATTATTATTATTTTCACGGTTATGAAATCAATCAGGTTGTGTAACGGAATTTAAAAATAGTTTTCTTTTGATCCGATAACCGACTCATTACAATGAACAATAAAAATACAAAGAGATAAAAGTGTAAGAATATTATGTCATATAATCACAATCTCAGAATCTGGTTAATGTGAAATCAATAAAGGGAATGCAGAAATTAAACCGGAAGCGTACCATGATCCGTTACGAAGATCATTGTGTTCCGTCGCCGTCACGAGTACTAATATTCCAAAAGAATATACTAAACCCTATATCTTTCTGCAGATGGGAACAAGGAATCGGAAAATGACTCTGTGTTTTGGGACCATAACTCTCTTATTTATTGTTGTAATTCTAATATCGCTCATCAAAATAATCAGTGTTAACATTTTAGGTATTGTCGAGGATATTGTCAATTAGCTTAAATATTTATATTATTGTAATTTAATATTATGTATTTATCTCCTATGGCTTGTCCGCTATGTCACACGAGCCTATATATTTGTACTCTTCTATTTGTATTGAATCAATGAAAGACACAATTCTAAATTATGATATGGTATCAGAGCATGTCGATTTTTCTCTCTCTCATGTTACGCCAATGATCCCAATCCCTTTCTTTCCTTTGTTCTAATCCCTGCCTCTTTGGCAAAAAAAAAAAAAAGGAAAAACCAAAGACACAGCTTCGTTCTAATCCCTCCTCTCTTCACAAAAAAAAAAAAAAAAAAAAAAAGACGCAGCAAACAAAAAAAAACTAGCTTCTTCATCCCTGAGTCGTGTCCACTCTCACTAAATCAACCGGTGAGACCACCGCCGCTGCATATCCGTCTTTCTCTTCCTCTTCCTCCATCAAAATCATTAAACTCACTAGACAAAACTACCATCTTTGAAGAGCACAACTCGTGCCCTATCTACGTGGACAAGGGGTTTATGGCTACATCGACGGCAAGAATATCCTTAGAGAATAGTCTAGAATTCTAAAAAATACTTAGATAAATATCTAATGCACACTTTGCCTAGAAACATCTAGTGTGCATATTCTCTAGATGGATCTACTACTTTTTCTAGGATATTCTTACCTTTCCTATAAATAGGCGTTGTAACTTAGGCCAACAACACAACACAACACACACAAGTTGTGATGTGAGTCTCCCACATCAAACACTTTCTAGTTGCTCTCTTCTTGTATTTTTCAAGTGTCCCATTTGTTGTATATTTTGTGTATCAATAAAATATCAAATTCTATATTCCATGTGTTTGTACCTACCGCTTACGATACAACACAACCAACTTATTGTGAAGTTTTTGCCAAAATATGCCACATGATGCACTGTCACAAAGCATATCATATGTGTTTTACTCTTATTAAAACAAGTACTTGTTCTAAAATAAATAAGTAATTTGCATATCAACTCAGTTTTTCCCGGTAAACAATATTCTTCCAATCAGGACTACCTTTTTTTTTTTTTTTTTTTTTTTTTTTTTAATCTAATCTTAAAATTGTCCTATATATTCAAATCGTTGCAACATAAAATTCAATTTAGAAGTCAGCTAATTAATTACAGAAAAAATATGTTGGGAAATTATCGTGTGTGTAGAGTGATTTACAAAATAAATCTGTAATTACCGGGAATAAATACTGATTAAAAACAATAAAACAAAAAACGATGCATACACTGACGGAATAGAAATCAAACCGAGACAAGTGTAAAAACTCTTTCCTTAAGACAAATTGTCTCGGTCTCGTGTCCACAATTGCAGCAACTGTCTCCCAAGATACAACGGTTCACGTCTCGAGTTTAGCGGCACTTCAAGAACTCGAGTTTCGGCGAACAACTAGATAGAAATGATTGGTATTGAGATAATTTATCATAGGAGACATATATGCTGTGAGGATAAAGAGGATGCTTGGTACATTCTTTAGGTGGCTTTATAATACCCATAGACACATCTAGAAGTTGATCTATGGGTTTATTACAGACATCATGAGGGTTTCACTCAATTTTAAAGAGGAATCTGACCCTTGATCAGATGCATCCATCTGACTAGGGGGTGTCAGTAGCAGGTCAGACCTATTGGAATCAATTAGAAATTGTGAAAAAACTCTCATGTTTCTAAAGGTTCTCCCCCTAACCATGAGGCTGAAAAAACATTTTATTTCAAAAAACGAGACATCACTTATGACGTAAATGTTCTATGTGTGTGTGTGTATCAAAACACTTATACCCTTTTTGACTTGGGGAGTACACTAAAAACACACATTCCTTGCCCTGTGATCCAATTTTCCTTGGTGATGATATGTGTGAAGGCAGTACACCCAAAACCCTTTAATGGAAGATCTTGAATCAGCCTTGTGTTGGGATAATATTTCTTCGGCCGACTAAGGGGATTATGATAAATTTGGACCTTTGAAGGAAACCTGTTGATCAGATAGAATGATGTCAACAAAGCTTCCCCAAAGATATTTGGGGCACTTAATTAGATGGTATCATTATGGCCTGACTATCTCCACCCCATTTTGTTGCAGTGTGTCAGGGCAAGAACTTTGTTGAATTATGCCATGTTTGAGGAAAAGTTAACCAAGGGTATCATTTCTGAAATTTTCTTTTTTTAAGTTAAATTGTGTGAAAATCGTTGTAACGTAGAGAATTCTTCAGAAACTTGTTTGGCTTGAGCCTTGTGGTTTAACAAATACACCCATGCGACCCTTCCTGAAGATATGAGAATCCTTGTATTAGACTTAGTTTTTGTCTGAACAACTTGTAATAAGATTCACTCTTGATAAATTGTGGTAGAGCCACTCAACTATGTGTAATCAGAGTGTAGTTCTTTCATGATGATCTAATCAAAGCCTGCTCTACTACTTTGATTACCTGGTCTGAACTGCAGCTGATTGTTCAGTAATCAGTATAGCATCGGCTCTACAATTCATTGTATTTTTTTGACTCTCTTGTATTATCTTGGTTGTATTTTGACTGTTGTATAATTTGAATAACTCAATTTCTGCATCTGAACTGTATTAGAAATTTAGCAATCTGTGTAATTTGAACTCTGGACTTACATATTGTATGCTTTATTTGGTTAAGAGTTATCTTGATAGAAAGCTTACAGGTTCAACTTAAGTCTACAAAATTTGTATTTCCCTTTTAGTGACACTTTCAATCGTTGCAACAAGTACTTGCTTCTAGTTTCTTTAATTGAAGGTTTCATCAGTTTTAAATAGCCTTTATATATTACTTCTTGGTCACTTAGGTTGGAACACACTTGCGAATAATCAATCAAGTAATCTTCCGCTACTAATTAATTAGTACATGTGTGTTGTATTCCTTGATAAACTAGAAATATTTAGGAGTTATATACACTCTATTTACCATATCCCACTCTAGAGTGGTTTTGCACTATATCGATCCATCACATAACCGATCATCGATGAATAAGTGTGGGAGTTGCGGGTGGTGATCTGAGCAACGAGAGGATTCGAGGAAGAATAATAGGCCTCAAGATAGTGGAGTCCACATGGCTCCTTAATTAGTTGTACCAATTAATCATCCTCATATTCTTCACCTCCGGAATAACACATGAGACAGATTTCAAAATTATAGTGTAACTGTTAGGTGTAGTGCCGAAAGACAATTTGTGTAATTGTTTTTAATGATGGATGATGAATTTATCTCACCTTATTACTTGCTTTGTGCTTGTAAAGTAATACATCTGCCGCAAACCCTAAGTATATCTCATGTAACCACTTAACTTTCGGTGTATGGATTACACGTGAGGATTGAGTTAATGGAGATATGCTTAAATCTGTTAGTCCGTGGTGAACTTAATCGAGTTTAGGGTCTCTTGATTAAAACACCAATAACGCGCCTAACACACGCCAGGGTGTGATAGTCTTATCCGGTTTGTCGGGGTAGAGGGTACCTACGTGGGGCATTTATATATGATGGCATTCATATAGGATGGACCGATTTAATCTAAATTTCTCGATATAATTCCGTAATCGAGGAATCTTATTAAATCATTAGATGGTCATATATGGATCAACCTTAATCTGAGGTGATCACAGGGTCTTTGCTTGTCTCGGGGTAGTGTTTGATGTGTTAGTTACGGTTCACTTAGATATGTGTTCCAAGCCACTTCTCATTGGCTTTGTCTCACGATGAGTGAGTAGTTACGATTTTCACAGACATGGAATCCATTCCTTCCTGTGGGAAGTAGAGAGACAGTCCCCTTATTTGTTAGCCCTAAGAAAGTGATCGATCGGCCGAGTTCATATTTAGACTAATTAGCTACTAGTCAGATATGTGAACTAATTGATCACTAGGGGGTTAATGGTAAATAAGGATAAGATATTTTGAGTCGGGTTCACGGAGACTTCCCTCTCGAATGGACGATCTATGGAGAGGTTAATCCGTATATAGTGATTATATCAATGGACGCTTATTCACTCATGGGTTGAGTATAAGTATACATCTATAATCGGTAGAGTTCGGGCCGGGTTTATGGTGGCGTAATCCTGAATTAATAATTAATGTACTTATTACATTCGATGAATAATTAATTATTGGAGCTCATTGGTTATAGTCCATGGTCCCCGATGTGGCTTCTGTAATTCGGACTAATAATCTTGTTATTTGGGCCTCAGTGATAATTAATTGGCTGGGCTAGTTAATTGATATGCATGGATATTATTTAGTTAGGCTAAATAATATAATACACATAAAAGACATTTTATGGGCTTAGTAACCCTAATGTGTGGCGCCAATAAGTGTTATTTAATTAGAGAGAAATTAGTTTTCTTGGATAATTATTTAACATGTGATTTATCTTTTATTTGTTAAATGATAATTCATGGAATATTAGATAATAATATGGTTTATCCTAATTTGTTTGGGATAATCATTTTATTTATCGTTTATTTGGAATAAAGGATTTATGTAATAATTATCTCTTAATTAATATTAAATCCTTGGAGGACAAGGATTACTCTCCTATATAAAGAGAGTTCTCCCAAGCCTTAATGATTGGCAAATTTCGACTTACCACATAAAAAGAGAGAAGAAAATTTTGTTTCTTGTCTTGGGTTTCTGGTTGAAAAAAATTTGGAATTTTTCTTGGTGTTGCATATCAAGGAGGTTCGTTTATCAAGAAGGGTGTCCACCAACCGCCGTTTGGAGAACACATCGGAAGATCAAGGCTTCTCTTCCCGATATTGGTAACATAAACTTAACCCCCTTGTAGTAGTTTAAGTCCTTTAACTATGTATTGTGATGTATAAATCGTGATCCATCCGCCGCGCATAGATCTAACCCGTTTAGATCTAAGATCCAACATCCTTCAGTAACAACCAGATCTAGTGAGGGTGCTAAGAGACAAAAGGTTAAAAGAGAAAGATGGAACACATAAGGCAGACTTAAGAACTAGGAACTCATTTATGTGAACATCTCTAATGTATATGACGGGAACTGAATTTCCATTGGGAAGTGTAATGTGTTTTTGTGTGACTAGTTATGTGGAAAACATGGACAAGGAGCAATCAACATGATCAGTGGCCCCTGAATCCAATATCCAAATGCTTAAGAGACTTATTGTTACCTTTATCCTTACCAGCAGCACTCTTATTGAAAAAAGCGCTCAAGACTGCTGTTGATGCCATGTGTCGTCCATTGCCTGAGTTCTGACTCATTTTCATGGATTGGAAGAACTTGGTCATTTCCTCAAACTGTTTAGCTGTGAGTGATGGAACAAGGCAAGTTTCTTCACAACTGCCCACTTCTTCCCAGGTCTCTTTCTGAATCAAATTAGCCTGCCGCCTGTTTTGAAACCCGGGTGGATACCCATGCTTCTTGTAACAGCGATCTTTAGAGTGTTGATAACGCCCTAAATAATATCATTAATTACCCTTATTCACCCCGAATTCTGTTCAAGAGATGATAGATAGGCTCGTTATTATATGGAATATGTGTTAAATGCTATGTGTGTGTCTAGGATCATAATTCTGCATCTGTGTTATTTTCCCGAAGATTTGGTACTGTTTTGCCTCGTTTTACGTGTTTTATAGGATGTACCGAATCTGGAGCATTGGAGATCGGATATGGACCAAAAGGAGCATGTTGGGCCAAGTAAATAAAGCCCAAGAAGAAGTCTCACAAGAAAATGAGGAAAAGTCGGCCCGGTTTACCGAGGGCTAGAGTCCGTAAACCGAGGGCCTTGAGGAACACAAAATCGATTCTGCCGTATTTAGTAGGTCGGTTAGGGTTTCTGAGAGTCATAAGTCGGCTATTGTATCTATATAAAGCCGCACTACATAAGTCTTTGATAGGTTTTGCATAATATATATTATATACATTACATAATTTGATGAAATAAAGTTATTCCAAGCTTTTGAGGAGTTATTTCTGGTTTTCTCTCTTTCTCTACCATCTCTAGCTTGAGTAGATCGAGCTAGATCTCCATTGTTGAAGGTATGAAGCTTTGAACGTTCCTTTTTGTCTTCAATATGGTAGATATGTTCGTATTTATGTGTTTTAGTTAATCTGCATGTTTAACGGCCCCATGATTTACTTAGATTAATCATAATTGAGCAATGTAGATCCAGAATTACGAAAAGCCGCCCCTGGTAAACCGGCGGTCTATACCGGTTTACCGAGGCAAAATTTAGGAAACTTAATCTGGAGGATTCACTACAACTACGTTGATCGACAATTTTAATTAACAGTAGGTTAGATCTGGCCAATGCTTATTGTAATCGTAAAAGTTACATGAAATACGAATAGTGAAGTGTTAATTTGGACATAGTTTTGATGGACCCTAAGAACATGCTGATCAGTGTCGATAGATGTCTAGGCGGGTTAGCGGTATGAGTTAGCGCTCGATATCGGCAATTCTAGTTCTTTATGCGTATGGGCTATTATGGACCAATTAAGGTGGGTAGCTCGTGTATAGATTGTCTACTACCATGGTCGGAGTAGATAGGGTTAGGAGTTGCACCCTTAGCTTATAATTAAACTAAAAGCTCGTTCGATTAATTTAAGGAAATTATGTAGGGAAGTAAATATAAAGATTAACTAATCCAAGTTCGTAGATGGGGAGATATACCACGTTTCTTTCATGTTTATTGTTGGTCAAAGACCATCTATGTCGCTTCTTAATTAGATTAGAATCGTTTATACTTAGAGTTGCATTGTCTCTGTGGGATCGACCTTGACTCGCATTATTATACTACGATGTACCTAGTATTCTTACTAGTAATATCGACGTTAGTGACTTACACGCGATCAAGATTTTTGGCGCCGTTGCCGGGGACAATGGCCAATTCTAAGGATAAACGGTTTAATCCTGATTAAGAAGCCGTTTTCTTTTAAATTTATTTTATTTTGAGTCTTGAGTCGTTCTGGATCAAACCTGCACTTGTTAATCTGCCAGAATAAGAAATTCTTGGCCCGGTTTACCGAGGGTTACCCCCGATTTACCGAGACCCAGAAAATCAAATTCTGACAGTCCCTGTTATTCCGTGTTATTCTCAGTTGATTTTAGTTAGTAGGTCCGCAACAGTTGGGATCAACCCCAACTGAAGCGAGAGTTGCTAACCTTTTCATTGTTATATTTTGTCTCTTTTGCAAAAAGTATCAGGACACTTCGGAAATTCAGTCAACCAAAAGCAATTAAGGATAGACGAGTCAGACACAATGCCTCGTACTGTGTTGAACATCAAACCAATCTCTATGTATCCTGGACCAGAAGTTAGAGAGAAATAAGAGGCTGATAAGAAGCGAGTGGAGGAGGAGACTGAAAAACTTAAACGGGAAGCAGAGGAAAACCTGAAAGAGCACGAGACTTATCAGCCAGGTACGTTCCTTATCGAGCTAATTGATATATCGTCCAATTATGACTCCGATGATCCGGAGGAGGATCTGGACACCATGTTCTCAGATTCTGAGGATTACCCAGATTCTGAGACTGTAGAATAGTTAGGAGACCCTGGAACGTTTCGAATCCCAATTTCTATCAATGGTATAAGCTGTAGGTTTAGGTCTTTATGATTCGGTTCAAGTTGTAACATTCTACCCTCATCCCTCGCGCGGAAGATTAAGCTTCCGGTCATTATGAATCAAACCCGAACTATGACCTTTGTTGATAGGACTACAGATATGCCTGCCGGTCTGTTGAGGAAGTGAACGATAAAGGCAGGAGGGTTCTTTTTTCCAATTGATTTCATGGTTATAAACGTACCAGAGGACCCAAGTGCCCCAGTTTTGTTAGGAAGACCTTTTTTAGCGAAAAGCAGAGCAATCATGAACTTTGATAATGGGGAGATCACTTTAAGACTGAAAAATGATGCAGTATCTTTCAAAATCTTAGAGCCCCTAGATAATAGGCCGGAAAGTTGCAAGATGACTTATGATTCAGGAAAAGTATAAGTCATGGAGATAAAGAAGGAAGGGCATAGGCAATGAGAGGTTTTAGTGGAAACCTGTGAGCAAGAATTCATAAGATTAATGCTTAGAGAGAGCACAGAGAAGGACCACGACAAAGCGCTTACGGAAGCTAGTCCTTCCGTATTGCGTAATGACATATTAGATCTTAAAGTGGAAGTGTGGAATCCTTGGGCATAAAGAGTAAATCTCAAAGCAGAGGACGACCTAGCACACGAGCAAAGAGAGAGAGGCATGCTAGGAAGAGAGCTCAGAAAGTTTCTATAGAAAACTGTGGAAAGGCAATCTTGAAAGATAGTGATCGACGAGAAGGGAAGTGCATGACGGTTGGAACCTCAAAGATGCAAGTTTGGCGAGTTAAGGCCCCAACTTTTGATTGATTGAAGGTCCATAGGTAAATCGAAAGTGACGACTTTAAACTCGAGATTATTCCCTTGAACCCTTAGGTAGATTAGGAATGAATAAAAGTAGTTGGATGAAGGGACGAGCTTTTTCATACTACCGCACCTTAGGCTTGAAACCGATGGTTGTTGAAAGGTTTTTTTTTTAATTCTTTGTGGATTCTAGTGAAGTAGGTTAGGATCGAGTCGGAGATAGCAACAAAAGGAGCAAGAGACTAGTCAATTTGAGGGCCGGATTGAGCAGTGAGATTAATTAAAGTGTGCTAAGGCGGACAGAGAAATCTAGGGAAAAGAAGCCCCGGTTAACCAAGAGCTACCTACAGGTTACCAAGCTGAGATTTTCAAGTTTCTGAGTGCCTGATTGAAAAGCAAAATTTTTAGAGACACGTGGAGGACACACGTTGCACCAAAAAGCCACCAGTCAGCAAAAACCGTCCCATTTTCCTTATTTTCCACATTTTCATCCTTTCCCACACTCCACCATAACTCCACCTCAATCCCATCAATCACCCCATCAAATCCCTCACCCTAATTACTCATCTACCCATTATCCCACCAAATCTTTCCACCTTCCATCATTTCCCCTATTTAAACACTCTTCAACCACCATTATTCATCATTCTCATCTACTATCATCTTCTTCAAATCACCAAATTTCTCCATCTCTTTCCCTAGTAGAAATTCAGCCAACATCACCACCACTATCACAACCATACTTCCACCAAAACAAAACCTTTTCCTTTCATTTCAACAACCCAAAAACACCACCTTTTCCATCCATGTTGCTGATTAGTAGTGTTGCTGCAATAGTGAAGTGCTGCAGTTCTTCATTTTCCAATATCAGAGCACAGTCCCAAAAGCAACCGGGCAAAGTTAACATTTGGTAAATCGGAGGCACCTACCGGTTTACCGAGGTCATTTTTCAGATTCAACATCATCATCTCGATCCCTGTTATCAGCGAGAATGGGTCCCAAACATAGCCGGATCGCACGTCGCCCAAGCGGTCACCGATTTTATACGGAGATGCCAACCCCTTAATCGATGGGGTTGAGCAATTTGATTCACTTGAGATATACGAGTCATTCTGAGGATACTGGAATGGCCGGTCTGTTAGCCGTGAGCGCGGCATGGATTTAAAGGATTACGGTTCGATTTTGCCGAGAGCACTAAAAGTGCAAGACATTTTGGATATGGCAGAGGCACCGGGCCAATTCAACGCTACAGTGGTGCGGGAATTCTATGCTTATCTGTCGCACAACCTAGTAGCTACATTTGCAATGGTCCCTGGTGTTTAGGTTGATTTTTTGATTGAGCAGATCAATGCACATTTTGGGGTTCGCAACCCACCAGTGGGCCCAAACGAGTACACATCCTCGACCAATGTTGAAGATCTTGAGAGGATGCAGATGATAGCTGATTACTTTGGGGTGCAATGGAAGTGAAACCCTATTGGAGCCCCCACCATCTTCCTGGAGAGTGAATTATCTTGAGATTGGAAGATGGTCAACTGATTTGTTTGTGCCCGCCTTCTACCGACCAAGCATACGGTCTCTGTCACAATATTATCACGTATGAGATTTTAAAAATAAAATGTTGTATTTTATGTCATTTTGTATAACATTTCTATAACGGTTTTAACATCTCTAAGGACGTGAGATGGGGTGTGGAGGGGGGATGATATTAGTTTTTTAAATTAAAAAAAAAAGAACTAAAATCCTTATTATGAAAAGGAATAATTTTGCATTTCAACTCAGTTTTCCCCGGTAAACAAAATTCTTCCAATCAGGACTACCTTTTTTTTTTTATCTAAAAAATTGTCCTATTCAATTCGTTGCTACGTTAAATTCATTTTAGAAGTCAGCTAATTACAGATAAAGATATTGATTAAGCAGCTTAATGCGTATCTCTAGCGATAGATCTCATACGAATTGGATATTCTACAACCCGCCCAATCGGCAAAAACCAAAGCCAAAACCGGGTCAAGGGATTAATCTATTATAACTAGTCGTTAGTATGAGCATTTTGTTTAGAAACTTTGTTGACTAAGATATCCAAGTTAGAGTATTTATTCAATTCAAACTTTACAAAAATAGGGGGAATGAGGAAGAAGGACATAAATATTTCATCAATTAAGTAGAAGGACAGTCTTTTGAAACTTTTACATAAAGGACAAAACTATTTATCCACTGTCGAAATTCACTTGTGTTCGAAATTCAATGTTTAAATTCACTGTCGAAATTCACTAATTTTCAAAATTCATTGTCGAAAGTCACTGATTTTCAAGATTCACTGTCGAAATTCACTGATTTCGGGATTCATTGGGGAGATTCACTGATTTTTGGGATTCATTGTTTGTCTTTCTCGCTATAAAAATAATGGGAAATTATATAGGGATAAGGACACAATCTGAAATATTTTTAAGTAACAGGATAACTACATATATTTTTATAGGGAGAAGGACAATTGCATAATTTTATAGCGAGAATGACAAATGTTGAATCCGAAAATCGGTGAATCTCTCCAGATGAATCCGAAATCGGTGAATTTCGACGATGAATTTTGATGATGAATCGAAAATCGATGAATTTCGACAATGAATTTTGAAAATTAGTGAATTTCGACAGTGAATTTCGGCAGTGAATTTAAACAGTGAATTTCGATCACAAGTGAATTTCGACAGTGAATAAATAGTTTTGTCCTTTATGCAAAAGTTTCAAAAGACTGTCCTTTTACTCAATTGATGAAATATTTATGTCCTTCTCCCTCATTCCCCCTAAAAATTATGCAGTTTTCCTTCTCCCTATAAAAAATATATAATTGTCCTGTTACTTAAAAATATTCCAGATTGTGTCATTATCCCTAATTTTCCAAAAATAAATATCATAAAAGATTGTTCACATAAACTTGCCACATTTATATATATATATATATATATATATATATATATATATATATATATATATATATATATATATAAACACTAATTTAATTCTTGTTATTTTACATTTCCAAAGAGTTTTTGTTCTTATATTATTATTATTATTTTTCACGGTTATGAAATCAATCAGGTTGTGTAACGGAATTTAAAAAATAGTTTTCTTTTGATCCGATAACCGACTACGTACAATGAACAATAAAAATACAAAGAGATAAAAGTGTAAGAATATTATGTCATATAATCACAATCTCAGAATCTGGTTAATGTGAAATCAATAAAGGGAATGCAGAAATTAAACCGGAAGCGTACCATGATCCGTTACGAAGATCATTGTGTTCCGTCAAATCACACAGTACTAATATTCCAAAAGAATATACTAAACCCTATATCTTTCTGCAGATGGGAACAAGGAATCGGAAAATGACTCTGTGTTTTGAGACCATAACTCTCTTATTTATTGTTGTAATTCTAATATCGCTCATCAAAATAATCAGTGTTAACATTTTAGGTATTGTCGAGGATATTGTCAATTAGCTTAAATATTTATATTATTGTAATTTAATATTATGTATTTATCTCCTATGGCTTGTCCGCTATGTCACACGAGCCTATATATTTGTACTCTTCTATTTGTATTGAATCAATGAAAGACACAATTTAAATTATGATACAGTATCGAGGCGTATCGATTTTCTCTCTCTCATGTTACGCCAATGATCCCAATCCCTTTCTTTCCTTTGTTCTAATCCCTGCCTCTTTGGCAAAAAAAAAAAAAAGGAAAAACCAAAGACACAGCTTCGTTCTAATCCCTCCTCTCTTCACAAAAAAAAAAAAAAAAAAAAAAAAAAAAAAAAAAGACGCAGCAAACAAAAAAAAAAAACTAGCTTCTTCATCCCTGAGTCGTGTCCACTCTCACTAAATCAACCGGTGAGACCACCGCCGCTGCATATCCGTCTTTCTCTTCCTCTTCCTCCATCAAAATCATTAAACTCACTAGACAAAACTACCATCTTTGAAGAGCACAACTCGTGCCCTATCTACGTGGACAAGGGGTTTATGGCTACATCGACGGCAAGAATATCCTTAGAGAATAGTCTAGAATTCTAAAAAATACTTAGATAAATATCTAATGCACACTTTGCCTAGAAACATCTAGTGTGCATATTCTCTAGATGGATCTACTACTTTTTCTAGGATATTCTTACCTTTCCTATAAATAGGCGTTGTAACTTAGGCCAACAACACAACACAACACACACAAGTTGTGATGTGAGTCTCCCACATCAAACACTTTCTAGTTGCTCTCTTCTTGTATTTTTCAAGTGTCCCATTTGTTGTATATTTTGTGTATCAATAAAATATCAAATTCTATATTCCATGTGTTTGTACCTACCGCTTACGATACAACACAACCAACTTATTGTGAAGTTTTTGCCAAAATATGCCACATGATGCACTGTCACAAAGCATATCATATGTGTTTTACTCTTATTAAAACAAGTACTTGTTCTAAAATAAATAAGTAATTTGCATATCAACTCAGTTTTTCCCGGTAAACAATATTCTTCCAATCAGGACTACCTTTTTTTTTTTTTTTTTTTTTAATCTTAAAAATTGTCCTATATATTCAAATCGTTGCAACATAAAATTCAATTTAGAAGTCAGCTAATTAATTACAGAAAAAATATGTTGGGAAATTATCGTGTGTGTAGAGTGATTTACAAAATAAATCTGTAATTACCGGGAATAAATACTGATTAAAAACAATAAAACAAAAAACGATGCATACACTGACGGAATAGAAATCAAACCGAGACAAGTGTAAAAACTCTTTCCTTAAGACAAATTGTCTCGGTCTCGTGTCCACAATTGCAGCAACTGTCTCCCAAGATACAACGGTTCACGTCTCGAGTTTAGCGGCACTTCAAGAACTCGAGTTTCGGCGAACAACTAGATAGAAATGATTGGTATTGAGATAATTTATCATAGGAGACATATATGCTGTGAGGATAAAGAGGATGCTTGGTACATTCTTTAGGTGGCTTTATAATACCCATAGACACATCTAGAAGTTGATCTATGGGTTTATTACAGACATCATGAGGGTTTCACTCAATTTTAAAAGAGGAATCTGACCCTTGATCAGATGCATCCATCTGACTAGGGGGTGTCAGTAGCAGGTCAGACCTATTGGAATCAATTAGAAATTGTGAAAAAAAACTCTCATGTTTCTAAAGGTTCTCCCCCTAACCATGAGGCTGAAAAAACATTTTATTTCAAAAAACGAGACATCACTTATGACGTAAATGTTCTATGTGTGTGTGTGTATCAAAACACTTATACCCTTTTTGACTTGGGGAGTACACTAAAAACACACATTCCTTGCCCTGTGATCCAATTTTCCTTGGTGATGATATGTGTGAAGGCAGTACACCCAAAACCCTTTAATGGAAGATCTTGAATCAGCCTTGTGTTGGGATAATATTTCTTCGGCCGACTAAGGGGATTATGATAAATTTGGACCTTTGAAGGAAACCTGTTGATCAGATAGAATGATGTCAACAAAGCTTCCCCAAAGATATTTGGGGCACTTAATTAGATGGTATCATTATGGCCTGACTATCTCCACCCCATTTTGTTGCAGTGTGTCAGGGCAAGAACTTTGTTGAATTATGCCATGTTTGAGGAAAAGTTAACCAAGGGTATCATTTCTGAAATTTTCTTTTTTTAAGTTAAATTGTGTGAAAATCGTTGTACGTAGAGAATTCTTCAGAAACTTGTTTGGCTTGAGCCTTGTGGTTTAACAAATACACCCATGCGACCCTTCCTGAAGATATGAGAATCCTTGTATTAGACTTAGTTTTTGTCTGAACAACTTGTAATAAGATTCACTCTTGATAAATTGTGGTAGAGCCACTCAACTATGTGTAATCAGAGTGTAGTTCTTTCATGATGATCTAATCAAAGCCTGCTCTACTACTTTGATTACCTGGTCTGAACTGCAGCTGATTGTTCAGTAATCAGTATAGCATCGGCTCTACAATTCATTGTATTTTTTTGACTCTCTTGTATTATCTTGGTTGTATTTTGACTGTTGTATAATTTGAATAACTCAATTTCTGCATCTGAACTGTATTAGAAATTTAGCAATCTGTGTAATTTGAACTCTGGACTTACATATTGTATGCTTTATTTGGTTAAGAGTTATCTTGATAGAAAGCTTACAGGTTCAACTTAAGTCTACAAAATTTGTATTTCCCTTTTAGTGACACTTTCAATCGTTGCAACAAGTACTTGCTTCTAGTTTCTTTAATTGAAGGTTTCATCAGTTTTAAATAGCCTTTATATATTACTTCTTGGTCACTTAGGTTGGAACACACTTGCGAATAATCAATCAAGTAATCTTCCGCTACTAATTAATTAGTACATGTGTGTTGTATTCCTTGATAAACTAGAAATATTTAGGAGTTATATACACTCTATTTACCATATCCCACTCTAGAGTGGTTTTGCACTATATCGATCCATCACATAACTGATCATCAGTAACAGTGTGGGAGTTGCGGGTGGTGATCTGAGCAACAGAGGATTCAGAAGAATAATAGGCCTCAAGATAGTGGAGTCCACATGGCTCCTTAATTAGTTGTACCAATTAATCATCCTCATATTCTTCACCTCCGGAATAACACATGAGACAGATTTCAAAATTATAGTGTAACTGTTAGGTGTAGTGCCCGAAAGACAATTTGTGTAATTGTTTTTAATGATGGATGACAGAATTTATCTCACCTTATTACTTGCTTTGTGCTTGTAAAGTAATACACTGCTGCAAACCCTAAGTATATCTGTATGTAACCACTTAACTCAGTGTATGGATTACACGTGAGGATTGAGTTAATGGAGATATGCTTAAACTGTTAGTCCGTGGTGAACTTAATCAGAGTTTAGGGTCTCTTGATTAAAACACCAATAATGCGCCTGTAACACCTTAGGGTGTGATAGTCTTATCCGGATTTGTCGGTAGAGGTACCTACGTGGGGCATTTATATATGATGGCATTCATATAGATGGACCGATTTAATCTAAATTTCTCGATATAATTCCGTAATCGAGGAATCTTATTAAATCATTAGATGGTCATATATGGATCAACCTTAATCTGAGGTGATCACGAGGGTGCCGCTTGTCTCGGGGTAGTGTTTGATGTGTTAGTTACGGTTCACTTAGATATGTGTTCCAAGCCACTTCTCATTGGCAATTTGTCTCTCGATGAGTGAGTAGTTCGATTTTCTGGACATGGAATCCATTCCTTCCCGTGGGAAGTAGAGAGACAGATCCCCTTATTTGTTAGCCCTAAGAAAGTGATCGATCGGCCGAGTTCATATTTAGACTAATTAGCTACTAGTCGGATATGTGAACTAATTGATCACTAGGGGTTAATGGTAAATAAGGATAAGATATTTTGAGTCGGGTTCACGGAGACTTCCTCTCGAGAATGGGATGATCTATGGAGGGTTAATCCGTATATAGTGATTATATCAATGGACGCTTATTCACTCTACATGGGTTGAGTATAAGTATACATCTATAATCGGTAGAGTTGATTCGGGTTTATGGTGGCGTAATCCCGGAATTAATAATTAATGTACTTATTCGCTCGATGAATAATTAATTATTGGAGCTACTATGGTTATAGAGTCCATGGTCCCCGATGTGGCTTCGTAATTCGGACTAATAATCTTGTTATTTGGGCCTCATTGATAATTAATTGGTGGGCTAGTTAATTGATATGCATGGATATTATTTAGTTAGGCTAAATAATATAATACACATAAAAGATATTTTATGGGCTTAGTAACCCTAATGTGTATGGCCAATAAGTGTTATTTAATTAGAGAGAAATTAGTTTTCTTGGATAATTATTTAACATGTGATTTATCTTTTATTTGTTAAATGATAATTCATGGAATATTAGATAATAATATGGTTTATCCTAATTTGTTTGGGATAATCATTTTATTTATCGTTTATTTGGAATAAAGGATTTATGTAATAATTATCTCTTAATTAATATTAAATCCTTGGAGGACAAGGATTACTCTCCTATATAAAGAGAGTTCTCCCAAGCCTTAATGATTGGCAAATTTCGACTTACCACATAAAAAGAGAGAAGAAAATTTTGTTTCTTGTCTTGGGTTTCTGGTTGAAAAAAATTTGGAATTTTTCTTGGTGTTGCATATCAAGGAGGTTCGTTTATCAAGAAGGGTGTCCACCAACCGCCGTTTGGAGAACACACATGGAAGATCAAGGCTTCTCTTCCCGATATTGGTAACATAAACTTAACCCCCTTGTAGTAGTTTAAGTCCTTTAACTATGTATTGTGATGTATAAATCGTGATCCATCCGCCGCGCATAGATCTAACCCGTTTAGATCTAAGATCCAACATCCTTCAGTAACAACCAGATCTAGTGAGGGTGCTAAGAGACAAAAGGTTAAAGAGAAAGATGGAACACATAAAGCAGACTTAAGAACTAGGAACTCATTTATGTGAACATCTCTAATGTATATGACGGGAACTGAATTTCCATTGGGAAGTGTAATGTGTTTTTGTGTGACTAGTTATGTGGAAAACATGGACAAGGAGCAATCAACATGATCAGTGGCCCCTGAATCCAATATCCAAATGCTTAAGAGACTTATTGTTACCTTTATCCTTTAAAGCAAAGACTCTTATTGAAAAAGCGCTCAAAGCTCTTTGTTGATGCCATGTGTCGTCCATTGCCTGAGTTCTGACTCATTTTCATGGATTGGAAGAACTTGGTCATTTCCTCAAACTGTTTAGCTGTGAGTGATGGAACAAGGCAAGTTTCTTTACAACTGCCCACTTCTTCCCAGGTCTCTTTCTGAATCAAATTAGCCTGCCGCCTGTTTTGAAACCCGGGTGGATACCCATGCTTCTTGTAACAGCGATCTTTAGAGTGTTGATAACGCCCTAAATAATATCATTAATTACCCTTATTCACCCCGAATTCTGTTCAAGAGATGATAGATAGGCTCGTTATTATATGGAATATGTGTTAAATGCTATGTGTGTGTCTAGGATCATAATTCTGCATCTGTGTTATTTTCCCGAAGATTTGGTACTGTTTTGCCTCGTTTTACGTGTTTTATAGGATGTACCGAATCTGGAGCATTGGAGATCGGATATGGACCAAAAGGAGCATGTTGGGCCAAGTAAATAAAGCCCAAGAAGAAGTCTGCTGAAGAAAATGAGGAAAAGTCAGCCCGGTTTACCGAGGGCTAGGTCCGGTAAACCGAGGGCCTTGAGGAACACAAAATCGATTCTGCCGTATTTAGTAGGTCGGTTAGGGTTTCTGAGAGTCATAAGTCGGCTATTGTATCTATATAAAGCCGCACTACATAAGTCTTTGATAGGTTTTGCATAATATATATTATATACATTACATAATTTGATGAAATAAAGTTATTCCAAGCTTTTGAGGAGTTATTTCTGGTTTTCTCTCTTTCTCTACCATCTCTAGCTTGAGTAGATCGAGCTAGATCTCCATTGTTGAAGGTATGAAGCTTTGAACGTTCCTTTTTGTCTTCAATATGGTAGATATGTTCGTATTTATGTGTTTTAGTTAATCTGCATGTTTAACGGCCCCATGATTTACTTAGATTAATCATAATTGAGCAATGTAGATCCGCATCATTTAAAAGCCCCTGGTAAACCGGCGGTCTATACCGGTTTACCGAGGCAAAATTTAGGAAACTTAATCTGGAGGATTCACTACAACTACGTTGATCGACAATTTTAATTAACAGTAGGTTAGATCTGGCCAATGCTTATTGTAATCGTAAAAGTTACATGAAATACGAATAGTGAAGTGTTAATTTGGACATAGTTTTGATGGACCCTAAGAACATGCTGATCAGTGTCGATAGATGTCTAGGCGGGTTAGCGGTATGAGTTAGCGCTCGATATCGGCAATTCTAGTTCTTTATGCGTATGGGCTATTATGGACCAATTAAGGTGGGTAGCTCGTGTATAGATTGTCTACTACCATGGTCGGAGTAGATAGGGTTAGGAGTTGCACCCTTAGCTTATAATTAAACTAAAAAAGCTCGTTCGATTAATTTAAGGAAATTATGTAGGAAGTAAATATAAAGATTAACTAATCCAAGTTCGTAGATGGGGAGATATACCACGTTTCTTTCATGTTTATTGTTGGTCAAAGACATTTATGTCGCTTCTTAATTAGATTAGAATCGTTTATACTTAGAGTTGCATTGTCTCGTGGGATCGACCTTGACTCGCATTATTATACTACGATGTACCTAGTATTCTTACTAGTAATATCGACGTTAGTGACTTACACGCGATCAAGATTTTTGGCGCCGTTGCGGGGACAATGGCCAATTCTAAGGATAAACGGTTTAATCGATTAGAAGCCGTTTTCTTTAAATTTATTTTATTTTGAGTCTTGAGTCGTTCGGATCAAACTCTGCACTTGTTAATCGCTGAATAAGAAATTCTTGGCCCGGTTTACGAGGTTACCCCGATTTACGAGACCCGGAAAATCAAATTACAGCGATCCTGTTATTCCGTGTTATTCTCGGTTGATTTTAGTTAGTAGGTCCGCATAGCATTTGGGATCAACCCCAACCAGGCGAGAGTTGCTAACCTTTTCATTGTTATATTTTGTCTCTTTTGCAAAAAGTATCAGGACACTTCGGAAATTCAGTCAACCAAAAGCAATTAAGGATAGACGAGTCAGACACAATGCCTCGTACTGTGTTGAACATCAAACCAATCTCTATGTATCCTGGACCAGAAGTTAGAGAGAAATAAGAGGCTGATAAGAAGCGAGTGGAGGAGAGAGGCGAAAAACTTAAACGGGAAGCAGAGGAAAACCTGAAAGAGCACGAGACTTATCAGCCAGGTACGTTCCTTATCGAGCTAATTGATATATCGTCCAATTATGACTCCGATGATCCGGAGGAGGATCTGGACACCATGTTCTCAGATTCTGAGGATTACCCAGATTCTGAGACTGTAGAATAGTTAGGAGACCCTGGAACGTTTCGACTCCCAATTTCTATCAATGGTATAACTGTAGGTTTAGGTCTTTATGATTCCGGTTCAAGTTGTAACATTCTACCTCTATCCCTCTGCCAGAAGATTAAGCTTCCGGTCATTATGAATCAAACCCGAACTATGACCTTTGTTGATAGGACTACAGATATGCCTGCCGGTCTGTTGAGGAAGTGAACGATAAAGGCAGGAGGGTTCTTTTTTCCAATTGATTTCATGGTTATAAACGTACCAGAGGACCCAAGTGCCCCAGTTTTGTTAGGAAGACCTTTTTTAGCGAAAAGCAGAGCAATCATGAACTTTGATAATGGGGAGATCACTTTAAGACTGAAAAATGATGCAGTATCTTTCAAAATCTTAGAGCCCCTAGATAATAGGCCGGAAAGTTGCAAGATGACTTATGATTCAGGAAAAGTATAAGTCATGGAGATAAAGAAGGAAGGGCATAGGCAATGAGAGGTTTTAGTGGAAACCTGTGAGCAAGAATTCATAAGATTAATGCTTAGAGAGAGCACAGAGAAGGACCACGACAAAGCGCTTACGGAAGCTAGTCCTTCCGTATTGCGTAATGACATATTAGATCTTAAAGTGGAAGTGTGGAATCCTTGGGCATAAAGAGTAAATCTCAAAGCAGAGGACGACCTAGCACACGAGCAAAGAGAGAGAGGCATGCTAGGAAGAGAGCTCAGAAAGTTTCTATAGAAAACTGTGGAAAGGCAATCTTGAAAGATAGTGATCGACGAGAAGGGAAGTGCATGACGGTTGGAACCTCAAAGATGCAAGTTTGGCGAGTTAAGGCCCCAACTTTTGATTGATTGAAGGTCCATAGGTAAATCGAGCTGACGACTTTAAACTCAGTACTATTCCCTTGAACCCTTAGGTAGATTAGGAATGAATAAAAGTAGTTGGATGAAGGGACGAGCTTTTTTCATACTACCGCACCCTTAGGCTTGAAACCGATGGTTGTTGGAAAGGTTTTTTTTTTTAATTCTTTGTGGATTCTAGTGAAGTAGGTTAGGATCGAGTCGGAGATAGCAACAAAAGGAGCAAGAGACTAGTCAATTTGAGGGCAGGATTGAGCAGTGAGATTAATTAAAGTGTGCTAAGGCGGACAGAGAAATCTAGGGAAAAGAAGCCCCGGTTAACCAAGAGCTACCTACAGGTTACCAAGCTGAGATTTTCAAGTTTCTGAGTGCCTGATTGAAAAGCAAAATTTTTAGAGACACGTGGAGGACACACGTTGCACCAAAAAGCCACCAGTCAGCAAAAACCGTCCCATTTTCCTTATTTTCCACATTTTCATCCTTTCCCACACTCCACCATAACTCCACCTCAATCCCATCAATCACCCCATCAAATCCCTCACCCTAATTACTCATCTACCCATTATCCCACCAAATCTTTCCACCTTCCATCATTTCCCCTATTTAAACACTCTTTCACCACCATTATTCATCATTCTCATCTACTATCATCTTCTTCAAATCACCAAATTTCTCCATCTCTTTCCCTAGTAGAAATTCAGCCAACATCACCACCACTATCACAACCATACTTCCACCAAAACAAAACCTTTTTCCTTTCATTTCAACAACCCAAAAACACCACCTTTTCCATCCATGTTGCTGATTAGTAGTGTTGCTGCAATAGTGAAGTGCTGCAGTTCTTCATTTTCCAATATCAGAGCACAGTCCCAAAAGCAACCGGGCAAAGTTAACGCTGGTAAATCGGAGGCACCTACCGGTTTACCGAGGGTCATTTTTCAGGATTCAACATCATCCTCAGTCCCTGTTATCAACAGAATGGGTCCCAAACATAGCCGGATCGCACGTCGTCCAAGCGGTCACCAGTTTCTATACGGAGATGCCAACCCCTTAATCGATGGGGTTGAGCAATTTGATTCACTTGAGATATACGAGTCATTCTGAGGATACTGGAATGGCCGGTCTGTTAGCCGTGAGCGCGGCATGGATTTAAAGGATTACGGTTCGATTTTGCCGAGAGCACTAAAAGTGCAAGACATTTTGGATATGGCAGAGGCACCGGGCCAATTCAACGCTACAGTGGTGCGGGAATTCTATGCTTATCTGTCGCACAACCTAGTAGCTACATTTGCAATGGTCCCTGGTGTTTAGGTTGATTTTTTGATTGAGCAGATCAATGCACATTTTGGGGTTCGCAACCCACCAGTGGGCCCAACAGTACACATCCTCGACCAATGTTGAAGATCTTGAGAGGATGCAGATGATAGCCGATTACTTTGGGGTGCAATGGAAGTGAAACCTATTGGAGCCCCACCATCTTCCTGGAGAGTGAATTATCTTGAGATTGGAAGATGGTCAACTGATTTGTTTGTGCCCGCCTTCTACCGACCAAGCATACGGTCTCTGTCACAATGAAGAGAGCGGAGTTGATGTTCTATCTGGAGCAGAGATCTCCAGTCAACATCGGTCTACTGATGCATAGCCGTATACATGAGAGTGCAGCTACGTCTGAGCGAGAGCAGTTTCCATATGGGCCGATGATTGACATAATTGCTTAAGAGGACAAGGTGAAAGTTCTAATCAGTGATGATTGGGAAGACCCTGAGCCGATGATCAGTTCATAGTCGGATCAACGAGTACCGAGATGGGTCGGTTAGAGAGCTGAGAGGGAGCGTACTCCGGTCCTCGGAGCATCCCGGACTCAGAGAGCTGTGTTGAAGGATCATTCTAGAGAGATTGCGAGTCTGCATCACAAGATGGATAGGATTATAGACTTATTTGGCATTCCTCCATCGACCTCACCACCTAGGGCTGCCCCACGTCACGGAGCTTCCTCTTCCGCCGCCGCTGCCTCGAGTTCTGCACCACCGGTTGGTTTTGAGCCTAGAGATGACTGGGAGGATTATTATGACGAGGACTAGTTTTTCTTTCTTTTCAATGTTGTTATTTTCCATTTTTTATTTTTCTTTTTATTTCCTATCAAGTTGATGTAGCAGAATTTTATTAATATAATGATTTTGTCGGCTTAAACTGTTTGAAGTTATTTATTTTCTCTTTTACTGCCGCAATTTTATTATACGATTTATTGTCACCACTATTATTCTTGGTTTGTTTGAGTTACTTAGCACAGATTATTTGAGGACTACTTACATGAGCCCGAAGAATTATACGATGATCCAATTCTTCTTTGGCTCCACCCTAACCGAAGCTAAGTTCCTTTTCATTTTTCATTTTTCATCTTATACATTGGGGACAATGTTTCGTTTAAGTGGGGGGTAACGGACGTCACTTAGCTTCTTAGCATTATATTCCGTGAATTGCGTGATTATCTTGATTCTCTTTGATGCACTGTTCACCACCTAGACTTTGATTCATTTCGACAGAATTTTGAAAAAATATGATATCTTTGATCTTTTTGAGTAATTGACTTCATCTTTGTTCCACGGTGTACAAGTGAAAGTAAGTGCCCACTTCTGAAGTAATGGCATATTAAGCGCATATTCTGTTATGAGCCATCATTTTAAGCACGTATAACTCACTTTCCTTGGTATGTAGTCGATAGCATATTGCTTTGACTAGAGTTGACCCTGGCTTTATCCTGAATTATGTTTCACCAACGCTTATAAAGTCAAAGGATTTTCGGATTCGGTAGTTTATCAAGAGTGAGACCACGAGGATAGATAAATCAATGAGATTTCACCCGACGAGAAAGAGAAGAGCATTGAAATATATACATCTATATTCTCTATGAGTCGATGGAGCGTAAAACGCACAACTTTTGCATAGACCGATAAACGCAATCCTAAGATAATACTCGGTTCTCGATCCGCCTTGCCATCTAATTTGATTAATAAATAACATGTTCGAGACTTGTTAGTTCGACTACGGGTTGATGTAATGTGAGATTGCCCGCATTACTAAGTGGTTGTTGAAGTTATTGCACACACACATTGGCTCATGGCATGAATAGTGTTTAATGCGTTACTGATGGATATGAGTGGCATGATCTTGATCTTCACTTTGTGAAGCATAGTTGTTTTTAATTAACTTGTATACTGATCAGTGTGTCGTTTCTTTTCACCTTTTTGCTCTGGACGATCAAAAACTAAGTGGGGGGTAGTTGATAACGCCCTAAATAGTACCATTAATTATATCCTTATACCCCAAATTCTACTCAATAGATGATAGGTAGGCTCGTTATTATATGGAATATGTGTTAAATTCTATGTGCATGTTCCCGGGATCGTAATTCTGCATCTGTGTTATTTTTCCGAAGATTTCGTACTGTTTTGCCTCGTTTTATGTGATTTATAGGATGTACCGAATCTGGAGCATTGGAGATTGGATCTGGACCAAAAGGAGCATGTTGGGCCAAGTAAATAAAGCCCAAGAAGTAGTCTGCTGAAGAAAAAGAGGAAAAGTCAGCCCGGTTTACCGAGGGCAAAGTCCGATAAACCGAGGGCCTTGAGGAAAACAAAATCGATTCTGCCGCATTTACTAGGTCGGTTAGGATTTCTGAGAGTCATAAGTCGGCTATTGTATCTATATAAAGCCGCATTACAGAAGTCTTTGATAGGTTTTGCATAATATATATTATATACATTACATAATTTGATGAAATAAAGTTATTCCAAGCTTTTGAGGAGTTATTTCTGGTTTTCTCCCGTTCTCTACCATCTCTAGCTTGAGTACATTGAGCTAGATCTCCATTGTTGAAGGTATGAAGCTTTGAACATTCCTTTTTGTCTTCAATATGGTAGATCTGTTCGTATTTATGTGTTTTAGTTAATCTGCATACTTAACGACCCCATGATTTAATTAGATTAATCGTAATTGAGCAATGTAGATCCAGAATTACGAAAAGCCGCCCCCGGTAAACCGGTAGTCTATACCGGTTTACCAAGGCAAAATTTAGGAAACTTAATGTGGAGGATTCACTACAGCTACGTTGATCGACAAGTTTAATTAACAGTAGGTTAGATCGGGCCAATCTGCTTATTGTAATCGTAAAATTAACATTAAATACGAATAGTGAAGTGTTAATTTGGACATAGTTTTGATGAACCCTAGGAACGTGCTGATCAGTGTCGACAGCTGTCTAGGCGGGTTAGCGGTATGAGTTAGCGCTCGATATCGGCAATTCTAGTTCTTTATGTGTATGGGCTATTACAGACCAATTAAGGAGGGTAGCTTGCGTATAGATTGTCTACTACCATGGTTGGAGTAGACAGGGTTAGGAGTTGCACCCGTAGCTTATAATTAAACTAAAAGCTCGTTCGATTAATTTAAGGAAATTATGTGGGGAAGGAAATATAAAGATTAACTAATCCAAGTTAGTAGATCGGTGAGAAGAGGGGGAGAAATACCACATTTCTTTCATGTTTATTGTTAGTCAAAGACCATATATGTCGCTTCTTAATTAGATTAGAATAGTTTATACTTAGAGTTGCATTGTCTCTGTGGGATCGACCTTGACTCGCATTGACTATACTACGATGTACCTAGTATTCTTGCTAGTAATATCGACGTTTGTGACTTACATGCGATCAGATGTCCAACCTTGCTACTATAAGTGCACTGAATATTCTTCTTATTCTGAGGACCTGAAGTGTTATTCCTTTTTTCCTTCTCATCCAATCATTTTTTTTCGCAAGGGATCGTAATGTCTTTCTACGGACTCGCAGGTCTCTTTATTAGTTCCTATTTGTGGTGCACAATTTTTTGGAATGTAGGTAGTGGTTATGATCGATTCGATAGCTAGACTAAGCAATAGAGTACCTCGTATTTTGCCCTCCGCCTCAGGCTGTCTCGCGATTCCCTCTACAGCTTGACCCGCAGCAGTCCCTTGACCAACCCCCAGTCCAATAGAGACCTTCTTGGTGGCTGTTATTTCATAAATTTCCTTGATGATCAGAAGAGACATATTGTAGAACAGTTGGTGTTGACGTCTTAGGACACCATTCTGGTCCATGCCCTTGTTGCCTCTCAAGTTTGATAGCCAAATTTTAGACCCCATTCACCTTAACTGAGGATTCATCAGTAAAACCATTGATTTGACAGGTTCAAAACTGTCAATGATACCTCGAAGAAAGCCTATTATATAATATGCTATTGAAATGGTGTCCTAAACCCAATCGAGTTGGACCGGATCCGACCGCGTCAGGTCATTTATAGTCTATTTAGTTCATGTAATAACTTTATTATGTGTAATAAAAGCATTTTTGGTATTATATATTTTGTTTATCTTGATGAACCAATTATGTTATTGTATATATATAGTAACGTCCTTAGTATTAAAATGTGATAGAGAAACCATGATAGTGATTGTGGTTGATGAGATCTCTAATCACTTTAATAAGTTTGATACTTAAATGTCTCTAGTCGTATGTACTGTCAAACAGGGCATTGATAGTACGATTAGGCTAGCACGTATTGAATGTCTTTATCTGATTGAAGATCTCGTCTATCGAAGTGTAGAGACACTTGGACTGTACGTGGACGTGTATTGAAGAATGTGTACGTTAGACTGACCCTTACATCAAATGTCGCAGTATGTGGCAGTTATGTAGTTATCCTGAGACCAGAGTCCTCATGGCATCGCGGTGTGGATTGTTATGCTTTGACACTATTAAGGTTTACCCTAGCCATGAGGCGATCATGCAGTAGTGCTCGGGTATGATATTGAAGCATGCGTAGGATACATGTTGTTCATCCGGAAATCGCGTATACTAATAGTAGGAGTAAATATCCGAAATGGCCTTCTTATAAGGAATGTCTAGCTCTCGTGAATCTTTGCAAAGTGGGAGTAATTGAGTTATTTCGAGAGAGCATAATATCCAAATTATATGATACGATCGTTGATGTATTGACACTCGAGATATGATTGTATGGATATTGTAACAGTGATAAGATTCTATTTGCACGATAACTGTTTCACATGAAAGGTAGTAGTCTCGCTTTTGACTCTTCCGGTGATTGGGGGTCGCGACGTGCTGCTAGACGCTATTCGTGATTGTTAGGTATGAAGGTTATTTTAGTAAATGCACTTTATGCCTACGGCCAACATATTCAGAATCCTATTGGGCCACACACATAAAAACATCTAGCCAGATTAAAATACAGTTATCGTGATAACCAAATAAGAAAAGTTTATCTCGACTATAAAGTGTTATAGTGATAAATTAATATTGTGGTATTTATTTATTATGAATAAATTATATACAAGATATTAATTGTGTTAATTAATTAGAGAACATTATGGAAGCCAATTTATGGCTATATGGGTATGAGATGACATGTGTACAAGATATACATGGATTTATAAATTAATTAATTATAGTATTATGTTATTATAGATTTATATGTGCAATATATATATATATATATATATATATATATATATATATATATATATATATATATATATATATATATATACAAATGCATAAATTGATTTATGGTAATATAATAAGATAGTCAATATTAGATATTGACAATATCTTGGTTTATTTAATATTAGATATTGAATTAAATGAGATAAATCTAGAATATGTATTTTCTTTATTTTACTAGTAAAATATTTTCTTTCTCATTCCTCCACTCAGAAGCTTTTCCCATTGGGAATGAGAGACATATGGTATGAGTTACCCTTATATAAGAAAGAGGTTGTCTAGCTCTTTTGTATCACAATTCTTAGAGTCTAATAATTTTTTAGAAAATTAAGAGAGCTTTTTCGAGAGAGTTTTGAGAGAGAAAAGGCCGGTCTAGCAACCGGGTTCTTCTAGTATCAATCCAAATGGGATAAGAAATAAACACAGTCTTAAAACTTTCTAACAATATACCTTTCATCGCTTCCTAGCCTTAAGTGTATCAGCACCAATGGCAACGATGGTGGTCACTTTCCCTTACGGTCTCCTACCTGGCGGTACTCTACCGATATCGATTCAGCCACTCCAAGTTCTTAGATGATTCTTAAGATTTAGGACTTGCTCTTGTATCTACATAGCAGTGTAGATTTATCTGTTTATATATATATATATATATCCGGTGAACAAGGATTTGATCTTGTAAACTCAAAATTTAAAAAGATTAAAGACTTGTTAGAAAAATTTTGTAGTGAAAATCCTATAGACCCTAAGAAGTCAAAAAATTGGATGAAAGCTACTATAAATCTCTTAGATCCTAAGACCATAGTCAAGGTTAAACCTATGATCTATAATCCACAGGACATAGAAGAAAATATTTAGTAGTTTTGATTGCAAATCAGGATTCCGGCAAGTACTGTTAGATGAAAAATCGCAATTACTAATTGCCTTTACATGTCCACAAGGACATTGTCAATGGTGTGCTTTTCCTTTTGGAATTAAACAAGCAATGATATACTCGCCTTTACATGTCCACAAAGACATATGTAAAATGTATTTAGATCTTTTGAAAAATTTGTTTGTGTTTATGTAGATGATATACTCGTCTTCAGTAACACAGAAAAAGAGCATTATTTGCACGTAGCAATGACACTCAAAAAATGTGAAGAATTAGGAATAATTATATCCTTAAAAAAGACACAGCTCTATAAGACAAAGATTAATTTTTTAGGATTAGAAATTGATCAAGGTCATTCGTTTACCATTTCGGGTTGGCACCTTCAATGAAATTATACAAACTTATGCTGTTTGTATCTGTTGTGAAGAATTTTTCAGTAATAAAATTTTCTTCACCTGCTTCTCTTGCTAATTTGAAAAGATATGATAATCCTTCACAATCTAGCTCAAGAACAGCTTTCTTTTCAATCCTTTTAAGGATTGCAAATCTTCCCAGAGAGACCAAAAGACTGCTTCTTCTTTCTGATTTTAAGATTTATTTAAAGGTTGTAGCTTTTAAGAAATCTGAATTTGATATCAGTTTTGGAGGTGATATCATGTGTTCTCTTGCGAACATGCTGTATAAATACCTGCAAAAGGTCCATTATAGACAACATAGTAATTATCATATAATTTTGGATGTTGAATAGCCTTATCAATTTGCACTGATACTGAAGTTTGACCTTCGGGTTTATCATGACTTGAAATGTCCTGTGTGTTTGGTCTAAAACCCGAGATGAAATCTGTAGGTTTAACCAAATTGTTAGATGTCTATACATCTTTTTCCAAGATGCTAGGAATCAACGGATTTGATGATTCTTTACCGATTGCCGTTTGCATCGGAATAGCTAACAGTTCGCTACTATTGCTAATGCAAGGACTGTTAATATCCTTTTGTGGTTCACTTGATGCCCGTTCAAGTAAACTTATTTTCATGTCGAGAACTTGAAGTTCCATTTTCATGATGTCCCTTTGAAGCTTTAGCTTCTTTAATTCTTCAGCGTGGTGCTCGTGTGGATATTGATAGAGGCCGGACAGGTGGACGGCTTGCGCGCACTACTACTCTCCTTAGAAAGTCAAAGCTTCGATCGTTTAGATCACGTAAGGTATTCATCGTCTACAACTTAATGTTTTTATAAATTAAACTAAGTAAATCCTGGAATCGGAAATCAAATTTTTTAAATTCCGCTGCGTAAACTAGTTGATTTCCTAACATATGCTTGATGTGAATCAACATTATCACATGTTCTATATCAATTTACCCCTGAAATATGACTTAAACGGGATTGATTCACGATATACCATACGTAAAACTGCTTAATTTGATTGTTAGTTACGTATGAGATTTTATGTGTGTCGTATTTATAACTTATTTCTGTATCGAATTATATTTCTACATGTTTTAAGATTCTTTGTAGGAATAATTGGTGGACTAATCTGAGTAAAAGAGAATTTGAGACAAGACATTAGAAAGACCAAGACTGAATCGGAGGAGAGCCAAGCCGAGATTTGGACCAGTCTAGGATGTCCAAGATCAGTCTTGGGCATGCCCAGACGTTAGACGATGCCTAGAACGCTGAACCGAGTGAGTGCCCGGGAAAGCGCACCAGATGCGCAGGATGAGTCTAGGACATGTCCTAGACATTTCTGAATGCAAGCCAAGTCCAGACCTGACATTTGGGCCACTTTCCCGAGTGCAAGGCCGGGAAAGCGTGTGAGCACTTAGCCAAGCTTCGAGATTTTTGCCCTAGGACGCGTTCTGGGCATGTCCAGAGCTGTCCACTAGGCCGGGAGCCCTAGCACCCGGATGAGGCAAAGCACCTCATTTGCCTCAAAATTGATAGATTCACTCTTTTAGGTCAAAATTCGATTATTTTTCTATAAATAAGTTGTGATTCGGTAGAATACAGACGAATTACATAACAACAAACTCCTTAGAAAATTTATCAATAAAATTCTTGTTTTCTTCATTGTTTAAGAGTTCTTTAGCCTATTCTTCGTTGTATGCATGCTGATTCATTGCGGATGAATAGCTAGATGAATGATATTGCGTTTCTAGGGAATCACGTCGATTCTTTCTTTTATGTTTTACGAATTTGTGATGATTGTCGTTGGTACACGCATGTTAGGTTAAATTACTTGCAGAACGAATTAATGATGATAATTTGCACCTAACCGCGATTTATATTGATTCATACATAAGAAACTCCCGGTCTCGGGGAAATGACTTTGTTTTGGAAGAGTTCCCAACGGTCTATATTGGGGAAAAGCTTTAACGATTTAGTTTCCCAGAACGATTTTTTTCCATTACTTCTATTGTTTCGTTTTAATTAATATGTGTTTAAAATTGGCCTCTTCTTTGCATGTTTTCATAAATTATTCTTGAAGGAACTTAGGTTGAAAAGAGTAAATGGACAAGAAACAATTAGATCATTATTAGTTAACTAGCCCGTGCACGATGGTTACTAGAGAGGTTTACGATATTTAATATCGGTATGTCCTAGTTTTTAATTCGTGTTTAGTTAATACTGTTCTAGCCCGCGTATGGTAGACGTTTAGCTATTTATAGGGTTAGAGTCTGCGCACAATCTACGAACCAATTTAGGGAAATATACCAGTAGGTTACTCAATTCTTGGAACTTTAATGAAAAATGTGTATGATTTAATATAGAAAATGATTAGGGAAGAATTAACTATTTCGGTTCGATCTACAATCTTAAACGTGGTTAAAACTTGTCTTGAATTGATAATCCGTGATTTTTGCCTTATTTTCCGCATTTATTTAGGTCAAAGACCACAACCATCGTAATCTTGATTTTTATAACTAAGTTTGCCTATTTATCGAACAAGTCCCTGTAGGATTGACCTTGCTCACGAATTGAGCTATACTACGGCTGACCTAGTCCGCTTGCTAGTGTAGTTGTGATTTTTGCGAACACTGCTTTAACATAATCCTTAAAAACTTGGATAGTACGACAATCACACTGTGGAATAGGTCGTAACATGATCAACTCCTCCTATAGTATCTTCAGACGCATAAAATACTCGGTAACTATCGAATTACCTTTCCAGAGAGCATAGATCTCTTCGTCAATGTCCGAGACTCTAAAGAAATCACCAGTGGAAAATCTCTCCTTCAACTACTTCCCTAGATATATTAGATTTGATGAGGCTGTGCCCTATGGTAGGTGAAACTGAATTCAGAATTCATGATAATACCATATTATTGCATTGATTCCACGTTCCGTAGTCTTTATCAGTCGGTAGAGGACACTCCAGAGTATCATCGACAAGCCCTAATTTATTCTTCAAAATTAGGGCTCTTTGAACCGCGATACTCCAACCATGTTACTTTCAGTGAGCAGAGGCTGAACTAGTACCGCAGAGGGATTCTCATTAGGGTGCATGTATAAAGGATGCGACGGAGTGATGTCGTTCTCGTCGATGTTCGCCCTGGAAGAAACTTGAATCGCAATGAGACAATGTTGAACAAAAATAGTAAACTGCTGGCAATCGAAGAACAAAGCAAAACAAAAACTCTAGCAGAAACTCGAATTGATCTATGATACTATGTGAAGAACGATCAATAGCAGAAGACGGAAAACCGACTAGGTTTTGACCCCGCCATTGGAAACAAGAGGAAATAGGAACAACAGAAAACAAAATGTTGTATTATCTCATTGCCTTGTCGTTTTACATTCTCCTTATTTATACCACAATACTAATTACAATATTATTACACAGTAGAGTCGATTATCAACTAAATACAATATTGGACTAATTAACAACCACCAATTAGCTATAACTTACATCCTCAATAATATTCATTGAAGAACCTTAAAGTTAAGCTATTCCAATTGATAATGAATAATCAGGTATCACGTAAACAAAGAAGTTAGAAATATAGCCGCTTCTCATAAGGCAACCCATCGATTTTAGGTATGGTTTTATATATTATTTTTGTATAGAATTATGTTTTTTGAGTTGCGTTGGACAGGTAAAACATGCCATGTCCGAAATGATGTTTTTCGGAATAGCCACTAAAAGTAGCTTTCGTGATTTTGATTTTTTTTTTTTTTTTTTTTTGGCGGGATCGAAAGATTTTTAATTAAAGCTGCGGTGAGGAATCGAACCCAGGTCTTCCACTGGGTAGGATAAACCTCATTGTGAGACAGCACTGGGGCAGGGCCTTGCCTGCTTTCGTGATTTTGAAAGGTATGAATGGAGTACCTTTTATAAAAAGAGTACTTTCCACGATTTTGAAGTCTATGAATAACTTTCGTATTTATAAAGTTTGAGAAACATAAGGAGAAGCCTTTTTCATACATATGCAAAACTAAATAACAAGATAATAAGTTTCTTAAATAAAATCATGTCACAAACAACGAAAACACGTAAGGAAACCTCATTGTCTCTTTCTTTTATTATCAAAACATTAAGCAAAATCATAAACAACTGCAACTAAAGTAGCAAGCAACACTATCAAGCATATCCGTGTGCAACAATGGGACTTCTAACTTGGTGTTGACCATCGTCCCATATCAGAGACCCTGATATTGCAGTTAGCTCAGTTTTTGCGCTAACTGTAACCTTAAATGATTGCTTTTGTCCCACCGCATTGAAGGAAATTACTTGGGGGTCCACTTCTATCTTAAGTAGAGTTGGGTTAGAAGAAGATACATTTGCCTTGTAAGTAGATACAGCTGAACCAACATTGGTTACTGTTCTATGAAAAACTTGTGTCGTGTTTCCTGATATTGTTCCAGAAACAACAAAAGATGGATAGTTGAGATCCCATACATTTGTCATATTCGCTTCAGAGCATGTGGTTGAATTGTCACCGGTGATAAGGTGCATATTTGTATCGTTAATGCCTTGACCGCACAAGAAGCTCACATAATCCACCACTTCCAAGTCATATACTAAGCCAGGGTTTAGTGCTTTTATCGGGTCTATTTGACCAGACCCATATGCAAATTCAGCATCGGTATTTAAGAACGTGCTCATTGGCTTGGCTGTAGTGAGTGGAAATGATTAGGTCAAAATAAATGGTTACTATAGAGGCACTAGTATCACATAAAACAATTATTGCTAGTTTTACAACAAATTACCAGAAGGCGCTTTTACAACATTAATTATGGTGAATTGTTTATTGATTGATATGGTCCTACAATGACCAAGGGTATGAAAGTCTGTTATGGTCATCTTGTTATGTAACTAGCATTTTTCGCATAAACTATGACATTATTGAACTGCATAGTGGTTGTTTCATAACAAAATGACACAACAAATGTCCATAATGCTCTCGTTGTTGGACCTTCCGATTGATACAGGCCCCGCCATAATAAACGGTGTAAAACCGTGTGTTTATTTGTTCTGAACGTTTTTTTTTTTTGGAACTAGCATTTCTGTACATAATTATACCATTTAGAGCAATGTGTTTTGTACCTGTTGTCATAAGAGCAGACTTGATTGCTGCAGGAGACCAAGATGGGTTGATAGATTTAACATAAGCAGCAGCACCGGTTGCATGAGGGCAAGACATAGATGTTCCAGAGATAATGTTATAAGAAGTAACTCTAGTGTCACCAAAGAGTTCACTAACAGAGGACAATTCCGACCATGCAGCTAGAATGTCCACACCAGGTGCACTTAAATCCGGCTACATAACATTGCAAGAATAAATAAACATGGTTATTCAAAAATCAAAATGCATGGTAACATAAACACGATTCTCAGTGCCTTAATGACATAAGTGGTCTTAATGACATATCATGTTATGACATTTGCTGTGTCAGAGAGTGATTATTTCATTAATATAAGTTACTTTCTAATATAGGTATGGTACCATACTACTATGTGCAAAGTAAATAATTAGCTTACCTTAAGGATATCCATAGCAAGTGAATTTGGTCCTCTCGACGAAAATGCAGCCACAAAAGGAGCTGATTCCCGGATACCCTCTGTGCTCTTTTGAATAGTGCATGTGGGCTCACTGCATAATCAGTTTATTTAGTCTATCATTGAAATCCATTTTATTGATTCATTACATTAATAATGATAAGGTAACTAATTAAACATATAAACACCTTGTGGAATTAACGTAATCTGAGATTACTCCGCCTTGTGTAAGACCTAGAAAACTCGTTGGTATTGGAAATGGATATGCAGTATCTAGACTGCTTGTACTATACATTATGACACCAGCTGCACCGGCCGCAGACTTTGCAACATCTTGGCTTGCCAAATTACATAGAACAATTTTTCCTTCGATTTGAGCTTTATCCAAGGAATTGAGCGCGCAATTCCTGAAATCGAAAGCCAAATATACATTAGCACTTCTTGATCTAATTAATTTCATGGAAAATGAAGTTTGTTGTTATTAATATATGTCCTTCAACTTTAAGACACCAAAAAAAAAAAAGTTGTCGTAAATACCCTGCTAGTTCTTTAGTGACATTAGCCAGTGTATTTGAGACATTTCCACCAAAAACAAGAGGGTACATTTTGTTGTCAAGCTGGAATGTATTTACAGAGACCCCCTGATTGACAACGAAATAGTTAGACACTGGAAAAATTAAACCCGTTCGAATCGTACAATCACATATATTTCAAGGCACGCGATACTAGATATAATGATTGTATTGAAACAAAAATGATACGTCGTATTTTTGAATAAAGTTGACGATCACCGTACCTCAAGGGTTGTGTTATCTCCCAACTGCACGTCTGTGATAAATGATCTGTCTATAAGACTTGCAGCCACAGTGAGTAGCCAAGGTGCCACATTAACCGTTGTTCCAAGATTGGGTCCTGCATTGCCGGCTGAAGTTGATGTTAGGATTCCATTCTTCATAGCATGAAAAGATCCGATGGCGATTGGATCGTAGAAATAATCGGGGTTGGTGTCCCAGCCAAGGGAAAGCGATATGATATCAACACCGTCAGCGATGGCATCATCGAACGCGGCAAGAACGTCGGCAGTGAAACAGCCATCAGACCAACATATCTTGTATACTGCGATACGGGCAGAAGGTACGCCTCCTCGGGCGGTGCCCTTTGCAAGGTCAAACAAGCTTACATCGCTTACTAGGCGGCCAGCTGCCGTGGATGATGTGTGTGTCCCGTGACCTCCGGTATCTCTTGGTGAAGCTACGTCACCATTAGTAAAGTTTCCATCAGCTTTATAAAATCTTGCACCTATTATCTTGCTGCAAGTTTAAGATTCATTTCTCATTGTTACTCCAACATATATAGCATTGAATGAAAAATCAAAGGGAAATAAATCTTTTTCAGACCGACTGAGATTGTGACAGTATCATTATTCTAACTTATACGTACTTGTTGCAAGTGAAGTTTGCGGATGACTGGCAGGATCCCTTGAATTTGGCCGGAGGAGGACCATAACCGAATCGTTAAAGCTTTTGGATTCCGGCCAAATTCCGGTATCAAACATTGCAACGATAACATCACTTTCTGTAGTTGATCTATTAGCATTTTGTGGAAATCCTATGAAATCCCATGATCTTGTTGTGTGAAGTTGCATCTTTTCACTAGGAAAAATATTTACAACCCCATCCATACCTGTTTATTTAGTAATAATGATCATTTTAAACCAAGAATTAACGATAAATAAAATACTTAAACATATATATATATATATTCTTGTTCACTAACTAGCTATCATATTCTTTTCGTTCTCGGTCAGCATCGCAGCAAATCCGTTGAAGCTTCTCTTGTAGCTATGGATTAGAGCCCCGGACGACGCTCGGCTGTTAATTTCATGAATTCATCAAATAGAACAAGTTATAATTAATTCCGTTTGAAAAAGAAAATGAATAAGTACAATACATTAATATATTCATACACATATATATGTACCAATACATAAGTAGGGTTGTAATATATCAAGAAGTTTAATATATATACCTTCCTATTGCTGCTTGTAGCATGTTTGTATGAAGTGCAGAAACCAGGAGGTCCTCTTTTGGAAGATCACCCATGTACACAATGTATACCTATATTTACGCATATATTTAATATAATATATATATATATATATATATATATATATATATATATATATATATATATATATATATATATATATATATATATATATATATATATATATATATATATATATATATAATAAATATGATTGAATTGCTTATGTGTAGAGAAATCCATAGTATACCTTTTGGTCACCATTGGCCTCTGCCTTGAAGCTTGAAATAAAGGCAAATATAACCAAGAGAAGGAAAGCCCAGAAAGTATACATTGGGATTATAATATATTGTCTAAATTTTGATGCAAAGTAGTAATGGAAATTATCACTATTTATAAGATAACATGAATTTGTAAAACTATAGTTCATATCTTTATTATTATTTCTTGGTTATTGTTTAACCCGTCAAATGTCTAAACAAACCAAAGCCAAAGCCAAAGCCGGCAACCAAAATATTGAAGTCCATAGAACATACCCCCTCCTTTCCTAATTATATGTCGTATTTGAAAAAAAATTAATTGACCAGGTTTATTTAAAAACTGACTAGCCTTCAACTAAAAAGTAATCAGGCTCATCCAAAAAATAAAAGTTATTTTTTCTGTAAATACGACATATAATTAGAAACGTAGGGAGTATATAATTCCACTTTCTCCATCAAAGTTTCTTTGCAATATATTTCTTCCAATAATTTTATGGATGCTTTTTTGTCTCTTTTACTCCTAGATGTGGGGTCACAAATGCAAACAATATGTTTTATCACAAGGTAAGTTGGCATGTACAATCACCAAAAAAAATAAACAATAATAAATAAATTCCTTAAATTGAGATTGACTACTAATTGGTTAAAATGACCAAAACATTAGAATTTTTTTTTTTCAAATGACATTTCTTTTTGATAATTTCTTAAGAAAAATACTCTTTTTCATTTTCCACAATAAATAGAAATTTATTTACAAAAATTGACAGACACCCATGACCCATTCACATTCACCCTCTCTTGTTATCCTCTTACCTCACCCCCACTTATCCCAAAACAAAAACAAAAAAAAAAAAAACAAACAAACAAACAAAGATTCTTCCATGCAATCAAGGACTGCATTTTTTGTTTGCAACTAAATATTGTAATGTTTTTTAATTGGGCCCTAATTATCTTTCATTTTAATACGAAGTCAGCAATAAAAGTTGCAAAACTGCCGAATGCGTATCTAAGCAATAGATCTCATATATGGACATTGTATAACCCGCCCTTTAGGCTGAAATAAAAAAGGCTAGAAGCGGCAACAGAAATATGGTAAAAAAAAATTTAAAAAAATTAAAAAAAAATTTAAATAAAAAAGTTCAGAAATACATTTTTTTACGGTAAACAAGTAATGTATTCAAAACCACCAGCATTAATAGATAGCTAAGAGTACTATAGGTGGTGGGGAGTTCGGGCAAAATTACAATTTTAGTTTTCAAAGTTGTCACATTTTTAACTTAAGTCACTATTCGACGGTTGGTTTTTCTTTTGTTCGGCATACTGGCAACGAATCAGCACATATTCTTACGCGACTAGGTGCTGATTCTTTAGGTGTAATTGCTCGGAGAGCACATCCTCCAAACTCTGTTACTATCGTTGTTTTGACGGATTTAATTGATTAATAAAAATGTTTTGTTTTTCGAAAAAAAAAACTTAAGTCATATTATTACTTTGATCACAACTTTAGCTCTGTAAATTGGAAAATTTTCTTTTTTTGTTTTCTTTTCTTTTTTTTTTTGCAATTTTGGTCATATCTCTTCGAAAAATACTGACAAAAGGCACAAAATCTGCCCAATATGCTTACATAGCAATAATGACTTGCCATTTCATCCCTCCATGTCTAAGAAGATATAAATTGCTTGAGTCCCAACTTACAGACCTAAAATTGTAATTTCGTATTCTCACACACACACACATTAGCGGCGCATATCTGGATTAAAGTGAGCATTATTTTTCGGTTTTTGTGTTAATTGTTGAAGAACAAGTATAAAGAATATAAAAAGTTGCTAAAAACACATAAGCTGCCGAAAAATTAGCAGAGGTTGTCCGCTTGTATTAATTTCTCGATCAGGATCCCCCAAAAAAGGGTACAAATGGCGCTACTTATAGAGACTAATTAAGAGTCGGCGAGTACAAGGCAGAAAATAAGATAAAAGTACAAGTAAAAGCAATGTCGTTGGGCGAGTTCTGATGTGGCGAGCTTCGGCTAGGCGAGCTTGTATCTTAGCCGCTGCAGGCTCTTCACCTGTAATCGTCGTGTTATGAACTTTGTTGCCTGGCCAAGCTGGCTTGGTTTGAGCTGACGGATTGTGAGCTGATGGGACAAGCATGTCGGCCCCAAGTGCTTCGTGTTGAGCTGGATGTTTTGTAGATCGATTACCGTTTGACTGACCAATGATAAGAATCGTAATGGCGTGAGGCGGGCTAGATTATACCTAGCCCAGTCTGGCTTATGAATGTGTGAATTGATTGGACCAGAGACCCTATCCGTTATCGGGCCCACGTATAGGCTCAATATGAATCCACGGCCTCTTTTTAGGGCTCAGCGTATCAATGGCCCGATACTCCTTAAGCTCTTCATATTGTTAGCATTCATACAACCAAACAAGAATTGAAAAGGAGAAGATGAATGCTGGAAACTTGTGATATCAAAAGTGAAAAGTGTACATAGTAGAATACAATAGAGAGGTTTATATAGCCAGGCACAAAGCAAAACTAAAAGGAAAAAGACTAAAAAGCCCTTAAGGCTAAAATACTAATAGCTAATATAAATATATATGCTAACACCCCCTCAAACTCACGATGAGTGCAGTAAGAAGCATCGAGAGTTTGTCAAAACTAAAAATCTATGCTTTCGACGGTGTGAGACTTCGTGAAGAAGTCGACCAATTGCAAGGATGACGGAGTAAGCGGTAGAGAAATGGTGCCGTGATCCAAATGATGTCGAGTGAAATGACAGTCAATCTCAATGTGTTTGTGCGCTCATGAAACACCGTATTGTGAGCAATCTGAATGGCACTCTTATTATCACAATACATAAGAGTGGGATCGAAAGAGAGTAACTCATATCGACCCGATAACCAACGCAACCATATAATCTCGGCCGTGTTGGAAGCCATAGCACGATACTCCGCCTCGGTGAAAGAACGAAAGCGCATCTTGTTTCTTGCTTTTCCACGAAATAAGAGAATCACCAAGAAAAATACAAAACCCAATCGTGGACTTCCGAAAAGTCGGATCACCAGCCCAATCTTCATCATAAAAAGCACGAAGCTCCAATGAAGAAGTGGATGGAAACAAAAGACTCTGGTAAAGAGATCCCCGTAGGTAACGCAAAATACGCACAACAATGAAATGTACAATGTACAACAAGAGTCTTTGAAATAAACTGACTAACATTGTGAACATCATAGTCAATATCAGGGCGAGTGATCGTCAAATAAACAAGACTACCAACAATGGACCTATACAGAGTGGGATTAGGTAGAGGAGTGCCATCATCTAGAGTATACTTTGCGTTCAGCTCGAGAGGAGTGTCAGAGGTGCGAGTGTCAGTGAGCCGTGTACGGTGAATAATATCAGCAGCATACTTAGACTGAGAGAGGAGGTAACCTCGTGGTGAGGAGGCAACTTCATTTCCCAAAAAATATCGTAAAGGGCCCAAATCTTTCATCTCAAAGCAACGGGACAAGGTTGCTTTCAAATCCACAATACCGTCAACATCATCACCCGTAATAATCATATTATCAACATATAACAAAAGGAGAACACGACTAGCAGAAGTCGATCGAACAAATAAAGCAGAGTCATAAGGGCTAGAGACAAATCCAAGAGAGATCACAACCCGAGAAAATCTATCATGTTAAGCCCGAGGGGCTTGTTTAAGGCCATACATCGCCTTCTTAAGGCGACAAACCTGTCCTGGAGCATGAGAACACCTGGTGTGAGAACCAAATACACTTCTTCCTTCAAGTCGCCATTCAAAAGGCATTTTTAGCATCCATCTGAGATATATGCCACTGACGAACAGATTCAACAGCAACGAGGACACAGACTGAAGTCATCTTGGCAACAGGAGCAAAAGTCTCCTCATAATCTAAACCATACTCTTGAGTAAACCCCTTAGCAACTAAGCAGGCCTTGTATCGCTCAATAGAACCATCGGATTTCATCTTAACTTTGTACACCCATCTAGAACCAATAGTCTTTTTACCTGCAGGAAGATAAACAAGGTCCTAAGTACCAGTCTTGTTTAAGGCAGACAGTTCCTCAGCCATAGCATTTTGCCAATCACGGGAACGAACAGCCTCCTTATAAGAGGAAGGCTCAGAGATAGGATCAATGGAAACAAGAAAGGAAGCAAAAGACTTAGAATAACAAGAATAGGCAAAATCAGGTAACTGAGTAGACTTACGTATGCGTACTGGATAGCGGGGCTCAGCAAGATCCGTCGTCACAAGCGGTGATTGGGTAGCCGTATCAGGGGTCGGAGAATCATCAATAATAGGTGCAGTAGGAGGTGAAGAGTCTGACAAGAAAGGATCACTTTGAATAAGATCAGATTTAGTCAAATATTGGGTGCTGGCGGGAATGGTGAAGAAAGGGATATGCTCAAGGAATGAGACATGACGAGACACGTATAGTTTTCGAGATGAGGGATCATAACAACGATAACCTTTTTGACCTATACCATACCCAAGGAAAACACATATAGCAACACGAGAAGAAAGTTTGGACAGTTCTACATGTGGACGAAGAACAAAGCAAGTGGAACCGAAGTTCGATCCACGACAGTTGGGATTTAGATGATTATAGGCTCTGATACCATGTTAGCATTCATACAACCAAACAAGAATTGAAAAGGAGAAGATGAATGCTGGAAGCTTGTGATATCAAAAGTGAAAAGCGTACATAGTAGAATACAAGAGAGAGGTTTATATAGCCAGGCACAAAGCAAAACTAAAAGGAAAAAGACTAAAAAGCCCTTAAGGCTAAAATACTAATAGCTAATATAAATATATATGCTAACATTCATTATACAAATGAAAGCCATGAAGAAAAGTTGCAGGCGACTTGATGTACCGTATGCCGAGATGACCGTTATAGAGCGACCAGCTAACATAGCGTAAGACTCATGAGCGTAGTCAAAGTGCCGCGCTATGAAGCGGACGGTCATAGATGCGTCATGCTCGAAAGCATAAGGTCGTAAGGTGCCACGCTATGAAACGGACGTGCTTAGGTGCGCCATGCTAAAAAATGTATGGCTAAACTGAAAACTTACTGTTTAGAAAACGAAGAGTATGAAAACGACCGTCTTCATCCAGTGATCGATTTCTTCTACTGTGGCATCTTGAAACGATGAACAGATTGGCCTTGCGATTGGAGTTTACATTCTCTCTTTTTTTCTGAATGTTGCCGTCGTTGTCTGTTTTTTTTTTTTTTTTTTTGCTGTCGCCTCTCTCTCTTTTTTTTTTCTCCAGAATTTGCGTATAAAACCAATAAGGGATTTTGGGGATTATTTTCCTAAATAGCCATCAATTAAATCCTTTAATTAAATTACTAGATCGATTTATTTCTTATCATAAATTTCCAAAACATTTAATTAATCCCTTTTTAATCAAACTAATTGGTTAAATAATAATTAAGTCGTAATAAATACATCCAATTACTATTTTATCCTTTTCTAGAAATTCGGGATGTTATATTTTAACTACTTGCCTTAGTTGCCTAGCACTAAATAAGGGTTAGTAAGAAAATAAGCAATAAATGATGCTTTGAAAAATATTCTGCATCATATAAAATGAAACTATTTTTTTTAACAACTGCATCATTTATTTTAGAACGGATAGATGATTTTTTTTTTTTTTTTTTTTTTTTGCTAAAATGGATGAAGTATTTTAGCCGTCCTTGTGATCTCTAACAAAACAGAATAAAAAAATTACAAACATATATCCAAAATATGCGACGAATAAACAGAATCATGTAGGGCTTATGTAAGACACATTATTTTTTTGCCTTGTTTTATTTCACATTTAAAAAAGAATAGTATCTCTCTTTGGACACTAGTTAGTTATTAAATAAATAAAAGGCAATGGGTGAAATAGACAAAAACCATCAACAACAAAAAAAAAAAAAAAAAAAAAAAAATTGATTGTCTTTTCACTCTACAAAATATCTTAATACACAATATTTTTATTTCCACTTTTACCCTTCAAATTTTATGTTTTTTCGAACTCGTAGATTCTGACCGAATTTCAGAAAGTGTTGAATGTTTTCCTGACTCAATTTTAGCTAAAAAGTCTTGCTGACCGGTATTGAGTATGGAAAACATTTAAAATTTTGAATCCAATTGAGACATAATAATCATAGTTTTCTTACTTGAATTGAGTCAGAATAATTTGTTGTATGAAAAGATGCTCTAAAAAGAAACAATTTGTCCAAAAACTAAGTTTATTTTTTATTTTTATATGAAACAAAAACTTTTGTCAAAATATCTTGATATTTCAAATTTTGTTTCATATTTTTTTATTATAGTTAATTGTCAATTATGACACATTTAGAAAGATGCCAGGATTTTAGGACTATAAGAAAAGATTTTTGTCAAAAAGAACATTTCATCAGTGAAAATGAATTACGTTGGTTTTATGCTGAAAACCAGCGTAATTCAATTTCACTTTCATTTTCACTGATAAAATGTCATTTTTGAAAAAAAAAACTTTTCTTATAGTGCTTTTTGTCTGACATCTTCCATATTGTGTCTTTTAGGACCCTTTTCTCTTATTATTAAGTATTAAAATGTGGATTTTAACCAATTTCTTTATTTATATATAAAAAATCCAACTTCCTACCCTCCCCTTCTCTCTCAACATCTTTTTTTGTGTGTGTGAGGTTTTTTCTATAAAAATATTGTCCGAAAAAGAAAAAAAATCCAGTCCCTACCACAGCCCTTAAGGCTCTCAAAAAAGATTAAGTTTTTCTCTATAATTACGTTTTTAATGTATGTTGTGAATTCTCGACGTGACTTTTTTTTTTCGATTAAACGAGTTTTTACTTTGAACCGTGAAACCTTTGTATAGAAATACGATAAAATACCTTTCAAAAAAATACACGATAAAATACGAGGATCTCAAAGCGAATTCCCAACATTTCCAATCCGTAAAAAGATTTGACTTTACCCTGTAATGAAGTTTTTTAGAAGTTTTTTTAATTAGTGAAGTTTGATTTATGATTTTTCTCTGTGAAATTTTTTTTTATTTTTTTAGTGAAAGTTTATGCAAGAGTTGTTAGGAAATCAACTAGTTTACGCAGCGGAATTTAATACTTGATTTCCTTTTTGTAGGACCGACTTCGTTTAAACAATGAACATAGAAGTAATAAACGAAGAAAATACCATGACTGATCTAAAAGATCGAACTTGACACCCCTTCCCTTAAATAGGTGAAGGTGGCACCCCATAGCTCCAAGATTTGCCTTGGAGAGGACTCTTGAGATGAGTAGGGGGAAAGAAAACATTTTCTTTAATACAAACATGGAATTATGAAAAGTATCTTCCTTAATTGAGTTATCCCTTAAATAAATATATTTCTTTCATTAATTAAATTGCACAATATATATGTATCTAATAACATAAAAGTGGCGCCCCCATATTGCCATAAATTGGCATCTTGGACTTTTAATTAATCTATATAATTGATATATATTGTATTATTATTTATTCATATTAAATAAAATACAACAATATAAATTTCCTTATAACACTTTATAGTCGGGATAAGCTATTCCTTATTTGGGTTATCATTATAACCACATTATAATTCCAGGAAGAGGTCCATGTGTGTGTGACCCTCCTCGTCCTCGGTGCCAGATTGCATTTGGAAACGATCTTGGAGTTAACAGTACGGCCCAGGGTAAAGCATTTCATGTGGAAATGTTTGCATAATTGTTTACCAGTGGGGACCTCATTGCGAAGTCGGGGCCTAGGCGAGGGCAGGTGCAACCTCTGTGGCCATGCGGAGGAAGATATGGGTCACACTTTATTCTTATGCTTTTTAACCATAGAAGTTTGGTCTCGGATGCGGAGCTCTATCTTGGAATCAGGTCTGCGGGTCAATTTAGATTTTACGGGACTATTAATTTATCTTTGTGAGGCCTGTGACACGGAGGAAGTGGCAGTTCTTGTTACCACAATGTGGTACTTCTGAATGGCGAGACGTGCATGAGTTTATGATGATCATCCGGTCAATATAAGTTGACTAATTACGCATGAATTGGAGGATGCTTTTTTTTATTTGTTCCATGGAGGTGAGGATATTTCAGGTGACTCTGACCACTTGTCCCTCGACTTTGGCGACCCCAGAGCCAGGAGTCACGAAGATTAATACGGACGCGGCACGGACGGAAATTGCCTCGGCTATTGGTGTGCTCTTTCAAAACCATGAAGGGCATATTCAACATGCTATTTCGCAACATATACCAGGTAATTTGGATGTGGAATCATTGTTTCTTTCAGCAATTCTTTAGGCCTTAGTCCCGGCAGCATCTAAGGGGATTTCTCGGATTATTTTAGAGACTGATCATTTATCATGCATCAAGCGTCTTTTGGCAGCTAATGATAATCTGTGTTCCTTGGGATGTTTGGTTTCAGAATGTTTGAGTTTGAAGAGGGCATTCCATGAGTGCATTATTCATTTTGTCGGGAGGTCAAGCAATAAGCCACCCGTTGTCTTGCCCGTACAAGCCTGTATGCGGCGGGTTTAATTAGTTGGGGAGTGTATCCGCCACAAGATATAATGGACGCGTGTTTTTTTTTTGGATGTTGCTTCACAAAAAATGATGTATAACACGGCCAAGCCTAGTTCCGTGCGTAATATTATTTAATTTATCTGGAAAAAAAAAATGGAGAAAAGTTTTGAGGCAGAAATAAGTTTTCGACTATGTTGAGGCTTTTACTCCAGCGGCTCGTTTGGAAATTATAAAAATATATAGGGACAGTTCATCAAATGGATGTAAAATGGACCTAGCTTCTTGAATGGGCTCCTTGAGGATGAAGTCTACGATGATCAACCAAAGGTCTCTATGTGTAAAGAATCAAGAAGATTGTTAAGTAGTGATGATGGGCCGAAGCCCACAAAACACTTTTTCCCACATCGTTTGTAAAGTTGGCTTTAGCCGACTTAGATTAATATATAAGATAAATTTAACCTATTGTTTTAAGATTTATCAAGTACCATGAAGATGTATTAATTTAGTTAAACTTTCAATTGCCTTAATTTTGGCTTTTGTTTCTTGGTTTCAACAAATTTTGTCTTTTGTCTTTAGACTTCATTAGAGGTCACATCGCGTTCGTTTTTCCTAACACAAGTCTTTTAAAAAAATCTTATATGTCCGAAAGCAAGCACCATGGGTATGGAATAGCCGAATTGTTGAATACTTACAAGTTACAAAGAAAAGGTTCACTAAATGCCTATGCGAGCACTCATTTTATGCCAAAACCAAATAAGAGAAAAGGCTTGATTGTGTGCTCATATGTGGACAACTTGACCTCTTGACCTATATATGAAGTAGTCCAAACATATTTGAAGAGAATTCAAGATGATCAACAATGCTCACATGACATATTATTTTCACGTCAAATTTGAAGGATGTAGGATCTTAGATCTAAACGAGTTAGATCTACGCATAGCGGATGGATCACGACTTATACAACACAATACATAATTAAAGGACTTAAACTACTACAAGGGGGTTAAGATCATGTTACCAATATCGGGAAGAGACGCCTTGATCTTAGGATGAGAAGCCTTGATCTTCCAATGTGTTCTCCAAACGGTGGTTGGTGGACACCGATTCTTGGAATTGGAGCCTCCTTGATATGCAGCCGAGAAAAACCCTAAGTTTTTCTCCAACCGGGTGGAGCTAAGGATCGAACTCCTTAGCCTTTTTTCTTTATGAATTTCGTGGCTTATCCTTCCCCTAGGGCTCGGGGAAAACTCTCTTTTTATAGGCAAAATCCAAGAGAGAAAACCTATACCCAATCGGTTTAACAAAATAAAAGAGATAATTCTAATTATTATCCAATAAAAATAAGAGATAATTATAATCTTATAATAAGAAAATATAATTATCCTTATAGTTAAGAGATAAATAATAAATAAATTATTTTCTTTTATTCATCCAATTAATTATTTAACAAATAAATAACTAATTACACAATATGTCATTATCCAGAAAAACTAATTTCTTGGAAAATCCAAGACATATTGGCGCCACACTAAGCTCCATGTGCGCCATGAAAATGTATTTTACAGATTATATATATTTATTTTAGCAACTAAATAATATTCATGCATATCAATTAATTGACCCAACCAATTAATTATTTCTGAGGCCCAAATAAACAAGAATATTAGCCCGAATTATAGAAGCCACATTGGGGACCATGGACCTATAACTAGTAGCTCCAATAATTAAATATATTATTCATCGAACATAATATATATATTAAATTATTAATTCCGGGATTACGCCACCATAAACCCGAAACTGAACTCTACCGATTACATATGTATACTTATACTCAACCCATAGAGTGAATAAGCGTCCATTGATATAATCACTACATACGGATTAACCCTCCATAGATCGTCCATTACGGTGGGAGGTCTCCGTGAACCCGACTCGAGAATATCTTATCCTTATTTACCATTAACCCTCGATGATCAATTAGTGCACATATCTGACTAGTAGCTAATTAGTCAAATGTGAACTCCCGGGATCGATCACTTTCTTAGGGCTAACAAATAAAGGGATCGTCTCTCTACTTCCCGCAGGAAGGAATGGATTCCATGTCTATGAAAATCGAGAACTACTCACTCATCGAGGAGATAGTGCCAATGAGAAGTGGCTTGGAACACATATTTAAGTGGACCGTAACTAACACATCAAACACTACCCCGAGACAAGCGACACACATGATCACCTCGAGATTAAGGTTGATCCATATATGATCATCTAATGATTTAATAAGATTCCTCGATTACGGAATTATATCGAGAAATTCAGATTAAATCGGTCCGATCTATATGAATGCCATCATATATAAATGCCCCACATAGGTACCTCACCGGCAGTCCGGATAAGACTATCACACCCTAAGGTGTTCAGGCGCATTATTGGTGTTTTAATCAAGAGGCCCTAAACTCGATTAAGTTCACCACGGACTAATGATTTAAGCATATCTCCACTAACTCAATCCTCACGTGTAATCCATACACTTTGAGTTAAGTGATTACATCTGAGATATACTTAGGGTTTGCGCAGGTGTATTACTTACAAGCACAAAGCAAGTAATAAGGTGAGATAAATTACGTCATTCATTATTAAAAACAATTACACAAATTGTCTTTTCGGCACTACACCTAACAATCTCCCACTTGCACGAAATGACAAGCAACGATTGTTTTTAGAGCACACCATTTCTCATCTTATTCACAACACTCTCCCACTTGCTCTAAAAGCATATGAGACATATCCATCAATGTCGTACCCTCCAAGCACTCGACTTGGTACACTGATTAGTTAGGTTGTCGACTCGAGACGATCTTTAGGATTGAAACATTGCCGGTCCTTCCAATCAGGCGGTACTCTCTCTCAATATGCTTTTGACTTCTTGTGACTGAGAAGATCCTTCTAAGCTATCTCTTCACTGTTTTCACGATGAAGTGATATCGGCTTATCAGACCTGGAATTTCTCCCAGACCAAAAAGGAAATTCTAAGCACTATGAGTAAACGCTGAGCCCGAGATCAACTTAATGATCATCCTTAATCTGACTACAAGTCAGAATCAGTGTAGTCAACCCTATTCAAGTTTGCACCTGAATATACAAGCATATGATTCCTCATTATCTAAAGATACTTGAGGACGTACTAAACCGCTACTTATTGCTCAAATCCAAGATTCGATTGCAATTGACTCGTTTTAAGCTGACTTGCCCTTATCCTAGAGAGACTCTATCCCATTTTCTCTTTATCCGAAGATTTGGAGAATCATTCCTGAGAGGTAGGGTAGGACTACTCTCGATGAATGCTGCAACCGTATATGCATAATCATCTTATTAAATAAGATAGGTATGATAGCCAATGACTCATTCTCGTGAATTTGACCGAATCAAATTCTTAGAATATTGTCCAATTCTCTCATCCAGAGAATCTAGGCGTGTCAGTTTCCGAATTCAGATAGCACACCCATGTTGATTCCAACCGTTTCAGTGTTATCATTCATGAACACTAATACTACTACTTTACCAATATTGATATCCAGTTTATGAAAGACTTATCAATATTCTGGTCAAGTCCACATATTTTAAAACATGTGACTTTAAATGACCGAAAGGTTCTCTTAAATCCACAAAGGATATAAGCCCCGGCAGTTAACCTGCCATTTGTTCTAACCAAGACCCTTCTGTCCGAATGAATCCAGACTCCGTTTACGGCAAGAAAGTCTCAGGGAATCACCCCTATTTTCCGCTTTCTAACGAAATCTAGCAAGACTGAGTGGTGAGAGAGTTCAAGGTCCAGTTAACTCTCTACTTTTAAGGAATCACCCTAGACCACTCGGCTTTTGTTTGAAAGTTAAACTTTCCTATTCATTCGACTCTTTTCGGCGTAGATCCAATTACTCCCACTTTGGCCTGAGACACTCGGGTGGTTCTACAAGAGGTGAACAGTAAGCTGGAGTACCAAAACTCCATTTACTGGGGTTAAGGCTTTCAAACGAACTTCTACGATCGAGAATCTATACACCCCACCAAGAGCCATAGGTTATCAATCACCCCAAGATGATCAAAGTCCGCAAAACCACAATGGGTCAACGGTTAAACCATACTCCCATCTGCGTCTTGGGTGGATTGACATTCTGATCTAATAGTATTTATCAGTGCAATCACCAACAACCGATGTTGGAAGTGGTCTGATTAAATCAGATAGTAACTACCTTTGGGTAACCGTAATCCAAGGTTTAAGGCTGCTACTTATAGATTTTATTAGAAGCCTTGTGACATTTGAACCGTCACTTTTTGATTTCAAGAATCTTATAACCAACCTTTGCTCGTCACATTAAGACATTTTACAACATTCACAATCTGAACGTATGCGCAAAATCTCCAGTCCTACCTTCAAGCATTAAATGCTAAATGCCCACATTATGGAAGTGGTGTGAACCAAATTCACTTCTTATCCATAAATTCACTAGCATCTTCTACGTAGACTTCTCGGTTTACATAATAATGTTAACCGTTATTTTGCAACCAATTATCTTAATCGAGTTTAGCAGTGTATTGTAGCACATCAATAACTATCTAGGGCAAGTCTGTGGTTTCTTCCTCAGTGAGAAACATTCCACTAGGAGGCAGGCCGAGCATCAGTCCCAAGACTATGCGATAGCCAATTTCTGAGCATGGAATACTCTATTCTCTGCTAAAATCAGAGACTCCTCCTCGTATTCTTTCGATAAACTAAATCGTGTTTCGAGTAGTTATCAGACAAAATGTCACCACTCAAAATCTCCCACTAGCTTGTATCTCTCACTAGACCCGGAAGGTTATGATGAACAAGCTATGTTACCTCTTCAAATCTATTACCCTTTCCCAATTGAAAGGAAGCTTAGTCATTGTTCCTTTAAGACAGTGTTCCGAGACTGGGAGATAGGAATCACCCTTAGCCAGTCATTAGGTCTAATCTCTAGGATATATGCACTAATTAATAGATTTTGAAGAATCATTTATCTTAATACGGAAACCATTCGCCTATAATAGTTTAAGGCGTGTTACATATACTTTTCAAAGATTTCTTAGTGGTTCGACTTTATCAAACAAAAGTCCGAGTCTCGGATTCGTACTACAAATGTCATTTTCACTTTCTATGAGGCAACAATATATCGAGTTGAAAGTGAATCCATTTGTTTCAACGAATCAGAAAGCGAAAAATAAATTTTTCTCGTGATATTCAAGGATAGAATCCAAATTCATTTCCTTATATCACTCCCACTATTCTAAGTGAAATTACGCCCATTGTTACTCTATTAATCGTTAATGCAAAGCTCTCTTGTTCTTCCAAAGAACTTAGCTCCCGAGTCGAGTTACTCGGTTAAGAAAGTTGCTAAGGATTCATTGGTTAGTGATCCGAAATCACTTTCCTTATCCTATACTTTCTTTATTTAATGTTTCGGTTTAGCCTCAAAACTTGATTAAGATGATTAACACTTATAGACATTCTTTCTCATTCTTAATTTTCCTTAAAAGGAAATAGTCTTGAACTAGCGATTCGTTTGAGTAGACACTACTCGTGGCGTGGGATGTCTAATGAAAGCGTTACCCAGTGGGACTAATTTTCTAATAAATTAGAAAAACATAAGATAAAAGCTCCCACTAGTTTATCGGTTCCAAATACCGTCTAACTAGCGATACTTTAATTGATGATTCTCCAATTTTTCTATTAGAAAATTTCTCGTGTAGACACTACACAATTAAAATTCACTAGAAGAATTTTATCGTCCCAATCATCTTTCAAACTAACTATGATTGTCTCTTGTTCAACACGAGTGACAGCAGTGACATACTTATTTACGTCACTTAAGTCTTGAAGGCTCAAGAGAAATATATCTTCCGAAAAATTAATCGCATGTAAGATCAATAAGTACAATGTTCTAGTTACTTACCACTTTTCAACGAAGTCATTACTAGTCAATTTTACACTAGCAGTCTAGCACCCTAGAGAGATATATAAATAGTTGTAAATAAAATTGACAGAAAATAAATCCAAATCATACACTACTAATTTTTAGGAACTATAAACTAAGTACTTATAGTCTATCCCTCTTGTTCCAAGGATTTAATCTAATGCCTCAAAGTGCGCCTTAGGGTAGGTCAAAGAGGTTTCGATTAATATTGAAGATCGATTGAGAATCGAACATCTCATTTGTGATCGTCAATCACCTTTCCTTTTCAGCCAAGGTACTACCAAAAATACCCCTTTATGAGTGTGACTCACATGTCTCGCATTTTTAGGTAGACCCGAGAGTGTGCCGCCTTAGGGTCGGTCGGTGACCCGACGAGTACCCAAAATCCTATCCTTTCGGAGACCAAGCCTTGAATTTTGATAGCGGTGAAGGCCTTCGCCAGGAGGCCGGTCCGAGCCCGCACGAGGCGTCACCATTCTCTCACGTTGCTTGTGTCAACAATAGAGGCCGTGGGGTCGTTGTCGCCTCTCCCGCTCCCACTCAATATTTTGAAAATTTGGTGGGTTTACTGATCACGTTTTTGGACTTGATGTTACATTAAGGAACAATAAATCATAGGCCCGAATGTTGTCGGTTATGTGGGCTAGCCCACCCGACCTATTCGTTGGAACATATGTGACCGTCGGACGGGTCAAGACCAGGGGAGCTCCGTTGAGCGGTAGTGGCTCTTCGGATGGCTCAGCCTTGCCGGACCCCCGTGCAAACGCCACACGTGGAGGGTGAAGTCGATCGAGCCGTAGCTACTGTTGACCACCCAACCGTGGTTAAACCACTTTCGAACCATGTTTGCCCGTGATTATCCAATCCTTAAACATCAAACTTTCACGTAGACACTACGGAACAAAAACGTAATCTCGTCTAGGTAAGGTGGAATTCACCGAGAATCCAACACCTTAACCACGAGGTTTTGGGATTTTACTCCTTATGCTTTCGCAGAGTGGGATTCACCGAGAATCCATCACCCAACCTTGACGATTGAAAAAACCCGTGTTCCTCGGTTTTTACCCTAATTAGTTTCTAATTAATATCAAACAATTAATTAAAACTAATTGCGTGTTTTATACATGCCTAACTAATTCCTCGAATTAATTTCTACATGTATGCATATGGAGTGAAATTCATGATATGATGCATGTCATGGCAATTTTCCGGTTCTACACATACAATCTAAACATGTATACTAGTGCGGAAAATAAACATCGAGATGGACCGTTGGCACCCCCGTATCTAATCTATTAGAAAATAAATAACCAAAACCCTAACTAGGGTTTACTTCTTTCTAACATAATCTGCAGCTGTTCAAATTCTTCGATGATCGGCAAACCAAACGAACTCGGATCGCGACGAAATTTTCCAGATCTGTTCTTCATTCCTCAGGCTTCAATATGGACGGTTGGATCGGAGTTTTGACTTGTCAATTTTCTCCAGTGAGCCGCCTAACTTGCTGCTGAATCTGTCTCTTACAGCAGCGCATCAGTGACTTCCCGAGGCCGATCGGGAATCGAGATGAATCCCGATCGACCTGAAATTTTTATACCACGTCAAAAACTCTAAATTTATCGATCTGACCGGTTGGATTTGCGTTTCAACGGTCTTAGCTCTTCCAGAAATTCGATGAAGTCACAGGTAGGGTTTCTGAGAATCCTACGTTTTTCTGTTACAGCAGCTTCCTTGCAGCAACGAACAGATATCAAAACGGACTCCGATCGACGCCAAATTTTTACACTTGTTCTCCATCTTCCAATCTTGATTATGACCGGAGGGATCGTCGTTTCAATGGCTCGATCAACAGGTAAAATGAAATAACTAGACAGCTACTAAACAGATCTATTTTCTGGAAATTAAAATTGCAATAAAAATAAATTACATAATTTCCTATACTCATATGAACGAATTATCATCGTTTATATGAGTTTACAATAAATCTAACGGGTAAACAGTGCCAACCCCCAATCCATCTCTTCAACCATAGCAATTAATCATTATCAAAGCATAAAACAATAAATAAAATTTACCTACATGCAATTCCACTCCTTTAAATCGTTTAATTATGATTATGACTATATAAATCGTGGAACCTGTCTCCGATACCACATGAAGGATGTAGGATCTTAGATCTACGCGCAGCGGATGGATCACGACTTATACAACACAATACATAATTAAAGGACTTAAACTACTACAAGGGGGTTAAGATCATGTTACCAATATCGGGAAGAGACGCCTTGATCTTAGGATGAGAAGCCTTGATCTTTCAATGTGTTCTCCAAACGGTGGTTGGTGGACACCGATTCTTGGAATTGGAACCTCCTTGATATGCAGCCGAGAAAAACCCTAAGTTTTTCTCCAACCGGGTGGAGCTAAGGATCGGACTCCTTAGCCTTTTTTTCTTTATGAATTTCGTGGCTTATCCTTCCCTGCGAACAGGAGAATCTCTTTTTATAAGAAAAATCAAGAGAGAAAACCTATACCCAATCGGTTTAACAAAATAATAGAGATAATTCTAATTATTATTATCCAATAAAAATAAGAGATAATTATAATCTTATAATAAGAAAATATAATTATCCTTATAGTTAAGAGATAAATAATAAATAAATTATTTTCTTTTATTCATCCAATTAATTATTTAACAAATAAATAATTAATTACACAATATGTCATTATCCAGAAAACTAATTTCTTGGAAAATCCAAGACATATTGGCGCCACACTAAGCTCACTGTGCTGCTCATGTGAAAATGTCTTTTCACAGTATATATATTTAAGCCCAACTAAATAATATTCAAGATATCAATTAATTGACCCAACCAATTAATTATTTCGAGGCCCAAATAAACAAGAATATTAGCCCGAATTATAGAAGCCACATTGGTACCATAGACCTATAACTGGTAAATTTCCAATAATTAAATATATTATTCATCTAATGTAATATATATATTAAATTATTAATTCGGGATTACGCCACCATAAACCCGGAATCGAACTTTACCGACATGGATGTATACTTATACTCAACCCATAGAGTGAATAAGCGTCCATTGATATAATCACTACATACGGATTAACCCCTCCATAGATCATCCATTTTGAGTGGGAGGTCTCCGTGAACCCGACTCGAGAATATCTTATCCTTATTTACCATTAACCCTCGATGATCAATTAGTGCACATATTTGACTAGTAGCTAATTAGTCAAATGTGAACTCCCGGGATCGATCACTTTCTTAGGGCTAACAAATAAGGGGACTGTCTCTCTACTTCCCGCAGGAAGGAATGGATTCCATGTCTGTGAAAATCAGAACTACTCACTCATCAGGAGATAGTGCCAATGAGAAGTGGCTTGGAACACATATTTAAGTGGACCGTAACTAACACATCAAACACTACCCGAGACAAGCAAAGACACCTATGATCAACTCAGATTAAGGTTGATCCATATATGATCATCTAATGATTTAATAAGATTCCTCGATTACGGAATTATATCGAGAAATTCAGATTAAATCGGTCCATTCTATATGAATGCCATCATATATAAATGCCCCACGTAAGTACCTCTACCGACAAATCCGGATAAGACTATCACACCCTAAGGTGTTCTCGGGCGCATTATTGGTGTTTTAATCAAGAGACCCTAAACTCGATTAAGTTCACCACGGACTAACAGATTTAAGCATATCTCCACTAACTCAATCCTCACGTGTAATCCATACACCGAGTTAAGTGGTTGTCTGAGATATACTTAGGGTTTGCGGCATGATGTATTACTTACAAGCACAAAGCAAGTAATAAGGTGAGATAAATTCTGTCATTCATTATTAAAAACAATTACACAAATTGTCTTTCGGACACTACACCTAACAAAATTTACGCAACGCGAAGATAGAATTTACGCAATGCGAAGATAGAATCCGGTGTTTAATAACCAAAGTAAATACATATATTGGCGCTCACTACCACTACGTACATACGAGAATGAATTTCAAGAAAATGATATGCAACTTGAGTATGTGAAGTCTCGAGTATTAATTACTTGTATTCTCACCAAGTCATTCAAGCATATAAACTTCATCAAGTTGAGAAGTTGTCTTGAAATGAAAAATATTCAAGTTTGGAGGGGCGTTGAAAATAAATTTGATTTGATCTATACGTAAATATTGGGCTGGAAAAATATATTTATTGAGAGTTACATAAGAGTTTTTATATTTTGGAGCTTAACTTGTACATAGATCCTCTAGAATCAACTTAAGCAAGATGTCTCGGAAATTGTTTCAATAAAGTGTGTAGAAGTTTAGATATTTGTAAGATAACTCTAAATAATGATTTCTAGCCCTTAGATTAAAACAACTCCTAACCATTGATTTGAGGGGAACTAATATAAATAGGTTTGTCTTTATTGATTTGTACCAAGCCAAAATTTGACAAGCTTAATAGAAACACATTCATTCAATTGCTTCTGTTTTCCAAAGCCTCTCATTTCCTGTTCCAAAATAAAAATTATCCCTCCCTATCATTCAATATGCTTGTTTTTCCTGACAAAATAAAATAATATCACTCATCCAAAAAATTACGATTCATAAGTATTGAAAAATGTAGACTTAAATCAATATTATCATTAAATATATCTAATATCATGCTAAATAAAAGCGTAAAGATTATAAAAATAACCAAAGCAAAAGAGAAAGAGTAGAAAATTTCATATCATCAAACTAAATACATCAGTCCAATAATATCACAAAACCAGGAGCAATGTATACAAAGGAGCAATGTATCCAACTCAAAACAAAATAGAAACATGGTAGAAAATTCCAAAATGGAAAAGATATCGTTAAGGGTGTCCAAACAACAAAATGAAACAAAATAAAATAAATGAGCAAAAAAAAAACCGAGTAATACTTTAGGTGCACGCAACAACAGTTGCAGGTGCTACAATAAGTAATCGACAACAGTTTATGATGAATACTATGCAGACGTTTATTTTAATCATAGAGATATGTTGCCTGATGAAATACTTCTATGCATGTCTTGCTACTTGTGTCGAGATTTTTGACTTTACAAAATCTCAACCTATATAGACTTCCAATCTTTTTTCTACGAGCCTACAAACCAAGAAAATAAAATAAGTTACGTTGTGCTTCTGTCCATCGTTAACCTTTCCATCGTTTTTGTCTTTTCCATTTCTTCTTCTTATACATCATCACGACTACTTGTTGAATCATTTGGAAAAGGCAAACGTATATCGTCCTAGACATTTTGATCCTTGCATCTACAACTAAGATTTGATAATGTTGTTTTACCTCTGATTCCTAATGATTTTCCTGGAGCTAATTTCAAGCGCGTGATTGTTAATACCATAATTCATACCTTTAGCAAGAAAGAAAAGAAAAAAAAACAAATGAATTATGTCCTTCTTTCCCTATGAAGAAATAAATTGTTTTACTTTATTACTGCTCATATTTGTATTACTTATAGTGTTCTGCATCGAAAAACAAAATGCTCAACATCTTACACATTCCGGCGCGCCTTAACTTATTTTGCTGCAACTTATGTGCATAAACATGTATGCAGATTTGTAATCTCTAACAATCACGTTTAATCTTGTATCCCTGTTTGACTTAATTTTAGTTGTAGCATGTTTAACTTGTATGCGGAATGCAACTATCGACAACTAGAAAACAACAATTGTTCCAAGACAACGGTAGGGAATGATGATTAGAGATTTTCTACTTCAGCTATCAATATGTATGAATACATGATGATCGATGTACAATGAAGCTAGCTTATTATTTATTCTGAATTTTACATCTATCAATATATATATACGAATACATAATGATATACAATGAAACTCATTACTTCTTATGAATTTTCCTCATTTCCGAATCAAAGCAAACGCATTACTACGAGGAGAATAAATTAAGTTGCTGATCAGCATGAAAAAGGCAATTGAAATATCCTAAAAGCATAGATGTCTTTATATTAAAATTATGTTTCTCATTGCCTTTCATTAAAATTAGGTTTTGTCATTGCTACTACAACAGAAGACCAAAAGTTTTTTCAAGCCATGGCCATGTTAAGATAATGTTTGACTTGAATTTGGAAAATAAAGAAGAAGTTTCGGATAAAGAAGAAGGAGGACGGCAACAACAATGAACCAGCTTCAAAACCTATTTCTATTTATCTATTCTAGTTTATCTCATAATTTATGATTTTCTTTTATACTTTTAAATAGTTTCCCTTATCTGTCAAAACACTATATAATAATGTACTGGGACAACACTTGATCATTGAATAAAAACAGATCTCCTTTCATTTATTTTATTTTATTAAATCTTTCATGGTAGCAGAGCTTTTTGACTAACGTCGTTTAGATCCTGGTTAATTTTTCGAAAAATTCGTTCGGGTGGGGGTTCATTACATTAATCTACACGAACCCTCACCCCTCCTTTTAATTTTTTATTGTCGTTATTTTTATTTTATTTCTAATCAATTGATGATTTTGTCCTCTTTCACTCCGATGTGCTTCCTGTTTGATAAAATCTATTTCCGGCGACAAACAATGGCGGCGGCTACCACCAAGCTCATCCAAGTCCGGATCCTCCTCCATACCCACACATCCTGAACGCAAGTCCTCTAGATCTCCATTCAGTCTCCATTCTAGCGATGTCAAAGCTACGATTTAAACCAACTCCATCATGCCTACCTTTTCCTGCTCCGACTTCGTGTCCGTCTACTCCATGAAAGCTTCCTCCCCTCCTCATATCGAGTCCTCCCCTTGTTCTCTTCCTTCTGATGCGCACAACTCCTCCCTGATTCCGGTCGCCTTCTCCGGCACTCAGCCACCGTTCCTTTTTTTTTTTTCTTCCCCTGCTTAAATTTCCTTTTTTAATTTCCATGGTGGCAGCGGCTTGAAAAACTTTCAGTAATTTATCACTTATTTATTTATTTTTTTAATTAAATAAATTACTCTCTTGTTATTATTTATCTCACAACTCTCAGCACTCCGTGGCTTCTTTTTTCTTTTATCAAATGTCGTCCCTTATCAAATGGTGTCTCCCGATTCACTCCTCCTTTCATCGACAATTATAATTTCACTCACTGATTTGCTCTATCCAATCTATAAATTCTTAATTTATTATATCTGCAAAATCTCGGTCAACTCTTTAATTATTTTAATTTTTGTTTTTTTAATATATCTCAAAATAAATATCTCTATCATTATCCCAAATGGTTCCAGTTCTTAAGAACCATGACTTGATGGGTTTCGTGGATGGTTCTCAACCGTGCCCATCAAAATTTACAATTGATAATATAGGTAATCCTACAAAAATTGTCAATCCTGAATTTCACTTTTGCCAGCGATAGGATCAGCTAGTTCTCAGCTGGATAAGCATATCGAGGTCGATTTTCACTTTATTCGTGAGAAAGTATTCAATCGGGATGTTCTTCTCAGGCATGTCTCTTCCGGCGACCAACTTGCGGATGTTTTTACGAGGGGTTATCCAAAGCTGGATTCCGCTATCTTTCAGACAAGCTTCCCGTTCGTACACTCCATGTCAGCTTGCGGGGCGCTGTTAAGATAATGTTTGATTTGAATTTGGAAAATAAAGAAGTTTCGGATAAAGAAGAAGGAGGACGGCAACAACAATGAACCAGCTTCAAAACCTATTTCTATTTATCTATTCTAGTTTATCTCATAATTTAAGATTTTCTTTTGTACTTTTAAATAGTTTCCCTTATCTGTCAAAACACTATATAATAATGTACTGGGACAACACGTGATCATTGAATAAAAACAGATGTCCTTTCATTTATTTTATTTTATTAAATCTTTCAGGCCATCATATGAAAAATATTGAAAACCGAAATTTCTTAATAGAGCTTCGAGCTTAAAGACCTGAGACTTGCAGAAAATAGTTACATACGGTAGCGGATCTAGAAATATTCAACGGGGTCCGTAAATATTTTATAAAGTAATCAATTTTTTTTACGGGGTCTAAAATATTTTTCTATAAGTAAAATATAGAGTATTTTTATTTTTAACGTGGTCCGCGGACCCCATTCCGCCACTGGTTACATACCGACACTGTTTTCCATCATTCTCCAATGCCCTAAAACACTTTAATTAATTGATACATATCTTTTTAATTGATTAGAGAAATATATTACAAAAAAAATATTGTAAGTACCAAAACGTTTTGATGATAATTAAAAGTAGAACGGCATCAATTTTTGGCCCTTAATCAAACAATATATAAAAGTAAATGCCTCTATCATTATGAACATAATGAATTTGACGAAAACAAGTATATATATGGCGCTGGAAAAGAATCCAACGTTTGATAACCGAAGTAAACAAATAGACACTCTCTGTCATTACATAACATAATGAATTTGACGAAATATATGACCGGTAACGAATATGGAAAACGTTTAAAATTCGATTTAATTGAAGTGTAATAATTTGTTAAATACAAGAATATTCCAAACAATTTGACATTTTCATCAAGTCATATGATGAAGACTTATCAAGTTGAGAAGTTGTCATGTGAAGATAAATCAAGTTTCGCATTGATATATATAAGGAAATATAGAAGACATTTACTAACACCAATTGATTTTAAGACAACCAGAACAACGATCCTAACGTGGTATCGGGCGGGAGATTAGAGATTCCGAAGCTCGCCCCGCCCAAAGACAATTAAAAAAAAAAAAAAGTGTTGGGCCCCACTTTTCTTATATATGCCCACACTTCCATAAAAAAGCAAGTCAGTGTTGGGCCTCTCTCCTTCTTATAGCCCACACTGATGGAGGCGTGATATAAGAAAATATAGTAGCATATTTACTAACACCAATTAGTTTTAGTACAACGAAAAAAATTTCAAAGCCCACACTTGAGGGGGCGTGATATAAAAAAATATAGTAGCATATTTACTAACACCAATTAGTTTTAGTACAACGAAAAAAATTTCAAGAGTTATTTTAGAGTTTCTCAAGTTTTAGTGTTAACTTCTGGAAGCAAACTATGTAAGATAGGAGAATGACTACGGTCCAGTTTTTAAATTTAAAGGAATTGTCCAGTTTCTAATCTTTACCGTTGAAAACGTATGTAAATAATTATATAAGTTGGATCAAATTTTTCACACCATAACAAACGTGTACTTTAACACATCCACTCGTTTTTTTTTTAACATGTTAAACCTGTAAATTATTCCATCGTTATTGTCTACATAGAAAGAGAATTAAGACAAACAAAAAAAAAAAACAAAACCAAATCATTGTTCTTGTCGTGATCACCCTTCTTCGTCTCTCTGATTCCGCCTACAACCACCAATTCTTCACCGCAATCACCCTTTTGACATCTCTCCCCTCTACCCATTAATTAGTCCACGTTTTCCATCGGGTTCAGCATCTCAGCAATTGGGTACGCATTTCGACGGAAAGGCCAACATGTTCATCTTCTTCGTTCAATCTTCAAGTCCCCTCCGTCCAGCCTCCGTGTTTTCCGTTCAGGCTACTAATTCTCAGTTAACTATGGATATTCTCTCATAAACGGCTCTACGGAAAGTGCAAAAAGTTAAAAAGCTGATCATTTTAATTCATGCAATTTATTTAACATTGATGTCTCAGGAAAGAATTATGATCATATCGTTGATGCTAGCTAGGGAGAATATGATCGCTCAGACTGATCGGTCAAGTAGCAGTTATATTTTGGATGACCGGTTAACCTATTCAAAAGATAAGAATGGTAAACGGTATGTTATGGTGTATCAAATACAACACACGGTTACTATCATTTTAAAATTGATCTAACTCAGAACCTGGATGATTATCTTTTTGTATCGTGGGCCAGTAGTATTTTCTCTAAGATAGACCATTGATCAATGGTCTGGGTTATATTTGTTCACCAATATAAACTCATTTTTCCAGGTAATTTTTTTTTTTTTTCTTTTTATATGGTGGGGTGAAAGAATTACAAATACCAATGTGAGACAAATAACAATTTTAACACGTACATTAAACATAGAGAAGAATATTGGCAATGTTTTGTTTCAAATGATACTTGGGTCATTGCATTTCCCAGTTAGGGGGTAAAGTGTAAATTTTTTATACAACATGTCCTTAAAAAAAGCAACCCAGAAAAATACTGGGAAGCTATTCAATGTATTCTTCTCATCATAATATAATTAACTCATGAACCCCTTGAAGAAACTCTATCTAAATCTTTCAAAGGAAGAAAAAAAAAACACATGCATCAAACCCATATGAAACTTTCTCGTAAACAGTGAACGACACAATGTTGCGTACGTTGCGGCTCTGTAATGGAGTTTGTCATAAAGGAATACATCCAGTCAACCGAATATGATTCAAAGTAGGGCGCAAACCGAACTTCTTAACAGCAGCATTGGCGGCTCTAAATCCACCTCCGTACGCAGCAGATGCATCGTTCGCGATCTGGTGCATGAAAAACTCACCCAGTTTACCTTCAACATGAGACTTTGCTCCTTTTTTAGACGATGATGATGATGATGACGACGCAGAAGCTGTGGAAGTTGATGGCATGTTTCTGAATTCAGGCATTACTTCTGATTCAAGCCACAGGTATGCTAGCACTTGACAGATTCCTTCTTCTACCTCCGGATTTAGATTCCGAAATCCTGCAAAAATTTCATGAGAAATTAGCAAATCCATGGCTACTTGAGATTGAGAAAGGGAAACTTGAAAAGAAAAAAAAAATGTCTGTAAAGTAGATATTCTGTAAAATATGCCCTGTTTCGATATTCTGTAAATTTTCAACTTTTTAGTGAGAAACTCTAAGGAAATTCTTTCAAACAATTCTTGAAATTTATCCAGGAAAAAACAAATACTCGGTTTATCAAAAAAGAATTGAGCTTGCAAAGTACCTCTGAGCCGAAGCCACGCATGCATTAGCTCGTGTGCAAGGATGGCTCCGGTTAGCAACCTGTGTTGAGAAAACATTAAACTCTTGAGTGATTGCACGTTTATAGACCATTGATCAATGAACCGGACGTATATTCAACAATCGGTTGTCTCTGCATGATCAATGGTACCAAAAAAACGTAGTGACACGATAATGTGACACAATATAGCAGTCATATCGTCTTTCCTTATTTAGAAACAGCTTTTACTTAGAATAGGAGCTGATTTTTTTTTTTTTTTTTTTTTTTACCTTGGGAGGCCAAACAGAGCTAGAATAGCAGTAACTTCACATCTTCGAGTTAATTTTGTTGCGCGCGTTCTCATCCCTACTAGTCCTTGGCCCCCAACTCTTGGCCTTCTCAATATCTGGATATCATTCAGCAAAACATAAAAATAGTCAAATCTCTTATGTCATTCATGTCGTGAACCACTATCAAATAACGGTAATGATACTGCCAACATATTATGTCACTACACAATTCTAAACCACTGATCATGAGTGGGACTCATATCAATCAATGGGTCCCACCATGATCAATGGTCTACAAATGTGTAGTGACAGTATCATTTTCCGTCCAATAATCCGAGGCCTTTTCAAAATATATACAGCAAACCAGAGTTGCATAAAGAGTCATACACTGCTAACAGTCTGCTCTTCTGACAGACATAAACCTCTAGTCTCTGGCATGTGATGGAAACCCTGGTAAGAAAAAAAAAAGAACTGGAATAAGCAAAAGTTCTACTACCAATGACGTACATACGGTGTTTGTGTGTACGTGTGTGTGTGTGTGTGTGTGTGTGTGTGTGTGTGTGTGTGTGTATATTGAGATCTTGAAAGAAGTAATTACATTTTTCTCGCCTTCAATAGCTTCATTAAGGGCATGCCTTTCAACAAGAAGCATAGGAACTTGCTGATCAATTTTCATGTTCATCCCTTCGTAGTAGTCTCGAATTGAATGATAAAGCGGTTGGCAATCACCAGTATCCATAATAGCAGATTCCATACATTCTAAGCATAAACTACGACCATCACCAAGTGATACGTATCTTGTATTCCGTGGCTAAATATGAAAAGGGATGGAAAAAAAAAAAAAACAAACAAACAAACAAACACCACAATAATAAACAGAAGCAAAATCACAACATCAGCCCCAAAACAAAAAGTACATTTCTACAGAACAATAAATCTTAAGCTAAATAGTATAAGAGAAGTATAACCTCTAAACGTTCACAACTACAACAACGCGCTGTCTCATCATAATCATGTGCAGGGCAATACTTCTGAGACCAGAATGGATGGCACCTATACTCGATCAAGCCAGCATTATTCGTGGGAATCTGGAAACGATAGATTATCTATAAGCTTCATTGTTTGACCACATAAATTTCCTATGATCTTGGTATATATATAATATAAACATCACTTGCACATTTTAGATATAAAGAAATGATCTTTTCTTACAAAATGATGGCAGACTTCACACTTTGGATGAGTCAGCTCTTTGAAGCAAGATTTATGGTATGCATTCCCCCGGGATAAAGAAAACTGAATACAGCAAAAAATTATCAACAGAAGCCATATAAAGGCAGGTATAATTGCATAACTTTTTGATGACCAATAGTAACATAAAGATAAACATGTGTAATGTTCTGACAAATGTTAACAGTAACAAACCTCGAATTCAGTGATCGGATAGCCACAGGAACGACAACGGAAGCAATCCGGGTGAAAGAAAGTCCCCATACATCCCAAGTAATTACCGCTACCAATTTCACGATTACACCCAGCACAGACTCTGTAACACAAGAATTCCATAAATGAATTGCTCTTATTAGTTGCATTAGATGCTTTATTTGGATATATGGAAAGTATATAAAGGTAGTGCCAATCATTTCAAATACATTATAAGGACTATGGTACACAAAAGAAAAACTAGCTACGTAAGACGAAAATCTTGAGGTTTTTGAAGAGTAAGAAAAATTCAATGTTCTATCTGGCTGTTGACAGAAAATAAGCAGCCTATTGATACAACATGGACCCATAGAACGGGTGAGATCATATGCTATCGTTGAAGCATGAAAATATTAAGTTGTTTTGATTTTAAAGTACCAATAAGATGTATTCATGTAATAAAAGTAGTTACCTGTACACCCTAGGAGGATAATATTCTCTGGGTGCATACGATGGGTATGGAAGGTTGAGATTGTTATGGAATTTCCTTTCCAGATCTTCATTATTATCTACTGGCCATCGGGGACCTAAAAACAAGACACCCTTTTAGATGCTCAATGACGATTAAGGATCCAATGATTACCAAAAGACTCGGTTTATAGATAATGTGAGAAGATCGGTACAGCAATTTAGACTACCTTGTGGTTTCTTTAACTCCTCAGCCAAAGAGAGTGCGATTGCACGGTCTAATTCTTCTTTCTCTCTACTTGCTCTGGTATGATCGTCCTGAAAGTAATCTAAACATGTGTTGATTCATCCAAAAACCACTATAAACAATGCCCAAAACGTAAACTTGATCATGTAGCCGAACGCATCAGTGAACTGAGAAATTCAAGGTAATAAAAGTTGCAATGCATTATACTAAGCCTAATATGTCATTTCTTCAGTCCCAACATAATATTTTACTCAATTTGGCACAAGTTATCAGTGCATTATTGATATTATTGTACTATGACATCCTTGAACATCATTGCATCAAACCTTTGCTGATAACAATTCATGAAAACAGAACAGGCATAAGTGTGAAACAGCTAAAACTTAAACCAAGAGAAGTTGACACCGTATAATCGTCTCAATTAAAAACTGACACGGTATAATCGCCTCAATCAAAAACTGACACTTGCCACTAATTTGGTATAACATTACATATGAACCTTTACTGGTATGCCCTCCCTCCCCCCCCCCCCCCACTCCAAAACCTCCAAACCCCCAATTAGATAAAAATACTTTCTTAATAAGTTACCTTTTACACTGGTAAGTTGTATAATTACTTTGACATTCTTTTATCCTTCACATCCTTACAATGGACATAATTTAGGACTTCCAATTGCCATAGAAAGCAGAATTAAAACGAAAATTTTTGCATACAATTAGTATCTATGATCTGTAACTTGAAATAAATAAATAAAATTACCAGGGCATGAATAGGAGCGCGCCTGATCATATTTTCTTCCCCCAAAAACTGTGGTTGAGGGTCACTACTAATATTATCTCTATTCGGCCCACCTTTAAATAGCTTACTGAGCCATTTCATGAACCCGGGCTTCCTCTCTGCGTTGGAAGAAGAGTCCCCTGCTTAAACCCCACAATCAAATCAACACAAAAAGAGAAACAAGGATCAATCTTTACATGCAAAACCAAAATTCTCAGAAGGAATTTAACTCAAGAAAATGTAATTATATCACACAGAAAATAAATCAAACACTTGCCGTGTATGCAGTGGTTGACATTTGAAGACGAAGAGGACATGACCAAAAGGGCAGTATATAAGCAAAAAAAATATGGGTTTTTCCCGAGGAGCTGAAAAAGGAAGGTGGAGATGAAAAGGACAATGTGAGGGGAAGAAATGGGAGAAAGAGAGGGAGAAGTAGAGAAAGGAACAAAGGCATCATTGATAAAGGTTCTAAGCAATAGAGAGAATCTATGAGAAGGAAAGAGATTCTTGGCTTGGGATCAGAAAATGTGAAGAAGAAAAAAAGAGGAGAAAGAAAGAAGGAAAGTTGAGAATGATGAGAAGGAAAAAGGAAAATGGAGGAATCTGGGTGAGGAGGACAGGTGATGAAAAGGAAGCTTTTGAAGTGTGTTTAGTGAGTGGAAGAACAATCGTTTGGACGGCTGGGAATTGGAGTTTGAGTGACGGTTGAGCAAACGGTTTTTCCCGGTCACAAAAGGGAAATGCTGCTATGATAACTCTCACACTCACTATTGATCATGATATAATAATAATAATAATAATAATATTTGTTCATTATAATCAAGAATTTAAAAATATCTTATATATGTCAATTGTTGTGTCATACTTGACACAAAAGACTCGTATAAGGTGGTATCCCATATCAGAATAAGAAGCTAGGGAGATAAAAGGCAACATGTCTGTACCAAAAATTAACCGATGCATTTACCACTTGGTTATACTCCATAGGCCTGTCTTGGACGGTAAGAAACGGGTTTCTTTATTAGTAATAGAATTTCTCCAAGAAAACTGAGGCAAGTCATAGATCTTCCTCTGCGTATGGGTTTGGTTCTCAAATGTTGGGGAAAATCAAAGGGGAACGAACAATGCCGAACCAGAAATGAATGTGCAACAATGAAAATAACCGGATATACACGTAGAGTCGATTTGAGAATCTTTCCTGCGAAAACTATTCGCCCCCAAATGATTGTCTCCGGTAAACACGAATATGATCACGGGATAAAACTACGTTCACTTTCGATCTAGACAATATATGCAGAAAGAAAGCTACAGGAGTTTGGTGATATTTTGTGTGTATAGAACTTGAGATTTCAAGGACATTCCAAGAAAACCGGAAAAAGGTTTTTCAAATCCTTCTTATTATCTATGAAAAAAGGTTCCAAATGTTCTTTTCTATGTATGTAGAGTTATATTTATGTATCTCTACATACACAACCTTTTAGAATTGGTTACAAGAGCCAAAAACCCGAAAGGACACCAACAAAACCGACCAAACTGCTTTTACAACTGAAAAATCTGCATACTGGACGCCCGTTTGAAACAAAATGGACGCCCGTCCAGAATCTATGGACGCCCGCCCACCACGAGCGAATTACATTCGAGACTCAATTTGAGACTTTGGACGCCCGTCCAGAAGCAATGGACGCCCGTCCAGAAGCAATGGACGCCCGTCCATCAGAACAGATTGCTCCCAGTACTCAAATTTAGACTTTGGACGCTCGTCCTGAATCAATGGACGCTCGTCCAACATCAGACGCCCGTCCATATAACATGGACGCTCGTCCAATTAAGCAGCAAGACTCCGGTTTTGTTCAACACTTGTTCTAACACTCTCATAAGCTTGTAAATATCAATTGTGAGCATGCACTCCGCATCTCCTAACTCATATCGATTGTTCCAAGCTTACCAAACCTCAAACTAAATCCAATTACACTAAATGACATTGGTGATATTATCACCAACAATCCTCCCCCATTTAGTGTAATCCTTGATTTAGTTAAAACTTATCAACACACAACAGTTCATCTTTCAATGATAATGTCACGCAGATTGAATTACCATCTAGTATATTACACATTCCAAAATATTCGAGTATTGGGGTGTGACTAAGCATTGAACCCTTTACACATTTGAATACTTCAAAGATAATACACAAATGAACCAAGATACAACTTCTATAGTCGCTTGACACCAATTATCCAGGCCTTGTGTCCATATCCATTTCATGAGTATATAAAAAGTCAACCCTAACTTTCTTGAAGCGGCCAAACTTCATACTCATATAGGTGAATCTTTCTAATCATGTACCGAAACACTTTTCCAAAAGATATCACCTACACAACAGTGTAATGCACATACTTTGGGACTTTTTCATGTGCCAAATCTTTGAGGATGGGCCTTCCACATTGAATTCTCGCCTATGGCGTTGTACCATAAGTGGAATTGGGTATCCCACACCAAAGATTTAATGGGTTCTACACATCCCGATAACAAACTTTTACCAAGTTTCAAGTCAATCTATATTTGATCAAACAAGATTTGACTAAATCACGAGTACTCTTTGAACAACCACCATCATCCTTTGAGTTATAAACTCACAATCCAACTTTTCATTAATACATTGGTGTCTAGATCACCATTGTAACACTTGACAATTTTCCACCAAACACATTGGATAAGCGGGATGAACTTGGTTATTAATTGCATGGGAATTCGAACTTCTAAGTCATCAACAAAGAAATCCAACTCCATAGTCCAACCGTAAATTTATGCACTTAGAAGCTCATAAATGATACTTCATCCCAAAGACAAACTACTAGTTAACCAAGGATTCTTCTAAACCGAAGGAATCTCATATAACTTTACTATAGAGTTTAAACCTCCCCATGATTTGTAGTTTAAAACCTTGATGACAATACCGCCCGGTTATGAACAACATGATTTGGTTAACACCAAAATCAACATGTCAAACAATGTAAACTACTACATCACCTTATATTCCAAGGCAAATCCAATCTTCATATATTGAGCATGTTTCACTTTTAGTATCATGAATAGATACTAAACCAAAGCAAAACAACAAACATGTATTCAACATACATCAAAGGACGAAGTCATTTCCTTAGACATCAAACACATATAAGACATATAATATGTAAAACATATATAAGAATTGTATAGTTACTGAACAAGGTATTATAAACAACTTCAAATTAAACTAATCTACAAGCTAAGATGTCTATCAAGTTTAATTTAGCACCTTGAACCAAGATAACATATACACTCACTTATGTTAATTTTAACATAACAAGACCCTCCAGCTTGTTTCAAATACAATGCCCATTCCAATCTCCATTCTAAAACCGAAGTTTTACCATCCATTTAATGGATTACAAAATTGTTTAACAGATTGTTAAAACAAACAACAACAATTTATCCGAGGAGATTTCATTAACGGTGCCAAGTTATCAAAATAACTAATACCTAAAAACGTACAAAACCTTACATTATTAATCGGGATTTATACATGTTGATTTACATCAACTATCATCTTTCATTGAAAGATTCACCGCACCATTTGCTCTCATTGAGCTTTACAGCATATTTAGAAAACAACTTTATTGTTTTCCTTCACTCGAACATTGGTAGTCATACTTCAAACTTTGTACAACATTATAAATGTCCAAAGATGGCATACCAATGATCAACAACAGATTAAACTGTACTAGAATCATTCAGCTCCATTATATGGAACCAAAGAACATTGGAATGCATAGCAATTCCAATAAACATAGTTTCAATGCCTCTTTTACTCAAGGAATTAACCTTAACCTCGGAAAGTCACAAGACCTCCTCACACCTCCAAACCTCAAGTTTGGATTTCATTATACCAAAGTTCAAGTAATTTATCAAACAAACAACTGTTGGAGCGTAGGAGTATAAACAAAAGCTTAAAACTTATGCTTAAATACTTTCCAATAAAACTCATTAAAACATACACTCTTTTCATTTACCTTTTGGAGGACACGATAGTTATTTACTACCATTTTCATACCATCACTTGTATTACTACAAAGTAACGCAAATAAACGATGTATCTATTAAATAAAAAGAGTTACAACTTTTCCAACCAAGGATTCATAATCTTCTATACGGAAGAACTACAACTCTTACAACCAAGAGTTACAACTTTCTATACCGGAAAGTCTCAAACTTTCAAAGCAAAAGTTACATCCTTACGAACGAAGAATCACAACTTTTCAAAACAAGTCACAACTTTTAAACCAAGAGTTGTAACCTTTAAAACTGAAAAGTTACTACCTTTAAACGAAAAGTTATAACCGTTCAAAAGAATACAAACTCTAATGAGTTGTATCCTTTCATCAAACCGATACATTCTTTATCAAATCAATAACATGATTTTTCCTCCAAAACATTCACTTAAAATCAAAGTGAAAATCCATGATACTAATCATGTTTCCGAAAAGAATAAGTTCAAAACAAATTATAAACATACATTACATATAAGTATCACTTAAGCATACCAATAAACATACATGTATAGTTATTTCAAATTATACTAACCATGTACAACTAATGTTTAAACTATATAGTTTCAAGAGCCAAAGGATATACTTAAATCTCTTAACAATGACAACCTTGACTCCATTTCATGAATGTCACGGATCAACAATCCACCGGTTCAAAACTTCAAATCAAGTTGATCCTTACACTCACAATTTTCCAAACCGAGTCAAAACTCAAAACAACATTTTATTAGTTGTTTCACCAAAACTTAGTTTACAGATCATTATTCTATCCTTTGTTTGATCTTACATACTAGGCATTCAACCTAGTAAAACAAGATTTTCGTAAATCCAAATTTCTTTAGATTTGCAAACTCTTAATTACAAATGTTCTATCAAGGATAGACATTTAAAAACATTATCTCTTCAACATGATTTCCATCTATTTGTATCATTAGAAAACATCTTACTACAATAGACATCAAGTTTTCCAAGAGATAACACTTGATTTATCCCAACATTAGTTATACACAAACACTTAAAATTTCTAAACATTAACATGATTTTATCACCAAGATCAATGAACATTAAACATTAAACACGCAGCAAGTTTCATCATTGATTCAATCATGTCTAGAAATATCAAGCCAAACAACATATATGTATAATCAATCAACATCCAAGAACAAAACTTAGACACTACAATCAAAATTTATATTGATTGTAGTTACTGTTCTTGGACACCACAAACTTGCATGAAATAATGTAAATAAACATACATACCATTCATCCGTAGTCATAGCAACATCACAGCAATTTTACAAAGTCATTCCAATGAACTTTTACTTACCAAAAGATTATAATCGACTTTGCATCAATCAAAAACCGCAGCAACTTCTCAGAATTTCTGACAACTGTCAACATTGAACCAGACTGCAAACTTGATATCACTGCGATCCTCGTCTCGCCACGATTCTAACGGTATCTCCGGATTTTCAAACCGATTCTGAATCAAGAGTTATGCCCAAAACACTAGGACACAACCTTTGATAAAATTTCGGAAAAATGCAACTCTTCATTTTGAAACCGACATTGTTCTAAAAATTCAAAAATAGTTTTCGCAGATTGTTGGGGAAAATCAAAGGGAGCGAACAATGCCGAACAGTAAATGAATGTGCAACAATGAAAATAACCGGATATACATGTAGAGTCGATTTGAGAATCTTTCCTGCGAAAACTATTCGTCCCCAAATGATTGTCTCGGGTAAACACGAATATGATCACGGATAAAACTACGCTCACTTTCGCCTAGACAATATAGACAGTAAAGAAAGCTACAGGAGTTTGGTGATATTTTGTGTGTATAGAACTTGAGATTTCAAGGACATTCCAAGAAAACCGGAAAAAGGTTTTTCAAATCCTTCTTATTATCTATGAAAAAAGGTTCCAAATGTTCTTTTATATGTATGTAGAGTTATATTTATGTATCTCTACATACACAACCTTTTAGAATTGGTTACAAGAGCCAAAAACCCGAAAGGACACCAACAAAACCGACCAAACTGCTTTTACAACTGAAAAATCTGCATACTGGACGCCCGTTTGAAACAAAATGGACGCCCGTCTGAATCTATGGACGCCCGTCCACCAGAGGTATTACATTCAAGACTCAATTTGAGACTTTGGACGCCCGTCCGTAAGAAATGGACGCCCGTCCAGAAGCAATGGACGCCCGTCCATCAGAACAGATTGCTCCCAGTACTCAAATTTAGACTTTGGACGCTCGTCCTGAATCAATGGACGCTCGTCCAACATCAGACGCCCGTCCATATAACATGGACCTTCGTCAATTAAGCAAAGAAGACTCGGTTTTGTTCAACACTTGTTCTAACACTCTCATAAGCTTGTAAATATCAATTGTGAGCATGCACTCCGCATCTCCTAACTCATATCGATTGTTCCAAGCTTACCAAACCTCAAACTAAAATCAATTACACTAAATGACATTGGTGATATTATCACCAACATCAAATGCCTGTAAGAGCGAGCTTTCTTTGCTAATACAGTCATAACAAGTTACAAGACTTTTATATCATCGTTCATGGTGTATAACCTATTGATTGATAGTAATGATTGTAGGTATAAAAGTGCATTGTGTCACCTATTTCGATCATTTTGTTGTGACACTATTATTTCCGATTTTAGAATGATCATGAATCAAGTATAACTTAGTGTTCTATGACTAATAGAATTTAAAGATTTGACCGATCCCGTGTTTGTAAATAAAATCGCCCAATTTTTTTTAAAAAGTTTTATGTCGTTAAAAAAAAATCACTAGTTGAACAAATATGAGTTGTTCGTCCAGGATCACCCTAAACTAGTCCAGTCCACAAGTGGATGAATTTTTTAGCAGGGATTTTATGGTACAATGTAAAAGAGAAAAGAAAAAAATATGATACATGTCTCTTGATACACCTGTACTACAACGGTTGCATTGTAAAATTTGTCATTTTGAAGTTGGTTCCCCTCCATTTTATACTTCATCCATCCCGAATTATTGTCCTGAGTAATCATAGCAGACTTGGGACAATCTAATAAGCATTTTGGTCATCACAGAGTCTCACCCCCTAAAGCATCATCCTGACTTGGTTCGTTGTTTCCTTCACCCTTTAGGCCGTCATTGGACTCCAAAATATTTCATTAGATATTGCTCTATTGTAGACACTACCTAGCACAAAACCTCTTACGTCTGCTTAGCCTCCACATGAGATCGGCCGAGCCTAATTCGCCATAACCTCATATACGAGCTGAATTGGACTCAGAGGCCTTTAGCCTAAATTTTGCCACATAGAAAGCATCATCTAGACCAAGGTCTCAGTTGATGGCCCTTGCTCTGTTACAGGCACGATGTTTGATCAGCAATCCCGACAAGTTGGACTAGCCTGAAAAAAGACCTTAATATAGGCTTAGGTTTTAACTAACGAAGAACCTCAGTCCTAGCAGTTGAGAAATTAGAGAGAAGGTATTTTCATAGATAGATTAGAATTTGTGTCAAATACACCCTTATATCACCACATTGTTGTAACAAACTACACATTCTCCAATGCACAGAATCTAATAAAGGATAACACCAAATCTAGATAGGACACCTGTCCTTATCTTAACCTATATCTTTTCAGCCCCTCTCAAACGAATATGTGGAACAGTCACATTGAGTTTGTCTCTAAATGTCTCAAAGGATTCAACAGTAATGCTTTAGTTAAGCAATCAAACAATCTGATCCTTTGTTGGCACATAACACACCATCGCCTCCTTATTTAAAACCATATTTACGACAAAGTGAATATCCACTTCTATATGCTTAGTTCTTGCGTGATACACTGGATTTTGAGCTAAAGAGTTTGCACCAAAGTGTTGTCACACCATAGTATAGAACACTTGGGAGTCCGAATCTCATCTCATTCAAAGAATTTGTGTAATCCATTTTACCTCACCGCAAGATTGGCCAAAGATCTGCACTCAGATTCACAGCTAGATCTTGACACAACAAATCTGTTTTTTGAGCTCCATGATATAAGTGAGTCCCCTAAATACACACAAGATCCACCGGTTGATTTTTCTGTCTATTGGACAAACCGCCCGATTAGCATCAAAGAAACCATGCAATTCCAAAGTGACTTGGAAGGTCCGAACAATAATCCCATTTTGAGTGTCCTTGAACATATCTCAAGAACCTTTTCAAGCCATTCCGGTGAGTGGTGTAAGAGTTTTGCATAAACCGACTCAGAGTATTCACAAGAAAAAAGCTATGTCTGGTCCAGTCGGGTGTTAGATATCGCAATGCACCTATGATATTCGCAGCACAAGAGGTTCGATCAGAGGTTCACCTTCGCAGAGAGCAATGCTTTCCGTGCACCATAGGTGTTGTGCAGGGATTTAAGTGTTCCATATTCCACTTCTTCAGTATTTGTGATGCATAATAGGACTGAGTGAGGTGCAATCCATCTGAATTCCTGGTAACTTGCATTCCAAGAAAATGAGACACTTGCCCTAAATCTTTCAGAGCAAACTGAGAGTCAAGAAGTTTGATGAATTTCTGGATCAACTTAGGTGAATTTCCTGTCAACAAGATATCATCAACATATACTAGCACAAACAGAATCTGTTTGTCAGTTTTGAGCATAAACAAGGATATATCACATATAGACTGAGTAAATCCCCAGTCAAGTAGCTGAGATTTGAGGGCATCAAACCATGCCCTAGGTGCCTGCTTCAGTCCATAGATTGCCTTATTCAATCTGTATACATACCCTGGCTTTTCTGGATCTTGAAAACCTTCTGGCTGCTCCATATAGACAGGTTCTTTCAGTGGCCCATTCAGAAATGCATTGTTGATATCTATTTGATTTATGGGCCAATGCATTGAAACTGCTATGGACAAGACAATTCTGATGGTTGCAAGTTTAGCTCTTTGGACTAAATGTCTCAAGAAAATCAATCCCATAATGTTGTAGATACCCTTTGGCAACTAATCTTGCTTTGTGCTTCAAAATACTCCCATCCTGGATTTAGCTTCAACTTGAATACCCATCCGCATCCCACTATACTCTGATTTGAACTAGGCTTCACTAGGTCCCATGTTCTATTATGCTGCAATGCCTTATATTCATCAACCATTGCCTGTCTCCATTTGTCATCAATCAAAGCATCTGATACACTAGTTGGTTCAGTAGGAAAAGTATGAACCTTACACAGTGATGCATTATAGGTTTTAGGCTTGAATATGCCACTTTTTGACCTAGTTTGCATGTGGTGAGTTTTGATGAGTGCTTTGTGGAACAAACAGATGGTGGATGCAATTTTGCAGTGATGGCTTCAGTGTTAGGTGAGGCATTAACAGATGGTGATGCAGAGGGTGAATCTAACATAAAAGATGTAGATGATTCAGTATGTGGTGTAGATGAATGACTTGAACCAGGGGATATGCTTTGATGTTCACTAGTATGACTCATGAAGGGTATAGGAGAATTACTGTGAGGTATCATGACTGTGTTGGTGTTCACTTGCCCTTTGCTCAGAGTGCGGTTTGGTGAACTGCTCACCACAGTGATGATCTCATTATGCCCCTACGAATGAGAGATGCACTAAAACCAAAGAGGATGAGTGAAAAGATCAGGAGTACAAAGAATCTGTTTGGATGGACCCTGAGTAAAACCAGATGAAAAGGGGAATTTAGTTTCATCAAATTTGACATTATTGGAGATATATATTCTTCCTGACCTATCAAGACACTTATAGCCTTTGTGTTGAGGACTGAGACCTAGGTTTACACATTGAGCTGTATGATACTGGAATTTTGTGGTATGGAAAGGTCTCAAATAAGGATAAACAAAGATGACCAAAGGTTTTAAAGGATATGTAGTTAGGCTTTTAGTGAAAAGACACTCATAAGGGGACTTGTGGCCCAAGACAGGAGTAGGTAGGGAATTGATAATGGACACTGAAGCTTGAAAGCTATGCCACCAGAAAGCAAGGGGCATAGAGGCCTGAGCTAACATAGTCAATCCTAGTTCAGTAATGTGCTGTGTTTTCTCCGCCTCCCATTTTGTGCATGATCACGAGGCGGTGGATGCCTAAATGTTATGCCATGCTGCTTCAAAAATGGTTCAAACACTCTGTACTCACCCCCCCAATCTGATTGGATACATTTAAGTTTAGAGTTAAACTGTGTTTCAACTAGGGTTTTGAAGTGAGTAAACACAGACAAAGCTTCAGATTTGGCCTTTAAGGGAAAGATCCAAGTGAATCTAGAGTGATCATCTATAAAGTGAATATAATAAGAATGGCCTTCTGTGGATTTAACTGGGGCTGGACCCCAAATATCAGTGTGAATTAAGTCAAATAGAGAAGCAGCATGAGACATAGAATTCAAATGAGGTAAAGCATGAGATTTTCCAAATTGACAAGCATCACAAAACAATGAGCTTTTCATTGATAACAAAGATTACAATCATTCAAAATCGACTCAAAACTTTACTAGAGGGGTGACCAAGCCTCCTATGCCACACATTAGGATCCTTATTGGGGTCTAGAACATCTAGAGACTGAGTTTTTCTAGACCTAGATGACACTTTGCTAAGAAGAGCAGTAGACTGCTGAAACTGAATAGACTTGGATTGAAGAGAGATCTTTGAGGACTGATCATCCAGAGGCACTATCTGATAAAGACCATCCTTGAGCTGACCCCTGAGCATTGGCATCTTTGTTACCTTGTCCTTGACAATGCAAAAATCATTAACAAATTCAAGAAGCACATCATTATCGACATCAACTTGGAAAGGCTAAGTAAATTTTACGGTAATTGCAGGCACATGAAGAACAGTGTTAAGAAATAAAGGACCAATGTGTGTGTGTAAAGCAAAGATGTAACCTATGTGCTCAATGTGCGTGTGTTCACCACTTCCTCTCGTCGCTGTATCAACGCCATGATAAACAATACTTTTATCAAGATTACCCAAGTCGATGTTACATGGTTTGTGGCCCCATTGTCCAAATACCAAGCATGATCTCGCTTGATTGCTAGGAGTTGCCATATAGGTGATGGTGGCGATTAGTCCGGATGCATTGAGAGGTCCTGGAGGTTGAAAATCTGTCTCAAACCTATGCCAACAGATTGCCACAGTATGTCCATTCTTGCCACAAAGTTGACACTGAACCTTAGCATTTCCTGAATTTCTGCCTCCACTTCTTCCTCCACCTCTGTTTCTTCCACTTCCACCTCTACTTCCTCCACCCCTACCTCTGTAGGAGTTCTGTCCTTGTGGCCTGACATTTGCTTTCCCTGGACCAGAACCTTGATTATAGCTTGCAAGATGTGCAGCAGGAGTAGTAACTGATCCATATGAAGAAGGATTGAATCTGGCCAGCAATCTCTCATGAGTAATAAGTTGAGACTGCACTTCCTGCCAAGACAATGATCCAATCCGAGCAGTCAAATTAACAATCACAGCTTCATAGTCTTTGTCAAGACCTCCTAGAGTAGCCAAAATCAACTCTGATTTGGTAATAGGATATCCTGCAGCTGTCAAATTGTCACTATAAGATTTCATAGTTGCTAGATAGTCTGCCATAGATTTTGACCCTTTTTCAGCTCGAGTAAGAGCACTCTTATACTCCAGCATTCGAGATTCAGACTGATTGTTAAAGAGGATCTCCAATGTTGACCAGATTTCATGAGAGGAGGAGCAGCCAACCACTTCTGTCAAAGCTTGCTCTGTCATAGATCCTAGCAGCCAACCTGTAAGCAACGAATCTACAGAATCCCACTCAGCTACAGCTGGATTCAGAGGGAGACCTGGGATTTCAGGTGGCCTTGGTTTTGTACCAAACAAGTAACCCTCAAGCTTATAACCTTTAATCACCGGCAAAACAGTGTAGCGCCACAACAGATAGTTATCTCTTGTTAATTTAACAGTTGTCGATTGACTAAGATGACCGGTAAACGGAATGGAGTTCAGCTGGTTAAAGGGCGATGTAGGACTTACAGCTCGAAGAGAAGAAACAAGAGATGGCTCTGGTCTGGGCAACAATGAAGACTGCATGAAGGGAGGAAATGTGGATCCAACACTAAAACTGGGCAAGGATGCTCCTGCAGAAAAGGTGTAAGCTCCGGTGAGATGTGAAGTGTTCCCGGAGAAGAAGGGTGCTGATGACGGAAACCCAGACACTGGTATTCCGGTGACAACATTTGAAGAAGGATTTGAAGTAAGAGGTGATGAAAGTAATGCAGTACTGATAGTTTGTGAGCTGGAGCCTCCTCCACCTCCGGCTTCGGTGAGAGGAGTGGATCTGATCGGCGGTGGCTCCGCCATGCCTCTTCTCTGATACCAAGTTGAGAAATTAGAGAGAAGGTATTTTCATAGATAGATTAGAATTTGTGTCAAATACACCCTTATATCACCACATTGTTGTAACAAACTACACATTCTCCAATGCACAGAATCTAATAAAGGATAACACCAAATCTAGATAGGACACCTGTCCTTATCTTAACCTATATCTTTTCACTAGCGGATACACTTAATGCATCATGTCGCAAAAGTTTGCAAGTCCATCATCATCCTTAAAACCTACATATTTGTTGACGAGCAATAGCTAGTAGTCGTGGGAGGAGGGAAGACAATTAATATGAGTCGAAACTATCGTGGCGAAAACAAATAATTGTGGACTTGAGGCTTCCTATAGAAACCCTCGATGGGCTCTATCAAGAAGGGCATGTTGCGAAGGCTTCTTCCAAAAGGCTTAACTCTTCCTCCACCTTGGACATCGACGCCTCAGATTAAGTTTAGACCTATAGTGACCTCAATAGGAGGCCTTAAGGACGTTTTGAAGCTAAGATACGTGTGCATTCCTCAATCCTTAAATTTTTAGGAACCTATAATTCTACTTGAAGGATTTTGTGAAAGGTCTCGAGATACATATATCCTAGAGGCCACGATGGATCAAGGCCTCAAGGTTCTTATGCCCCAAATCCTTTACTCCTTATGGTAAGGCATATATCCTACTTGTATCTTTTGTGCGATTCTTAGACAGATTAAAAGATATCATAATGACACAGTTGGAATGAACCAATAATATATAACTTGATCAACACACAATATATGTTGAAACCGATGATATTGAAAACACAAGAGAAAATATAATGCGGAATTCTTATTGATCAAAGGCAGGTGAAGAAGTTAAGTTACAATGTATTTGGTGATGGACTATTAATATATGATACTCCTCACAAAAGCAGTTATGAGAAGTTACAAGCGTTATAACATAAAACTATCTAAGCTCAAACTTCATGGTCCTCAGCTGAAGTGTTGCTGAATTCTCTCTACTCAGCTAAACTCTTTACTTAGTTGATCTCTTCAAGTCAGCTTATCAACATGCCTAGATTATCTCAGCTGGCTGTCTTGGACTCTAGATGTGTGCACATCCTCTTGCATCCAACACTTATTTATCCATATATTGTAACACCCTATCTAGCTAAGAGTGGTAAATGAATCAGTATGCACATTATGCCTGATTCAACACTCCCTTACCTAGTAGAACATGGTTGGAATTTTTTGAAATGCCTAGCTCATCCAACAAATAGAAAAAATTGGTGCAACCAAAGCCATAGTGAGGATGTCAGCTAGTTGTTCTTTTGTTTGTATAGGCATGAGTTTGATCAAGCTCGATTTGACTTTATGCGTGACAACATGATGATCAATCTTAATGTGCTTTGTTCTCTCATGAAAAACATGATTGTGAGCAATGTGAAGAGCACCTTGGAAATTTCACAAAATAAGACAACATGAATCATAACCGGGATTTTTTGATTCTATTAGATGTATATTAGCCACTAATTTCACAGGTGCATGAGCCATAGCCATGTATTCATCTTCAGAAGAAGTCCTAGAAATGCTGGTTTGTTTCTTGGCTTTACTAGAAATAGGTGCATCCCCTAAGAACATCATGTATCCTAATATGGATCTTCTGGTTTCAGGACTGCCTACCCAATCACTATCAGTAAATCCTCTAAGAATGAGGTTGCTCTCAGCTTGAAAGAAAATCCATTGTCCTAGGTTTGCTTTTAAGTATCTCAGAAGTCCATGAGCTGCCTTCGTGTGATTTTGAGATGGTGTATCCAAAAACTGACTTAGCTGCTGAACTGCAAATGTTATATTAGGTCTAGTGAAAGTGATGTAGATCATCTTTCCAACCAGTGATCTGTATACAGTGTTGTCATCTAGCAAAGTTGAATCTCCAGGATGTAAGGTATGCTTGGGTTCCATTGGAGTCTTAACAGGTTTAGCTCCTAAGAACATATACTCTTGTAAAAGATTCAAGGCATATTTCCTTTGCAAAATAGAAATGCCCTTAGGTGTCCTGGCAGTCTCAATGCCCAAAAAATATCTCAGTTTACCCAAGTCTTTAATGGTAAAATGTTTATGTAGGTTGTCTTTAACTTGATGTATGAGGTCCAGATTAGTTTCTTGCTCTGGAGTCATCTACATAGACCAGTAGAGCAATGAATGTCTTTCCAGACCCTTTTGTAAATAAATTGTGGTCGTTTTTGGATTGAACGAATCCTTGTATTTTCTGGGGACCCTATTAACTTTTAGTTCCACTGTCTACTAGCTTGTTTTAACCCGTACAAGGATTTAGTCAACTTTCAAACCTGATTTGGTTTGTCAGACTTGAAGCCTTGAGGAAGTTGCATATAGACCTCTTCATGTAGATCTCCATATAAAAAGGCTGTATTGACATTCATATGATGAAGATGTCGGTTGTTGGCTCTTCTTCTGCTGCTAACAATGTTTTTCTGAGTGGTGATTTTCTGGCTGGAGAGAATGTTTCTTGATAATCTATGGCTATAATCACGAGTGTAGCCCTTTGCTACTAATCCGGCTTTGTATCTTTCTCTTGATCTATAATGATTGTACTTTATTTGATACACTCATTTGCATCCAATGTGTTTCTTGCCTGGTGGTAAAGTAACAATCTCTCATGTATTGGTCTTCTGCAATGCTTCAATTTTGTGTTGCATTGCCTCCTTCCATACATCATATTTGATTGCTTGATTATATGTCTTGGGCTCATGGACCGCATCAATAGCACAAACATACTTGGCATAATCAACTGAAAGCCTGTCCAAACCCATTACTTGTTTTAAAAGATGAGGAGTATGCACAGCATTGACACCTCATTGATAGAAGTTTGGTGCCTTTCCGTTTCTAGTAGATCTCCTCAGCTGAATTGGTGGTGCAGTTCCTTGATCATCATTGTCTATCCTCCACTGCACTACTCAGCTGAATCTGCTCCTCTGCTGGACTTCTTAGCTGAGCTATTCAGCTGATCCTCTACTGAACAGGTAGTGGTAGTGGCATATCAGAGGTACACAGCGCTTTGCCTAGAACTTGCTTGAACAAAGTAAAATAAGTTTCATGAAATTGAGTATTCCTAGCAACAAAGATATCTTTGTTGGTGATGCCCAAGAGAATAGCTCCCTTGGAAATGTTTGAGTTTCCAAGATAGACACAAGTTCTGCATTTAGAATTAAACTTGGTTCTAAATTGCAGTAGAGTACATGAAAAAACCAAACAACCAAACTCTTTAAACACAAAATAATATGGTTTTTTTCCATACAACATCTCATAAGGAGTACTTTCCTTCAACAAGGGTGTCGGTGTAGCATTAATAAGTTTAATAGCATGCAACAGACAATAACTTCAATACTCAATGGGTAGGTTACTTTGAAATCTCAAACCTCTTGCTACATTCAGCAGATGTTGATCTTTTCTTTCAACAATGTCATTTTGTTCAGGTGTACATACACATTAAGTTTGATGGAAAATACCATTTTCTGCATAAATTGTTGAAATGGTGTCATAAACTCAATCGGTTTGGACCGGATCCAACTGGGTCGGATCGTTTCTGCTATTTCTTTATGTTTATGCATATAATAAATGGCCTTTTGTTATTATATATTTGTTCGTTTAACAAACCAATTATGATATTGTATATATGATAACGTCCCTAGTGTCGAACTGTGAAAGAGAAACCATGATAGTGATTATGGTTCATGAGATCTCAACTCACTTTAAAAGTTTTGATACTTAAATGTCTCTAGTCGTATGTACTATTAAAAGAGACATTAATAGTACGATTAGACTAGCATGTATTGGATGTCTTCTATCTTATTGAAGGTAGTGATAGATCGCGTCTATCAAAGTGTAGAGACACTTGGATTGTACGTGGATGTGTATTAGAGAATGCATGCGTTAGACTGACCCACTTACTTTATTAAGTGTCGCACTATGTGGCAGTTGTGTAATTATCCTGAGACTGGAGTCTTCATGACATCACGACTTTGACACTATTGAGGTTTCCTTTAGCCATTGGGCAATCATGCGGTAGTGATTGGGTGTGATACTGAAGCATGCATAGGATTCATGTCGCTCGTTCGGAAATCGTGTATCCTAATAGTAGGAGTAAATATCTGAAAGGGCCTTCTTATAAGGAATGTCTAGCTCTCGTGAATCTTTGCAACGTGGGATTAAATGAGTTACTTGAGAGAGAGCATGATATCAGATTATAAGATCACGGTACATTAATGTATTGACACTCGAGATATAACTGTATGGATATTATTACAGCGACATGATTGTATTTACACGGTAACCGTTTCACATGAAAGTCTGTAGTCATAGCACTTGACTCTTTCCGATGATTGGGGGTCGTGGACATGTTGCTAGACTATCCACGATCGTTAGGTATGAGGGGTATTTTAGTAAATGCACTTTGTGCCTACGGCCAACATATTCGGAAACCTATCGGGTCACACACATATGAATAACTAGACAGAAATTATTTGTGGTTATAGCGACAACTGGATGATGATTTGTTTATGCCTACTATAAAGTGTTATAGTGATAAATTAATATAGTAGTATTTATTTATTATGAATAAATATAATACAAGATATTAATTATGTAGATTAATATATATATATATATATATATATATATATATTATATATGGGTCGAAATTATGTGTATTATGATACACTTTGATTTTGAAAATTAATTAATCATAGTATTATATTATGTATTAATATTAGATTAATATATGTATGCATTTATATGCGTGTGACATGTATATATATGATATACATGTGTGCATATATATATATATATATATATATATATATATATATATATGTATATATATATATATATATATATATATATATGTGTGTGTGTGTGTGTGTGTGTGTGTGTGTGTGTGTGTGTGTGTGTGTGTGTGTGTGTGTGTGTGTGTGTGATATACATGTGTAAATTGATTTATGTTAATATAATAAAGATATATTCAATATTAGATATTGATGATATATATCCTGGAAAGGATTTATCATAGGATATTAAATATATGACATATATGATTTTAAGGAAAATCCTTAATAAGATTAAGGTAAGTACTTAATGAGATAATCAATCAATTATCTAGTTGATTTATTAAATCCTTTTTCTATTGGGGAAATAGTTTCTTGTTCCCTACTACTCTCCAATACAAACTGGCACCACTCGCTCCTATTTAAGGGGAGCTGTGCTAACTCTTTTACATCATAATATTCTGGCAATATTCTAGTGAAAGAAAGAGAGAGATCTTGAGAGAGTTCTTGTGGGTAGAAGAAAAGGCGACATAGCAGTCGACTTTTTCCGGTAGCAGTCCTTCAAGGATTCCGGCAGTTGTTCATGTGGATTACCGCTAGAGGCCGGACACTTGGACGGCGAGGTGCTTGGACTAACAACCGTAACTTTCTCGTTTATTTCGTTTATGCTTGTTGTTTAAACGAAGTCGATCTTGCTAAAATGAAATAAAATTTTAAATTATGCTGCGTTCCCGCGTAGATTTCCTAACATAAATTGACCTCATTTGAAAATCAACACCATTATCAGATCTAAAGACCTTGATAACTCTATTAAACTGAGTAGAGGCAAATTTAACAAAAGATTTAACTAATTCAGAATCTTCAGACTTCTATCTTATGAGAAACAATAACGGTTAAGAAATATTGTTGGCCATTCTAAGTGGGATGCCTTCGTGGTCCCCAAACATCCACAGGCACAAGATCAAAACAAGAAGTAACAACAATAGTACTTGATGGAAAATGCTTTTTCTTTTGTTTTTCCATAGGACATACAAATCACAAGTCATGTTCACAAAATTTAACATCGGATGCGGGATGAATGTACAACTCTTTATGCAAGGTCAAATGAAGGTTGATCATCACTTGTCCCATGTGTGTCACTTGTACACTATTGCTATTGAATAATCACACTTTCATGTTAGACACAGATTTAAGATTACTTAATCGCTCTAGAGAATACACAAAGTGATCTGTAGCGTCAAAGTCTAATATCCATTGGATATGGTTTATCAAACAATTGTCACATGGTCCTTGAGCATGTGAAAAATGAGGGTTCTTTGCATTGATCTGATTGATTGCATGCCCTGAAGAGTCAGAATGGCCATCAACTTCTTTAGTTGTTGTGCAGTAAGGCCTTGAATCTTTGACTTAGCTGACCCAAGCTTTTGACCTTCCTCATTAACAGAGTGATCTACACATGCTTGATCCACCATGGTAGATCTATTGGATGTGAAACCAGGTGGATATCCATGTTTCTTATAGCATTATCTTCATTGTGGCCATTAAATCCACAGAAAGTGCACTGAACTATATTAATGTTCTTAGTCTTAGTATTGTTTGCAGGCAAGTAATTTGGCTGCTCTACTCCGCTTAACTGACTTTATCTTGCCCCCAAGCTAATCAGTTCTGTCATTCCTAAACTATCTAGTCTTTTGAGCCATCAAGATTGCAGATTCTTTATTCTTTGCCTTGTTGGCCACATAGGTTTTATGTCTCTCAAATTCAATGGCCATTGCGAAAGAATTTTGAAACTCCTAAAAATGCACTATTAACATGGCTTGTGACACCATTGGATCAAATTCATCCCTTAATTCCTTCAAAAACTTCATCACATGTTCTTCTTCCATGTGAAGCAACAATGTCTTTATAACATTACAATGGCACTGAGGCTCACAAGTACAAGTAGGAATCGGCTTGATAGTCTTGAATTCTTCCCAATGAATCATCAACTTTGTAAAGTACTGATTCATAGAATCAGTTCCATGTTTCGACAAATGCATCTCTTCAAGAATATCAGAAAGTCTAAAAGTATTTACACTTGCAAACCTATCAGCAAGGTTCTTCCACACATCCTGGACACTCTTGAAATACATCAAACTCTGTACAGTAGTATTCTCCACTGAATTTAAAATCCAAGTTATCACCATTGCATGTGTCACATTGCCTCCAAACTTGAGATTCATCATAATTCACCTCTGGCTTCTTGATTGTACCATCAACAAAACCATACTTTTACTTTGTGATCAGCACCATTTCCATGGACATCTTCCATAGATGATAAATGTTTTCATTCATCAATTGTTGAACTAAACACTAACAAAGGATTTTTATTAGGATGAACATAAAAGGGACTGAATGAACTCAAGTCTTTCTTCTTCGCTTCCATAGCCGTCAAGAACTGTGTCTACCAACAAAAAATTGTAGAAAACTGAGAAAAAACGATCAGGAAATGATCAAGAACTGGATTCTAAGTCTAGAAAAAAAAGTCATAGAAAACTCTCAAGTTTCTATGAATACGATAGAAATCTCGAAGAAAACTCTCAAGTTCCTTCTGCTAAAAAAAGTCAGGAAATGATCAAGAACTGGATTCTAAGTCTAGAAAAAAAAGTCATAGAAAACTCTCAAGTTTCTATGAATACGATAGAAATCTCGAAGAAAACTCTCAAGTTCTTACGCTAAACATCGAGTTCGCAAATGCACAAAATGCTCGATACCGTGTTGAAATTGATGAAAATTGAAACGCAAGAGAAAATAAAATGCGGAATTCTTATTGATAAAAAAATAATAATAATTTAAATTACAATGTGGCTGGTGATAGAGTATTATAGATGATACTCCTCACAAGACAGTTACAAGAAGTTACAAATGGTTATAACAGAAAACTATCGAAGCTCAGCTGAAGTGTGTAATGTTAAAGTCTCTCTACTCAGCTGAACTCATCTCTTCAAGTCAGCTTATCAACATGCCTGTATTATCTCAGCTGATTGTCCTGGACTCTGAGTGTGTGCACATCATCTTGCATCCAACACTTCTTTATTCATATATTGTAACAATATATACACAACAACCCTCATTTTACAAGGACATATACTCTAACTACAAATAACGACAATTTAATTCTTTTAACGGGTGCGTGCGTTGGTACATCCTTTGGAGGTGGTGTAACTCTTTCATAAACACCTACATTCCTATTTTGGACTCTTTGGTAGGTACCCTCAACTATCGATTCGACATAAATGACCTGGTGATATCAGGTATCATCATTAAGTATAACATTTTATCATTCAAGTTGGAAAATGCAGGAAGATAACTTTTAGGATTTCATTAGAATTATCATAAGTGCAGTACAATACTCAGCAGTCCTATATGGAAAGTATCAGCAGCAAATCTAAGACTAGATTTTCTAAGGATAGAATCTACCAACAAACTAACTAACAGCCATTGGATCATTTAACAAATGGACAGCTAAGATGTTGCCACATCAGCTCATACTTTAACATTCCCCCTCAAACTCAATGGTGGTGAAACTACATTGAGATTGCTCTTAAAATTCTGAAACTGTGTGCTGGTCAAGGGTTTGGTCAAACAATCAGCTACCTGATCTGCTGAAGGAATATAACACACATGCAGCTTTTTGTTCAGAACTTTATTTCTCACAAAATGAACATCTATTTCTATATTGTTGGTCCCATGGAAAGGCTAACACAAGTTTAGAGGGGGGGTGAATAAACTTGTCCCTAAAACTGGATTTAAAACAAATTAAGGTTCAGTTAAAAACTTGTGTGGAGTTAAGCTGACAAAGCTAAGATTAAGTCAAACTGACTTAAGCTGAAACTGAGTCAACCGGCAGCGGATATGATTTTAGCCTTTTTATTGATCTTGTTATTCTATTATGAAAACTGAGTGTTGTGAACTGAATTCTGGTGAATGTCAGTTGTGACTGTGAGGTGTATAACAATCAAGTATCACAATGCTATAAGTAAATGCTGAATAAATAAATAAATGCGTAAAGTAAATAAGGCGGATATTATAGAGGTTCCAGGTGGTGTAATCCTGTACGTCCTCTCTTCCCCTATGGTGCGGAGGAAAATTCCACTAGAACTTGTTGAGGTGAACTGTTACAAAAAGTCCTAAACAATAGTCCTTGGCTAATCCCTAGCGTCACTATCTAAACAATTGTAGAACAGGTAGAATTGCTGCACTTCAAATGCTTGAACCACTTTGGTCCTTAGAGGTAGGATTGCCTCTTCACCACTACCACCACAAACACAGTCTACCCATTGCTTGTCACAATCGTCTTGGGGAAACCTTCGGTTTGCTTCATAGTCTAAAACCTTTGATTTTCAATCAAAGTTGGGCTGAGAATCAATAAATTGATTCTTGTTTGTGGTTCTTCAAAGTGTTGAATTCTTGATAAGTTCTTTGTAGCTTGAACACTTGAAGAAATACTAGATATGATCTTGTTATAGTTCAAAGATAAATAGAATAGTGATGCACAAAATTGCTTGTTGATTCTTGTATATGCTCACATTCTATATATATTTGTTATTTGTGCAAAGTCTTCTATTTATAGTGTGAAGTCCAACGTTCATCTGGCTTCAATTTGAATTGTATCAACGTCTATCTTGCAACGGCTATATTTTCTGACCGTTCCTGTTGTGTCAGTAACTCATCCAATGAAATTGTTTCCTTTACAACGCGTTATTGTACTTTCGGTTTGTTGGATGGTGACTTATAAAAAGCGAGTTACCTTATCGGTTTTGTCTTGAGTTTTCTTTTGTCGGTTTTCGACTTGGAGCGATAAGCGAGATTTTACTCTTCTTCAAATATCGGTACTCGGTTTTCATCGATTATAATTGACTTAATCAGTACACCATGACACATTTATCATCTAAGAATTCATTGTCCTTATGATTCTTAGGTCTTCATACAAGATCTATAAAGTCGATTCGAGTCACCACAATCTTGCATGAAGTCCAACTTCTGATCTTGACTTGTAATCTTCATGCCGAGTTTGGACCTCGGTTCTTCATTCTTCAATAACTGAGTTTGAACCCTCAGTTCTTCATTCTTCTAGATAAGTCAACCGAGTCTGTAACTCTCAGCGAACTTACCTTCTTCAGTTTCATATAAGTGTATTCTGAGTCAGTTTGCTTGTCTCGATGATTTCCAGTTTTCTAAATGATTTCCAGTTTTCAGTTTTACGACACACTAACAATTACAGTGCTTGTCTGATGTAACCTATACAAATATCAGACTCTAGTAAAACTTATACATTCAGTTCTATACATCTTTTAGCTTTCCACTATAACAGCTGGCTTCAACACTTCATCAATGGGGTTAAGATAATATTTTAACAAATAAGATGAATTATCATCAAAACATAAATTTTATTTCCAACAATTTCCCCCTTTTTGATGATGCCAAAACTCTCCCTAAAAGAAAAGCTTAAAGATCAAAACAATGTAAAACTGGAAAACTGGTTTTCATTAGAATGAGCAAAAACTGGAGTACATTTTGTTCAAATAAATGTGATTAAAGACTAAGCTTCTTCTTAGCTTTTTGCATGACTGAATCATATCTTTTTGCTTTGTCATACAAGCGAAAATCTTCTTCAAGCTTGGAGTCTTCCTTTGAGAAGGTCTTGTTGTAGTCAACTTGACTACTTTTTTTCCATCTTCTCCATTGAATTAGCTTGGGTAGGCTTGAATCTTTCAAGTAGTAATTTTCAAATTCTACAAGATCGGTTTTCATTTGTTGATCTTGTCTTTAATCTTGATTTATCATCAATCCTTTGATTCTTCTTATGTTGTGCAATTCTTTGCTTTGAGTAAATATCAGATGAAAGTAGTTCAAGGATTCCTTAAGCATTACATCCTTGTACTTGGCTTTAATAGGATTGTAATCTTTGATAAAGCGTGTCCACAGAGATCCTTTGTAAGAGTAACTCTTACATCTCAAGGTTGATTGTATTTTTCAATAAGTTGATCATCAATTAACTCTTTCTTAAAAATTTAGGATCGATCTGTATCTTTGTAGTTCTTCTTCAAGTCGCTTCATTTCTCCAAGTAATTTCAGCTTTTCTTCTTGACTTCCCCCCTTTTGGCATCATATAAGCGATCTACCAGGGCATGGGTTGCTTTTGATCTTTCGAAATCTGCCGCTAAGAAGCAAGTACTTCCTTAAAGTGAGTTTCTAACCCGTAGATATCTTTGATTTATATGCCAATGAGCTGAGCATGAGTTCTCTATCTATCATTGTTGAATCTTCAAGTTGTTGTTTGAGTAACACAATCTCTCAAGAGAACTTGAACTTGATTTGTGAATCATCTCTAGTCTTGCATGAATGAAAACATCAGTTCTATAATCAAGATATCCAGAGATGTTTGATAAAAGGCCATTCTGTGTATCTACGGTGAGTACAATTTTCAAGTTTTCATGAACTTTGGCCAATTCATCCTTTGATAGAAAATCGGAGGGATCATATGTAAGCTTCTATTTGATCCTTATCACGAGTATTATCGGCAATAACCATCGGTTATGCGATTTCATGTTGCTTGTTGATTGTCGGTTATCCGATTTCCAGCGGCAATCCTTCTTGCCGTAGTACGAGTTTTCGTTGCTAGAGGTTGAGATTGAGTATTTATTTGCAAAGCGTAGTATCATCGACTTCTTTTCTTGACTTATCGGATCATCATCATCCTTTTTCTTTGAACTGTCTTTAGATGATGCGCTTTGATTCTCTTCTTTGGCTAATTCGGTAAATCTTTTGAAAGCAGTTGTCAAGGAATTTTGTAATAGGAAAGAGTAAAGATCTCTAACTTCCAATTTCTCTAAGAGTAATTTTCTTGATCAGTAGCCCGACATCTCGAGAATCTTACGGTTGAAGTTTCATTTTCATCGACTTAATGATTTTGTCGGCAGGTGGTCTTGATTGATGAACCGATTCTTTGAAACACAAATCGTAAACCGTGTAAGAAGTAACAAACAAGAACAAAACAAAACAAAAAGTTATAAACTCTCGATTAATCGAATGAGGTCTCTCGGTCGACCGAATGAGGTCTCTCGATCCAATCGAATAAATATTATTATTATTATTCTTTTTTATTATTATTTATTTATTTATTTATTTTTTAAAATCTGGAATTTTCGACAGAGAGTGCATAAGACAACCGAGGGACTCAAAACGTAAAACCGACTTCTAAAGCGTAAAACTTGACATGAATAAGAAAATTATTTATATATAAAATTGACCGTTGGTTCCCGGCAACGGCGCCAAAAACTTGATGACGTGGTCAATCAGGTTATAATATACTTGACCACCATAAACCAATACTAGCAAGAGGACTAGGCACATCGTAGTATAGCTATAGTGAATCAAGGTCGATCCCACAGGGAACCAATTGTGGATCATCTTATATACAAACAATTAATTAAACATGTCAAGGACATAGAGGCGGTCTACGACCAACATAAGACAAGAAAAGTAAAGACACGACTCGACACAACGTAATTAACATCCCCAATTATAGTCTTTATCGTTTGGACCTAGATAATTTATATAATAAATCGAACTTATTAGCTGTCAATCCGTTTGTATCTATCTTAGATTGGCTACGGAGTCATCCTCTTTAACTTGACTTAGCACCGGTAAGTCACTAAATCATCGTGATATTGTTACGTGACTTCGCTTTTAGTGCCTCCATCTCATATAACTCACACGCTTACGACTCTAAGGATGCCGATATTGACCGTACACCTCGCTCAGGCAACATTCCTTTGGTTAGGCGTACTTCTAAACGATCGCATCGGTCTACGCCCTATTAACAATTACCTGCACGGTTTCATGTTAATCTACGATTTACGTATAACTAGGTGAGCTCAATTCCCAAATACAAAACCTACCTAGATCTCGCTGAAAGTCCCGAAAGATCATTCATGAGCCAACCTAGGAGCCCTATATTGGTATTTCCTAATCATACGCTAATTAAAACAGACGAGCAACGTAGCCGTAGCCATACCTACTGATATGATAAATTCTATTAAGTTAACCTAACCATAAAGACGTGGCTGTTTAACGGATAAAATAGGGCTCGGTCGACCGAATAGGTGGGCTCGGTCGACCGAGTGAACTCATTCGGTCACCCGAATCAATTTAGATCCCAGATTACATCCCTGAACATATCTCTCGGCGTTTCATCATACATGCAGTTAAACAAGAAATTACACAAGATATTCATATAAACTAACATAGATACACATTAATTAAATCAAGTAGATTCATGAATAAATACTAAGTGTATGGCGTAGGTTATGGGATCCCCATAGACAAGGAGTCGCCACATCCCTAATGTCATAGCCTAGATCTACATCATCTAGCTATGAATAACTAATTCAAACGATAAAGCATAATTGGGAGGGATTAATTACTTCAAATAAAAGAAACAGAAAATAAAGGCTTACATAATTTGCAGCCCTTAAACTCTGGAAACCTTCAAATTATTCTACATTGTATCAAAGCTATGAATAGAGTGATTTTATTGAATTATATTCTAAGGTATTCAAGGTGTCTAAGGTGTGTATTACAATTCTCGTAGCTGCTTGCTTATATAGAGGTTTTTGCCGACTTAGGGTGGTTCTAGAAGATAAGCACGATATAAGCCGGAAAGTGACCGAGCCGACATACTCGGTCGACCGAATGGATAGGCTCGGTCGACCGAGCCTTCTTCTGCACGCGTTAAACGTTTCTCTCGTCTATCTTGTTCCCCACTCCACGCTTGCGTGTTGATCTGATTTCTCTAATTTATCTCTTGATTAATGCTCCGATTTTCTTCCTTATTATCTTGAGATCCATTGATTGAATGACATTTATCCTCTCGATTTGTCGTGATCTACAAAATCAGCATTTATCGCACAATAAATCGGCTTTTAATAATGAAAGCGGCTAAATACCAAATATCATATTAATAATCACTTAACATTAAATAATAAAAATAAACATGTGATTTAATATGAAATATATATTATTAATCTCGATTTAAGGTCAATGTTGATGACTTTTACGGGTATAATTTGACCGTCATCATTATCCCAGATTATGTTCATCAGCAAAATATTTTCTTCCGAAAGTATATTAATTCCTTTGGATTTTCCATTGACGTGTTTGCTGAGCCATCTGCTGAGATGTCCAAATTCTGGCTTGATTTTGTCGATATGAATTCCAAGTATGATTGGTTCTGTAGACGAAGCAATCATTGCGAGAAAAGCTTCATTCTTCAATGGTAGAGTGGCTAACTCTGTTGAAGTTGCTGTTGTATTTGCGAATCCAAAGAGTGACCTCATGACTCTTTCATTGAGAACAATGCGATCTCCACGAACTGTAGTTATCAAGGAGTCTCTGACTAATCGCATATTTTGCCAAAATTGCAAAATGCCTTCCACATCTCGTCTTTCTTTGAAGTGAACTTCGAGGATGTTGTTCAATCCTGGTTGTTTTTCGATTTTATCTCGTACACAGCTGGCTAACAAGGTGTTTTGACACATACCTTCATACATTTCAAGTGATAGTTCATCCAACTCTGTGATCAATCGTTTGTCTTTCGAATCATCTGAAGTGGCCATTTTTGAGTGTGAACACAAAAAATTTTATTTTTGAAAGAGAGGGTTGCAAAGAGTCTATTTTGCTTTCTGGTAATAATTTGAATTTAGATAGAGAATAGTGTGAATGGAGGTTGAATAAATAGGTAGGATATTACGGCGGTTGAGTGGTACAACTTTTTAAATTCCATGATGGTTTTGATAACCGACACGTGTAATTGGTCGACAATCGTGGGGTGTACACACTAAAATTCGACAAAAGAATCGTGGTAATTTAATGCGATATAACCGCCGTTGATTCTATCCTTTCAACCTTTGACTAAACTTGATGGAATGAAAATCGATGCCGAGGTCGCTTCAGAGATAATTCAGATTCCATCAAATTATTCGCTTTTGTCAAATTCTTCGATTTTGTCGATTTGAGATTGTTGATGTCAGTGACTAATCTATTAAGTGAGCGCACCCAACATAACAAAGATTAATCCCCTTGACGAATCTCTGGCTTAACTGACTTAACTAACTTTGATTATTCCCAACTCAGTTCTTAATTTGGCAAATCTTTCTTTGTCCAATGGTTAAGTAAAGATATCTCGCTAACCGATCTTGATGAGTACATAAAGAATCGTTATATCCTTTTTTCTCTGCATGATCTCGTATGAAATGGTGACGGACATCAATGTGCTTTGTCCTTGAGGTGTAAAACTGGATTATCAGTAATTACAATTGCACTTGTGTTATCACACATTATGGGAATTGTTCCTTCTTCTATCCCATAGTCTCTTAATTGCTGTTTGATCCATAAAACTTGAGCACAACAACTCCCAGCTGCTATATATTCAGCTTCAGCTGTTGAAGTTGAGATTGAGTTTTGCTTCTTGCTAAACCATGACACAAGTCTATTTCCCAATAACTGACATGTGCCTGATGTGCTTTTTCTATCCACTTTGCATCCAACATAGTCTGAATCTGAATAAGAAATTAGCTTGAATTCTCCCTCTTTCGAATACCAAATTCCAACTCCATCTGTGTCTTTCAAATATTTCAAGGTTCTTTTCACAACTGTGAGATGACTTTCCTTTGGTCTTGACTGAAATCTTGCACATACACCGACAATAAAATATATGTATGGCCTACTTGCTGTAAGATAGAGTAAGCTTCCAATCATCCTTCTGTAGAGTGTTTGATCAACATTTTTACCTTCTTTGTCTTCATCTAATCTGATGTTGGTCCCCATTGGTGTAGAAATTCCAGTAGATTTCTCCATACCAAACTTTTTGATAAGTTCTCTTGTATATTTGGTTTGGTGAATGAAAATTCCATCAGCTAATTGTTTAACTTGCAATCCTAGGAAATAATTTAATTCTGCCATCATACTCATCTGAAATTTGCTTTTCATCAAGCTTGCAAATATCTCACATAACTGTTCATTTTCTGATCCAAAAATGATATCATCTACATAAATTTGAACAAGTAGAGTATATTCTCCATTCTTCATCCTGAATAAGGTTTTGTCGATTGTTCCTTTGATAAATCCATTATCCACTAGAAACTGAGATAGAGTTTCGTACCAAGCTCTTGGTGCTTGTTTAAGTCCATAAAGAGCTTTCCTCGGTCTGAAAACTTTATCTGCTTGATCTTTGATTTCAAATCCAGGTGGTTGTTGAACATATACTTCTTCTTCAAGAATTCCATTTAGAAACGCACTTTTAACATCCATCGATAATCTTTGAATTTCTTGTGAGTCGTATAAGCAAGAAATAGTCGATTGCTTCTAGTCTTGCAATGGTGCATAAGTTTCATCAAAGTCTATGCCTTTCGCTTGAGAGTATCCTTTGGCTACAAGTCCGGCTTTGTTTCTAATGATGTTCCCATCTTCATCAAGTTTATTTACGAAAACCCATTTGGTTCCAATGATATTGACATGAACTGGTTTATCTACCAATTCCCATACTTGATTTCTCTCGAATTCATTGAGTTCTTCTTGCATAGCTAATATCCAACTGGATCTTTCAAAGCTTCTTCAATTTCTTTAGGTTCGATTGAGATAGAAAGCATGCGATCATTGCATCTAGTTGATGTCTTGTTCGAACTCCACTTTGAGTTTCACCAATAACTTGTTCTTCGTGGTGATCTCTCATCCATTGATGTGTGTGAGTTTGTATCAATCGATTTGCATTTTGTTCAACTGATTCTTCAAAATCGGTTCTTGAACTTGTTCAATCGAATCTGAATGAAGTTGTTCAAATTGTTGAGCAATTGGAAATCGAGGTGATCTTGATCTCGAACATTTCAAATTTGTAGTCTTCCAATGTCAATCAAATCGGTTTCGTGTGATCGGGTAATCAGATCGAGAAACTAGTTTCGTCGGTCTTCGATTGTTTCACCAGGGAAGTTTGGTTCATCAAATACTACATGTATTGATTCTTCATGCTTGAGTGTCCTTTTATTTAGTACTCTAAAAGATTTGCTGACACTTGAATATCCTAGGAAAATTCCTTCATCGACTTTGAAATGAAAAACGTGAAGTTGATCTTTTCCATTATTGTGTATGAAACATTTGCTTCCAAAAGCATGAAAGTATGAAACATTTGGATTTCTTCCATTCCAAATTTCATAAGGAGTCTTCTCATGTCTCTTGTTCATGAGAGCTCTGTTCTGAGTGTAACAGGCTGTGTTAACTGCTTCTGCCCAATATCTTTCGGGTAGTTTAGCTTCACAGATCATAGTCCTCCCAGCTTCTTTGAGTGTTCTGTTTCTTCTTTCAGCTACACCATTTTGTTGTGGTGTTCCTGTGGCAGCAAGTTGGTGTAAGACACCATTTTCTTCACAATATTCAATAATCACACTGTTGAGGAATTCAGTTCCTTTATCAGATCTTATCTTCACAACTGAAACTCCTTTCTGATTCTGAAGTCTCTTGAGAAGTTCTGTGAGCTTTTGCTTGGTTTCACTTTTCTTGGTTAAAAAGATTACCCAAGTATATCTTGAAAAATCATCTACTACCACCAATATATATTTCTTTCCACTGATACTAATTGGTGTAATAGGTCCAAATAAATCCATGTGTAGCAATTCTAGATGTCTGGTTGTTGAATGATGAGACTTGGTCTTGAAACTTGCTTTTGTTTGTTTTCCTTGTTGACATGCATCACATAAGCTGTCCTTCTTATATGATATCTCTGGTAGTCCAATGACTAGCTGCTTCTTAACAAGTGTATTGATGTCATCAAAATTGAGATGACTGAGTTTCTTGTGCCATAGCCAACTGATTTCTGATTTGGTATGCACGAGCAAACAGGTTTCAGCAACGGCAGTTGTCCAATCTACCACATACATGTTTTCTTTTCTTCTTCCGGCTAGGACAACTTGATAAGCTGATGACAACGCAGAATTCTTTATCAAAAGTAACTTTGTATCCCATATCACAGAATTGACTTGTGCTAAGTAAAGTGTAGTGTAGTCCTTCTACATAAGATACATTCTTGATTGTAAGTCCATTTCTGATTAAGGTGCCATAACCCTCGTGTGTAACTGTGTTTATCTTTACTTCCAAAATTGGCTTTTGGTCCATCCTTTGTAATAAAATTATCGAGACAGTCTTTGCTCTTTGTCATGTGTCTAGAGCAACCACTGTCAAAGTACCAAATATCCTGCAATGAAAATTAGAAGTTTTTAGGTACCCAACTCAGTTTGGATCCATGAGGGTCAGTTGTCAGTACAACTCTGGGAATATATCCTTTTGGGATTCTTCGGATATTGTTGCACTTGTTTTCATATATGTAAGCCACACTCCCATAGTATCTATGTTTGGATTGTGTCTTATTTATATGATTTCTCAGATCTTCTGACTGAAATTTGTTTCCATGTTGATTTCTGTTATTAAAACTAGAGTGATAACCCTCATTCCTTCTGTACTGAGGTCTAGATTGACCTTTGTATTGTGACTCATGCTGAGAACTGAGATTAGTCCTCTGCTGAGTTTTGGACTGAAACTTGTGATAAGTTTTTGGTCTGGAATGATTGTCATTATCAGTTTTACTAACAAATTCAGTAAAATTCCAATCATCATCAGTGGGATATAATCTTCCTTTCCCCCTGAATGTGTGAATCTTTGAATGATTGACATTCTTGGATTTATTTTAATTGTAATTTTTCTGGTTCCTGACTTTATTTGTTTTTGTGGATCTGGCAGTTGATTTGCCGTTTCGGTTTCCATTGGATACAGCTGATCTACCATTTGATTTACCTTTGTTGGTAGATGCAGTTGCCCTTTTTGGAAACTGATTTATCCTGTGTGATACTGGCTTTACTGGTTCAGCAATTTTCTCAATTTGTGGAAGTTGCTCAGCTACAAACTTAATACAAGTTTTGGTACTAGGCCCAGCAGCTTTGCTAGTTCCATTCTTTGAAGATTGTTGTGTATCAAATCCTAAACCAGTTTTGTCTCCATATGGTTTTCCTGATTTGAATCCAGTAATTGAACTTGACTGAGCAAACGATTCGATTCTTTCGCCGCCGATGCAATGGATCGATCTTTGAATCTTTTCTTTATCAGTTTTAGTCAGTTTCAACATTTTTAGTTCAGACTTCAATCTTTCAACTTCAAGAATTAGACTTTCTTTCTCAGCTTTGATTGATTCATAACCAACTTGTATGGTTACTAATGATTCATCAACTCGTCAAGAGTTTCTTCTAATTCTAGATTTTTGGATTGGAGTCGCGATGATTTAACATGCATTTATCATGGAAATCTGAAAGTGAAGAGTATTTAGAGTTTGATTCACATACCTCATTTGGATCTTCCATGTGTGCCGTTAAAGCCGTGGTCGCCTCGATAATCTTTCAAGACTAGCTTCATAATCTAATTCATCTCCAAAGAAGGAGTGCTCTTCTACCAACTCTTCTTGGTGGAGTCTTCTTGATCGATTCCGGACATTCACTTTATAATGTCCTGGTTTCTTTGCAATTGAAAACAGAGGTATTCATCGTCTTTCTTTTCTCAGAGTCCTTTTGATGAACTTTTGAGGACTGGGTGTCCACTTTTCATTCTTGAATTCTCATTTCATCATTAGAGCCATTTGTTCTTCCATTTCATCCAATTCATGAAGATTGTTAGATGAGTTTTCTTGAGTCTCATTTGATGTTTGCGCAAGCAAGTCTTTGTGGTCTTTGGTTCTTCCGAGCTTTGATAATTGCAGTTGTGGTTGTGAAATCTTCTTGAATTCATAAGCTTTCAGATCTGAAAAGATCTTGAATGAATCTTCTACATCAAGTCTCCTAGATTCTTCCATAAGTGTTGACCTTCATCTTCCAAAGACATTGGTAATGCCTTCAAGATTCTTGTGTTGATGACTTTCTTTGAGTATTCAATCTTGAGTAGATCTAGTTCATCCATGATAGCACTGAATCTTGTCTCCATTTGGTCAATGGTTTCTCCAGATTTCATCTTGAAATTCTCAAACTTTTGTTTTGCAACGGAAATTTTATTTTCCTTGATTGAATCTGTTCCTTCACAAACTGAATGAAGTTTGTCCCACATTTCTTTGACAGTTGTGCATTATTTCACCTTCAAGTACATGTTGCTGTCAAGAGTTCTGAGAATAAAGTCCATGGCAACATTGTTGAGATTGTTTCGCTTGCGATCATCACTAGTCCATTCGGATTTGGGCTTTGGCACACGAATTTGTCTTTTATCTTCAGTTTGCATGTAGGTGATCTGGATTGGTCCATCAGTGAGTGCATCCATCATTTCATCATGAGAGTAATTTGCTAGAAATGCCTCTGCATACGACGTTTATATTCGTCAAATCTGTCCATGTTGCACATAAGCATTTGTCTTGCATATTTATTGTTATCCATTGTGAGTGAGTGAAGACTGACAGTAGATTAACTGGAAAACTGAGCTTTCAAATAAGAACAACTAAAGAGAAAATGATATCTTGTTAAAGAAACACTGCTCCGATACCAATTGTTGGTCCCTTGGAAAGGCTAACACAAGTTTAGAGGGGGGGTGAATAAACTTGTCCCTAAAATCGGATTTAAAACAAATTAAGGTTCGATTAAAAACTTGTGTGGAGTTGTTCGACAAAGCTAAGATTAAGTCAAAGCGACATAAGTTAAACCGAGTCAACCGGCGGCGGATATGATTTTAGCCTTTTATTGATCTTGTTATTCTATTATGAAAATCGAGTGTTGTGAATCAATTTCGTGAATGTCGCCAGATTGTGAGGTGTATAACAATCAAGTATCACAATGCTATAAGTAAATGCTGAATAAATAAATAAATGCGTAAAGTAAATAAGGCGGATATTATAGAGGTTCCAGGTGATGTAATCCTGTACGTCCTCTCTTCCCCTGTGGTGCGGAGGAAAATTCCACTAAAACTTCTTGAGGTGAGCTGTTACAAAAAGTCCTAAACAATAGTCCTTGGCTAATCCCTAGCGTCACTATCTAAACAATTGTAGAACAGGTAGAATTGCAGCTCTTTAAATGCTTGAACCACTGGTCCTTAGAGGGTAGGATTGCCTCTTCACCAGCTACCACCACACACACAGTCTACCCGACTGCTTGTCACAACTGTCCTTGGCGAAACCTTCCCGGTTTGCTTCACAGTCTAAAACCTTTGATGTTGAATCAAAGTTGGGCTGAGAATCAATAAATTGATTCTTGTCTGTGGTTCTTCAAAGTGTTGAATTCTTGATAAGTTCTTTGTAGCTTGAACACTTGAAGAAATACTAGATATGATCTTGTTATAGTTCAGAGATAAATAGAATAGACTAATGCACAAAATTGCTTGTTGATTCTTGTATATGCTATGTTCTATATATATTTGTTATTTGTGCAAAGTCTTCTATTTATAGTGTGAAGTCCAACGTTCATCTGGCTTCAATTTGAATTGTATCAACGCTCATCTTGCAACGGATATATTTTTTCGACCGCTCTCATTGTGTCAAGAAACTCATCCAATGAAATTGTTTCCTTTACAACGTCGAATTGCATTTTGCGGTTTGTTGGATGGTCGACTTATAAAAGCGAGTTACCTTATCGGTTTTGTATCGAGTTTTTCTTTTGTCGTTTTTCGACTTGGAGCATTAATCGAGATTTTACTTTTTCAAATATCAAGACTCAGTTTTCATCCGATTATAATTGACTTAATCGAGTACACCATGACACATTTATCATCTAAGAATTCATTGTCCTTATGATTCTTAGGTCTTCATACAAGATCTATAAAGTCGATTCAGTCACCACAATCTTGCTCAAGACCAACTTTACAGTCTTGACTTGTAATCTTCATAGCGAGTTTGGACCTCGGTTCTTCATTCTTCAATAACTGAGTTTGAACCCTCAGTTCTTCATTCTTCTAGATAAGTCAACCGAGTCTGTAACTCTCAACGAACATACCTTCTTCAGTTTCATATAAGCGTATTCTGAGTCAGTTTGCTTGTCTCGATGATTTCGTTTTCTAAATGATTTGGCCAGCTTTTACGTTTTACGACACACTAACAATTACTAATTGCTTGTCCGATGTAACCTATACAAATATCGACTCTAGTAAAACTTATACATTACATTCTAGACATCTTTTAGCTTTCCACTATAACGGTGGCTTGAAAGACTTCATCAATGGGGTTAAGATAATATTTTAACAAATAAGATGAATTATCATCAAAACATAAATTTTATTTCCAACATATATGCTTGGTCCTTGGCATGATACACAGGATTCTGAGCTAGAAAAGATGCACTGGTGTTATCACACCAAACAGTAGGTACACCAGCAGGTGTGATCTTCAATTCAGACAAGAGAGGGGAAAGCCACTTGATTTCTTCTGTAACATTAGCTAAAGCCATGTATTCTGATTATGTGCTTGACCTTGAAACCACATCCTGTTTTTTTGAGCTCGAGGACACAAGTGAATCTCCAAGAAACACACAATAGCCACCTACTGACTTCCTATCAAGTGTAGACACCCCCCAGTCAGCATCAGAAAATCCAGTAAGAGTAAGACAGGAAGCAGGTTTGAAATGGAGGCCAAGATGGAGGGTACCAATAACATATCTTAACAGCCTTTTGACTGTTGTCCAGTGTTCAAGGTGAGGTGCCTGCATAAACTGACTGAGATAATTTACAGCAGAGGTCAGATTAGGTCTAATACAAGTTAAATATTGGAGACCACCAATAGCACTTCTATATAAGGTCACATTCCTCAAGGGTTCTCCAGGCCGTTCTTCAAGTTTCTTGCCAGGAACTATAGGAGTGGGGCAAGATTTAAGAGAATCACACCCTAACCTGGATAAGAGTTGCTCTGCATGCTAAGTTTGATTCAAGTACAAGCCAGATGCATCTCTGACCACCTGCATTCCCAAAAAGTGTGACACAGGTCCAAGATTCTTCAATGCAAACTTAGAATCAAAGCATGTTGATGAACTTAGTAATTAATGTCTTTGGGAATTTCAGATGACAAGAATATCATCCACATATACCAACACAATAAGAAGCAACTTGGGGGTTCTAAGAATGAACAGAGAATTATCACAGACTGGCTGTTTGAAGGACCACAGTAACAACTGAGATCTAAAAGCTTCAAACCATGCCCTAGGGGCTTGTTTAAGACCATAGAGAGCTTTCTTGAGCTTGCACATAATGATGCCTAATAGGATCCATATAGCCTTCTAGTTGTGCCATGTAGACAGGTTCTTTAAGAGGGCCATTTAGAAATGCATTATTGATATCAACTTGATTTATAGGCCAGTTACAAGTGACAGCAAGAGACAGAACAACTCAAATTGTTGGAGCTTTTGCTATAGGACTAAAGGTCTCTATAAAGTCAACTCCATAGGTTTGACTGAACCCCTTAGCCACCAACCTTGCTTTATGTTTTAAAACTGAACCATCACTCTTAAGTTTCAACTTGTACACCCATCTACTACTCACTACTGCTTGAGTGTTTGAGGGAGGAACCAAGATCTAGGTATCATTTTTTGCAAGTGCTTGATACTCCTCCTCCATGGCCTGTCTCCATTCTGTACTGGACAGTGCCTCTGAAACACTTGAAGGCTCAGAATGATGAGCAGCGACAGTAAACACTTTAAGTTTAAAGATGCCTTTTTTGGCTCTAGTTATCATAGGATGGGTATTTACAAGTGGGAGATTAGATGATATAGGAGGTGGAATAGTGGTTGGATGAGATAGAGTGGTTGGTGGTGTGATTGGTGATGTGGTTGGTGATTTTGTTGGACTGGATTGTATGACAGGACTATTTGGTGTGAGTGGACCCAGTGATGGTGTTAAATTGAAAGATGTAGACTGCCTTGAAGGAGAAGGCTGTGGTGTGCACATAGGTGCAGCAGAATGATCTGGTGAATGTGCATGTGGTGAACCAACAAAGGAAGACTGAGTGGGTGAGTGTATAGACACTGTAATAGGAGAACCAGGGGGTACCTGAACAACTGAAGTGGCTGCACTGGATGATGAAGTATCCTCCTTCTGAGAGTGCCAAGAAGGTAATAGGAATTGACTTTCTAATTCTGGTGTAATGATGACAGACCTATGGGGCCCTTGTAAAAAACCATAAGTAAAGGGAAATTTGACTCATCAAAAATCACATCTCTGGTGATATAGACTCTACCACTTTCATCCAGACACTGATACCCTTTATGAATGGAACTTAAACCAAGATTAACACATCACTTGGAATGAAATTGGAACTTAGTGGTTTGGAATGGCCTCAAGTAAGTATAACAAGAATATCCAAAGACCTTAAATAACTTATAGTTAGGCTTAATGTGGTAAAGATGTTAGGAAATCACTAGTTTAACGCAGCGGAATTTAAATTTTGATTTCCTTTTCTAGTTCGTTATTCGTTTAATGCAATAAACACGTTAAGTAGTTTGACGGTTATACCTTAGATGATCTATAAGATCGTCGCTTTGACCGTTAACGGAGAGTAGTACAGTGCTCAAGCCGTTCACGCGTCCGGCCTCTATCGCTAATCCACACGAACTCCTCGCCGGAATCGTCCTTGGATTGCTATTGGAAAACTCCGGTTGCTAGACCAGCCTTTTTCCTCTCTCACAAACTCACTATAGGAAGCTCTCTATTTTACACAAGAACTATGAGCTCTTGCAATTGTGATGCACAAAATAGCTTGACACCCACCTCTTATTTATAGTGTAGGGGGCGCCCCAACCTAAAGTGGAGGAGAAGAAAACATTTTCCCAATAAAATAAGGAAAATGAATTAGATTGATTTATCTCTTTAATAATAATTAACTTTGCCAATATCTTATATTGAATATAATTATCTTATTACCATAAATCTATTTTTCCAAAATAAATTAATATCTTATATTAATATTATGGTAATCTTAGTAATTAAAATGCACAATCCAAGTGTATCTTTATACCCTAGATGTGGCGCCCCAAATGCCAATTAATTGGCTTACGGAATATTCTTTAATTAATATAATTTGTATATAATTAATATCTTGTATTTTATTTATTCATAATAAATAAATACCACCATATTAATTTAGCACTATAACCTTTATAGTCTAGAGATAAACTTTCCTTATTTGGCTATCACCTATAACCGCATTTTAATCCGACTCGATGTTCATATGTGTGTGACTGATAGGCTTCGAATATGTTGGTCGTGAGACACAAAGTGCAATTTACTAAAATGCCCTTCATACCTAACGATCACGGGATAACGTCTAGCAACACACCGTGACCCACAATCATCGGAAGAGTCAAAAGCAATGACTACTACCTTTCATGTGAAGCAGTTACTGTGTAACTTACAATCCTATCGCTGTAATAATATCCATACGATCGTATCTCGAATGTCAATACATTAACGATCGTATCTTATAATCTGGATATCATGCTCTCTCGGGTTAACACATTTACTCCCACTTTGCAAAGATTCTCGAGAGCGAGACATTTCTTATAAGAAGGCCATTTTGGATATTCGATCCCAATCATAGGATACGCGATTCCCGGACGAACAATCATGTATACTCCGCATGCTTCAATATCACACCCAATCACTACCGCATGATCACCCCGTGGCTAGGGGAAATCTCAATAGTGTCAAAGCATGACAATCCATACCGTGATGCCATGGAGACTCCGGTCAAAAGGATAATTACACAACCGCCACATAGTATGACACTTAATGTAAGTGGGTCAGTCTAACGTACGCATTCTCTAATACACGTCCACGTACAGTCCAAGTGTCTCTACACTTCGATAGACGAGATATATCCCTACCTTCTATAAGATAGAAGACATCCAATACGTGCTAGTCTGATTATACTATCAATGTCCTATTTGACAGTACATAGGACGAGAGACATTTAAGTACCAAACTAGTTATAGTGATTAGAGATCTCATCAACCAGAATCACTATCATTGTTTCTCTATCACAGTTTGAAACTAGGGACGTTACTATATATATACAACAAACAATATGAAGATAAACAATATATAATAACATAAGTGCTTTTATTAATCATAATAAAGTTATTACATGAACTAAATAGACTGTAAATGACCCGACCCGGTCGGATCCGGTCCAACCCGATTGGGTTTAGGACACATTTCCAACAATCTTTCACTTGGCCTAAAGCCAATCACCCATATGCCTAAGCCCGTGCAAGTGAACATGTTTCTCATGCTTTGCTTGAGACAATGCCTTGGTTAATGGATCAGTTATGTTATCATCCGTGTGGACTTTCTCTATCTTTACTTCTCCTCTATGTACTATCTCTCTAATCAAGTGATAGCGAAGTAGCACATGTTTGGACTTCTGATGAGACATTGGTTCCTTCGACTGAGATATCGCTCCATTATTATCACAGTACAGAGGCACTGGACCTTCAATGGAGGGAACCACACCATGTTCATGTTAGGAAATCTACACGGGAACGCAGCGGAATTTAAAAATTATTTCCTTTGACCAGGATCGACTTCGTTTAAGCAATAAACAAATAAGCTAGTAGACGGTGGTTACCTTGGTTGATCTAAAATATCGACGCTTTGACCGTCTAAGGAGAGTAGTTCTGCATATAGCCGCCCAAGTGTTCGGCCTCTACCACTAGTCCACACGAATAGCCCGCCGGAATCTCATCATGGATTGCTATTGGAAAACTCCGGTTGCTAGACCGGTCTTTTTCCCCTCTCTCCAACTCTCTATAGGATGCTCTCTATTTTACACAAGAACACTTAGTTCTTGGAATTGTGTTGTACAAAAGAGTTTGACACCCACCTCCTATTTATAGTGGTTGGGGCGCCCTACTAGGTGTGGAGGAGAAGAAAACCTTTTTCCAATAAAATAAAGAAAATATATTTGTTTGATTTATCTCATTTATTATAATATCTTATATTAAATAAATCTAGGATATTGTCAATATCTTATATTGAATATTTCCAAGATATTGTCAATATCTAATATTGACTATCTTTATTTTATTACCATAAATCAATTTACACATGTGTTTATATTACATATATATTACACAAATAAATCTATATATTATATATATATACACACAAGTTGGTGCGCATGCAAATCTTCAATTTGCATTGATGCGCCACATGCATGCATCATTTATATATATATATTAATATCCAATATTAATATTTGGTAATCTTATTAATTAAATTTAGACAATCCAAAGTGTATCTTATACACTAATAAGTTTGCGCCACCTTTAGCCAATATTTTGGCATCCGGAATATTCTTTAATTAATATAATATTATTAATATCTTGTATTATATTTATTCATAATAAATAAATACCACCATATTAATTTACCACTATAACCTTTATAGTCTCGAGATAAACATTCCTTATTTGGTTATCAACTATAACCACATTTTAATCCGGCTAGATGTTCATATGTGTGTGACCCGATAGGCTTCCGAATATGTTGGCCGTAGACACAAAGTGCAAATTACTTAAAATGCCCTTCATGCCTAACGATCACGGGATAGCGTCTAGCAACACACTGCTGTGACCCCAATCATCGGAAGAGTCAAATGCAATGACTACTACCTTTCATGTGGAACAGTTACCGTGTAACTTACAATCCTATCGCTGTAATAATATCCATACGGTCGTACGTCGAGTGTCAAACATTAACGATCGTATCTTATAATCTGGATATCATGCTCTCTCGAAGTAACTCGTTTACTCCCACTTTGCAAAGATTCACGAGAGTAAGACATTCCTTATAAGAAGGCCATTTCGGATATTCGATCCCAATCATAGGATACGCGATTCCCGGACGACCAATCATGTATACTCCGCGATGCTTCAAAGATCATACCCAATCACTACCGCATGATCGCCCGTGGATAGGGAAACCTCAATAGTGTCAAAGCATGACAATCCACACCGTGATGCCATGAAGACTCGGTCTTAAGGATAATTACACAACCGCCACATAGTGTGACACTTATCCGTGTAAGTGGGTCGATCCCTAACGTACGCATTCTCTAATACACGTCCACGTACAGTCCAAGTGTCTCTACACTTCGATAGACGAGATCTATCCCTGCCTTAAAGACAGAAGACATCTAATACGTGCTAGTCTGTTTATACTATCAATGCCCTGTTTGATAGTACATCAGCCTAGAGACATTTAAGTATCAAACTTATTAAAGTGATTAGAGATCTCATCAACCATAATCGCCTATCATGGTTTCTCTATCACAGTTTAATACTAAGGACGTTATCATATAACAATTCATAATTGGTTCTTTAAAAGAACAAATATATGACAATAGAAAAGCCATTTAATATATGTATAAACATAAAGAAACAGTAGAAATGATCCGACCCGGTTGGATCCGGTCCAACCCGATTGGGTTTAGGACACTATTTCAACAATCTCCCACTTGGCCTAAAACCAATCACTCGCACACACAAGACCAAGTTGAAACACAAGAATCTCATGCAATACTCGCAACTAGCCCTAGCCATAAACGGATCGCTATCCGTGGGGACTCAGAATATCTTCATATCATGTTCCAAATGACCAAGTCAAAGGAACCGCCTCAACACACACACGAATCTCTGACGAGACCCTGGTCCTTGCTTCAAGCAATGAATCCACTTACTATATCAACTATATACAAAAGGTGGAAGAACCGTACGTATAAGGTTCAGGAATGAACCTTTTAGATCCATGTACTGCTCCCGCTACGCCTCTAAGGCACTACTGTGTTTTGGCCTAGTTGTAGAATTTACAGTGACCCATATGCTAGAACATTTCCAGCTCACTGTATCACTTAATCAAAGTGATTGCAAACCCAGACTGTAGCTCCCACTCGCCTTCATAAGACTCAGGATATACGTCTGTATATGTACGTTTATTTAATTCCAAGTTTCAATAAACTAGGAACTCTTCCTTAACTTGTTTAAGGATATTCTCGACATTCACCAGATTTACTTTCATACTTGCTCATGACTATTCATGGACTATGAACATCCGGCATTATTCTTATGATGGTTCCTATCACAGGAGCGAAGAAAATCTTCCATAAGCATCATCTTTCACCTCATCTTTAGGACTAACATCCTAACATAGACAGATCTTGAGAACACCGGCTAGCAGTATCTCCTTTCGTGATCTATGCTAAACTTCTTTTAGCATCACATCTATATAGGTAAACTATAATCTAACAGCAGTTAAATCTATCGTTATAGATTCTTATTTCTAAAATAAGAACTACTAATCCAAGTGCTTTCGTAAAGACCTTGAACTACCAAACATTAATTGATCGTGACATGGGGTGATAATTTCGAGAGAGAGATATCCAATACCTTACTCAAAAATCGTAACACACTCCCACTATCCTTCTTGCACATTGGGCATATCCTTCTTTTGACTAAATCAAACTCCTTTGATTATCAAACAAAGAAATTGTCTAGAGAAACTTGTTTGAGTCCATAAATGGATTTCGTGGGCTTACATATCATGTTATCGTCTATGAACATCGAGCTGTCTGACCAACGTCTTCAACACTATCATATAGTCATGATACAAAGTTACAACAAGTATTATCTGAATAGAACTGGGCTCAGCCTTACGGGGACATTCCCTCTAGGTAAGACAGACTAGGTTCACAACCTGGTTGTCACTGATGGAAACTAATTCAGATATTATGGCTCCTAGCCATATTTCTCAATCTTGCCTTTCAAACATTCCTTTATAAGTCGTGAGATATTCATTCTTCAAGATGAACTTACCGTGACCTTTTCGGGCTTGAGGTTATCCATGGACTTACGTAACTTTTGTGTGCACTCGAGCAAAGTGTTCTACACCTCATCGTTATGTGGCGCCTTCTCACGCTCCTATGGTTGAATATATCTTTGTGGTTCTCAAACTCTTTTGAGATCTCGATTCACTCCCACTGTTTCTTTTGGAAGAAACACTTCCTTTAGAAGACAAACATGTTTGGAGACAAACATTTTGCTCATGGACAAGTAAATAATATCCAGCGTGCTAGCTAAGACATTCCACAAAGTTGCATATGTCGTACTAGGCTCCAGGCTTTTCTGACTTTGCCTATGACAACTTCAAATCATCGGTTAAGATAGATTCGACATTATCCTCTTCCATATCTAATATGGAATTTATTCAACCTTTATCTTTGGAACTCGGTTAAGTATAAAGGCACTATCCCTAAACGGGTAAGTGGATACTTCAGATGGCTTTGCGCCACACCTTTATCATATAAAGTGTTGTTTCCATTTTGAGAACACAATCTAATTGCGTATCCCAAATATGGTATCCTTGAAGGGAGAATCTTATTCCTTTTCAGACGACTTCTGAAATACCCTTCAGGTATTAATTACTTCAATCCAATTGAAGATTAACTCCTAAGTAGCTCATCAATCTCATATTCGTACTAGCTCGAACTTTTCGGGCTTTTCGAATTGTCGTACTTCAATAAGTACATTCAACTATTTCTAAAATAGTCATAGAGATTAACAAACAATTATTTGTGGCATTAATTGTCATAAGCCAACAAACATCGGTATGTTTAGGCTTTAGACAATTTTTCTAGATTTTATAACCTTTTCATAAAAGGGTATTTCAGTCCTCTTTGGATAAGATACGTATAACCCACATGATTCATAATCATATGGTTCAACATCATCAGAATGACGTTTAATTACACGCTTCCCTTCCAGAGAGACTATGTCTAAAAAACCACAAATATTAAGGATAACAGCCATACAAATATTTAGTTGAGATCTCATCACATACATCAACTATATAGTGATATCAATCTAGTATGTTAGATTCAGTGAACTTCCAACTTTATCGGAACAACATTTATTCTTTACAATTGAATATGTCTACTAAATCCTAACAAATAATCGAAAGTATGTTCTTCATAAGAACCGAACATAATAACATTTATTTGGTCCCTTTATCGATTTATTAGATCCGGATATGGTAAGTGTCACAACGCTTGCTTCACCTTCCATATCTCGCATTTAATCTTTCTAATTTAATCACACTCGTAAGATATCGTATATCTCAGAGTCGACTTTGAACTTAGATAGATTCATCTCAAATCATTTTCCTAGAATAGAAACTTCAATAAGTTCTCTATTTAAGCACATGCCCTAACTTTCCTTTTTAATCCTTCAGGCACTTGTAAATATTTCTTAGTGTAGTCCTCATAAGACTTAAGAAAAATCACAAGAGCTATGTCTTTGATTTCCTTTCATAAAGAAAATCTAAAGTTTATTTAAATAGTTTATTTAACCTTTTAAATCGTATTTAAAACATTAACTATTTAATTAACTTTTAAGCAATGATAGAATTAAGTCGATACTTAAATCTTACAATTTTGAAAACAACCTTTCCAAATTAGAGTGGTCATTCTTATCCAACGTTTGAATTAACTGTCATCATATGACTGAATGATCATATTGGATCGTATCCAATGCCATGAGCTTCCGCTTTCCATTAATAATTAAAGTCTTGGAGCACTGCATTAAATATGTAGTCTCCTTGTCTCTAACTACTATAACGGGATTGCTCGTGTCATTGCTTATTTTAAAAGGATTAAAATTACTTAACCATATTTGAGAACGCTTTCAAAAGGTAATAACATATATAATTTGGTTTTACTAATCGAGAATAAACATAAATATAAAGTTTGCTAGTACTACAACATAAAAAATGAAAATAAAAGAGTGTTGTTGTTTATACATAAAATCAAAAATGGTCTTTTGGTTTATGATTTTTCTCCACTAGTCAACTACTCCCAATTGACTTTCAAGAATATTTCAAAATTTCTTTAGTGGTGAGATCCAATCTAGTTACCTTGATTCTCGGTGTGGTCGATCAACCAAGATAATTTCGAAAAGGTAGGTAACTCTTTACCATTCACATCTCTATGTGATTCTCGGTGGTTGACTAGTCAACTCTTTGGCGATACACATCACTATGTGTTAGTCAACCCTTGTCTCTAAAGTCGACGCCCCGACGGTGGCCAATCACCGAAAGACTCTAGTCAAGTCATAACCCAATATTCACGAGATCTCATACGATCATATCTCAATAACGACGATATACCCGAGGTAGGTCAACTCCCGGCGGTGGTCGATCAGTTGGATCCGAACACAGGCTCTTCACCGTCGTTATAATATTGGGAGACAATATTTCGAATATTAATATCCAATATTAATATTTGGTAATACTATTAATTAAATTGCACAATCCAAGTGTATCTTATACACTAATAAGTTGCGCCACCTTTAGCCAATATTTTGGCATCCGGAATATTCTTTAATTAATATAATATTATTAATATCTTGTATTATATTTATTCATAATAAATAAATACCACCATATTAATTTACCACTATAACCTTTCTAGTCTCGAGATAAACATTCCTTATTTGGTTATCAACTATAACCACATTTTAATCTAGCTAGATGTTCATATGTGTGTGACCCGATAGGCTTCGAATATGTTGGCCGTAGACACAAAGTGCAAATTACTTAAAATGCCCTTCATGCCTAACGATCACGGGATAGCGTCAGCAACACACTCGTGACCCCCAATCATCGGAAGAGTCAAATGCAATGACTACTACCTTTCATGTGGAGCAGTTACGTGTAACTTACAATCCTATCATTTGTAATAATATCCATACGGTCGACGTCGAGTGTCAAACATTAACGACCGTATCTTATAATCTGGATATCATGCTCTCTCAAGTAACTCGTTTACTCCCACTTTGCAAAGATTCATGAGAGTAAGACATTCCTTATAAGAAGGCCATTTCGGATATTCGATCCCAATCATAGGATACGCGATTCCCGGACGACCAATCATGTATACTCCGCATGCTTCAGTATCATACCCAATAACTACCGCATGATCGCCCCGTGGCTAGGGGAAACCTCAATAGTGTCAAAGCATGACAATCCACACCGTGATGCCATGAAGACTCCGGTCTTAAGGATAATTACACAACCTCCACATAGTGTGACACTTATCCGTGTAAGTGGGTCAGTCTAACGTACGCATTCTCTATTACACATCCACGTACAGTCCAAGTGTCTCTATACTTCGATAGACGAGATCTATCCCTGCCCTTAAAGACAGAAGACATCTAATACGTGCTAGTCTGTTTATACTATCAATGCCCTGTTTGATAGTACATCAGCCTAGAGACATTTAAGTATCAAACTTATTAAAGTGATTAGAGATCTCATCAACCATAATCGCCTATCATGGTTTCTCTATCACAGTTTAATACTAAGGACGTTATCATACAACAATTCATAATTGGTTCTTTAAAAGAACAAATATATGACAACAGAAAAGCCATTTTATATATGTATAAACATAAAGAAACAGTAGAAATTATCCGACCCGGTCGGATCCGGTCCAACCCGATTGGGTTTAGGACACTATTTCAACAGTTCAGTAATGAACTTCTTCATCCAAACTGCTTCCTTTGCCACCTCCGAGGCCGCTATGTATTCGGCTTCCGTTGTAGAGTCTGCAGTAGTCTCCTGCTTGGAACACTTCCAACTCACTGCTCCTCCGTTAAGCGTGAAAACAAATCCAGATTGTGACTTAAAGTCATCCTTGTCAGTTTGAAAACTGGCATCTGTGTAACCTCGTAAAACTAAATCATCATTCCCGAAAACCAGGAACATATCCCTAGTACGTCTCATGTACTTAAGGATATTCTTGACTGCAATCCAATGACCATCACCTGGATTGGACTGGTACCTACAAGTCATACAAAGAGGGTACGAGACATCTGGTCTTGTGCACAACATGGCATACATGATAGACCCGATTGCCGAAGCATAAGGGGTCTTACTCATTTGTGCCCTTTCCTCCTCTGTCTTAGGACTCATTCCCTTTGACAAGTAGACCCCATGTGACATGGGTAGCAATCCTTTCTTGGACTGCTTCATGTTGAATCTCTTCAGCATCTTGTCTATATAGGTGGATTGCGACAGACCAAGCAACCTCTTAGATCTATCTCTATAGATCTTCATTCCTAGAATATAGGCTGCGTCACCCAAGTCCTTCATTGAGAAGTTCTTGGATAACCAAGCTTTGACTGGTTGTAACATAGGCACATCATTCCCTATGAGCAATATGTCTTCTACATAAAGCACTAAGAACACAATGGAACTCCCACTAACCTTCTTGTAAACACAGGGCTCATCTTCGTTCTTGATGAAATCAAACTGTTTGATTATCTCATCAAAGCGAAGATTCCAACTCCGAGAAGCTTGCTTTAATCCATAAATAGATCTTTGCAGTTTACACACCATCCTGGCGTCATTGGTTGTGAAACCCTCAGGCTGTATCATATACACTTCATCAGACAGGTTCCCGTTAAGGAAAGTTGTTTTCACATCCATCTGCCAGATTTCATAATCATGGTATGCTGCAATAGCGAGCAAAATTCTAATGGATTTTAACATGGCAACAGGCGAAAAGGTTTCGTCATAGTCAACTCCTTGTCTTTGCTTATAACCCTTTGCCACCAACCTAGCCTTATAGGTGGTCACGTTCCGTCCATGTCGGTCTTTCTCTTAAAGACCCATTTACACCCTATAGGAACTATTCCTTAAGGTGGATCAACTAAGTTTCAAACTTGGTTGTCTTTCATGGATTCCATTTCAGAATTCATAGATTTCAGCCATTTCTCTTTGTCATGCCTTAATAGAACTTCCTCAAAAGTTCTAGGGTCCTCATCTTCCATGAGATAAACGCCAGTGTACCTTTTGGGTTCACGGTGTTCTCTGGTGGATCTTCAAGATGCTAATGTGTCTAATGTACAGGGTGGCACCATATCTTTCCTATACTTCTATCAACGGACTGTTGTCCATAAGTGGTTCGAATTTCTTCAAGATCAATCTTACTCCCACTGACCCTATCTAGAATAAACTCTTTCTCCATAAAGTGACCAGTCCTGGCAACAAACACCTTTTGTTCCTCAGAGTGGTAAAATTGGTACCATTTGGTTTCCCTAGGATATCCCACAAACATACATTTGTCAGATCTAGGTTCCAGTTTATCAGGCATGGTCCATTTCACATAAACTGGACATCCCTAAGGTTTCATGTAACCTAGTGTTGGTTTCTTCCATTTGAACACATCATAGGGAGTGGACTCAACCGTCTTTGATGGAACTCGGTTCAGTGTATAGGATGCGGTTTCTAGAGCATACCCCAAAACGATTTTGGGAGAACTGCGTAGCTCATCATGGATCGCACTATGTCTAACAGGGTGCGGTTCCTCCTCTCAGACACGTCATTCATCTGTGGCGTCCCGAGAGGGGTCCATTCAGGTAGAATCATATTCTCCTTCAAATAACTCTGAAACTCTCCATCTAGGTATTCTCCACCTCGATCGGATCGAAGTGTTTTGATTTCTTTACTTAGTTGTTTCTCCACTTCACTTCTGAATTCCTTGAACTTTTCAAAGGCTTCAAACTTATACTTCATTAAGTATATATAACCATAGCGAGAATGGTCATCAGTGAAAGTGATAAAATAAGAGTATCCACCTTTGGCTTGAATTGACATTGGGCCACATACATCAGTATGTATGAGCTCAAGCAATTCATTGGATCTTATCATTTTGCCACTAAAAGGTGACTTTGTCATCTTGCCAAGTAAACAAGCTTCGCATGTATCAAACGATTCATAATCGAATTGATCCAACATTCCATCTTTATGGAGTTTGGAAATGCGATTCTTATTTATATGCCCAAGTCTACAATGCCATAAGTAGGATTCATTCAAGTCATTTGTCTAGGCTTTCTTGTTATTTATATTAAGTACGTCAACATTCATATCTAATATGTAGAGACCATTGCTAAGTATGCCAGTACCATAAAATATTCCATCACGTGAAAAAGAACAACATTTATTCTCAAACGTAAATGAAAATCCATCAACATCTAATGCGGAAATAGAAATAATGATCTTCGTAAGAGCAGGAACAAAATAACAGTTATTAAGTTCAAGTACTAGCCCACTAGGCAATGAAAGAAAATAAACTCCTACGGCTACTGCAGCAACACTTGCTCCATTTCCAACGCGTAGGTCCACCTCTCCTCTCCTAGCTCTCTAGTTCTTCTTAGTGCCTGCATATTCGTACAAATATGAGAACCACAACCAGTATCTAATACCCAGTGGTTAGACTTAGAAGAAGTAATGTTGATCTCAATCATAAATACACCTAAAGTCGAAGCATCAGAATGCTTCTTCTTGGTACTCAAGAAGCCTTTGCAGTTTCTCCTCCAATGTCCGGTCTCACCGCAATGGAAGCAAGCATCCTTGGATTTGTCTTTTGCTATCTTAGGCGTTGGCTTAGGTGCAGCCTTCGCCTTCTTGGACTTTTTCTGGGCTTTGGCCTTGCCCTTGCTAGAAGTAACCAGCAACACTTGCTTTCCCTTCCCCACAGTGCCCTCAGCAGTTTTCAACATGTTCAATAACTCCACAAGGGAGAAATATATCTTGTTCATGTGATAATTCATCATGAACTGCGAGAATGAATCACGTAGAGACTATAGAATTAAGTCAACACTTAACTCTCATTCCAACTTATGGCCCAGCTTCCTAAGTCTCTCTATGTACCCGATCATCATAAGCACGTGTGACCCTACAGCAGTCCCAGATGACATCTTACAACTAAACAGGGCCTTCGAGACCTCGTACCTCTCAGTGCGATACTGAGAAGCATAGAGTTCATTCAGGTGGACCATGACTGTGTAGGCGTCCATAGACTCATGCTGTTTCTGCAGTTCAGGTGTCATAGAAGCAAGCATGATAAATGTAGCATCAGTACTGTTAGAACAGTGCTTGTTATACTTCTCAACAGCAGCCGCAGCCGAACCCTCAGCGGGCTCTTCCGATAGGGCCTCGTCCAAGACATAGCCAATCTTCTCGTGCCTCAAAATGATTTTGACGTTTCTTTCCCAATCGAGAAAATTAGTTTCGTCAAGCTTATTGTCGATGATAAAATGAAGGTGCAATTTGTTTGACATTTTCTACAACAATAAATAAAGATAGAATAAGTAAAAGCTTATGTATAAAAACTCTAAATCTGCACTTAAAATTTTATAAGGTTTTTACTCCCACCAGCCAACTATTCCCAATTGGCTTTCAAGAAAATTATTTTTTTTAGTGGCTGGGATCCAATCTAATCGCCTCAATCCCCGACGGTGGTCGATCAATCTTGGCGATTTTGAAAATTAGGTTGATAGCAAAATACTTAACCTCTAACTTTCACCGACAGAGTATCGGGTCAACGGGAGTATAGTGGTCACAAGGTCGAATCCACAAGGAGTAATGTCTAAGTACCAAAGCCGACGTTGAACTTAGTTCAGGCCAAAATAATGGTGGAAAGGTATTATACTAATGCAGAAAACAAACTTGACAGGAGCAGTGTGTTTGGAGTGAAGGGAGTTCAAAGCACTCTCAGTTGGATGCACCATCTTGTACATACCACCCTCCAATGTTCCTGTGAGAAGAGGCATCCCTGTTTTCTTGGCCTTCACAACACAAGAAGAATCATTAAACTCAATAATCACATCATTAGCATTAGTAAGTTTTGAAACACTAAGGAGATTCTTAGTAATAGAGGGAACATGTAACATAGACTGAAGTTTAAGGGTTTTTTGTGTGTGCACAGTGGTTAGTTGTTAAGGGTGATTTTATACGTTTTATAAGAATATATTTTGTAACAATTCTCTCCATATTCGTATGTTTCTCATAGAAATCGAGCTTTATATTTAAATATTGAGCAAATGAGTTTTAGAAGTATTAAAGTGCAAAATCGGGTTAATTATGTGATTTTATTGGATAAATATCTTTAGATGTAAGATGTTACATTTTGCATGTTTTTATCGTGATGTGTACGCTTGCATGAGGTGAAAGGAGCTTAAAATATGTTCAAGTGATGATTTGCATGGAAGTGAAGAGATAGAGATGAAGTTGGAATGAAGATCCGAACGCGCGCCCAAGTCCCGTCCAGTGGATGGCGTCTGTAATATTGGACCCAGGAGGAAAAAGTTGAGCAGAGAGTTTGGACGTTTGAAGCAAACGGGCGCCCATATCAAAGAAGACCGAACGAGCGTCCGTAGGAATGGACGGGCGAACCGATTGAAACCGACGAAAACTTATAAATAGACGATTTTACGCAACCCTAGAACCACAATTCGATGGCCGCCCTAGGCTCTTTGGGGCGCGCCTAGCATGTTTTCCCACCATCATAAACATCTTTTATCTTCCTTTTTATATATATGATTTGTATTCCAACGATGGATAGAGGCTAAGCGTTTTGAACAAGCTTGTGAAGCCGATCGAGCATCAACTTGATTTCTTCTGTGGATTTGTTTTGTGAGTTTTATTAAAGCTTGTATCTTTATTATGCTTTTATATTGATTATGCAATTTAAATCGATGGATGTGTTGCTTATTGATGTTTAACGTTTGATGAAAATCGTGGTTAGACCTAGATCACCGTAGTAAAGATTAGATTTTTAACCTTGAAATAACGAGAGTTGCTAGGTTAAATTTCTAGGTTGCTAGATTGAGAAATCTTACACCTTTGTTATATGGAAGCGTTAATCTTTAAGATCGAGAGATAGAAGATTAATAGGTAATTATCTACTTAGAGTAGAAGTTCATACCTTTGATAGGTGAACCACATCTTTATCAAATCTTCACTAAACGATCTAGGGTAGAAATTGAGAGTTGCTGAGATAGGTGGATCATAGCTTGTTCTTCGTTAAAATATAAAATCAAATCATCTTTGTGCCTTGTTCTTCTGTTATCTTATAAGTTTATTTTCTTTTTAGTTTATAGTTTAGATTTCGTTTCGCATTTATCCTTTCCCCGCTTTTGACCGACAATGTCGATTTATTTTATCGTTTTAGGTTTTTAATAATAGTAACAATCTTAGGAAAATTAATGAACTAGATACCCCGATTCCTCGTGGACCGACTCCGGTATTAATCGGCTGTACTACGATCCCTACACTTGGGGAATACGGATTTATAAATTTTATTACTTGTTTGTTTTGTTAGATAAAATTTGACATTAGTGTGATCACAAACATTGTGAACACTAAGTTGCTCACCATTACCTACTCCAAGTGTGTCGTGAACCAAAGATATCCAAAGATCGAGATGAAGATTATTCAGATCACCAGTGATATGATTGGTTGCTCCACTGTCCATATACCATGAAGAGTCTACAACAGAATATGGAGAGGCTACATAGGCAGATGGTTGTCTAGGATTGTCTGTATTACCAGTAGGTCTTGGTGTGTTAGTGTTGCTGTTGTTGACACCATTGAAGCTCACATCAAACCTATACCAACACTCAACAACAGTATGCCCATTTTTGCCACAAAACTGACACACACTTCTATTATTTGAATTTGATCTACCTCCTCTATCACCACCTCTAGATCGACCTCCTCTAGAGCCACCTCAACCTCTGTTTGAATTCTAAGACTGAGACCTTACATCTGTAGAATTTGACCCCCTAGGATGCATTTGAGCTAAGTTAAGAGACGGATTTGATCATGCAGCATTAGGATTGAATCTAGCAACCAATCTCTCATAAGTAAGAAGTTGAGATTGGACCTCCTGCCAACTCAAACTTCCAACCCTAGTGGTAAGATTCACAATAACAGATTCATAATCTCTATCCAAACCTCCAAGAATAGCCAGGATATATAAGTTCAGATTTCGAAATAAGATAACCTGCTGCTATTAATTTATCAGAGTATGACTTCATAAGGGCTAGAAAGTCAGCCATAGACTGATTTCCTTTCTCAGTTCTTGTAAGATCAGTCTTGTATTCCAACATTCGTGCTTCGGACTGAATGTTAAACAGACTCTCCAAAGTTATCCAAACTTCATAAGATGTATTGCAACCAATTATTTCAGATAAGGCCTGTTCTGTCATGGAGCTAAGTAGCCATCCCATGAGCAGCAGATCAATCGAGTTCCATTGATCAATATCAGTAGCAAGGTGAAGATCAGATCCCGACCCAGAAAACATGGAGGGTTTGGGTATAGTTCCAAAGAGAAAACCCTCAAGTTTATAGCCTTTCATAATAGGAAGGACTGTATACTTTCAAAGCAAATAGTTATCACGGGTAAGTTTTACAGTGGATGTAGATATGAGAACAGAAGTTGAATCACTGGCATGCAAAGAGGGAAATAGACTCTGTGGAGACGGTGAGGTTACTGTAGCATTTGGGGTAGAAGTTTGCAGAGATGACAGTGGTGGTAATCTAGTAGAAAGAAAATTAGGATAAGCACTTGCACCAGAGTAGATCGGAGGTCCAAAGGTGGGAAACGATGGAAAAATAGATGCTGGCTATGGATTAGCTGAAGAAAAACCAGAGCTACCATATAAACTTGAACTCAGAAAGCTTGTATTTGCTGCTGCAATGGTGACATTGGTTGTCACCGGAGTTGCGCTTTGAGTGTTAGATGTCACCGGATTTGTGCTATGTGTAGTCACATCATCTCCAGTCGTCACAGCGGCGGAGGAGGCGTCTGACGCCATAACCTGGCTCCGATACCAAGTTGGAAAATGAAGGAAGATAACTTTTAGGATTTCATTAGAATTACCATAAGTGCAGTACAATACTCAGCAGTCATATATGGAAAGTGTCAGCAGCAAATCCAAGACTAGATTTTCTAAGGAGAAAATGTACTAACAAACTAACTAACAGCCATTGGATCATTTAACAAATGGATAGCTAAGATGTTGCCACATCTGATCATACTTTAACAATTCAAACAAACAATTGTCTAGTTACTTAATTCTCACTAATGTGTCTATTTCATTACTTAATCCCGATGTGTCTAAGATAAAGAAATATGGTAGAGTTATTCTAGAAACTCTATACACTAATTATCATCTTGTAATCGTGAGTAATTATAGTTGTTAAAACACAGGCGAGAACTTTCAGTTTAAGAAAGATTATAACAGTAGCAATGCAAACATAAAGTATGGCGGAAATTGATAAAACACAGAAACAAAGAGAACACAGTAATTTAACGTGGTTTCCGGCGTTGTGCCAACTACTCCATGGACAGAAAATGAGATATTTTATTCTGCACAAAGTTACAAGATATTTCACACACTTGTGAAATTAACACACATTGTATTGATTACAACATTGGTATTTATTGGCACAATTCCCTAACCCTAACCACTAAAGATCTTTGTCGAGATTGTCATAAATACCCCAAATGTGGACCCCCAACTCTAGATGTTATCCACCAAATGAAAACTCAGCTAAAAACAGACTTGTAATCAACTACTCAGATGTAGAACTCAGTTATACTTCAAGAAAACTCAAAGAGACCACCCCGATCAGCCGACTTGTAAGAAACTCATTACACTTCACCAAATCGACTTTTCACAGAATCGAATATACTTTCTTCGAATCGACTATCATTCTCTCAGCTCGCCACACATTAGTTCCACCAGTTTATTCATCAGTTTAGAGATCATATCATCAAAACTGAAAATAGTTTTATTCGATATTATATAAATGAAATGTATAGTGATCATGCATGGTGTTAGATGCATAATTTATAGTTTTATCTTTTCTCCATTTTGCGGATTAGCTTGTCTAAATATAATTATTTATGTATTTATTATTTATTTTTTTGAGCTTGCAACACAACTTTAAATATTTTGATCCATCCGAATATCTTAGTATGAACCCCACATTGTATAAGTAGAAAAAGTGAAATTGGCAACAAATTAAAAACAGCACACTTGCAGAAGAACTTAGAATATTTATCACTAGCCGTTGATGCTCGATGGCGTCAAAAACACAAAATACACTTTTTAGTTGTAGCATACTAACTTTCCATCAATCTTAAATACACTTTTGAAATTAGCTATAAATAAAACTCACTTTTTTTTTCTTCCAAATATTCTTTCTTCTTCAACTTGTTTAAGGTAATTAATCACGTCATGAAGTACTGCATATTAATTTTCTTCCCAACAAACAAAATAAAATTTGAGTAATGTTTTTTTTTATACGAATTAGAGTAATGTTAATTAGTTTCAAATTGACTTTTACATTTAATTGATATGAGTCTCATAAAGATCAATTAATAAAAATGCCCTTAGGCTGATTTATTAAATGGTGTACGAAATGGGTAAAACAGGAAAATTAAAAAGCATTAATTATTGAATTGAAATGTGATAATGACTTATATTGTGAGACTGGTGAAAATGCTAGGATAACTTATAATATAGGACGAATGTAGTATTTATTATGATAATTTTATTATGGTCAGTAACATTTGTGTTAAAATTAAATAAATAATTACTATTGTATAATATTCCCTTTGTTCCAACCTAGACAAAGGTTTTGGCTTGAAAAGTTAAGGATTGGATATATATGTCCGAGATAGGAATCTATGTAGCTTATGTAAAAGTGTGAACATATTGAAAACGATGGGGTAACCAAAAAGAAACCGATGGGTTACAAAATTTAAGTCAAATTTTATGATAACATAAAGGAAAGCATCTTATTGATAATGGGCAAAATATGAATATGATAATATATGACATTTGTATTACTCGACTTCATACATGTATCACTCATCAGTCTTAGTCGAGTCTTCCCTCCAAATAGGTCGGCACAGGCTCAATCTTGAGCTTCATTAAAAAAGAGATGATGTTTTATATAGTAATTAATACGAATTGTATTAATCAATGCAAGATGATGATGCAATGCAATGAATTGTGCATAAAGGGTAAATATATATATATATATATATATATATATATATATATAAACAAATAAAGAAAAGAGGAAAAACAGCCCACCTTTTCTTAATTAGTTTTCATTAGTCATATATAGAAAGTTTCATGATTCTCACAATGGCGAATTATTCCTCCTGTTAAAGGTAAGTGCAGTTTACTGACTTCTGCACATTTGTGATTCGATTTACATCTCCACTTATCCAGTGAGAGAGAAGTGGGGCCACTGAGGTAGGGTTTTTTTTTTTTTTTATATAGAAAGTTTGATATTATAATTGTTTAATTAAAAGAAAAGCATCTCCAGTGAAATTGTGCTAGCAAAGCCATCTACGGATGAGCTAGATGTGCAGACGAATAAGCACTTTTTTTCCCTTACAAACATAAATAAATATTCCAAAAGATTTAAAGCATCAACTGGCTGATCTAATGAAATCAAAAGAACGCATCTAATCTAAATGTCAGATGGGCTTAAGCTTTTGTTCTTTAAAATTAATGGCTTAAATGTGGGAGTACGTAACATCTCCCTTCATATCACATGGAATACTTTTACATTTAAAACCATTGCATTAGATAATACTTTTGTTCTGTGTTTTATCAATTGGGTATGTTGTGCTCCCACCTTCTCCCAGCAGAGGGTCTCAGTTGTGGTACGATTTGATATCAAGGTTATCAGAATTCGATGTTAGACATTGTCAATTAACATAAAATGTTCCATATGAACATACAAACCACATCTTATTGTGTAATACACACAAAAGCACAACATTAATATAATACATTTTTACCGTAATATATATCACATTATCTCCTTGTAATTAATATAGGAACATAAAAAAAATGGTAAACCCTACCATTAAGGGTCCCCTCACCCCCGATCCCACAGGTGTGATGAGGGGTTAATCAGAATAACACAAGAAATTTCAAACGTGGGCTGCGCTTTTATAACCTCTACATCTGAAGGGTGTTATCAATCGGAAATCAACCCTTTACGGGAATCGAACAACGACTCCAGGGCCTTATGTAGAAGGGTCGCACTACGACTCACGCCTTCACCACTAGGCCATTCATATCCAGGGGATTAATATAGGGGGCATTTATTCGCACCACAGCAAACCTACCGCTGCACCACACTAAGATACAAAAACATTTAATCTACTTTTTACACCACAAGTATTATTTGCACCACATTTTCATGTCAAAAAAAAATCAATATTACCAATCACATTTTACTGCTACCAATCTATTATATTGTCATATCTCCCCCCAAATATACAAAACTATCCCTCATTAACACACAAAAATTACAATCTCCACCAAAAAAAAATTCATTTTCACATCTACTCCCTGCTCCCATTAGCATTAGGTCTGCTACCCAAATCCGCCGCCACCGCCGCCACATTTCCTCTTCCACAGCCGCAACTAGCCAGGTAAGAAGTGAATAAATTACCCACAGAGAGAGGTCATGGAGCTTACCGTGAAGTTCTGCTGACGATTGACGGCAAATTGGTCGGAACTGTTGTGCCTTTTCCGGTGATATTCGCCGGCGGGATAAATCCTCTGTTTTGGGCGCCAATTGTTTCCATTGGAGCATTCAATCTACCTTCATATGATATCGATTTAACTCCGTTCTTAGGGTTTCTTCTGGACGGAAAACTCCATTATTTTGAGCTTGGTGTTGCAGAGAGCATTTCGTTTTGGCTTATAAACGCGAATTTACACTTATGGAACGGCTGGGGCGAGTGGTTTGTGAGGGGGAGGGACGGACTGAGTGTTATGAGGGGCGGGTTCAACAGGGGCTAGGTTTCCGGTGGTGGGTGCTTGAAAAGGACCTCTATCGGAGCTGAATAGCTGCCGGCCGTCATGGCTTTCGAGGTGGAATGGCGGCAATGAGGGGTTTATTTTGGGTGGGGATGTAAAGGTTTTGGAAGTCATGGTTGAAGTGAAGGAAGAGAAGAGGAATAGAATGGTAGTGGTTACCGGCAAAACAGGGTCGCCGGAAAATGGTGGAAATGGGTGGTGGTGGAAATGGTGGAAATGGGTGGTGGTGTTGGAGGTGAATAAGAGATGGAGGAAATAATGGGGTGTGTAGGTACGGGATTTTTTTCTGGACTACCACCACTTTTTGGGTGAATTTGTGGATATACCACCCAAGGCAAAAAAAAAAACAATTTTGGAACGCGATTTTCTCCTATTTTTTTCACAAATGTGCACGATCTTAAGGTACACCCTTCCCCTATTGGGTTCCTCCTTCCCAATTAGGGTTTAGTTTGGTTCCAAAAACACCTAAAACGCGAAAATGAGAGTGGTATATCGATAATGGAGTGGTATGGCTTGAAATTGAGCTTGTCAATAGTGGTATATTGACAAAGCTCCCGTGTAGGTAGGGGTGTGTGATATAAAGTAGATTAAAATTGAGGGACTAATTTATAATTAAAAAAATTGGTGTGTAAATAGTTTAAAAGTGTGGTATGAAGGTAGATAATGTGGTGTAAATAAAGATTTTTTTTTTATAATAAAAATCAATGTGGTGCAAAGGTAGGTTTTACTTTTTAGGTGTGGTGTAAAGTATAAAGTGGTGCAGCGGTAGGTTTGCTGTGGTGCGAATAAAGGCCCCCTTAATATATAGGAACATAAATATTACCTTTGCATTTTATCATTATTATTATTATTTATTTCTATCTGCTTTTTTTTTCCCTGGAAATAGGACTATTTCTTTTCTTTTCTTTTTTTTGCTGACTGCAAAGTCCGTCTCATTCTTTTCTATATTTTCTCTTTTTTTTTTTTTCTTCCTACGGCACATACAGCAATTGCAATAGGATTCAGTCCTATTTTCCTTCGACAATGATGATTCTACCGGCAATATAAATTAACAAAAATAAAAATAATGAAACAACATCAATAATGAATAATTAAATACATATCAAATATGGTTGAACACCAAAATCCGTTTAAAAACAACTCCTTACTTTTGATATTTCGAAGGCGAATTCGAAAGTAAAATCTTGAAAGAAAAGTCTTGAATCCTCGAACCAACACATTTACGAATATCCTACGATAATTAAACGACAACCTACGGTTAGCCAATCCTCTAATTCACCAAAATCTCATATTTTCTAAAAAAACAAACGGATCTATAATTAGGGCTAGAAAGCAAAACTTGCCGGAAAAAAGAACGGTTGGTATCAAAACGATCGCCTCCTCGCGGTGATCAATTTCTTCTACTATGGTCTGCACCAAAAATCAACCGTTAAACCCCGAATTTGGAAAACATCGACCGAACTTTTTTTTTTCTTTCTCTTTTCATGTGCTTGCCGTCGGCTTACCCTCCAGGTTTTCAGAAAATTTGTTTGTAAAATCTAATGATTAATTTAGGTAATGGTTCCATTTTATACTCATTAATCAAAATCCTTTTAATTAAATCTTTTTAATTAAATAAATAGGTTAAATAATAATTAGATCATAGTACACATACCCAATTACTACTTTACCCTTTTCTGAAAATTCGGGATGTTACATCCATCCCCCCTTAAAACAAGTTTCGTCCTCGAAACTGAACATAACTGGAAGGTACTTGAACTCTGGAACTTCACAAACGCCTCGTCTTCTATAACTCATGTTGCCTCGGTCAGTGTGACTGCTTTAACGACCCTAGGCTAGCTGTACGTCTTCCTTCTTAGCGCTCGTGAGGGTGCTAACAGACCTAGCAGAGGGGAGTGTATTTTAATGCAACATATGTGGTAGGTGTGTAGATCAATATGTGTAACTGTTTCTTCTACCCCTTACTAAGTACGTATGTACTTACCCCCTCTTCTTTATTGTCCCCACCCCGAGAAGGTGGTTATCAGGACGATGATGAGTATAGATGCGATGATGGAGTTGATGGAGCCGATGTTTGAGCTCGAGATGATATGTTGATGTTGAGACTTTTATTTATGCATTTTATTATTCGGTTTTGAGAGGTGTACTTTAGTATCTTTTCGGTTTCATTTGGGATGTAATAAATTAAACAACATTTATTTCGTTGTTTGTCGGGCAGTTTTCTTAGACGTAGATTTTGGGACTTGGTGATCCGTTGTTTGTCGTTTGACATTCTTTTCCGAGTTATCTTTAGTTTTAATTTATTTCGCTTTTACTCTGACTAATTGTTACGAGGCTTATGTATATATTACTTTTGACAATTTAGAAAGTTAATATATGCATGCCGGGCGTCTTTCCGGATAAGGACTCGGTATCCAGGACGGGGCGTCACAGATTAGTGTTGGATATCTAGCAGTAAAGTGATGTAAGTATGGTGGTGCACGGCGGAGCTGTGGAGTTTGTGGTGGTGCAAGTGGTGGTGCTAAATAGGAGAGTAAAGAGAGTAGTAAGTTGGGCAGGGTTTTGCCTTGTTTTTTATTAATTGTCGCATGCCTTTTAAGCATGTACAAGGAGCCCTATATATAGGGTGAGAACCGACTAAGTTCATACATAATTACGACTAAGGACAGATAGTACAACTAAGTCTGGGACTCGATCGTAGAACCGCGAGAGGGCGAGGGTGGCGCGGACCCGGAAGTCTGTGTTGTACGTCCTTATCCGGCTAACCATGTTATCGATCTCTATCTCCAAGTATAAATAAGGGGATCCCCAACGGATCCGATAATCTTATGTTTGAGCGTGTTGGCCCATTAACCTGCTTGCTCTTATTGCGAGTTCGTTGGGGAGGCCCATCGGGGGGGGGAAGAGAGCGCCTTGTATGTAAGCCGCACGAGGGCTTGCCGACCACCGTTCTTGCCCTATTTATGGATCCCGGAGGGCCCGAATGAGGATTCATGGGCCGGGTGGTGGAGCCGGCCTATCAATGGCCCCCTACTCTGTACCCGCAACATTTCGAGATGTCGGGCAGGGAGTAAGTTTCCCGCATACGATGCCCCGTTTGGCTTATTGTTAACTATGAGGGGCGGATAGTCTGAGTTGTTTCGAAGTCATATTTGGCGATGAGCCTTAACTTCATGGGGCGGCTTTAAAGGGCGAATAGCCTTAGCCATTTGAAGTTATATTTGGGCGGAGTGCCTTAACTTCATGGGGCTGCTTTGATGGGCGAATAGCCTTAGCCAGTTGAAGTCATATTTGGGTGGAGTGCCTTAACTTCATGGGGCGGCTTTGATGTGTGAATCGCCTTAGCCATTTGAAGTCATATTTGGACGGAGTGCCTTAACTTCACGGGGCGGCTCTGATGGGCGAATAGCCTTAGCCATTTGAAGTTATATTTGGGTGGAGTGCCTTAACTTCACGGGGCGGCTCTGATGGGCGAATGTCCTTAGCCATTTGAAGTTATATTTTGGCGGAGTGCCTTAACTTCATGGGGCGGCTTTAATGGGTGAATAACCTTAGCACTTCATGGTGGGGCCAGATCGACCCTGCAACCGCTCGGGAGGTTGAGTGGTTGACGTGGTGAGGCTCTCGATCCCACGATTGACGTTACGCTTGCCTCAATTCCGCAATCGATGTGATGGTTGAAGTGAACCGTCGCGTTCCTTGATTGGCTGAGGTCTTTTCGTTAATCGCGACACAATCATGGCCCTTTCAAAATTCGAAATCCGAAACATAACTGCTGGAATCTTGGCCGTTGGATCACTTTAATCTCGGTCATCGGACTGACAAACCCACACCTATTTAAGGAGGGTCGCCTCTAATTCCTATCACTTTTGCAAACCCTATTCAACCAGCGAGAGATATTCCGGTGAGGCGACAGAGGTTTCCGATCGTGATTGTTCGTTTTGTCATATACTTGAAGCTTTCAGTCGACTTTTGCATCCATTCTCCAGGTATTTCTCTTATCCTTACTATATTTCTTGCTCTATCGCTTGCTTTCTTCGCATGTTTTCTTTTAGTTATGAAGCCTCCTTGCACCATTTGCTTCATGATTAATTTTTTATGTCCCAAAAATGGTGTTCCTCGTCTTGAGTAGCCGGGGGTTTTGTGTTTTACCTTTGGACTTCCTTTGGGGATTATGATTTGTCTTCATTTTTCTGGGGTTTCTCTTAGTTTTTTGGACAGCCTGTGGTTTTCCACGTCTTAAGAAAAGAGAGGACGAGGTGTCGAGATGATTAAGTCTTCATCATCTTGGACTGCTTTGATCATTATAGGTGACTGATATTCCACCTCTTCCCTTTCTTTTTGCAGGATGCATGGTAGTGATCGATCCGGGAGTGATAATGATGACGGCATCTATGGTTATACCTCCGAGGAAGTTGAAGAAGTGAGCACAAGCACCGGTGAGGGTGATGATGACGAGGATACTGAGGATGACATGGTGCTGGCTCACTTAGTTCCGAATCAGCCTGGCCGCCCAAAGGCCGTTGTCTTCAAGATGTCGCATGGTCAATCTGCCCCCTCTGTGGCAATTTCAACAAGGTCTAAGAAAACTTTCAGGAAGGAAGCCGTCAGGATAAAAGGCTTTGTTTCCCATCAAAGGGATTGAAAAAGAAACCCGGCGGCGTCGCCCTTGAGCCGAAGGATAGCAATAAGACTCCCAAGCCGAATAATCCCTAGGCGATCATAGAGGATAGGGAGATAGATATCCTTGACAGGAGAGTCGAGGCGAATTGGGTGAAGGTTCAGCCCCGTCTTGGTGATTCCAGGGTTTTCTCCGAATTCAATATATCCTCCAACGATTCTTTTTCCGGCTTCGACAATGTGGTCAACCGTGCAGGACAGCGGTTGGACAAAGATGAGTTGGTCCTTTTTTACGATAATTTTGTCACTGGACTTAGGCCGCCCTTCGAGCCTTTTTTCATGGATGTGATGTGGAGACTGGCCGCTCTCCCCTGTGATTTTACCCCAGGAGCGGTAAGGATAGAGATGGCATTCGTGGTGCTTTGTCGGATCTTGGGCTATGAACCTTCTCTTCGCGTTTTCCTAAAGTTTGATTCTTTTAGCAAAGCAGCTACCAATAAGGCGGATTCCATTAACTTCCTATCGACCAGGGCAAAGAAATGCCAATTGTTTTACTAGACTTCGAATACAGTTCGAGTTTGGGGCGAGAGGGCCATGGTCGTTGAATCCACATCGGATGGCCATTTCCTAATTCGTGACGCGCGAAGAGTAGGTCAAACTCCCTCGTCGTGCCTAAGAAGCTTAAGGCTGTCGAACAGGAGCTTATTGATAAACTTTATAAGTTTCTCGGCTGGGACAAAAGAAGTAAAACCCAGAAGCGGAAATTCAATTGGAGGGACTTGCTTGACCTTAAAGCCCCGTTTTGTTGTGTTGCTGGCATTCCCGGACCGATCAACTCTCAGCCTGCAGTCAAGACATCTAAGCTAGGAACTCATGAGGATTGGTATGCCGAATGCCATCATAAGAAATGCTATCCGTCCAAGTGTCCCACATGTGATGGGAAAAAGATATTGCGGCCTGCTCGTAGTTTCCCTTTTCCATTCTGTTTCATTTTCTTGACTTTTGTATTCATTAACTATTTCAGCTTTTTCATATAAGCGGTTCTGATTGTTTTCCTTGCAGGTAAGATGGTCCTTGCTAACGTGGACAGGAATGCCATTATGGCCCAGTTGAAGGAAGAGAAGAAGGCTCGCAAGGCTCTTTTGGCAGCCAGCAAGCCACTGGCTCCGCCACCTCCAACTAGTACGGAGAATACTTTGTCAACTGAACCCGCATCCATGGAGGAGCCTTTGAGCACATTGGCTATTGGAGCTGATGTCCCTGCTACGGGGCCCAAAAAACCTGATGACGCTAATAAATCCAATAGGAAGAAACGCACTAGAAGTAAAACCACTAGCTTGACTGACAAGCTTGAAGAATCGGTCAAGGCAAGTGATGCATCTTTGTCTAAGAGATGTAAGACTGATGTTGGCCGGAGCTCAAGTGATGCCGTTTCTGATTCGACTGAGAGGATCGATGCCGCTTAAGCTTCTCAAGGCGTTCCATCTCTTGCCGCTGCTACAGACCTGACCGATACTCCTATCAAAGAGGTAGCTGGTATGGGCAAAAAAGAGGTCCCTGAGTTGTCATCAGACGTGCCAGCCAAGAAAAAACTTCCGGTCAGTCCTGCAGGGAAGCCGGATTTGTGGTTGGATGTGGATTTTCTGAAACAGCCCCTCACTCCGCAGAGGGCGAGGGAACTATCCACTTATATTGCTGACGTGACTCCTTTGTGGAATCTAAGGTTTAAGCTGCCTAGTATATCACAGTTGTTGGTCGGCCAGAGGATAGTAAATTGAATAGCTTAGGCGGACGTGGTGGCATCGACGTCTTCAGTGGGTCCTTCCGGCAGTGTACAGCTTTTGGCCAAGGCGCTTGGGTTATACGGTGCCACTGCCTATGCGGTACGATGCCCTTTTCATATTGTATTTCTTTTTATTTAGTTTCCTGGTGATTGTTGACTTATAGATTCACTCATCCTTCAGGTTGCCACCAAGTTGAAGCAGGCCGAATGGGCATGTAAAGCGGAAGCAAAACAAACAATGATCCAGTTCGCCGAGTTGCAAAAAAACTGATCAATGAAGCTCGGCGGGCCACGGAAGCTGAGAAGAGAGAGAAGGTTCTCCAGACTGAAATCAATCAGCTTCAATTTGAGAATTCGGACCTCTCCAAGAAGGTTCAGGAGGGTGAGGCCAGCATGAAGAGGGCTCAAACTACCATAGGTTTGCAGAGATCTGCCGAGTACGAGAGAGACCAAGCTCTCGCCAAAGCAGCAGAGATTCAAGAGTGCGCTGACAGGTTTAAGAGCGAGCTGGAAGAGGCCGAATCTGCTATCACCAATAATGCTGGAAAGGTGAGAGATGCGTTGTTGGGAGGATTTGACCAGGGGTTTTATCACCTAGAAAGGTCTCTGAGGGAATTTTGCGAGGATGCTCCGGATCTTGATACCTTGCAGGACTGGATGAGAATGAACCAAGATGATCCAGATTTGAGAGCATTCCATTCTGACCTTCCCTACACTGATGTTCAGATGGAGTATTTTCGAACGGATTGCATAAATAAGAACAAGCTGGTCTGGGCTCCTCCTCCTATAAATGAAGGTAATATCCGTGCTATGATGAAGGAATGGGAAATTTGAGCTGCTGGACTTTCTAAGGCCGCTGAGGTGTCTGCCAAGAGTGGTGAAGTCACAGCTGGAAGTGGCGGCGGGGCCGATGTCGACAGAGATAAAATCCCCGAGCAAGAAGGTGATAAGTATTTAAACCTGTATAGGGTTCACACAGAGACACCACCTTCAGATAAATGAATTTGACTCCCCTGATTGTAACTTTGTCAACTTTGTTGGCTTCGTCCTTTTGAATTATTTCATTTGCACTTATTTTGATCTTGTAATAGACCTTTAGTAATTTTGTGGCTGCTGGTTTGGCCTATTTATGCGCGCTTGCTGCCTTGATTTTTTCTAATTGTCTTGGGTCCGTTTTATATTTTGTTCTGATGTTTGTGTTTTGCTCGAAATGCTCCGTTTTTGCTCAAAATACTCCACTTTTTCGAGTTCCTGGAATGCTTTTGGTAATCATAGGTACGCGGCCCCCTTATTTTGGTGAGATCGAGAGCTCTTAGTGTTGAGGTCGCCAAAAATAAATGTCATAAAAATTGAATGTGTTGATGTCGGACTTCTAGAACATGAGTTAAAATTTTGACCTGCGGCCCCCTTGTTTCAAGCGAGATTGATGGCGAACATAGTTGAAATAAGGGTTGTGCTCGAGGGCCTGAGTTTGCGGCCCTCACACCCTTGGCGAAAGTGAGCTCTATCCCGGACCTGATACAGTAATCGATCGTAGGACCTGGTTTGAGTCTGGCCGTTGAGTTGAAAATTTCCATTTGCAGCTTCCTTGTTTCGAGCCAGATCGCTTGGGGGCTCGGTCGAAATAATAATAAAAAACCTGCCTCAAGGCTTCCAGGAAGAAATTTTTCGTCTTGCGGCCCCTTTGTTTTGAGTGAGGTCTGTTTCGGGCTAAGTCGAAACAATTTAAGGCCTTTTCTGTTGTAACGGTTGCGTTCTGAAATGAACATTTTTCTCTGAAACGTGTCGGACTTGGCCCATACATTGACTGTCACTTCGATGCCTATAATGTAACTACTGCATTAACCAGTATCTTAGGTAACGGAAGAGCAATTATTGCGGCTTTTAAATTTTGAATCTTTGAATTTCAAAAGATTGTTTGATCCACGTCCGTCCTATTCCCTTCGGTCCCAACCGTGGGATCTGTCTACCTTTGCCTCTAAAAGGAGGGCTTCTCCCCTTTACTCGTTCACTTGCCAACTTCAAACTTTCAGCAAATAAAGCTCTATTTTCCATCTTCTCTTTCATCATGTCGTCTTCGATTTGGAAAACCCTTGGCCACGAGCATTTTTCCATGCTTCGGGTGGAGTTTGGTGGTTGGGGAGGCTTTATCGCGGCACCTAGGGGAAGTTATAATCTTACTCTGGTGAGTGAGTTTTTTTCAGTCTTATCAGAGACCGCTTCTATCTTCAGCACCACCTTTGTCTCCGTCCGGGGAGTTGCTGTCGCTTTTACGCCGGCGGTCATTAATGAGTTCTATCATCTCCCAGCGTTTGATCCAGCTGCCAACTATGAATTGTCTTGGGCGCTCGATGACGAGGAGCCTTTTTATGCCCGTTTGGCCAACGCACATAGGCATTTGTTCCGTGGTGGACCCGTCCCTGCTCCTGAGGATGCCGTTTTGGCACTGTCTTGGGGGGATCGGGCGTGGAAGTGGTTCATTAATTCCTGTGCCCTCCCATCTAAAAATTGTGGAAGGCTTACTGACAACGAGGCAATTCTCCTTCACGCTATCGTCATCCCGCGACTGAATGTCAACTGGGGAAAAATATCCATTGCGAGGCCGTTCACTTCGCGACGTCGATGGAAGATGGCCGCACGATGCCTTTTGCTTGGATGATTTCCAATCTCTACAGTAGTACGCTTGGAATGCCTTCCACCCCTAGGGATGCATATTATAGTTTTTGTTGATTTTTGTATCTGATGCTTTGCCGTCGTTTGCATTTTGTGAATCTATTTAATTTTATAATGAATTTCGGCTTGATTTTGTTTTATTTGAATCTAAATCAACCTTGAGGGTGAGTTTTCTTGAAGTATTTTTCTTCGAGTCCACCGAGTTGTTTGTCCAGCCCTTATATATATACGGCCCCCCTAGTTTTTAGTGCGAGCTTGCCTGAAACAGTGGTTGGGTATATTATTTGCACAACTCCTTTGAATGCTCAAAAACAAATATTACATTAAATGATTTTATATAAGTGGCTCGAGGCCTTTTACAAAGAACTCCACAGGGGACTCCGCTTTTACTTGTAATACCTCTTTAAGTTGTCTGCATGCCAGGGTCGATTAAACTCACGGCCCTCCTTGTCTTTTAAAATATTCGTCCCTTTCTTGACTATTCTCGACACCTGCCAGGGACCTTCCCGATTTTCCGCCAGCTTTCCTTTGTCAGTTTGTTGGCCAGTTGCTTGCCTTTTGCGCAAAACAAAGTCCCCCACCGTTAAATAATGGTCATGGATTCGCTTGTCGTGGTGCCTTATCGCGGCTTGCTTGTAATTAACCAACCGGGCACGGGCATTCAAATGCCTTTCCTCCGCGAGGTCCAGCTTAATTTGCTAATTGATTGTGTTGTCGGCCTCGTTAAAGTAAGAAATTCTTATGCTCGGCAGTGCCATTTCAATAGGCGCCACGGCCTCTGAGCCGTAGGTCAGGGAAAATGGTGTCTCCCCTGTTGTTACTTTCCGGGTTGTTCGGAGCGACCAGATGACCTCAGGGGGATGATCAACCCATTTCCCAGCCTTCTCGTCTATGCTTTTATTCAACACCTTCAAAACCTGCTTATGGGCGTTTTCTGCTTGGCCCTTCCCCTAGGGATAGCAGACTGAGGACTGCCAATGTTTAACATTGTGCTGCTTGCAGAATGCATCAAAATCATCTCTGGATTACGGCCCGTGATCAGATACTACCGTCCGAGTGACCCCAAACTGAGTCCAAACTTGATCCAGCAAAATATAGATTATATCCCTAGCATAGATCTTTACTGGCTCCTTTGCCTCAATCCATTTCGTGAAATAGTCTACCCCAGCGACAACGTATTAGCAACCCGATCGACATTTTTTGAGCGGGCCGATGAGGTCGATCTCCCACATGTCGAATGGCCAGGCGGTCACGATGATACATTGCTCTACTGAGGGTAGCCTAGGTATGCCGGCTAAGTGTTGACACTTGTCACAGCTCTTGTCGTACCTTTCAGAGTCCTTGGCTAGTTTTGGCTAATAGTATCTTGCTAATAAGGCCTTTTGGGCTAGGGTGCGGCTGGAGGGATGGCCTCCACACACTCCCAGTTCGGTCAGTATTCACTGGACCTCGTCGTGTCACACACACCGCTGCAGTGGTTTTGAAATATTTCTGATACATGATTCCGTTCATAATAGTTTAACACGCTACTCTTTTTCTTAAAGCTTGAGCCTCCTTCGGGTCCTCTGGTAGTGTTCCATTTTCAACGTATGGTTTAATTTCGTCTATCCAACATGGAGCCGAAGGTTGGATATCCATAATCCTGCTCGACATACAGCGGGCTCTTCAAGATACTCGAACATGACTGACGGGCTACTGAATTCATCTTTAGTGATCGGCTTGGATAAGTAATCTGCTCGTTGGTTTTGATCGTGCGGTATGTTTCAGAATTCGCAATATTTGAAATTGCTTCTGAACCTCTTCATAAGGTTGAGGTATCAATTTTAACACCTCATCCCTTGCCTCGAACGTGCCGTTGATCTGGCATACTACCACTTTTGAATCACAACAGACTTCCAAGTTTTCTACTCTCATGGCCTTGGCAAGTTCCAAGCCTGCTATGACTGCTTCGTATTCAGCTTGGTTGTTAGAGGCGGTGAAGTTGAATCTCAATGCTTTTTCAATCTCTTCAGATGACCCTGGCTCTAAAAGTATTATTCTGGATCCGTAGCCATTTCGGCTCGCTACCCTATCGACATACTTCTGCCAACAGTGACTCGGTCTTCACGGCGCGGTCACAGTTGGGGTGTTTGGTTTGCCGACATTTGGCGAACTAGGCTGCCCGGCAGGTTCTTCTTCATGAAGCATGTCTCGATTATAAAGTCTGCCAAAGATTGCGCTTTGATTGCTTTTCTGGGCTGGTATTGAACGTAGAATTTGGTTAGGTCGATAGCCCATCATAACAAACGGCCTGAAAGGACCAGTTTCTATAGCAATTGTCGGAGCAGACTATTAGTCAGCACGATGATCGTATACGAAGAAAAATAAGCCCTTAGTTTTCGGGCGGCAACAACGAGCGAGTAAGATAACTTTTCTACATTGAAGTAGCGGCTCTCAACGGGACTAAGAGCCTTGGAAACATAAAAAATGGTATTTTGGAGGGTACCATCCTCCTTGACAAGAACTGCGGCTACAATACGGTCTGACACCGCCAAATACAGATAAAGCTCATCTCATAGTGAAGGGCTAACTAGAAGTGTTGGAGTTGCTAGATATGTTTTCAGAGCTTGGGAAGCACCTTAGAGCACTCCTCAGTCCACTCGAACCCTTTGTTTCCTCTCAGCACCTTGATGAAGGGTAGGCATTTGTCAGCAGATTTGGAAATGAACCTTCCCAAGGCAATGATTCTGTTCTTTAACCTTTGCACTTATCTGATGGTTTTCGGCTCTGCCATGTTGATGAGAGCCTGAATCTTCTCGGGGTTTGCCTCTATTCCCCGCTGGGTTACCATGAACCATTAGAAATTTCCCAGCCTGAACCCCGAATGTACACTTCTCCGGATTCAGCTTCATTGAGTGCCTCCTTACATTGTCAAAGGTTTCTTGCAAGTCAGCAAGGTGGCCGCCGGTGCTAGACTTTACGATCATATCGTCGATGTAAGCCTCCATGTTTTTTTCCAATTCGCAAGCAAAAAACCTTATTCACCATCCTCTGATAAGTTGATCCATCATTATTTAGCCCGAACGACATCATTTCATAATAGTACATCGCTCCTGCGGCCCTGAAGGCCGTCATCTCTTTCTCTTCGTTAGCCATCTTTACTTTGTGGTAGCCCGAATATGCATCCAGGAAACTCAGTCTTTTAAAACCAGCAATTCGAATGACCATGCCATTTATCCTTGGTAGCTCATAGGGGTCTTTCAGGCAAGCCTTGTTGAGATCTGTGAAGTTGACGCACATACGCCACTTTCCGTTCTGCTTCTTTACCATAACGACATTAGCCAACCAGGTGGGGTATTCAAGTTCCTTGATGATCCCGGCCTGGACTAATTTTTCCACAACAATTTTAATAGCTTCTTCCTTTTCCTTGGAAAATTGCCAAGCCCTTTGTTGGATAGGCCTGTAGTTGGGGTTGTCGTTCAGACAATGCAGCGCCACCTCGGGCTCGACCCCTCTCATGTCTGTCGCCAATCACATGAAAGCATCCAGATTGTCCTTCAGTAATACTACCAGCTTTTATTTTTATTTTTCATCTAATTGATACCCAATTTTGATTTTCTATTCGGGGTGGGCCTCGTTGATGACTAGCTCGATGAGCTCCTCCTGGGCGGTGAAGTCTGGCTCGTCTTTTACTTGGATGGAGTCACAGACGACCCTCTTAGGTCTGACACTTCCATCGTGGGTGATTTTTACCGTCTCTTTTGTCTGAATGAACTCCTTTTCAGCCTCTATATCTTTGACTGTGTCTACTCACGCTCGCTTAGAAGACGACTCGGGTGCCTCGATCTGAGGCCTCTTGTATGCTCCTCTTACCGGGTAGTCATCTCAGTTTACAGTTACGTGATCTAGTAGAAGCTTGGGACGGCTGACGATCGTCCAAATTCCTTCATCGGTGTAAAACTTGGCCCTCTGGTGGGCGTGGAAACAACCATCTGGAAATTCCTTTGAGACGGGATCCCTAGGATTGTCGTGTAATGATAGTTAAAATCAAAAACTAGGAAATCGACATTTTCTTTTCGGTATGGCGGGTGGCCGCCGATTTCCACGTCTAGATCAATGACTCCCATTACGGCCACTTTATCATTCGAAAATCCTTCCAGCATTCCAAGATGGGTCTTAAGCCTTGAAGTTCCTATCCTCAACTTTCTAAGAGTTTCCAAGTAGATGATATCTCGAGCGGATCTCGTATCCAAAAAGACAAGATTGACTCCGAAGTTGTTGATTCCAACTTGCACCACAATCGGTAGTTCCATTGCCCCTGGTGGTCCCGCTAATTCGCTTTGAGTGAACGTTATAGCTTGTTTATTTGGAGCTAGTATAATTGGCTTCTCTCTTCCTCTTATGTTGATTGTGTTTATCTGACTCTTCAGCTGATGGTTGCTGGGGAATTCCTCTATAATCACTTTGATCTCGTTTGGAAATTTGCGGGGACCCCTGTCGTTTCTATTTCCTCTTTCATATTTCTTGTATTTTTCCAGCTCTCCCTCCTTGATCATTCTGTCAATGATTCTTCTCAGAGTGATACATTCGTCAGTGACATGACCGTGATCCTCATAAAAGTCACAATATTTCGTCTCATCACACGTTTTGGGATCAGACCTCAAGGGTCTAGGCCTCTCGATCCGATCATGGATTTCAGAGAGTATTTCAGACAGACTGGCATTAATCGGAACGAACTCAGATTCATCAAACTTGATTGGTTTCATGATCTCCCTATCGCGATCCTTTCCTTTTCTTCAATCGTTTTTCCGATCTTCCCTGCACTCTTCCCTCTTTTCTTCCTTCGAGGATCGAGATTTGCTTTGACACTTTCTTTTCCCTGAGGGTGAAGGAGCCACCTCAGTCAGGCCGATTATACAAGTCTGATTGAACAGGTCTCGCATATTTGCAGAAGGGTGCATGGCGAAGTGTGTTTTCATTGCTCCTTTGGCGATTCCATTCAGAAAGCCTCTTTGGACCTCATTTTTAGGTAGGATTGTTTGTTCATATACCCTCATGAATATGTCATAATAACTTTTGCATGATTCCCTTTCACACTGAAGGACCTTATACAGATCTTCGTTGGACTTCTTTGGTCGCTCGTGTTGAATAGGTGTCCTAAACCCAATCGGGTTGGACCGGATCTGACCGGGTCGGGTCATTTACAGTCTATTTAAGTTCATGTAATAACTTTATTATGATTAATCAAAGCACTTTTGGTATTATATACTTTGTTTATTTATTAGACCAATTGTGATATTGTGTATATGATAACACCCTTAGTATTAAACTGTGATAGAGAAACCATGATAGTGATTATGGTTGGGAAGATCTCTAATCACTTTAATAAGTTTGATACTTAAATGTCTCTAGGCTGATGTACTGTTGAACAGGGCATTGATAGTACAAACAGACTAGCACGTATTAGATGTCTTCTATCTTTAAGGGCAGTGATAGATCTCGTCTATCGAAGTGTAGTGACACTTGAACTGTATGTGGATATGTATTAGAGAATGCATACGTTAGACTGACCCACTCACACTGTTAAGTGTCACACTATGTGACGGTTGTGTATTTATCCTTAGGACCGGAGTCTGCATGGCATCACGGTGTGACATGATTTAACGCTATTGAGGTTTCCCATAGCCATGGGGCGATCATGCGGTAGTGAATGGGTATGATATTGAAGCATGCGGAGTATACATGTTAGGTCGTCTGGGAATCGCGTACCCTATGAGTAAGAATGAATATCCAAAAGGGTCTTCCCATAAGGAATGTCTAGTTCTCGTGAATCTTTGCAAAGTGAGAGTAAATGAGTTATTCTGAGAGAGCATGATATCCATATTATGGGATACGATGAAGATACGATCGTATGGATATTACTACAGCGATAGGATTCTATTTACACGCTAACGAGCACAAGAAATGTAGTAGTCATTGCGTATTGACTCTTCCGATGATTGGGGGTCATGGACGTGTTGCTAGACGCTATCCATGATCGTTAGAGGTGAAGGGCATTTTCGTAATTGCACCTTATGTCTACGGGCAACATATTCGGAAGCCTATCGGGTCACATACATATGAATATCGAGTCGGATTAAAATACGGTTATAGTTGATGACCAAATAAGGAAAGTTTTATCTCAAGACTATAAAGGTTATAGTGGTAAATTAATATTGTGCTATTTATTTATTATGAATAAATTAAATACAAGATATTAATTATATTGATTAATTAAAAAATATTCCGGATGCCATTATTGGGCATACGGGGCGCAGACTATAGTGTATTAGGATACACTTGGATTGTGCAATTTAATTAATAATATTACCATAATATTTATATTGGATATTAATTGATTTTTGGAAAATAGAATTATGGTAATAAGATAAAGAAATTTAATATAAGATATTGGCAATATCTAGATTTATTTAATATAAGATATTAAAATAAAAGAGATAAATCAATCATAGTGATTTTCCTTATTTTATTAGGAATATGTTTTTCTCTCTCATCAATCTACTAGGAAGCTTCTCCCAATGAGTTTGGGAAGACATTGGGGCGCCACTTTCCCATATATAAGCAAGGGGTTGGCTAGCTCTTTTGTACATCATTATTCCAAGAGCTAATTGTTCTTGAAAATAAGAGAGCTTCTTAGTGAGAGTATTGTGATTGAGAAAAAGGTCGACCTAGCATTCGAATTTTTCTAATAGCAATCCAGGAGGATTCCGTCGAGGTGTTCGTGTGGATAACTGATAGAGGCCGGACGCTTGGACGGCTTGCGCGCATCTACTTCTACCAGATGGTCAATGCTTCGATCTTTAAGATCAAGAAAGGTATAATCTTTGACCTCCTTCTTATATGTTTATTGATTAAACGAAGTCGATCCTTGGATCGAAAATTAAAATTTTATTTTCCGCTGCGCTACTCGTTTGATTTCCTAACAGTGGTATCAATCCAACTTCGAGCTTAAGCAATAAGCATAATTAATTCGCGTAGTAAATAGATCCAATACATTAAATCATGATTGATATTGATTAATTAAAGATGCACAAAAAGGAAAAAAAAAAAAAAAAAAAAAAAAGGGGGAGGGGCGGCGGCGGTGCTCGGGCGACTGGCGGCGGCACCGTCACTTAATACACGCCGGCGGCGTCGGCGGCCTTGGGCTATCGGCGGCTGCCGGCCGATGCCAACCCACCCCGTTTTTGTTTTGTGTATTTAATTTCAATATAGTACATGGTTATTAAATTATTAATTAGTTAATTAATTAATTGATTGGATGTTATAAAGACGAAAGTAGTTTAAAATTAATATTTTTCATAAGATGTGATTGTATGGATTAGATAGTAGATATAATTCGATTATATGAACCCCGATTGATCATGGACTCTACCAATAGGATATATGTGAATGCTTTATTTTTCTGTTGGATTTTTATTGTTGTCCTAGGCCGTTATGAAGAACGGGACCTAGTTTTATTTTTGCATTATCCCATTCCCGTTAGCTCCCCCCGTGTGCGGCGGGTGTAAAATTTAATAGTTAGATTTTTATAATAATGTATTGAAGACAGAGACGAATTCCAAAGAAAGAAAAAAAAAATAAAGATCAATGGAGATGGTGCATGTCAAAGATCTATTGGCGTTGCGGCTACCCTTAGCTTGTGACCAGCGGGTTTAAATCTGGGGTGTATTCAAAACCGCACTTAGGAAAAGTCCATGATCATACTGGTTACTTTTTGCGCGGAATGTTGTGTATGTTTTACTTTATATGATATTGTAGTAATATGCACGCTTAGATGAGACCGTAACTAAAATAAAATTAATTAAGTGAATTAATTAGAAATTATTCCCAAAAAAGAAAAAATCGAGTCATAAATATGTCTCCCAATATTATAGTGACGGTGAAGAGCCCTTGTTCGGATCAAACTGATCGTCCCACGTCGGGAGTTGACCTACCTCGGGTATATCGTTATTATCGAGATATGATCGTTATGAGATCTCATGAATATTTGGGTTATGACTCGACTAAGAATCTTGTGGTGATTGGCCCACGTCAGGACTATTTGATTTTAGAGAAATAAGGTTAGCTATCACATAGACGATGTGAATTGTCAAAGAGTTGACTAATCAAACCACTAGAAGTCGCGTTGGACGCGATTGGTAAGTTGTACCTACCCGTCGAAATTGACCCAGTCGATCGGCCCACGTCGGGGATCGAGTCAACTAGATGGGATTATAGCCGCTAAAGAATTAATTGAATTCTTGAAAGCCAATAGGGAATAGTTGGCTAGTGGGAGCAAGACCTTATAAATTTAAAGTGCAATTTTTAGGTTTTGTATACATGAACTTCACTTATTTTGTTTTTATTTATTTGTTGTAGAATGTCGAACAAATTGAACCTTCGTTTTATCATCGATAACAAACTTGACGAAACCAACTTTCTCGACTGGGAAAGAAACCTCAAAATCGTTTTGAGGCATGAAAAGATTGGCTATGTCTTGGACGAACCCATACCGCAAAAGCCCGCAGAGGCGCTGGCAGAGATCTTGTCGAGAAGTACAATGAGACACTATTCTCGATTACGATGCTACGTGTATTATGCTTGCTTCTATGAAACCTGGATCGCAGAAAGCAAAGCATGAGTCATGGATGCCTACACGATCATTGGTCACCTAAAGGAGCTCTATGCTTCTCAGTCTCGTACTGAGAGGTACGAGGTCTCGAAGGCACTTTTTGGTTGTAAGATGGCAGACGGGACTTCTGTTGGGTCGCACATGCTTAAGATGATCGGGTATATTGAGAGGCTTGAGAAGCTTGGCCATAAGTTGGAACGCGAGTTAAGTATTGACTTAATCTTGCAATCTCTACCTGATTTATACTCGTAGTTTGTGATGAATTATCATATGAGCAAGATAGATTGCTCCCTTGCGGAGTTATTGAACATCTTTGAAAGCTCGCCGAGAGCACTTTGTGCGAAAAAGGGCAAGCAAGTGTTGGTCGTCACTTCTTCAAAGGAAAGAAAAGATCCGAGAAGAAGACCAAGAAGGCAAAGGCTCCTCCTAAGCCTGCACCTAAAATAGCCAAAGACAAGTCTGGGGATGCTTGCTTTCATTGCGGTGAGACTGGTCATTGGAGGCGAAACTGCAAGGCTTTCTTAAGCACGAAGAAGAGGCATACAGATGCTTCAACTTCAAGTATGTTTATGATTGAGATCAATATTGCTTCTTCTAAGTCTAACCACTGGTATTAGATACTGGTTGTGGTTCTCATATTTGTACGAATATGCAGGCATTAAGAAGGACTAGAGATCTGAAGATCTGAAGAAATGAGAGGTGGACCTACGCGTTGGGAATGGAGCAAGTGTTGCTGCACTAGCCGTAGGAGTTTATTTTCTTTCATTGCCCAATGGGCTAGTACTAGAGCTTAATAACTGTTATTTTGTTCCGGCTCTTACGAAGAGCATTATTTTCATTTCTGCATTAGATGTTGAAGGATTTTCTTTTACGTTTGACAATAAATATTGTTCTTTTTCATGTGATGGAATGTTTTATGGTACTGGCATGCTTAGCAATGGCCTCTACATATTAGATGTGAATGTTGACCTACTTAATATAAACAATAAGAAAGGTAAAACAAGTGACTTGAATGAATCCTACTTATGGCATTGAAGACTTGGCCATATAAATAAGAATCGCATGTCCAAACTACATAAAGATGGATTATTGGATCATTTCGATAATGAATCATTTGATACATGCAAAGCTTGTTTACTTGACCAGATGACAAAGTCACCATTTAGTGGCAAAGGGATAAGATCCAATGAATTGCTTGAGCTCATACATACTGATGTGTGCGGCCCAATGTCAATTCAAGCCAAAAGAGGATACTCTTACTTTATCACCTTCACTAATGACCATTCTCGTTATGGTTATATATACTTAATGAAATATAAGTCTGAAGACTTTGAAAAGTTAAAGGAATTCAGAAGTGAAGTTGAGAAACAACTAGGTAAAGAAATAAAAACGCTTTGATCCGATCATGGTGGTGAATACCTAGATAGAGAGTTTCAAGATTACTTAAAGGAAAATGAGATTCTACCTGAATAGACCCCTCCCGGGACGCCACGAATGGCGTATCAGAGAGGAGGAACCGCACTTTGTTAGACATGGTGCGATCCAAGATGAGCTATGCAGTTCTTCCAAAATCGTTTTGGGGGTATGATCTCGAAACAGATAACTACGTACTTAACCGTGCTCCATCAAAGATGGTTGATTCTACGCCATATGAGGTATGGACCAAGAACAAACCGAATTTGGCATATCTTAAACCTTGGGGTTGTCCGACTTATGTGAAACGGATGATGTCTGACATACTAGAAGACAGATCTGATAAATGTCTATTTGTGGGCTATCTTAGAGAAACTAGAGGATACCAGTTTTACCACCCTGGAGAACAAAAGGTGTTTCTTGCCAGGACTGACCAAATCTTGGAGAAAGAGTTCATTCTGGAGAGGGCCAGTAGGAATAAAATTGATCTTGAAAAAATTCAAGAACCGCTTACGGACAATAATCAGTTGATGGAGGTAGAGCAGGCACCACCCAATGAGGTGATGCAACCGCACAAGTCCCTGCTCCAAACACAGTAGCACCTAGAAGATCCACCAGGGAATGCCATGAACCCGAAAGGTACACAAGTGTATACCTTATGGAAGATGAGGACCATAAAACTTACGAGGAGGTGTTAATGAGGCCTAACAAAGAGAGATGGCTAGAAGCCATGAATTCTGAAATGGAGTCCGTGAAAGACAACCAAGTTTGGAACTTAGTTGATCCACCTGAAGGAATAGTTCCTATAGGGTGCAAATGAGTCTTTAAGAGAAAGACCGACATGGATGGTAACGTGGTCACCTACAAGGTTAGGTTAGTGGCAAAAGGTTATAAGCAAAAACAAGGTATTGACTATGAGCAAAGACAAGGTATTGATTGGATGTTATAAAGACGAAAGTAGTTTAAAATTAATCTTTTTCATAAGATGTGATTGTATGGATTAGATAGTAGATATAATTCGATTATATGAACCCCGATTGATCATGGACTCTACCAATAGGATATATGTGAATGCTTTATTTTTCTGTTGGATTTTTATTGTTGTCCTAGGCCGTTATGAAGAACGGGACCTAGTTTTATTTTTGCATTATCCCATTCCCGTTAGCTCCCCCCGTGTGCGGCGGGTGTAAAATTTAATAGTTAGATTTTTGTAATAATGCATTGAAGACAGAGACGAATTCCAAAGAAAGAAAAAAAATAAAGATCAATGGAGATGGTGCATGTCAAAGATCTATTGGCGGTTGCGGCTACCCTTAGCTTGTGACCCGCGGTTTCGTCAGGGTGTATTCAAAACCGCACTTAGGAAAAGTCCATGATCATACTGGTTACTTTTTGCGCGGAATGTTGTGTATGTTTTACTTTATATGATATTGTAGTAATATGCACGCTTAGATGAGACCGTAACTAAAATAAAATTAATTAAGTGAATTAATTAGAAATTATTCCCAAAAAAGAAAAAATCGAGTCATAAATATGTCTCCCAATATTATAGTGACGGTGAAGAGCCCTTGTTCGGATCAAACTGATCGTCCCACGTCGGGAGTTGACCTACCTCGGGTATATCGTTATTATCGAGATATGATCGTTATGAGATCTCATGAATATTTGGGTTATGACTCGACTAAGAATCTTGTGGTGATTGGCCCACGTCGGGACTATTTGATTTAGAGAAATAAGGTTAGCTATCACATAGGCGATGTGAATTGTCAAAGAGTTGACTAATCAAACCACTAGAAGTCGCGTTGGACGCGATTGGTAAGTTGTACCTACCGTCGAAATTGACCGGTCGATCGCCCACGTCGGGATCGAGTCAACTAGATGGGATTATAGCCGATAAAGAATTAATTGAATTCTTGAAAGCCAATAGGGAATAGTTGGCTAGTGGGAGCAAGACCTTATAAAATTTAAAGTGCAATTTTTAGGTTTTGTATACATGAACTTCACTTATTTTGTTTTTATTTATTTGTTGTAGAATGTCGAACAAATTGAACCTTCGTTTTATCATCGATAACAAACTTGACGAAACCAACTTTCTCGACTGGGAAAGAAACCTCAAAATCGTTTTGAGGCATGAAAAGATTGGCTATGTCTTGGACGAACCCATACCGCAAAAGCCCGCAGAGGGCGCGGCTGCAGATGCTGTCGAGAAGTACAACAGACACTATTCTGACAGTTCTGATGCTACGTGTATTATGCTTGCTTCTATGAAACCTGGACTGCAGAAACAGCATGAGTCTATGGATGCCTACACGATCATTGGTCACCTAAAGGAGCTCTATGCTTCTCAGTCTCGTACTGAGAGGTACGAGGTCTCGAAGGCACTTTTTGGTTGTAAGATGGCAGACGGGACTTCTGTTGGGTCGCACATGCTTAAGATGATCGGGTATATTGAGAGGCTTGAGAAGCTTGGCCATAAGTTGGAACGCGAGTTAAGTATTGACTTAATCTTGCAATCTCTACCTGATTTATACTCGTAGTTTGTGATGAATTATCATATGAGCAAGATAGATTGCTCCCTTGCGGAGTTATTGAACATGCTGAAAACTGCTGAGAGCACTGTGCGAAAGGGCAAGCAAGTGTTGGTCGTCACTTCTTCAAAGGGAAAGAAAAAGATCCAGAAGAAGACCAAGAAGGCAAAGGCTCCTCCTAAGCCTGCACCTAAAATAGCCAAAGACAAGTCTGGGGATGCTTGCTTTCATTGCGGTGAGACTGGTCATTGGAGGCGAAACTGCAAGGCTTTCTTAAGCACGAAGAAGAGGCATACAGATGCTTCAACTTCAAGTATGTTTATGATTGAGATCAATATTGCTTCTTCTAAGTCTAACCACTGGTATTAGATACTGGTTGTGGTTCTCATATTTGTATGAATATGCAGGCATTAAGAAGGACTAGAGATCGAAGATCTCGAAGAAATGAGAGGTGGACCTACGCGTTGGGAATGGAGCAAGTGTTCTTTGCACTAGCCGTAGGAGTTTATTTTCTTTCATTGCCCAATGGGCTAAATCTTTAGAGCTTAATAACTGTTATTTTGTTCCGGCTCTTACGAAGAGCATTATTTTCATTTCTGCATTAGATGTTGAAGGATTTTCTTTTACGTTTGACAATAAATATTGTTCTTTTTCATGTGATGGAATGTTTTATGGTACTGGCATGCTTAGCAATGGCCTCTACATATTAGATGTGAATGTTGACCTACTTAATATAAACAATAAGAAAGGTAAAACAAGTGACTTGAATGAATCCTACTTATGGCATTGAAGACTTGGCCATATAAATAAGAATCGCATGTCCAAACTACATAAAGATGGATTATTGGATCATTTCGATAATGAATCATTTGATACATGCAAAGCTTGTTTACTTGACCAGATGACAAAGTCACCATTTAGTGGCAAAGGGATAAGATCCAATGAATTGCTTGAGCTCATACATACTGATGTGTGCGGCCCAATGTCAATTCAAGCCAAAAGAGGATACTCTTACTTTATCACCTTCACTAATGACCATTCTCGTTATGGTTATATATACTTAATGAAATATAAGTCTGAAGACTTTGAAAAGTTAAAGGAATTCAGAAGTGAAGTTGAGAAACAACTAGGTAAAGAAATAAAAACGCTTTGATCCGATCATGGTGGTGAATACCTAGATAGAGAGTTTCAAGATTACTTAAAGGAAAATGAGATTCTACCTGAATAGACCCCTCCCGGGACGCCACAGATGAATGGCGTATCAGAGAGGAGGAACCGCACTTTGTTAGACATGGTGCGATCCAAGATGAGCTATGCAGTTCTTCCAAAATCGTTTTGGGGGTATGATCTCGAAACAGATAACTACGTACTTAACCGTGCTCCATCAAAGATGGTTGATTCTACGCCATATGAGGTATGGACCAAGAACAAACCGAATTTGGCATATTTTAAACCTTGGGGTTGTCCGACTTATGTGAAACGGATGATGTCTGACATACTAGAAGACAGATCTGATAAATGTCTATTTGTGGGTTATCTTAGAGAAACTAGAGGATACCAGTTTTACCACCCTGGAGAACAAAAGGTGTTTCTTGCCAGGACTGACCAAATCTTGGAGAAAGAGTTCATTCTGGAGAGGGCCAGTAGGAATAAAATTGATCTTGAAAAAATTCAAGAACCACTTACGGACAATAATCAGTTGATGGAGGTAGAGCAGGCACCACCCAATGAGGTGATGCAACCGCACAAGTCCCTGCTCCAAACACAGTAGCACCTAGAAGATCCACCAGGGAATGCCATGAACCCGAAAGGTACACAAGTGTATACCTTATGGAAGATGAGGACCATAAAACTTACGAGGAGGTGTTAATGAGGCCTAACAAAGAGAGATGGCTAGAAGCCATGAATTCTGAAATGAAGTCCGTGAAAGACAACCAAGTTTGGAACTTAGTTGATCCACCTGAAGGAATAGTTCCTATAGGGTGCAAATGAGTCTTTAAGAGAAAGACCGACATGGATGGTAACGTGGTCACCTACAAGGTTAGGTTAGTGGCAAAAGGTTATAAGCAAAGACAAGGTATTGACTATGACGAAAATTTTTCGCCCGTTGCCATGTCAAAGTCCATTAGAATTCTGCTTGCTATAGCAGCATACCATGATTACAAAATCTGGTAGATGGATGTGAAAAGAGCTTTTTTTAACGGGAATCTGTCAGAGGAAGTGTATTTCACAACCAATGACTCCAGGATGGTGTGCAAGTTGCAAAGGTCCATTTATGGAATGAAGTAAGCTTCTCGGAATTGGAATCTTTGCTTTGATGAGACAATCGAACAATTTGATTTCATCAAGAACGAAAATGAGCCCCGTGTTTACAAGAAGGTTAGTGGGAGTGCCAGCGTTTTCCTGGTGCTTATATAGACGACATACTGCTAATAGGGAATTATGTGCCCATGTTACAGTCGGTCAGGGTTGGTTATCCAAGAACTTCTCTATGAAGGACTTGGGAGAAGCAACTTATATTTTGGGGATTAAGATCTACAGAGATAGGTCTAAGAGGTTGATTGGTCTGTCACAATCCACCTATATAGACAAGATGCTGAAAAGGTTCAGCATGGAGCAATCCAATAGAGGGTTGCTGCCCATGTCACATGGGGTCTACCAGTCAAAGGAAATGTGTCCTAAGACAGAGAAGGAAAGGGCACGCATGTCCAAGGTCCCATATGCTTCGGCTATAAGGTCTATCATGTATGCCATGTTGTGCACAAGGCTAGATGTCTCGTACCCTCTTAGTATGACTAGCAGGCGAATCCAGGTGATGGTCATTGGATTGCTGTCAAGAATATCCTCAAGTACATGAGACGTACTAGGGATATGTTCTTAGTCTTTGGGAACAATGATTTGGTATTCCGAGGTTACACGGATGCCAATTTTCAAACTGACATGGATGACTTAAAGTCACAATCTGGATTTGTTTTCATGCTTAACGGTGGAGCAGTGAGCTGGAAAAGTTCCAAGCATGAGACTACTGCAGTTTCTACAACGGAAGCCGAGTACATAGAAGCCGCGGAGGCGGCAAATGAAGCAGTTTGGATGAAGAAGTTCATTACTGAACTTGGTGTGGTTTCCTCCATTAAAGGTCCAGTTCCACTGTACTATGACAACAATGGGGCAATTTCTCGGTCAAAGGAACCAAGGTCTCATCAGAAGTCCAAACATATATTACGGCGTTATCATCTAATTAGAGAGATAGTTGATAGAGATGATGTAAAGATAAAGAAATCCACATGGATGATAACATAGCTGATCTGTTGGCCAAGGCAATGTCACAGGCTAAACATAAGAAACAAGTTCACATGTATGGGCTTAGGCATATGGGTGATTGGCTTTAGGCCAAGTGGGAGATTGTTGAATAGGTGTCCTAAACCCAATCGGGTTGGACCGGATCTGACCGGATCCGACCGGGTCGGGTCATTTACAGTCTATTTAAGTTCATGTAATAACTTTATTATGATTAATAAAATCATTTTTGTTATTATATACTTTGTTTATCTATTAGACCAATTGTGATATTGTGTATACGATAACGCCCTAAGTATTAAACTGTGATAGAGAAACCATGATGGTGATTATGGTTGATGAGATCTCTAATCACTTTAATATGTTTCATACTTAAATGTCTCTAGGCTGATATACTATTGAACAAGGCATTGATAGTACGAACAGGCTAGCATGTATTAGATGTCTTCTATCTTTAAGGGCAGGGATAGATCCCGTCTATCGAAGTGTGATAATGCTCTAAATGGTACCAATAATTATACCTATATTCACCCTGAATTTTGCTCAAGATAGGATGAATAGGCTCGTTATCATATGGAATATATGTTAAATGCTATGTGAGTGTTTCCAGGATCGTAATTCTGCATCTATGCTATTTTCTCGAAGATTTGGTACAGTTTTGTCTCATTTTTCATGTTTTATAGGATGTACCAGATCTCGAGAATGGATCTGAACCGAAAGAAGTACATTGGGCCAAGTGATTTAAGTCCAAGAAGAAGCCTGCTGAACAAAGAGTGGAAAAGTAGGCCCGGTAACCTAAGGGCTAGGCCCGGTAAACCGGCGACTTGTTCGACACGAAACTGATTCTGCCGCATTATCTAGGTCGTTTAGGGTTTTAGAGAGTCTTAAGTCAGCTATTGTATCTATATAAGGCCGTGTTTATTGTTTTCTTGAGCTTTGGAGAGTTATTTCTGGTCTCCTCCCTTCTTCCATCATCTCTAGCTTGAGTAAATCGAGCTAGATCTCCATTCTTGAAGGTATGAAGCTTTGAACGTTCCTTTATTGTCTTCAATATGGTAGATCTATTCGTATTTATGTGTTTTGGTTAATCTGCATGTTTAAAGACCCCATAATTATTTATTTTAATCGTATTGAGCAATGTAGATCCAGAAATTAGGAAAAGATGCCCCCGGTAAACCGGCGGTCTATACCATGTTAATTTAAAGAAATTATATAGGGAAGTAAACATAACAATTAACTAATCCAAGTTAGTAGATCGGTGAGGAGAGGGAGAGGAATACCATGTTTGTTTTCTTTTATGTTATTGTTGGTCAATGACCGCCTCTATGTCGCTTCTTAATTAGGTTAGAATCGTTTATACTTATAGTTGCATTGTCTATGTGGGATCGACCTTGACTCGCATTTACTATACTACGATGTACCTAGTATTCTTGCTAGTAATATCGACGTTAGTGACTTACACGCGATCAAGATTTTTGGCGCTGTAGCCGGGGACAATGGCCAATTGTAAATATAAACGTTTTAGTTCTAATTAAGAAGTCGTTTTTATTTTATTTTATTTTATTTTGAGTCATGAGTCGTTCTGTATCAAACCTACATTGTTAAGCTTCCAGAAAAAGAAATTTCAGGGCCGGTTTATCGTGGCTAACCCCCGGTTTACCGAGGCCTGAAAAATCGATTTATGTACAGTTATGTGTTATTCCCTGTTGATTTTAGTTAGTAGGTCCGCAGCAGTTGGGATCACACCCAACTGAAGCGGAAGTTGCTGACATTTTCCTTGTTTTATTTTGTCTTTTCGCGGGAAGATCAGAACACCTCAGAAATTCGATCAAATCAGAGTTGAAAAAGAGCAAACAAGTCAAGCAGTATGCCTAGAACGATATTGAACATCACACCGATTTCCATGTACCCTAGATCTGAAGCAAGAGAGCATTATGAAGCTGTAAAGAAACGGTTGGAAAAGGAGAAAGAATCAATCAAGCAAGAGCCTGAAGAGAACATAAAGGAGTATAGCTCGTATCGTCCAGGTGAGTTCCCTTGTGAGTTAATTGATATATCGTCTTCGGATTATGATTCTGATGATCCTGAAGAGGATCCTGACACGATGTTTTCTGAGCCTGAGGATTAACCAGACTCAGACACCATTGTAAAGTTAGGAGACCCTGGCACGTTCTGAATCCCGATTTCTATTAATGGTATATCAGTAGGATTAGGTCTCTGCGACTCTGGCTCGAGTTGCAACATTCTACCATTTTCCCTCTGTCAAAAGATCAAGCTTCCAGTCATAATGAATCAAACCAGGAGTAGGACCTTCGTTGATAGAACTAGAGATATGCCTGATGGTCTGCTTAGGAAGTGTATGATTAAGGCAAGAGGGTTCACATATCCTATTGACTTCACGGTCATAGATGTACCTGAGGACCCAAGTGCCCCAGTTTTGTTAGGGAGACCTTTCTTAGCGACAAGTAGGGTGGTTATGGATTTTGATAATGGGGATATTACTCTGAGATTGAATAATGACACAGTATCTTTTAAGATCATAGAACCCCTAGAAAACCGACCGGAAAGTTGCAAGATGACGTATGCTTCAGGAAAGGTGGAAATTATGGAAATAGAAAGGCATAGGAATAGAGAGGTTGTTGTAGAAACCGTTGAGCAAGAATTTATGATACTAATGCTGAGAGAAAGAGAATAGAAGGACCACGACAAGATGCTCACGGAAGCTAGTCCTTCCGTGTTGCGTAGTGAACGAGTTGAGCTAAAAATGGAAAACGTGGAGTCCTTGGGTTCAAAGTCTAAATCTCGACGCAGAGGCAGTCCTAGCACGTAAGATAAGAGAGAGAGGAGTGCTAGGAAGAGAGCTCAAAAAGGTTCTTTAAAGGTACAAGCCTCTGGAGCAAAAGTTTGGCGAGTTAAAGCTCCAACCCTTGAATGATCGGAGATCTGAAGAAAGTCGAGCTGGCGACTATAAACTCAGAACTATTTCTTTAAACCCTTAGGTAGATCAGGAATGAATAAAAGTAGCCAGATGAAGGGACGAGCCTTTTTTTCATCCTACCGCACCCTTAGGCTTGAAACCGAATGGTTGTGGAAAGGTTTTTTTTTTACTCGTTGCGGATTCTAGTGAAGTAGGTTAGGTTTTGAGTCGGAAATAACAATTGAAGAGTGAAGGTCTAGTCAATATGAGATCAAAATTGAGCAGAGAGGTTGAGCATAGAGTGCAGAGAAGGCTGACAAAGAATCTGGGGAAAAAGAACCCCCGGTATCTCGAGGGTAACCTCCGGGTTACCGAGGTTGGTTTTTCAGATTTTTGAACATCAGGTTGTAAAGCTGAATTTTTAGAGACACGTGGAGGACACACGTTGCACCAGATACGGTCATTCAGCAGAAACGCCACCCTTTTTCCCTCTTTTCAAATTTTTCATCCTTTCCCACACTCCACCATAACTCCACCTCAGTCCCATCAATCACCTCCTCAAATCCCTCACCGTAATAACTCCTCTACACTATCCCACTAAAACCATCCACATTCACTCACTTCTTCATATTTAAACCACCCCTTCATCACCAATATCATCATTCTTATCACTATCATCTCTTTCATTCATCAAATTTCTTCCATATCTTCTTCCCTTCATAAAATTCGGCCACTATCACCACCAAACCTCCACCAAAATCAAACATTTTCACCATTATTTCCAAACCCTAAACACCCATTTTCCACCAATGTTGCTGATCTGTAGTGCTGCTGCTACGGTGAAGTGCTGAAATTCTTCTTCTTCCATTACCAAAAGCACAGTCCCAGAAAGAAATTAGAAAATTTTAGGCCGGAAAACTGCACCCTACCTCCGGTTTACCGTGGGTAATTTTTCAGAAACAGCCTCATAATCAGTATACTCATTCAGGATGGGTCCTAAGCGTCAACGTTCAGCAGTTCGTCCCAGTGGTTATCAGAGTGTGTATGGAGATGCTAATCCCTTAATCGACGGGGTTGTGCAGTTCCATTCTTTAGATATTTACGAGACGTTTCGAGGGCATTAGAACGCAAGGCCAGTGGCTCGAGAACGAGGGGTAGATTTGGACGATTGCGGTTCGATTTTGACGGGTACCCTACAAGCACAAGATATTTTGGACATGGCTGAGGCACCGGCCCGGTTCAACGCCACGGTGGTAAGGGAATTCTATGCATATGTTTTGCATAACCCCGGAGCAACATATGCTATGGTTCACGGTATCAAAGTTGATTTTTCTATCGAGCGGATCAACGCTCATTTTGGGGTTAGACATCCACCGGTGGGCCCGGATGAGTACACATCCTCGAGCAATATTGAAGATCTTGAGAGGATGAACATGATTGCTGATTACTTTGGGGTGCAATGGAAGCGCAATCCTACATAAGCCCCCACCATCTTCCTAGAAAATGAGTTATCCTGGGACCGGAAGATGGTTAACAGATTTTTTTGTCCCCGCCTTATACCGACCAAGCACACGGTCTTTGTCACTACCAAGAGGGCGGAATTGATGTTTTATCTGAAGCAGGGATCTCCAATCAACATCGGTCTCCTGATGCATAGCAGTATCCACAAGCTTGCTGCCGCTTCTGAGCGCGAGTTGTTACTATACGGGCCGATGATTGATATGTTAGCTTTGGAGGATGAGGTGAAGATGCTCGTTAGTGATGATTGGGAAGACCCTGAGCCTATGCTCACTTCGCAGTCAGTTTCGAGAGTACAAAGACGGGTCAGAGCAAAGAGGGAGCGTTCTCCGGTGCATGGAGCACCGAGGACTCAGAGAGCCTTGCATGAGGAGCACTCGTGAGAGATTGCGAGTCTACATCACAAGATGGATCAGATTATTGACTTCCTAGGAGTTCCGTCTGCTACCCCACCACCTAGGACTGCCCCTCGTCATAGAGCATCATCTTCCACCGCTGCTGCCTCCAGTTCTGGTCCACCTCCCGGTTTTGAGCCTAGAGATGACTGGGAGGGTTATTCTGATGACGATATTTTCTTTCTTTTTTATTGTTGTTTTCCGTTTTCTTGTTTTTATTTTTTATTTTTCTTTACTATCTAGTTGATGTAGCAGAATTTTATAATATAATGATTTTGTCGGCTTAATTTATTTTAGAGTTAATTATTTTTCTCTTTTACTACCGCTCTTTTATTATACAGTTTCTTGTCACCACGATTCTTCTTGGTTTGTTTGAGATATTTAAGGCAGATTCTTCACGGATTACTTACATGAGCCCGATGATTTATACGATGATCCGATTCTTCTTTGGTTCCACGCTTAACCGAAGCTAAGTTCCTTTTCATTTTTTTATTTTCCTTCTTACACATTGGGGACAATGTTTCGATTAAGTGGGGGGTAGAAGAACGTCACTTAGCTTCTTAGCATTATATTCCGTGAATTGCGTAATTATCTTGATTCTCTTTGATGCACGATTCACCACTTAGACTTTGATTCGTTTCAATAGAATTTTGAAAAAATATGATATCTTTGATCTTTTCAAGTTAATTGACTTCATCTTTGTTTTACTTTGTACGAGTAAGAGTTAATGCCCACTTCTGAAGTAATGGCGTATTAAGCGCATATTCTGTTATGAGCCACCATTTTAAGCACGTATAACTCACTTCCCTTGGTGTGTAGTCGATAGCATATTACTTTGACTAGAGTTGACCCAGGCTTCATCATGAATCATGTTCCACCAACGCTTAGAAAGGCAAAGGAATTTCGGATTCTGTAGTTTATCATGAGTGGGGCAGTGAGGATAGCTAAATCAATGAGAGTTCACCCGCCAAGAAAGAGAAGTGCATTGAAATATATACATCTATATTCTCTTTGGCAATATTTTAGTCGATGGAGCGTAAGACGCACGACTTTTGCATAGACCGATAAACGCGAGCCTAAGAGTAATATATGCTCGGTTCTCGATCCACCTTGATAGCTCAATTAATTCATAAATAACATGTTCGAGACTGGTTAGTTCGACTACAGGTTGACGTAATGTGAGATTGTCTGCTTTACTAAGCGGTTGTGAAAGTTATTGCACACACACATTGGCTCATGATGTGAATAGAGTTTAATGCGTTACTGATGGATATGAGTGGCATAATCTTGATCTTGACTTTGTGAGGTATAGTTGTTTTTAATTAACTTGTATATTGATCGGGGGTGTTGTTTTCTTTTCGCCTTTTTGCTCGGGACGCTCAAAAGCTAAGTGGGGGGTAGTTGATAACGCTCTAAATGGTACCAATAATTATACTTATATTCACCCCGAATTCTGCTCAAGAGGGGATGAATAGGCTCATTATTATATGGAATATATGTTAAATGCTATGTGAATGTTTCCAGGATCATAATTCGGCATCTATGCTATTTTCTCGATGATTTGGTACTATTTTGTCTCGTTTTGCATGTTTTCTAGGATGTACCAGATCTGGAGCATTGGAGAATGGATCTGAACCGAAAGAAGTACATTGGGCCAAGTGATTTAAGTCCAAGAAGAAGCCTGCTGAAGAAAGAGAGAAAAAGTAGCCCGGTAACCCGAGGGCTAGGCCCAGTAAACCGGCGACTTGTTCGACACGAAACTGATTCTGCTGCATTATCTGGGTCTGTTAGGGTTTTAAAGAGTCTTAAGTCGGCTATTGTATCTATATAAGGCCGCGATTACAGATTATTGAATACAATCTCATATCTTATCAATTACATTATACATTTTTTATGAAATAAAGTTTTCTTGAGCTTTGGAGAGTTATTTCTGGTCTCCTCCCATCTTCCATCATCTCTAGCTTGAGTAGATCGAGCTAGATCTCCATTGTTAAGGTATGAAGCTTTGAACGCTCCTTTATTGTCTTCAATATGGTAGATCTGTTCGTATTTATGTGTTTTAGTTAATCTGCATGTTTAAAGACCCCATAATTTACTTATTTTAATCGTATTGAGCAATGTAGATCCAGAAATTAGGAAAATCTGCCCCCGGTAACCCGGCGGTCTATACCGGTTTATCGAAGCAATATTAGAAAATCTAAAACTGGGATTCACTACACTACGCGTTGATCGGATGTGTTTCATTAATGATGAGGTTAGATCTGACCAATCTGCTTATTGTAATCGTAAATTAACATGAAGGATTGTTAGTGAAGTGTTAATTAGGACATAGTCTAGAATGGACCACAGGAACGTCTTTGGTCAATGTCGATAAACCGCTCTAAGCGGAGTTAGCGGTATGAGTTAGCGCTCAATATCGGCAGTTCTAGTTCTTTATGCGTATGGGCTATTATGGACCAATTAAGGAGGGTAGCTTGCTATAGATTTTCTACTGCCATTGTCGGAGTGGATAGGAGTAGGAATTGCACCCGTAGCTGATGATAATGATAATTAGAACTAAAGCTCACGATTAATTTAAGGAAATTATGTGGGGAAGTAAACATAACGATTAACTAATCCAAGTTAGTAGATCGGTGAGGAGAGGGAGAGGAATACCATGTTTGTTTTCTTTTATGTTATTGTTGGTCAATGACCGCATCTATGTTGCTTCTTAATTAGGCTAGAATCGTTTATACTTATAGTTGCATTGTCTCTATGGGATCGACCTTGACTCGCATTTACTATACTACGATGTACCTAGTATTCTTGCTAGTAATATCGACGTTAGTGACTTACAGGCGATCAAAGTGTAGTGACACTTAGATTGTATGTGGACATGTATTAGAGAATGCGTACGTTAGACTAACCCACTTACACTGTTAAGTGTCATATTATGTGACGGTTGTGTAATTATCCTTAGGACCGGAGTCTGCATGGCATCACGGTGTGGATTGTCATGCTTTGACGCTATTGTGGTTTCTCTTAGCCATGGGGAGATCATGAGGTAGTGATTGGGTATGATTAGGTCATCTGGGAATCACGTACCCTATGAGTAGGAATGAATATCCCAAAGGGCCTTCACATAAGGAATGTCTAGTTCTCGTGAATCTTTGCAAAGTGGGAGTAAATGAGTTATTCCGAGAGAGCTTGATATCCAGATTATAGGATACAATCAAGATACGATCCTATGGATATTACTACAGTGATACGATTCTATTTACACGCTAACCGGGCACATGAAAGGTAGTAGTCATTGCCTATTGACTCTTCCGATGATTGGGGGTCATGGACGTGTTTCTAGACGCTATCCATGATCGTTAGAGGTGAAAGGCATTTTCGTAATCGCACCTTATGTCTACGGCCAACATATTCAGAAGCATATCGGGTCACACACAAATGAATATCGAGTCGGATTAAAATGCGGTTATAGTTGATGACCAAATAAGAAAAGTTTTATCTCAAGACTATAAAGGTTATAGTGGTAAATTAATATGGTGGTATTTATTTATTATGAATAAATTAAATACAAGATATTAATTATATTGATTAATTAAAGAATGATCCGGATGCCAATATTGGGCATATGGGGCACAGACTATAGTGTATTAAGATACACTTGGATTGTGCAATTTAATTAATAAGATTACCATAATATTAATATGGGATATTAATTGATTTTTAGAAAATATAATTATGGTAATAAGATAAAGATATTCAATATAAGATATTGGCAATATTTTTAGATTTATTTAATATAAGATATTAAAATAAAAAATATAAATCAATCATAGTGATTTTCCTTATTTTATCAGAAAAATGTTTTTCTCTCTCATCAATCTACTAGGAAGTTTCTCCCAATCAGTTTAGGAAGACATTGGGCGCCACTTTCCCCTATATAAGCAAGGGGTTGGCTAGCTCTTTTGTACATCATTATTCCAAGAGCTAATTGTTCTTGAAAATAAAAGAGCTTCTTAGAGAGAGTATTGTGATTGAGAAAAAGGTCGACCTAGAAGTCAAATTTTTCTAATAGCAATCAGGAGGATCCCGGTTAGGTGTTCGTGTGGATAACTGATAGAGGCCGGACGCTTGGACGGCTTGCGCGCATCTGCTTCTACCGGACGGTCAAAGCTTCGATCTTTAAAATCAAGAAAGGTATAATATTTGTCCTCCTTGTCTAAGTGACATTTGTGGTTTCATAGCCACGGGAGGCTAAGCTTTTGCTAGCCAAGATTATGTTTTTGTGAAAGTTGTTATCTCTATTGGTTGATTGAGAATGTTAGTTAATATATTTCATAGTTGCATGTGTTGTTGTTATCTTTTCCTATTTTCATTGAATTGCTTGTCGGTGTTGGATTGATCACATAGCACTTGCACACACACTTAGTTGAGACCGAAAGGAGATGCTAGGTGTGGGAGAAAGGATAGGAAACCGGAAGGTAAAATCGACCTTAAGTGGAACTCGATTTCTTATCTGGGGGTTATTGTTCATTCATTGCACTCAAGAACTTTATCATGTTGAAATCATTAGGTCTAGGGTTCTTAGACCAAGGAGGAAGCATGAAGTAATTTCATTCACTCGTATGAGGGGGAATTGCTAGCTTAGGAGTGCACAGATAACACACACTTGAACATCATTGGAAGGTTGGTAGGTAGTTCATTCCCATGATGCTAATAGACGTTTGCTTGATCAATGCATTGTCTTGGCTAGGCTTTTATCATTTTATCACCCTTTTTAGTAGTAGATTCTTAGATATATTTACATTCTTGTATTATTGCGGCTTAGATCAAGATAATAATAGCTTTTCGGTGTTCAACCTCACAATCCTCATGGATACGACCTTGACCACTAGACTAGACTACAATTGACTCGGTACACTGCCGGTAAGATTGGATATCTAGGAAAGTCCGATCAGAGGGCGAGGGTGGCTCGGACCCGGAAGTATGTGTTGTACGTCCTCATCCGGCTAATCATGTTATTGATCTCTATCTCCAAGTATAAAGGAGGGGATCCCAGCGGATCCGATAATCTTATGTTTGAGCGGGTTGGCCCCCTAACTTGCTTGCTCTTATTGCGAGTTCGTTGATGAGGCCCATCAGGGGAAAATGGGGGCGCTTTGTGTGTAAGCCTCACCGCACGAGGGCTTTCCGACCACCGTTCTTGCCCTATATATGGATCCCGGAGGTCCCGAATAAGGATTCATGGGCCGCGTGGCGGAGCCGGCCTATCATCTTATATGGGTTTGGGATTATTCAACATGGTATCGGAGTCATTCATTTATATTGTTCAAGTGTTTGGGTCTTTGTTATAGGTCCACACTTGAGGGGGCATGTAAAAGTTGTCTCACATTTCTTATTAAGAGAAAAACTTCCCTCTCCTCATAACCTATATTTTGGGAATGAGCTAGGTCCCTTCTCTTATATGGGTTTGAGCTTATTCAACACAAAACAACGTAGTTTTGGAGAAAAAAAATCTACGGTTAGATCATTTTCACATTTTAAGTGTATGGCTAAATCACTACTACTTTAAAGGGTCATGTCTCTCGTTTTCCCTCCCCCTAAAAAAAGTTTGGAGAATTAGGGATAATGACAGCTTTTGGAATATTTTTGAATAACAGGACATCCACACATTTTTTATATGGAGAAAGACAACTTTTACATTTTTTTTATAGCCTGAAGGACAAAAAAAAAAAAAAAAAAATTCCGACGCGTCCTTGTTCCAGATTTTTTTTTTCTTTCTCTTTCCTCCTTCATTTTCGAACGCTCATATCTTTTGATCTAGAAATCCAAACGCAATAAAAATTTCACTGAATTTTTTATTTTTTGATTCTATTCTTTTTTAGACTTGGTTCGATATAATTACATCATTTTTCGTGAGATTCACTATCGAAATTCACTCAGTGGATCTAGCCAGTGAATCCTAAAAATCAGTGAATTTCGTACAATAGTGAATTTCGACAGCGAATTTTCTGAAATCACGCCGGAATATGTTGAATATGGTATCAAAATAAAGAGCATGAAAAAATAAAAAATTGGTGAAATAATTTCCAAATTTAGAGTTATAGATTGAAAGATATAAGTGTTTAAAAAAAAATAGTTGAGAGAGAAAATGTGTTGGGTTTTTTTAGGAAAATTAAGAATGATGACACATTTTGAAATATTTTTAAATAAGAGGACAACATAACATTTTTTTTATAGGACGAAGGACAAATTTTATATCTATAGGCTAAAGGACAAAAAAAAAAAAAAAAAAAAATGCGCTGCTACTCGCAGGCATACCTGCTACAATTTGTTTTCCTTTTTATCTTTCCTTTCCGATTTTCAAACGATAATATCTTTTGATCTAGACCTCCAAATGCGATGAACCTTTCATTGAATTTTTTATTTTTTAATACTCTTCGTTTTGAGACTTGGTTCGATATAATTATATAGTTTTTCATGAGATTCACTGTCAAAATTCACTCAGTGAATCTTCCCAGTGAATCCCCAAAATCAGTGAATATCGACAATGAATTTCGAACAATAGTGAATCTCGACAACTTTCGGAAATCACGTCGGAATATGTTGAATGTGGTCTCAAAAAATAGCATGAAAAAATAAAAAAATGGTAAAAGAATTTTCAAATTTAAAGTTCTAGAGTGAGAAATATGAGTTTTTGAAAATGATAGATGAGAGAGAAAGTGTGTTCGTTTTTTTTTTTTTATAATTCCGCTAGAAATTAAAATAAAATAAAATAAAATAGTTTTGTCATTTATACAAATATTCCAAAAACCTGTTATTCTCCTTAATTGATGAAATGTTGGTGTGTTTCTCCCTCATTTGAGAGGGGGAGGGAATTGTGCCAGGAAAATTTAAATAAAAAAAAAAATAGTTTTGTCCTTTACGCAATGTTTGTGTCTTTCTCTCCTATTTCCCAAAAAAGTTAATGTAAATACTTAAAAATCTATATTTCAAAGATTCAAACCCTTCACATGTATAAAAAACAAGTTTATAAGATATTTGAATTTGTAAAATAAAAAACGTGTTAAATTTATTTGATAGTTGAGCAGCATGGCATATGGCGAACATCATGTTCAAGGACGGAGGCAAGTAGTATACCTAGGGGGGCTAATTAAGCTCATCCGGAAAAAAAATAATTACACTAAAAAATATATGTAGACCAGCTCGATTCATAAAATATTCTTAATTCACCCCACCCGACGAACCGGATATAGTCCATTAGCCCACTCAAAGTTCAAATCCTGACTCGTCCTTAATCATGTTGATCATGATGCTTCAAGTTCAGGGGCTGAGACAAGAGAATAGTTTTAAGTGTTTTCACTGAGATGGTAGTAGAAGGCAGTGTGGCATGGTTGAGGGTGATGCTTATAGTCGTCGAGAAGAAGTTAGAGAGATTTTATGGTGCAACGGTTGTAGGAAGGTTATCAAAAGTCAAGATACATTAAGTTCTCTCATTTTTACTCTCTTTCACATAATACACTTTTATCGTGTGTGAGAGGTTAGAAATGAGTGGTTGTAATGTATGTCACTTGGTAAAACCTTCCTACAACGGTTGTATTTTAAAATTTCACGGTTAATTATATCTTTATACTTTTATAAGATGTTACTTATAATTTTGTAGTTATTTACAATTTCTTGAATTGCAGTAAAGAGATTGCATGTAGAATAATCAAAATTGTTTAATTTAGTTAAAGGTCGTGGATACTGCTTATTTTTTTAATCGTTGAAAAAAAATATAGTGGTTGAGAAGGAAAAACGCGTGTTTTGTTCCTTCTCAACCAATATCTTTTTTTCATTATTTTTTCCCATTTTCAGATCTTATTTTCATTCATTACAATTCATGAGCCCTTGTTAATTACAGTACAAAACAAAAATGGGATTTCATAGAGAATTAAGCCATGAGCTATGTAGAGCATCCTTGTATATATATAGTCTGCTTCCAAGAACAACATTATTTCTTGATTAATTTTAATATATCACCCACAAGATGTAGAGAGCCTGTTACCAATACCTAAAAAAAATAAAAATAATTAAATCAGTGAAAACACACGTCCTAGAGCTTAGAATCGACTTTCCACTTGTCGGTTATGAGAATCAACCAGATGAAAGTCGATTCAACGGTTTAGAATCGACATTTAAATGGTCGAATGTTTTCGGTATGGTGTCATGATAAAAACTCAGTGATGCCTCTAAAGACGGAGACGCCCAGAGACAACAATATTTTGTCTTTTTTCATACACATGTCACTCATCCAACAATATAATATATATAAAAAATGCAGAGCAAAGGTCATACACACAGTACCTGAAGTTTAGCAGACTGGTTCTTCCTAACACTCTCTCTGAGCCAATTTACTGCCAATGGAAGTGAAGGAAAAACACAGCTATTTTCCAAATTTCGCACACTTTTTCCTTCCTCAAATGTAAATCCACTTTCTTCTACAGTCTCCATGTGTTTTCCTGAAAGTAATAAGATAAATCCACTTACTTTATGCAAAATAAGCTCATTGGACAGATCGTAGCACCGACCTCACCCGGACTATGAAAACTACCCTTTTCAGTTGTTCATAAATGATGACACTAATACTTGAAGAGCAAACAAACCTTTATCTCCATGGATAAGGTTTTCCCATATTCTTTGAAGACTCAATTGCCATGTTAGATCAACATGAGTATCGGCTCGAGGCAGAGCACGAGTTCCCACCTCGTGATAAACAGATGCGTTCGGTACAAAAACAGCCTTCTTAAACTTAACTCCTGAAATGCTTTGCCTAGATAAGTCTCAGATACATAAGAAACAACTTACGGTATAACTAATCTGCGTTCAACTTCGCCACAAGACAAGACCAATCATAATAATAATCGGAAAACTATTTTAAATGTCAATGAATTTACCATGACTAGAACACGCAGTCATCAGACGTGGAAGGAGCAGCTGAGGGTCCCTCACTGACATACAATTGAACAGCAAAATCTACAGGTGTGTACAAACAGGTCGGTCAGTCAGAAGGCAACGTCAATACAGTTGTGTGAGCGTACGAATTGGACATACCATACAACATACTCATTGAGATAAATGCATTTACCGGTGTGAAATTATTTCTGTAAATTTCATGAAGACTTGTCTGTACAGGCTGATGCAGAGCTCTTGAATCATTTGGGACTCGAAAACTCAATGATTCAGGCTGTTGAACATCGGCTTTAATTGTGGAAGAAAACCATTTTGCACATACATCCATACTTTCAGGACTGTGGGCCCCATCCAGGTAAAAGACCAGAGATTCTGGGCTTTCACTCTGAATTACATGATCCGGAACTATTTGAGCACGCCCTTGCATTGCAGCTGTTGACAGCCCTCTAATGAATTGCACAGGCAAGGTTGTCTATATCCACAAATGATCAAAATAATCATGATAAACACAAACAACAGAACGTAATGATGAAAAAAGCATAAAGACGCTTTTTGTCTTTTTTGTTTCACGATTTTCCACTTATATCCCCGACGTTTCATCTCGACACTTCCCCCCCTCATCTATCTATTTTAATTTTCAGGTCAAAGTGTAATATGTTCAAAATCTAGCCTTGAAGATACGGCATGCTCCAGCCAATAAAAACTTAACACGTTGCAAAAAAATGGATATGAGGGATAAAGGTGTCAAGATGAAACATAGGGGAAAGAAATGCAAAATCATGAAAGAAAATGGACCAAATGTGAATTTTTATCCCTACTCAAATATCGTCTGACAATTTCTATTCTAGTAATGTTCACATAACATGTCCCTCATCTTATGAACTGAGATCACAGAATATTAAAAACCCGAAATACAACCAAAATATAGCCAACTTTACATACAACCCGCATTACAAAACTTGGGAACTCGATTTCACAACTTAGCAAAGTTTCAATCAGAAAGACGGAAAATGCATCTGATAAAACTTACTGTATCATTAGGATAATTGACCTCGAGATGACCTGTCCGTTGAAGCCAAGTAAAACACAAGGCAACCGCGAGTCCAGCATTTACATATTGGTGCTCTCCGTCCAGTCCAAGGTGTACGCCTCTCAGCGAATTGTGATTCAAAGGAGGAGCTACTTGAAGGTTTACCTGTTGATGGCTTGGTTTTTTAACCTATATTAGAATTGTTTTTTTACCGTTTCCGTTTACATGAAAAAAGGGGATGAAGACACTCTTGGTTCCTTTTGTTTCACGATTTTTACACTTCTATCCCCAGTGTTTCATCATGGCACTATAATACCTCATCTTTGCAGTTCTTTTAGACGTTTTTTGCCTAGCTCACCAGCTAGTACTGAGTAATCAAAAAGTACATATACAGCGGTACATAATAAAAAAACTTAAGTATCGAAAGAAAGAGATTTCTAGCTCACATTCAAGTCCGAAGCCTTCTCTTCAAGTACGTGCATGGCTTCCTCCGGCTGAGGTACAGTAAAGGCTGGCACGCCACGCTGGTTCAAATCGAGACTAATCAGGCGTAAGTGCAACAGAGCACCGAAAGGTTCAGGCCAAAAAATTGGACTGAGAAAAATAATCAGCTATTACACATGTAAAAACACTAAATATATAGTCTAAAAGATACCTTGAAAATCCCGGCCTTCTCTCCTGCAATTTGCCCGAGGGTATTTCCTATTCAGATTATAAACACAAGATGTTGATTATATAAAAAATCTGGGATTTTTTTACTTCAAAACTACCCAAAAAGGAGGTATGGTGCGGAGGTCGCACGTTCAAGCGGTGGAAACGGCCTCCTAAGTAAATTATACACAATAAACACTAACCAAGAATTTCCATGTGATCATATCCGAGGGATGCTATGCCGCACACGACAGGCTGTTCAACCTACAAGAAACGTCATATGCATCTATAAAACACAAATCCATGAAAGGTGCACAACATTGAAAAATTCACGTATTCAACAAATCATTTCATGATGAGATATATATAGTTATCATACATTGTAAGATAAGAAGATTTCTCGTGCATACCACATTCGTTGCGTCATATTTTCCGCCTAAACCAACCTCTAGGATAGCTACATCTACCTGCATAATAACACAAATGGAAGCTTTTGACGTTATTTTCTCATGTGACTTTTCCGAACTCAACTAAAACTTATAAGTGCATCGATCCTACCTTCTCCGCCTCAAATATTTTTATCGCGAGGAGTGACAAGAACCGAAAATAGGTAGGCATTGGTACCTTCTCAGTGGATTTTTCCTGCAAAGGGAGACAGACACACAACTGTAATGAGAGAGTAACTTACAACATACGAATCATCGAAATAAACAACAACAATTTATATATATGATAAGAGATAATGAATTTAAGACTTATAGAAACGATATCCTTAAAAGTGCTACAAGTACTAGACTTATATAACAAGAAATATTGTATACAAGGGTATGATATAAAATGACACATGTATGTACCTTCAGTTTATCCCAACACCACCAGAAATAATCCAGAAACTTCTCTTTATCGATGTCGACACTGAGACAAACAAGCGAAATGACAAATGAAAATACTAGTTAATATGGTGCAAAGATAACATAACCATGGCCAAAAGAGTAAAAGAAGCAAGTTTACTTGTAAGCTCTGTCACTCACCCATCAAGCCTAAACCTTTCTCGGATGTCAATGAGGTGTGGGGAAGTAAAAAGCCCGGTACGGAAGCCATAATTTCGTAATATGGACTCTGTAAAAGTGCAAGTTGATCCCTTCATGAATCAAAAGACAGAAAAATAAGTTACGTCTGAACAACATGAAAAGATAATGACAAGCAACTCAACTGGCCCGAGCTGTACCAACTTAATCAATGAACAGGTGAATATAGTTGCCTAAAACATGTGAAAAGCAAGGCCGACGTACATAAAAATCCAGCGTATATTGATTCACATGCTTTGAACAGGAAACACAAACAATCAGGCACCAATAATATATAGATCTGATAAATACCAGACGCAGAGCCAGCCCTGTAGATATTGGGATATATCGATCTAGGGGCCTTTATTTCTGGGTGTGACATACTTTTTTGAAAACAAAATAACTCAATACCTTTTCTAAGGCCTAGGCTCAGGGCCGGCTTTGATCGGATGTTTACAAGTTCTAGGAAAAAGAATGCTTCGTCTGCGGGCATTCTAGTAAAAATTTATGTGACTTATGATGAGGATGATTTCCACATTAGTCATTGCTGCGGTATCTAACCTCCCGAATAGGCAATCATGGTTGAATCCATTATAGGAGGAAATACTAGACAAGTATAAGTAAAACAACGACTATAACGGTTTATGAAGCCATTTGCAGTACCAACAATAGTTGGAGTAATGCTGCTGTCATAACGAGATTAACACTACAAATTCCACAACATGACGTGGCAGACGATGCCCCATTGCCATATCAGTTGTCACCTCATGTTATGGCATTTGTAGTATCAATCCAAATGTAACAGTGGCATAACTCTGTTAGTATACCCTTCCTGGACATATAACATACAAATGATTTTCAAATTAAAAAAATTTGGAAAAGCCATTTTCTACTATTTAGCCAGCTTACTTTTCCTTTAGTGCCAGCCACATGTATAATCTTCATCTGTTTCAATGGTTCCTCTAATTCCAGTATCTACCATCCAAATACACTTTGTAAACCTCCAAATAGCAACCCAAAAAATAAACCCAATATACCTTACAATTTTTAAATTCAATAATGTTATTGTCACAACAAAGTGACACAACACACTTTTACACTATTAATTATAGTAAGACTCATATCAACCAATATGTGCCGCTAAACCCTGATCAATGATGTATAATTGCGGTGTGGTCATTTGTTGTGACTTTTTTTCTTTTTCTTTTTTTGGAACTAGCGCCACAAGTTGTCACAACAAGGTGACACGACACACTTTTACTTTATTGTTCACGGTGTAGGACTTATTGAGTGGCAGGGGTCCCACCATCACCATGATCAATGGTTTCATCATGACGTCGTGTCACGTGACAATTTTGGGTCCCACCGTGATCAATGGTGTGAGTGTGACGTCTTGTCACGTGACAATTTTGGATATCACCGTAATCGATGGTGTCGGTGTGAATCGTGTAATGTCGTGTCATGTGACGAAATTTTGTTGTGAAACTAGCATTATCATTCTCTTTAGATATAGGCGTATATAAAATAGTACCTTTAGGTAATCGAACATCAAATCAAATCGGTCACCATGGTTGCTCTTCTCAGCTCGACAACGTTTCGTAATCAGGGAAGACAATGCTTTCATTGCCTCGTCATACGGAGACGCCTCCATTTTCTCCAATCCAACATCACGATTTCCTGCGCCAAACATCAAATTCAAAACCAAAATCATAACCTCCGCGTCCTGTACATCTACGAATTCGAATTCAATTTACAGCTACAATGTACATGCAGATGCAGTGTTCGACAAAACATGCAAAAGAAAACATGTTTCAACAGCCAAATGAAATGATTGCAAAATAAACAAAAATGCTGGCAAAAATTATACAAACCATGTTCTGAATGTGGCATCTTCGACTGGAGAGTAATCGAGATGCCTGAATTGAGAGCAGAAACTATGATGAATTCATCTCTATTATTTACGGTGGTTAAGAGCGGAGGAACAGGAAAGGAGTGGGCGGAGGATGCGGTTAGAAGTGACCGTTGGTATGGTGGTTAGAAGTAGAACAGGGATATCGTTGTTTTGCTTGGAGGAAGACGTGGTAGCTGAAAGAAGGTACTTATCTATTTCTTTTATTTCTTTGGTGGCAATTGGATTTCCCATCCCAACTTTTAAAAAAAAATGATGCTATAAATTAGCGGCATTATTAATGGTATTACAGTCGATTTACTCGGCATTAAATTTTTTTCACTCAACACCAGAATCGAATTTTATGTATAATTTTAACTTTAGAGAAGTTAAATTTTATTGTTGTGTCTCAACGGTAAATTGACAGTGATGTTATTAACAATATTCATAAATTACGTATCATGATCAATGATGTGATAGTGTCTTATATAAGTGATAATAATGACCGTAAATGTTGTAGTCGTAGCATTTCTCAAACCAAAAACTAATGTTAGTGTGACAAGTATCTAACTAAATAAATATCATAAAATGATTCGATAATGAGACCGCTTATTATTGATACTAATGAGATTTTTTCACTAAATGTCACGTAATGAAATATCTCACTGTCATATCATATTGTAATATATATTGTGTCGGAATAAATGTGGAAATAACATTATTCAAACCAAAATGTCCGGAAAAAATTGAAATACAAGATAGAAATGTTGGATCAAATGACATCTATTAATCATTATCCTTGTCATTTCTATTATAGTATTATTATTTTTACAATACAACTGTGGTAGCCGGTAGAAAGGTTGTATTAAGTGAGCATTAGATACTTTCATTTTATCCCCTTTCACCGTACGTATCATTACTATGTGAAAGAGACCATAAATAGAATGGAATGGTTAATGTCACTTGATACAACATTTATACAACACTTGTATTATAAAATTTGTCATTATATTTCACATAGTAGGGATATGTATGATGAGAAAAAAGATAAAAATTAAAGTATAATATATGACACATGATATAACCTCCTTATGACGTTTGTATATTAAATTTCTCAAATTTCTTCACTAAAATCCTTCACCTGCTAGTTAAGTAATTTTGTCTTTCCAAAATTTGTTTTCCTTTTTTTTTTTTTTTTTTTTTTAAAGTTTTTCTGTAACATTAAGACTTAGAGGTTATGAAAATTTATAAGAGAGGCTTCAGGAAGCCCAACACTTCATAATTTCTTGATTTTCTTGATGTAGAGTGGTAAGCTTGAAGTGCAACGCCCGCTCAGTTAGGATCTGGAGATGTTGGAATAGTGTCTTAAACCCAATCGGGTTGGACCGAATCCGACCAAGGTCGGATCATTCTACTATTTCTTTATGTTTATACATATATAAAATGAGAACTTACATCATTGTTATATATATTCTTTTAAAGAACCAATTATGAATTGTTATATGATAACGCCTTAGTATTAAATCGTGATAGATAAACCATGATGATAGGCGATTATGGTTGATGAGATCTCTAATCACTTTAATAAGTTTGATACTTAAATGTCTCAAGGTGATGTACTATTAAACAGGACATTGATAATATAAAGCAGATCAGCAGACGTATTAGATGTCTTCGTCTTTAAAGGCGAGGATAGATCTCGTCATCGAAAGTGTAGACACACTTGGGTATGCGTGGGCGTGTATTAGAGAACGCAGACGTTAGATCGGACCCACTTACACGGATAAGTGTCACACTATGTGGCGGTTGTGTAATTATCCTTAAGACCGAGTCTTCGTGGCATCACGGTGTGGATTGTCATGCTTTGACACTATTGAGGCTTCCACAGCCACGGGCGATCATGCGGTAGTGATTGGGTATGATCATCAAGAAGCGCGGAGTATACATGATTGGTCGTCCGGGAATCGCGTATCCTATGATTGGGATCGAATATCGAAATGGCCTTCTTATAAGGAATGTCTTACTCTTGTGAATCTTTGCAAAGTGGGAGTAAACAAGTTACTTTGAGAGAGCATGATATCGGATTATAAGATACGGATCGTTAATATTTGACACTCGACGCACGACCGTATGGATATTATTACAAATGATAGGATTGTAAGTTACACGGTAATCGTTTCACATGAAAGGTAGTAGTCATTGCATTTGACTCTTCCGATGATCGGGGTCACGGTGTGTTCTGCTAGACATTATCCCGTGATCGTTAGGCATGAAGGGCATTTTAAGTAATTTGCACTTTGTGTCTACGGCCAACATATTCGAAGCCTATCGGGTCACACATAAGAACATCTAGCCGGATTAAAATGTGGTTATAAATGATAACCAAATAAGGAAAGTTTATCTCACTTAATTATAAATGTTATAGTGGTAAATTAATATGGTGGTATTTATTTATTATGAATAAATTAAATACAAGATATTAATTATGATGATTAATTAAATTTGTATATTGATACATATGATTTTCGAAATTAATGATATATGATATACATGGATTTTGCAAATTAATTAATCATAGTATTATATTATTAATTAAATATATATGTCCAAAATTTGTGTGTGTATGACACACGTGAATTGGATCATAAAGTGGCGCATGTTTTTTGTGTATTAGATACATTTTGTTTTACAGAATTTAATTAATAAGATTACCATAATATTAATATTAGATATTAATAGATTTTGAAAAATAGATTTATGGTAATAAGATAAATATAGTCAATATAAGTATTGACAAAATATTGAAAATATTTAATATAAGATATTGAATATTAATAAGATAAATCAATCAATTATATTTTCCTTATTTTATTGGGAAAATGTTTTCTTCTCCTCCACAACTAGATATGACGCCACTTCTACTATAATTAAGAGGTGGGTGTCATGCTCTTTCAGATAACACAATTCCAAGAACTAATAGTTAGCTGCAAAAAATAGAAAGATCCTATGTAGAGTTGGAGAGAGGAAAAAGCGCCGGTCTAAAGCAACCGGAGTTTTCCAATAGCAATCCATGATGGGATTCCGGCGGGCTGTTCGTGTGGACTAACGGTAGAGGCCGAACACTTGGGCGGCTCTATGCAGAACTACTCTCCTTAGACGGTCAAAGCGTCGATCTTATAGATCAACCAAGGTAACCACCGTCTTCTAGCTTAATGGTTTATTGCTTAAACGAAGTCGATCTTGGGTCGATAGAAAATAAATTTTTGAATTCCGCTGCGTTCCCGCGTAGATTTCCTAACAGTGGTATCGGAGCGAGCTTCGAGCTTAAGCAATAAGCAGTTTATTATGCGTAGTTAATTTTATCATTTCAATCACGTTATTAAAAGATGAAAGATTTTTTATTCGCAAAAGTGATACATTAAAAATATAAAAAAAAAACGAGATCGGGTGGTGCTCGGCCGACTGGCGGCGGCACCACCACCGGCGGCGGCTGGACGGCGGCGGCGGCAACAGGGCAACCTGCTGCCGGCAGTCGGTTGACCGGTCAATGCTGGCGGATCTCCAAATTTTGTTTTGTGTATTTTGTGATTCAATATGGTTCATAGTTGTGATTGGTAATCCGTCTTTTGTTTAGTTGTGTCATGTGGCTAACCAATGGTTCAAATAGTTTGGCCATTGAGATGCCACATGACATTAAAATAATAATGGTCTTCTTCCAAACTTTGTTTGGAATAGCCTAAGCCTCTTCCAAATATTTGATTTGGGAAAAGCGCTGAGCTCAGCGCATACTTCAAAATTTTGATTTTGGAAAGTGGTGCGCCTAAACTAAAATTATTTTGGCCTTTCCAAATATTTGATTTGTAAAAGCGCTTAGCAAGCGCAGTACTTCCAAAATTTTGATTTTGGAAAAATGACTGCGCTTAAGCCAAATTTAGTTTAGAAACTAATGCATCCCTTTTGATTACGAATCAAAAGGAAAGATACAAAAGAGAAATAATTTTAATTTTGATTTATTTTGGAATAGTTCTAATTAATTAAAATTAAAATTAAAATCGGTTTAAAATTAATCGTTAATTTTATTTCGATTAAAATCATTTAATTAATTAAATGTTAATTAGTTAATTGATTGGATAAAATTATTTAATAGATTAAATGTTAATTGATTAATTAAGACGCAAGTAGTTAAATTTTAAGTTTATCTTTTTCATACGATTTTATTGTATGGATTAGATATAGTAGATATAATATGATTATATGGACCCCGATTGATCATGGACTCGACCGATAGGATAGATGTGAATGATTTAATTTTTCTGTTGGTTTTAAAAATGATTTAATTTTTCTGTTGGTTTTAAAAATTGTCCTAGGCCGTTATGAAGAACGTGACCTAATTTATTTTCTGCATTTATCTCATTCCCGTTAGCTCCCCCCGTGTGCGGCGGGTGTATTAATTTTATTAGATAGAATTAAATGTAACAAGAATGGAGCAGAAGATGGAGACCAAAGAAAGACGAAAATAAAAATCCCATTGGAGAATGGAGCATTAAAGATCCTATTGGCGGCCATTAGCATTTACCCTTAGATTGTGACCCGCGGTTTCATCGATTTGTATTCGAAACCGCACTCAGGAAAAGTCCATGATCATACCGGTTACTTTACGCATTTATTTATTTTGTGCTTGTATTTATTTTATATGATACGATAGATGCATGACTAAAGCACGATCTAGATAAATGTGTAGGATGTATGTTTATAGAGATAGACATATTTATGATGAGACCATAATTAAATTAATTAAGTGAATTAATTTACATAAATACTTCCACCTCAAAAGAATCAAGTTGAAATTGCCTCCCATATTATAATGACGGTGAAGAGCCCTTGTTCGGATCCAACTCATCACCAAAGCAGGGGTTGACCTACCTGCCGGGTATATCGTCATTATCGAGATATGATCGTATGAGATCTCACGAATATTGGGGTTATGACTTGACTAAGAATTCTCGCCGCCACCACCAAAGCGGGGTCGTTTGGATTTTAGAGGCAAGGGTTTGACTACTTCATAAGATGAAAATTGTTAAAGAGTTGACTAGTCAAACAACAAGAGTCGTATGAGATACGATTGACAAAGAGTTGTCTGCCTATTATGCTATTTTCGGCCCACCAGCCAAAGCGGGGGTCGGGGTAGTTTAGTGGGATCTTGTCCACTAAAGAAATTAATAATTCTTGAAAGTCAATTGGAAGTAGTTGACTAGTGGGAGCAAAATCATAAACAAAAAGACCATTTTTGATTTTGCGTGTATAAACAACAACACTCATTTATTTTTATTTTTATGTTGTAGTTTTAGCAAACTTTATATTTATGTTTAATTCTCGATTAGTAAAACCAAATTATGACTGTTAATTTTGAGAAACGTTCTCAAATATGGTTAAGTAATTTTAATCCTTTTAAAATAAGCAATGACACGAGCAATCTCGTTATAGTAGTTAGAGACAAGGAGACTACATATTTGATGGAATACTCCGAGACTTTAATTATTAATGAGAACGGAAGCTCATGATATGATTAAATCTATTGAAATAAGTTTCAACGAATTAGTCATATATTGGATACGATCCAAGATGATCATTCAGTTATACGATGACAATTAATTCAAACGTTGGATAAGAATGACCACATCTAATTTTGGAAAGGTTGTTTACAAAATTGTAAGATTTAAGTATCGACTTAATTCTATCATTGCTTAAAGGTTAATTAAATAGTCAATGTTTTGAATACGATTCAAAAGGATAAATAAACTATTTAATAAACTTCAGATTTTCTTTATGAAAGGAAATTAAAGACATGGCTCTTATGATCTTTCTTAAGTCTTATGAAGACTACAATAAATAAGAAACATTTTTCAAGTGCATAAAGGATTAAAAGGAAAGTTAGGGCATGTGCTTAAATAGAGAACTTATTGAAGTTTCTATTCTAGGCAGGTGAGTTGAGATAAATCTATCTAAGTTCAAGTCAACTCTTAGATATATGATATCTTATGAGTGTGATTAAATTAGAAGGATTAAGTATGAGATATGGAAGGTGAAGCAAACGTTGTAACACTTACCACACTGGATCTAGTAAAGCGATAAAGGAACTAAATAAATGTTATTATGTTCGGTTCTTATGAAGAACATACTTTCAGATTATTTGTTAGGATTTAGTAGACATATTCAATCGTAAAGAATAAATGTTATTCCGATAAAGTTGGAAGGTCACTGAATCTAACATACTAGATTGATGTCACTATATAGATGATATATGTGATGGATCTCAACTAAATATTTGTATGGTTATTATCCTTGATTTATGGTTACTCTAGGCACAGTCTCTCTGGAAGAGAAGCGTGTAATTAAACGTCATTCTGATGATGTTAAACCATATGATTATGAATCATGGGTTATGCGTATATTATCTAAAGATGACTAAATGCCCTTTTAAGAAAAGGTTATGAAACCTAGAAGATTGACTAAAGCCTAAACATATTGATGTTTGTTGGCTTGTGACAATTTATACCATAAACAATTGTTTGTCTCTCTCTTGGACTATTTTTAGAAATAGTTGAATGTACTTATTGAAGTACGACAATTCGGAAATCCCGAAAAGTTCGAGCTAGTACGAATATGAGATTGATGAGCTACTTAGGAATTAATCTTCAATTGGATTGAAGTAATTAATGCCTGAAGGGTGTTTCAGAAGTCGTCTGAAAAGGAATAAGATTCTCCTTTGAAGGATACCATATTTGGGATACGCAATTAGATTGTGTTCCCAGAATGGAAGCAACACTTTATATGATAAAGATGTGACGCAAGCCATGCGAAGTATCCCTTACCCGTTTCGGGATAGTGCCCTTATACTTAACCGAGTTCCAAAGATAAAGGTTGAATAAATTCCATATTAGATGATAATGTCGAATCTATCTTAACCGATGATTTGAAGTTGTCGTAGGCAGAGTCGGAAAGGCTTGGAGCCTAGTACGACATATGCAACTTTGTGGAATATCTTAGCTAGCACGCTGGATATTATTTACTCGTCCGCGGAGCAAAAGGTGTTTGTCTCCAAACATGCTGTCTTCTAAAGGAAGTGTTTCTTCCAAAAGAAACAGTGGGAGTGAATCAGATCTCAAAAGAGTTTGAGAACCACAAAGATATATTCAACCAATGGAACATGAGCAGACGCCGCATAGCGATGAGGTGTAGAACATCGCTCGATTGCACACAAAATTCGTAAGTCTGTGGATAACCTCAAGCCTGAAAAGGTTGTTGGTACGTTCATCTTGAAGAATGAATATCTCACGACTTATGAAGGAATGTTTGAAAGGCAAGATTGAGAGATATGGCTAGGAGCCATAATATCTGAATTAGATTCCATCAGTGACAACCAGGTTATAAACCTAGTCTGTCTTACCTGAGGAATGTCCTGTAAGGTGAGCCCGATTCTATTCGGGACTATGCTTGTTGTAACTTCGTATCATGGCTATATGATAGTGTTGAAGGCGCGAAGGCGTAAAGCTCGATGTTCATAGACGATGACATGATATGTAAGCCCACGAGATTCATTTATGGACTCAAACAAGTTTCCCTAGACAATTTCTTTGTTTGATAATCAAAGAAGTTTGATTTAGTCAAAAGAAGGATATGCCAATGTGCAATATGGATAGTGGGAGTGTGTTATGATTTTTGAGTAAGGTATTGGATATCTCTCTCAAGAATTATCGCCCCATGTCACAGTCAATTAATGTTTGGTAGTTCAAGGTCTTTACGAAAGCACTTGGATTAGCAGTTCTTATTTTGGAAATAAGAATCTATAGCGATAGATTTAACTGCTGTTAAATTATTGTTTACCTATATAGATGTGATGCTAAAAGAAGTTTAGCATAGATCGCAAGATCTATCTGTGTTAGGACATTGGTCCTAAAGATGAGGTGAAAGATGATGCTTATGGAAGGTTTCCTTCGCTAATGCGATATGAACCATCTTATAGATGATGCCGGATGTTCATAGTCCATGAATAGTCATGAGCAAGTATGAAAGTAAATCTGGTGAATGTCGAGAATATCCTTAAACAAGTTAAGGAAAGGTTCCTAGTTTATTGAAACTTGGAATTAAATAAACGTAGATATACTGAGGCGTAGATCCCGAGTTTTACGGGCGCGAGTGGGAGCTCTTATGCTGGGTTTGCAATCACTTTGAAAAAGTGATACGTTGAGTGGAAATGTTCTAGCATATGGGTCATTGTAAATTCTACAACTAGGCCAAAACACAAGAGTGCCTTAGAAGCGCGTGCGGGAGCGATACATGGATCAGAAGGTTCATTCACGAACCTTATACGGTTCTTTCACCTTTTCTATATAGCTGATATAGTAAGTGGATTCATTGCTTGAAGCAAGGACCGTGGTCTCGTCAGAGATTTGTGTGTGTGTTGAGGCGGTTCCTTTGACTTGGTCATTTGGAACATGATGTGAAGATAGTTCGAGTCCCCACGGATAGCGATCCGTTTATGGCTAGGTGGGTTAAGTAGTATTGCATGAGATTCTTGTGTTTCAACTTGGTCTTGTGTGTGCTAGTGATTGGTTTTAGGCCAAGTGGGAGATTGTTGGAATAGTGTCCTAAACCCAATCGGGTTGGACCGGATCCGACCGGTCGGATCATTTCTACTATTTCTTTATGTTTATACATATATAAAATGGCTTTTCTGTTTGTCATATATATGTTCTTTTAAAGAACCAATTATGAATTGTTATATGATAACGCCTTAGTATTAAACTATGATAGAGAAACCATGATAGCGATTATGGTTGATGAGATCTCTAATCACTTTAATAAGTTTGATACTTAAATGTCTCTAGTCGATGTACTATTAAACGGGACATTGATAGTATAAACAGACTAGCACGTATTAGATGTCTTATGTCTTTAAGTAAGCGTGGATAGATCTCGTCTCATCAAGTGTAGAGACACTTGGGATGACACGTGGACGTGTATTAGAGAATGCGACGTTAGATCGACCCACTTACACGGATAAGTGTCACACTATGTGGGCTTTGTGTAATTATCCTTAAGACCGAGTCTTCATGGCATCACGGTGTGGATTGTCATGCTTTGACACTATTGAGGTTTCCTCAGCCACGGGCGATCATGCGGTAGTGATTGGGTATGATCATCAAGCACGCGGAGTATACATGATTGGTCGTCCGGGAATCGCGTATCCTATGATTGGGATCGAATATCCGAAATGGCCTTCTTATAAGGAATGTCTTACTCGTGAATCTTTGCAAAGTGGGAGTAAACAAGTTACTTCGAGAGAGCATGATATCCAGATTATAAGATACGGTCGTTAATATTTGACACTCGACGACACGACCGTATGGATATTATTACAAATGATAGGATTGTAAGTTACACGGTAATCGCTTTCACATGAAAGGTAGTAGTCATTGCATTTGACTCTTCCGATGATTCGGGGTCACGGTGTGTTGTTGCTAGACGCTATCCCGTGATCGTTAGGCATGAAGGGCATTTTTGTAATTTGCACTTTGTGTCTACGGCCAACATATTCGGAAGCCTATCGGGTCACACACATAAGAACATCTAGCCGGATTAAAATGTGGTTATAGATGATAACCAAATAAGGAAAGTTTATCTCACGACTATAAATGTTATAGTGGTAAATTAATATGGTGGTATTTATTTATTATGAATAAATTAAATACAAGATATTAATTATGATGATTAATTAAATTTGTATATTGATACATATGATTTTCGAAATTAATGATATATGATATACATGGATTTTGCAAATTAATTAATCATAGTATTATATTATTAATTAAATATATATGTCCAAAATTTTGTGTGTATGACACACGTGAATTGGATCATAAAGTGGCGCATGTTTTTTTGTGTATTGGATACATTTGGTTTGTAAGAATTTAATTAATAAGATTACCATAATATTAATATTAGATATTAATAGATTTTGAAAAATAGATTTATGGTAATAAGATAAATATAGTCAATATAAGATATTGACAAAATATTGAAAATATTTAATATAAGATATTGAATATTAATGAGATAAATCAATCAATTATATTTTCCTTATTTTATTGGGAAAATGTTTTCTTCTCCTCCACAACTAGATATGGCGCCACTTCTACTATAAATAAGAGGTGGGTGTCAAGCTCTTTTGTACAACACAATTCCAAGAACTAATAGTTCTTGTGTAAAATAGAGAGTTGGAGAGAGGGGAAAAAGGCCGGTCTAGCAACCGGAGTTTTCCAATAGCAATCCATGATGGGATTCCGGCGGGCTGTTCGTGTGGACTAGCGGTAAAGGCCGAACACTTGGGCGGCTCTATGCAGAACTACTCTCCTTAGACGGTCAAAGCGTTGATCTTATAGATCAACCAAGGTAACCACCGTCTACTAGCTTAATGGTTTATTGCTTAAACGAAGTCGATCTTGGGTCGATAGAAAATAAATTTTTGAATTCCGCTGCGTTCCCGGGTAGATTTCCTAACAATCGAGTCCTTATCCGGAAAAAAAACGTTCGACACGTATAATATTAAATAAATTCAATATTATACGTAAGCCTTTACTACGTCGTGTCGAGTTTAGCAAACGGAAGCTAAAAAGACTCGGCAAGCATCATAAATGATACAAAGAAAATATACAAACCAACAAAAAAGGTAGGTTATCCTTACAACAACGAAAAGAAACTTACAACATATGATGTCTTAAAGAAAGAACAACAAACTTGTCTTACACCCTTGAAAAAAAGAAATAAAAAGTACAACACGATCTAAAAGAAAAATACATCATTGTCTAATACAACGTCTTTGAAATTGAAAGGAATTATCATAGAAACTTCATAATGGCATCGTCGTCCTCAAACATCATCAAACTCCTGATCGAGCTCAAGATCTAACTGTTCATCTTCTCACCCCACAAAGCATACAACAAAATGCAATGTAGGTAAGTACAACGTACTTAGCAAGAGTAAGAAGCTAAAGCATAATTAAGTTCTATAACGAAAAGGTTCATGTTATTATTTAAATTGTCTTTATGTGACCGACACGACTCTAGGGTTCACTTCATTTTCATCAACATGTTGTGACTATTGGTTTCTAGCTTAGCTTATCTGTGTTACATCAGCATTCAAGGGCATTACGCATGGTGCTACTCACCACGAAGTAACTGGGTGCAACATATTGGTGGATCACACCAATAACCACGGAAGCCTATTCTGGTAGACTCCGATAGTGCACACGTTCGGCGAAGTCCCTCTGTACGTAGGGTCTCGGAACTTACGGGGTGGTGTTCCTCCATACGTAGGGTCCAAAGACTTACGAAGTTATCCACTTTATCTGAACGCCCACACATCGCGATATAGACTTGTGCCTTACCATTAATGGATTGCTGTTTAATCTTTTTACTACATAAGTATGTTTATTATCAATTGTTAACTAGCCACCTAAGTATTTCAAGTAAGCTCCTTCACCTCTACTACTCTCTTTCCTAGACCACTAGACACGGACAAGGCCTAGCACATACACAGACATTTAGGAATGCTAATTCATCAAAGCACAAGCCAATCATGCTCCTCCGACGGTCCCGAACTTCAACTCCTTGAAGAGTACATTCGATTGCACGAACTAAACGCATCCAAGCTCAATCATGGCATGTTCATGTTCATTTAATGTTATCAGATCCATTAGAACGTTTCTAAACCAAGTATAGTATTAAAACACATATTTTCATGAGAAACAAGGGCAAGAGTGCGCTTGCCCTGGTCAAGCATGTGCTTGTGTAACCATTAGCATTCTATTTTTCATTCAGCCAGCGCAGGTGTACGCTTGCCCTGGTCAAGCGTGCGCTTGTTTAACTAATAACATTCTGTTTTTCATTCAACCAGCGCAGGTGTACGCTTGCCCTGGTCAAGCGTGCACTTGTGTAACTATTAACATTCTGTTTTTCATTCACCCGGTAGCAGTGCAAGCCCCGCCTCGAGCAAGCATACGCGTGTGCACCAGAAAAGCCTAAAACCTGCAATTTTCTGCACTTTACGATTTCCAACCTTTTCCCAACATGATTATCATAAAAAACACAACGAAACAGCAACAAAACATGTTCTAAACATTACATATCAAATCATACCACATAATAACATCTAGGCATGATTTCTAAGCACAAACCAACTCTAAAACTTAACCTTAACATCATAAAACCTTATTTAAATTTTAGGAAGAGCCTCTTACTTGATCAAGCAAAAGCCAAAGCACTACACCAAGAAATCTGTAGCAACTTAGGGCTTCAACCCAAACCTTTCCCAAACTCGGAGATTTTGATGTTAAATGGAAACCCTCTTCACGCTGATTCTTTTCCTCTATTCGATTCCGAATTCCGTCTTCTAAAAAGTGAGAAAGGGAGAACTAGTTTTGCCTTTATCTCTGCACTTTTTGGGAGCACTTAGTCTACTAGAAGGGGAAAAGAAAACTTCTGACAACCTCTCCTTGAATCATGGGAGGTTGTCTCCAAAAATAACTCACATGATTAACTCCCAAAACACACAATGATTTCTATTAAAAGTGTTTAAGTCCATTAATTGCAAATTAATCCTCGTCGTCATATATATAAATGCTTTAGTCCAAAATTATACAAATATAATATACCAAACTTTACAAATTGACACGTCTGCCCTTTCCCAAAGTTCGGGATATTACGTGAAGATTATGATCTTGTTCTTTTTCTTACAATATTTCACAGTGTTGATTGCTGTTTTATTTTCTCTTTTTGTTCTTGTATTTATACTTTCCAAGTTGTAGATCAACCGTTGGAAAATGTCTGGTCCTCATTTATTTCCAACTAGCATTAATTTGAAATTCTGTCAGCTTTTGCCCGTTGGTTGATATACTTGGTATTGAGTAGTCGTAGCTTGTCAGCTTCCAGAAATTAGCTTTTAGCATTAAATGCTATCTCTTCCACTTGTATGATTCTTAGCCGTAGATCACAAGTTGATCTTATGGTTGGCTACTCGCCCTTTAATTTATCACTTCTCTTGTCACTTAGTCACTTTAGCATAAGATTGAGATCTGTTTTGTTGCTAGTCCATTTGTAGTCCGTTTGCTCTAGGTGGTCTGTTTTTGTGTTTGCTCAAAGACTCAAAGTCTCATCCGTTTGCTCTTTGTCGTCTGAAAACATATCTGCTTGATCTCTAGTCTGTTTGATGTTTTTCTTGTCCGTTCTTGGATAAGAGTCTGGTCTTCAAGTCTTCTTATTTTTTGTCTTAGACTATCCTGATTTATTCTATCATACAAAAGATTAAGTATGACTAAACCTATACAATTATCATATCAGACTACTAATCAAACATATACCTGGTTACTAAACCAACTATTTTTGGTATCATCAAAACTTCTAATATGTGAGGACCTAACACAATACTTAAACAATCATTAATAAAACATTCAAGCGATGATAGGTCTTTAGCCGGTGAATGCTAAATAAGGAATCCGAATCAATTATGATGGAGCAGAGGCCCATGGAGGATGCAACATAGATAGCTTGAAGGATGGCTATTAACTCAAGATATTCCACATCAAGATTGCCATAAATTCTTTGGGAGACAGATTAAGTGATCTTACCACAGCTTTTGCTAAAGATGATGCCAATGGAACTTGCCTCTTCCGAAAGTGATGCAACTCCATTGATTTTACTTGTTCATGGAGGAGGAGGGCTCTAAGAGGCCGGCCAATTCGTGGCGGGGCTATGTGAGAGGGGTGTCGTAGCAGCTTCGATAAATTATGATGCTTCCTTTTCAGCATTGAGAATGAGGCGTTTAGCATTTTGTTCAGCGTTGTCGAAATTTTTTGAACATCGAGATTTCCATACATACCATAGTATGATTATAATGGTAGAGGAATCTTTTGTATCAGACTTACTCGAGAGGAGTTCCAAGAAGCTGGCGAAATCATTGCATCTACGAAGAGCGGAGCTGATGAGACCGCAACTAGTCTTCCTCCAAACTTGTTTGGGCAAGTCGCAATGGAAAAGAGCATGGCTCATGTCTGCTTGGTGAAAACCATAGATTTGACATGTGCCGTCTCCCATGCCATGTCACTTTAACGAGGCTCCAACAAAAATATCATCATGAAAACAACACCACATGAAGTGTCGCATGCAAGGTCGGTCGGATAGATAGGCTCTAACATTTCCGTCATGTATCATCACAGTGGTGAGAGAACGAGGTCTTGCTATCATTCAACTCGGGATGATAGAGTTGAGCCGCTAAGTGGTATCCAATCTTAACCGTAAAAAGTATTATCCACATTTTATCATTTTCCACCCTATCACATTTTTCTATATATAAAATAAATAAATAAAAACATAAAAAATGACATTGTGACATTTTTCTATTAAAGGCATTAAAAAAGAAAAAAGGACAGTATTATTAAAATTTGAAGATAGAGACGGGAAAGAATAAATGAATGTAGTGGTGGGTTGCGGGTGAGTGAAGGGACTGACACTTGTTGTGAATGCGTATAATAGTGGTCGTTGGTTGTTGCCTTTGCTTTGCCGTATTTTGCGGAACGCATTCTTTTCTGTCGTCTTATTCTTGTTTCAAGCACTATTAACTATACTCCTGCGTTTACACTCTTACCTTCGTCTCTTTCCTCCTCCCTCCTCCCCACCGCCACCGCCACCCCACCCCCACCCAAGCAATAAATACCTTAAAATGCAGTCAAACTCCGGCGACCGGAAAAGCTACCTCAATCTCTTGCATAAACGATTTTAGCCTATTTCACTTACGTACACTACTTTTGCTCGCTCTTGTTCTCGACTTTGGATTGTTGGCATTTGATTCACAGGTTTGGGTTAAAGTTCGGTTATTTCCTTTTTTTTTTTTTTTTTTTTTTTTTTTTTTTTTTTTGTTGTTGTTGTTGTTTGTTGTTGTTGTAGCTAGAGTTCTAGAAATGGTTAACACCAACTAATTAATGGCAGATGTGCCGCCGGTCAATAAAATTATACAGCATTTTAGTGGCAGATGTAAAAGATTTGACTTTACCAATTATTAACCTCAGGAAAATTAATGATACAACAACTTTAGTTGTAGATAATGTGGGTACGTAGCATAATGTAGTGGAGAGATAGTGGTGGTAGTTGTAGTTGTAGTTGTAGGGAATAGAACCCCTCACGAAAGAAGCTCGTATTTAGCTAGTTAGTCTTTGTAATTGTTCGTTTTGTTTAGCTTAGCGAACTAATCTTTAAACTCATTTTCCTAAACGAACGAAAGTCAAGTTTTCTTGCGAATGTACAATTATGTTCATGTCGGCTTATACAGGTAAACCCGTAAACCAATGTATAAGCTACAGGCCGAGCAAAATAACCAGTAAACCAATCCAAACCGTAAACCGATCCAAACCAATCTGAATTAACCAAACCAATAACAAACCAAATCAATTGGTTTGGTTTGGAATCAAACCGAATTGCATTGGGTTGGTTTCGGATATTTTTAATTATACTCAATCCAATCCAATCCAATCCAAACCAAACCAAACTTTTATACATTACTTACCTATTACCCGGCTGATCCAATATAACCAATTTTGTTTTTCAATATAATCCATTATATAACAATCTTATTTCTACCACTTAAAATTTAGCAATAATGTAGTTTAGTTCAACCTTTTGCTCCTTTGATGTAAATATGTAAATCAATAAATGTATGTATGTAATTATGCAACTATGGAGGATTGATCGTAGTTGAGTTATATTGTAATGTGTTGTTAGTTGTTCGTTGTTTTAAGTTTTTCTTTTTTTTTAATTTTTTTTTTAATTTTTTAATTTTTTTTTTTTTTTATCATTTTGGTTAGTTAATTTATTTTAGTTTGGATGTAACTATTTAGATTTTATGTTAAAAAAAATGGTTTTGTCATGTTTTTTTTTATTTTTTTATTTTAAGATTAAGTTTGTTAAACCGAAACCAATTCGAACCAAACCATTGGGGTTGACTTTGTTTTGGTTTGGTTTGGGGAACGAATTATGGCGCTCCAAACCGACCCGAGTCTTTCAAAATCAACTCAAACCTACCCAAATCAATCCAAGCTCAGTCAATCCCTCCGTTATGAAATAATTGAGATAGTTGCCAATCAAGATTTGTTTCAAATTACTGAGGCAGTCACATTTTCAATGCAGCATTTATAGTGTTTTTCTACATCTACCCTTATTTATTAAGGAGTGAGAGAATAAATACAACATTATATTAATCATAGACTTAGGGGTTTTTTTAGTCAATTTGGCATTCAAATTAAAGTATCAACTCACATCTTTAATATGCGTGTTTTTAGCAACTGCCTCAGTTATTTCGGAACGAATGGAGTAAACTTTAACACATAATATGACAAATAATTTATTTATAAAAAATTTAACACATAATATGATAAATAATCTATTTATCTAATAGACACTCTAGAGTAATTTTTTAGAGTTATTTTATTGAATATTTATACTTAATGCTTTTGATTTTATAATGTTTGAATATTGATTTACACTTTGTTATTTATATGCATTTGGACTTTATTTTCTATGCTTTAACGAGTCAAATTAGAGCCGAGCTTAATCTAGAAGGTAAAAATACATGTATTAAGCCAAATTCGTACACGAGTTTGAACACTTATTTATTTATAAACGGAGTAATGATACAGACACAACCGTAGTGACACAACGAGTACCACAACATGGATCTACACCATTGATCACGATAGACTTAATCAAGATCAATGAGTCTACATTAGGAATCAACGGTGTAGATACACGTTGTGGCACTCGTGTCACAACGACGGTTGTGCCCGTATCCCTACTCTTATAAATGGGCCGTGAATATAATTTTTTATTCATTTATTAAACGAACTATTACAAACAAGTTTGTGGCCTAAACAAAGTAACAAACACATGTTTGGACAAGAGATACTTTGCTCGGCTCGTTAACAACTCAACAGATACTTGGCTCGTCAACAGCTCTAGTTGCAATGGTAGGGTATTGGATTTAATATTTTTTTTTATAGAGAAATGCTACAAATTGAGATAACATAATTTTACATAATTGATCATAATGTATGATATATTAAGTAATTTCGATCAGCCCATCATCAACAGTTTGATGTATGACATATTAATTAATGTAAAAGTTTATTTAATCAAAGAAATCCTTGTAAAATTTATTCCAATCAAATTTGGCCATGTGGCCTGACTTGTCAGCAGTCACTCCCATTTTAGCCCAGCTCCATAACGGTTACTCCAACGTATTTTCTTTTATGAAACCAAAGATGTCTCTTGTTCTCTATATTTCATTGGATTTCTGTTCTTGTTTTCTTCGTATTTGTTCTGTACATTAGTTAATTCCTAGAATCATTGCAGCCCTTCTTGATTACATAATGTAACCCTGTTCTAAAATTTGTAATTACTTACTTGGAAGATAACATTTTGCATTTTCTATAAATACTCTGTAATAAAAACATTAGTTGCTGCTATTTTTCGCTACAAGCAATAATAAGAATTTGATTAATCTTGCAATTTTTTCCAGAGTTTAATTGGCATGGACTTGCTCTCGTTTCACCGTCGTTCTACGACAAAATCAGCTGCAATGATATGGATTGCCATGTTTCTATTGATGCTATCCGACAATGGTTGTTTAGCAAATGCAAATGCAAATGCAGATACGGATTATTTGATTGGATTAGGAAGCTATGATATCACTGGTCCTGCAGCAGATGTAGCCATGATGGGCTACGCAATGCTTGACCAAACCGCTTCCGGTATTCATTTTAGGCTACGAGCTCGGTCATTTATCGTTGCTGAACCGCAAGGGAAGCGCGTGCTTTTCGTTAACCTTGATGCTTGTATGGCTTCCCAATTAGTCACCATTAAAGTGCTTGAGAGGTTAAAGACAAGGTAATTTATGAATATTAATTAATTTCAGACTTTACTTGTTTACTAAGTTATAGTAGAACTTATTAGTTAGTCTTTTTTTTGGGGTTTTCAGATATGGAGATCTTTATACTGCAGAAAATGTTGCCATTAGTGGGATTCATACACATGCTGGTCCTGGAGGGTATTTACAATATGTTGTATATATTGTTACATCTCTTGGATTTGTGAGACAGTCTTTTGATGCCCTTGTTGATGGAATCGAACAAAGCGTCGTTCTTGCACATGGAAATCTCCGGCCCGGGTCAATATTTGTTAATGAAGGTAAATTATGTGGAGATAGATAAACTTTGCATTATTTAAAGAGAAACTTGCTTCATACTTAACTGAATAATCTGAATTATCAGGAGAAATTGAGGATGCTGGTGTGAATCGTAGTCCGAGTGCTTATCTGAACAATCCTGCATCAGAACGCGGTAAATATAAGTACGATGTTGACAAGAAAATGACCCTCGTAAAGTTTGTGGACTATGAATGGGGGCCCGTGGGAAGCTTCAATTGGTTTGCAACTCATGGAACATCTATGAGTAATAAGAACCAGTTAATAAGTGGAGACAATAAAGGGGCTGCGGCTCGTTTTATGGAAGACTGGTTTAACCAGAAGAATATCGGTTCAACGGTGCATCATCTGAATCGAATGAAATCCTCGAAGAGTGTCGAACATCGTCCCGGTTGTTGATGAGAAACGTAAGTTATGTTTGTCAAATTCACATGTATTATATATGAGCCCGAAAAGCAAAATGTGTTTGAAATGGGACGAATCTTGTGGATGCAGATAACGAATTACTTGAACTTGCTGCCTCGGTTCAATCTTCTTCGCTAAACCGACAACACGGTTTATGAGCATGGCTGGACGAGTAAGGAGTGCTTTCGGAAGGCTGATCGGCCTCAATTCGTGGTTCGCGTTTTGTCAAACAAACTGTGGTGATGTCAGTCCAAAGCGTGCTCGGTGCATTCTGTAACGGATACTGGGGTTGCCTTGTGATTTCAATCACAGTACCTGTGGTGGAAAAACGAGTTGTGTTTTGGGCGAGGACCCGGGTAGGCGCACACACAGAGACGCACACACACACCGCTTTCGGTTTAAGTCAAAGCATAGAGTATAATTGTTTGAGCATTCTTACATACATACATGACAGGTACCCGGATGAATTCGAGAGCACGCGTATCATCGGGGACAGGCAATTTAAAGGGGCAGTAAAACTTTTTAATACTGCATCTGAAAAGTTAAAAGGGAAGGTTGATTATCGTCATACATTTGTTGACTTCTCGAAACTCGAGGTGACAATTGAAAACAATGAAGTAGTGAAAACATGTCCTGCAGCAATGGGGTTTGCGTTTGCTGCCGGGACAACCGATGGGCCCGGAGCTTTTGATTTCAAACAAGGCGACGATAAGGTATTGGATTTTCCTACCTACATCTTCAACAAGTAACTTGTTTTCTTGATTGAACCGTTTTTTTGATATGATATATCTTACGAAATCATTTATACAGGGTAATCCGTTTTGGAAATTGGTGCGTAATTTGCTTAAAACGCCTACGCAAGAGCAAGTTGATTGTCAGCAACCGAAACCCGTTCTTCTTGATACTGGTGAAATGAAGGAGCCTTATGATTGGGCAGTGAGTTTTATCCCTTTTTTTTTTTACGACGTTTGCGTTAATCACAATTGAAATGATGTTTAATCACGTTTGTCAAAACTGCAGCCGTCTGTACTTCCGATCCAAATGTTAAGGATAGGTCAGTTGGTCATTCTGAGTGTCCCGGGAGGTAAAAACCGTAACTTCGCATCTTATTCTTCTCTTCGGTTTTTGCACATATATACGTACAAATACATGATGTCTTCATTGCTTTATGTATACCAGAGTTCACTACAATGGCTGGGAGACGTCTACGAGATGCAGTGAAAACCGCTCTTATCAGTAGCAAAGAGTTTGATAGCAGTGTTCACGTTGTAATAGCCGGACTAACTAATACTTATTCACAATACATCACCACGTTCGAGGAGTACCAGATACAAAGATACGAGGTGTGTGTTTCACCTCTTCTCTTATATGTTCATTCGAATATAAAACCGTATAATTGACTTTAAGATCTCATCAGGGAGCCTCGACTTTATACGGTCCACACACACTCAATGCTTATATTCAAGAGTTCGAGAAGCTGGCTAAAAATCTAATAACCGGACAACCGGCACAAACTGGTCCATTACCGCCTGACTTGCTCAGCAAGCAAATAAGTCTGCTGACAGCTGTTGTAGTCGACGCAACACCTCCAGGTGTGAAATTCGGAGATTTAAGCACGGACGTACCTAGCAATTCCACGTTCAAGATCGGGGACATTGTCAAAGCTGTTTTCTGGACAGGATGTCCTAGAAATGACCTAATGACTGAAGGTACATTTGCTCTTGTGGAATATTTACAACAGAAAGATATGTTTGTGCCCGCTTATGACGACGATGATTTCTGCCTTCGGTTTATATGGTCTAGACCTGCAAAACTTAGTCCACTAAGTCAGGCAACTATTGAATGGAGAATACCTGAATCGGTTGTTCCTGGTGTTTATAGAATACGGCATTTCGGTGCTGCGAAAAGTCTGTTGGGATCGATTAAGCATTTCACCGGTACATCTAGTGCTTTTGTGGTGGTAGCTTGAGTTATTTCTCAATACTACTTAATTACACACAACACAATGTTGCAAATAGCATTTTGTAAGTAATATTTTACACAGATGACGACTCTGATTTTTCTTAATGACAAACTGCTGCAACTTTCTTCATACTTTCCGTTGACAATATATATGTATATATATATTGTTTTATAAAAACCAGAATCAAACCAAGCCAAACCACCGGGTAAAATAGTTTTACCCAGATTTCAAACTTCATTTGATTTCAAAAATGGTAAAAAAAAAACCAAAAAAAAACAAAAAGTGCTATACGTCTATCGAAAAGGAACACCGACATAGTAAAAACGGGACAATTTTAAGCCACAAACATACTCAAACAAATACCAACATAGTAAAAACGGGACAATTTTAAGCCACAATTCCTGAACAACTTCCATCATATCATAATCATATCATATAACATCTAAAAGTGCTATACGTCTATCGAAAAGGAACACCGATCTTACCCAAAATACAAAGTAAAGTAACATTATTTTGCTTACATTCTGCGTAGGTTCGGTGTGTCATTTCACGTGCACTTATCGTTCATTCTTTTATGTTACAACAACAACAACAACATCAACCGCAGCTCCTCGTCCTTGATTGCTAGCTTCAGCCAAAGCCGAGTAAGAATGAACACAATGAAAATATATAGTTTCCAAATTTATCAAGAAAGGTCTTTGTGAGTATACACAACTCCTTTATCCCCATTTACTATTTGCCCATTGCCTCTTCCTATCCTGCAAATGCAATAACAAGTTTAAAGTATATACACAGGCTTAGCTACACACAACTTCTACTACACTTATTTCGGCACTTTTTCAATAGTTTTAAGGCAACGGTATACATACCAACGGGTGGTTAGCATACCCTCGACCCCCACGGGCCCACGAGCATGAATTCTACTAGTACTGATTCCAACCTGCTCATTCCATATAGAGAGAGATCCCTGTTTTTATTATTTGAAAAACTTATAGGATCATTTCTCACTTCAGATTGAGTAAAGTTACATACCTCAGCACCTAGTCCAAATCGATAGCCATCTGAAAACCTTGTGCTTGCATTGTGGAATACCGCAGCACTGATAATGTAACAAATTATGTAAGCAAAAAGTACTATCAGTTTGTAGTTACGACAACTTAAGGCTGTAAGAGAACCGGGCTACACGTGATCGTGAGTTACTCGAACTCGACTTACAAGGGTGATGGAATCAATTCGGTTTTTTTCGAGTTCGAGCTTTAGTCAAGGTAATCGAATCATATTTACTTATAAATCATTCATTACAAGTTAAGTCAAGTCAAGTTAAGTTGTTTCACGGATTAAATGAGTCCAGTTCGATCTTACCATATTTAATAGAAAATAAAAGAAATCAAATAAGATACTCAAGCTTCCAAACCGAGTGGAGATGTTTAGAGTATTAAGCAAGTCAAGTTCGATCCATGCATTTTAAAACTCGAATGAATTCGAACCTAGTTTTGTAAGAGAATGTAAAAGTGTATAATAATGTTTGAGTTTTGAGAGAGATGGTAATTCAACCGAGAACATACCTGTCAACTTTACGTAAAAACAGATCCGCAACCTCAGGGTCATCAGTAATTATGCTATCAGTGTGTGAACTGCCAAGAAGAAGGGAAAAAAATTGAAAAACATTAACTATAAAAAGAACATATTTTCAACATACATAAAATAAAAATAATAAATAAATAAAAACTAGCTTGCCTCCCATGGCGATGAATATGATCAATTGCAGAATTCACATCATCCACTATTTCAACAGTGCAAGCCAATGTACTGTATTCATAATGAAACGAACGCGCCTCCGGAATATCCAGAGACGAACAAGCTCTAGGTCCGCCGTAAACAGTAACACCTAAACACAAATTCACATAATTCTCCATTAAAAATTTGTTAGACAGCTAATTAGTTTCAAGATTATAATAATGTTAAAAGAAAACCCACCTTGAGTTTGGAGTTCCTGAATTAAATTGTTGAGATTACCATTCTGCACCAGATCCTTGTGAACAAGAAGTGTCTCCTGGAAATGGAAAAACAATGAGATCACAGAGGGTGTAAGTGAACTGGCCTATTCATGAGCTACTCGTATTCGACTCACTTAGAGAATTAGCAGAGAGTGAAAAGCATTTCTGTTGTATTTTTCGGATTCGGATCCTCGGCTTTGAGGAGTCCGGCTTTTCCCGGCTTTGAGGACGTGGACGCATCGGGGCCGCTCGTTTCAGGTCGGGGAGAGAGAGCACACACTTTTGGGCGGCCACGATCACGCCACGTCGACAAAAGCAGGGGAGAGACTGGGGAACAAAAGCTGAGGATCCAGTTCAGTATTTTTCATGATACAGTACACAAGAATACACCCTTATATCACCAAAAACTATCCACCTTGAGATACTAAACATAATATCCAATGGTTTAGGATATACCACATATGTAACAGAAAAGTGACACTTGTCACTGCAACATTTACTTATCAACTTTCTTATCACTTATCATTATAAGACACTCTACTTATGTATATCTTTATCAGACTCATGTGGTACTTGTACTTGATTCGTATTTTTTTTCGAGTTTGAGATCGAAGCGAGCTACTCGAATAGTAAATTGAGCCGATCTCGAGCTTCAAAATCTAGTAATTGAGTTGCTCGCAAATTAATCTAGGTTCATTTTATTATTATACAATTAACTATAATAAGGAATTTTTTATGGAATACTTTTTCATATATCTAATTAATTATGAGTCGAGTAGACTTGTTTCGAGCAATAAACAAGCCAAGTTCGATCTTGCAATATTTAATCAAACTCAAGCTTACGAATAGAGCCGAGTAATTTGAGTATTAAGCGAGTAGAGTTTGATCTAGCATTTTAAAACTAGTTCGAGTCCGAATCTAAGCCCGAAATTTTTTAGTTGAATCAAACTATTGAGTCGACTCGCCTCGGCTTGATTTCACGTCTAGTACTATGTAATAAAAGGCCGTTTAACGTAAGACACGTTTTGTGAGGAAGAGTACTTTGTAGTAACGTACCATTGCATTGCATGCAGCAGGATAATCGATCTTGGAATCCAAAACAATTTGCTTTGCCATATCCATGTTAGCAGACTCATCAACATACACATGACAGATTCCATCTGCAAGGGAAAAGAACTTCCAAGTAAATATGCAAGCGAGTTATCGAAGATATACAAGTGCAAGATCCCTACCGGCATGTCCAAGAACTTGAATTTTTGTAGATGCCTTAATTTGGGAAACAAGTTTATTGCTCCCTCTTGGAATCACAAGATCAATAACATCATCAAGCTGGAATAGAGACAGACGAGTATACAGGACACAGGCATAAGACAATGTGATTTTCGAATAGAAAAGTGCTCATAACTTTAACTCCTATACCTTAAGCAGTTCCGGGATATCCTCCCTTGATGTAACAAGGCCAATAAGTTTTTCTCCTATGCTCTGTGGGATTGCTGAAGCGACGACCTGATTACGGTAAAGAAAAAGGAAAACATAAATAAAATGACACTGATATGCCTTGAAAAAGAAGGTAAAAAGAACTTTTTGTTGATTAGCAAACCTTATGCAACATCGCATTTGAACGTTTGGCTTCCTTTCCCCCTTTCAATAAGAGCCCATTTCCACTTCTAATCGCCAATGCAGCTATCTACGCACAAATCAAAAGGAAAACCACAAATTCAGCTGCACTGAGCATGACGTTGCTTAGAGTACAAATGCACATATTTTTTACAAGTTATTTATAAGAAAATCGAAGGAAAGCCAAGTTCAGCACATTGAACATGGGAGTGCTTAAACTACAAGTCCAAACACAGACGTTTTACCTGGACCAATGCCTCGGGGCGAGACTCAAAAATGATCAAAAGAACTCCTAATGGAGAAGACAATTTCTCTAAGATGAAGCCATCAGAAATCTGGACAAAAAGAGGTCAAGATCACATTTCAACTTATCAAGCATTCAAACATCATTTTCCACATTAACTTAATAACTTGTATCCTAAACAACTGAATCAAGAAGTTGACATGATTCCCAGCAGTGGCAATTTACCTCTGTTCTTTTTAAAATATGACCAATCGGTTCATCCATCTGAGCAAGTACACGAATCGAATTTGCAAGACTTAAAATCTGCAAAAACATGGGGTAGAATTTAAACATGGTTCAACAAGTTTATTACTTGTACCTTAATCGAGAGCAAAATATAGTCGAACAAGGTTTTACCTTTCCGGGCTTCAGGGCGAGCCTAGCTACCAAAGATTTTTCATATCCAGCCTCTTCTGATGCAGCTAAATCGCCTGTATTTTCAGCAATGATCAACCTTTCATTTGCTATCAGAGAATCCGCAATATCGAGCAAAATTTTACTTCTATCTTGTGAAGACAGTGCCTGCAAGATAAGGAATGACATAAGCTTTACATAACAAACCCTACTAGATGACAATTCCAAAAGACACTCGGGTTCTAAAACCTGAAGTTTTCGTGAACATTCCCTTGCTGCAACTGCCATCTCTCGAGCACCAGTATACCCAATTGAGATCCATTGATGAGCATCTCGATGAAAGAGGGTTCCGACCCGTTCTCCGTTAAGAACTTTTATTATATTGCCCGCAGAAAACCCGCTAAAAATGGATGTACATGGGAACGTCAACGTTAAGAAACATAAAAGAAGCATGCATGAAAATCCTTCATTTTCAAGCCCTCTGACTCCCAAATTCAGAAGATTCTGAATAGTAAATGCACGTAATTCAACATTAATATATCTCAACTTAAGAATGATGCATGCTGTAAGCTCAAATGGCAGTACTTTTCAGTTAAATAAGAACCATTTTATTCTGACCTGGTGATAACAACCGGAATGCCAGCATATGCTGCATAAACAGCAGCTTTGACTTTAGCAGTCATACCCCCTCTTCCTACTCTAGACTTGTCCCCAAACGTGATCAAACCTTCGTGTCTTTCCTTGACGTAAGTGTGAATTAACTTTGACTGTGGATCCATGGGAGGACCGCTGTAAAGACCGTCAACATCACTCAAGAAAACAAGAAGATCAGCTTTTAGCTCCAATGCCAATAGAGCAGATAAACTGTCATTGTCCCAAAATATTCCAAAGGAGTCCTGGCAAAGAAATTATACATCAGTATAAGGATCGAAAAATTATGCATCTTGGGAGAAGCACATGTAAATATTCAGGCTACTATAGAAGAAAAAAATAACAAGGTTCAACCAAAATGATCCATCTGGCTAATAAATACGTACACATGGACACACATTAAACTCTACACATGCAAAAATCTAGCATAATTATTGTCAGCATAATTATTGTACGCCCTAATATTTACGTTCTACCAATATCATATCCTTTTGCTTATGTTGCCAAATATGGATTTACAGTGATTGAAGTTATTAACCCCTTACTTAAGTACCGTATCAATGTCCATGGGAGACAAGGAAGAGAACATACCTCATAGGGTGCTCTTCGGGTACTGACAGCATCATTTTCATTGAATATAGGAATAACTTTTAGTTCTAGCAATGAGTTTACAGTCTCATTTAGTTGCCTCCGAAAATCAGGATCTCTAAAATCATTATCTGTTACAAGAAGCTGAGCTGATGACACATCCAACTGTACACAAGCAACACAAAGAAAATGGTGAGCAATGGACTAAACCTAATGAAGCTTTCATTGTTAAGCTCATATTATTGCTTTAGCGTTATACGTAAGCGGCATGAGACTGAAAACCAGTAAACCTACCTGACTGAACAATGTATCATACAGAGCCATTAGGCCATTTTGTCCAACAGCTGCACAAGCCTTCCCATCAAGCTCGAGTTGTGGCTTTTGAAGGTCAGAAAAGCTGAACACAAAGTTGAAAAAAACGTAACAGTAAAGTTTACTATGAAAACACAAGCTTTCATGTGCATTCGTTCTTTGTTGGAATATGAACAATGCCATATATACTATCACATGGAGTACCGCTTACAAAATGTTGAGGCTTGGATTTTATACCTTTAGAGGGATCACAAACAACTAGAACTAGTTGTCCAAAAGATGTAAATATGTGGAAACGTATGATGTACATACATACACAAACGATTACCTGCTGTTTACTAATCTTCTGTATCTGAGGCGCTGTCGACCTACACCGACTGCACCTGAAGTCACCAAAATAACCTCATATCCATCAGAAATGAGTTCTTGAATCTGCATATTACATGTATCAAGAGAAAATCATAAATATTGCAAAGCCAAATTCAAAGAAAAATAGTAATATGACTAATACTGGAAGTCACCTGCTCACAGACTTCTCCTAATCTTCCAAGTGCCAGTCTTCCATCGGCGCGAGTGACAACAGCAGTCCCAACCTTCAATTTTAGTCAATACCGTCAAAACAAAAAAAGAAGTACTGACTTCTACAATTATGATCAAACCTAATTGAAAGTCTTAGATTCTTAAAGAAAATGGAATAATAAATCACCACTAAAGCATAATAGTCATAGATATTGGTAAAACTATTGATTGCTTAGAGCATATTTATGTGTATTTTTACATATATGTAATGCATGTGTGTGTATGTATATAAATATTTATACGCGTATATGTGTGTGTGCGTGCATATATGTGTACGTATAAATTACACTTCTTAACTTTAAAACTTCCCTCACATGGTAAATACCAAGAGAGGGCATATGATAGGGTATATCAAAACTCAGAGCGGTCACAATTACAGCATGAGCTACACACACACAACGCATATAGATATGCTAAGAGGGACTGAATTGGAGACAAGTAACTCATGATGCAAACTGTTTCCAAAGTCCCCTGCCTATTCGATACACTGATTATTTTTCCATTACAACCTGTGATCATTTAGTTTGAACTAGTTTTACATTTTTTTTTTATTATTACTGATGCTTTTCTTTCTCCTTAAAGAACATGACTTTGAAACTAATTGAATTCTGATAAGAAGCTTCAGACGTAGCATCAACAAAGAAACCATGAAATTCATGCATTCAATGTGGACTGATTGCAGGGAAGGATTATGGAACTGTCTCTGAGTGATTAGCATCTTTTAAGTGTTCATTTTGAATGTTTGTATGGCCTCGGTTCACACATTCGTAAACTCAATGAATGGCTATGCAAATAATGCAATCATTCCTAGGCTTCCCCTCAGTGGTGGAGGCAGATTCATCTATTTTTTGTATCTCCAAACTTAATACCAATCATACCTAGCAAAAAAAATCACAGGGGAGAGTACAAAAGAGTCACCGGGATCGAACTCTTATATCCGTTTATTTTTTCTTCACACAAATTTAATACCGGATATATCTAGGTAACAAAAAAAAAAAAAAAAAAAAAAAAAATCATTGGAGATGGCTGCACCCAGAGCAAGAAGGGTGCGTCCGCCTCTGATGATGATGATGTAATTAGTTTTACTGAGGAATTTATACATACAGCTTCCTTACTATAATTCCTCACCAAATTGCTGGAATCAGATAAAACAAAAAAATGAACCTCTTGTCCAACTTCACTAAAACTCCAAATTTTTATACATGCAAATCAAAATGCAGCTCAAACAGAAGAACAAATTAAATCAGCAAAGCACATCAATGATCGGGGCACATGCAAATTGGGGAAATGACAATTAAGCAAATCAATAGAGGATTTTTTTGTTACGACCTTTATAATTATACGCTTCACATCTTTAACAAATGCTCGAGTTGAATCCATGGCGATTAACAAAATGCCAATCCAGTTTAGCTCCTATGGACTATGGAATTTCTCCTTTCTACAGACGTGAAGAAAGGGGAACAGCAGGGGGGGTTTATGCTTCTGACAGTTGGTTTTGTTATTGCGTGGGCGTGCATTTATATAGGCTTATGGTCATGGACATGGAAAGGAGAAAGGCACTGTGGAGGAAAAACTTATAGTGAAAAGGGTATTTATGATTTTTTTTAAAGTAAAAATGTAAAAATGTCATAAAATTTAAATAAAATACTTAAAGATTATCATTAATGAGTTAGTTTTAATATTTAAAAAGCTGTTAGCCTAAGAAAAAAAATTAAAAACTGGTTGAAAGGGATTAGGAACAAAATAAAATAAAATAAATGCTCTTTAGGGATTCGACACTTTTTTTCGAAACGAAATAAATTTCAATAATAGAAAAATAAAATTAAAAAATCTCTTTAGGGATTCCATAATGACATACGTATAGGGAATTACAAATATTTTCCAATCGATAATTTTTTGTTTTTTGTTTTTTTGTGCCCATAATGGGATTCGAACACTGGTTTTCATGTCAGATTATAGTTTAGCTCATCACTAAACCGATGCACATTGTGCATCTCTTTAGGGATTCAACTCTTAATTATTGACATTTTGTGATAAAAACCAAGTGGTAAGATGGTAATTATTACCGCACAGACTATTGGGATGCAATATAAGTCAAAATATGGTGAACTATTATGACTTAATTTGAATCGAAAAAGTTAAGTGTCTTTCATACCAAATACCGGTCATTTTTCTAGGGTCCTAAATCATAATACCGGTCATAAAACATATTTCATACCTTCTTACTCCAATTCGAGCAGAAAAAAATTCAACATTCGGCCTATATTTGAGTCAGAATAAATAAACGCGAAAAGTTAAAGGTGAAATTAGAAGAAAAAAGGGTAATAATAGAGTTACTCCATCAAATCTACATCATTTTTACATCTAACATAATTTTGTGGTTGTGATTATTTCAATTTTTTTTTTTATAATTTTTTTACTAGTGAAAAATATACGGTGAGATGGTGATGGTGTAAAATTGTGTAGATTTAAAGCACTCTATCACTCCATAGAAAAAAAAAAATGTGAAAAGATATTTTGGGCTAAATTACAATTTTAGTCCTCTAACTAAGCTTTAATTTTGATTTTGGTCCTATTTTTCTCCGCGACAATTTTAGTCCTGTAAGTGGTCTATTTTTGTAAAAATAGTCTGAACACCGGAAAGACCACTTACAGGACTAAAATTGGTGTTTTTTCCGGCGACAATTTTAGTCCTGTAAGTGGTCTTTCCGCGACAATTTTAGTCTGTAAGTGGTCTTCGGCGTTGGGACTATTTTTGCAAAAAAAAAAACCACTTACAGGACTAAAATTGTCGGGAGAAAAATAGGACCAAAATCGAAAAACAGCAGCTAGAATAGAGACTAAAATATAATTTAATTAGTGATATTTTGCTTTATAAAATATATATTTACAAAATAAATCACACAATCAGTTAGAAAGTGGTTGGCTATTTCGACTTAATTAATGACTCAATATTTGTCACAAAACACACTTTATAAGATCTGACTAAAGTTATGGCAGAAAATTTTCCAATCTTTTGCCTTAAGTTGGTTCTCAATTAGTACGTGCGAAAAAAAAAAGAAGATATTTTAAAGAGTAAAATTAGAAATAAATTTCTTTGGGCCAAAATATTTGTTGTACGATAAGATATTCACAACCCCTCAAAAAAAGAAAAGAAAAAAAGACATTCACTAATATTAACTTTCAAAATGTATGCTAGTTTAGAAAATTGTTTCAAGTATACTTTTAAGAGGCGGTGGGCCAGAAGAACGACATAAGATTGAAATGGTGAAATATGACAGTTTCAAATGTACATGGTTGAATTCATTATTGAATTCAAAACTTTTTTTCCATTCTAAAATTCAGGTATTCGTAAATGGTAACATACGAGTCAACCATCTACCCACCGGAAATTACGCTGCTGAGATCAACGCCTCATGATTATAACGGATTGTGTTACTGCAATTAATTCTAATCTATTCGATCAACAAATAAGAAAAAAATTATGGGCGACATACGCAACAATTATGGTTCTGCACCATTCGATGTCAATTTCGCATAAGTAATCACAATCCGATCGGGAAGAAGTGAATTGACATGAATAAATGGCGAAAGGGAGTGAGAAAATCAAGAACACTGAGTAAGTATCGATTTTTTTTCTAGTCAGGCAAGAATTGTGATATGTGTTGGATAATTCCTTTTGATGATTATAAAAGTTTTCTCTATGTGGGAGTATTAGAGAAATTGTTTGATTGGGGTGGATTATGAATCGAATTGATTGTATAGTGAAATTGATTGTGTGTCCTCTTGGGAGTAACTGCATATGATGTTGATGAATCGTCCGGTTTACTTTGTTTGATTTTTTGACAGTGTAACTGCATTCGGTGAAACTACGTGTATGAATGTGTTACTACGTTATAGCATAATCGAGTTACTACGTACTTGGATTCTGAATCGAATTTGGTGTATATTGAAATTGATTTCGTTTGTTGTTGGGAGTGACTGTAGATGCAGTTGATGTATCGTACGTTTTAGTTTGTTTGATTTTTTTCTCAGTGTAACTGTATTGTGTGTTATTGCATGACTTTGTATGCACAAAGTGGTGTTACTACGTCTAAGTATAATGGTGTTAATACGCCTTATGATTATGTACCTGGTCTGTTGTATAGTGAATTTGATTGTGTGTGCTGCTGTTGTTACTACATTTGTCGACTTTCACTGAGTTACTGATGACAGTTAAAATATACCTATTTATGTCATCAATTCTAACCTTAAATCGAGTTAATTATATATATTTCATATTAAATCACGTGTTTATATTTATTATTTAATGATAAGTGATTATTAATGTGATAATTGGTATTTAAATGTTTTTATTATAAAAGAGCAATTAATTGTGTGATAAATGCCGATTTCGCAGATCGTAGCGAATCGGGAGGATAATTGTCATGCAATCGGAAATCTCAAGATAAATAAGGAAGAAAATCGGAGCATTAATGAAGAGACAAATCAGATCAGCATAGAAGAGTGAAGTGGGGAACAAGTCAGACGAAGCGAAATTGAAAACGCGTAAAGAGGGAGGCTCGGTCGACCGAGCCATGCCATTCGGTCGACCGAGCGTAACTGTTCGGTCACCCGAGCCTAATCAGATTAATGCGTGCATATCTTCTGGATTCTCCCTATGTCGGCTACAACTCCTATATAAACAGCAGCCACGATGCTGAGAAAACAACCAACCTACAAAACACAATACTACAATACTTTTAGTTTATCAATATAGTTCTTTTTATTTTATATTATGTTGCTTCATCACGGAGGCGATGGATTCATCGATTAGAGATTGCATTAAAGGAACGGAGGACCCTCCGTCTACGAGGTAATGTCTATCCAAATATGTCGCTTTTATTCGTAGATCTATTTTATTTCGTTATGGAGTAGTCGTTTGTGTATTGATTTCGTGATGTAGTTAATTAACAAACCCATATTCATGTAGATCTAAGTAAATGCGAAGGCGTTTTATGAGCAAATTCTAGAGTCACCGGTCCAGATCTACCACGGTCTATATGGTTAGATCTAGCCATCAAGATTCTAGTAATTTTTACGTGAACGACTTCGCCACGTCGTGCTTTACATTTTTCATATACACATGTAATAGATCTGGCCAATTTGTTACATCGTTCTCGTAAATTAATATGATATATTGTGAAAATTGCCATGTTAAATAGGACATAAGTTAGCCGATCGTTTAGGAGGTGTGCCAACCTGTCCACGGTGGTTGCCTAGACGAGGTGGCGATTTTAGATCGGCATCCCTAGTTTGGTATAGCATGCTTGTTATATGACGTTCTATCCTGTCCAAGGAAGGATTAAGTAATTAAGCATAAAGATCTTCTATCCGTTCACGAAGTAGGTCGGTTTAGGGGATAGCTCCCGTAGCCAAAATATAATCAACCTTAATGTCTTTTCTGTCTCGGCTTAGATATATAATATATATGGGAGTAATTACTACTAGCGTAATCAATACCGTTTGTTAGAGTCTTATAAAACCATAAAAGTAAGTGTTTTAGTGTCTCATCGTCGTATTGTTAGTCTTTGTGTTTTCTATCGTGTCAACCTTTATTTCTACGTTATTGTTGGTGGAGACCGCCCTTTAATCTATTTTTAGTTTAATAACGTTGTACTTGTTTAAGCCGAGTCTCTCGTGGGATCGACCTCGACTCTATCTAGCTATACTACGATTGAACCTAGTTCTCTTGCTAGTTGGTTATTTAGGTATCGAGTTATTTTTATAACTTGACCGTCATCAAGTTTTTGGCGCCGTTGCCGGGGACTCGTGTCATTAAATTGAGTATAGCTTATTTTATTAAAAGTAGATTCGTAAATATTGTGGATAAGAGTCAGTATATTAAACAGTGTCGTTAAAAATAAAATAAAAATATAAAAAAATATATATAAATAAATAAATAAATAAAAAGAGTTCGGTCGACCGAACCACAGTTCTCGGTCGACCGAGAATTTATTGTTTTTACATTTACTTCGCTGTTTTGTTTTACACAGTTTCTGCCTTGTGTTTTTGTATTTTTCGATTCTGTTTTAGTTTAGTTTTTATTTATTGAGTCTAGGATTAGCCTTTAAAGTTTCTAATAGTTTATTGTTATTTCTATTTTTGTCTATTTTAGAGTCTCGCCAAAGGCGAGAGCCTTGGCGTATTTTAATTGTTTAATTTTGTATTTGTCTTGCAAATAAAAAAGTAATAAATATAAATAAAAAAACAAACAAACAAGCTACCGAATTTCTAAGGATCCAAACGAAGAGCAAGGCGAGGAAAAATCGAAGGAGCACATCAATCGATTTCGGACATGAAAGGATTCTTGAATGAAGCCAACCAGGTAAATGGAAATAATTTTAATAATGCAAATTTTGTTAACCAATTTTGTGGTGCATGGGAAAGGCGACTTTTGCAAAGCTATGCGCGGCGCTACCATTGAACAATTCATTCTCGCTATCGTAGTGCTTAAAAATGCTTGAAGTTTATCACCGAAACCTAATGTCATTCAAATGGTGACAAACTATTCCACTTTTCATGGTATCCTGAATGAAGATCCTGGCATTCACGTGATGAATTTCTTAGAGATCGTTAGTATCGTGAAGCCGAAGCGGTTCCCGAGGATAACATTAAGTCGAGACTTTCCCTTTCACTTTGAAAGATAAAGCTAAGCAATGGCTTTTCTCTTTAGAGGCTAGATCAATCACGACACGGGAGGAAGCGCTACAAAAGTTCATGAATAAGTACTTCCTATCGGAAAGACCTTTAAGTTACGCCAAGATATCTTGGGGTTCAAGCAAACAACCCTGGGAGAGTTTTGATCAAGCTTGGGAACGTTTTAAGGAGTCATGAGGAAGTGCCCTCATCATGATATCCTCTACATGGATTTTAATGCAAACCTTTTTCCATGGATTGAGAGATACGGAGAAGATAAGAGTAGATGCCTCCAGCAATGGAGCGTTTGTTCTTTTATCTCCTGAGGAGGCACGAGGAAAGATGGAGCAAATAGCAATGAATAGCCAGTGGGTAGGTGGTGAAATAGCAACTGTGAAGATGGCCGATAATTTATCTGAGGAGGATTTATCGCATAAGATCCTACATACTCTATTAATCATAAATGATAAGGTGGATGGTATGCATGAGAGGATTCAACGAGTGGAGACTGGAAAAGGGATGGAAACGATTAATCAACTAGAGAATGCGGGTACTAAAGAAGCCAATTACATTGAAAGACAGGGGAATCAATATGGCGGTTACAAACCAAATCATGACCAACCTGAATTCCGATGGAGTGATCCAAATGAAGGGGTAAAACCACACAACACTTATGTACCTCAGCAAGCTCAAACTTACGGTTGGGAAGTTGCACTTGAAAAGATGAGTAACACAATGTCGATTAATTGTGAATCAATTAGCAAATTCCATGACTGACTTGGCTACAAACTTTCACCAATACTGTCAAAAGAATGATGCCAAAGTCACCAACCAAGAAGCCTTAGTCCAGAATCTCTCTCATCAAATAGGACAATTAGCTGAACAACTGTCAACTAGGCCTCCTGGGGGATTTCCGAGCAACACTGATAGGAACCCGAGGGATGTGAATGCGATAATGATTAGAAGTGAAAATGAGCTTACTCCAACAATCCCAAAGAATGAGGAGAATATAGAGGATGTTAGGGATAAGGAGAAAGAGCTGAGGAGGCATTCACACCGCTTAGAAAAGCCCCAGATGAGCAATTATCCTCCATCTCTACCATTTTAGGGAATAGTGATTGCGCAGAAATATCTTCGCGAAGTGAGGTTGTTAAGGTGAGAAGCAACAACCATGGTTTAAAGATTATGTGAATTATTTATCCGGGAGATATTTGCCACCAAACTTGAACCAACAGCAAAAAAGAAGAAGTTCTTTGCAGACCTTAAACACTATTATTGGGATGAACCCTATCTTTTTAAGCGTTGCTCAGACAACATCTTTAGAAGATGTGTTCCTGAGAGTGAATTCCTCGATATACTTAAACATTGCCATACTTATGAAGCAGAGGACACTATGGAGGGACAAGGCTGCCGCTAAAAGTTCTCCAATGTGGTTTTTCTTGGCCAAATCTTTACAAAAGCGCACACGAATATGCTAGATCTTGTCATTCATGCCAAATGACGGGCAATATCTCGAAGAGAAATGAAATGCCACTGAGGAGTATCCTAGAACCAGAAATCTTTGATGTATGGGGAATTGATTTTGTGGGACCTTTCACTTCGTCTGTTTCAAACCGCTATATTTTGGTGACAGTCGACTATGTGTCTAAATGGGTAGAGGCTATTGCTTCACCTACCAATGATGCAAAAGTTGTATCTGCGGTTTTTAAAGAAAATATCTTCATGCGGTTTGGAATCCTCGTGCCATCATTAGTGATAATGGGAGCCATTTCGTAATAAGCCATTTGAGAAGTTAATGGCCAAGTGCACGGGTGAGACATAAGTTAGCTACCGCTTATCATCCTCAAACAAGTGGTCAAGTTGAGGTCACGAACCGAGAGATTAAGCGCATTCTAGAGAAAACTCGTGAACCCAACAAGGAAAGATTGGTCGTTGAAGTTAGATGACGCTTTATGGGCTTATCGGATGCGTATAAGACTTCCATAGGTATGTCCCGTGCACTGCATTGTTTTTGGGAAAGCGTGTCATCTACCGGTTGAACTTGAGCACCGTGCCTTATGGGCTACTCGTGTGTTGAATTTAGATGAAAGTTTAGCCGGAGAAAAGAGATTGTTGGAATTAACTCGCTAGAAGAGTTTCGCATTGAAGCTTACGAGAATGCTCGGATCTATAAAGAGCGCACTAAGAGATTTCATGATAAAAGATCCTTGACCGCACCTTTCAGGTGGGTGATATGGTTCTTGTTTACAATTCGCTTGAAACTCTTCCGGAAAGCTAAAATCAAGATGGTTTGGTCCTTATAAAGTGAGTAAAGTATTTCCTTCCGAGTTTGTAGAGGTAAGTCACCTGGATGATCGAAAGACTTTTGTGGTGAATGGCCACCGAGTAAAGCATTACCTCGGGAATCAATTTGATAAGGAGGAAGAAGTATTTACTCAGGCAATCCTAGTTACAACTAGACCATCATGTGAGTACAGTCGAGCTAACGACTATAACCATAGAACTACTTCTTAAAACTTTTTTTTAAATTTGTTTTTGTTTTTGCTTTTAATAAAGTAGCATGCGCCTATCACGGTTTTTTTCATCTCGCCATGTTCCGAGTCTAAGTTCGGAATAAACGAGGTTTTTTCCTTGATAGCCGTCATGTGAGTTTTTTTTATTTAGGTTTAAATCCCTTTTGGTATTGTCCATGACAGTATAAAGTAAAGTGACTTAAACTGTTTTTAGATATTTATATCTAATTGCTGCCACATTATTTTATAACTTCCATAGACATGGTATTTGACGATTTCGTGGAGCTTGTTTGCTTATACAGGATATGTCTGTCTCTCCACGACGTCTTTGAGGTTTACTCCGATATTATTCCTTCACTTGGGAGCCGTTTCAGAGCTAAGTTTTTTTCCTTAAACTCATTTATTTTTGTCATTGAGGACAATGCCATGTTTAAGTGGGGGGCAAGGGACTTAGCTATATGTTGAAAAAGTAAAGAGGAACGGAATATTGAGGCAATATTGAGCAAAATTTAAAAAATTTCATGGATAAATGCCAAGTTGTTGAACTCGTACCCTTAAACTTGTGAAGTTCTTATACTTAGAATTGATAGGAAAGGAACCAAGTTGCGTGAGTACGTGATCATATTATACTTTTGCGATAAATTGTTAGTAAACTTAAGGATATTCATGCCAACAATTGCAAATAGTTAGGTATTGTTCAACTACTCAACATGTGAATCGTTTAGTACCGCATGAGTTATAATACTTGAAAGAAATATGTGTACATTGCGTAGATAATTGGTTATGAGGACCTAGTGTCGATATTTTGTCGATCGATGTATTCTCGATCTTCTAGCCAACAAAAGCGGAGTAATAAGCTTGGGACGTACTGTGTTTTGTGGTGCATTAAAACATTGGGCTTGTAGTAACATTACCAAAGTAGCCCCGCGATTGTGGTAATATTCGATGCTATGCTTAATCTAAGATAGGGGGATACTCTACGAAAAGTTTTCTTCCTTGAGATTAGTAGTATTCGAAAAATATGCAAAATTGAAAAAAATTAAATTGTTAGAGGCTTTGAGTAGTACTCGGTCTCCAAGTCCAAAATCCCTATAGATACGCTCTTGCTTATTGTTCTAGTGCTTTAACCATTGCGAGGCATAAGAAGTATGAATGCTGATGTTGGTGAATTTTGATATGAAGTCTGCATAAGCTCTAATCTTGCTACATTTATATAAAACCAATGCACATGCACACAATCACTTCGATTCATAGCGAGTAATGAATAATGCTTATCGATGAGCATGCATGATCGGTATGAGTTGACTCGAGTTTCTTGTGTAAGTATGAGTTGACCACGGAAAATGTTGTCTTGGGAATGACTTATTGATGCTTTGTTCGGGATGAAGCAAAGTTTAAGTGGGGGCATTTTGATGATGACAGTTAAAATATACCTATTTATGTCATCAATTCTAACCTTAAATCGAGTTAATTATATATATTTCATATTAAATCACGTGTTTATATTTATTATTTAATGATAAGTGATTATTAATGTGATAATTGGTATTTAATTTGTTTTTATTATAAAAGAGCAATTAATTGTGTGATAAATGTCGATTTCGCAGATCGTAGCGAATCGGGAGGATAATTGTCATGCAATCGGAAATCTCAAGATAAATAAGGAAGAAAATCGGAGCATTAATGAAGAGACAAATCAGATCAAAGATAGAAGAGTGAAGTGGGGAACAAGTCAAAGCGAAGTGAAGTGAAAGCAGCGAAAGAGGAGGCTCGGTCGGCCGAGCCATGCCATTCGGTCGACCGAGCCGAATCGTTCGGTCACCCGATCCTAATCAGATTAACGCGTGCATATCTTACGGATTCTCCCCTATGTCGGCTACAACTCCTATATAAGCAAAGAGCCACGATCCGAGAAAACAACCAACCTACAAAACACAATACTACAATACTTTTAGTTTATCAATATAGTTCTTTTTATTTTATATTATGTTGCTTCATCACGGAGGCGATGGATTCATCGATTAGAGATTGCATTAAAGGAACGGAGGACCCTCCGCTCTACGAGGTAATGTCTATCCAAATATGTCGTTTTATTCGTAGATCTATTTTATTTCGTTATGGAGTAGTCGTTTGTGTATTGATTTAGTGATGTAGTTAATTAACAAACCCATATTCATGTAGATCTAAGTCGTAAATGCGAAGGCGTTTTATGAGCAAATTCTAGAGTCACCGGTTACAGATCTACCACGGTCTATATGGTTAGATCTAGCCATCAAGATTCTAGTAATTTTCGTGAACGACTTCGCCTACGTCGTGCTTTCGCTTTTCATATACACATGTAATAGATCCGGCCAATTTGTTACATCGTTCTCGTAAATTAATATGATATATTGTGAAAATTGCCATGTTAAATAGGATATAAGTTAGCCGATCGTTTAGGAGGTGTGCCAACTTTGTCCACGGTGGTTGCCACAGATGAGGTGACGATTTTAGATCGGCATCCCTAGTTTGGTATAGCATGCTTGTTATATGATGTTCTATCTGTCCAAGGAAGGATTCGTAATTAAGCATAAAGATCTTCTATCCGTTCACGAAGTAGGTCGATTTAGGGGATAGCTCCCGTAGCCAAAATATAATCAACCTTAATGTCTTTTACTGTCTCGGCTTAGATATACGTATATGGGGGAGTAATTACTACTAGCGTAATCAATACCGTTTGTTAGAGTCTTATAAAACCATAAAAGTAAGTGTTTTAGTGTCTACTGTCATATTGTTAGTCTTTGTGTTTTCTATCGTGTCAACCTTTATTTCTACATTATTGTTGGTCGGAGACCGCCCTTTAATCTATTTTTAGTTTAATAACGTTGTACTTGTTTAAGCCGAGTCTCTGTGGGATCGACCTCGACTCTATCTAGCTATACTACGATTGAACCTAGTTCTCTTGCTAGTTGGTTATTTAGGTATCGAGTTATTTTTATAACTTGACCGTCATCAGTTACTACATTATACATTACTACATCTTATGGATTGTGCATTTTGGGAAAATTTGAAAGAAAAATGATTTTAATTAGGATTAAGAAGAGAAAATCCTAAGGAGGAAGGAAATTGATAATCATGTTAGCCCAAAAGGAAAACAATGGTGTGGGATGTTGGATCGATCTTAACCACACTCTCTAGAGGGGTAGCCCAAAATGAAAACAATGGTGTGGGATGTTGGATCGATGCGCAACCACACTCTAGAGGTGGTGAATATAGTGTGGGTAAAAATTGCCTTGTTAAAAAATTTATATTACTTAACACCAAAACGCAGGCAATATATTGTAAAATCATAGTTTCAAAATAGTCAACACACTTAGATAAAAACTGATAGCAGATATTAAATCTAAGCTTAAGTGTTTATACTGTTATTACCTAAGTCAAGTTTCAAGTAGTTTGATATGAGCACTTAAAGCACAGATTAATACACTTGATTAGGTGTGATTGTTTATCATGTAGATTCAGTTCAGTTTCAGAGAGAATATGTATATAAAACAAATGAAGACCTGAATATAATCAGAATGCTACAACAGATATTGAACTGATATACTAAATTAAAGCAGGCATCACAATACAAGTTAATATGTTACTGAATAAGAGTCTTATTTGCAAATTAATATAATTACAAAATAGCTCAGATAAAGCAAAGCAAGTTTACAGATTATTACAATAAATGTTCAGCAGCAAAATATTAATCAAATTACAAGTTAAGCAAATAATTAATACTGCAAAGTCTAAATTCAGTTAGCCTGAACAAAACAACTAACCAGAAAAAAAAATAGTACAATATATTCAGGAGTTACAAGACCGATCTATCAATCAAATTTCAGCAGTGATAATCAAGTTTAACAACTAGATTATCAAGGCAGAAACTTTCACAAGACTGTTTACTCAGATCAGTTGCCTAAAACTACAGCCTGGCTATTACAAGGTGTTCACAAAGCAGATTCAGCAGGCTTAACAAGGGCAGCAGGTAATGCATAATAACAGCAACACAAAGGTGTATGTTGGTCCCAGAGAAGGGTAAAACTATAGTCAGAGGGGGGTGAATGACTATAGTGGAGTTTCAAAAACTTTTCTTGTGATTAAAAGCTTTTGGGCAGCGGATAAGTCCCTTCTTACTAGATTGTTTCAAAGCATTTTATACATTCACAGATATAAGGTATAACGTAAGCAATTAAATGAGTGCAGTAAAGTAAATTGCAGAAAGTAAATTGACACAAGGCTTATAGTGGTTCAGGGTGGTGTAATCCCTTAATCCACTCTTCTCCTGTGATGATTGAAGGAATTCACTATTGTTTTCACAGATACAATAGTAAGATTGTCCTTGACTTCCCAAGCTTCACAATCTACAATACTATCACTCCTTGGCTGCAACAGCTTCAGTGATTCAGTCTCTTTCACTGCTCATTGAGATCAAATACTTCAGCAGCTATCACAAACACAACTCCTTCTCAGATGACTTCTGATTCAGTTGCTTTAGTTTATTGTGAATGAGATTCACAAACTTGATTGATCAATCTCAGTGCTAAATATAAAATTGTAGTTCTGATGTCTGAGTTGATCTCTAGATGAATCCTTGTAAGTTCAGAGAGAAGGCTTTTCAAATTGTGAGTTTTCGCTTGGTTTTCTTTTATTTGATCGTCGTTATTATACGTCATCAATGCCTTATATTTATAGCCTTGAGTATCCTTGATTTGAAATTCGTCTCATTTGCTATATTAATGAGGGAATAATCCTTGATTTTATTCTTGATTCCCCTTAATTACATTCTCCTTGATTTGATGATCGATTTTTCTTCAAATGTATAGCAGAAAATCCGTCCTTGATTGATCCTCTATTGATTGTGCATTAAATGCATGATCTTACGAATCTTCATCATATTTCAATTTTGCATTCGATAAGGATTACTTCGCGTTCTTTGAACGGTCGAGTGATCCATCCGACTTTGCCGTTTAGATCTTCATTCTTTGTTTTGCCTTCACTTAGCCGAAAGTCGGTTTACTCGCCGATTCTTTGTTTCCTTCATCACTTAAGTTTAAGGAGAATATTTGTACTTCACTGATCATTGGTTTGGGTGAGATCAGTGTACACCATATTTGAACATTAAGTTTCATCACTTGTATGTACTTGGCTGGCTTCACTCTGCCAAATGTCTGTTTTACTTTGCCGTCCTACCAACTAGTACAATACTTGTCTGACTTAACTTATACAATATGTCAGACTCTAAGTAGAGAATTATACAGATAAATTCTAACTTATTTCAGGCTTGCTATAACAGCTAGTATGGCCATCATCAAAACATAATAAAATGTTCCTAACAGTGTATGTTGATGCTCAAAATTAGAACCAACAAGTTTATTGGGATCAAAACAAACATAGAATGATCAATGCCTTTGAGAATCAGTTGAACAAAACCTCTTATAGCAGGGTACAAGTCTACTTGCCTAATCCACTAAGCATACCATCACTGGCACTTCAGACCTATGTGTATAGTTATTACCACCTTGCAAGGGTTTAATTCAAAAGACTTAACAAATGCACTGATGATTCACAAGCAGACACAAGGACTAGAAATACGCACAAACTTCTGTCCAAAACAACACACAGGCTTACGGTAGTGATCCTTTGTAGACTCAAGGTACAGACAATTAAACCTCACTAGGCAGTCTTAACTTGGCACTTCAAACCAATTAGGTTGTTGTCTACTGCCTTGATCAATAAGGATCGATAACCAAAATCAGTGTTTACTCACTGAACAAACATATACAAACTAAGCAAAACCAAGAAAGGACTCATCATGTAATGCAGATTTTCAACAAGCAAATAACAATACCAAAACACAGAATAATCAAAAGGATGAGTCAAAAGTGTTGCCTTGACAAGGAAACCACTAAGGACCTCAACCCTAGGGATTCTGCACATGCTATTGAGCAGTATCTCATTTTTCAATAGCCTTCAATAGAACTAGAACTTGGCAGACTACCAAGTCAGAATCATCAACTTCTAAACTTTTGAAAAGAGCTATAAAAGAGAATTTTAAAAGTGTAATGGAATGTTGTTAGGAAATCAACTAGTTTACGCAGCAGAATTTAAAAAATTGATTTCTGTTCCTAGAATCAACTTTGTTTAAACAACAAACATAAAAGTAGTAGACGAAGAATATACCTTGGATGATCTAAGAGATCGAAGCTTTAATTTTCTACGGAAGAGTAGTAGTGCGCAAGCCGCCCAAGCATTCGGCCTCTATCAATATCCGCACGAGCACCCCACCGGAATCCCTCCTTGGATTGCTACTAGAAAAACACGGTTGTTAGACCGACATTTTCTCTCTCTCAAAACTCTCTCTGGGAATCCTTTTAATTTTCTAGTAAATTAGAACTCTTCTAATTGTGATGATACAAAAGAGCTAGACTCCCACCTCTTATATAAAGGTGAGTGGCGTCCCAATGTGTCAAATTCCCAATAGGAAAAGCTTCCTGTGTGGAGTGGGAGAAAGAAAACATTTTACTATAAAAATGTTTATCTCATTTAATTTAATAACTTATATTAAATAATTCTATTAATTAAATTGTAAAATCCATGTGTATCCAATACACATCAATATGCGCCCCATGCTGCCATAAATTGGCATCCAGATTTTTTTAAATTAATTAACGTAATTAATATCTTGATTTTAATTTATTCATAATAAATAAATACTATAATATTAATTTATCACTATAACACTTTATAGTCGAGATAAAAAGTTTCCTTATTTGACTTCTCACACTCTTTTTTGCGAGGTAAAATCTGGTTTTTATGGTCTGGAGTGGACTGTTCTTTCATTGTGGATGGTGACCAGATGTGTACGGCTGATGTCACGGACCAGAATGGGGACCATTTTTCGATATCGGGAATTTACGCCAAGCATAGTCGAATCCCTAGACAAGCTCTCTCGCAAACGATTCTTGATAGGTCGCTAATGTTGATAAGCCCTGGATTCTTGGAGGGACTTTAACATTATTCGTCAGGCTGATGAACGAAAAGGGGGAGGTCCTCATAGGCCGAGTGACATGCAAGATTTCAATGACTGTATTCAGGGGGCTAATCTCACTGAAGCTTCTTTTGAGGGTTCCCCTTACACTTGGTTTAATCGCAAAATGTGGCAACGCTTGGACAGAGTTTTCTATAATGCCAAGTGGCTGGATCATTTTGACACCACGAAAGTCTCTCATCTGACTATAGTGCATTCGGATCATTGTCCGCTTTTGACGATGTGTGGCTCAAATAAAACGGGTAAGTCCTCATTTCGTTTTATTAATGTTTGGACGGAAGATAGTTCGTTTCTGGATTTAGTGAAGGCGTCTTGGGAAGAGCCTGAGGACGGCCAGGGTATGTATCTTTTGGGTAAGAAACTTAAGAAGCTGGCTTACAAATTAACTGAGTGGAACCATGTGGTTTTTGGCAATATCTTCGAGAATACTAAGAGGGCGTTGGCTGAGGTTAACGACTGCACGGTCATCCATAATCAAGAGGGGACGGCAACCTCTAAACTTAAGTTGGAACATGCCACGTTGGATTACGAGAAGTGTATTAATAGAGAGACTCGGTTCCTCAAACGAAAAGTGCATGTTAAGTGGATTGAAGCTGGGATGCAAATAGTAAATATTTCCATGCTATATGTAAGCAAAGACGGAACCAGAACTACATTCATCGGATACAGGCGGACGATGGCAATTGGATTGATAATCAGGATGACATCCGTCTTTCTTCTGTACGGTTTTACGCTCAGCTTTTCTCGGCAGATAGGGAAGGTATGGGTACTCCCCTTATTCACTTTACCCTTCCTCATATCTCTCTGGATCAGAATCAGACCTCATGGCTGCCCCTTCTCCTGAAGAGATCCATGCTACGGTTTTATCTATGAGCTCTGATAGTGCTGCTGGTCCGGATGGGTATACGTCACATTTTTTTAAAGCATGCTGGCAGATCATTAAGCATGATATTGTCTCGGCTGTTGGTGATTTTTTCATGGGAGGGCACCTTCCTCGTTATTTCTCTACCTTCACGATCATCCTACTTGAAAAAGCCGTGGGTGATAGATGGAAGGACTTTCGCCAATCGATCTCTGCACCATCTTTTCCAAACTTATCACCAAAATTATCACGCAGGCGTCTGAATGCTTATCTTCCTATGCCGATAGCGGATCAACAGACCAGGCCGTCCCCTGGCAGATGCATCACGATAATATCTTTGTCGGCTCAAGAGCTTTGTAAAAATATTAATAAAAGATCCGAGCCCCAATATTATGCTCAAATTAGATATGGAGAAGGCGTATGACCGCATGGATTGGGGTTTTATAATTAAGATCTTTGGGATGTTTGGCTTTCGAGAACTTTTGTTGACCTCGTTTTAGAACCCTTACGGATAACCTGGTTTTACATCCGCTTAATGGTACTCCTTCCACGCACTTTCATGCTACTCGTGATGTGAAGCTTGCAGGCGACCCTCTATCGCCTGCTCTTTTTGTCCTAGCCACTGAGTATTTAGGAAGGCTCATTAATGATTTTATGGATCAGAATCCTGGCATGCAGTTTCACTCGAAGGTCAAGGGTATTCACTATCTAGCTTTTGTTGATGATACGATCCTTTTCACTCGCTGCAATCGGAAAGGACTGAGAGACATTAAGGAGATGTTCCACCACTATGAGATTGTCTCGGGGCAACGTATTAATTCCACCAAGAGCACTCTCATCAGGCACAAGCTGCCGGCTACAAAGTCAGGATGGGTGCACAATATCTTAGGCTTTAAGCGCGAGGATATGGCCTTTCGTTATCTGGGTGCACCTCTTTTTTGGGGTCGGAATCGCATCTTGTTCTACCAGGATATTATTGATAAGGTGCAGAGGAAGCTTCACCACTGGGGCACCAGACTCCTGTCCTTTGGGGGTAAGCTTATTCTTCTCAGGCATGTTCTAACGTCCATACCGATTTACATCCTTCAAGTTCTTGTTCCCCCGAAAGAGGTTATTCATCGTATTCATCGCATCTTTAATAAGTTTCTGTGGGATAGTGGACCTGATGGGGGCTGAATACATTGGAGATCTTGGGATAAATTGTGTATGCCGACTTGGAAGGTGGTTTGGGGTACGTGACCTTTTGACGTGAGTGACACTTTTGCGATCAAGTTATGGGTCCGTTTAAGGCGGAAGAACGGAATTTGGGCTAAAGCTATTCATAATGCTTATATTATTGATCAATCCCTTTGGATGCTCCTGAGCCAACGCCGCCAACACCTATGTTAAAGAGAGTTTGGAGGATGAGGATTTTGCGAGCATGCTATCACTTGGAGAGTAAATGAGGTAATATCAATTTACGGAGGGACAAGTGGACTACGCATGACTTGGGCAACCCTCATGAAGATCGTTTACGGAAGATTAATGAATTTTAGGTTAACGACAAATGGGATCCTCACCTCTCGTGATTCTCATCTTCCTCACACATTGTTGAGGAGATTTTGCTTGTTCCAATTGACCGGGACAGGACGGACGAGCTCATATGGTCCCTTACCCCTGATGGCAGGTTCACCACTCGCTCAGCGTGGGACATGACGCGCACTCACCACCCTGAGAATATTATCTACAAGATGATTTGGAACAACCTTTTACCTCTCAAAATCTCTTTCTTTGCTTGAAGGCTCCTTCATAACATTTTACCTACGGACCCTAACATTCAGCGCCATGGTATCCCTCTGGTTACTAAGTGTTTTACATGCTCTAATGGGGAGGACATCCGTCATCTCTTCATTGAGTGCCCTTTCGCCACTGCAGTTTGGTCCTACTTCATGCATCATTTTGGCCTCAGATTCACACCTACTTCTAGGATTGTGCCGCTTTTTACCTTTTGGAGGAACTCAGCTAGTAGTATCTATAGCCTTGGCTTATTTTACTGTGATTGTCTGTTGGGGAATTTGGGCGACGAGAACCGATGTTGGCACGACGATACACAACCTTCTACTCAACGGACCATCATTCTTATTGAGCGGGCCATCAGGCAACTCGCTTTTCGTTGGGTTTTGGACGCATCTATTCTGGGAACTGATAAAGGGACACCTTTCTTCAGGCCGTTCAAATTCAAATCCGGTCCTAGACGCCATTTGATCACTCTGCGGTGGAAACCGCCCCTTCCTAGGAATGTTAAGTTGAACGTGGATGGGAGTGTTCAGCATGGCATTGCTTATGGAGGAGGTATTCTACGTGATTCTGCAGGAAGGTTCATTATGGCCTTTCATGCTTGCTTTGGCCAGGGTACCGTTGTGGACGCAGAGATCAAAGCTTTATTATTCGGTCTTCGGTTGTGTAATAAGGATCAACCCGTGGATATTGAATCTGATTCGCTTTATGTTCACCGAATTATTTCTGGGGCGAATGGCGGAGGATGGCCCTTATGTCTCTTCATTACTCAGATACATCACATCCTGCGCTCGATGTTGTATACCATTTTCCACGTTTACAGAGAGTGTAACGGGGTTGCAGACGGCCTTGCTGCTTTAAAAGGGGAGGATCGGATTTTCCATCAACAGAGGGATGTCCCACCACATATTTTGCATCTTATTCACGATGATCTACATGGACCACCTCATATCCGACATATTGCTCATACACCGGGAAGCACTCTTCACTTGTGAAGAGTGCAAACCAGGTCATGTTGTTCCCTTCATTTACTCTCCTATTTTTGTTACGTTTCTACTTTGTACAGTGTTACACATTGTTCTGAGATTGGCAGTGTCTGAGACAAGGAAGGCGCCCTAGGACTCAAAACGCATACATACAACTCACTCTGCTTACATGGATGCACCCCTCGGGTCTTGGTTGGGGTGCAAACCAGGTGTTCTTGTTCTTTATCTACTTTACTCTTTGGAGTTTGCTTGGTATTTTCCACTTATTCTGCATGCTGGTGATGTGGACAGACTCTTTTGATACACCTCCTTTCAACGGCACTAGATTTCTGGAGTGCCTTGAGCTTTGGACGCACCCTACCACTCGATAGGGGGTGCAACTCAGTGTTTTTGTTCCTTTCGTGCTTTACAATGGTACTCCTCTTTTATTGCTATGTGATGTTCTCGCCTACGTGAAAGGCGTGAGCCATTGCTCAGATCGGGCTGGACTTTACACACTCTCGCAAGAGATGCAATGACCTATGAGCGACGGCCAATTTGGATGTACCATCGGCGATCGAGTCACTTTTCTTTCCTACAAGACTCGAGACACACAGACACCATTCTTTCACTTTTGATTTCCCCTTTGTTGTACATATTTTTGGAGTTTGGGATTTTTGGGAATGCATGAGGCGAGTACTCTTCCCTATGTGATGGATTTTCCTACACTGGTTTGCCACACATAGGGTTTAAGGAGGCCATGCTATGCATTCTATCATATAAACTTGGCGAGGGCGGGATATGGCAAACTTTTTGTAGCACTTTATTTCTTCTTTTAATAAAATAAAGTTGTTTTGAAGAAAAAAAAAAAGTTTCCTTATTTGGTTATTATTATAACCGCATTTTAATCCGGCTAGATGTTCTTATGTGTGTGACCCGATATGCTTCGAATATGTTGGCCGTAGGCATAAAGTGAATTTACCAAAATACCCTTCACACCTAACGATCATGAATAGCGTCTAGCAACACGTCATGACTCTCAATCATCGGAAGAGTCAAAAAAGCGATGACTACTACCTTTAATGTGAAACATTTACCATGTAAATAGAATCCTATCATTTGTTATAATATTCATACAATCGTATCTCGAGTGTCAATACATTAACGATCGTATCTTATAATTTGGATATCATGCTATCTCGAAGTAACTCAATTACTCTCACTTTGCAAAGAGATTCATGAGAGCTAGACATTCCTTATAAGAAGGCCCTTTCGAACATTACTCCTACCATTAGTGTAATACCCTACTCCCGACCCCTAGATCCACTGAGGTCATTTTAGGAATGGTTGCGAACCTCTCACTGCGACTTCATTCAATTACTATTAAATCATAAGAAAAAATACAAGGGAACACTAATAGCCATAAATTATTATTAAACCATAAATGACCAAATGCCAATCACTGTCTTACTATTGCGGAAAAAGAAAATAAATTAACATAAGTACCTCAAGTTTTGGAATAACATCACAATGCCCAAATATTTATTCAATACTTAGTACTTAATATTTAATTAAAATGACAAAACTGCTATTCATTCAGCCACATAGATTCACGTTGAAACCTCCAAGCTGCTCATTCTCTAAAAGAGTTTCCAAACTTAGATTCTCCCCGTAAACCTCAAAGCCCTCATCAACTGTCAATGAAATAAAATCCAAGAAAATATGAAACAAACAAAAGAAAAGAGTAAATCAACAAAGGAATTTGGTATGAGCCGTGTGTGAGAGTGTTATAATATATATCTTATGTATATAAATAAATAAATAAAAACTTGTTTTTGGAAAATTGCAGCGGAAGTCCTCTTTACTCTGCAAAAACGAGTTAGTAACAATTTTTGAAATAATAACTGAGCAAGAATAAAGAATCAAAATTAAAAAAAAATTGTATAGTTGCACGAGCTTTAAAGAAAACATGTTCATTCATTTATTAGCACGACTTTGGCGAAGTCGATGAGTCAAGTACCGCCCAAATACCAAATTTACCAATTGGATTTCAACCGCGACGCCACAAGAACTAGCCATGCTCGACAACTCCGGCCGATTGTCGGGAAAAGAATCAACCTCGTTGTGCAAACCTCCTACACGGCTCCACCTAACCCTATCCATGCCCACAGGACCCACGCACCAACCGTCGACCCTTGCTTTCCGGCTATAGCATGAATTTTCGGGAAAGGTACCGTCCCCACTCTTACGGCGAGCACTCTAATTACTGTCGGAAAGACTTCGATCAAGAGGCCCCGGACCGGAGACTAGCCGTTCTCCTAGAGCAGTAACTCTAATCCCCCAGCCACAAGAGCTTTGACACTTTCATGCCACGAGCGAGCGAGCAAGTATTATCCGTCAATTTCAAGTATCAGTTTTTATAGTTACAAGAAAATTATGCACTAGCTCAAAACATTAGTCGTTTCAACTAAGTTCGAATTATTTATTTTTAAGAAATATCATTCGAAAAATGACTTCCGAGTTTAAATCAACATTTGATATAAGTAAAATACTTGAAAATAACTAAAAAGACACACTTTGGCTTTTATCGAAAATAAAGAACTCACCTTGGACTTGAGGTAAACTTAAGAGAATTGAACTTATCGACTCTTGGTTCAAACCGGTACCATCGACGCCTAGTTTTTAAACTGACAGAAAAATGTTAATATCAATCCAATTAAATTGCTTAAGTCTACCCTTGTCTCCGGTCACTTTATTCTTTCCGTTTGATCATTCTATACTATTACTGATAGTCAATATATATATATATATATATATATATATATATATACTACCTCCGTCCCAAAATATAAGTGTATTTGGGGTTTTTCATACAAATTAAGAAAGTTAGTTAAATTAGTTGTGTGTCATTAATTTTGATAAAAAAAATCTAAAATAAATTTTCATTGTCATTAATGTAAAATAGTGGAAGGTGGGTGGATAAATAATAAATGAAGGGTAAAAGGAGAAAAATTTAATTAATAAATGTTTATTTGATTATCTAAATGGATTTATATTTTGGAACAAAATCAAAAACCTTAATGGATTTATATTTTGGGATTGAGGTAGTATATATATTCCCGTTAATGTTCCGGCGGCAACCTTACCATCTCTTTGCACATGGCTGCAGATAAATTGTAGCATACTTAAAGAAATATAACAATCATACAAGCAGGCTAGTCGGCAATTACCGACTTACGTAATTAACCAAGTAAACCACAACGACGAATCAGTGAACTTTTATCGTTCCACAAATACAATTCTCCAGCTTTTAACCGAAATCGGTCATGCATCTAACCATTTGCTTAATTTATCGAAAACGAAATCGTTTCGACCTAATGGAATACGCTTCTCTACTCTATTAAGAAGAAAATTAATGGAGCAGAAAAGAAAATCTATGTATGTATGTTTTTGATGATAAGGTCTTGAATGATGGGAGGACTAAAAATCGATTTACGATTCCGCGGGGAAAAATGACTCAAATGACAACATACACTAACATGAATTATACTTATTAATTTCACTACTACGAAACAACTTCCGAAAAAACGCAAATATATAGTGGAGATAATACCTTCACCTACAATGATCCTCAACACTTCACGACTTCCCATTTGGATTGATCGTCTTACCGAACCGAAATATTTTTCTTATGTTTTATTTGTGATTGCACTGAAATTATTTCAAATGTTTCACCGTCTCCCTATGGCTATCTCTATTTATACTACTAGTAATCATCTATTATACCCTCTTAGTTTGGAACTTACTTCTTCAGTTGAAACGGACGTCTACTAAAGAGAAGACTTAATTATCCCAAAACTGAGGAACGGAAATACGTTTCTCAACAAAGAAATTATTTCCCCCTCTTAACTTTACAACCTATAGTACTAACTAGTTTAAAACCCGTGCTATGCGAAGTTATTTAATTTATGAAAAAATAATAAATTTGGACATTCAACGTAAATATATGATGAATGTTGACATTCTCAAATATATATCAAATGAAAATTATTACATGTTAGCAGTATTATATATCCAACAAATCATTAGTATATAAGAGAATAATTGGTATGATACTTTGATGTAGATCCACCACAATATCAATTTACCTAACCACCACCCGTCTCATCCACCCCACTTCCAAACCCCCACCCCAAATCATCTGTTCACCAAATCATCCTACTACTTCCAAGCCCTTACTTGTGAACATGCCATGGAATGGATATGGTACGTCAGTGCAATCAACTTCTGGACGTTAATTACTTTATGACCCTACAAAAATTGATGAAAATTTAAACATCATGTTGATTTCAATAAAATCCACAACTAAGAGACGGTTACATTCTCCTATGGTTTAATAAATTTGAACAGATGCATTTAAAGCAAACTAAGATGCATTGGTCGAATGTAAACATGAAGAAAAAATGTGTATGAGTTGAAGACAAAGCAACAACATGAAAACTTTAATACTACGTTTATGAGAAAAGAGAAACTCGTGTTTTAGGTTAATGGATGAAAAAGACCACCACCACCAACCCCCCTTCCCCCTCCCCCTCCCCCCAAAAAAAAAAAAAAAACATTGCATTCACATTGAAAAAAGATTAGCTTGACTTATTTTGAACCATAACAATTTCTTTTATTTCAAATTTGAAATTTCAAAATAAAATTCTCCATAATCAACGCATAAATCACTCCTTATGATCTCTCAACCATAAGAACTCTTTCTTATATTTCAAATTTTAAATTTAAACTCTCATTCATCATCAGTGTAGACAAAATCACACGTTTAATTCATTCTAAAAATAAAAAATAAAAAAAAATCACACATTCAATGCAAATTCATTCATTTTAATAGGAAATCTCTCGAATCCGCTCCAAACCTGGGAAAAAAATAGTCAAGTCAAGTAAAAAAAATCAACGCATTAAAGAAGAAATCAATAAACATTAACTCCCTCCCTATAATCTCTCAACCATGACAATTTCTTTTATTTCAAATTTCAAATTAAAATTATCCTTAATCAACGCATAAATCACTCCCTACAGTCTCTCAACCATAAAAACTCTTTCTTTTATTTCAAAATTCAAATTAAAACTCTCATTCATCAGTGTAGATAAAATCACACGTTTAATTACTTCCAAAAATAAAAAATGAAATCACACATTTAATGCAAATCCATTCATTTATTTTAGGGAATCTCGCAAACCCGCTCCAAACCCAGAAAAAATAGGCAAGTCAAGTCAAGTAAAAAAAATCAACACATTAAAGAAGAAATCAATCTACATTAACTATCTCCCTACAATCTCTCAACCATAAGAATTTCTTTTATTTCAAATTTCAAATTAAAACTCTCGTTAATCAATGCCTAAATCACTCCCTATTTAAATAAGTAAACATAATTTTCTAGATTTTTTCTTTTTTTTTGGAAAAATATAACTTAAAATTAATAAATTAGGACTGCATGATTGCCGGTGGCAAAAAATAAAAGAAAAACCCACTATTTCTTTGATTTTTTTTGATAGATTTCTCTGATCTTAATATTTCATAAATCGAGACTGCATGAATGCTGGTGGCAAAAAAACCCACTATTTCTTTGAATATTTGTTTTTGATAGATTTCGTTGATTTTAATATAGTATAGATGGAAGAACGTTGGAGAGTAATCGTCTGATCCTTTAGTTTAAATATATATTTAATCTCAAAAAAATGAAACAAAACGACACTTTTTTTTCACGATCAATTATATATAAAATACATTGGCATCTAATCATTTAGATTAATTAAACAAATCTAAAAAGAAGTGAAAATTCCGCACCTTCAACCAAAGTGGCGAAATATTGTTTCTTTGATTTCTTGATTTTATTCAACACAGAGTCTGCTTTTCTCGAACCCCTCACGTTCATCTACGACCAACTGCCCGAAATGCTAGAAGCTGAGTAAAATAGACAAAAAGAAAACACGAAAAACAAACGTGCAAGAAAGAAACAATGGCCATGGAATGAAAAATCAAAATTAAAATGCGAATAAAATCACACCGCAAGTCCTATGCAACCTCGAATCACATAGAAAATGATTCAAATTTAGAACAAATTAAAAGAAATTTAGAGTTACATATTTCTACCTATAAATTCGTTCATTCGTAAGAACATCAGTAATTGTTCATACAATCAAAAAGCTATCACATATACAATTGTTTAGCTTTAATAACAACAGCAAAAAAAGTTAGCAGAAGCATGAGCTTATTAAAATTGAATGATCTCGCTAGATCACATTATCATCTTCATACTCCCGAATGCGACATTACATTGGTGTGAAAATATCGTCAAAAGATTAAACATGGATTAACCCTGCAAAGCATCGTCAATTGCAGTCTTTGGGGATGCATCTCCTGTGAAAGAGATGGTCGAAGATTATAGAGAATCATGAAATTGCAAATGTTATTCACGTGCAAATGAGAGCAACAATCCATAGACAACTATATTAAAGACGAATCCACATTGTTATCTCATACCAATACATATGAATCACTAAATTTTGTCCCTGATTTTGATCTTGATCTCCCTCTTCTCCATTGCTGCATCAATTTGTATCCATAATCATACCCGATGAACCAAGAACATTTATCAAATCTGAGACAGAAGGTAAAAACATATTAATATTATTCAAATTTATAAATTAAACAAAAAACCGGAAAGAATGAGAAATTTTCTCAAGCGAGACAGATGTAAATAAGGTGAAAACAGATTACAATATAAATTTAAACATTTAAAACAAAAAATATAGAATGAATGATAGGGGAATGAATAATCAATTAAAATGATATTTGATATTTGAAATGGTGTGTTGACTGATGCTTTGAAATTTGATAAGCCGAGTTTTGTGTGCGTTTAATTTTGAATTGACGTGATAGAAGGGGCAGTTACGGATTATTTAATTTAATTTTTTCATTTTTTTATTTTACAAAAGATATGGAAATAATAATGATAGCATTTATTGACATGAGATTTTCTAATATCCTCAACACGTTTTTTATTTTTTATTTTACTAAAGTTATGGAAATAATAATGATAGCATTTATTAGCATGTGATTTGCTAATATGCTGTGCACGGCTTTCGGATCTTTTACGGGTTTGAAGCTGGTCAATCGGGTAATTGATTTAAATTCCTTCCTCTATATATTATATATAGATAGATATTTACTGTTCAGATGACTATTAAATAATATAGCAGTCAATGATTCTATCAAAAAATACGTGGACTAAGAAATTAGACTTAACACTTGCATATCTACCTATATGTTAAAATATTTCAAGCATAGTAAAGTGTTATTTATAATATAAGTAATTTTACTTATACAGTCGACTCTCATTAAGTTAGTTTTTTATTTTTTGAATTTGAATTTCAAAATCAGATACACTGATAGCAAAAGCTCCGTCGTTTTAGCTTCGACAGTTCAGATTCGGAAGAATCAGGGTGGTCAAATCCCTAATTCTCACCTTCATGACTCGTAATGACTTTGACCAGGCAGATGTTGTTAGGAAATCTATGTGGGAACGCAGCGAAATTTAAAATTTTATTTCCTTTTACCAAGATCAACTTTTTTTAAGCAACAAGTATAAAAGAAGTAAACGAGAAAGTTACTTTGGACGATATAAAATCTTTATCGTCTACGGTTGATGATCCAAGCACCGAGCCGTCCAAGCGTCTGGCCTCTAGCGGTAATCCACACGAACAACCGCCGGAATCCTCAAAGGACTGCTACCGGAAAAAGTCGACTGCTAGGTCGCCTTTCCTTCTTCCCACAAAACTCTCTCAAAAAACTCTCTCTTTCTTTCACTAGAATATTACAAGAATATTGTGATACCAAAAGATCTTGGCACAACTCCCTTTATATAGAGTAGGTGGCGCCAATAATGAACTAGAGTGTAGTAGGGAACAAGAAACTATTTTTCCAATAGAATAAGGATTTCGTAAATCAATCAGATATTTGATTGATTATCTCATTAAGTATTTTTCTTAAAATCATACCTGCCATAATTTTAATATCTCTTATTAAATACTTTCCAAGATATATATATATTGTCAATATCTAATATTGAATATATGTTTATTATATTACCATATATATATATATATATATATATATATATATATATATATATATATATATATATATATATATATATATATATATATATATATATATATATGTGTATATATCACATATATATACTACATATATATCGATATCTATTAATATCCAATATTAATAATAATATAATATTATGATAAATTAATTTGCAAAATACATGTGTATCAATATACACAATAATTTCTCCCCATGCATATATACATATACATATTTAATTAATCAACATAATTAATATCTTGTATTATATTTATTCATAATAAATAAATACCACAATATTAATTTATCATTATAACACTTTATAGTAGACATAAATAAATCCTCATCCGGTTATCGCTATAACCACAAATTAATTCCGGCTAGTTATTCATATGTGTGCGACCCGATAGGTTTCCGAATATGTTGGCTGTAGGCACAAAGTGCATTTACTAAAATACCCATCATACCTAACTGACGATGCAGAAATCGTCACGATGGCGTTGCGGTGTTAGTGCTGTGGATATCTGGCTTGTTTGTGAGTAGTTTGTTAGTATATTAGCCGGAGATAGGCGGCGGCGAGAGGAAGACGGTGAGATGAGTTTGCTTTTACAGAGCTTTGGCCTGTGTTTTGTGTATTAGAATATATGATTAGGTTACACAAGACTTCATTTTATAGGAAGATTAGACTTAGGGGTGAAGTAAAAGACTGGCGGTGCGAAGCAGCTTAGTCACTAGTCTTAGTAGCTAAGCAAATACTAAATATCTAACAGCAAGTGGTTATAATATCCAGGCGGCGACCCTTTGTGGTCGTCAAGGTCGCCAGCTTCGTTGTTTGGCCTTCGCCCCCTGTTTTCTTCTCAAGTCTTGTGCGGCCCTTAGAGAGCCTTGTGTCCATGGTCGTCCACCGGCCCCTTAGCTCAGACGAAGCTCTAGGAAGGGTCGTTGGCGGCGGCCTTGATTTTAATACCATTCGACATCGCCGAAGATGTAGTCGCAGAACTTCCTCAGGCTGCTTCCGAAACTAAATGGTGGCGATATAATTTGTATCATCACTAATGATCATAGATAGCGTCTAGCAACACGTCCACGACCCTCAATCATCAGAAAGAGTCAAGTGCTGTGACTACAACCTTTCATGTGAAATGGTTACCGTGTAAATACAATCCTATCGCTGTAATAATATCCATATGGTCGTATCTCGAGTGTCAATACATTAACAACCGTATCTTATAACCCGGATATCATGCTCTCTTGAAGTAACTCATTTACTCCCACTTTGAAAAGATTCACGAGAGCTAGACATTCCTTATAAGAAGGCCCTTTCGGACATTTACTCCTTCTATTAGGATACGTGATTTCCGGACGAGCAACATGAATCCTACGCATGCTTCAGTATCACACCCAATCACTACCGCATGATCGCCCCATGGCTAGAGGAAACCTCAATAGTGTCAAAGTATGACAATCCACACCGTGATGCCATGGAGACTCCGGTCTTAGGATAATTATACAACCACCACATAGTGCGACACATAATAAAGTAAGTGGGTCAGTCTAACGTACGCATTCTCTAATAATACACATCTACGTACAGTCCAAATGTCTCTACACTCCGATAGACGAGATGTGTCCCTATCTTTATATGATAGAAGACATCAAATACGTGCTGGTCGGACAGTACTATTAATGTCCCATTTAATAGCACATGCGACTAGAGACATTTAAGTATCAAACCTTTTTAAGTGAGTCGAGATCTCATCAACCATAATCGCTATTATGATTTCTCTTTCACAGTTTGACACTAGGGACGTTATCGTATATACAATATCATAATTGGTCCGTTGAACGGACAAATATATAATAACAGAATGTCATTTATCATATGTATAAACATAAAGAAATAGTAGAAGTGATCCGACCCGGTCGGATCCGGTCCAAACCAATTGGGTTTAGGACACTATTTCAACAGATGTACCCTTCTTATCACTTATCTGCAAAAGATACAATGTTAATGGCACAAAAACGTATTAGAAATTAAACAGAATTGAGAGAGATAGAACGAATTATCCGATATAGGCGTGAAGGAGCCTTCCCATTTCTTGAAACGTGTTACGAATCCTTCAGAGATCAAGACAAGACCCCTGAAATCTCTGAGAATCGAAGATGGGTAGCAACGATTTTCTGAAAAAATTGCATCAGAAACGGCCATAGAATAATGAGAGATAACAGAGCTCACAACCCGTAAAACATGAAGCAAAGACCAGACACCCATGGAAGATGAACAGAGGGGGGGGGGAGCTTTTATGGGATTAAACGAATCAACATGGGAATCGGAACAGATCGGCTGAGAGACTTAAAGAAAAAATAGGGTTTCTGTTTAGAAGAAACGGCATGAATGAATAAAGGGAGGCGGTTCTTCTAGGGTTAGAGAATATAAAGTGTGGGTCAGGAACCGGGTCAGGGGTAGATGGATATAAGGCCGGGTAAAATGATTAAAAAGATTGGCAGGCTGATCTATAAGGTAAATGGGCCAGGCCGAGAACTGGATTATAAAATCGAAGGGGCCTGATATTAAAAACAGCCTGGACTGGAAAAAATGCTTCATTTAACAGGCTAAATAAATAAATGTCCAGCAGCTTAATTAATTCCATATAAATTAATTCAATAATTAAGCAACCAATTAAATTGATTAATTAACTAATTTAATTAAATAGAAAACCTTCAAAAAAATAATAAAACACAAGAATATTGCCATACGATGTAAACTTTGGAGTTACATGACTATTAGTGACAATATAAAATAGGGAAGAAATTTCTGAGGAAAAAATATAACGTAAATGGAGTGCGAGGGGCGTTTTTTTCAGGATGTTATAAAGGACAAAAACAAAATATTTGGACAAAAATACCCTTGTTACTTTTTACCCTTCTACAAATAGTAATGATCAAGAAACAAGTAAGTAATCCGTAGAAATGTCGTAACATCTAATGAAAAGTAGTAATGTGCCTAAAAACAAGTAAGAACCCTTATTTGTTAAAAATAAGTAAGTAACAGACCCGTAAAATGTCGTAACATACAATGAAAAAAGTAATGTGATCTAAAACAAGTAGTATGATCTTAAAACAAGTAATAATGACCCGTAAAAATAGTAACGGTCAATAAACAAGTAAATAATGATGCCGTAAAAATGTTGTAATATCCTAAAAACAAGAAGTACAGACTAAAAACAAATAGTAACAACCCCATAAAATATAGTAATGGGCAATAAACAAATAGTAACAGCCCATAAAATATATAAAATACATCAAAAAATGTAGTAACGTTACAAAATTAAAAGTAACAATCCTAAACCCTAAATTAAAAAAAATAATAATAATAAAAAAGGTGCGCCGTGACACCTCTTGGCGGAAATTATACATTTAGCGTTGGCCAAAGTAGCGCCTTCTTGGCCGGAGAGTGGACTCGGTTGGGCGGTGGGCGGAGCTTGATGAAGCAACCGCCCGGATTTGATTGGATTTTTGATCGGATTTTGGCAGTTGAAGGACGGATCAAATCATTACAGTTGAAGGAAGGATCAAATCGTTGGAGAACATAGTTGCTGCGGTGGTGTTACCTCGAATTGGAGTGGCGTTGATGTTTGACGGCCACTCGCTTAATCGGAACACCGTCGGAGGTAGAAAGGTGTATCCGGTGGTGTTGTTCCTTCATGAATTTTTGCTTTATAAATCGTTCCTTCATGGTTCGAACACCCATGAGTTTGCGGCTCCGCGGAAAGTGCGTACCAGGCCCCATCGTTGTCCCATCGTTGTCCCTTCCGCCGGAAAATGCGACGCCGCCGCTCATTGCGACCGCCGCCGCTCACCCTATATTTGTCGTGGTAGGGTCGAGGTTTTGCCAAGAGAGATGTATTTTTCAACCATGGATGGCGGTGATTTCTTGGATGGGAGGGTGGGGAGGAGAATTTTCCAAGGCTTGCCATTGATGCTCATGATATGTGCGTTGGTGTTGCTGTGAATGGACGGGAGAAGAAAAAAAAAAAAGGTTGAATGATTTAGTGTATTTATCACAAATATATTTTAAAATTAATAATAGAGAGAGTATTTTGGTAAGATTACACATTTTGTTCTTATTAATATTTAGTTTTTCTTGATCACGATAATCAAATTAATCCGTCCTTTTCGACAAAAACCTATATTTAATATAATAACACTTATTTGATAATATTTTGAGAATTAATCAAATTTATAAATAGCAACTGTGAGACATATTACACAACATGGATCCTATCTCATGGGAGCTATGAAACACGGACGCGGACAAAGGTATGCCGCACGACACGATACAGAAATTGTAACCCAACTTATTTCAGAATTTAAGGTCACGATAAGATACGTATATTTTTACACTTGAATTTTTCTCTCATGCTCTTTATTATGATACTCCCTCCGTTTTTTTAACTGTCGTATTAATAAGAATCATACAGATTAAGAAATTAATTAATCTGTCTAAAATGGAGTATAAAATGACTAGGTTGTCCTCTGATTTTTTGAATACATGCGTACCGAATAAATGTGTTCATCTCTTGTTAATTGGAGTACTGTATTGAGAATGTGTATATGAATGAGTAATAGTGTTGCAATTTGACTTTTTGAGGTTATAGCATTGTAAAATGTCTTTTTTTTTATTAGAGATATAAATACTTTGTTTATATATTATAACTAAATTGAGGGATAAATGTAGAAAAAATAATAAATGTTGCATTTGTATGGTAAAATGACAGATAAATAAAAACAAAACAAATTCTAAAAAATGACAGTAAATAAATACGGGAGGAGTATGTTATTTTTTATTTTTTTTTAAAACGATCGTGAAAATTTATTTCATCAAGTGGGAGGGCATCCAATAGCCAATACAATATCGAAATAAATCAGAATTACAATAGAAGTGTAAAACACAAGGTAAAAGCGCATATGAGACTAGTCTTCGAGGCTCCAAGCTAATCGCAGATATTTTGCTCGCTTGATGGCTTTAGATGGAGGAGTATGTTATTTGATATATTTTGATCGCATTTTTTAAATCGCAAAATTTCATTTTGGCAAATGAAAGTTGTATCAAAAAGTTGTCTGTGCACATCACAACTGCATTCCAAAGTTTTGTTTTCAATACATATGTTGAAGACTGAAATGCTCATCAGTTAAGATTGGTAGAGAGTTGACTTACGGATCATGATGAACGGTTGATTGCTATATTTCCTTGGTGAATTCTCTCCGTTCCTATTTAAATGTTGTGGTTGTAATTTTTTTTTTTTTTTTTTTTTTTAAATTTGTCGTACTTACATTTACAAAGCATTAGTTTTTTTTTTAAATCTATCCTTACTAATAAGGGGTGAGATAGTGAAAAAATAGTGCATTAATTATAGGGAATGAGGAGAAGACAAAAATATTTATCAATTGAGTAGAAGGCGATCTTTTGAAACTTTTGCATAAAAAAAAACTATTTATCCACTATCGAAATTCACTTGTGTTGAAATTATTTATTTAAATTCACTGCCGAAATTATTATCGAAATTCACTAATTTTCAAAATTCATTGTCGGGATTCATTTGATTTTAAGGATTCATCATCAAAATTCACTATCGAAATTCACCGATTTGGGATTCACTAGGAGATTCACTTTGATTTTTAGGATTATTGTTTGTCATTCTCATTATAAAATTATGCGGTTGTCTTCTCCTTATAAAAAATATGTAGTTGTCTGTTCTTAATAATATTTGATTGTGTCTTATATCCTAATTTCCCATTAATTATATTCAATGAGTGTTATTGTAATTTTCCCCTAATCAATATATATTAATGTCAAAATATTAATTCATATCCTTAATATGTGTGTTTTTGCTAAATACGACAATTAAAAAGAAACAGATAGAGTATATGATTTTTGATGACACAAGAAAAGTATTGTAGCTTTAATAAAAAAAAGCATCGTAGAATGTTATGGTTATTGAAGGAAGAAGACGAATCATCATTTGGCTACTCATCGTGATGTGCTTGATCCTATTGAAATTTTTTTTATGACACTGCATTTGTACTGATGGTGCGACTTGGCCACCGTTCCGACGATAGTGTTGAGTTTTAGGTTCTCGATATTGTTTCACATGTTCAGCTCCGAGTTTGATCAGTTCTGTATTAAATGCTTGTTTGAATTTCGCGCATTATGATATTTTTAAATTCATTTATCTTGCAATTTCTTTGTATGACGCGATCATTGCTTTAAGTAAAACTTACGTGTATATATTTGATCGCGAGATGTCCACGTGTCGGCGGCTTATTACCATTTTAGCCTTGCCTATGGTTTTAGCGTTACAACTCTTTCTACTTCATGTTTAAAATTTTACTTTTTACCAGGCGGCTCCATCTTAAGAGATTTGGGTCAACCGACCCGTTAAAAAAATATTACAGTAGGAAATTTTTTGTAGGTACACATCGTCATGTATGATCGACCCCCTTATTTTTTTTATATTGATCCGTATTGACTCGTATTGAGTTATAATACATAAAACTAAGTATAATAATTACAAAATATAACAAATTTCCGACCCGTATCCTCAACTTCCTAAAGTCGCCCCTGCTGCTTTTTACTGATGTTTTAAAGAACATGAGTTTTTATGTCATAGATAGGACTAATGGTCAAAAGGGTTGTGATATTCGTTTTCAATGTCTCTTCAACAACATCCATTAGATCTTCTGACAATGCTACAAGAATTTTGTAGATTTGATCTCCTCTTAAAATACATAACAACAATGTTTCATCATCATAACCCTTGTGTGTACGAAACAGTGTGAATTAATCGATACTCTGAACGACGTAAATCAGTTGATTTATAAGAAAGGAGAACTAGTGCTCCTTCAATTCTAAAGATGCAATTTATAAGAAGCATTGATCTTTTCTATGTTAGTTTCCTGGCACAATATATGATCAAAATCAATACAAGAGTAAAATTACAACAATACAAAATAATGCAAAATAAATTACATAAACTGAGGCGAGTGCGAACACTCTGTTCTAAAGACAAATTTGTTTCGACATAGTGCCCACGGTGCTAACGATTGTCTTCCAGGATATAACGGTTTACATGTTCGATGTAGTGTCACTTCAAACTTTGAACAGACGACGAACTCTTCCGGTGTCCCGACATTCTCTTCAACAAAAGTGAATGCTACTCCTCTATCTGAGATGTATTTTTGTAGTACTAAAAATACTTGTCAAACTCTTGTGTAAAACATCCTTAGCAAAGGAATTTATATAATAGTAGAAAACTATATAGTAGTAGAAAACTCTCCACTAATGGCAATTAACTCATAACTTTAAAGCCACTAATAGCAATTATGACCACTACTCTCAACTTATGTCAAATGTATAACTTAAGGCCACTAAGATTAGTATAGTCATTAATGAACATTTTCTCCAACATTCTATACTTCACTCAGAAGAATCGGCAGGCATCTTGCACCCATCTTCTTATCTTTTATCGGCTCCTAGTTTGCGTATCATATTTACTTTGAATGTAAGTGCCTAACTCCACAAGATGATGCTTCCAATAAATTTACGGAAAGTGATAGATTTATTCCTCAATTCCTATTATCATAATCACATATTTTTTAATTGTATAAAAAAACTAAAAAAAATATAAAATAATTACAATCACAAGATTATATTAAATGTAAAAATATTCTAGATTTGAGAGAATTCATCCATCATTTTCCTAAATTTACTTTTCCCTTAAAAAAAACCAATAAAAGTGGACGAGATTACGTGTACAAATAAAAGAACAACTCAGAAAGAAAGCTCCATATTCCACCGAATCTTTTCAACGATCCAATACAGTTCAACTACTAGATCTAATAATTTAGGACACATAGAAACCATTACACAAATAAAGATATCCCCGCATTTTCTCATCAAAAGACCCTCATGATTAGGGTTCTCTTTTCTAACATTTTATTACATTGAACCTCACAAGTGCCTAGTGGGAATGTTCTGATATTTTCAAAGCATTCCCATTTGTCATCCCCTTGAAAAACCAACCCCCCCCTTTTTTTTTTTGTAAAGATCAAGTCTTGATACTTCTAGGATCAAACACATGTTTGTTAAAAGGACCCAGTTAATTTTTTTGCAAAGATAATCAGAGAATCTGGAGTGGGAGATGAAGGATTTGTTTGGGAGCCCAGGTAAAGTAAGTGGGCTGATTTTGAGGATCGGGCAATGTTTTTTTGCAGCTGCTTCTCTTGGGGTTATGGCCTCTGCTTCTGGATTCTCTACTGCTACTGCCTTTTGGTAATTTTACTGCTTTTTTAATACTTTTTCTGTTGTTTTTAATTTGTTGATTTTCATTGCAATTGTTTGTTTCTGTAAATAGTCTGTTTTGGGTTTTTGTTTTTTTGTTTCAATGATTGGTTTGGTTTAGTAAAGATTAATTTTCGGTACTAAATCGGTGGGTTGTTACTGAATGTCAATTTATGTTGTGCAACTACATGGTTATCAAACTTTTAGTTGAATGGAATATCCTGAAATGGTAATTAATTAAACTCTTATATAGGGAGCTTTTAATGGCACAACAGAATCTATAATTGCAACCACCACAACGTGAAAAATCAACCTAAAGTTGATTCTAGAATATAGAATCGACTTTAAAGCGGTTGATCCTCACTATCGACCGTCTAAAAAGTCGACTTCATGCTCTACAATTGAATCAGGTTGACTGTGAGTGTGATGCCATAACGGTGAGTTTGCTTTAGGTGGAGGTAAAAGATGGTGTTGATATTACTTACATTTTATTCAATACTTCTGTTCAGATGAAGGGAACTGCTTAATTAATGGGAGATAGAGTTCCTGATATTTTAACCTGATGCCGGATTAGTGAAGAGGGTTTTTCGATCTTACCTTTTGGTTAGCGGTTTCAAGTGTGTGATGTGATATGGTTACTATGTCAAACTCTTTTGATGGTCCTAGGTTTCATTTTCACTTCTTTAATGCCTTTACAGTTCTTAAGTTCTGTAGTATTATGTTGGCAGACCAAGGAAAAATTTCTTCCTAATTTAAAGCTCAAACAAAGTTATACAGGGGAAATTTTATAGGAATCCAGTTTCAAGATGTTAACTTTGTATTGAATCGTTTCGGTTTTATGGATACTCATACTTGGTTCATGTATTCAACTCTTGAAAAACCAAAAGTCGCACCAATAAGTATTCGAGCGGTATTGGTGCGATGTGTATCCATGTTGGATATGCACCATATACAGGGATTGCAACTAAACAGGAGTATTCGTGCTTCCTTGGTTGTTAGGCGTATTCAAGAAACAAGACTAGACACACACGGGAGAGTAAAGATATAAGAAGACGTCTAGCTGATCTATGCATCTAACCATGCTGATTTCAGCCCCAGCTCAGCTCAACTTATATTGTATGGGGTCAGATTCAGGGATATAGATATGTGGATGCGGGATACGTGGGTGCAAGATTTCTGGAAAACACAGGATACCGGTATGCAGGGATATAAGTGAATACTAAAAGTATAGGCACCAAACTGTAGACAATGAAACTATAAGGACCAAATTTATAAATTCTAAAAGTCATAAAATAATACAATGTTTAGTAGTTTTATTCATTTTTATAGGCATTCTTCATTTAGGTAGTTTTCCATTGCCTTTCTGGCAGTTTTCTTCAATTTTCGAAAAGATTCTCCATGTTACGTATTCGAGTTATGGATATCCGTATCCGGATCATGTATTCAGCTCTTAGAAAATTGCAAATTCACACTAGGCATGTATCCTAAGTATCCGGGGTGTATCCGTGTCGGTTACGAGGCACGTTCTTAAACAAAATGACAGAAGTACCCTTGATTCAACTCTTCATTTCAGCTTTTGCTGTACATCTTGAATCTTCATAATCTTCATGTCACTTGACTAAGCAAAAAGATAGCTTGAGCAAGAATATAATCAGCTTGAAATAACACGACTAAACACGTTGGACATTGGGGAGCATATGATTAATGATGTGACACAACCGAGACAAGAAATTCACATAGCCGACCTACTCTTCTGAAATATCTGTGATGTTCCATAGGGATCTTTGGTAATGCATAATATCCATACTTTTGCTCTTTTAACTGGCCATCTATGTGCACCACCCCCCCCCCCCCCAAATCAAGAATTTACAGGGACCTTGCTAACTGATGTTTTTATCTCTGTTCAGTTACTTAATAGCTTCCATGGGTCTTCAGCTATTGTGGAGTTTTGGGCTAGCATGCTTTGATATCCATGCCTTGAGATTACGAAGAGACTTACACAATCATGTTTTTGTCAGCCTTTTCGTTGTCGGTGACTGGGTAAATTCATCATTCTTTGCCACATCATTTATTTACTTATTTATTTGCATCTTTACAATTTCTATTATATATTGTTATCTGGGCACAAATAAAAATTTCTTCTTTGTGATGCAACAACTCATTTGAACGGCTTGAAAGAAACCCTTTTGTTTTTTGTACCTAAAATTTTACCCCCCCAGAAAAGTTTTCCAATCATATAGTCAACATGACACACACAAAGTCAAATAAAAGACATACAAAGTCAACAAGGAGGCTCAAAGCTTGAAACTATTGTGTTGTTATAGTATGAAAACGTCCACATACCGATACTGCTACTGGGCATGGCAACTCTGGTACAGCATGTCTATTATTGTCCATGTGTTGACAATTTCACATGTATTAACACCTCGTACTCACGGGTTTTTTTTCTTGTCACCTCGTACTTTATGGTTTTTTTGTCGGTAATGGCAGGTTACAGCTACGTTGTCACTAGCAGCTGCCTGCTCGTCAGCTGGAGTAATAGTACTGCTAATCAAAGACACAACCATATGTAGACTAGAGCCCAGATTGGCATGCGATATGTATCAAGTTTCAGTGGCATTAGCCTTTCTCTCTTGGTTTCTCGTCGCCACGTCTTCTTATGTTATGTTTTGGCTTGCTGCTTCTTCTTGAAATACTTCTCTCAAGATTTTGTTTTGTGTACCTCAAAATACCTCAGCATATTCTTCCAGTTGTAAATACTTTTGAATCATTTTTAAAAAAAAGATGCATCTTTTTTTGTGTTCTTTATCCAATGGATGCCACATTCTTTGTTGAGGGAACACTTGCAAAAGCACATCAAATTTTTAAGCGTTTCTTCTGCAACTTTCGTGTCACATATAGGCAGGGGCAGACTTACATACAACTAAGGAGGAGGGGCAATTGCCCCTTTGATCCGAGAAAATTACAATTGTATATGTAGCGTGCGTTTAGTTTGCCCTCCTTAAGTTTTTTATTTGTTTTAAAAAATTTATTGCTCTCCTTACCCGAGATCTTACGTCCGCCACTGCATATAGGTATAATAGGCCTGAATGATTTATCTTGCCTGTTTTTTGCTATTAGAAAAAACAAAATATATACCATTGATGCCGCTCCGGTGGCCTCTACTGGATTCAATTTCTGGATCGATCATGCATCCACCAAGTCCGAAACTCAATATTGGCACCGGTCATGGCGGTTGGTTGGGTTAATAAAATGAGGTGATTGTACTGAAAATATGAATGATAATGGTGGTTGGTTGGGTTAATCAGAAATAAATTATTTGGACGTGGTCCAAGTTTTTCAGTACCAATAAATGGTAATGTGTTATTATCATCATTCGTATTTTCAATACAATCGCCTCATTTTATTTTAACCCAACCACCATAATCGGAAATAAATTCCTACCTAAAGCCAAGGTTTAGAACATCTTTTTGCCCTTTAAAATGCTTCACAAGTATCAAGAGCTATTTCCTTATGATGGCTAACAAAAACTCCTTTTGAATAAGGTATTTGGAATTTGGAATTTGGTCTGAATGATGTGTGTAGAGTTTGACTCTTACTCAAGGATAAATGTCTGACCCAGAGCTTTTTAATATGACGTCTCAGAGGAGTTCGATCCGGATGGTGTCCATAGAGTTTGACTTTTACTCAGAGGTAAAAACTTGACCCAGAGTTATTTAACAGGGCAGCTCAAAGGAAAATCAATTATGTGGACCTTCTTAGACGTTCTCAAGCTACTGGATTACACTTTTCTAAAATTTTCTAATGTTGGAACTCATATCTCTGTTCATGTATTTTTCATTAGTTTATTATTCTCTTTGAACCCTAAAATACTAAGTATTTAGAATAATTGGCTGTTGAGTTTTTCCTCTAATTCTCTTGTAAACGGCTAGAATCCTGATTAGTGGATCCTGTCAAATTCTGCAACAACTACTTTTGTATTCTATTTGAGCTTTCCCTCGGAGAGTGACAAATTTTGATAAACCGTAATGTTCTGTTTTCATTCCATCATCAATCATATATTTATACATCATAAGAGAAACCCTATCACCGTAAAATACCGACTATGTCCTTTTCCTACTTACCATAGAACTTAATTACTAATAATTCAATAATAATAATAATGTATATAGATATATCCGCAATACCCCCCCTCAAGTTGGAGCGTGAATATCACGGACGCCCAACTTGGACAGTAATAAGTCAAACTGTTGCTTCCCCAACGCCTTGGTAAATATGTCACTAAGCGTGTGCGTAGTAGTAACATAATCGGGGCAATCGGACCCCTCAATAATCGCGTCACGAACAAAATGACAATCGGCCTCGATATGTTTGGTCCGCTCATGAAAAATCGGATTTCGAGCAATGTGTAGCGCAGCTTGACTATCGCAATGAAGTGGAATACCCGTAGGATCCGGACCCTAAGTCGCCAAGCGCTTGTTCTAAGCCATTTTAATTCACAGTAATAATGGTCGCCATTGATCGATATTCGCCTCGCCGAGAGAATGCGAGACATGCTCTGTTGTTTCTTGGTCTTCCACGAGACGGTGACGTCCCGAGTAACACAAACCACCCACTTAAGGACCGACGAGTCACCGGGCAACTCGCCCAATCGGAGTCACACCACCCTTCTAATGATAATGGACTATCAGCTCGCAAGAGAATTCCCTGTCCTGGATGTTTTTTCAGATACCGTACAACTCGCAAAGCGGCGTCCCAATGCACCACGCGTGGGGCTTGCATAAACTGAGAAAGAATATGCACTGAGTATGCCAAATCAGGACGGGTAACGCCAAGATAGATAAGACGACCTACTAATCTCCTGTACTTACCAGGGTCATCCAACAGATCGCCCTCAGCAGTCGCTAATTGATGATTTTGCTCCATAGGAAACTCGGCTGGCCGAGCCCCTAATAGTCCCGTCTCGGAGATAATGTCCAACGCATACTTGCGTTGAGATAAAAAAATGCCCTGTGAGCTTCTGGCAACTTCCAACCCGAGAAAATATTTCAAACGTCCCAAATCCTTCATTTTAAAACAGGTTCCCAAATAACTTTTAAACACTTGCAGAGCAGTCGCATCATTCCCTGCAAGGATCATGTCATCCACATAGACTAAAACGTTAATTCGATATCCCCCACGAACCAAAGTGAATAGGAATAATCGAGTAGGATCGACGGAATCCATAATCCTTCGAGCCGTGGCCAACTTAGCAAACCAAAGACCTTGCTTGGCGCCGCTTCAATCCATAGAGTGACTTTCCGCACGCGACATACCGATTCATTGTTTGTTCTCAAAACCCGGTGGGATCCGCATATAAATCTCCTCATCAAGATCCCCATGTAAGAACGCGTTGTGAACGTCCATTTGATGGACATCCCAATTTTTAAACAGCCGCCACAGCCAAAAATACACGGACAGTAACCATCTTTGCGACTGGAGCAAATGTCTCTGTATAGTCGATCCCTTCTACCTGGTGATTCCCAAATGCCACCAACCTTGCCTTTAAGCGTTGGAGATTCCCATGCTCATCATATTTTTCTGTGTAGACCCATTTGCTACCCAAAGCTTTCTTCCCAGGAGGCAATTCCTGCAGTACCCAAGTGTCCTGTTCCTCCAAGGCTTGAATTTCCTCGGCCATAGCCTTCCGCCAACCCTCGAATTGGACGGCCTCCTTAAAAGTTCGAGGAGGTTTCCCTGCAGTGACATTGGCTAGAAATCTCTGTGTAGCGCCGAGAAAAACAAGAATAGTCCACGAAGTGTGTAGGAGGATATAAACTACCCGGAGGAGACCGATGAAGTGGTGGAGTGCGCTGAAGGACTTTCCTTATCGATTGCCATATGCGTCACATACTCACGATATCTTGTATTCGGAACTTTTGCACGTTTCCCTCTGCCCAATTCTGTTGTGTCTCCAGATAACTGCTCACTCACAACTCCATCATCGGTCGGTACTTCACCACCCCCCTCACCAACCTGCGTCTCCCCCCTAAATCCACACCTACGGGATCCGCATTTTGTGGAGGCGGCTCCACATGCGTATCATTAGGTCCCATTTCGAACTCATCGACCTCAATATCGGGAAAAACGACCGGAGGAGGGGGAGGATGTGTTGACTCACGCAAAGGGAAAATATGTTCAAAAAATTTCACATCTCTTGAAACAAAAATTTCTTCTGTTTCCAAATCCATAAGTGTCCATCCCTTTTTAGCAAAGGGATATCCCAAAAACACACACTTTCTACTACGGCTTTCGAATTTATCCCCTTTATGTTTTAAATTGTGTGCATAACACAAACATCCAAAAACTCTCAACGCGTCAAAACTCGGAGGTTTACCAAATAAACATTCATAGGGTGTTTTATAGCTCAAAACGCTAGACGGAGTCCGGTTAATCAAATGGCATGCCGTCATCACACATTCCCCCCAATATTTTATTGGAAGATGTCCCTCAAACCTCAAGGCTCTAGCTACATTCAATATATGTTGGTGTTTTCGTTCTACTCGACCATTCTGTTGTGGGGTGCCTACACATGATGTTTCGAAAATAATACCTTCCTTTTGAAATTGTGGCAACAAACGTTTAAATTCCGTCCCATTGTCACTTCTGACTCGCATAATTTTCACACCGAATTGGCGATCAATCAATGCCATAAAATTCATAAAAATATTCTCAACTTCCCATTTATTATATAATAAATAAACCCACACGGATCTAGAAAAATCATCCACAATCGTCAGAAAATAAGAGGCCCCGCATGTAGAAGGTGTCGTATATGGTCCCCACAAATCACAATGCACAAGTTCGAAAATCCGACTCGCCCTACTATCACGACTTGGGAAACTCTCCCTAGGTTGTTTAGCCCGAAACATACCACACACCCATCTTTATTTAAAGAACTAAAGTCACTCATATTGGGAAGTTGCTTCAAGACTTTTTTTAGAAGGATGTCCCAAACGCTTGTGCCATAATTCCATTGAGTCTTTCCTCCAATAGTCATAACCTTCAAAGGGTACTCCTCGGAAAAGAAAAGTCCATCTTCGCGCTCACCCACTCCAATCGGACTCCTCGCTGCTCGTCGGTCTGTAAAACACACAATGTAGAAGTGAACTGCACCTGACAGTCAAGCTCATCAATCAACTGTGTCACCGACAATAAGTTACACGCCAAATTCGGTACATAAAGGACATTATTTAATTTTAAACCACCGGGCAATATAATAGTTCCTTCATGTGTAGCCTGTGAAATACGACCATCGGGGAGCCCAACCGGGCAATCTTTGATCACCTGAATATTTATTAAATTATTCAACTCACCGGTCACGTGATGTGTTGCACCGGTGTCAATTATCCACGAACACTTACCGTTCACACGATCCTTGGGTTTTGCGAGATTCAAGATATTGAGTATCCCTTGCCACTGTGCCGGGGTTAAATTAGGAAGCCCAGCCTTCTCCGGGGTTCCCTGTAACTTCAGTCCATTCGAATTTTTACTGGAGGTGCTGGCCACTGTATTATTTGCACGAACCGAGCTAGATTCGAGCCGGCCCGAACCTCCATAATTCCCAGCCAAGCTGCCCGCTCCTTGTCTTCCTTGTCCAGCTCCCGTATGTCCTCCACCTTGGGTGCCACGGCCTGCTCCACGGCCCCCCCTCGGCCAGTCACCCCACCACTCGGGGTAACCATGAATTTCGAAATACCCTTGCTCGCCATGTCCATTCCTGCTGCAGTAATTACAATATTTTGCAGCGTTTTCGGCCTTTGTTTTTGCTCGAAGATCCATCTGAATTTTCATTGCCGTCATCATGTCTTGGTCCTTCTTGCTCTGACCGACTTGTCCTCCACGCAGCCTTTCCTCCTGAGTCAATTTTTGGTATGCCCGATCAAGGGATGGAAGAGGGTCCAATTTTTTTTCTTGTTCATCGCCTTCGTCCATGGTGATGACCTGCTGGTTTGATTTTGCAGCTTTAAGTTTTGCTGCTGCGTTTTTTTTTTTTTTTTTTTTTTTTTTCAACCGTAACCTGGCTCTGATACCATGACAAATTTTGATAAACCGTAATGTTCTGTTTTCATTCCATCATCAATCATATATTTATACATCATAAGAGAAACCCTATCACCGTAAAATACCGACTATGTCCTTTTCCTACTTACCATAGAACTTAATTACTAATAATTCAATAATAATAATAATGTATATAGATATATCCGCAATAGAGAGTTAATGTGTAATGAAAAGAAGCTTTTCCTATCTATTTTATTAAGCAAATTTACATGGCATCAGAGCAATAATTTTCTTAAAAATAAAAAATCTTCTTATTCATTCAACTTTGAAATGGAAAGTACTACCACCACTAGTGGTGTCTCCACTGGACAACCGTGTGGATATCGTATCTTCAACATAGGAGACAATCATTCTCTTCACATTACCTCCGTGAAACTGGATGGAAATAACTAGTTGGCTTGGTGTCAATCAGTGAAGATGTATATCACTTTCTAGATGGAAGATGGGGTACCTCACTGGTATGGTCAAGATCCCCCAGATTCCACAAAACATGTAACGCTCCGTTCTCGGATACCGAGTCTTTATCCGAAAATAACGTTCGACATGTATAACATTAAATGCATCTAACATTATATATAATCCTCTACGTCATCGTATAGAGTTAAGCAACGTGGAAGATAAAGAGACTCGGGTAAATCATACAAGATACTAGAATTAAAGTGCTATCCAACTAAAGATAGAAATGAAAACATACAACAACGATACTTCAAATCTTATAACATACGATATCTTACAAAAGTAAACAAACTTACAACAAGTTCTTAGAAAAAGCCAAGAGAAACACAACATGTCTTTTAAAAGAAAGGTACATAGTATCAAGATACAACATGTGATGTGATTCCGGTTGGAATCAGATCCGATGTTTTGCCCAGGAAGTAACTAAGGGGAACAATGACGAGCTAATGATCCTAGACCTAATAATCCAACTAAATCGTAGGCAGAGAACGTCCAACAATCGCTCACAATGTTGGTAAATCCTCAAAGGGTTGAACTTTTTCTATGACGAAGAAAATTCTCACTCGCAAGTGATATTCAAGCCTCACGACTTTGTTGAGTAAAACTCAATAATTTGGTTTCTCATATAATAATTGTCTGTTGAATGAAAAGCTAGTGTTTGCCTTATATAGGCTTACAACCAAAAGAACTAGAAAGACAAAAGCAATGTGGGAGAAAATCCCACTAGAAAATGCGCCTACCTCCTATTGGCCAGAAACGAAATGTTCATATTGGCTAATAAAGAACAAATAAATAAAGTGCTGAAAATCCAATATAAAATAAAACCAACTCCTAATTAATTAAATAATATTCATAAATAGCACGAATGATGTATCCTCCGAGCATGAACCGGATCACATCATTCCCTCCCGGTTCGAAAGGATTCGTCCTCGAATCCACCTGGATCGAATAGTAAGCGCGGCCGAACATATGTGAGTAGGCCCTCATAGTGAAGTACATCCAGGAAAAGTAAAGAGGTGAACACTTCAGTAACCAGCCTCTTGTACAAACGAACGGGGCCAACATAATAATCAGCAACCACAAAATCGAAAGGACGACAATGCACCAAAAATGAATCATGATAAAGATGTGCTGCTTGTATATCTTTTAAGTGCGCAAGTGACCCAGCCGACTGGGCAACATTGTCAACGCCTCCAACAAAAGGAGCATGTACCTGCAAAGAAAATGTTGGGGCAACACAATTCAAAAGTGGCTCAATGGTGAGCATGGGTGCCTCCTCATTCTCAACAGCGATCTCAACCTCTGTACCATCATGAACATCAACTACAACCGCAGAAGTGACAACACACTCACTATGCACATCAGGAACATCAACCAACGCATCTACTTGTGTAATTACCTCAGCCTCAATGAGGGAAGGCAACTCCGCAGAACTAATGTGCTTATGCGTAATAACGGCACAAGGTTCCACCTAGAGTGTGTCCTCAACCGTGGGCAAGTCCGTTGCTTTCTGCGAGGCAGCCCCTGTTTGTTTCCATTCCGCCATAAGCATGTTTAATTGTTTCCGCAAGTTCACTTTGGATTCCTGCCACCTCCGCTCATCTTCCTCATTTCTTGCTCTACCTCCTCTATCACCTCTACCGCCTCTATCTCCTCCGTCATCACCTCGGTTTGCAGCAGCCAACAAAGTAGCAAGTGCCTCACGAATCTCATGTATATCCTCACGTAAAGGTGTCATTACCGCATGCAATGCAACACCTAATCCACGCCCACCCATGTTACCTCACTATCTCTCGTGTTTACATTCCCCTCTTTCTAAGTCGTATAAAGCACCCTTGTCAAACGAACCAGAAAATCAAGTAAAAGTAAACATCAATCAAAACCGACTCTCTAGAAAGGACACTAGGTTTTCAGACCGAGAATAGGTTGAAAGGTATGGGAATGAGTGGGATGATGTGTGAAAAGTTGCTAAATGCGATTATTAAAAACAAGAAAGGAAAGGACTCAAGAGACGGAATGAATTCAGATGACTGCAAAATTTCACGTGTGTGAAAATTCTCGTAATTATGCAAGCCTCATTTTTTTTTTTCTGAAAATCAGTAAGTGTCACACCGGGGGTGTGACAGAGGCTGTTTTTTTTTTTTGGTCGAATTTTTTTTTCTTTTTTTTTTGGCTGAATTGTATTTAATTAAAATAAAACAAAGACAGGCACAATTAAATTAGGTCAACTACCTCCTTTGCTTTTTGGCTTATACGGCGCTGCAACTTGCACATGGATCAACAAGGATAAAAATCAAATAAAAAAAATTTAAAAAAAAAAATTGAATTTGCTAGCAAACCGGAAATTAACAAGAAAGGAATAGCAACAAAGGGATTTAGGTAAAGGAATTACTACCGATGGATTCAAAGACCGGTGATCACAAAGCCGATTTGTTTTATTTTTTTATTTTCTATTTTTTTGGAATTATACGGAATATAGGAAAAAAAAAATAAAGGGGATATTTGCTCACCGAAGTTGCTGAGCTCTGCTACCAATTGATGTGATTCCGGTTGGAATCAGATCCGATGTTTTGCCCAGGAAGTAACTAAGGGGAACAATGACGAGCTAATGATCTTAGGCCTAGTAATCCAACTAAATCGTAGGCAGAGAACGCCCAACAATCGCTCACAATGTTGATAAATCCTCAAAGGGTTGAACTTTCTACGATGAAGAAAATTCTCACTCGCAAGTGATATTCAAGCCTCACGACTTGGTTGAGTAAAACTCAATAATTTGGTTTCTCATATAATAATTGTCTATTGAATGAAAAGCTAGTGTTTGCCTTATATAGGCTTACAACCAAAAGAACTAGAAAGACAAAAGCAATGTGGGAGAAAATCCACTAGAAAATGCGTCTACCTCTTATTGGCCAGAAACGAAATGTTCCTATTGGCTAATAAAGAACAAATAAATAAAGTCTTTGAAAATCCAATATAAAATAAAACCAACTCCTAATTAATTAAATAATATTCATATAATAGCACGAATGATGTATCCTCCGAGCATGAACCGGATCACATCAACATGTTTACTTAAAGCATAAAATATTCTAGCATAGCATAGCATGGCAAGTTCACGCATCATCCTCAAAGTCATCATCATCTACCCCGCTTCATCCCGCATGTCTTCTCAAGACAAACAACATACAAACATGCAACAGAAGTATGTATTAATGTACTTAGCAAGAGGTAGAAGCTATTGAACAATTAAGCTTTATAATGAAAGGAAAACATTTTATTATTATTAAGGATTATCTTTATGAAAATGACTCAAACTCTAAAGTTCAATTCATGCTCATCAACATGTTGTGAGGATCCTACTGTGTATCTAACTCAGTTTATTTTTGTTACATCAACTATTAAAGAGCACTACGCACGATGCTGCTCATTGCGAAGCATCTTTTGCAACCTACCAGCGAGACATACACTAGTAGCCACGGGCTAGTCCCGATAGTGTATGTGTTTGGCGAAGTCCCTCCACTCCTAGTGTCTCTCAAAGACCAGTGAAGTTATCCACTTTTTCTAGACCACACTACACATCGCGATATTGTCTTGTTACCAAGAATAACATTGATGTTTAAGCTTTTAACTACACAAGTATGTACTACCTCCGTCCCATAAAAATATGTCCACATTTTAGAAAAATTCTGTCACATAAAAAGTGTCACTTAATAATACCAATGCATCATTTAATGCTTATTTTCCAAATCTACCCTTAGTCCAACATTTATTTTTTGCACTCATTTCACATCCCAAAACATTTATGAAGTGAAGGGTAAATATGTCAATATTGAAGGATGCAGGTTCTTAGATCTAAACGAGTTAGATCTATGCGCAGCGGATGGATCACGATTTATATGACACAATTCATAATTAAAGGACTTAAGTACTACAAGGGGGTTTAAGATTATGTTACCAATAACGGGAAGAGTCGCCTTGATCTTCCGATGTGTTCTCCAAACGGCGGTTGGTGGACACCCTTCTTGATACACGAGCCTCCTTGATATGCAACACCAAGAAAAACTCAAAGTTTTTCTTCTACTAAAAACCCTAGTCAAGAAAAAACTAATTTTCTCTCATTTTAGACATGTGGGGCGAAATTTTCTATTGCTATGAGGCTTGGAAGAACTCTCTTTATATAGGAGAGTAACCTTATCCTCCAACAATTAAGAGATAATTATTAAATTAACCCTTAATTCAAATAAAAGATAAATAACATAATTATCCTAAACAAATTAGGATAAATCATATTATTATCCAATATTCCATGAATTATCTTTTAACAAATAAAAGATAAATCACATGTCAAATAATTATCCAAGAAAACTAATTTCTCTCTAATTATTTGATGATATTGGCGCCACAAATACTAGGGTTATAGCCCACATAAAATGTCTTTTATGTGTATAATATTATTTAGCCCAACTAAATAATATCTATGCATATCAATTAATTAGCCCACCAATTAATTATCAACTGAGACCCAAGTAACAAGATTACTAGTCCGAATTACGTAAGACACATCGGGGACCATGGACCTATAACCGTAGCTCCAATAATTAATTATTCGTCGAACGTAATAAGTACATTAATTATTAATTCGGGATTACGCCACCATAAACCCAAATCAACTCTACCGATTTTAGATGTATACTTATACTCAACCCATAGAGTGAATAAGCGTCCATTGATATAATCACTACATACGGATTAACCCTCCATAGATTTGTCCATTTCGAGTCGGAAGTCTCCGTGAACCCGACTCGAATATCTTATCCTTATTTACCATTAACCTCGATGATCAATTAGCACACATATCCGACTAGTAGCTAATTAGTCAAATGTGAACTCCGGGATCGATCACTTTCTTAGGGCTAACAAACAAGGGATCATCTCTCTACTTCCCGTAGGAAGGAATGAATTCCATGTCTCGTGAAAATCGAACTACTCACTCATCCGGAGATAGTGCCAATGAGAAGTGACTTGGAATACATATTAAAGTGAACCGAAACTAACACATCAAACACTACCCCAGGACAAGCAAAGATCCGTGATCACCTCAGATTAAGGTTGATCCATATATGATCATCTAATGATTTAATAAGATTCCTCGATTACGGAATTATACCGAGAAATTGATTAAATCGGTCCAAATCTATATGAATGCCATCATATATAAATGCCCCACGTAAGTACCCTCTACCGATGATCCGGATAAGACTATCACACCCTAAGGTGTTAGGCGCATTATTGGTGTTTTAATCAAGAGACCCTAAACTCGATTAAGTTCACCACGGACTATCAGATTTAAGTATATCACCACTAACTCAATCCTCACGTGCATGCCATACATCGAGAGTTAAGCGGTTACATCTTGATATACTTAGGGTTTGCAAAGCAGTTGTATTATTTACAAGCACAAAGCAAGTAATAATGTGAGATAAAAATGTCATCCATTGTTAAAAACAATTACACAAATTGTCTTTCGGCACTACACCTAACAAATATAATATCGAAACATAACACATTAATTGAGTTTCTTAATCATGCGCACCACAAAAGTGGACACTTTTTATGGGACGAAGGTAGTATCAGATTAACCATTAACTAGCCACCTAAGTGTTTTCAAGGCAAAAACTCACTTAACATTATACTCCCTCATCTTAAGACATCAAGAATTTAGGCAATCCTATCACATACACAGACATTGATGAATACTAACTCATCAAAACACAAGGCCAAGCATAAACTTCCAATGGTCCCGAACTTCAACTCTTAGAAGAGTCCATTCGGTGCTGGAACTAAACGCACTATAAGCTTATTCTAGGATTTTTCACTTTCATTTAACTTGTTTATATCATTATATGAAGGTTAGGAACCAATACCAACTTACTCGGAAAATACGCAAAAATGGGCAAAACAGCATTTCTGGGCCATAGGCCCACGCCTACGGATTTGTTAGGTGTGCGCCTATGGATCCTGAAAATTTTGTGAACTCTTAGTACTTGTAGGCCTACGCCTACGAAAAGGCTAGGCGTTCCCTGTAGCCTGCATGCACATTTTTTTTCGATTCTGCAGAATTTTTAGCCTGTTAAACCAATTTTGCAGGCAAAATCAACCCAAAACTTCTACTAAACATACCATAGCATCTCATACTTCAAACAACAATCAAAATCATGGAATTAACATCAACTAGCAACAAAATTATTCCACTAAAAAAAAACAACCAAATTACTCATCCTAAACATCATAAAACTTGAATTATTCAATATGAAAACCCTCTTACTTTGATTTCCAAAGCAAAAGCCAAGAACTTCAAAGCAACATGCCAAACTCTTGAATTCTTCCACCAAAAACCAAAATTAATCATGATCACGGTTTCTACACAATCTACACTACGAATTGCGTAACTTTACGCAACCAAACAAGATCAGAACTTGAAGATTCCAACTAAGGCAAAAAAAACTATACCTTCTCAGAACTTGAAGATCTTGATATCAAAACGACGCCCTCCTCGAGGATTCCGATTCTCTACTTGTATCTGAAATCCAAGCAACAGTTGTTAAGATCCTTTGAAGATTCCTTCTTGCCTTTGTTTTTGTTTTTCTTCAAGTCGAGTTCGAATGAAGAGTTTTTGACAACTCCTTAAGACACGAGAGTTTTATTTTTATTGAATAAATTCCTAGAAGTTATTTTCCTTATTCTGTTTTCGTTTTCTTTTTCAAAACTTAAATCCATAAATTATTAAATATAATATTCGGATTTTCGTAAAGAGACATGTCTGCCCTCTTTTCAAAAAATCGGGATATTGCAAAACCTGTTGATGTGTTTGTTTGGAGACTGAGAATGCCATGATCATGTCATGGCTAATTAACTCTATGAAACCTGACATTGGTTAGGCATACTTGTTTTGCTCTAATGCAACGGAAATATGAGGGTTGTAGGTGTAACTTACACAAACTTTAGGAAATCATGCTCAGACTTTTGCCATCAAGTCAAAACAAAATACTACTCCCTCCGTTTCGAATTATCTGAGGCAGTTGCCAAAATCACACATATTAAGAAAGTGGGTTAATGCATTGACTTTAAAATGAAATGACTAAAAGTCGCCAGATATAATTAATGTGACATTGTTTTTTTTATCTATCTTATTACAATAAATAAGAAGTAAAAGCGAGGAAAAGTATCATTAATGTTGCATTGGAAATGTAATCGCTTCAAATAATATAACAAATTATTTTTAAGAATCGCCGAGATAAATTGGAGCGGAGGAGTATTTACTTAAGCAAATTTACAACTAATACCACATTCTCACATAGTACTATACAAGAAAACAATTGAAGAGTAATATCCAAGTCATTTTCTAGGAATCTTAAAATATAGTAAGATACTTTTCCTTCACAATCGAAGCCTTCAAATTCTTGTCTTTTTCCCCACCTGCTATTCTGTGTCTTACTGATTGGGCTTTTTATCCTATTTTTCCTTATATAAGTAATAAATTAATCATGTGATGTAACCTTCCATCCTCTTTTTTAGTTTTTTCTTGTTTACTTATTAGGCCAGTGTAGAAAAGGACCGGCTACGAACCACAGTGTCGGGAGGTTCGATCACGGTTTGGAGGTCGTTTGAATCGGTTCAGATGCAGTTTTAAACTGCCTGTTTAGTGAAATCACCGGTTCCAGTTCAGTTTCGTACGGTTCGTAGGTAGAGGCGGTTTTAAACTGGAAGTTTAATGAATCGCCAGTTCCGGTTCAATAACGAGGTAGTTTAAAGTGGTTCTGAGGCGGTTTTAAACCGTCTGTTTAGTGTATCACCAGTTCGGTTCAATGAAAAGCGTTAGCCGTAACCAGCACCGGTTCGGTCACTGAAACTATTCAGAGGCTCTGTTGATAAGAACATTGTTATATACAACAAAAACAAATAAACAACTTACCAATGCTGAAATGGAGATATCAAAAACTCAAAGTTTATTGTTATATACAACCAAAAAAAAAAAAACAATACAGAATTCAAGCCAAAGATAGTAAGCATACAACAACATTTATGGAAAACAACAGCCATGTCTTCAACATAAATAAAACCCGAAATCAAGCTGAGACTAACTTATAGTATACACTTGAGAAGTTATAAATATAAAAATGATGAAAATGGATGTTATAAATATAACTTATATGGGGAAGAACAACACCATATCACATAACGATCTGCGGGTTCAAGATGTTCGATTTGATCTCCTTGTGGGGTAAAACTACACCACCATTGCTGTATATTTCATCACCGACATGAACATCTTCACCTAAGATGGTCATGTTCTCAACCCGAGCCCACTGTCCGACAGTCGAGTGCCAGCCAATAATGCTACTCGAGATACACGCGTGCTTTTTGATGCGTACGCCGCGCATCACGGTGCATCGCGAGAGTCTGACACCTGACTCAACCACACAACCGGGCCCTATTGCAACATCAGGTCCAATCAAGCAACCTTCTCCAATTTTGGCACTCTCGTCGACTAGAACATTGCCCATTATATGAGGCCCTGAAGCTAGTTTCGGGGAAGATTGTTTTCTCAAGGAATCCAAGTAGAGTCTAAGGCCCGTGATGTAATCACGGGGTTGTCCAATGTCCATCCAGAATCCTGGTAGAACCATTGCATATAGCTTTTTGGCATTGGCGATTTCCGGGAACACTTCTTTCTCGATTGAAGTAGGTCTCAGTTCAATCCGGTCCAAAACCGAAGGGTTCAAAAGGTATATGCCAGCATTGATTTTATTGCCAACAAACAATTTCGGTTTCTCCACAAACCTCTCCACTTGTCCAGTCGATTCTTCCATAACCACCACCCCATATTTCGAAGGCTCATCCACCTACGATAACCCCGTGATCACCTTTAATCTTAAATTCACAGTAAAGAAAATGTATTCAAGTCGGAAAGATAATTACTTTGGGAGTTAATTACCTTGGTGACCATAATGGAAGCCTCACCAGCATGAGATTTGTGGAATTTAATCATTTCCTTAAGAGGGTATACACTGATAACATCACTGTTAAGAACGAAAAACGGTTCACCAGATCCGTCTATTAGCTTATCCCGGGCCAAAGCCAAAGGACCAGCAGTTCCAAGCGGCTCAGTCTCTTGTGAACACGTGATCTTAATCTCCAGTTTTTTCTCAAAGTCTTTTAAGAAATTCAGCATTACCTGCACGCAAAAACACGTAATGTAAAGTTTATAGCTTTACTACGTAAGACGTGAACACAACAACAAGAGAGAGGCGTTCAAGATTTTACCTCCGGTTGGTAGTTGATAGCAAGGACAACTTCATCCACTCCAATTGCCTTGAGAGCCTCAATCTGTTGGTGTAGTAAGCACAGAATGAACATATTACCATTCGATAATAACACGGTAAGAAGCTAAATCCAAGTTTGTGTACTCAAAACATCCAAGCATTTACATCTAGATCCAACATATAAAAAAGTAAACTCGGATATGAAAGGAGAAATCGAGACTACCTGATGCAAGATCATCGGTTTGTTGGCAAAATCGACCAGTGGTTTTGGAACACTCAGAGTTAAGGGCCTCAAACGCGTACCAAAACCTCCAACAAGGATAAGTGCCTTCATTTTGAGACTGAGATCACTCCTGGTTACCTATAAAGTAAGAGAAAATTACTCACAGACTATCAAAACAAAGGGAAATAAAGATATTTCAACAGTTTTTCTTCATTGTATTTATCCTTGTTAAAAGAGAGAAGATTGCACAAGCAAAGAACAACGCATTGACATCTGTATGCAATACCGCGAATATGAAATGAATCTTAGATAAAGCAGTCGGTGCACGCCTGTTATCCTCCAAATTGGCACGACGCTTAACTGAACAGAAGCATTCATATACTTGCGGTCCATCCAAAACAGAAAGACAGAATTTTTATGGCGAATATTGAAAAAAATGTCTAAAGCTTTGCACACGCGTCATTTGATGCGTTAAAATGCCTATCAAGATCACAGAATATCCGTAAACAATTAGCTGGAAATAGAAACAAAAATCCAACAATATCACAAGCAGGAGATCTCACATTTCTGACAACATATCACTGAATTTTAGCTTATAACAAAAACAAAAAAAAAAACAGACTGCATTTTAGCCAAGTAGTATTTAAGAAACAAATCATGTCTTTCAAGATCTACTGTAACAATTTCAAGCAGAAATTACATTATATAAGCGCGTAATTTAATCGGTTAATTTCAAAAAAGGGCAGAACAATGTACGATTTAATTCAGTGATTTGGGAGATAAACTTTAAGATAACAAGTATAGGAAGAAATTCACATTCAAATAGTGCACTTAATCACTGAGTTTCTTTAGATGCAGGATCCAAAAGTTCAATCTCTGTTTGTGTTACAAAAGATGAAGAAAAATCACAGTGAAATAAACTCAAACACTTGTAAATTAAACACAAAAAAAATGAAATGAAACAATACTTGATTTATCTGATAAAAATAAAACTTTCAAACAAAGGAAATATAATAATCATTAAATATACTTATTTCTGTAACGTCAAAGGAATATATCACAAAAGACTGGTGATGCAAGCAGAAAAACCAATTTATACAAACAAACAAAAAAATAAAATAATATAAACAAAAAAAGGTGCTGTAATTCCAAGTGAAATGGCCCTTGAACATCAGATTCAAATCCGCAAGGCAACGACTAACATGATTCTCCATTGAATTTCCGCAGAAAAATGAAGAAGAAAAAAAAAAAAATCACCCGTCACACAGCAAAATCTCAGAAAAACAGCTGAAAAAGGAATCAGACACTGTAAATTCCATCCGAATTCTGGAAGCGACATACAATGCCCACGGAATAATTCAGATCACACGAAACTCAATGCCTAAAGTAATTAATAACAGCGTCGAGGTACAATTAGAACAGCATAATTCCAGAAATAAAAAATAAATAAATAAATACCTCAGATTACGGAAATACGAACTGGGAAAGTTAGAAAAGGAGTGGACTCAGCAGAGATTGTGATTGCAGGTGACCTCTCTTCATCCAATCAGGGGGCTTAGTCTGAAAGTTGTGTATATATATAGCCCAAGAATCATTCGCAAAGTATTCCCTACCCATTTGTATTTCTTCTCTATATATTTAATTTTGGATAATTTTAGGGGCTCATCACCGACAAAGACATTTACCTTTTACCTCATATATCTATTGTAATTTTGACGATTACATCATATATTTTCTCATATAACTCAATTAAGCACATTGTAGTGATACATGGTGTGAGAAGTGAAGTGGTTCTATAAATATCAACTCTCACATTTTTTCTTTAAGTGTAACATGAGCTATAGTAGTAAACAAATATGTTGTATTAAATATTAATAAATGTGTTTCAACTTTTTGTTCACAATACAACCACATCCACTTTGCGATAGTGGATACTCTTAAGGAATTTGTACTAGAAGCCCTATATGGTGCCTTATCACACTAAATAAAGATAAAAAAAAATAGAGTTTAACCTAATTAGCTTCCACGACAGATGTTCTATCACTATTTATTTTTAGGAATATGAACAGTGCATCCCCATATTTGAGGATGCACTATTCATGTCCCTAAACATAATTAATTAAAAAAAATTATAAGGATAATGATAGAGATACTGTTGAAGTGAAATAATAAATATTTAATGTGTATGAATAGAGTTGTGAAGTGGAATGTATATTATTTAATAGTATTTGAAATGTTATAGGATGTTGTTGTGAAGTGTTTTGAATTAAGATGCTGTAAAATAGATATATGTATTATTTTATATTATTTTAGGGATAAAATTTGGTGCATCTGCTACTAATGCCCTTAGCTGTCAGATCTATGTCATGTGTATAAACAGACAAAACAGTTTTTTTTTTGCCTTTTAAACATATGCGCAGATCCGATGGTTGAGTTTAATAGATAATCCCTGTGTCAGAATTTTTCTAGATACGAGGAGTAAGTTTTATTTATCGATCAATGTTTTACGCTGACATTTTTATCTCTATTCTATGTATTATTTTTACTATATCAGTTCATTTTGTCACGTGTCAAATTTTCACTGATAGTAACATGTTGTAACTTAAATTCTAATTGGTAGATACGTGTCATTTACTAAAAATGTAAGAAAGAAAAGAATGCATATACACAAAGGAGTAAAAGTATTAAAGATAAAATGATAAAATTGAGTGAAACAATCATTTGTACTAATGGCGAATCTAGGGATCTTTCAATAACATAAACCCTATATATTGCTCTATCCCTAAAATAAAGATAAAAAATAGAGTTTATCTCAAATAACTCTCATTGAATCTCTATCTCTATTTATTTTTAGGGATATGAACAGTGCATTCCTACTATTCACGTCCCTAAACATATTTAATTATAAAAAGTTATAGGGATAGGGATATGGATACTGCTGGAGTGAAATAATTAATATTTAATGTGTATGAATTGAGTTGTGAGGTGGAATATATATTATTTAATATTATTTGAAATGTTATAGAGATAAATATAGAGATGCTGCTGTGGAGTGTTTTGAATCGAGATGCTGTAAAATATGATATGTATTATTTTATATTATTTTAAGGATAAAATATGATGTTTCTAACGTGAATGCCCTAAGGATCTGCCTTCGATTTGATCATCGGCGGCTTGCGTCTCCTTTATACCCTTTGTTTAGGGATAGCTATGGCAATGAAATCTACGAAGGAAGGTTGGAGAGGAATATCTTAATTAATGCTAAATCATTTGCAGATGTTTAAAGAGCATTCGCATCAGATCCTCTTAACGAACGCCTATTTTCTGATTTAAAACACATTTTTAGTTTCTGTAATCTCAATTGAAAATGAAATGCATCATATTCTTTATTTTACATAATCTGGTATATATATAAAGGAAATTTACAGAATCTGGATTAATGCGGTAGATATAAAGAAAACTTTACGAAATCTGTATTTTACAGTAAATATTAGAATATTTGTCGCAGTGTTATTTTAAAGGATTTAGAGTTCATAGAAATTGTATTTTAGAGATCCAAGAAGAGATTCTATTGCATTTTCCTTTTTTTATCGGTATCCGGAAATCACTGGTCCGACTAATCCGGAGTTCAGCCCGGGTCGTGCCTACAGAGTCTGACTCTTACTCAGGAATAAGGCCTGACCAAGAGCTCTTTCAACATGACGCCTCAGAAAAGAATCGAACCAGTGACCTCCCTGCGTTTTCTCAAGTCACGTACCATTTGCCAAGCTACTTGGTTTAAAGATTTAAATCTATAAGATTAAATCTATAAGATATAAATATATCATTTTTATGAAGTTATAAATACATCATTAATTAGTGATTCTACTGGAAATACTATTACCAGACTTTCAGGGAGGGCATCCACATATATATAAATGCAACAAAAAGTCTTTGTAAAACATAATAGGGCATAGCCAAGTATATAAATATTGGTTAGGCATTGACTTTGAATTTTGGAAGCCAACTAATTAAGTAAAATTTACTTCCAAAAAAAAAAAAGAAAAAAAAGAAAAGAGAAACCTTTAAGTAAAATGTTTGAAATGCCCATTGATCTGGTTTGCAATGTTGGCAAAATAGGTGATGCAAGCTGTGCAAAGTTAGTAAAGTAGGGTTTATTAAAAATACATTTACTTTCAAATTGAGTGAGGCCAAAGGTTTAGAGAATGAGGGTATATATATATAATTTGTGACCGTTTGCATTCAAGTTGCCGTATAGATACATATTGCCGTTACAAAGCGGGTTCAACTGTGATGCCAACTCATGGGGCTCGGGGCAAAGCCCCAAAGCTAAACGACTCACCGGTGAAGTGATGCACCTCTGCAATGCAGTGATACATATCGAAAAAAGTGAAGAGTTGCAGCTCATTGCAAGTGAAATGATTGCTTGTTTTCATTAAGTCATACAACCATTCGGATGCAATATTTATATGCCTATAAAAGACACTCGATGCATGGATGAAAGTCCATTCGACATGAGCATCATCAGAACTTTTTTCTTGAGTGTTTGGTTTGATTCGACCAAGTCACCGTCTGTATCAGACACCTCCATTGTATCATGAAAAAGATTTATGTATGATCCTCAAGTTATATCATAAAGGCGGAATATCTTTCAAAAGACAACACATATTGTGTGTCTCGGAGTTTCAGTATCATTGATTCATTATTGTCTATTAATTTTTTCCAAATATATATATATATATACTCTTTCAGCATTACTAGGGGCGGACGCACCCTTAGGGGAGGGGGGCACTCGTCCCCCCGCGGATCCGGAGAAAACACTACTATATCTATGTTATGTATTGTTTTCGCTCCTGGTAAAATTTATAATCGCCCCTATCACCTATAATAATCGGATAATTTAACATAAAACTTTTATTATATATGTAAATTAAAATACATAGTTATTACTAAAGTGATATACATAAACAAATATTAATAACTTTTGAAATGTTTGTTTCCGTCAATATATTGCTTGTAATGTTATAAATTCATATTGATACGAATAAAAGGGTAAATGTGTTTAGATTCTATAATATAGAGTAGTGTTTCTTTTCTGTTATATAACGTATAATGTATAGCCGTATTTTTTCAAAGATACAAAGTAGTGCTTATTTTGGATCTAAGGGGACATAAAACCCTACTATACATTTTTTTTATTGCAAATTTTATTTTAGAATTATCGCCTCTTCTAACTCGGGATCCTGCGTCCGTCCTTGAGCATTACTTAGTGGTATTGATTTATCACACAAAAGTTTGAGTCTGGATATCGTACTACAAATTTCATATTCACTTTCTTTAAGGCAACTATATTATCGATGTGAAAGCGAATCCCTTTGTTCCAACAAATTTGAAAAATAAATTATATTCCTTTGATATTCATTGACTAAAATCTGATCTCGTATCATAAATTTATTTCTTTATATCATTCTCACTATCTTTGCTGAAATAACTGTATATTGTCTACTCTTTAATCATTTATGCTTAACTATCTTGTTCTCTCAATAGAACTTAGCTTCCGAGTCACACACCCGGTTTAGAAAGTCTCTAAGGGTTCATAGGTCAATAATCTGAAATTACATTTATTATCCTATGCTTTCTTTCATTATTATTTCGGTTAAGCCATTTACTTATTTAGTTTGAGATGACTTATACTTTTAGAAATTCGCCTTCCCATTCTTTGCTTTCATTAAAAGGAAACAACTTGAACTAGCAGTTCATTTGAGTAGCCACTACTCGTGAACTGTGGAATGTCGAGTGAAATTGATACCAAATCATTCTCATCATCTTTGAACTAATTGCGTTTGTCTCTCGTTCTACACGAGTGACAGCAGTGACATGCTTACCAATGTCACTTAAGTAGGCTTAAGACGAGCATCCTCTACCGAAAGATTAATTTGCATTCACGATTAATGAGTTCAACGTCTTGTTACTTTTCCACTTTTTTGAAGTCGTTATCGGTCAATTTTATCGTTTAGCAGTTCAGTCTCATTTAGATGACATGTAGTTGTACAATATTAAGATGGCGGAAATATAAATCAAATCATATACCATAACCAATAATGATATTTTAGGAATATAAACATGATCTGATGCATGAAATTTATCTTATCATTCCAAGAATTTAATCTCACATCTAAAAGTGCAGCCGATGGGTAAGTCAAAGAGATGACAATTAAATTAAGACAATCTCTCTCAACAATTAATTAAGAAATCAGACATCTCCATTTATTGTTGATTACCTTCATTTTTCAGTCAAGATATTTCTAAAAATATCCTTTAGAGTGTTACCTATTGTTTCATATATCAAAGTACGCCCCGAGTATGCGCCGAAGGGTAGGTCAGTGACCCGTCGAGTACTCAAAATGCTATCATTTCAGAGACCAAGCCTTGAATTTCGATAGCGGTGAAGACCATCCGAAAAAGACTGAAATGAAAACGGCACGAGGCGTCACCTTTCTCTAACGATGCTTGTGTCAACAGTAGATGTTGTGGGTCGGTTGTCACATTCCTCGCTCCTACTCGTTATATTGAAAATAAGTAGTCTTATTGGGATTTTAGAATTTATTAATAATCCGAACACAAGAAATCATGAATATTTAATTAATCCTCCCACTAGTTTATTAGTTCAAAATACCGTCTAACTAGCGTCAGTATATTCATGATTTTTCATTTTTTTTGGATTTATTGAAATTCTTTGTGTAGACACTATATAATTAAAATTCACCGAGAATTCTACAATCTCAATTTATCAAGATAATGATCTTAGAATTTCTCAATAACCTGAAAACAATAAAGCATGAAATTTTATCTGAACCTCCCACTAGTTTATCGGATCCAAATACCGTCTAATTAATGTCACTTTTCATGATTTTCCAATTTTCCGATTATTTAGAAATCTCATATGTAGACACTCCATAATCAAAATTCACCGAAAATTTTTGTGGTCCTAATTGTGTCATGATAAAAAATTTAGGATCTCAGAATTTTCCAACAATCTGAAAACTAAAAATTATGAAAATTTATCATCAACTTATCGATTCCAAATATCGTCTAGCTAGTGTCAATTTTTTCATGATTTTCCAAATTTTCGGATAATTAAAATTCCTTTTATGTAACAAATACATAATTATATTCCCGAAGGATTTATGATCCTAAAATTAAATTTACCCAGTAAAAATTTAGTTTTTTGCATGTGAATTTTATATCGAATAAAATTTCATTTGCTCAATTAATTTAATTAATTACCAAAATTAATCTAAATTAATTATGTGTTCATACATGTCTAATTAATGCCAAATTAATTATCTACTTGTATGCAAGACTACGAGTGTAATACATGAATATAATGCACGACATGTTATGACATTATCATTGTAGGATGTAACCAAAGCACATAAAACAATAGATCTAATCCTACGAGGGGGTTAGATTGCTTACCGGTTTAATTTGAATAAACGTCTAGAACAATCTTCAATCCAATCCGAGCTAGTTGAGAGCCTAGTTGCGAAGCCAAAGTCTTCCAACGTGTATCTCCAAGCACCACCAGGTGGATGGTGTTTCAAGCCGCCGGACCTCCTCGATATGCTACCGGAATAATCCCGGGGATTATCCCAACTCGAAACCCTAGTGTTGAAGCCAAAAATTCTAAGCTTCAAACACTCATCTAAGTCGCATGTTATGTGTGTTTTTAGGCTTAGGAGAACTCTCTTTATATAGGAGAGTAATCCTTCTCCTCCAATGATTTAATAATTAAGTGATAATTATTAGATTAATCCTTAATTTAAATATAAGATAAATATAATATATATCCCAAACAAATTAGGATAAATAAATATATTATCTAATATTCCATGATTTATCACTTAACAAATAAATGATTAAATCATATATTAAATAATTATCCAAGAAAACTAATTTCTCTCTAATTAAATAATAATCCAAAATGCGCCCCAACCCTATTAAAAATAGGCCACACGCATTTCACACACTTGGGCCGAGTCTATGAAAAATTTCTTTTCCATGTATTTAATTATCTAGTCCAACTAAAAAATTAATCCACATATCAAATAGTCCAATCCAACTATTTAATTATAATCGAGGTGAAACGACGAGAAAACAAATATGCTATATTAGGAGCCACGTCGGGACCATGGACCCATATTCAGTAGCTACAATAAATTAAATAATATTATCCGTCAGACCGAATAATAATATTCAATCTATTAATTTTGGGATTACACCACCATAAACCCGAAACTGAACTCTGCCGAATATAGATAACTTACACTCAACCATGAGTTGATAAGGTGTCCACTGATATAATCATTACATACGGATAAATCCTCCATAGACTGTTCATTTCGATTCGGGATATCTCCGTAAACCCTTCTCGAAACCTCTTATCCTTATTTACCATTAACCCCCTAGTGATTAATTAGTTCATAACTAATATAATATGAACTCCTAGGATCGATCAGTTTCTAGGATTAACAAATAAGGGAAATGTCTGTCTACTTCCCGATGGAAGGAATGGATTCCATATCTGTGATAGCACAGACTACTCACTCATCCCAGAATAGAGCCAACGAGAAGTGTTGGACCACATACTGCGAAGTGATCCTTACTAACACATCAAAGTCTACCCTAGTATAATCAGTTGTCTGTGATCACCTCAGGATTGAGAGTAATCCATATATGATCATCTTGTGATTCGATAAAGTGTTCTGGGCGCATTATTAGTATATTAATCATGAGACTCATACTCAGATTAATCAACGCTACGGACTAAGTTAGTTTTAAGTACATCTCACTAACACAATCCTCTTGTGTATAGCCATACACTGAGTTATGTGATTACATAAACGATGTACTTAGGGTTTTCAGTAGTGTCTTAATTATAAGCATGCATGCACATAATAAGATGAATTATTAATTCTGTCCTAAAACAATTATATAATTGTCTTTCGGGCACTACACCTAACAATCTCCCACTTGCACGAAAAGCTAGTGGATTAATTGTTTTAGAGCACACCCTTTTATATCTATATCTACAACATTCTCCCACTTGCTCAAAACAAGCGAGACATATCCCTTTAATCTGTACCCTCCAAGCGCATCTTAGTAATTCATCCTTCCAAGCACGACCGGAGTGTGCCGCCGCAGGGTAGGTCAGTGACCCGGCGCGTACTTAGAATCCGAATACCATGTGACTTGGTACACTGATAAGGTAGGTTGGCGGCTTGGGTCAATCTTTCGGATTGAAACGTCGACTTTCCATCTAATCCGGTGGTACACTTTCAATATGCCTTTGAGTCAACACTGAGGACAAGATCGACTTAACGATCATCCTTAATCCGTCATAAAGTCAGAATAAGTGTCATCACTTATATTCTAGTTTGCACCTGAATATACTAGCATATTATTCCTCATTCTCCCGATGAGACTTGAGGATTCACGAAACATCCCATTTCGTATTCATCTGCAGGTTTAGATAACCATTCCTGAGAGGTAGGGTAGACTACATCGTTGAATGTTGCATAAATGCAAGAATATCTTAACCAGGTGAATGGATGGGATTGCCAATAATCGATTCTCGAGAATTTGAGCGAATCAAATCCTTTAGAATGAATCCCGATGGCATGTCAGACTCTGACTTCAGATAACACACCCATGTTGTTCCCAACTGTTTCAATGTTACCATTCACAAACATTAATCTACATACTAGTTTACTAATATCGAAGCCCAGTCTACGAAAGACTTATCAATATTCTGGTCAAGTCCACATATTAAAATATATGAATTTGAATTGACCTAGAGGTTTGCTTTAATCCCCAAAGGATTTAAGCTATGGCAGGCATCCTGCCAAAGGTTCTTTCTGAATAAATTAAGATACCGTTAGTCTCACAAAAGGTCTTAGGAATCACCCATATTTTTACGCTTTGTAACGAATCCGTTATTTGTTCTCACTAAAACCCTTCATTACGAATGAATTCAGATTCCGTTGTTCGGCAAGGAAGTCTTAGGGAATCACCCTTATTTCCCGCTTTCTGACTAAATCAAGCAAGACTGAGTGGTAAGAGAGATCACGGTCTGGTTAACTCTCTACCTTTTAAGGAATCACCCCTAAATTACTCAGCTTTTTGCGGTGAAAGTTAAACTTTCCTATTCATTCGACTCTTCTCCGTGTAGTTCCAATTACTCCCACTGGGCATGAGATACTCAGGTGGTTCTACAAGAGTTTCAACAGAACTGGAGTATCAAACTCCATTCACAGGGTTATGGCTTTTAAACCAACCTCTATCATCAGGATCCTACACAGCCCACAAAGGACTATAGGTCATCAATCTACCCTATAGACCGTAAGGTCCTGCAATGGGTAATGGATAAACCATACTCTCACTACGTTCGGGGTGGATCAATATACTGATCTAGTTTAGTAGTTTTTATTAGTGTTATCACCAACTACCGGTGTTGGATGTGGACTGAACAAATCAGTTAGTAACATCTTGAGTACAAATACTTCAAGATCTAAGGTTGTTATTTATAGACTCTATCAGACCAAGTTTGACAGTATAACCGTCATTCTCTGATTTTACGAGTTTTATAACCAACCTTTACTCAATGCATTAAGATATTTCACGACCTGAACATGTACGCAAAATTTCCAGTCCTACCTTCAAGCACTCGGTGCTAAATGCCTCTATTTACGGAAGTGGGGTGAACCGAATTCACTCCTTATCCATAAATGCGTAGGTATCTTTTAGGTAGACTTCTCGGTTTTTCATTACAACGTAAACCGTTATTTTGTAACCAATATCTTAAATGAGTTCAGAAATGTATCGTAGCACATCAATAACTATATAAGGCAAATTTATGGTGTATCCCTTAGTGAAAACATTTCACACGAGGAGGCGGGCCGAGCATCACCCCGAAGACTACGCAATAACCTATTTACGAGTATGGAATACTCTTTCTGCAGTGAAATCGAGATATTTCCTCAAATATTTTGGATAAACTTACCGGAGTCTCGAATAGTTGTCAGACAAGATGTCACTACTTCAAAAGCTCCCACTAGCTTGTACCTTTCATATGACCCCGAAGGTTGTTATGAACAAGCTATGTTACTTCTTTAAATCTATTACCCTTTCCTGATTGAAAGGAAACTTAGTCATTGTTCCTTTGAGACAGTGTTCCTTTGACTGGGAGATAGGAATCACCCTAAGCCAGTCTTCAGATCTTGTCTTTAGGGAATATGCACTAATTAATAGAATAGAAAGAAGCGTTTATCGAAATACAGAAACCATTTGCGTTTATATTGTTTAAGACGTGTTACATATACCTATTCAGCATTTCTTAGTGGTTCTGACTTTATCAAACAAAATTCCGAGTCTTGGGTTCGTGCTATGAATGTTATATTCATCGTCAATAAGACAAACAAATTATCCTATTGAAAATGAATACGTTCGTTCCAACGAATCCGAAAACAGAAAATGAATTTTCTGTGATACTCAAGAATTGAATCCGAGATTCATTTCCTTATATCACTCCCACTAGTCTATCTGAAATAACTGCCCGTTGTCTATTTTATTTATCGTTTAATGCAAACCAACTTAGTTCTTCCAAAGAACTTAGCTTTTTGAGAAAATTGCTAAGGATGCATTGGTCAGTGATCCGAAATCACTTTCCTTATCCTCTAATTTCAAATTTATTAATTTTCCGGTTTAGCCTTAAAACTGCTTAGTTTAGATGACTAACACGTATAAACATTCTTTCCCATTCTTGACTTTCCTTAGATGGAAACAGTCATGAACTAGCAGTTCGTTTGAGTGGACACTACTCTTGAACTGTGGGATGTTCGGTGTTACTTGCTTGGACTATCAATTTTTCTAATCGTCAAATCATAAGACCAAAGCTCTCACTAGTTTATCGGTTCCAAATACCGTCTAACTAGCAACACTTTGTATTTATGATTTTTCAAAGATTAGAACATCACCTAGAACTAAGCTCCCACTAGTTTATCAGTTCCAAATACTGTCTAACTAGAAATGTTGTGTTCATGATGTTTCAAAGATTATAAAATCTCCGAACTAAGGCTCCCACTAGTTTATCATTCCAAATACTTGTCTAACTAGTAACGCTTTATTCTTGTTTTTCCAATGAATGGAAAAACTCTTGTGCAGTCTATTACACATTTCTAATGATTCAGAAAAACAACAAATCATAAGACTAAGGCTACCACTAGTTTACCGGTTCCAAATACCGTCTAACTAGCAACGCCTTATGTATATGATTTTCCAATTTAGAAATTTGTTGTGTAATTACTCTTTTAAAATTCATTAAATGAATTTGTTTGATAGTCCTATATAGGGCTGTAAATGAACCTAAGCATTCGATTCGATCCGAAGTATTCAGCTCGAAAAAGCTCGATTCGGGCTCGTTTCGTGGGTTCGAACCTGAGCGAACCTTACAAATTAGATATCGCGGTGGTCGAGCCGAACATGTTGAACATGTTCGGCCTCGGATATCATAAATTCATATCTGATTCGAGCGAACATGTTTTTAAAACCGAGCGAACATGTTCGATTTTTTTAAAACCCGAGTTCGAGCCGAACATGTTCGAACGGTTCGACATGTTCGAGCGAAACGAGCCGAGCTTTTTCCCCAAATACCGGACCGAACCCGGGCGAATAATGAAAATATAAGGCTCGGCCATTTCGAGCCGAGCCGAGCCTAAGGTTCGAACATACCGAGCCGAGCCGAACCCCCGCCAGGGTTCGGTAGGGTTCGGCTCGCGTTCTGAGCCTAGTCTATATCATCTTTTGTAAACTAAGTGTGGTCGTCTCGTTCAACACGAATGACTGAAATGACATATCTATACTATGTCACTTAAAATTTAAAGGCTCAAGAGAATAAATCTCTTCCGAAAAATTGAATGCATTATTTGATAATTTACAACGTACTTGTTACTTTCCATATTTTTAATGAAGTCCTATTACTAACAGTTTAGTAGCCTAGAGATTAAAGTTGTAAAATAAACATGACAGAAAGTTAAATTCAAAAATTAAATTTTCACTACTAGATTTTTATTTTAGGAATAATAAACTTTAAAAAGTTTATCATACCATTCCAAGGATTTAACTCGCACCTCAGTGACGCCGTAGGGTAGGTCAAAGAGGTGACGGTTAAACTGAGACAATCTCTCTCAATGATTAAGCTTCGAGAATCGAACATCTCACGGGAATCAGACATCCCGGACCCTTCTCGAAACCTCTTATCTTTATTTACCATTAACCCCTAGTGATCACGGGAATCGATTCGGGATATCTCCGTAAACCCTTCTCGAAACCTCTTCTCCTTATTTACCACTAACCCCTAGTGATCAATTAGTTCATAACTAATATAATATGAACTCCCGGGATCGATCAGTTCCTAGGATTAACAAATAAAGGAGCTGCCTGCATCTACTTACGAGGAAGGAATGGATTCCATATATGTGATAGCACAGACTACTCACTCATCCCGAGAATAGAGCCAACGAAGTGTTGGACCACATCACCGCTTGAAGTGATCCTTACTAACACATCAAACTCTACTACCTAGTCTAAGCGGTTATGCGTGATCACCTCGGGATTGAGATTAATCCATATATGATCATCTTGTGATTCGATAAGACTTCGATCACGGAATTATATCGAGAACTCAAATCAAATCGGTCCAAATTTCTATATGATTATCACATATATAAATGCCCCACTAGGTACCTATTACCGAGCAGTCGGATAAAGCATCGTCACACCTAAAGTGTTATGGGCGCATTATTAGCATATTAATCATGAGACCCGTACTCAGATTAATCAACGCTCACGGACTAAGTTAATTTTAAGTACATCTCACTAACTCAATCCTCTTGTGTATTACCATACACCGAGTTATGTGATTACATAAACGAAGTACTTAGGGTTTTCATGAGTGTCTTAATTATAAGCATACATGCATATAATAAGATGAATTATTAATTACGTCCTAAAATAATTATATAATTGTCTTTCGGACACTATATACCAATGATCATATCACACGATAATCACTAAAGAAAAATAATGTGAAAAATAAAAACACTGAGATGGATTGGTGATACCCCTGTATCTAATCTATTAAAAACGGAAACATTCATCGAGTCGTCGTCTTCTTCATAACCAAGCCGCACTGAAAACTGAATTTGCTGGATCTTGGACCACCTTACCCAAAATAAAAATATTTTTTACCCAAGCCGCAGCCGGAGCGTTCGGGCTGTAGCCGGATTTTATGTTTATTTTTTTTTGGTTCGTCTGCAGCTCTCTTGGAAAATGTTTCTGCTTCGTTTTGTGTGTAGCAACTTTCAGCAACGCAGATTAGAAAAATGTTAATTTATTCTATTTCTACTTGGAAAAATAAAATACACCAATAATTTACAAGGTGGTGTCCTACTAGAAAAGATCTAACTGGTAAACAAGTATCAACCCCAATCTATTTCGTCAACCAAAACATTCAACCACTTAATATATATATATATATATATATATATATATATATATATATATATATATACTAGTGAAAGCGGACGCCGTGTATCAACCCCAATCTATTTCGTCAACCAAAACATTCAACCACGCAATATATATATATATACTAGTGAAAGCGGACGCCGTGCAAAGCACGGCGTGCCCATGCTAGATGTCTTTATTTATTGGATGATAATTAATACTGGGTAAACACAAGATATAAAAACCCTTTTTACTCTTTGTGCAGAGAGCTAAACGGTTAACTGCATATGAGTTTTTTAGGAGCCATACAAAATATTACATATTTAGATAAAGAACAACACCACAATACAAGTCACAGTTTTAACCATAATTATACAAGTACTTAATACAGAGCCAAAAGTTACAAAAGCAAAAGATCATAGTAAACACAGATGACAAGCATCAGTGTTCAAACTAATGGCTTGTAAGTCATCATGTGCTGACCACAAAGGAACCGTTTTTACCACAACGGCATCTGTGCTTTATACTTAAGCAAAAACTAAGCAACCAGGGGATCACATCTCACATGATATTAGTAACCATTAGTGTTCATTTTGCATGAAAGGAACTAATGGCTTCTAATACGCAATGGATGGATAACCAAAAAAACGTTTTTACAACAAAAGAGGTTTTTAATTTTTTTTTCTAGCATATCTTGGATAAGGACATAGAACTAACACTCTTTGACTTTACCCTTGCTCTTCTTAACAGGGCTCTGGGCAGAAGGCGAAGCTTGAACGATGGACTGTAGCTGAATGTCATCTTCAATAGGCTCTACCTTTACAGTAATGGTGGTTTCCTCAGCGTTGTCAAAATTCAGGACCCTCTTACATCCTGATGGAGTTGCAGTGGCAGTAATAATGCTCTGTGAGGAAGCTGAAATTTCTTCAATCAATACTTTAGTTGATGGGGTGAAGAACTGAACATTGTCTTCATCGTCCTTTGTGAGATCAACAGTTTTTACATCTCCTGTGATGGTGTTTGATTCTTCCTGTTGAGTGACTATCCCGGCCTCAGGGAAAACATCTGTGTAAAGATAAATCTTTACAAGTGGATATTTAATTTCTTGTGACTGCACCCCGAATTAGTTTGTCAAAAAACTTAATGTAGCACACAACATGTTTGTTTTCCAAACATGCCTCTAATTCTGGTACCAACGAACGACCCTGAAAAAGATAAAATAGGCTTAGAACTCTCAAGTGATACGCATCGGCTGTAAATGCGTAAAAATAATTTTTTGACTTTGTCCGGTTGAATTCATTGACTGTGAAATATGTATAAAACCTGGCTTATCAGAACACCTCACTAATATATATATATATATATATATATATATATATATACTGTGAATATATCTAACATCGGATATGCATTAGAAATTTATTTGAAGCTGACTAAATAAAAGTTAAAACGACAACCATTAAGCACACTTCCAGAACAATATACTAAAAGACTTTAATGATCTTCAACAGAAGGACTATGAAAGATTTGAAAATGTAGTATAAAATTACCTCTTCGTCGGCTTCTTTTATTTGTCTTTGCATGATGACGGTCAAATTGGTATCATTATTTACCATCAATCTACCCCGGATTTGTGTTCTCAATGGGGATAATATGTATGAAATCATGGGTTAATTAGCTAAATGTCACTAAGCCACGTCCGGGGTGACGAAATTGGTATTATGCGTATTAACCGTGTATTTTATGCGTTATTTGCTAGAAATAGAAGCTACTATGTGTGCTATGGTTTTATTGACAGATGGATGAGTGTTTGAAGCATCATTTGGGCTGAATATAAGAGATAATCGATAAAGAACTGAACGGAGTGAAGGTTGAAGTGTTTTTCGGCGAAGATTGGACCCGAGAATCTAATTGGTGATCTTGAAGCGCAGTTTCGAATCTTTACAAGACGAATTGGGATTGGACTTCGTCATGAAAGTTGTAGGTCTGAAAACAAGGATTCCAACACACTTTGAATCACCCAATTTGGAGTTGCGGAGTTGCGTAGGCCAAGTTATGGTCCAAATACCGAAGCTGGGCCTAGGGTAATCCAAGTTAAGTCGGCAGCAGGAAAAAGACGAACATACCCTCGGTAACCCGGGAGGTACCGCTGACTTACCGAGGCCCAGAATCTTCCAGAAACGCGTTTTCTTGTCCTCCAAGCATTGGGTTTACCCCTAAGTCAGTTTATACACCCATATAAAGCCATTAGAGCTGCGAATTTTGTATTCATCTTTTATTCATCATCAATTCCATATATTCTTCATCTTTTTACTAGTTCTTCATCAACTAGATACAATGTAGTTTTTTGGGAATAAAGTTTTCTTTTCTTTTCTTTTCTTTCTTGCAAATAAGTCATGAGTCTTTCATTATTGAATTGTGTTTGGTTTACGATCTTCATGGATCGATTCGAATCGTCGGAGGGAGAGAGAATAGAAGAGTAGATATGTTCTTCGTCATGGGTAAGATCTATTCCAATGTTTTATTTCTTTTCTTAGATTCATGATTGTTCTTATGTTAGATCTAGATCATGCTTGCATCTAATCATCTATGAATTAATTAAATGAACCTTAATCTTTATTCGATTCGTTAATATGAAACGCAGAATTATGGGTTGCGATCTTCAAATCTGCGACGGTCTTTATCGCTAGATCTGAATACTTAGTAAATCCTAATTCTGTGGTTCGGCGACAACTACGTTGATCGACAGGTTTAATTAACAGTAGGTTAGATCTCGCCAATCTGCTTATTGTAATCGTAAAATAACATGAAGGACTGTTAGTGAAGTGTTAATTAGGACATAGTCTAGAATGGACCCTAGGAACGTGCTGGTCAATATCGACAGCTGTCTAGGAGGGTAAGCGGTATGAGTTAGCACTCAATTTCTTTATGCGTATGGGCTATTACGGACCAATTAAGGAGGGTAGCTTGCGTATAGATTGTCTACTGCCATTGTTGGAGTAGATAGGGTTAGGAATTGCACCCGTAGCTTAATTACAAATATGGATAAGATGAGGATTAAGGGGAGATTAGTTATGAATAGTTTGGTTAATGCCTTTTCGATACATGATTGATGATTGGTTTATTTGCATCCCTTTTATTTACTTGTCCTTTATGTTCGTCAATGACCACCCCTATCCGGTTGACCTATAAATTGTGGTGATGTTTAGCATTATTAAATAATAGTCTCTGTGGGATCGACCTTGACTCGCCCTTGCTATACTACGATTGACCTAGTACTCTTGCTAGTATTTCGTGTGTGTTAAGCGACTTACACACGATCACCGCAGTGTATGGAATTAGGACCTCCGCGTCAGGCGAATACATTTCCGCATATGCGGTGGAAGTTGCATCAGTGATCATAAATCCAGCGTGACATGTTGTAATAAAGATACATTAGGCTTCCTGTTTATTCTGCGAGGCTGGTACGTTATTATGAAGGATTGCTTACTTTAGGCAAATAGGATATGGTTCCTCGCATGAGTTGCATGGCATTTCTTCTTCCTGGCCAAGCCTCAAAGCCCTGAAATAGTTTTTGCAGGCCATATACCAAAATTTGTCTTGTCCTGGTATCAATTTCAGTTTGCCAGCAATCCAAGAAGTCTTGGTCTATCATCAACAACACATTTATCATTTAAGTATCGATAAAGAAAATCTTAAACAGTGTACATGCTTATATTCAAAGGCTAATAGTAAAGAGCAGCTTAGTTGCAGTGTCTCTATTGCAGTTGCAATCGGTATCACATCTTCAGGCGTTGGTTTCTTTAACAGCATGCTCATATCTCTGTAAGCCACTTTCGACACCAAATCCTCAACATCTTCCCGGTTAGAAATATACCTGTTTTCCATTTCCCGGTTTGCGTTAGGACAGACACAGCTAAAATATTATGTATAATTAATGTCTATTTAGTTCAGCAAACAACCATATTTGGGGTATAATGTTGGCGATGAAGTTGCTTGTTCTGAAAGAAAGCGTACAATACAAAATTTTATTAGTTACCATTCTTTTAAAGCTCCAGCCTCCTAAATGACAGGGTTTTACAGGAATACGCTACTGAGACGTGACGAGAAAGACAAACCTGGAAGAAAGAATCGTTTAGCCACATCTCGAAACTAAACTACAGCTTTAAAAGATGATATGTCATCATAAAAGCATTAGCATGTATAACTCACCATTAAATGTCGTTATTTCATGTTCATACCAACAAACATTACTGCATTAAGAAGGTCATCAGTCAAAATATCTGCATACTCTCTGATTTTTTCTTTCCACATCCTCATCATCATAGGAATTTTTCTGGTTGTACAGGATTTAGAACAATGAATAAGTCTGGAGCATTTAAATTAAACAAAGAAGCAACCAATAGGCCGACTTACTCGTTATCCACCACAATGAAGTCCTGTGCAGTTAAAACCTGACCCTGTGAATCCCTACCCACTTTTTTTTTCAGGGAAAGCTTGAACAATGAGCCTCTTAATATCTACAAAAAAAATGAGATATTGCATCAAATGTCAGCATGTAAATGATGCATTTTTATCGAGGGTGGGGTGTGGGGGGGAGGAAGAAGGGTAAAAATTACTGATGGGAGTCTCATGATCTGCATATCGGAACATTTCAAAGAACCGTATGAACTGGAAATCATAAGGTATGGACGGTGGTACATCTTCTTGCAAGGGCTGTACAACTGTTGTGTTGTACAGAGTGCATGTGAATCCATAATCCCCAATTTGATAACCAGGTTTCACATAAGCATTTGAAATGTAATAACACTTGTAGGGCATCAATGATGCCTCAAAGTACGCAACATCTGCTCCGTAGCATACTGCCGAACCAGAGTGCCCTAAATATAAATTTACAGATATTATGTTAGATCTTTATTTCAAATCGCAATGTAATCTAAAAAATACACTTCATCAGCCTGTTAACTAACGGTACATATATTTTGGTTTTCAATTATATGCATATCATGTTTCATAAACCAAGAAGGTATATGTAAATGCTCACATTTACTGAAAAGATATAAAAGTAGAGAATTAAAATTACCACTGTATCTACAAATAAGTAGCCTCTGAATTCTGTTGGATTGGCTATAGACCTACTAACTCCACTTTTTTTCCTTTCTAAAACTTGAATGAGCACCTTCCAATTTTGCCTCTCTCTACTGTTATAATTGAAGAATGTTCCATATTTTACAGCCAATAAATTAAATCTCAACTATGAAAGAGAAGAACAAGCATTTATTGAGAAACAAAGGCAATTATTATATAGGTTATTTCCGAGAGAAACCATAAGTAAGTGTATCCCAAAAAAGAAAAGAAACATGTATAATAAGGTCAATCTAATAACCATTCTTTATAAACTACATTTCTTGCTTTGTTCCTCTCGTTCTTTTCAAAAGACGAAGAGCCAAGCAATACTCGTACAGCTGCAGCCGTCTTTTCTCTAGACAAAACTACATATAGCTGACCGTGCGAAAAAACATGTTCTTTTAAGTACACCCCGACAAAATCCAATGTTTGTCCTTGAGATTTATTAATGGTCATTGCAAAACACAATCTAATAGGAAACTGAATTCTCTATGGGGACCGGATAGTATTCTTCGTTAGGAGGTTCCAAAGGAATTCGTGTAAGAAAACTTGTTTACCCTTGTAATCGCCGGTTGCTATTTCAGCTCTAACAATATTTCTAGTAAGTTCTTTACATAGCAGCCTTGTTCCATTACATAAGCCTTCAGTAGGGTCTAAATTCCTTAGTAAAAATATTGAGGAGTCTATCTTCAAATTTAATTTATGTGGAGGCAAACCATTAGGTGCTAGACTATTCAAAATATCTTCATATTCAGCTTGATCTGATGGATTTAAAGCTTCATCATAGCTTAAATATTCTATTTCATCTCCTGGGATTTTTTTTATCAATATTTCATTGATTTCATCTACAAATTGGTTTTTTGTTGTTAGTATAGCTCTGTTAATAGAAAAATGTTCATCAACACAAGGCAAAGAAATGTTAGGGAAAACAACACTTATTAGGTCATCTATTCCATTGGTACCTTCTTTTGTATCTATCAAAATTTCTGAAGGCAATGTTATACTGTCGGAATCTCCAGTCTGGTGAGCACCATTACCTATTTCTAAAAAAAAACAGGTAAACTTAGGATCTAACCTCGCTCTCATGTTGTCAGTAAGCCTGTAAACAGTAAGTCTGGGCCAAATATATGATTTAATAAGCGATGCATTTATTGTCTCTAATTTAGTTCCTCGCATAACAACCGGCAAGGTCTGGCGGAAGTCACCTCCTAAAACAACAACCTTTCCTCCAAAGACCACATCTGAATCCATGAGGTCTCGTAAAAGGTCATCCAATGCTTCAATTGCTTCTTTTTTTGGACATTGAAGCTTCATCCCATATTATTAACCTAGATTCTTTTATCAATGTTCCTATTGAGCTTTGTTTACTAACCCTACAGGTTGCATTAGCAGCCAAATCTATTGGAATCTTAAACCTAGAATGTGTTGTTCGACCTCCTGGAAGCAGCGAAGCCGCTATACCAGAGGTTGCTGTGGCTAAAGCAATCAAACATTTTGATCTAATGTGAGCCAATAAAGCCCTGTACAGGAATGTTTTTCCGGTCCCAGCAGGACCGTCAATGAAAAAGCAACCTGGAACTTCACTATTTATCTTAGTAACTATAGCATCGAAAGCCATTTTATGTTTTTCGTTTAAAATGCATTCAGCATGCAGATCTACGTCAGAAACAATAATGTTTTTTCAGCTCTTACTTCCCTAGTTAAGTCTTCTGTATCATTAAATAATTTATCATGTGGGACAACACCATACATGTTTATATTTTTTCCCATAGACAAAAGAAAAGAATTAATCTGTTGTAATGCTAAATGTTCACTCTCTTCTACCAGCAAACCTAACCGTTTAGTAAAATCCTGAATCATTTCATGTTGAAACCTAAGCCATAGTTTTTTAGGTTCATTGGGACAAGAAAAAAACTAATAAAGTAGCAAACAACCTTCTCAATTCATATGGCATTCTAAACGTACAAGCTTCTTCTAAACATAGTTCCTGACTATTATCATCTTTTAATAACCCTCGGTGTAGGGCAGCTTCATGATAGGTTTTATATAAAACATTATTGAATGTTCTTAAGTGTTCAAAAGATTTAGGACAACGTACTTTAACGAATAAAAGCCTTAGGTAATATCGTTCTCCTTCAGTTGGTTGAGCAACAACAACCCTACCTAGCTACAGAGTTTCCTTTTTGTCTAAGCTTCCACATTTTTTATCAGGAAGCCAAACAAACTTATCGGGGAATTCATTGTATGTGCAGTTTAATTTCTGCGCATCTTTACTTGTTTTACTAGTGAAAAAGTACTCAGTCAACATAGTTTTCCTTGCAAATGGATTGCCTAAAACATCAACTAAGTTTTTTTTTTGGCTAAACAGTATAGGTTGATAATTCGGAAAATGTAGCTGCAGATGGATCACAGCAGGCTTTAGCTCACCCAAAGAGCTTCTGGTGCTGATACCCACCTAGCAGAAACATATTCTTTTATCTCATCGACAACATCATCTTTATTTCCATTACTTGCATTGAACATAACACGATCATTACCTTTGCATATGTATTTATATATATACTTAACTGCTTTAATTGTAGAACAAATTTCAACGTTAATATGGCAGTCATATTTAGCCAACAAATAAGCGTTATATGGGACTACCCACCTATTATCTAACACAACACCTCTAACCTTAACTTTATTATTATCACATCTTCTCATGTACGTTGGATACGCATCTGACCCTATTACAGTTTCATTACAGTATTCCTTAGGATAAAAATTTCTACATCCTCCATCCTTTTTCATACAAACATTAGTTGGATTTGCAGGACCACAAGGGCCATGCAACATATGCTTCACAACCATTGCATACAAGTGAGGGAATTTTTTCTTATCAGGCAACTCAGCCGAAACTATTTTGTCAAACTCTTCTACTCTTCTGGTCTGTACAACTTAAATTTTGGTTTTAGAATTAGAAGAAAGTGGGCGTGTGGCAAACCTCTTTTTTGAAATTCAATAACATATGTAAATGCAGTCACCTCCCCAAAAATATTATTCTTAAAAAGATCAATTTTCAATTCTTCTAGGCATGAATGGAACACTCTAATAGATAGATCAGGTCTATCATGTGCTTCTTCATTTTTCCGTATATGCTCTTTGATATCAGTCGTCGTTTAGGATTGCATGTAATTGTTAAGAAAATGTCCGGTTTGCCAAATTTCGTACTAAAGTTATCGATCTAATATTTTCTTTTCATATGTCTAGGACCACCCACAAACGCAGCCAGCAAAACAACACGATGCCTTACTCGTCCACAGTCTTTTCACTGAAACAGCAAGGCTCTGCTATGCCTTGTAAAAATTCATGACGTATATTTTTCTATTTGGGAGCTATAATAGTCTAACCTTTGGGTTTCATTTTTACAAACATATCCACAGAAAATCTGTTGGAATAGCCTAACAAAGTGCAATATCTCGTGATTCATCGTTAGGCCTTATCTGAAGCTTATAAGAATAATATTCCACTAATAGACACATTACATGGATTATCTTGTATGCCCTCTAAATTTTTTTCTTCATATTTTAGCAGATCCTCGGCACTATTACAGTTAAATGGATCTAATGAGGATGAAGAGCCAGCTGCTTTTTTCTTTTATTTTTGTTTACCTTATTCCCATTTTTGGAATCCCTTGGTGCCATCCAATGTCCCCATAAGGAAAAATCAATGGGTACTGTAAAGGGTCAAAACCCCGTAATAATATTGTATTGTTCGTGATGACCCTTGTGAGTATACACATTAATGCTCCTAGCATTATCTCGTTGTATCACCATGTGGTTCTCCGATAATAGCCGCCACCGAGGCACGCATGAGGTTTATTATACACTCTCTGATCTATTGTTGGATTGCAATATAAAACAATTTGTAGGTCTTGGAGGTTTTCATAAAACCTCAAACTCCGAAAGAATCGGGCATATGGATTTTCTATTAACATGGACAATAATTTCTGTAAGACTGTTTCTAAAAGCCTAGAGCAATCCTTCATTCTATTGTCTAACTCATACTCTGTGTCGTGAAAGTAGAATTGTAGATTTTTATAGCCCTTTGCTTCATTGTCTAAATCATTTATAAATGATACATCTGACCTTGCACTCTAAACGTATATATATGCCCTTATTCCTTTTTGCCAAATCCTTGTCATACTTGACTCCTAAAAAGTGAACGCTAAATGATTATTGTATGTTCTTATACAATTCTTAAAGTTCCTAGATTCTTCATCGGTTCCATTAAGCAACATTTTTAAGGTGGGTGGAAGTTTGTTCGAGGCCAGTACAACCTGACCATCCGAACAACAAAAATCCGTGCTTTCATGAGCAAATTTTTTCGCATGACAGTGTGAGCACGGAGGTATTTTCTTTAGTTTAATAGACTCTGTAGGTATACATTCAAGTAAACTTCTTCCCCTGCACCTAGACTTTTTATATTATCTACCGCCAACTCATCCTCTCTAGGCGAACCGCAAAAAGGCAAAGCTAAAGCAGGGGATTACTACCGAAAGTCATTGTGTGGAAAATTATTAGCAGACTTATCTGGTGGACCTTTTTTTACTGGGCTAATTAGATAGAAACATAGAAACAAAGCCCAAGCGGAATTAATTCTAAAAAGCCGGCGACGTGTACACCTTGAATGCAATTTTCCAACCTCTTCATATAAGTAGGTACTAGAGGGGGGGCCGCACAACGCGCGGCATGTACACACTCGGTGGATATGAAATCGGGGAAACATGGTTAGGATAAAATACTGGAAACGAAGAAAACGAAGTCATGCATAAAAGAACAAGTGGTTTTTATCTTGCTTAGGAGAACATAGTTAGAATCTTTAGAATGCACAATTGATAATAGTATGAAAACGTAGAGAATGTCAACCCAGCAAGAACTATCCAATTAAAAGGACATAGTGCAGATACAATACAAAGTGTAAAATAGAATACTAAGAAGAGAAGGAGATCATGAGGTTGTACAACAAAGAAAAGACATAAGAAGTTTGGTTTTCATACTACTCCACACAAACAATGAATTGTAACAGGTAGAAGGGTACACAAGAACTTAACAAAATAGAATTAATAGAACGATTTGCTAGTGAAGGCCCAGGAAGAAATTATGATAAAATTTATTACGAGAAAGAATGTAGTTTAAGATGTTAAAGCACACCATGACAAAGAAGTTAAGCCGGGAACACAAATGCAATAGATAATTTGTCCAAGAATCTATCAAAACACAAGCTCAGACTTTGTCCAAGAATCTATCAAAAACACAAGCTCAGCATGTGTATATAATCCATAAGACAGCAAGAAGCAATCCTTGAACACAAAAACGAAATAAAAACACCAAAACATCGTGTACAAAGAGTCTAGCAAGAGTTTCACACTCTTGATTATGAGGTTATGAAGTACATGATGACAAAGAAAGTATTTACAAAACTGGGATATATATATACATTCCCTTTTTAGTAGAAGGTTGTGCAAAAAGTATTCGAGATTATAAAGTCTTTGTGCAATATATATATACACATTCCATTTTTAGTAGAAGCTGCATATAACTTATAAAGCATGAATAAAAGCTCTAATGGTTTATTAGATACAGTTGCAAAGCATAAGTTTTCATTACATTACATAGAAAACACTTAGGGATGCAGAATTGTTCCTTGGTAAAGAACAACAAAATGGAAAGCCTGGGGATACCTCCTGGTTATAATATACTGATTACCCAACAAGAGAAATGATAGAAGCAAAAGGCATATTGCTAAACCATCACTGCATCAAAAGCAATGGTCTACAATATGCAAACCGCAGCATGCATGCTACAACGCATATAGCATCAAACATAATTCACCATAAGCGTAGAAACGGAATGTTTGTTCGATGGCTCAGACAGAGCAGAGCAAGACAAATCTGGGATACGGATGCTTCGATCAAATCGAAACATGCTACTGATGGAACACCCCCAAGTGCTACTGGTTTCATAAAATCACGCCTAGTGACTTCTATAGATTTGGACGACGACGGTAAAGCATGACCACGATTAGCGATTCGTGAATTGTAGCCTGAAGGCTGCTGGTCATCCGTAAGCTTGAAAAGCGACATGCCATTACTTTTAAATATCCGCTTATCAATACCTATTCAATATCACGTTTTGAAAAACCCCGGTTCACCAAATAACAAGATAAATCACTTACATGATATACATTCACCTGGATTAATCCTCATAAGCAAAAATACAATCACATAATACCATATGGGACTTTCAAAAGATGGTACCTTATTCAAAAACTCATCTAAAGCTTCGTGTGTGTGCTTCACTTCACCACTTCTTGAGTCTTTCACTTCTTTAGCCATTTCTTTTGAAGAAATTTTGCATATTCAATCCTTGCATTCATCTTCCTTTTCAAATGACTCTGCAATAGTAACAATACTTCACTTCATAGAAAAAAGTATCACATGACGATCAATTTTCAAATTGGATTTGCATTTCACAATATCTTTAATAACCTAGAAACCATAGAAATACAGAGTATCTTCAATATCTTTATAAAAGAGTATCTTTTGGGGAGATAATAAAGGGGTACATGTATATTAATTTTGTAGCGATCTCTTCTAGGTAGAGACATTTTGCTACAGAGTATAATATTTTCCATCTACAAGACCTAGAAACCACATTTCACATGTGAGAAGAGTCGTATGTAATGAAGAAAGATAAACAATAAACCACATAGTGTGAGCTGGGCAATATGTAGTCCACAACCCATAAAAGAGACGGGGAAATGTTACTAAAATGGGGATACTGATTACTAAATAACAATAACAAAAAGAAGATGAACACAACCAAAGGTTACATAATCACACCCTCAAATTTATTTTTAAAAAAGAATGGGGAAAAATGCACTTTCATATAGAAATTCACAACTTTACCTCCTCGTTGTTTCATCTTGTCTTGGAAAGTTGAAGGTAACATGTTCGGAAACAATTTCAGAATACGGCAACAAAAACTCCATGAAGGGGACTATAATAAAAGCTGCAAATGGAACAAGCCTGAAAACACCCAAAAACTGCAAAATTTACACAGAATAAGTACATGGCTCAGAACCAAAGGTAACCACAGAAAAGCATGAGACTTGTAAAAACACAAAACAAACTGTTAAACATATGACACACTGAAACATATATCTTTATTATGTGTTAAATGCTAAATGCAAGAAGGTTATTAATATCATTGAAGTAGAATTAATGAGCAGACATATTGAAAGAATCTGACCCAACTAAGAGAACAGAACAAAACAGAAGAGCTGTTAATGTGCAAGTCACAAAAGCCAGGCTCGAATATATATTGACAGAGAAATAAGAGAAAATCTTCTTTACCCAATCCTTTCTGAACCACAAATACGAAGCCCTTGAAAGAGATTCATAAAAATGAATTTGAGAAGAAATTGAAGTCATGTATCAAAGAACAAGATGGTTTTTATCATGATTAGGATAATGCAATTACAATCTTTAGAATGCACAATCGATAGTCTGAAATAGAAAAAAATGCTTCCGTTTGAACAATATGAATCGAATCGAATCCATGTTGAAAACGGCTTGATGTTTCGTAATGCACAATTTAAAGGCATGCCCTCTTTGAAAACACTTCCAATTACAAACGGTAAAGATAGAATTCTAAAGTATTTATAGTAATGATCAATAAAAGTGGTACAACATGTACTACAAGCTGTAGCATTTCCATATTTTGCCTCCAAGCCTTCACTAACCAATTTGTTGTTCCTGCATTATTTTGATTCCTCACTAATAAAAAATGTTTCAACGATGTCACTAACCAATTTGGTGTTCCTTCATCCAAAAAAGAGTGCATGACCAAGTAAGATTGCAGGACCAAGTTCAGCTCATCCTTCGTTCAAGGCTAGTCTTTCTTTGGAAAAGCGATTTTACATTAATATTATGCTTAAAACACGTAACAAAAGCATGGTAATAACGTTAAAATATACTGAGAACAAACACTGAAGGATCCTCTAAGAGAGCCTAACCAAAGACACAGGCCAATCATTATAACGATTACTTTAGTATCGGTAGGAAGTTTGAAGTTTGACTGTCGACAAAAATTGGTGCCCAGTGCGATCCACGACCTTCGGCTTTCCGTCAAAGGAATTGCATTCAGAGTTTGATAAGAAGCAAAAGAGTGCTTACGATACAAAGCAAAACTAATTTAAAGTGATTGCATATCGGAAATTTTGTTAACCCTAAAACCGCAAGAAAACGCTGAAAATAACCTACCTTCATCCATGTTGAATACATACCCTTGTGAATTCTCGCTTGTCGGTGTTTTTCATAGACAAGTGCACATGTGACGGGTATTCTACCGGTGCCATTCTCGCTCGGGAAATTAATGAACTGTAAGCTAGTGAAATAATCAACATAAACGAAAACCGAGGTTTCTTTCACCGAAAACAACATCTTCTCCATATGATACCCCCAAGAAAGCAAAATTATCACGCTATACAAGATAGAATTCAAGAAGTTTAATAAAATTAGATACTCAAATGTCCCAGATTTACATATTTTGTAAAGCGATCATCAAAGCATCATGAGAAGACTATAAAGGGAAATGAGCAGAAGAACAAATAAATTTGTCAATTAGTCAAAAACAAGCCAATAGATACATAAACAACTAAAAATAGGCAAAAAGTTCCCCCTTCAATGCTTTTCCAAAGTCTTCAAAACAACAATATTGGAGCGAACTGTTTCATGAAATGTGATTGAAAGCATTTATCCAGTAGCGAACACATATACGGTTGTCAAACAAACTATGCACTCTATATTAAAAATAAAGATAAAAACAATGTCTCTAGGGTTTATTTCAATTGAACCGAGCAAATTAGCGCTATGAGAAGACTAAAATTAGCCAATAACAATGGGTTCCAACAAAAGGCACGCATACCGTTACGATAAATTGGATACAGGGGAGGAAAAAAAATCTCCAATCCGAATTAAGAGGAGGAAATCACCTGCCAACGCAATCTTTAAGAATTTCTTCGGTTTTCTCACATTTCCTGAGGAATTTACCAGGCTCGATTTCCTCGGTTCGGCGGTGAGATTTCACAACTTTTCTTAAATAGCTTAACGATCGCGGAACCACTATTGAAATTTGACCTAAACAACTAATTTTGAATAACAAAAATGAAAAATAAAACAAAACCCAAAAATATTATACCAACAAACCTTAAAAACCCTCACTTAATCAACTTATCTAAGCATGTAATAAAAAAAAACCGTAAGTAACAACTCAAAACCCAAAGAAATTAAGACTTCTTTCAAAAGACTCAACCTTGAGCAGCAAATGAATATACATTTGTTACTTGGTTATCTTTGTTGTTTAACATTGCCATTATCAGTAGTGGGCTTAGCAACACGATAAGCTTTAGGAAGCAAAACACCATAAACCACAAAAACATTAACACCAGCTTTCTCCCAAACATCTCCATGCTACAATACACTACTAACCCCACCCCCCCCACCAGCCCGACCACACATCTTCTTCAGAGATGAGAGAATTTGAAATTACACCATGCATAGTGAATCCGACAAAGTTTTATTGAAGTGACAAAATGATTATTAATGTGTCGTGTAACAATCCGTCTCTATTGATACGTTTTTCATCGGCCCTTGTGACAAACCTCCATCATCACTATTTCTCTTCCTTGATGTTCAGATTACATTTATTACGCGGTTTACGAAAACTGCATCATACATGCTTGTATTAGGCAAAATTCGAAATCCCTGTTACAACTTAGAAGAGACCTACGGATGACTTCTATGCAGAAAAAACCAAAATTGTTTTGTTTGTTTGTACACATGGCGATTGTCCGATGGTTCTTCTAAAAGGGTTGACCACATCGAATTTACCTCAGATCATAAGTTGATTACCTTTGTATCATAACTTTGTGCTCTTCTAATTATCACCCATAAAAAGGAGGATGAAAAGATAAAAAATACCCTAAAAAGGGGGAATCTGGGGTAAATTCACTACAACGACACAAGTAGGAAAAATGAACTATAATCTTTAAGAAATTCTACAGATATTCCAAAATTTTAAATACCGTGAAATCCTTCTTCAGATCGAGAGAGCGTGTGCAAGACCGTTGTTATAATTACAATATGGAAATTAAGCGAGATGAGGAAAAAAATGATGAAAAGAATAGAGAGGTTAAATGCACAGAGACGGACTGCAAACAGAAATGGGAAGATGGTTAATTACAATATCCTACACTGAGTTTAAGCGCATAACAAATTCTGAGAAACAAAATACCTTTAGGCGCATAACACAACATGTACAGCCCAAATTGCTCCATCATTCTTAGACCAAACAGGGGCTTTGATCTCGATTCGGTGTTGACCTAAGTATTAAACATCAAATTATCAACTTTAAGCACTATTTAACACTGAAGCAAAAGCGACCTAGTTGTGAAAATCACATAAATGCAAAGCGAAAGCAAACCGACTGTGTGACCTCTGCGAAGCAACCCAAATGACAATGAAGCAATAATAAGGAAAAGCCCCGCCTTATATTTCCAACCCATCACCAATCCAACACAAACCTAATCCATGCCGGAAAAACACAACAAAATCACTCTCAAACAATCAATTAGTAAACAAAGATCCAAACTTAAGTGGTAGGAGCTATATCATTCAATGATTAAGCAACATTTTTGCCGATTAAGACACAGATTATTACTACTCGGCTCAAATGTCTTGTTTATCAAAACATCATATCAGATGAGCAAAAAAACATATAAAGATTGAGTATTTTACCTTTTAAACACAAAATAGACACAGAGGAAAGATGATACCGGATTGTTTGCCTAGGAGAGTGACATAAGGTGTTGTAGGGCATCATAGACCTTGGTTCATCGGTCTCAGCAAAAATTTTCAGCACAAAGACTGAATCTTTTCAACAAGTCATTGCAATTACAACAGAGACTGTGTAGCAGTGATGAAGAACTCAACTTTTCTCCAGGGTTCAAACGTTTCAGAACCATCACAGACGTCTACAGCTATACGACGACGGAAAACATCTAATGGATTGGGACCCGCCGCTGGTAAACACCAAAACCCAGCTGATTTTGTGGTGCAGAATAATGACAGAGCAGCCACCATTTAAGAAAGCCGCTCCCTCCTGAAATGAGAACCTAGCAATGCTTTTCTTCTTCTGTAAAGGCGACGAGAAGCTGGAAAAGCAATCCATCGACTATCTTCCATCACCGACGCTGAAGTCAGTAAAAGCGACTCTTTTGTCAAATCGGAACCATCACACACGCTCTCTAGCTATAGGAGGAAAGGTCTAATTTGGACAAGGCCGCGGAAAAGCGCCAAAAGCGGTGCTTTTGTGGTGGAGGTGGAGAAGGAGAAGGAGAAGAGAGCGACCCGTCGCCCTACGCTATGGAAACGAATCTGAGCGAAAACCCTAAGAAAGACTATGGAACCTTTACTACTACCGAAAGTCATTGTGTGGAAAATTATTAGCGAGACTTATCTGGTGGACCTTTTTTTACTGGGCTAATTAGATAGAAACATAGAAACAAAGCCCAAGCGGAATTAATTCTAAAAAGCCGGCGACGTGTACACCTTGAATGCAATTTTCCAACCTCTTCATATAAGTAGGTACTAGAGGGGGGGCCGCACAATGCGCGGCATGTACACACTCGGTGGATATGAAATCGGGGAAACATGGTTAGGATAAAATACTGAAACGAAGAAAACGAAGTCATGCATAAAAGAACAAGTGGTTTTATCTTGCTTAGGAGAACATAGTTAGAATCTTTAGAATGCACAATTGATAATAGTATGAAAACGTAGAGAATGTCAACCAAAGCAAGAACTATCCAATTAAAAGGACATAGTGCGAGATACAATACAAAGTGTAAAATAGAATACTAAGAAGAGAAGGAGATCATGAGGTTGTACAACAAACAAAAGACATAAGAAGTCGGTTTTCATACTACTCCACACAAACAATGAATTGTAACAGTGAAAGGGGTACACAAGAACTTAACAAAATAGAATTAATAGAACGATTTGCTAGTGAAGGCCCTGGGAAGAAATTATGATAAAATTTATTACGAGAAAGAATGTAGTTTAAGATGTTAAAGCACACCATGACAAAGAAGTTAAGCCGGGAACACAAATGCAATAGATAATTTGTCCAAGAATCTATCAAAACACAAGCTCGGACTTTGTCCAAGAATCTATCAAAACACAAGCTCAAGATGTGTATATAATCCATAAGACAGCAAGAAGCAATCCTTGAACACAAAAACGAAATAAAAACACCAAAACATCGTGTACAAAGAGTCTAGCAAGAGTTTCACACTCTTGATTATGAGGTTATGAAGTACATGATGACAAAGAAAGTATTTACAAAACTGGGATATATATATACATTCCCTTTTTAGTAGAAGCTGTGCAAAGTATTCTGAGATTATAAAGTGCTGTGCAATATATATATACACATTCCATTTTTAGTAGAAGCTGCATATAACTTATAAAGCATGAATAAAAGCTCTAATGGTTTATTAGATACAGTTGCAAAGCATAAGTTTTCATTACATTACATAGAAAACACTTAGGGATGCAGAATTGTTCCTTGGTAAAGAACAACAAAATGGAAAGCTCAGGGATACCTCCACGGTTATAATATCGATTACCCAACAAGAGAAATGATAGAAGCTAAAAGGCATATTGCTAAACCATCATCGCATCAAAAGCAATGGTCTACAATATGCAAACCGCAAAGATGCATGCTACAACGCATATAGCATCAAACATAATTCACCATAAGCGTAGAAACGGAATGTTTGTTCGATGGCTCGACAGAGCGAGCAAGACAAATCGGGATACGGATGCTTTGATCAAATCGAAACATGCCATCGATGGAACACCCCAAGTGCACCGGTTTCATAAAATCACGCCTAGTGACTTCTATAGATTTGGACGACGACGGTAAAGCATGACCACAGTTAGCGATTCGATAATTGTAGCCTGAAAAGTCGCTGGTCATCCGTAGCTTGAAAAGCGACATGCCATTACTTTTAAATATCCGCTATCAATACCTATTCAATATCACGTTTTGAAAAACCCGGTTCACCAAATAACAAGATAAATCACTTACATGATATACATTCACCTGGGATTAATCCCTCATAAGCAAAAATACAATCACATAATACCATATGGGACTTTCAAAAGATGGTACCTTATTCAAAAACTCATCTAAAGCTTCGTTGTGTGCTTCACTTCACCACTTCTTGAGTCTTTCACTTCTTTAGCCATTTCTTTTGAAGAAATTTTGCATATTCAATCCTTGCATTCATCTTCCTTTTCAGCGACTCCTGCAATAGTAACAATACTTCACTTCATAGAAAAAAGTATCACATGACGATCAATTTTCAAATTGTGACTGCATTTCACAATATCTTTAATAACCTAGAAACCATAGAAGTACAGAGTATCTTCAATATCTTTATAAAAGAGTATCTTTTGGGCAGATAATAAAGGGGGTACACAGAAGTACAGCTTGTAGCGATCTCTTCTAGGTAGAGACATTTTGCTACAGAGTATAATATTTTCCATCTACAAGACCTAGAAACCACATTTCACATGTGAGAAGAGTCGTATGTAATGAAGAAAGATAAACAATAAACCACATAGTGTGAGCTGGGCAATATGTAGTCCACAACCCATAAAAGAGACGGGGAAATGTTACTAAAATGGGGATACTGATTACTAAATAACAATAACAAAAGAAGATGAACACAACCAAAGGTTACATAATCACACCCTCAAATTTATTTTTAAAAAAAGAATGGGGAAAAAATGCACTTTCATATAGAAATTCACAACTTTACCTCCCTGTTGTTTCATCTTGTCTTGGAAAGTTGAAGGTAACATGTTCGGAAACAATTTCAGGAATACTGGCAACAAAAACTCCATGAAGGGGACTATAATAAAAGCTGCAAATGGAACAAGCCTGAAAACACCCAAAAACTGCAAAATTTACACAGAATAAGTACATGGCTCAGAACCAAAGGTAACCACAGAAAAGCATGAGACTTGTAAAAACACAAAACAAACTGTTAAACATATGACACACTGAAACATATATCTTTATTATGTGTTAAATGCTAAATGCAAGAAGGTTATTAATATCATTGAAGTAGAATTAATGAGCAGACATATTGAAAGAATCGACCCAACTAAGAGAACAGAACAAAAGCAGAAGAGTCATTTGTTAATGTGCAAGTCACAAAAGCCAGGCTCGAATATATATTGACAGAGAAATAAGAGAAAATCTTCTTTACCCAATCCTTTACGAACCACAAATACTGAAGCCTTGAAAGAGATTCATAAAAATGAATTTGAGAAGAAATTGAAGTCATGTATCACAGAACAAGATGGTTTTTATCATGATTAGGATAATGCAATTACAATCTTTAGAATGCACAATCGATAGTACGAAATAGAAAAAATGCTTCCGTTTGAACAATATGAATCAGAATCAGAATCCATGTTGAAAAACGGCTTGATGTTTCGTAATGCACAATTTAAAGGCATGCCCCTCTCTTTTGAAAACACTTCCAATTACAAACGGTAAAGATAGAATTCTAAAGTATTTATAGTAATGATCAATAAAAGTGGTACAACATGTACTACAAGCTGTAGCATTTCCATATTTTGCCTCCAAGCCTTCACTAACCAATTTGTTGTTCCTGCATTATTTTGATTCCTCACTAATAAAAAATGTTTCAACGATGTCACTAACCAATTTGGTGTTCCTTCATCCAAAAAGAGTGCATGACCAAGTAAGATTGCAGGACCAAGTTCAATTTCATCCTTCGTTCAAGGCTAGTCTTTCTTTGGAAAACTGATTTTGCATTAATATTATGCTTAAAACACGTAACAAAAGCATGGTAATAACGTTAAAATATCTGAGAACAAACCTGAAGGATCTCTCAGAGAGAGCCTAACCAAAGCACACTGGGCCAATCATTATAACGATTACTTTAGTATCGTTAGGAAGTTTGAAGTTTGACTGTCTCGACAAAATTGGTGCCCCCAGTGCGATCCACACCGGGCTTTCCGTCAAAGGAATTGCATTCGAGTTTGATAAGAAGCAAAAGAGTGCTTCGATACAAAGCAAAACTAATTTAAAGTGATTGCATATCGGAAATTTTGTTAACCCTAAAACCGCAAGAAAACGCGCGAAAATAACCTACCTTCATCCATGTTGAATACATACCCTTGTGAATTCTCGCTTGCTGGTGTTTTTCATAGACAAGTGCATGTGGACGGGTATTCTACCAAGGTGCCATTCGCTTTCGGGAAATTAATGAATCTGTAAGCTAGTGAAATAATCAACATAAACGAAAACCGAGGTTTCTTTCACCGAAAACAACATCTTCTCCATATGATACCCCAAGAAAGCAAAATTATCACGCTATACAAGATAGAATTCAAGAAGTTTAATAAAATTAGATACTCAAATGTCCTGCATTTACATATTTTGTAACGATCATCGAAAGCATCACAGAAGACTATAAAGGAAATGAGCAGTAAGAACAAATAAATTTGTCAATTAGTCAAAAACAAGCCAATAGATACATAAACAACTAAAAATAGGCAAAAAGTTCCCCTTCAATGCTTTTCCAAAGTCTTCAAAACAACAATATTGGAGCGAACTGTTTCATGAAATGTGATTGAAAGCATTTATCCAATACGAACACATATATACGGTTGTCAAACAAACTATGCACTCTATATTAAAAATAAAGATAAAAACAATGTCTCTGTGGTTTATTTCAATTGAACCGAGCAAATTAAGCTTTATGAGAAGACTAAAATTAGCCAATAACAATGGGTTCCAACAAAGGCACGCATACCGTTACGATAAATTGATACAGGGAGGAAAAAAATCTCCAATCCGAATTAAGAGGAGGAAATCACCGCCAACGCAATCTTTAAGAATTTCTTCGGTTTTCTCACATTTCCGAGGAATTTACTCAGCTCAGTTTCCTCGGTTCGGCAAAGTGAGATTTCACAACTTTTTTCTCGAATAAGCAACGATCGCCGGAACCACTATTGAAATTTGACCTAAACAACTAATTTTGAATAACAAAAATGAAAAATAAAACAAAACCCAAAAATATTATACCAACAAACCTTAAAAACCCTCACTTAATCAACTTATCTAAGCATGTAATAAAAACCGTAAGTAACAACTCAAAACCCAAAGAAATTAAGACTTCTTTCAAAAGACTCAACCTTGAGCAAAGAAATGAATATACATTTGTTACTTGGTTATCTTTGTTGTTTAACATTGCCATTATCAGTAGTGGGCTTAGCAACACGATAAGCTTTAGGAAGCAAAACACCATAAACCACAAAAACATTAACACCAGCTTTCTCCCAAACATCTCCATGCTACAATACACTACTAACCCCACCCCCACCACCAGGCCTGGACACACATCTTCTTCTGAGATGAGAGCCGAAATTACACCATGCATAGTGAATCCGACAAAGTTTTATTGAAGTGACAAAATGATTATTAATGTGTCGTGTAACAACTCCGTCTCTATTGATACGCTTTTTCATCGGCCCTGTGACAAACCTCCATCATCACTATTTCTCTTCCTTGATGTTCAGATTACATTTATTACGCGGTTTACGAAAACTGCATCATACATGCTTGTATTAGGCAAAATTCGAAATCCCTGTTACAACTTAGAAGAGACCTACGGATGACTTCTATGTCTGAAAAAACCAAAATTGTTTTGTTTGTTTGTACACATGGCGATTATCGATGGTTCCTTCTAAAAGGGTTGACCACATCGAATTTACCTCGTATCATAAGTTGATTACCTTTGTATCATAACTTTGTGCTCTTCTAATTATCACCCATAAAAAGGAGGATGAAAAGATAAAAAAATACCCTAAAAAAGCGGGGAATCCTGGGTAAATTCACTACAACGACACAAGTAGGAAAAATGAACTATAATCTTTAAGAAATTCTACAGATATTCCAAAATTTTAAATACCGGTGAAATCCCCTTCTTCGTATCAGAGAGCGTGTGCAAGACCGTTGTTATAATTACAATATGGAAATTAAGCAGATGAGGAAAAAAATGATGAAAAGAATAGAGAGGTTAAATGCACAGAGACGGACTGCAAACAGAAATGGGAAGATGGTTAATTACAATATCCTACACTCGAGTTTAAGCGCATAACAAATTTCGAGAAACAAAATACCTTTAAAGCGCATAACACAACATGTACAAACCCAAATTGCTCCATCATTCTTAGAGACCAAACAGGGCTTTGATCTCTCGATTCGGTGTTGACCTAAGTATTAAACATCAAATTATCAACTTTAAGCACTATTTAACACCGAAGCAAACCGACCTAGTTGTCGAAAATCACATAAATGCAAAGCGAAAGCAAAACCGACTGTGTGACCTCTCAGCGAAGCAACCCAAATGACAATGAAGCAATAAGGAAAAGCCCCTGCCTTATATTTCCAACCCATCACCAATCCAACACAAACCCAGAATCCATGCCAGAAAAAACACAACAAAATCACTCTCAAACAATCAATTAGTAAACAAAGATCCAAACTTAAGTGGTAGGAGCTATATCATTCAACAGATTAAGCAACATTTTTGCCGATTAAGACACAGATTATTACTACTCAGCTCCAGCGGTCTTGTTTATCAAAACATCATATCAGATGAGCAAAAAAACATATAAAGATTGAGTATTTTACCTTTTAAACACAAAATAGACACAGAGGAAAGATGATACCGGATTGTTTGCCTAGGAGAGTGACATAAGGTGTTGTAGGGCATCATAGACCTTGGTTCATCGGTCTCAGCAAAAATTTTCAGCACAAAGATCGAATCTTTTCAACAAGTCATTGCAATTACAACAGAGAGCGTCGTAGCAGTTGATGAAGAACTCAACTTTTCTCCAGGGTTCAAACGTTTGTAACCATCACAGACGTCTATGCACTATATGACGACGGAAAACATCTAATGGATTGGGACCCGCTTGGTAAACACCAAAACCCGGTGATTTTGTGGTGCGAGAATAATGACAGAGCAGACCACCATTTAAGAAAGCCGCTCCCTCCCGAAATGAGAACCTAGCAATGCTTTTTTTCTTTCAGTAAAGGCGACGAGAAGTCGGAAAAGCAATCCATCGACTATCTTCCATCACCGACGCTGAAGGCAGTAAAGCGACTCTTTTTGTCAAATCGAACCATCACACACGTCTCTAGCTATAGGAGGAAAGGTCTAATTTGGACAAGGCCGCGGAAAACGCCAAAAGGCATTTGCTTTTGTGGTGGAGGTGGAGAAGGAGAAGGAGAAGAGAGCGACCGTCGCCCTTTCGCTATGGAAACGAACTCGAATCAAAACCCTAAGAAAGACTATGGAACCTTTACTACTACCGAAAGTCATTGTGTGGAAAATTATTAGCGGACTTATCTGGTGGACTTTTTTACTCTGGGCTAATTAGATAGAAACATAGAAACAAAGCCCAAGCGAATTAATTCTAAAAGCCGCGACGTGTACACCTTGAATGCAATTTTCCAACCTCTTCATATAAGTAGTACTAGAGGGGGCGACAACGCGCGGCATGTACACACTCGGTGGATATGAAATCGGGAAACATGGTTAGGATAAAATATCGAAACGAAGAAAACGAAGTCATGCATAAAAGAACAAGTGGTTTTTATCTTGCTTAGAGAACATAGTTAGAATCTTTAGAATGCACAATTGATAATAGTATGAAAACGTAGAGAATGTCAACCCAAAGAAGAACTATCCAATTAAAAGGACATAGTGCAGATACAATACAAAGTGTAAAATAGAATACTAAGAAGAGAAGGAGATCATGAGGTTGTACAACAAAGAAAAGACATAAGAAATTTGGTTTTCATACTACTCCACACAAACAATGAATTGTAACATGGTAGAAGGGTACACAAGAACTTAACAAAATAGAATTAATAGAACGATTTGCTAGTGAAGGCCCCGGGAAGAAATTATGATAAAATTTATTACGAGAAAGAATGTAGTTTAAGATGTTAAAGCACACCATGACAAAGAAGTTAAGCCGAACACAAATGCAATAGATAATTTGTCCAAGAATCTATCAAAACACAAGCTCAGACTTTGTCCAAGAATCTATCAAAAACACAAGCTCAAGATGTGTATATAATCCATAAGACAATGCAAAGAAGCAATCCTTGAACACAAAAACGAAATAAAAACACCAAAACATCGTGGTACAAAGAGTCTAGCAAGAGTTTCACACTCTTGATTATGAGGTTACTAAGTACATGATGACAAAGAAAGTATTTACAAAACGGGATATATATATACATTCCCTTTTTTAGTAAATTTGTGCAAAGTATTCTCGAGATTATAAAGTGTTGTGCAATATATATATACACATTCCATTTTTAGTGAAGGTTTATATAACTTATAAAGCATGAATAAAAGCTCTAATGGTTTATTAGATACAGTTGCAAAGCATAAGTTTTCATTACATTACATAGAAAACACTTAGGGATGCAGAATTGTTCCTTGGTAAAGAACAACAAAATGGAAAGCCTGGGGATACCTCCTGGTTATAATATACTGATTACCCAACAAGAGAAATGATAGAAGCAAAAGGCATATTGCTAAACCATCACTGCATCAAAAGCAATGGTCTACAATATGCAAACCGCAGCATGCATGCTACAACGCATATAGCATCAAACATAATTCACCATAAGCGTAGAAACGGAATGTTTGTTCGATGGCTCAGACAGAGCAGAGCAAGACAAACCGGGATACGGATGCTTCGATCAAATCGAAACATGCATCGATGGAACACCCCCAAGTGCTCTTTGGTTTCATAAAATCACGCCTGAGTGACTTCTATAGATTTGGACGACGACGGTAAAGCATGACCACAGTTAGCGATCGATGAATTGTAGCCTGAAGTCGCCTGGTCATCCGTAGCTTGAAAGCGCGACATGCCATTACTTTTAAATATCCGCTATCAATACCTATTCAATATCACGTTTTGAAAAACCCGGTTCACCAAATAACAAGATAAATCACTTACATGATATACATTCACCTGGATTAATCCTCATAAGCAAAAATACAATCACATAATACCATATGGGACTTTCAAAAGATGGTACCTTATTCAAAAACTCATCTAAAGCTTAATTTGTGTGCTTCACTTCACCACTTCTTGAGTCTTTCACTTCTTTAGCCATTTCTTTTGAAGAAATTTTGCATATTCAATCCTTGCATTCATCTTCCTTTTCAAATGACTCTCGCAATAGTAACAATACTTCACTTCATAGAAAAAGTATCACATGACGATCAATTTTCAAATTGTGATCAGATTTCACAATATCTTTAATAACCTAGAAACCATAGAAGTACTGAGTATCTTCAATATCTTTATAAAAGAGTATCTTTTGGGCGAGATAATAAAGGGGTACACAATGTATACGACTTGTAGCGATCTCTTCTAGTAGAGACATTTTGCTACAGAGTATAATATTTTCCATCTACAAGACCTAGAAACCACATTTCACATGTGAGAAGAGTCGTCGATGTAATGAAGAAAGATAAACAATAAACCACATAGTGTGAATTTGGGCAATATGTAGTCCACAACCCATAAAAGAGACGGGAAATGTTACTAAAATGGGATACTGATTACTAAATAACAATAACAAAAGAAGATGAACACAACCAAAGGTTACATAATCACACCCTCAAATTTATTTTTAAAAAAGAATGGGGAAAAATGCACTTTCATATAGAAATTCACAACTTTACCTCCCTCGTTGTTTCATCTTGTCTTGGAAAGTTGAAGGTAACATGTTCGGAAACAATTTCAGAATACGGCAACAAAAACTCCATGAAGGGGACTATAATAAAAGTCGCAAATGGAACAAGCCTGAAAACACCCAAAAACCGCAAAATTTACATGAATAAGTACATGGCTCGTAACCAAAGGTAACCACAGTAAAAGCATGAGACTTGTAAAACACAAAACAAATCTGTTAAACATATGACACAATTGAAACATATATCTTTATTATGTGTTAAATGCTAAATGCAAGAAGGTTATTAATATCATTGAAGTAGAATTAATGAGCAGACATATTGAAAGAATCTGACCCAACTAAGAGAACAGAACAAAACAGAAGAGCTGTTAATGTGCAAGTCACAAAAGCCAGGCTCGAATATATATTGACAGAGAAATAAGAGAAAATCTTCTTTACCCAATCCTTTCTGAACCACAAATACGAAGCCCTTGAAAGAGATTCATAAAAATGAATTTGAGAAGAAATTGAAGTCATGTATCAAAGAACAAGATGGTTTTTATCATGATTAGGATAATGCAATTACAATCTTTAGAATGCACAATCGATAGTACGAAATAGAAAAAATGCTTCCGTTTGAACAATATGAATCAGAATCAGAATCCATGTTGAAAAACGGCTTGATGTTTCGTAATGCACAATTTAAAGGCATGCCCCTCTCTTTTGAAAACACTTCCAATTACAAACGGTAAAGATAGAATTCTAAAGTATTTATAGTAATGATCAATAAAAGTGGTACAACATGTACTACAAGCTGTAGCATTTCCATATTTTGCCTCCAAGCCTTCACTAACCAATTTGTTGTTCCTGCATTATTTTGATTCCTCACTAATAAAAAATGTTTCAACGATGTCACTAACCAATTTGGTGTTCCTTCATCCAAAAAAGAGTGCATGACCAAGTAAGATTGCAGGACCAAGTTCAGCTCATCCTTCGTTCAAGGCTAGTCTTTACTGGAAAACTGATTTTCTGTTAATATTATGCTTAAAACACGTAACAAAAGCATGGTAATAACGTTAAAATATACAGAACAAACCTGAAGGGATCCTCTAAGAGGAGCCTAACCAGCACCAGGGCCAATCATTATAACGATTACTTTAGTATCAGTAGGAAGTTTGAAGTTTGACTGTCTGACAAAAATTGGTGCCCAGCTGCAGTCACAGCTTCGGGCTTTCCGTCAAAGGAATTGCATTCAGGTTTGATAAGAAGCAAAAGAGTGCTTCTGATACAAAGCAAAACTAATTTAAAGTGATTGCATATCGGAAATTTTGTTAACCCTAAAACCGCAAGAAAACGCTGAAAATAACCTACCTTCATCCATGTTGAATACATACCCTTGTGAATTCTGCTTGCTGGTGTTTTCTCATAGACAAGTGCACATGTGACGGGTATTCTACCAGGTGCCATTCTGCTCGGGAAATTAATGAACTGTAAGCTAGTGAAATAATCAACATAAACGAAAACCGAGGTTTCTTTCACCGAAAACAACATCTTCTCCATATGATACCCCCAAGAAAGCAAAATTATCACGCTATACAAGATAGAATTCAAGAAGTTTAATAAAATTAGATACTCAAATGTCCCAGATTTACATATTTTGTAACTGATACTGAAAGCATCACAGAAGACTATAAAGGGGAAATGAACAGAAGAACAAATAAATTTGTCAATTAGTCAAAAACAAGCCAATAGATACATAAACAACTAAAAATAGGCAAAAAGTTCCCCCTTCAATGCTTTTCCAAAGTCTTCAAAACAACAATATTGGAGCGAACTGTTTCATGAAATGTGATTGAAAGCATTTATCCAATAGCGAACACATATACGGTTGTCAAACAGCTATGCACTCTATATTAAAAATAAAGATAAAAACAATGTCTCTAGGGTTTATTTCAATTGAACCGAGCAAATTAGCGCTATGAGAAGACTAAAATTAGCCAATAACAATGGGTTCCAACAAAAGGCACGCATACCGTTACGATAAATTGGATACAGGGGAGGAAAAAAAATCTCCAATCCGAATTAAGAGGAGGAAATCACCTGCCAACGCAATCTTTAAGAATTTCTTCGGTTTTCTCACATTTCCTGAGGAATTTACCAGGCTCAGTTTCCTCGGTTCGGCAGTGAGATTTCACAACTTTTCTCGTAGCGCAACGATCGCCGGAACCACTATTGAAATTTGACCTAAACAACTAATTTTGAATAACAAAAAATGAAAAATAAAACAAAACCCAAAAATATTATACCAACAAACCTTAAAAACCCTCACTTAATCAACTTATCTAAGCATGTAATAAAAAAAAACCGTAAGTAACAACTCAAAACCCAAAGAAATTAAGACTTCTTTCAAAAGACTCAACCTTGAGCAGCAAATGAATATACATTTGTTACTTGGTTATCTTTGTTGTTTAACATTGCCATTATCAGTAGTGGGCTTAGCAACACGATAAGCTTTAGGAAGCAAAACACCATAAACCACAAAAACATTAACACCAGCTTTCTCCCAAACATCTCCATGCTACAATACACTACTAACCCCACCCCCACCACCAGGCCTGGACCACACATCTTCTTCTAGAGATGAGAGCTGAAATTACACCATGCATAGTGAATCCGACAAAGTTTTATTGAAGTGACAAAATGATTATTAATGTGTCGTGTAACAATCCGTCTCTATTGATACGTTTTTCATCGGCCCTTGTGACAAACCTCCATCATCACTATTTCTCTTCCTTGATGTTCAGATTACATTTATTACGCGGTTTACGAAAACTGCATCATACATGCTTGTATTAGGCAAAATTCGAAATCCCTGTTACAACTTAGAAGAGACCTACGGATGACTTCTATGTACAGAAAAAACCAAAATTGTTTTGTTTGTTTGTACACATGGCAGTTGTCTGATGGTTCCTTCTAAAAGGGGTTGACCACATCAGAATTTACCTCTGTATCATAAGTTGATTACCTTTGTATCATAACTTTGTGCTCTTCTAATTATCACCCATAAAAAAGGAGGATGAAAAGATAAAAAAATACCCTAAAAAAACGGGGGGGGAATCTCAGGGTAAATTCACTACAACGACACAAGTAGGAAAAATGAACTATAATCTTTAAGAAATTCTACAGATATTCCAAAATTTTAAATACCGGTGAAATCCCCTTCTTCGTATCAGAGAGCGTGTGCAAGACCGTTGTTATAATTACAATATGGAAATTAAGCAGATGAGGAAAAAAATGATGAAAAGAATAGAGAGGTTAAATGCACAGAGACGGACTGCAAACAGAAATGGGAAGATGGTTAATTACAATATCCTACACTGAGTTTAAGCGCATAACAAATTCTGAGAAACAAAATACCTTTAGGCGCATAACACAACATGTACAAAACCCAAATTGCTCCATCATTCTTAGACCCCAAAGAGGGCTTTGATCTCTCGATTCGGTGTTGACCTAAGTATTAAACATCAAATTATCAACTTTAAGCACTATTTAACACCGTAAGCAAACTCGACCTAGTTGTCGAAAATCACATAAATGCAAAGCGTAAAGCAAACCGACCAGGTGACCTCTGCGAAGCAACCCAAATGACAATGAAGCAATAAGGAAAAGCCCCGCCTTATATTTCCAACCCATCACCAATCCAACACAAACCCAGAATCCATGCCAGAAAAAACACAACAAAATCACTCTCAAACAATCAATTAGTAAACAAAGATCCAAACTTAAGTGGTAGGAGCTATATCATTCAACAGATTAAGCAACATTTTTGCCGATTAAGACACTGATTATTACTACTCACCCAAATGGTCTTGTTTATCAAAACATCATATCGATGAGCAAAAAACATATAAAGATTGAGTATTTTACCTTTTAAACACAAAATAGACACAGAGGAAAGATGATACCGGATTGTTTGCCTAGAGAGTGACATAAGGTGTTGTAGGCATCATAGACCTTGGTTCATCGGTCTCAACCAAAAATTTTCAAAGACAAAGACCGAATCTTTTCAACAAGTCATTGCAATTACAACAGAGATCGTGTAGCGTTGATGAAGAACTCAACTTTTCTCCCAGGGTTCAAACGTTTGTAACCATCACAGACGCTTCACTGACTATCGACGACGGAAAACATCTAATGGATTGGGACCCGCTATTGGTAAACACCAAAACCCGGTGATTTTGTGGTGCGAGAATAATGACAGAGCAAACCACCATTTAAGAAAGCCGCTCCCCTCCCGAAATGAGAACCTAGCAATGCTTTTCTTCTTCTCAGTAAAGGCGACGAGAAGTCGGAAAAGCAATCCATCGACTATCTTCCATCACCGACGCGAAGTTTGTAAAAGGCGACTCTTTTGTCAAATCGAACCATCACACACGTCTCTAGCTATAGGAGGAAAGGTCTAATTTGGACAAGGCCGCTGAAAACGCCAAAAGGCAATGCTTTTGTGGTGGAGGTGGAGAAGGAGAAGGAGAAGAGAGCAGCCGTGGCCGCCCTTCCGCTATGGAAACGAATCTGAACTGAAAACCCTAAGAAAGACTATGGAACCTTTACTACTACCGAAAGTCATTGTGTGGAAAATTATTAGCAGACTTATCTGGTGGACCTTTTTTTACTGGGCTAATTAGATAGAAACATAGAAACAAAGCCCAAGCGGAATTAATTCTAAAAAGCCGGCGACGTGTACACCTTGAATGCAATTTTCCAACCTCTTCATATAAGTAGGTACTAGAGGGGGGAGCCGCACAACGCGCGGCATGTACACACTCGGTGGATATGAAATCGGGGATACATGGTTAGGATAAAATACTGGAATATGGAATAGGAATATATTACAACATGTGAACGTTGATCGTTTTGAAAGTAGAAAACATATTATACACCAAAAAGCATATTATTATACTATTACCATTTTTATAGGTGGTAATAGTTTATAATATGCTAAGCATACATCATATTGATGTTGCTGCCAAAGCTGATAGGCTAACAGAAGGAATAGAAGCAAAAGAGGTTTATTTCCAGATGCAGACTCAGACACCTCCACGCAATATGGATCGATTCCGAGTTTGCTTCCATCAAACACAGTCTCAACAGTGTAGCCACTCACAAATTTCATCATTGAATGACTTGAAGTTTCTGGAGCAAAATAAAAATAAAAACAAAAACAACCCATTTCAAATCAATTAATCACATTATCAAAACAAATGACAAAAATAGAGCATAACCAAGTAGCAGCTGTGCCCGGAAAGCCAAAAAAACACTGGGAAATGAGAAAGGAATTTCTTAACTGTTTTGGTGGTTGATTTGAGCGACCAAAGCCATTTGAATAAAGCAGAAGCAACATTTGTCACCACCCGACCTACAATCTCTGATAAAAATCAAAAGGCTTTATGCTTAATCAAGGAGAGGGGTTGAAACCCCATAAAACAAAAGTGAAGAAACATGCACTCACTTGCAACAGGGGAGACTGAAGCTGAAGAACACCCAGAAATTAGAAATGCTACAAGGATGAGTAAAATGACCCAGAGTTTCACCATTGTTGATCTTTTTTTAGGTCAAAGATTCAACAGTAAGAAAGAGACAAATTTGTCTCAAATAAGGACATATGAAGATTCAGATAGGCCACATTGATAGTCCCAAGACTCTCATCTATCCTTTTACGCTTGCAATTAGTTAAAAAGCAGTTTAACTTTCATACATATCAGGTATCTTTTGAAGGGTACAAAAGATGTTCAGAAGTATCAAGTCATTTTCATAAACCGATAAACAACTCCAGAAACCTTAGAGCCTTGTGAGAATAGAAGGGAGGTCCAACGGCAGAGAGCAAAAATAAGACAACATAGATTTATAAATATCTATATATAATAAATGTCAGGTTACAACCCAACGGCATAAATGGATTTAAAAAAAACAAGACAACATAAGGCAGAAAGCAAAAATATACTAAAAACAACTAACAAATCTGTAAACAAGAAAGGGATTAGTAATACGTACCTTTCTTGTTGCAATCCTTCTCGGATAAAACAAGTGGAAGCACCTACAAGGAAAAAACATACACATATTAGAAGGGGAAACATACACAAAGCTAAACTTGCTGGTCATGTATAGTTTGAAAGGCAGAAATGCCATCACAGTGGTCAGAAACCAAAGGCAGGGCAAACAAAGGACTGGCCTTTCCCTTGCCCTTAGACCTCATCAAGTTATTAAAAATCTTAGACAAGACTTGAGTGTTCAACTGAAAGGACCTAGCCCAAACAGAGAACAGAGAGGAAAGTAAGAACACTAACAAATGAAAAAGAACCAAACAGTGTGAGAATCTGAATAACCCCCAAAAAATCAAGAATTAACATTGTATAATGCTTAAATGGTCAAGACATAGTCAACAGATGAAGAACAATATACATAATAGGCCTACCAAGAAACATCAACATGAGAAGTCGTAGCAGCATCAAGAATTGCTTTTAGGCATTCAAAATGACCATAATAAGCAGCATAATGCAAATAGGTTCATTCGTTAATCAGATCGAACTTCAAAATCTGAATAAAAATCATTGAAATTAGCTTCAGATTTGGAATATATTTACTTTTCAACATAATAGCTAAAGAAAGAGAGTAATTTGCTCACACTGGCCTGCTTCAATTAGCTTTTCTACACAAATGATCTTTCCATGCATTGCAGGTTGCATAAATGGAGTCTACAAGATAAACAAAGCTAATCCAAAAAAAGGAAGCAAGAAAGCCATGATTGATATCATACTGAAATAGATATTAATAGTGAAAGCAATATTAATATTAATAGTAAAAATTGATATCGATCCAAATAGATATTCATATATAAAAAAGAGATGAATAGTGAATTAATCATTAACATCAGACAATTTACTCACCATAACCATGGCTTCCCATCACTCTGCCTCCCCCCATACCACGTCTAAAGCCTTGCTCCGGGCCACCATCATTAGCAGAATAGCTAAACATCAGAAAATAATTCACCGAAAAAGAATACATTGAAAATTGGTAATAATACATACGTACGTAGGTCTCAGGCATAGGAAAGGACTTTTTGTGCTTATATACGCCCCTCGATGACGTAACTAACAAGTTATGTTAAAGAAAACAAAAGTAGATGCACAAATATAGGCCCTTTGTATGGCAATAAGGTTGGTAAATAAATTTCCTTTCATCATCAAGCAAAACTTAAAGAAAAGGGCATGAGTGACATTAGTATGAATGCAAATTTCAACACAAAGGAATACCAAAAATATATATATAGTCTAAAGAATTCAAGACTAAGCTGACAATGTTAGTGGAGTGAAAGTTCCACAACGGAGCGGATGATAGATCTTAGCTAAGAAAATAGCATCTTTAATAGCTAAATTAGAAGGATACAGGAATATATAAGGGCCAGTTTCAAGATACATTCTAGAAGGTTCATTCTGGCCTCTTGAAAGATTAGTGATAAACAAAGATTTAGCCTGTTTCTTGTAGAAATCTGCATCAGGAAGATCCCGGCCATCATCCTCCAAGCCCTCAGCTAGCAGAAGACCATCAGTAACTCGAGCTATCAATGTCAATTTCATCATCCTTATGCCGTCGGTTCTCACCTAATCATCAACCAAACCTGTACAGACAGTAACGTAAAACATACTCCAATTATACAGCAAACACGGCCGTCCCCGGCCGGTGAACCATCAGAAACGTGCAATTACTACTCAAACTAAAATTTTGCAAAATCAAATGGAATCAAACTCAAATCAGTTGACAGAAAGCCATTACAAAGACGGCGAATCAAAAGACGAGCTTACCTACGGCGGATGAGATGATCCGAGGTTTCTTTGAACCAACGATATTCTTCAGAGGCACAAGCAGACAGGGTGTACAAACTGCCTCAGATCTCAAATCGTCAATCTGCATAAACTTAAAGATTTCAAATGCATATAGCATTAATGGACAAACGCAGCATGACCAAACAAAATAGAGAAGTTTTAAACTGACAAAACTTAAGAAATATGTAGAAGCAAAGCATCTTTGTAATTATAATAAATCATATCATGAAGTGATTATAAATGAACAACACAAATAGCTGAGAAAACAATGATAAAAGAACCGACCTTTATGCATTGAAGCCTGACAAATCATCTGACCCATCTAAGAAGCGCTTTGTAATCAAAGAACCGATTCTTCTACAATAAAACACGGAAAATAAGTGAAAATCCAAGTCACTGAAGCAAATAATTTAAACCAAAAGCAATAAGAGATCCTAAACTGAACAAGATAACAAATGAGCTGGCAGATGGTAGATGACCTTATAATCAGCCTTTAAACCCCATTTTCTCATTTTACCTGGTGGTCTTGAACGGGCTTCATGTCATATGGTGAGAATCCATCGAACATTTACCGTCGCAATCATTCCAGCATACTAAAATTAGCCAATAACAATGGTTCCAACAAAAGACACGCATACAGTTACGACAAAGCTAACTGTTGCAGGAGAACGTCAATAAAATTGCAGTATAAAATTGCAAAGCAAATAACAAAGATAAAAAAATTGAGACAAACTCTCCTAAAATTGGAAAGATAAAGTGACGATTTGAAAGATGGGTCACTTACATGGTTTCACAATCGAAAGATGAAGAAGAAACCCGAAAGTAAAACTGGATGAGAAAGGCCGGAGAGTGCTTCAATGGCAGAGAACGGCGAGCCGGCTGAAGGTTGTGGTTAGACAGACTACACGGCTCTATAAGTGGAAGGAGTTGAGACCGAAGAGAGTGGTGAGAGTCTGAGAGAGGAGAGCTGAGAAGAGAGCTGCGCAATTGATTTAGGTTTAGAAACTTATATACTACATAAATTTCTTTCTTAACGGGCCGTTTTCTTTTTGCTCTCTGAAACAAAAGCCCACACGGAATTAAATTACAAAACTGTGGACGTGGCCACTTCGGTTGGCATTTCCCAAGTGGTTATTATAAATAGGTATATATATATATATATATATAATATAATGTATAGTCGGCATGATTTTTTTTCTGTTGGGCCTGGAAGAGGGCCAAAAAATGATTCCAGCCACATTGGAAAAGGGCCTAAGGAAAAGGAAAGAAGGCCCAAGAACCCAAAAAATTCAAGAAGGGGACACATCACCCTTTTCTTTCCTTTCTTATTAGTGTAGAGAGAAATAATGAATATATAAAGATACAACTTTTATTCTAATGCAATTTCACTCCTATTTATTTAATTATGCAATCAAAATCGTAAAATCTCTTTAACCTCTCTGTGATACCACATGTTGGATATGCAATACCCGAATCAGGACCCGAAATGCGAAAAAACCCGATTCGGAAAATTTCCGCACTTCACCATAACGTGAAGGGTTTAGCCGAGGCTTGGGTTTTTCCATTTTTCCGAAACGTCCAACACAGATCTGATTCACAGTACCGACCGAGACACTCAATTATGTACAACGGAAACTATGAATTAAATTCGTTTACGATTTTACCATAATTAGAAACGCATAATTAATTAATCTAATCTACATGAAAATTTGAAGATTTACTCAACCGAAGAGAAGCCGTGATCTTCCGAGTTATATCTCTAAGTGACGATTGATGGATGTCGATCCCGTACCTGAGCCTCATTGAATATGCACGAGAAAAACCCTAGGTATTTTCTTCCTCCATTGGCTAAGACAAGAAACTTATTTTCTCTCTTTTTTTCCTTCCAAAAGTGGCGCAGAAGAGTTGTATGTATTGTATTGAGCACTCGGAGAAACTCTCTTTATATAGGAAAATAACAAGTTCATCTCATTCACAAGACAATTATCTTTTTTCTTTAATGAAGTGATAATATTCATTAAATAAGAAAAGCAATATCTTATTTAACCATTAATTATTTAACAAATGAATAATTAATTACACATGTGACATAATTCAGAAATTCACGTACAGAGCTCAATCCGTCAGGGCAACTCTATAACCAAGAAATTTCCAATAAATTGAATAAAATATTCATTGAACAAAATATGTCTATTTAACTTATTAATTCTGAAATTACGCCACAGTAAATTCGAAACTGAACTCTACCGATTATAGATAAAACTTATTCTCAATACGCAGTAGCCAATAAGTCATTCATTAATATAATCATTAAATATGTATCAACCCTCCATGTATTAATTACTAGAAATTAGGTTTTTAATGAGTAGAAATTAATGAGGAGTTGAAATTTGGTCATTAATTGATATTTATAATGAGGAGACCTAAAAAAATATCTTACTTGATGACCAAATCTTAGGGCTCCTCATTATTGATCTTAAATTCTCCTCATTAAAAATATAATATATAAAATCTCCTCATTATTCATCTATTTTGTTTTTGAACATAACTATTTTAATTGGTATATACACTATTACACATTTATTTAATAAAACCAACACAATCCTAAAATAAAAATATCGACCAGCCCTTCTTTTTCCTCATCCCAAATCCGTAACACCCAAATCAGTTAAACCTACTTTTCCTCTGCTCCATCGCCATCCCTATTTCAATTTGAGCGCACAGTGCAACAGGGCACAGAGCAACGGGTAGAACCCTACTCTTTTTCACTTGTGCGATTTTTTTTCTCGTATGACGTATGCCCAAAACATGGTAAGTTGCTTCAACAACCCTAAACCTTGTTTTTATTTATTTTTGTAAATCATTTAGGTTTTTCTTTTAATTGGTTTGTTGACAAAACCCCCAAATCGTTTGCTTTTAAATTCGGGTTGTTGTTTTGCTTAAATTGAGCGCAGCTGATGAAGATGGAGAAAGAGAGGAAATGGGATTTGAAGGTGGAGATTATTTTGGTTTCCAAAAGATTATAGTGATTAGGATGACAGGGGTATAGGACATGCATGGTTGGTTGGTTGGTTTTCATCTTTTTGGTAAGGACATTTGAGAGCTGAGTGTTGTGCTATGGAAAGTTTATACTGATTGAATGTCACGATAAATTGGTGCATTGTGTGATGTACATAGATTGATTTTTTATTGCTATTTTGTTCTTATTGTAAAATCTTTTCTTTTGGAAAGCTTCTTGTATAATATTATATTTCTGCAACATATTTTCATGTACATATTTGTCTATTACGTTTTTCAGAAGCCAGTTGATTGATCATTGCTTCATGTTATAGATTAATGTATAAGAAGATAAAGCTCTGATTTGGTGCTGATCCGAGCTTTTAAAGCTTTGATTTTTGAAGATACGTAGTCAACGCTCCTCATAAGGTGAATCCATTTTAGTTATATCATTTGTATCATTTGTTTACTGATATTGGACTTGAATGCTGCCTGATTTCTTGCCATTCGGCTGTTTTATTATGTCTAAAGAATCAGGGAAGTAATGACTCTGATTCTTTGGTGAATTAACAGCTCTGTAATCAACAAAACATGTGCAAGATCTGAAGCTGTTGATTCTGCATTAAAATGAGGATTGCAGTCATTGGTTTCAATTCAGGCTAGGCTCCTCATTTAAGTTGGTTGTGTCTGTTTTGTTTCCTGTTTTACCCCTCTGTATGGTGTGCTGAATCATTGAAGGAATTCACTGATTCAGTGGTCCTGTTCTGTGTTTTTGTCTGTGCTTGGCATGCTCTTGTTTAGTCATAATCTGATACACTTGCTTTTCCTTGCACATTCACTTTGCTGCACTTTGCACATTGATCCTGTGGTACTACAATCTGTTGTTCGTGTAAATTGCTGCTAAGTGCACCTGCTTGAACCTGCTATAATCACTGTGCTGAAACCTTGGTACTTGATGAATACGTTGCATAAGTTTTGCTGAGCACTTTGCATCTAATCCTGCTAATACTGAAGCCTGCATAAGGTTGTTGCCGAGTTGTACTCTTTCAGCCCTTGTCAAACCTTGTATCTTCCTGAGTGATAATCTGTAATAAACATTAGTTTTGATCAGCTATGCTCTTTTGTATCTATCTGATGAGTTTTGTTGTGTTACGTTGTATAGCCTGAACTGAAGCTGTATTTCTGTTTGGAAGACAATTTTGGTTACAGACTGTTGTTCTATAATCTCATAGATCTTGGACTAAAGTGTTAACCTTGTTATTCATAAAAAAATTTGATTTTTTTTGTATTTTAGTTATCTGAATTGCAAGTCTCTGTTTTGTATCAAGCACTAGTAATCTGATCTTTTTCTTTGGCATCAAGTATTAAAGTTGATGGTATGCGTGAAAAGGTTTTAAGAATCGTTGAAGGTCCGTTACACGATTCTTGCCTGCCAACTCTGTAAAAATAGGTTAGAAATCGTTCCCTTTTTACTCGTGTGTTTGTTTTCTTTCTTGAAGCTCCATTCATTTGTTTCCTCTGTTTCTTTTCAGCCTTATGATTCTTATGAAAAGCGGGTCGACATATAACGCACTATAGCTAGAATTAGCAGTGAGAAACCCCTGGTTTTTGTTGCAAGCTGAAATTTTATCTTGAATTGTCTGTCCCCGTTGATCTCTGAATGTATATTGTATCTGATTATGTGATTTACAGGTTGGTGCAATGGCTCATGGAGCAATTGATGTTGACTATGTTGACGAGTATATCTTGAGTAAGTTGACTCTTGACCATTTCTTTCCAGAGTCTTTATTTTCACCATAGCAATTCTTCCGGTGCACCACACCTACTATATATACACCACACTGAATAAACCTTTTGAAAGTCGGTTGTGGAGCCAAAAACTGACTTTCCGAAGGTCGATTCCCACAATACACCTACGTGAAAAGTCGATTCTAGTGTGGTGTATGGTAGCTCTTGTTCTTTTTCTGTCAATACATCTGTTCAAATGGTTTTCAGTTATGTTAGTATCCCTCTAACAATTACAATAACTTTTTTAGTTGATAAGCATCCGGAGAGTGCCACCATGCCATGAGTTATATAATCTATATTACTATTACTTTAACTTTGTAATCAGATAGGCTGCATCATATTGAACCTGCACCTTGTGATCCTCAATTAACGTGCATCTATTTGCATAAGAAAATAATTAGATCTGCTGCTTTCTTTTGAGTTTAATATTTATATATCCATTGGTTTGATAAGTCTTTGTTTTGATCACATAGGTAATACCTTTTAGTCTAATAATTACAATAAGTTTGTGCTTCCAGGACTTACTTAATTAGGACTATAATTTTGAAGAAATACACGCTATAATCTTGCATAAATCGAAATAAGTTTAAAATTACCTTATAGACTATTGTTGCACCTTTGTTGTTTTTTTTCCTTCCCCAATAGATAGCTTGTCGGCCTTTTACCTTTTGAATTGAATGTTTCTTTTTCTGAGCTTTGTTTGTCTATGTTATTTGTTTTACAGAGCTACTTGTTTCCTTTGACTGTCTACTATTTTCTTGCATAGATCAGAGATCATCTATGTGTAGTACTACGCAATTGCTTTACGCTGCCAAGTTGTCAAATGGTATTATTATAATTGACGCGGGGATACATTTCCATCTTATTCTAACATTAGTCATGTAGGACCTATGGATCTTGTTTCTGATGGAGTCACGATTTCTATATTTACCTAAACTACCAAACTCTTCGTATCCAACTTGTTAATGCAACTTTTTTGTTGTAGAAGAATGAAGCTACCGTAAACCGATTCAAAAATGTCAAGGTTGGGGCACTTATGATGATTCTATTGTTGTTTTTGTTATGCATTATGGTAAACATTCCATCTTGCAACGTTGTAGGATTGATTCCTCAAGTGAGGAGGATATGGTTTTAGTTTGTTCTTACTTAATGTAATTTTACAAGATTTTGAAATAATGGATAAAGTTCTTTTGTACTCTGGTGATGTGATCTCGCCCGGCCCTTTTGATCCCGCCGGCCGTTTTCTTGTTTTGTGAACATTTGTATTCTTATAATGAGGTAAAATTTTCTATAATGAGAGGATATGTTGTCAATAATTCATGATTTAATAAGGAGCAAATAACCCTATAATGAGGAGTTATGTTGTCGCAGGATCTTTATTTAATGAGTAAATGACCTAATAATGAGGAGGTTAGTAGTCACTAAAACTAATTTTTATGAGGAGAATATATCCTCATTAAATGTATGAATAAACTAATGAGGAGTTCCAATTCTCCTCATTATATATCTTTAAGCGGAGGCGGCAATGAGATCGATTTCTCCTCATTAAAAGTTTTTAATGAGGAGAAATGACAATTAATGAGGAGAATTCTCCTCATTAAAAGCCTAATTTCTAGTAGTGAGACTATCCGTAATGAAGCAAGAAAGTTTTCGTAAACCTTCTTCATTACATCTTATCCTTATTTACCATTAACCCACTAGTGATTAATTACTTCATAATCAATGCGAACTCTGCTGATCGATCAGTTTCTTGGATTAACAAATAAGACGATTGTAATTCTACTTATCACGGGAAGGAATGAATTCCGTATGTGTGAAACACATTCTCAGCTACTCATTCCCGAAAGTGTCAACGTCAAAGTCATTTGGACCATGCCACTTAGCAATCCTTTACGGACACATCAAACCATGTCTTGAAACAAACAGGAGTCTACAATCACTTCAGGATTAAGGTTAATCTATATATGATCATCTTGTGATTTAATGAGACTTCTTAATCACAGAATTATATGAGAAATTCAGATTAAATCGGCCTAGTCCTATATGACTACATCATATATAAATGCCCCACTTAGTTAACCAATATCGACTGTCCGGATAAGACAGTCACACCATAAAGTTTTCTAGGCACAATAATGGTGGCTTAATCAATAGACCTCATACTTTGATTAACTTCACCACGTACTAACAATTTAAGTGTATCACCATAAACTTAATTCTCACGTGTGACACACACTAAGTTATATGCTATATATGATACAACTTGAGGGTTTCAGCAGTGTATTACTTATGATCACGACACAAACAATAGGACAATAATAAATTTGTCATTTATTAATAATAAAAACAATTACCAAATTGTCTTTCAGACATTATATCCAACACTTCTTTTATTTCAGTTGGATGTTCTATGGAACAACATTTACTTTTCTTTAGTTTGACATGACGTTTAAGTTTTCCATTATTCTGCTTTAACTCTGATGTTGATTACGTAAGATTTACGTATAAATTAAATTAAATTTCAATTATATACGTGTCGGGTGTTCTTTTCCGAATACGGTCTCGGTATCCGGGAACGAGGCGTCACAATATGTGGGAAGAAATTGAGAGGGAAGAGTATGTTATAGAAGATATCGAGACAATGCACCAAACTTTGAAAACTGTGGTATAATCAAATATGTAAAAGTGTGTTGTATAATGATCATTCGTTGTGACACAACCGTTGTGTCTGTAACATCAGTGATCAGTCTAACATTAAATAAGGAAACAAACAACAAAAAGGATCATGCATGCATTCTTGGTGATGCTTTGCATGCATATCTGTTTCATAATGTTGGACTTGGCAGGAAACAGCAAATAAGTAAGTGATTCCTAGACGTTTGCAACTAATCGTTTCACATTTAAATATACAAGTTATAAATTGTAACATATATAGCTGGATAGAGTTATTACCCAAACGAATAAAACATGTAGTGAAGGATATTTGAGTGTTTGACACAATGGCATGCATCTTGATATGTAACTATATCTTTGAATAATGGTAATGTTATAACAAACGGTTACAACATATTATCATATCATATTTTTATATCATTGATCATGATTTATTATTTATTAATTTATATAAATCCTACCAAGATTAATGATGTAAAATTATATTATGATAAATTTGTATTAGACGGACCCTCAATGACATGTTTTACTAAAAAAACCGTATAGGCCTAATCCCAACCAATCCAATGCAATGTATTTAAAAAAAAAAAAAAGTTATTACTGAAATACGTATTTGTTTTAAGACTAACATAAAAAATTATTACTCACCTTCAGAAATACAAGCTAGAGTTATTCTGAAGGGAGGGAGGGTTAGGAGGGAGGGTAATGGAGAGTGCTGATTTATATAAATAGTAGTGATAAAAAAAAAGTTTTAGATTTAGTGGGAAGTGTTTTTTTTTTTTTTTTAAAATATCAAATGAGATGTCTTGAGACAACAAGTAGTAATGAAATGGATTTTCATTTAAAAAAAAAACATATAAACACTTATATCTTTTAAAGTTTTTTTAATAAACAAAGCCTTTTCATTGAAAGAGGAAGTAAATGTTCATAAATGTTTTATCATGACCCTCTCTTATACAAAAAGACGTAGACAAAACAAAACTCTACCTCCAAACATGTCCATAAGTGACAAATCCAATGTGAGAATATCCATCTTAGTTTCAAAATATAAGTCATCCAATACTTTTAGTTTTGTCTCACAATATAAGTCATTTTACATTACCAATGCAACATTTATTACTCTTTTCTCTATCTTACCCCTAATTTATTATCAAACTAACTATTTTTCATTACTTAACTATTGCATTAGTGATAGTAAAAGCATTTAGGCATTAACCATCAAATTTATGACATTCAACCACTTTTTAAATCGTGTAAAACACGTATGATGACTTATATTTTGGATCGGAGAAGACAAAATATTTCCTTTTCATCCTAAGTATTTCAATTTTCGTACGTATTCTACAGCTTAGAAATCCAGCAAAAATATCTACATACTATGCATTTTATGAACCAAAATAAATATCCAACTTCCTTCTAAATTTTAGCCGGATCTGAAGAGTTATACGTAAGATGAAGATTAATAAGATTATACTGCAATACTATGACTCGGAACTATGAGAGATTTCGTTCTTTTTCACATAATACACCTTTTATCATGAGTGAAAGATTAGAAATGAAAAGTTGTAAATTACATGAACTGATACAACTTTTCTACAACGGTTTGTACGGTAAAATTTGTCCCCAAAGCATAATAAGACGAAATGACGAAATATATACTGATGAAAGCATTTAGCAGCACATAAAGATAATGATAATTTGTGTTTCAACTGCTACAACAACCCCCTCCTTGTGAAACAGCCCCATCCCTGCCTCCTGATGGCCCGGCTGTGCCGCCATATCCGAGTTTTATCCCATAAGACTGCACACAAGAAACCCAAAAAACCATGGGAAATGTTATTATGTGTAATAATGGAGGAAGGCGCAACTTCACTGATAGATGATTTCTTGACAAGGAATAATACCTCATTGTTAACATCAAGAACTCCATCCTGAATCTTCTTATATATTGTTGCAGCTGTTTTTATAAAAGCCTACATAACATAACTGATGAAAATCAGGGCACACCGATAATAAACTAGAAAAAAATGATAATTCAATATCATCGACATTTTGAGATCAAAAAAGGGTACAATCATCAAAATCACCTCTTCAACATTCTGAGCAGTTTTAGCAGAGCACTCCATAAAAATCAAGCCATGTTCCTTGGCAAACTGTTCTCCTTCCTCGGTGCTGACGGCCCTTCTGTGAGCCAAATCAATCTTGTTTCCAATCAGCATTATTGCCATATTTGCATTGGCGTGTTGCCTAGCATCTTCCAACCAACTAGCTAGATGATTGAAAGTTTCCCTTCTGCATCGTGTAGATAGATGAAGGTGCCAGCAAAAAAGTAACATGAGAAACAACATGAAAAACCAAAACTGATGTAATTACCTTGTGATGTCATAAACAAGCAGGGCCCCGGCAGCACCTCTGTAGTAAGATCTGGTAATTGACCTGAATGATTCTTGACCTGCCTATGACGCATGCGCACAGACAAAAACCGAAAAGATTGAACTATATGCTTCTTATCAAGCAGATTTAGCATGATGAGCAAAACAGTAAGAAAATGATGAGTAAATCCTTACCGTGTCCCATATCTGTAATTTTATAGGTTTTCCTTCAATTGTGATCATTCTAGCTCCAAATTCAACACCAATGGTCAAGTCATGCACAGGCTGAAATCTCTTGTCTGTGAACTGCAGGAGGAGACATGATTTTCCAACTCCTGCACAACAACCGTAAATCGTAGAATCATAACAACAATTAAACTCATACCATCAAAAAGGTAAACACTTGGCAGTTAACAGTATCGACCTGGAAGTTCTCTACTTATTTATATAAGGAAGGATCCTACTTCTTAAGGAAATACTACTGATAATTTCACCTACAAACAAGAAAACCTTACGACAACTGAGAAAGCTTAGCGCTTTATGAAAGCTGGTTGCTTCTGCAAAAACACAATCTTTTTTCCCAGCATGGCTTCTAGCTTAAACACAAGCACAATCAAATAAATGCCTCAAGAACTTTGTAATGTTTGATCAGATAGCCCAAAGCTTCATCTAAACAATGCATGTAGATCACGGTATGAAACCTCTGTCCAATCACATGATCTATCCAATTTGAAAATGATTTTACTTTAATATTTTTTACAAAGAGTCCATCTTCTGAAAGCTTTTTGATATAGGGATTAGGACTACCCTACCCCATAGCCAGCCCTCAAATACCATCAGTACAAAATAACACTGCCCAAATGAAGATATATATATTTTAGGCAATTGGACCAGGATATACATAATTTCACCCAATATATGATGATAATAACCAACACCAGATTTTCATTATTTGAAATAATCGAAAGTACTACGAGACTTATTCTGTTCATATCAAGAATAACATGTAATTCCACAACTTGGAAGCAACAAATCCCAGAAGCAGTAAGAATGATCGGACTAATAACAACAATAAAAAATGATTGATCGAATTAGAAATAAAGCACGAAACTTTAACAAAAAGCACAAAAGTTCCAATACGCACACTATTTAACAAAATACCACAAACACAAATCAAATTAAAAATAAAAGAACAACAAAAGAAACAATATATGTTAAAAGATTGATTGAACGGAGAAGATACCTACCGGTGTCTCCAATGATGATGTACTTGAATAGATAAGCGTACGACATCGTGTTTTCCTTTTGATAATAGAACAGAACACGACGACAGAAATGATGAAATTAACAGAACAAAGAATTACGGAGATACAGGCTTAAAGATCTGAATCCGAATTCAATCCGAATTGGAGAAGGAATAAAAAGAGAAGGATGAATTAACACAGATGTAACTTCCGACAGAGGTTTAGATCGGGATTTGAAAGAAGAAAGAATTTTACGTCATAATTAGTTTTTATTTATTTTAGGTGGGGAAAGTAGATTTTTTATATTAATCAAATTTTGGTGCAATAATAAGGAGAAGAGGCCCTTAAAAAAATAAAAAAAAATAAAAAAAATAATAAAAAAAAAAGAAAAAAGAGAAGAGGCTAAAATTGTTATGAAACTAATAAAAGAAAGAACATGAACAAAGTGCTGAAGGAAAAGAGAAATGATTGTGTATTATTTCACTGGTATCATGGGATATTTATAGTTGAGATTACAGTGTGAATACAATACAATAGATAAATCTGAAAATCTTGTAATTAATTGAATAATAGATAAACATATTATTATATTTTTATAGCACTCCCCCTTGGATATCTATTATTCAACAAATAATAGATATGATATGCCTCATCAAAACCTTACTAAGAAAAAACTCATTGGGAAAAAATATTAGTTAAGGAAAAAGAGTACATATTTATCTATGTTGATTTACTCCCCCTGAACTAAAAATCAATTAAAGTCTTTCAAACATTGCATCACGATGCTTTTCACATTTCTCTTAAATGTTGCAGTCGGCAATGTCTTGGTAAATAAATCTGTCAGGTTGTCGAATGATCGGATCTGTTACACATCAATTTTCCTCATTCTTTTGCAAGTCTATTATATGGCTGAATTAATTTCTCGATCGGAGTTGCATAACGTATATGTCATGTACTATTAACTTTGCTAGAAAAACCCAGTGGGAAAAAAACTAGACAAGGAAAATAGCTCATGTCATATTCGTTTTTATGTATTACATTGACTGCCTCGTTAAAACCCTTTAATTAAGAAAACCCTGTGGGAAAAACTTGGTCAAAGGAAAAAAGAGTACAGTCATTGGTTTTAAGACCAAATGTTTAAAATAGTTTTGAAGTTGTCGCTCCCCCTGGCGACAACAATCTTCCTTATGTACGCATTCCAAAGATTATAAACACATTTTCTCCGAGCGGATGTATGAATGATTTTAGTGAACAATTCTTCTGGATTGTTACTAGAGCGTACTTTGTATGTTCGTCTCTTCCAGACTTCATGTAGATAATTGAATGTAGGGGCTACATACTGTCATGCCCACAACTTATTCGTGCAACACATAGAACTTAGACATCACTATAATTATAAAAACAATGGGGAAAGTAATACAATCACAATTTGCATGCATATATTCACATGTCGTTGTGCTATAAATTAATGGCATTAAGTTTGAGTTACTGATATATTCCTTCCTCAATAGGACTATACGATATCCATATTACATTCAACATGAATGTTAACGACATTTTTAACTTAATAGTATGCATGTTGCGATTGTTATATTAATTCGTTTTTGAAATCCACCAAGGATTTTCATATCAATATTAATGTCCAACAACCCATAAATATGCGGTCATGATATATAAAAACTCAAAATTACTGTCAGATATATTAGTTAGCGGAACATAACACTATCTATAATGGGAGAATATATTTGATCATTAACAAACAAATATTTCCAATTCAAACTCAACTTTAATTGCTTATTTTATTTATACCTAGTCTGAGTGTTTCTGACACTCTGCTAATGACTTATATACTTGATCCAGATATAATAGCAATTAAAGAGGCAAATATGTCGTCGACGACTATTATATTTTATTATAAATTTCTCCCATAAAATCCAGTGCTAATTTGATATTAGCAAAACCAATTCCTTATCAATGTATGGATTGGTTGTTCCACAACCTCAATATTTAATCATTTGATGCACGTGCAATTTTATTATGGGGTTTTCGTCTTCAAGACGAATCTCTTTTAAAAGATTTAATGAGTGACTGAATATGAATTCAATTTCCACGGATTTTTATCTTTTACACCGATCGATTTTCTACACTTTTCTCGTAGAGAAATATTATCAATAATACTTTTGGTGCATTTATAAATGGTCACTCTTTTTATTCAATTAAGGCATCTGGCAAATTACTTGCTAAATACTACAAGTAAGATTATTTCCGCACTTCAGTTAAACTGATGCGTGGAAGATCGTTTATGTTGTTAAAATTTCTCAGCATTCTTTTATTCTAACATGAGGTAATCTCTATCTCCCCCTAATGCCGAGAATCGATCTTCATCAAACATGTTGCACCGAGCTATACCTTGATGCTCTTTTATTCGCTTCACATTTAAAACTTAGTGGTTTCATTAAATATTTCATTCTATGAGATTTTTGAAAACATTATCTCTCTTGCGCTTTATTTACCACTATGTGATTTCGGAATCTTCAAGAATCGTTCAAATTATACATCATATGTAGAGAAATCACTAGGATTAGATATTGAACTTTTGGTTCATTTCTCCATTTTCTCAGAAAATATTTGATGTATGCAAAATGTGCATAATGTCTACCCTTCGTGGGTTTTATCAATAGCTAGAAAATTTGCAATAACCCGTGACAGCATTTCAATGTGAGATCCTCTTATGCGGGTATCAACAAACTTCTTTAATATTATTCAATCCGTGGAGAAATATTATCTCATATGTGGATTATATTATTTCTATTTTGGATACAATATTTGTATCGAGTTATACCAATGTTCTTGAATCACCAATCCAATTTTAGTGGGATTCTCACATAAAGAATGATTATAACCACATTAATCAATATATTCATAATCATTATATGCATTTTAAATATTTAATATGATCATTTATAAAAAGATCAAGCATAAATTGAAGGGGGATTGAGGGAAAAGGACAAAAACCATTACAAAATGAATAAATATGACACATTTATTTTTTTAGTTGCAAAAAGGACACAAAAATTTCAGACGGACAAAAATACCCTTTTATTAAAAGTAACGCGCGCTGATATGCATATCCTTCAATCCTGTGCTTCACGTTCAGGTTTTCTTTTCCTTTTTTTTTTTTTCTTTTTTTCAAACATCGTAACTTTTGTTTTATAACTTCGATCATCGAAATTTTTTCACCAAAATTCATGTTTTTTTTTGTTCTTCAATTTGAGCCCAAACACGATATCCTTCCGACGTATATTTTGAAAGACGAAAAAATATTTATATTAACCGGAGCGTTTTTTCTTATAAACGACCGTAACTTTTGATTTATAACACCGATCATCAAAATTGTTTCACCAAAATTCATATTTTTTTTTATTATCTTCATTTTGAGACCATGTTTGATACATTTTGGACGTAGTATTTGAAATCCGAATTTTATCGCAGCTTTTACAGTGACACAATAACACGGTGGACACGGTGACAATGACACAAGAATACAAGAATATGATGACACAAGAATGTGATGACAAGAATACACGATATGATGACACAAGAATAAATGACACAGCAATAAAATGACACGTTTTATTAACATCCAAAATATCACCATTAACATTGCATAATACAACAATCTATCAAAAAAATGCTTCATATCTTAATGAAACAATCTATGAAAACATTATGGAGATGCAACTCCGGGGGAATCAAGAGAATAAAAACCTAATACTATTGGATGTAATCAAAAAGCATATTGATGAAACTAAAACATTCTTCAAGTTCTTGAAGACAAAAGCGTATGTTTTACCATCTACAGACATTCATCCTTCAAACCCGCACCACATCAAACTCCATGAAAGATGTATGAAGCAGAAAATGCATCAAATAACATCGGCTCGGCTTCATCAATAGAGAATCTAGGCTCCTCCAATTTTCTGAAGACAAAAAAACACAAACATAACCATTTGAATCAAGAAAGTAACACACCAACAAAGTAACACACCAACAAAGTAACACACTAGTCTATTTTTGTTCTCAACAAAGTAACACACTAATAAAGTAACACACCAACAAAGTAACACACTAGTCTATTTTTGTTCTCAACAAAGTAACACACCGACAAAGTAACAAAGTAACACACCAACAAAGTAACACACTAGTCTATTTTTGTTCTCAACAAAGTAACACACCAACAAAATAACACACCAACAAAGTAACACACTAGTCTATTTTTGTTCCCAACAAAGTAACACCAACAAAGTAACACACCAACAAAGTAACACACCAACAAAGTAACACAGCAACACACCAACAAAGTAACACACTAGTCTATTTTTGTTCTCAACAAAGTAACACACCAACAAAGTAACACACTAGTCTATTTTTGTTCTCAACAAAGTAACACACCAACAAAGTACACACTATTCTATTTTTGTTCTCAACAAAGTAACACACCAACTTCATGGTTATCAAAATAGTTGACGATGGTAGCTTCAATATCTACCATGGCAGTTTCAATATCTGCCTTAGGATTCCTCTCAACCCCAGTTGCTCGAAGAACGGTCCCAGACTTAATACGCGAATTTTCAGAATTTACAACAGTTGAAATGTCCAAAACATAAACATTATAAGTGTTATTTACCTTTGAATTAGTCAAATTTTACCCATAGCACACTCTAAATTTCCATTTCCACTAGCAACAGCCCCAGTAGAAACCTGACTTTGTTCTGAAAGTGCCATTTTTTAGACTTCATTGCTTTCTTAGGTGGAGACTGCGAATTCTCCTCCAATTGCATTCTTCTACGTTTCGATCCTCCTACTGAGTGCCTTCATCATCATCATTAGCCTATCAATAGTGTCTTGTACAAGGATTTATTAATAAATTTCTCACTTTTTTCACACCAACCAGAAAGCAAAACAACCATCTATGTTGTTGTAGTTGTAGCTAACAAAATCCAACTTAACGTAATGTGCAGCAAAGTAGCAACTAGAAATGTTCTTTGAGAAAGAAAAAATAAGAAAAAAAATATCAATGCTCCAAATCAATAAACATCAAACACTAGCCAGCAACAATAGTCAAACACTTGAAAGGCTAGACAATATATTATGCAGCCTGCATGTTTGAGCATTAATCAGGTTATTTTGCAGGAATTGCATTAATAAAAAACTAATAGGAGGAATAAATGACAAGTTACCCCCAAATCGCTGCATTGCTCTTGTCACAAATCAAATGGCTACAAAAAAAAAGGTGAAACTGTGGTGCAGAAAGACACTTGTGTGCATATAATTCCAGGGGGTCGTTGTCCATTTTCCTTCATGTAAAAACAATAATTTATTGAAAAGAATTCACCAGGAGTAATTAAAAATAGCATCAAGAACAAACGTGTATGTCAACTCCAGCTAATTCGTTCTAGAAAGAGAAAAATTCACACAAAACAGAATCAAACAAAAAAAAGAAAGAAATCGCTGAACTCAGAAACCGACCTTCAATAAACACAACAGCTTCAACATAACGATCTTCATCGTCGTCGCTGTGATCTGAGGAGTGAGGAGTGAAAAAAAGAAGAAAATAACAGAACAAAAATTGCAACAAATCGGTGACGGAATAAAGAAACCAAGATTGGATTTGGATGATTAGGTTAGACATAGATCGTAACAAAGGGGCGGAGTCGTTAAATTTCAGTGGATGGAGGGATTAATCGTCGATGAACAGAAGACATGTCTATGAGGAAGAGGAATCCCAAAAGAAAGGGCAAAATAGTCCGAAGAAAAATGTTTTGTCCTTAAATCAACAAAAAAATATAAACCGGATTAAAATTTATATACAGGACGGAAAGTGGACTAAAACCTAATATTCCCTAAATTGAATTGTGGAAATAAAACAATTTATCACTTATATGATCTAAAAATAACTTATAGTAAAAGAATGACGTATTACGATTTCAGTCAAGCAAATAATATCGACAACACAATGTATCACAATTCTTAAGACAAGCAATTCATATGAGATCTATTCTTTAGAACAACACACGGAATCATTGATAACTCAAAAAGTCGGTAAGAAGCGTATATCAAGAGACACTATAAAAATGTGATCAATTGTATAATAAATTGCAGCCACTTTTCTCGACTAAATGCATGTTTCTATCATATATAATGAATAGATAAATCATGAATTACATAGAACTTAGTATTAAAAATGATTTGATCTAAATGATAATACGTTCAACTTCTAAAATAATGAGTTCAAAATATTTCTAAGAATTAAGTAATACTCTATCAAATTCTAAAATATTTTAGTGAATTAATATGATAGAAATGAATTGTATATTGAAGAAATCTTCGTCGTTGGTTAGAAAATTGTACTAGTATAAATCGATTTTCTACAAATTGAGAATATCAATTGAAACTATGTAAATTGAAACTATGTAAATCTATTCTTATGCAATAGGTGTATCAACTAAGATGCTCACAAAAATTGGCATCGAAAGATACATTTTAAGCTCAACACATTTAATCATTTTATTTAGCCATAAGAGAAAATCAAACGATAATTAAAATTTTTTGAAAATAGAATAAAGTCTTATCAATTGACTAAATGTAGAGCATCCTAAACAAAGGGCTTTGGATCTATAATTTATTATTATAACACATTAACCCGTATCATTTTCAACGTAGTTACCATTTCACATTAACCCATATCATTTTCAATGTAGCTAACATTTTGAGTTCACTTCAATGTAGGTAACATTTCGAGTTCACTTCATATTGCTAGTATGGGGAGAGTATTTTATATGTGTCAAGAAGAATTCATCTTAATTCCAATAAATAAAACCAACCTATCGTATATGAAAATCACCATTTTATTACTAAAATAGAAATTACCAAACTGAGTCAAGTTAGAGGAATTACATACAACTTAAACAAAAGAGGAATTACCAATCATCGAGCAAAATGATTCAATCAACAGAAGCCAACTAACTTCAAGTTGATATCAATCGGATATCAAAATCAAATAAAATAACCCACAACCTCCAGTTGGCATAGTGGCATATTAACCAAAATACCAGCTGTGACATATTGGCATATTAACCAAAATATTGGCCTTCTCCCAATTAATATCTGGCCCTGTTTCAATTAATAGATGGCATTTTATGCTATTTAATATCTCGCATTGTCGCAATTAATAACTGGCCTTTTATGCCATTTCTATAATTAATAGCTGCCTTTTTATGCATTTTCTATTTGTGACGGCATTTTCAACCAAAATATTGGCTTTGTCTCAATTAATCTGGCCTGGCGTTTGTCTCAACTATGTCATGATTTTCATTGTGATAGGAAACATATTTTCCACGACCGCGTCCATGACCACGGTCTCTACATATTTTCCACGACCGTGTCTATGACCACGGCCTCTACCACGATCTCCACTGCGACCACGTCCGCCAAAGTGGCCAAAATTTGAAGATGTACACGTATCCGTAATTTATAGTGATTTATTATACCGTTTTATTTTAAAATGAATTAAACAATTATTAAAGTAAGTTAATTTTTAAAAAATAAAAAATGATAAAAGGGAGTTATATTGAATCAAAAAAATATCCTGCAAATCTATTCAAAATCGCCAAGATCATGTAATCACGCATGTTGATCAATCACCCACATTATTTACACTCTTTTAACACACGTTTTCACTCTATCATTCCCACAATTGTGCCAAAATATACATGAATTTGACGGCGTGTGCAAGGAGCAAGCATGGATATTCCACAAAAATTTAGCGACTTGAAAGATGAATTGTTAGAAAATATCACACAAGCGCTTGAAGCGAATCGACAAAAGTTGAAATCGATCTTTTCAAAATCTTTGTATCGACGGCGTCTTCCACTCGATTTTTTTGTTTTTGATTAAATCGTGTGGAAACCTAAGTAGACTCTGTCGTCCTTTATGAAATCATCAATTGTTTAGGATTCATGCTTGCAAGAGGATTGTATGAGTTTGTTTCCGAAGTCGAATTTAATTCTTTCTTTGTTTACCTGTAATGGATTTAGTTTGGGCCTTAATCAAGTAAATGAATCTACTTGAATACCCGTGGAATGCTACGGAAGAAATTTTAAAGCCGCCCCATCTGTTAATTTTTCTTTTGTAAAGTTATGATGTCAGGACATTCCAAGGTCTAAATTGCCTTGTTTGTTTTTTTTCCCTACTAAATGTCCGTTGTGAAAGATATGGCATTTATGATCACATGAGATCTGTTAGTATTAAATTTGGTTTTATACCGAAGATTTTGTACAAGATGACAGACTTGTTTTTACGGTTCAACTTCATGTTTCATAGGCGTTCATTTAATTTATTTATTTTTAGCATTGTAGAAAAAAAAAAAACATTAATTTGAATGTAATATACTTGCGGCACTTGACTTTGCTCGGATAAATTACTCGGTGAAACCAGACAAGAAAGATGATGTTACTCACGATAAAGGTTATTTCTATCATGATAATTTGATTTTTATAAAATTTAACACAATAGGAAAATTTTGGTGGTATGATTATCTCGAATTTACATATATACCTAAGATGGATAAGCAAGAATCAAAACTCAAGTTGGATACTCCAGCCAACCCGGCCGCCGTGTAAGAAGAAAAAACATTTATTTATCTTTGCACCAACTTTTAGCTATTCTTTGGGGAACCACACTAATCTTGGTTCAAAGCGGCGAATACCATTTTACGGACTCCAAAGCGCGGCGTAGATAAAGCAAGTTCTAAGTATCCCCTTCATGTACTACTAAAGATAACCGCATCTTGCGGTTCCTTTTTAACAAAAAACTTCCTAAAAGTTGACTTATGTATATATATATATTGTAAGTTTTCATTTATGTCATGACTATTATAATGACACTTTATTAATGTGTCTCGAAATTTCGTATGGATAGATGACGCCAATGCCTTCGCATTTCTTTTGAATCTTTGCAAACCGCAAAATAGATCGACAACATGGTAAGTCGATTAAAAGCATTTATTTAATTTCCGTGTGTCAACCAACACGTTGGTTTCATTTTTAACATAGGTTATCAACGTCAACATTGCTATGATACGACATGATGAGCAGGCGAGGTTCTACCCGAGGCACCTCGCTCGTGGTTTATGCCTCCATATTTCGAGGTAAGACAACTTTGTGTATCCAAAAAATAAATTCGATCTTCACAATTTCACGCTAAATTGTGTGTTTGTATCGTAGCCTTTGCTCAATGCACCTCGAGAATGGAGCGGAAAAAATTTACAACTATTTCCTTTTTGCGAGCGTTATGGAGCTCCGATTTGAAATACGATTGCATAAAGTAGTATTTACATTGTTGAATTTTTCATGTATGATTGCGAGCATATATTTTTTGTTTATTTGATTGACTAAACAGTATTTATCATATAATGATTTTTGTTGTCCTTAATCACAAAAGCGTGCATTGGTTTGTGTGTGTAATTGACTTTTGCATAGATCCGTCCGGCGCAAACATCAATTACACACAAACGAATGCACGCGTTTTTATGATTAAAGATAACAAAAATCTGTTATATGATAATTTTAAAAGCGGTTTACACAATCAAATAAACAAAAAAATATGCTCGCAATCATAATGAAAAAATCAATAATGTATACTTATTCTATGCATTCATACTAAATCGGAAGCTTCATAACGTTCGCGAAAAGAAAGAGTGTAGACTTTTTCCACGTTCCATTATGGATGTGCATTGAGCAAAGGCTACGACACAACACAATTTAGCGTGAAATGAAAAAGCTGAATATATTTTTTGGTTATGCAAAAGTTGTCTTACCTCGAAATATGGAGGCATAAACCACAAGCGAAGGTGTCGGTGAAACTCGTGCGCTGTTCATCATGTCTTATCATAGCAATGTTGACGTTGATAACCTATGTAAAAAAAGATGAAAACGTGTTGGTTGACACTAAAATTATATAAATGCTTTTAATCGACTTACCATGTCGTCGATCCATTTCGCGGCTTGCAAAGAATCAAAAGATGTGAGAAAACACTGGCAATCATCTATCCATACGAGAATTTCACTACACATTAATAAAGTGTCATTATAATAGTAATGACATAAATGAAAACTTACTATATATATATATATATATATATAAACATAAATCGTCTTTTAGAAAGCTTCTTGTTAAAAAGGAACCACAAGAGACGGGGAACATATGCTTATCTTTAGTAGTACATGAAGGGTGACTTAGAACTTACTTTATCTACCCGCAGGTTGGCGTCCAGAAATGGGATTCGCCGTTTTGAACCAAGATTAGGTAGTTCATTCAGTAATAGCTAAAAGTTGGTGCAGCATAAATAAATGTTTTTTTTCTTCTTACACGGTGGCTAGTTGGCTGGGTATCCAACTTGAGTTTTGATTCCTGCTTAACCGTCTTAGGTCGGTATACTTGCAAATACGAGATGGTCATACCACAAAAATTTCCTATTGTGTTAAATTATAAAAATCAAATTATCGTGTTAGAAATAACCTTTATTAGGAGTAACATCATATTTCTTGCCTAGTTTCACTGAGTAATTTCTCTGAGCAATGTCAAGTGCCGCAAGTATATTACATTCAAATCAAGGTTTTTTTTTTTTTTTCCTTTTCTACCAATGGTCAAAAAATAAAATAAATAATTGCTATGAAACATGAAGCTGAACTGTAACAACAACTCTGTCATCTTGTACAAAATTTTCAGCATAAAACCAAAATTAATACTATCAGGTCTCATGTGACCACAAATGTCATATCTTTCGGAACGGGCATTTAGTAGGTGAAAAAAAATTAAACTAGGCAATTTAGACCTTGGAATGCCTTGAGAACTTTACGAAAGAAAAATTTAACAGATGGGGCGGCTTTAAAATTTCTTCCATATACTGATTAAGGGCCCAATATAAATATATTACAGGTAAACAAAGAAAGAATTAAATTCCACTTCGGGAAACAAACTCATACAATCCACTCGCAAACATGAATCCGATACAATTGATGATTCTATAGTGACGACAGAGTCTACTTAGGTTTCCACATGATTTAATCAAAAACCAAAAAAAAAAAAAATACTTATGAGGGCAAGATGCAAATTGATGCAGCATTTCGAAAAGATCACATTTCAACTTTTGTGGATTCGTTTCAAGCACTTGTGTGATATCTAACAATTCATCTTTCAAGTCGCTAAATTTTTGTGGAATATCCATGCTTGCTCCTTGCACACACCGTCAAATTCACGTATATTTTAGCACAATTGTGGGAATGATAGAGTGAAAACATGTGTTAAAAGAGTTTAAATAATGTGGGTGATTAATCAAAGTGCCTGCGTGATTACATGATCTTGGCGATTTTGAATAGATTTGCAGGATATTTTTTTTGATTCAATATAACTCCCTTTATATATTTTTATTTTTTAAATATTAACTTCCTTTAATAATTATTTAAAAAATATTTTTTATTTATTTATTTTAAAACAAAACGGTATAATAAATCACTATAAATTACGGATACGTGTACATATACTACTCATTGAATCCTCGAACTTGTACCCTGAAACCTAAACCCTAAACACTAAATCATTAACCCTATACGCTAATGTGGATTATATGTCTATCACTATATAAGGATTGTTTCATTATTTATGACATTCACTATAATTGACATGATAGAATGCAACATTGTGTTTAAACAGAGAATCAATCAACACAAAGTCATAACCAAGGGTGTGAATGCTTATATGCCACATTTATAAAATTAAAAAAATCATACCCCTAACCCTGGACCATGAACCATAAACCCAAAACCATGAAACTTAAATGAAGACTTATGAGGATTTAATGCTCTAAAGAGTAACGAGTAAGACAACGAGCGGAGCTACTCGACCTACAGGAGAGGATTTGTCTTACGAAGAAAAGACTTGAAGTGATTCACTCAATTATGTCTTACGAAGAAAAGACTTGAAGTGATTCACTCAATTATGTTGTTCAGAATAGCCAAGGCAACGAGATTATACCTCTTGTGGCTGATGAGAGCTTCTACAAAGAATGCCGGCGGCTTCCCGTTCTTTTGTGTACCCTCCTCCGTCAATGGAGATAGTCACATCTCAACCAAAATTTGTGAGTAATCTGTTTGAATATCACAGGTAAACAACCAACACATGGTCACTAATAATTGTGAAATGAATTATTCTCTATGACATTCACTAAACTCTTAAACATTGTTCCTTATAATAAGTATTTTACAAGGCACGAGAGAATCATTAATCCCAAATTCACTTACCATTAGTATATACATGAGTTGTTTCGAGTTATTAGAGATGCAATGAATTGCATTTACGAAATTCGATGAAGCGTTTAAAAATGTACAGATGTTTGGTTTATTCATGACGATCACTTATCATTGAAGCGCCACAATCACGGTTCATGATTTTTGGATCATGCTTCAATTTATTAGGATTTAAGGGTTCATGAAATACCAATTTTCTTGTTGAATCGAAAATCAAATTATTAAAGATTATTCAAAATTCGGAAAATAATTGAGTTAAGGAAAAAAATTAAAATTTTCAATTTCATTCATTGTGCCGCTAATCTATCTTTTGGTCAAATCCATTCTAATTTTTTTGCTAAACGCCCTCAACGATCGGACGACTATTTTTATTATTTATAATAATTATTTTACAAGAAATAAGAGAATCGTTTATTCAAACCGAACAAATCCTAGATGGAAAAATAACCACAATCAATGTTTCTTCCTTTTTGAGACCTCAAATGGAAAAATAGAGCTCGTAAATAAGCTCAGAATGGTCCAATTAGCTAGGAACCTGCTAAGCTTTGTAATGTTTGATTAGATACCCCTAAGCTTCATGTAAACGATGCATGTAGATCATGGTATGAAACCTCTGTCCAATCACACGATCTATCCGGCCAATTTCAAAATGAATTTATTTTTGTTATATTTTTACAAAGAGTGCACCTTCTGAAAGCTTTGTATAGGGATTAAGACTACCCTACCTCATAGCCAGCCCTTAAACGCATCGGTTACCGTCTCTTAATACCATCAGTACAAAGTAACACTGCCCAAATGAATATATTGGGACTATATTTTTAGTGGAAAATTAGGGATAAGGACACAATGTGGAATATTTTTAAATAACATGACAGCTACATATTTTTTATAGGAAGAAGGACAACTGCATAATTTTTATAGTGAGAAGGACAAACAGTGAATCCCGAAAATCAGTGAATCTCCCCAGTGAATCCCGAAATCAGTGAATTTCGACAGTGAATTTCGATAGTGAATCCCGAAAATCAGTGAATTTCGACAATTAATTTTAAAAATTAGTGAATTTCGACAGTGAATTTCGGCAGTTAATTTCGAACACAAGTGAATTTCGACAGTGAATAAATAGTTTTGTCATTTATGCAAAAGTTTCAAAAGACTGTCCTTCTACTCAATTGATGAAATATTTATGTCCTTCTCCCTCGTTCCCCCTATTTTTAGGCATTTGGACCAGGACATACATAATTTCACCCGATATATATATCAGGATAATAACCAACACCAGATTTTCATTATTTGAAATAATCCAAGGTTTTCTTCAACAAAATAAATAAATAAATAATAATAATAATCCAAGGTAGTACTAGACTTATTCTTTTCATATCAAGTATAACAAGTGATTGTCCTCGAGACATGATCTAATGGTAAAGAACTTCTTTCAGTCTCTTAATTGATATAATAGACTCGACTCTCATGACTCTGACACACTAGGTTACGTGATTATATAACATCTTCACTCATTCTGTAAAACAAGAAGTGGAGCTCCCCCCAGCCTTTTGGTATCAAAGGTACTACTTTTCATATCAAGTATAACATGTGATTGTCCTCGAGACATGACCTAGTGATAAAGAGTTTCTTTCAGTCTCTTGGTATAATAGACTCGACTCCCATGACTCTGAGACACTAGGTTACGTGATTAACATCTCCATTCATTCCGTAAAACAAGAAGTGGTTAACCTTTTTTATAAGAATAACATGTGATTCCACAACTTGGGAAGCACAAATCCCAAAAGCAGTAAGAATGATCGGACTAATAACAACAATAAAAACTTATTGATCGAATTCGAAACAAAGCACGAAACTTCAACAAAAAACACAAAAGTTTCAATAGGCCAACTATATAACAAAATACCACAATATATAACAACAAAATTAAAAATAAATATTAAAAAAAAACAACAAATTAAAAGAAACAATATATGTTTAAAAGATTGATTGAACGGAGAAGATACCTACCGGTGTCTCCAATGATGATGTATTTGAATAGAATAAGCATACGACATCTCGTGTTTTCCTTTTGATAATAGAACACAACGACAGAAATTAATAGAGAAATTAACAGAACAAAGAATTAGGGAGATACAGGCTTAAAGATGTTTAGGACGATCTGATTCCGAATTCAATATCTGAATTGGAGAAGGAATAAAAATTAAAGATCGAGAAGGATGAATATAATCAACACAGATGTAACTCCCGACAGAGGTTTAGATCGGGCTTTGAAAGAAAGAATGAATTTTACGTCATCATAATTAGGGTTTATTTATTTTCTTTGGGGAGGGGGGAAGTGGATTTACTTTTTATTTTGATGCTTTTCATTAGTTGTGTAATTATCAATATCACTAAGTCGGATTCGATTTTTAAAAAAAAGATAGATTAATGTTTTTCTTTTGAGAAAAATAGTTTAATATTTTTATTTTTTTTTTGAGAAAAAAAGAGTTTGGATATGTAAACTGCACATATATAATTTAATGTAAGTATTTATTTAGGGGCTAAAGTGTATTCTTCTTAATCTATTTTATATTGAATTTTTTTCCAGAGTAATATAATCACGAATCTATATCCACGTTAGAAAATTCATTTGACATATTATACATCTATTTGAATTCAACCAATGATGTTGATGATGCTAAATAAGAAAGACTTGATGATGTGTCGAGGTTGTTTAGAATCTAGGGGTGAAATAGAAAGAGGATGTAATGTGAAAAGATGGTGTCTTTTATGGAAAGATGGTAGTTTTTATGTTGTGCGGTGGGTTCAAGAATGTATCTTGAATTGCTCACGTATCTGTTTTGAATCCAGAATCAAACCCAACGTAGTTCCTGGATGTATGTATTTATAGGCACATGTCCTCTTTCGCGCCTACATTAGAGGCGGTTTAGTTTATTGACAAATATGACCTTGGCCTCTGTCCCAAGTTACTTCTTAGATATCGGCTCGATGTACATCGACATGGTCATGCCAATGTGGAAGCCTTCTACATAATTAACTCATCATGTAAATAATCTTGATCATGTCGAGATGGCTCACCCGACTCGACATCCTTGTCATACCTGGACTTCTTCCACATTCCAAATTTGGACCACTCGAGATAATTCCACGTGGAAGGGTGGCATATCGTATCGTCATAAGCCCCCGAGATCGGCGAGGCCTCTTTAAGATGCTAAAGTCGGATCTCGAAAATTTGAAAAAGTCATTCGATTCGAGGCCTTCTTTTGGCGGGATTTGGGCTAACACCTTAATCGCCATAGGCTTCCATAGGATAGCGTCATTCCGCATCGAATTAAATGGCGCAGGAAGCGAAGCGTTTTCATTGGTTGGAAGCCCTTGATATCGCGATATTTCCTTTATAATCGTCCAAAAACCGTCCCTTCGAATCATTTGGAGATCTTTGAAGATAAAAGGAGTCCTAAGCCGGTGAAGAGTCTAAACTTACTCATTCTCATCCATTTTTCTGCCTCATACAAAATTTGCAAGTAAGCTTTGAACTTCCTCCGTTTCTTTCTTATTTCATTGTTTTCTTTGCTTTTCCCATTCCCGGTATCGGTGAGTGAGAGCGATTCTCAAAATTTAGAGGAAATCGCCGTGTCCAAGGCAGTCGCGAGGAGGTAACGGTTTCGAACAACTTAATACATCCGGCCGAAGTTCACGGAGAGGAAGGAGAGGAGGAAAGGGGAAGAAGAATCGACTTCCCGGCGCGCGTACGAAACGTCAAACCGAATGAAAGGTCGGGAGCATACGGGTGCGTATACGCTTACTAACAGAGGGAAGGTCAAGGCTTTATGCCGGAGGTTTGATATTCCGTATTCGATGCGCCAACATGCAAGTCCTCGAGGCCAAAATCAATTTGCTTGTGATCCTCCTCCTGGTTTTTGCGCCGTTTATGAAGCGCGACTAAAGGAAGGATTAAGATACCCTTTCGATCCGTGTCTTATCGAAGTGCTTGCCGACACTACCGGATATGTGTTGCTCAATTGGCTCGAATGGTATTAGAAGCCTCATGGGCTTTGTCCTGGCATGTCGAGTGGCTAAAGTCGAATTCACGGTGCGCTGTTTCGACAATATTATTCGATCTGGGATTTGCAAGACGCTGGGTGGTATACTTTCCGAAACGCCTTTGGTCCCGGAATTTGTTCGGAAGGCCATATCTTCTCATGGCGACTGGAAACCTAACTTCTTCTTTATCCGACACGGTCTTGGTGACCTCGATATACATACTTGGCACCAAAGACCTAAGAAGTGGCATGACAAACTTGACTCCGATCCACCCGTGTCGGTGTGGAGTGCTTGAACAAGTGCGTCCCGATATTGCAACTTCGGAATCGCACCCTCTATATGCTTATGCTGACATCGAGACGGCAGGCCCGGGCGCTTATGTGGAACTTGATGAAGAAGTCCGGGCTTTGTGTAGGATTTTCGTTATTTTATCGAACTGTTATACTGTTAGGTGTAATGCCCGAAAGACAATTTTGTAATTGTTTTATTTAATAAATGAAATGATGTTATTATTCATATTTATTATTCTCATATTCACCGATGTGACAATAGTATTTTTACACTACTGAAAACCCTAAGTATATCGTTTATGTAATCACTTAACTTCTTCGGTGTATGGTATATACACGGGAGGATTGAGTTAGTAAAGATGTACTTAAAATACAATTAGCCCGTAGTAAAGTTAATCGAGAGTATCGGGTCTCTCCTTTAACGCGTACTATTAATGCGCCGAGAACACAATAGGTGTGATTGTCTTATCCGGACTTTCGGTTAAGAGAACCTAATGGGGCATTTATATATGATAGATATATCATATAGAAATTTGGACCGATTTGATTAGAGTTCACGATATAATTCCGTAATCGAGAAGTCTTATCAAATCAATGGATGATCATATTTATGGATATATCTTAATCTGAGGTGATCACGATCCAACTACTTGAATCGATTATGAGGTTTGACTTGACGGTTAAGGATTACACCGAGTCGTGGTGCGAATTACCCCATCTTGGCATTGTCTTTGGATTGAGTGAGTAGTCCGTGTTATCACAGATACGGAATCCATTCCTTCCATTTATGGAAGTAGATGAGACATTCCACTTATTTGTTAATCCTAGAAAGCGATCGATCGCGCGAGTTCATATTACAGCGATTAGCTACCGGTGAGTTGTATGAATTAATTGATCACTAGGGGTTAATGGTAGATAAGGATAAGAGGTTACAAAAGGGTTAACGGTAACTTCCCGATTTAGAATGAGCGATCATGGAGGATTAATCCATATGTAATGATTATATCAATGGACGCTTATTACTTTCGTGAGGAGATAAATATAATCTTATAATCGGAGAAGTGCGATCCACGGGATTATGGTGGCATATTCCCGTGATTGATTTATCGAATATAATTATTACATTCGTAAGATAATTATTTATTTGATTTATCGGAGCCGACGATTATTAGTCCATGGTCCCCGACGTGCCTCCAATATAGCATAGCTATTCTCGGACGTCGAATCTAATAATGATATTAATTTAATTCTTATTAGAATTTAATTAATCGATATGTGAATTAATTGTTTAGTGACTATTTAATTAGTTGGAACTAAATAATTAAAATAAGTGGAAAATATATTTTCCATAATAATTGGCAAATTAGTGTGTATGACAAAAATTAATTGACTAGGTCAATTAAAGATGCAATTCACGCCACATGCATATTTTTGGTAACAAGAATTAGTTTCTTGTGTATTAATAAGACATATGCATAAAATATTTATTGGATAAATATTTATGGTAAATAATAAAGATAAATATTATTCTAGATTTGTTAGAATATTATGGAATTATCTTTTATTAAAAGGATTTATTTTGTTTGATAAATAAAAATCCGCAGGGGCTTAAGTTTGACTCTTATATATAAAGAGAGTTCTCTCAAACTTAATATACACACAAAATTGAAATTTCCTAATGAATTAGAGGGAATTTTCGGCCATAAACAAGGAGGAAAAAGCTTGGAGTTTTTTCGGGTAGCATATCGTAAGGATTCGAGGCGAGGATTTCCTTCCACCGGGAGTTGCTCGGATCACACGCGTCACGGAAGATCGTGGTGCTCTTCACACCATCTCATGTTCTTTCCATTGCGGTTCTTCAACTTGGATTTAGAGATCCAAGAGGTATGATCTACAACCACCTTGTAGAATAGATCTAGTTGTTTTATTACGTATATTGTATAGATCTAGATCCTTAAATCGTTTCCGCTGCGGATGGTATTACTAACATATACTTCTTTCTGTTTACTTATTTCCGTCTCGATTATATACTAATAATGATTTTGACTTTTGCAGTGGAGTATTTCTCAGAGATGGAATCGTCAACCAAGGTGCTGGACCCGAAAAAGACGGATCCCAAGAAAATTCAGGAGCTGGTCGGCATCGGATCGAAGAAGGCCGTATCCGCTCGACAGCCTTCCGGGAGTCAAAGGACTCCGATTCGATCTGGGACCCCCGTCATTATCATCGACATCTTGAGAAACCAACCCCGAAGGCGTGGCGGAGAAGCGGTGAGATGAGAACCTCGCCCAAAGAAACGCTGAAAGTTCCGAGATCCGACATGGTGTTGGGAAGGAGGCTCGCATCATTCCTCCACCGAGGCCACAGAACATCGACATGATTCGGAGACCTCTACCACCAGCGAAGTGAGGCCATGGCTCCTGAAGAGTTCAGCAGTTGGTTTACTAAAACCATGCGAGCTGTAAGCCTTTAATTCTTTATAATTTTGAGGCTTTTATAATCTTAAGATCTTTCATTTTAAGGCCTCTCATTTTTTGCAGGCTCGGCTAATGACTCAAGTGGCCACGGTCAGGATGGAGTCTTCTGCCTCCCTGGTGGAAAAGGAGGAGACTATAAAGAAGCAGGCCGCTAAAATTGAGAAGCTTGAGGCATCAAGTAAAGAAGTTAGATGGACGACGCTTGACTCTTGAGGTCGATCTCGAAGAGTCTCGACTCAACTTATCCAAGGCGGAGAAGATCTTTGTTTCGCAAGAGATAGGAATTGACCAAAATAAAGTTAGAGCTCGAGGCCACAAAGATCGAGGCGGCTAATGCCATCAAGGCTCGAGATGACCTTCAATTCGAGGTCGCGGTTTTGCTGACCCGCCAGAGAGCGACTAGGAAGGACTATCTCGGCCTCTTGAGTTCAAGAACGAAATGATGTTCTTTGATGACTCAAGCGATGAAGGAGGCTTCACGAATGCGCCGAACGAAGTGAAGGCCGCCTTTCCCAATTTGAAGTGTCTAGTATCGGAAAGGCGCACTTATATGATAAAAAGCTATCCTCGATATGGCCGATACTTCGGACGATCTCGGTCCAGTATCTCCTTGTATGAGAAGTATGTGGTCCCGCTCTGAACCAAGAGGGTGAGGAGGATGTCGATATTGAAGATCAAACCGACCCCAATGCATCCGACTCGGTCCCCACAACCCACGAGTTTAAAACAACATTTATTCGATTTGGTTGTAAACTTGAACACTTATTTCCTATGTCTCTGTTTTACTTTTTGCCGATGAATTTGCTCATTGAACTTTACTTGAATCTTTTGAATTTTCGACTTCTGATCCTTGCTTTTACTTTATCTTATATATCATTGCTTTTACTTCCTTTGTGATTAATTAGGGTATAGTCATGTCGACTTAATTCCCTTATGATCAATTAGGGTGTAGTCATATCGACTTAATTCCCTTACGATCAATTAGGGTGTAGTCATATCGACTTAATTCGCTACGATCAATTAGGGTGTAGTCATGTCGACTTAATTCCCTTATCTCGTGCGAGGTGAAGTCATATCGACTTAATCGAGGGTGTAGTCATATTGACTTAATTCCTTATGGTTGATTAGGGTGTAGTCATATCGACTTAATTCCCTTATCGACTTAATCGAGTGGTGTAGTCATATTGACTTAATTCCCTTATGGTTGATTAGGGTGTAGTCATATCGACTTAATTCCCTTATCGACTTAATCAGGGTGTAGTCATATCGACTTAACTCCCTTATGGTTGATTAGGGTGTAGTCATATCGACTTAACCCTCTTCATCCCAAAGTGAAGCATGAGTTTATGACTCATGGTGCACTTTGTAGTACGAGTCGATCTTCGCTTTATCGCCGCGTTTGGCTTAATTGTGCACTTGATCGGAGCTCACTCAATCATGTTGAATCGACGACTTTGTCTTTGATGGATGCGTGACGTGGTGCTATCGATTGCTTTGCATCATGGCTATTAGCAGAGTTAAGAATGATAAGCATTAAAACATCCGAACGTCGATCGACGGGTGCTTGTTATGATGGTTCAAGGAAGATTACGTAAATTGCAAACATAAAATTTTGATTGTCGGCTCGACGCATTACAATTACCAAAACAGAAATGAAAATTACACATAATACTTTCTAAGATTAGTGGCGTGCCAGGTTCGAGGCACTGTGCTTCCGTCTGATCTTCCAAGTTGATATGCCCTTTTAGGATGGACTTTCAGGATCTTGTAAGGGCCTTCCCAATTCGGCTCGAGCTTGCCTATTGGGTCCTGTCTGCTCGCTTCATTTTTTCTCAATACGAGGTCACCAACTTGGAAATATTTATACTTTACCCGAGCGTTATAGTATTGGGAAATCTTCCTTTATACTCACCACTCGGCGTGATCGAGCTCTCTCTTTCTTCGACATCATCTTTCGCTTGCTTGAGATTGCCTCCATTCGTCTCGATACTATAAGCTAGAACCGAGGTGAAGACAAACCGATTCTCTTTGGTATTACCGCTTCACACCCGTAGGCCATTGCAAATGGAGTTTCGAGTAATTGCATTGGGTGCGATTCGATATGACCACAAGATGCTTGGTAAGCGTGTCTTTAATCAATCGCGTCCCTCATCCTCCAATCGCTTCTTCGCGGACCGAATTTCAAGCGCTCGTTTCTCTTTCGACTTGTCCATTCGGCGAGGTCGAGCCACGGATGTCGATTCGTGTTCGATCTTAAACTCTTTGAGCCGACTTTGTACCCTTTCATCCAAGAAGCGAGTGCCGTTGTCCGAGATCATGTACTTGGGGACTCCAAACTTGCACAAAATATTTTCCCACAAAAATTTCTTGATAGTTGCAGCTCTGATGTCAGCAAGGGCTTTAGCCTCAACCCATTTGGTGAAATAATCGACCGCGACCACAACAAACTTTAGATTTCCTGGGGCTCGAGGCAAAGGCCCTACTATATCGACACCCCACTCATCGAACGGCCAAACAGATTCGATGACATTCATCTTCGAGCCTGCTGATGCGTTACTACGTCATGAACTTGACATGCTCTACACTTCATAACCAACTCATTTGCGTCCCTCTGCATTGAGGGCCAGAAATACCCGCTAACCTACACTTCCTTGCTAGCATTCGTGCCCCACAATGATTTCCACATACTCCCCGATGTATTTCCTCGAGAAGATAGGCTCCCTCGTCTTCCGATGCGCATCGCATCCGAGGCGCCACTGAATGACTTCTGTAAAGAACATAATCAAATAATGCATATCTCGGCCGATTCAGAATCGTCACCTTCCTTGCTCGAGACTTATCCGATGGTAGGATCCCATCTTCGAGATAAAGGGCTACGGGTCCATCCATGTCTACCCACGATCGATCGGTTGCACATCGACTTCCTCGTAGCTACGCCTCGATAGCATTTCTACTAGGACCTTCTTTTTTGATTTGAAATTAGATGCCAATTTGGATAAGGCATCAGCCCGCTTATTCTCACTCCTCGGTACCACGCTTTCGATGCGAACATTCTTGAATTTTGACATCAGTCTCTGAACCACTTTTAGATAGCTTTTCATGGCTTCCTCTTTAGCCTCATACCCCCCTCGAATGTGATTTACCACGAGCTGTGAGTCACTGTATACCAGGAGGTCCTCGACCCCTAACTTGATTGCCAACTTCAAACCCGTGATCATGGCTTCATATTCCGCTTCATTGTTAGTGGCTTTAAATTCAAATCAAGCGCATAAGGGAATTCTCTCCTCTTGGGCTAACCAAACAACAACCCGACTCCTCGCTTCCTTCCTTGCTAGAAGCACCATCAACATAAATGGTCCCTTGTTCTTCCGATGGTTGTTTTTCTTGTTCTATTTGGATCGATAACCCTTACGCAATGAAATCGGCTAGTGCTTGGCCTTTGATAGTTGTTTCGAGGTGTGAACTCGATATCATATCCGGCTAACTCGACCACCCATTTGGCGGTCGACCCGATGTCTCGGCTTCGCCAAAATTTGTTTCAAGGGTTGGTTCGTGACTACCACGATCGGGTGTGCTTGAAAATAATGCTTTAACTTCCTCGGACGCATGGACTAGACCCAAAACTAGCTTCTCGGTGGTGAATATCTTAACTCTACCCCCGTATGTAAGGATTTCTTGTGAAATAGATTGGTACGACCTTGTTCCGCTTCTCGAATTAATACCGCGCGCCATCGCTTCTTCACAAACAAGACAAGATACACTAATGACTTCTCTCCTCTCGAGGTGATGCCAAGGTGGGCGGGTTTGACAAGTAACTCTTTAAATCTTCAAAAGCTTTTTGGCTTTGTCATCCCAGCTGGAAGGACTCGCTTTCTTTAGGATCTTGAAGAATGGCAAGGCCCTTTGTGCCGATATCGATAGAAACGGTTGAGAGATGCCATCCGACCCGTTAATCTTTGTACCTCCTTCACACAACGAGAGGCACCGCAAGTTTCGGAGGGCCTTGATTTTGTGCGGGTTCGCGTTAATTCCGTCCTTAGATATCATGTATCCCAAGAACTTTCCCGATCGGACCCGAACGCATACTTTTTGGGTTGAGTTTCATGTTGGCGAACGAAGGACCTCGAACACTTCTCTCGTGTCGATTACAAAACCGCCGAGAGACTTACTCTTAATTAACAAATCGTCTACATAAACTTCCATGCTCCGTCCAATCAATTTTTGAAAATCTTGTTCATCATCTTGTATTTGATACGTTGCTCCGCATTCTTTAAACCAAAAGGCATCGTCGAATCGAAACTAAATGTCCGAAGTGCATTATAAAAGTCGTCTTTTCCGAATCTCTGGGGTCCATAAGGATCGATAGTAACCTCGATACGCATCTAGAAATCCAAAAACTTCGGAACCTAAGGTCGAATCGACAAGTTGGTCGATCTTGGGAAGTGGGTAAGAGTCTTTTGGGCAAGCTTTGTTTAGATCTGTAAAGTCGATGCACATCCTCCAGCTCCCATCGGCTTCTTCACTAAGACTCCGCGCGGGTTGGCTAACGATCTGGATATACCACTTCTTTAACGATCCCGGCTACCAAAGAACTTGTCGACTTCTTTTAAGCTGCGCTTTTCTTTCTTTACGGTGCTAGATTTCTCTTCTTTTGTTTCACGGTTTCTTCGTGGGGTCGACATTGAGCTTTGCACCTTTGCAATGTCACGGAGAGGCCCGGCATGTCGTCGGCTTTCCATGCAAAAACATCTCGAAACTCAACCAGGAGATCGACTAACGTCTCGAACATCGGGGTGTGGAATCCACTTCCGACTTGAACTCCCTAGCTTTCTTCTTCTTTCCAAACTCGAACTTCTTCCGTCGGATCGACCGAAACCCAACTTTTGTCCTCTTCCTCCTCAGGGATTAGCTCTTCAACCAACACTTGGCCTACACCCTTTCCTTTAATCGTTACTAGGTTGCAATTCTCGCCACCGCCACATCTCCCTTTACCTCGTGGGTGCCATGCCATGTGGGGAATTTCATCTTTGTTATGGTAGGTGGAGATCAACGCTCTCAAATCATAAAGTGCGGGTCGACCCAATATTACATTATATCCTGAAGGGGCCTTGACTACGACGCACGTCATCTCCATCGTTCGCCCCCTTCTCACCATCTCTACCGTGGTTAACAAGTTGATAGATCCAACGGGATGGATGGCACCGCCTCAGAAACCGAATAGCGGGGTGGACAATGGTGTTATATCTTCATCTTTTAACTTCATTGCCTTGAACGCCGAATAGTATAGGATATTCACAAGACTCCGCTTATCGTCTGAGACTCTCTTTATTAGCCTCCTCGATAATCGCTTTATGACTAAGCCTTCACACGCGCCATAAGTACTTGGGACATCGTCTCAGGTCCATATCCTACTTTTGTTGTGAATTTCAACTTCTTGGCTTCTCTCGACCCGTCCATAACGGGTTGACTTGATCGGGGTCGGTCTAAATCATGTTCCGCCACAATCGTATTCACGCCATATCCGATTCGGTTATCTCCATAAGGATCTCGATTCTGATCTTCCCTTCTATCGTCTCGACGCTCATCTCTCTGATTGTCCCTTCTCACGGGCTCAGATGACCTGTCTCTACGCTTTGATTGCCTCGATTGGGAGATCGATCTCTTCTTCCGTGATAATTCTTCCTCTTATACTCACGACGCCTTTGGGATCATCTTTCTCCGATCCGTCTACTACCTCGTCAAGTTGTCCTTCTTGGATGCCAGCGTCGATATCCCTCTTTAGATCAAAACATTCTTCTGTGTCATGCCCCACATCTTGGTGGTAATCACAATACTTGTGGGTGTTTTTCCTCTTCTCGACATCCTTTGATATCGGTTTGGGCGTCCGAGCAATGTTCTTTTTTATCATGATGGCTAGCACCTCTTTCCGAGACCGATTAAGGGGTATGAAGTCTCTATCTTTCAAATTTCCTTTCTTCCCGAGTCGATCTGTAATTGGTGCTGTCATCCGATCGAAAACACTGGCTTTCCCTTCATTCTTAGGCTGACCTTTGGTCTGGCCACGGGTGTCGTTTCTCGAGTTGAGACCAAGCGAGATGGTGTGCAAGCGCACTGCCTCCTCACCTTGGCAAAATTTATGGACTATGTTCACACATTCGTCCATGCTTTCTGGCATCTTTCTAGATAACTTGTCATATAACTTCATGTTCGATCCCGCGCAACGAAAAAAATTGACTGGCGTCTCATTGAGATTGTGGACTTTCATTGCTTCGAGGTTAAAACGCTTCATATAATCGATAGTTGACTCATTCCTTTCTTGCTTGATGTTAGTCAAATGGGTAGAACTCAGATGAAACTTCTTGTTTCCAATAAACGCGTCGCGAAACTTTTGTCCCAACTGCACGAAGCTAGAAATCGACCCGGGTCTCAATTTGTGGAACCACTCTCGAGCTCGACCTGTTAACAAAGTGTCAAATGCTCGACATTTCATAGCGTCGTTCGCATTTCTTAGCCTCATCATCGATATGTATCGGTATAGATGATCCTCAGGATCTGTTGTGCCGTCATACGGATCCATTTTTGGGGGTTTGAAGGACTCGGGCATCGGGTAATGCTCGATCTCGGCTACAAAAGCGACTCAAGCCAATCGATGTCTCGATCCTTACCAACGATACGATTGAACTCGCCTCGTATACTCTCCTCGACCCTTCTTAAAAGCCTCTCTTGCGCGACCCGCCTCTTGTAGTTGGTGGCGCGACTTCTATCTCGTCTTCACGTTCTTCTCGAATATCCACCGCCTTCTTCCCTTCGTTTTTAACTCTTTCGACCTGGTTGGTCTAAAGGTTGCCCGTCCGGAAAATCACGGAACCCCTTTTCAACAAACACGGACGCTACGACACGCTTAAGTGCTTCTTCATCTAATGATGCCAAGTGGTCCGCAACATCCACGCTGAATCGGGAGAAAGCTGTGGTTTCTTTGTTTGCACAATGCGCAACCTTAGAACCAAGTGGGCTTTTTCAGGACATTTCGGTTTTGTTCCTGGCGGCTCTCCAGTCTGTGTGTTCTTCGTTCCATGCGTTCTTCTTGCCGCTTTTCTTCTTGTTGACGGGCGCCATCGCACTACTCTCTCTAAATCACCGATAGATAAAGGGCCCTCTTCTAGCGCCAATGATGATGCTAAATAGAGCACAGTGATGTGTCAAGGTTGTTTAGAATCTACAGGGTGAAATAGAAAGAGGATGTAATGTGAAAAGATGGTGTCTTTTATGGAAAGATGGTAGTTTTTATGTTGTAATGGGCCGGGTTCAAGAATGTATCTTGAATTGCCTACGTATCATGTTTTGAATCCAGAATCAAACCCAACGTAGTTCCTGGATGTATGTATTTATAAGCACGTGTCCTCTTACGCCTACATTAAAGGCGGTTTAGTCTATTGACAAATATGACCTTGGCCTCTGTCCAAGTTACTTCTTAGATATCGGCTCGATGTACATCGACATGGTCATGCCAATGTGGAAGCCTTCTACATAATTAACTCATCATGTAAATAATCTTGATCATGTCGAGATGGCTCACCCGACTCGACATCCTTGTCATACTGGACTTCTTCCACATTCCAAATTTGGGACCACTCGAGATAATTCAGCGTGGAAGGGTGGCGTATATCGTATCGTCATATATCTTAATGGTTAACTTGAGTCTCACCCTGTGATATATATATATATATATATATATATATATATATATATATATATATATATATATATATGTATTCTTTTGTATATATATATGTATGTGCATCTACTTAAATTCATTTTCTTTTCAAGTTTAACTGACTTGAAACTAGTACAATGTCGTTTTTAGTGATTTTTTCTCACTAGAATGTAGTTTATTAATTTTGCTCATATTTGAAGTAAATTAAAAACAAAATATGCCTAAAATACATTACTAGACCATAAAAATAAAGCTCTTAAATTACAAATTTTGACGCTTTTAGATTGTGGCTTTGTTGAGTCGCTTCAAAGACAAAGCAGAAATGAGTGATATCAGTCGATTAGATGTGATACATTTGAGTCACACCTAGACAGACAATGAGTTGAATTGGAGTATTGCCCCTTCATTATGGGCTTGATATTCCCTTAAAAAGGAATTATGGGCTTTGATATGATAATAATTTTTCAAGTAGATAAGGTGGTTGCTTTTGTTTTGTTATGTAATTTATAAGAGATTATTCTCTCGAGGATTTTACTTGTTTATCAATAAAATCTTTGAACGACAATTATGCTACAATCGTTATAGAATGGTAACACCAAATGTCATCATGCATTATATTGATCTAATGTATTCCTACTCTATTTCACATCGTAGTGGCTACTGATGGATTACACTTTTGTCTGTGAGCTTATACCATAAATCTTCAATAAAATCTCCAATACAAATTATCCGGTTCACGTGTAAACCAAGTCATACAATCATTCATATTACATCTAAGTTTATTATCATTACAAGCATTTCTACTTATGAAGATTAAATCCAGTTCCATCATACATGCACTCATACTATGAAATTATACATATAATTAATACACATACTCACACACACTAATCATTAAAGCACACATCAATACTAATCTATAGCCTTAGCATTAGAAACACTAATAATATACTCAATCTCCTCTTCTACTTCCTTCATTGAAGGCCTGTTTTGTCTTTTCTCCTCCAAACAACCAACAGCCAAGAAACCAATAGCTTTCATGGTTTCCATTTCCAACTTCGTCGCTCCTTCCAGCATAAACGGATCAATAGCTTCAACCAGCTGCTCCTCCGCCACTAACCTCTGCACGTAAACCGCCAAGTTCACGTCGTCCGGTGGCCTATTGAAATCAATGGCTTTCTGTGATGTCAATAGCTCTAAAAGCACTACCCCAAAGCTATAAACATCACTCTTATCAGTTAACTGGTAGTTCCTGTAGTATTCTGGATCAAGATAACCAAGTGTCCCTTGTGCACAGGTTGATATATGGCTTAAATCCGTATGAGCCAACCGCGATAACCCGAAATCTGAAACTTTGGCTTTCAGTTTCTGATCTAATAATATGTTACTGGACTTGACATCACGATGATATATGGGAGGGGCCGCTGCAAAATGTAGGTAAGCTAGTCCTTCGGCTGTTGCACGTGCAATCTCGAGCCTATCAGCCCATTTCAGTCTTTTTCTATCTCCTCTTAAATGATCGAAAAGTGTCCCGTTTTCGACGTATTCGTACACCATTAACGGCTGATCAAGCTCGACGCAACAGCCGAGAAGTCCGACGAGGCTCCGGTGGTTGACCTGACAGAGGATTCTGACCTCATTCAGAATTTGTTCTGTGCCTTTCATGTTACCTAACTTTGCACATTTTATAGCAACAACACTGCCATCATTTAGAATGCCTTTGTAGACCTCGCCATAGCCGCCAATACCGAGAAGACGGTCTCTTGAGAAATTGTTTGTAGCTTTCTTGATTTCTTTACCTGTGAAAACTTTAGCAGATTTTCCACCACCTGAATTGAGCATCTCTTCACGTTCTTTTCTCATGAGTTCTTTTGCATGTTTGATGCGTTGATGGCGTCTAAAAGTAAGATTCCGAGTAATGCTATAAGTGATGATACACCTAGTCCAACAGTTAAACCTGAAATATAAAAATATTAAAATATTAAAATCAATATTAAGAGAAATCTGGTGAAAAGGACAACACAAAGAAAACAAGCCCTCAAAGGATTGAATAATGTGCTATTTTTATGCAAAAAAATGTCGAGAAAAGTTATTATGCAGCAGTGGATGATACCAAGCAGATGAGTGAGATGTGTCTAATTCACCCCTACATACTCCTACTATGTGAAAGAGGGTGTGTGAAAACACATATCACCCGTTCACTTGGTATCACCCCAAGAATCACTATTATGTATTAACTTTTCTCAAAGATATTGAAGTCAATAGTGGTAATTGGTAAATATGTAAATTACCTATCTTCTTAATTGTTTAAACTTATAATTATACATATGGTATCAAAACCGGAAGTCATGGGTTCAAACTTTTTACTCTTCTATGGACATTGCCTTCCTACTTATATTGTTTAAACGCTGCACTTCCAAAGTAATCGATCGGGTTAAAGTTGATTCTTAAAATTATGGTGTCACAATCAGCAGTAAATGAGTAATGGAAAATAAAGTGAGAGTCGTCGTAAAAAATAAGAGATGAGAAAGTGAGAGGGAAAAAAAAGAAAGAGAAGCAAAGTCAACTACGAACTTTCGTTTCTTTATAAAAGCATTACTATTATCTTTGCACTAATTAGCCACTCAAGTCAACGAGGAGATTTTGCTTTTATTGGTTAGCAACCATGTTTGACAAATTTGCACAAACAGATGAGTACTAACAACCAACAAAACCCCCTCCCCCAACCCACACTAAAAACGGAGGGAGTTGTATATATTATAATGAAAAGGGAAAGGGTTTACTTATAACTCCGTATGGAGTGAAGTGACGGGAGGGATGATTATAAACTGGAAGGTTATGATCATCTCTCCCGCCATTTCACACCATACAGAGTCACCACCTAAAAGCTTTCGACGTAGAGGATAAGAAGCTACCTGCAATAAGCGCGGTCCGGTGACTATTACAGCCATTGGGATCTTGGCATACCACATCTATAAAAATAAAATAAAAAACACAAATTTTAGTAAAAGCAAAAGAAAAGAAAAGTAAGGAAAATTATCATCACCAGGACTTCCTCTTAGAAGCGCGTCTACGCTAAGCAAAGCGTCGAACCACACAATTTGATTTCACACACAAGCATGTGTATTCCACCTCAGAATCTGCGTGGCCCAGATCTCGCCACGTAGATAGCTTCCTACAGTGAAGTTCCTGCTAGATAGAAACAATTAGAAAAGTAAAGAACATAATTATCAGTAGCAAAACAATAGACAAATAAACTGTCCATTCAACAATTTTGGAGAGGGTGACATTTTGAATAGTTACGACAGATATAAATTCACACGCTTGTAGTAATTTTTATGCCATTCAACTAACTAAATCACATCAATCTAGAAGCCTGATATGCAAACGACGCCTTTGGCCAGACAGGCAAGACTGAGACCTTAATACTAAAAAGTACATCTTATATTCAGATCTAAAATCAACTTTTTATAGTGGTTTTCGAATTGATTGTTTGTAATTTATATTTCCAAAATTCTATTGGTATTGAAAAATCGTTAACAGTTTATAAATCCCCTCTTATACACTTAATCATCAAGTGTAAAAAAACACACTACATAAAACAACGTCGTTTTGTGCAGACATTACACACAAAAAGTCAAAACAACGTTATTTTGTACGTAATGTTGCAGTTGACCTATGCAAAGTTCATTCTATATTGCCTAATAAGAAACAAACACAAATTTTATCAAATAGTATATACGATTCTCATTCTTAAGCTCAGCCCAAGACAAATTGAACAAATCACTTAAACCTTTATTCTTCTTAGACAGGAAGTCAAAGACTGATTTTTTTTTAACTGCCAAGCGATGAACACTTATTACAATACTATTAAAAGCTTAGAAATTGTACTAATTCAAAATTATATGAATGCACAAGGTTGTAAGTTGAAATGCTGTCTTTATTTCTTTTTAACATAGTTTAAACGTTCGGCCTTTCTTTTGGTCTTATTAAGCCTTTTTAAACCATTGGTGTGTCACATTGACCCACAATTTTTAATATCTATTCCACACTTGAAATAAGCGATTGAACTCAATTCTGTTACCATGTAAATTATTTACCTCCCGAACAATAGTCATGTAATTAAGTTCTTGTGTGTTATGTTGGTCTAAACTCTTTGTTATATGCCCCTAATTGAGACTTGAGAGACGTGTTAAAGTTATTTGTTTTGTTTAATATTTAAATTACTTGACCTCCTTCACAGCCCAATTTTTTTTATAAATGTGATCAATTCAAGTCAATTTAGTTTTTTGATTTTGTTACATAGTGTAATTTTATTTAGAAGATCAATAAAACATTTATTATATATATTTTTTTTTACCTCTCATTTATTATAGCTTACCATTTTTCACTATTTTATATTAATAACAGTCAAATGTCACCGTAGACCATCAAAATTAACGATACAAAACTCATTTAACAAACTTTCAAGAAAAATCCAAACGAATTTTATATTATGGAAGCGGAACATAGGTTGGAAAGCTAAATAATAAAACTGCAAATTTATTATAAATATTTTTTTGTGGAGCCGATATTATAAATAATTAAACCAACAATATACAGACAAATATTCCAGGAAAGAAAAATAATATTTAAAAAAAGAGGGAAAAATAAAGGCGCCAAAGAACTTACTCTGAGAACAGAGTCCAGCAATAGCGTCCCAATGAAACCCAGAGTTGCAAAAGCATCTACGCAACCCATTATTGGAATTCGAATCCGGCCCGCAAACAGAGTCCGACTGACAACCCGACTGACCCGTACAAATCGGCTCCAACGGCGACACCCATTGCAACTCCAACCCTGGCTGCGGCCATTTACTAACCGGCACCGTTTCATCCAAATTCACAAAGCTACGGTACGCCCGACAACCCAAATTCCTAACTCGGATTGAATACGACGTCGTAGAACCTCCAGCCCTAAACGTACAGCACAGAGGCGCGTTCGCACACGCGCCATCCCCGGTATTACTTTTTAAACTCCCGTTGATGTACGTGTGACACAAGCTCGTGGAACTACAATTCAGAGGCGAACTCAGCAGTAACTCCGAGCAATTAAGGTACAAGATAGTGTTGCTGCTGGTGATGTTGAACGGAAGCGATTGATCTAGCTCGACGCCTTCGGAGATGATGTCAGATGTGATGCAAGTGTTCGGTAGGAAAGGAGAGGGCTGAATCGTGAGGCGTTGGATGTTAGGAGAAACGGAGGTAATAGGATAGGTGTTGTTTAGGGAATTAAACGAGAGTTTTCCGGCGTTGCATTGGATTTTGTAGAGTGGATCGCCGCAGTTAGGGGAGGTGCTGAGTGGATAAGGTACTGGTGTAGAACCGCAGTCGCCGCAACGTGGAGCGGAGAGGATAGGTGGAGCAAATGTGAAGAGAAGAAGTGTGAGGAGGAGAGGGAAGAGACGGCGGAGAGAGGCGGAGGACGGCGGCATTTTGTTCTAGAAGTAGAGAGAGGAAAGTTGGGGAGTAGAAGAAGGAGGAGGCATGAGCTGATGGTAGCTGATAGTTGGGTTCATTTAATTTATGGAAGGAGACGTTGAATTTTCGCACCAAAAACGAAAAGAATGAATCCGGTTTGACGTTGAATACTCGTGATCTGTCTACCGTGAAATGATTCTTATTGGAAAAACGGCGATAATATCTCAATAAAATAGTCATAAGTATATAATACACTTGTGATGTGTGATTAATTGATTTACATATATGTATAAAATAAGTGGTTATTAGTTATAAGTTTTTTGTTAAAAATTAATGATCATTTAGTAACACTTCAAAACTTATTATGTTATAAAAGACAATCTAATTTTTTTTTTTTTTTTTGTACCAATGTCTGAAATCCAACGTTGATGCTCTCAAGCTTATCTAGGTAGGTATCACTCTCACCGATTTTGCCGGTAACCTGCGGATCTTGGTGAACCTGCGATCATTTCATCTCGGGAGTTCAACCACGTGATTTTGATGTCTCGCGTGATGCTCGTAATCCTGGGTCCATCGATCCGTTACGCCGACAAGGAATCAATTTGTGTGAGACCCGCGAATTTAGAATCACTTCGACCCGATTTCTTTGAATCGATGATGTCGTCGGGACTTGTCTGCAATGATGATGTCACTTACATTTCATTTCACAGTGCTTAAGATTTTGGATACTTTATTAAGATGTTGACGGGTCGCTCATTGCTAGGGTCTTTGGAAGAATTTATGGAACTACTGAAATTGTTCTTTGGAAGGAGTTTATGATGTGAAGCATTTGATAAAGTATTCAACCACTCTTCATGGTGGGTTGGACCGTGTGGCGAGGTCCTTGGGTTGACCATAGTTGCCGGAAAGTCTCACCTGAGCGAGTTCCGGCAGGTTTCTTTGACTTGGCAAGCATTCCAGAGGATCAGGGACAATGGCGACCTTGGGCATTTGGAGAAGTATGTAGGTGTTCTCAGTATGGGCTAGACTTAGAGGTGCTTTCTAATGCTTGAATTTGTCTTGTTGAATTTAGTTGGAATTAGCTTCTCTAGGTGTTGACTTGTTTGGGTCGGCTTAGTACATTTGTAAAATTCTTGGCTCAATACTTAGAGTTATTCAAGATCAACTTTTTCTTGCTTATGCAATCTTGATTTTCTATCATCTCTTGATTTTATGATGTTTGAGTCTATTGCATCGTTGTCAAAGTACATTTGTTCCAATGGTTTATTGCTCTTTTGACAATTGTTAGTCGTCTCGATTCAATACCGACATATTTGTGGTTTCCAATTCAAATGTTTGGGAAACAATCTGAAAACTTTAATTATGAGAATAGGATGCATAACAAGCCATACTGTGTATCTTGAGCACGATGAATGATCTAACATGATCTTCCGATTCTATACCGCTGGTGTTGTAATAAACTTCTGTTTTCTTTAGCCAATCCTCGGGATTGAATAATGTCAAATTCAGTATCTTTCCTTGCCTGTCAAATTGGTTCCACCTCAAATGATCAAATTCTTTTCTCAGATTAGCTTATAGTGTTTTAAAAGGTAAAGGTTCTTGGTGGTAAAGTTATGTCTCCCAAACCCCATGACTGGTTTGTGAGTCTTTAAAGCACCAAAAAGAAAGAAAAGAAGGATGTACATTTGTGATGACAACCGAAATATTCTACATGCTCTTTCATAAAACTATCTGATATTTTATTTTTTCCATTCTTTTTTTGAGTAATGATCCGGACACATAAAATGTTGATGTCACTGCATAAAATGTTGATGTCACTGCATAAAATGTTGATATCATCTTTGCATATCGATTGCCGATGTGTCATGCATCGTATAAATTGTTGATGTCACGCATATATGATTGCCGATGTCACTGCATAAAATATTGATATCAATGCATATGATTGCCCATCTGTAGCAGATGCTTATGAAAAGCTAGTCCTCTCTATTCCAGAATTTTCCAGTTTTGGCAAAATTTTCAAGGTTTCTTAGACTTGATCCTTTGATTGCTGATTATTTATCGCCATCTTTTGTTACATATTTCTGATTACTCGGCGTGTGTGTTCATTTTGGCAAAACCAGTCATCGAAGAATCACACCGCTCATAACCAATCTCACAAGGCACGGAATGACAACAAGAAACCCAATAGATTCTTCACATCTCCACCAAAAGAATGGATCCCAAATTCTTGAGGGACGAGTATATGAGGAAGCATAACAAGAAAGGCGATGAACCGGAGGTATGAGAGAAGCATAACAAGAAGGGTCATGTCCGGATTAAAAGCTTTTGCTCGTTGGATATTAAAGGTCTTTCTTTCTTCGCCCGACCACCGCCTAGGGTCTTTCCTTTTGGATTGGCGTCTTCAATGAAATTGCTTCCATTGGTCTTTGTTGGGAAATTGTTGTTTGTTGGTTCAAGCGGCATTGGACTTTGGCTCTCGCTATATTGTACTTTTTGTGGTATTTCGTGGTTACTCTAGTCCGATTTTATGTTGGTGTAGAGTCGAGGTTGGGTTGTTGATTATGGCACTCAATGTTTGATGTTGTTGGTTACAAGCCTAATGCTTTATTGTATGCTCTTTTTGCCTCAAAATGGCTTATTTCTTGACTTATTTGAGTCAGTTGTTAGTTGGTTTGAGGTTGCTTGTTGTTGCCCCATGCCTTTGCTTTGCCTCTTTTCTTTTGCAACCCTGCATTTTCTATGTTGATGAAGCTCTCTTTGAGTCCTAGTAGTGTGGTCCTAGTAGGGACATTGATGACTTATGTAGTGACATTGCTGACTTATGCAGTGACATTGATGTCTGATGCAGGGACATTGATGACTTATGCAGTGACATTGATGTCTGATGCATGGACATTGATGTCTGATGCAGGTAAATTGATGACTGATGTAGGGACATTGATGTCCGATGCAGTGACATTGATTAATGATGCAGGGACATTAAGCTAAACAAGATTGTCAAATGATTCAAGATCGTGTTAAAGAATTGAGGGATTCCACAATGAATCCAATTATCAGGAGGGCACAAACAACGTGTGGCCATTACAAGAGTCATAGTGAAAGAGTCTTTGTAGTTTCACCAAACTTGTACTTCTATCCATATTAAAAGCTCCACATTTGGAGAAATGCAAAACAAGAGCAGAGCTGACTGATGCAGATGTTAGGTTTTATGCAGTGACATTGACGACTTATGCAGGGACATTGACGACTTATGCAATGACATTGATGACTTATGCAGTGACATTGATGTCTGATGCAGGGACATTGATGACTTATGCAGTGACATTGATGTCTGAAGCAGTGACATTGATGACTGTATTTACAATTAGATAACTAATGCAATGATATTGATGTCACCGCATATACAACTTGATACACACGTTTGATAACTTTGTAAAATAACTTTATTTCTTTGTTATCTTTAAATATTTGATTGATGTTGGTTTATTTGATTAGTGTTGGTTTAAATTTTCGATAACTTTGTCAAATAACTGTATTTCTTTTGTTTTTTTTTGTTTAAATGCATATTTTTACAACCAAAGATATGCATAAATTGTTACAATAACACGTCACTGCATAAATCGTTACAATAACACGCCATCGCATAATTCGATACAATAAGACATCACTGATAGATCGCTACAATGAGACGTCATTGCATAAATCGCTACAATGAGATGTCACTGATCAAGGTTGTCAATGGATAGCGGCGGTCAATACATCATGGTAGCCAATGAATCACGGCGGTCAATGCATCGGGGTGGTTAATGGATCCCGGTGGCCAATGCATCCGGGTAGGTGGTCAATGCATGACGGTGATCAATACGTCACGTCGATTTTTATGAAGAAAAAAATTGATTTTATGAAATTTATTTAGAAAAATATCAAATTTGATTTTAGAATAAAGAAGACGAAAAAATATGAATTTTAGTAAAAAAATTATGATGATCCGAGTTTTAGATTAAAATATATGACCTTTAGAAATATGGTGAATTATAAAACAAACAAAAAAAAAAAAAAAAAAAAAAAACAGTAAGTTTTGTTTTGTTTTGTTTTTATTACTTTGAACGCTTTTTTTTTCCTTTTTTTTTCCTTCTTCCTCTTTATCCACTGAAATTAGAATGTTTTCTTCTTAAAATTAGAATGTCCTTATAACTAAATAAGATTTTGGAGTGTCCTATTACCCCTAATAAGTTGAAAATCTATCCTTTTAAATAATTGGCCCATAAAATAATGTTATGTCATGTTGTCTTGGAATAAATATTTTTCTATTGGAATTTCGTGTTTCGTGTGTCAGCCGAGTAAGCGGGTGCGCTCCCTAACATCTCTCTTGGGGAAGCGGTTTGAGCAAGGTCATGTGGCCTATTGATTGATTCCCAAATCCTAATCTTAAAGTAACGATCTAATCTTAGCTTTGATCTTGGTTAGGTTAGGATTTTGTAGAATTCATGTTGGTTTCGTTTTCTTGTTTGTACATTTGCTTAGTTTCGGAAGTAGTTGCATTTGGTTCGTAATGTCCGTATATTCGGCATTGATAAGGTAAGAATGTCTTCTTATAAAAAAAAATGAACTCGTTTTTATTTTGATGAACATTCTTTTAATTTACGTTTTCATTGTTTTTTCTGTTAAATTGCATGAAACTAGGCATACTTATGTGCGTAGAGTAGTTCGGATAGTCGTAGCTTATAAAACAAGTCTGAGGGGTTGCGCATGTCGGCTCCCCAACCCACACATCGACATAGGTGATCTTTCACTGTCTGGTTTACTGACAACTATGTGCTTGTACGTAATATTTTCAAGTCGTTTATTGTTTTCTTGTGTTTTCTGCAAATTGTTTTCCGGTTTGTATGATCACATAGGGTAGTTATGGACTTAAACATGAACGTATGTGTTTTACGTGCTCTTATGTGTCTTATATGCTCCCAGATAGTCTTTGTGAGGTGCCGCGACGTATAATAATAATACTGCGATCTAAGTATTGTATTGGATGTATGCCTAGTTTGATTACCCTAGTCACGTTAAGACGATATATTATAAGAATATCGTGATTAAGCAAGTTACGTGGGATGTTGGCTAGTCGTATTATCCAAGTTGCACCATCGCCTCCATGGTGGGTTTTCACCATGGCGTTATACCCCATAATATCTGGTTATAGTTGTGCTATGCTAAGTAGATAAGAAACATGATCATGAAAGATAATAAGACACAAACATGATATGTAAGTAAGTATAAATGATTAGTTGATAAGTAAGGTATGGATTGATAAATAGCTTACTTAAGTTTGACAAGTAGGATAAACATGGTAAGTAATGCATGGCGTTTTTATCCATGGAGGTAGGAAGTTCTTACGTGGTGAGGAATTTACATCGAAATGACAGTGAGTTGATTTGAAATGCGTTTACATCCAAATGATAAACTGTGTGGCTCTGATCAACCCACGTAACATTTCAATGCATGTAGAGAGAGCACCCAAGAAGTTCCCAAGGAGGGGAGCCAATCCGCCTTTCCACGAACACGCCAAAATTCCCTCTTCAAGAGCCATGATTCCTTTTATTTCAAGGAGCATGGATTTCTCCAACTCAGCATTAAACACATACAAGACTCCTCTTTGAATGCATTGTATTTTAATAAAATATCCAAAGAGATACCACATATGTTTATGGCAAACCTGTTATTGGTACAAGTCAAAAATGTGATTTTTATAACTAAGAAGCATGAACTAAGTGCTCAGTCATTCATCATCATTGCTGCTACTTCTAATTCGATCTAACAGATCACGTTCTTCCTCTGCCTTCTTCTTCGCATTCCTCTTCTCCATCCTCTTGGCTTCTCTTTCAGCCGCATCTGCTTGCACTTTCTCCATTATTGTACTGAAACCAGGAATCGAGCTCTCTAATTTCTCATATAATTGAGTGCTAAGGTCATGATACGTATTCAGTAATCTCTGTGTACATACAATCAGATAAGATCCAAGATCAGCACACAATCTTAACTCCAAAAACATATCGACAATAAAATCATTTTGCGTCGAATAAAAACAGAAAGAATTTTGCAGTGCAGCCATGGTTGAAGTGAATGTGTTGAAAAACTTGCTAATTATGAAATTAGTGTTTCTTGCCTTATTATAATGAAGTTTTCCAGAAAGCTATCAAATTTGGGATATATATATATATACACACACACACACACTTGACCCCTTTGCACCTATTATTTTCCCTATGTCTGTAAATGGTTGTCTAACAGAAAATACAATACCGAAAATTTGACCTTGCATTGTCAACAGTTAAACAGTCAATAAAAGCAATAGGGTTGGTTGTCCATACCTTGACATCCTCGTTCCATTAAATCGATATAGGGTGGCCCGGTTGTGAATGTACCGAGGGGTTCACGGTACCATTCTCCACCATACGTGATCTGATCCATGGCCTGTTCGACACTAAGTACCTCCCATGGTCTCAATCCAGGAATTATTTTTTGCAACTGACACCTGTCTCAGTTAGAAAACATATGGCATTATTCTTAGACCATCTTAGAAGTTAACTTCTGTCATCTTTTCGAGTTTGTCAAATTCATATAAAAGGGAGGTTTTTTATGAATTTACCTGACATCTTTAGGGATGTATTTGTTGGGCATGTGGTCCTCTGTCATAAGTGATGTAAGCTCGGCGCCACTAGCCCAAAGGAACAAACAAGGACTTGGTATCTTTACACCAGGCCAAACACCATTATTGGCTTCCAGCACAGCTAAGTCACGTCTTTTGTTTTCGTAAGCTTCTTCTTGAAGCTGCTTCAATGTTTTCTTCTCATGTCCCTTGAGAGGCACCCATGGAGGTATACCTTTCTGTAATTTGTGAAGAAAAGCAGTTGCAGCAGCACCAAATCTAACTGGAGATCAAAACCAACCAAAAACGTATGTTGGATTAATTGAGTAATGAAAATGGTAGAAAGTCAATAAAGCACAACTTTTTACAAACCTTCCCAAGTGGCAATCGCACGTTCAAGGCCATAAACCATACCGATAGGTACCCACTCGTCCAAATCTTCACCCCAAATGAAGGTATGTCTGTCAATAATTCCAGCCCCCCAAGCAGTCTTAAGCTGGATCAATTCGCAAGGTCCTCTTGAACGACCCAATCTATCCTTGTACCACCACGAACCACTCCTCATTATAACTGAAACATATCATTTTGACACCTGTTACATATATGCGAGATGGGAAAAACAATCGAACCAACTAAGTCTAGATATCTTAAAAAGTCCATGGGGCATTGAAACACACACATATACAAAAGGTAAAATCTTGTTAGCAAAGAAAAAAACTAATACAATGTCAAAACATCTTTTTCAATAAACTTACAATCATAATATCGCTTCTCAAGCTTCTTGTACCCAATAGCCTGAGCAACGTCAATTGGCCTCCCAGATGGATATGGCCTTTGACGGAATCCCCAAAGTCCAAAAAAGAACTGCTTAGCAAAATCCCAAAACTTGTCTTCTGCTTCTTTTCTACTCTTAATTGCTTTCCTGGGCATTGGCCTTCCATCCGGCCCAATTACATGCGGCACAGCCTTCAAATGACATGCAGCCAGTCATGTCAATATTGTTCATATACATTTCGAGCACAAACCAAAGCTAATAAATTCACTTCACAGCTTTCTGTAACAGCAGTAGTAGTCACAGGATTCATCAACTTACATCTACATGTAGAATAATGACACTAAATCATCGTATCTCCTTGAAACTAAATCACTTTTCTAGGCATATAACAACCTACTACTATATGCAGCACTTTTGTAATCAAAATCCCATAGATTTCCTCAGGTTGATAAGGTGCATTTTCTAAGTCATTTGGTTATTTATCTTTTCATTTCAAAACTCAAACACATTTTCTGCTAGGAATACTTGATCCACTTGACTAAATTTAGTAAAATTGTGTGATTTTCAACATGTAAGTATACAAAATTCCACCATCAATACACAGAATTTGATCAGAAAATAGTGAAATTCAAAAACCATCAAACTAATGATGCCATGATTATGCAATCCCTTGATTGTGCATTTAAGATATTGCAATATGGATGCATGAAGATGCCTACTAAAACTTAATTTGCATCTAAAAAATATCTATACCTGCCAAGCTTTCTTATCCTCCTTTCTGTAAGGAGTAGAATTTGCCTGAAGCTCAAGTTCATTAATTTTATCAGCAATCTTTTCAGCCTGCACCAAGAACTGAACCACAGGGCTAGCACGGAATGCTTCCCACCACTTTTCATTCTCCTCAATCTCTTCCGGGGTGGGGTTTTCCTTCTTCTCAAAAACCGGGTCTTCATTCAAAATTTTCTCAACTTCAGGGGTGTGCCTGTAATCAGGCAAGTTCTCACATTCCCAAAAGAATTGATCCACCAATTTTTTATAGTATCCGGGTTCTCTAGCGGGTTTCTTGGGTTCCTTTGAAAATGGATTTAGGGATATTGCAGCAAACTTGCTGGGGTTCCGGGTTTGTAGTTTAAAGGGGTTTAAGCGGTCTATGAAAAAGAATAACGTCGTGGGTTGTTTGAACCAGTTGTCGTTGAATGAATTGAAATTGAAGTTGAGCGACGCCATTGAAAAGGGCTGAGGTAGGGGGTGTGGATTTGAGGTTTCGGCTGGAAATGGAAAGGTGAGAAGAACAAAGCTCAGATATTGAAGAGGAACTAGATGAAGATAAAAGACGGGCGACTGTGTATTTTTTTTCCTTTTTTCCTTAGAGCTCCCAATATCCAAAACCGACTGGTCCGACTAATTTGAAATGCATTCGGTCGTCATGCAGAATCTAATTCTTACTTAGGGATAAGGTCTGACGAAGAGCTCTTTCAACACGTGAGAATCAAACGGTGACTTTCAGAGGCATTATGGCCGTTTGTTAAAATCAAGATCAAGAAATCAAATCGTCGTAATTCAATAAATTAAATGAATGAATATTTTAAGTCTTTGAAATTGATTAGATTGTTTGCAGAACACTTATTATATCCGAAATTAAAATTTGTTTCGTGAGTGTGTATGTGGGTGTGGGTGTGTGGAGGGTGGGTGTAGGGTGGGTGAGGAGTTAGTGTGGGGTAATGGGGGTGTAGGGTGGGGTGTGGGAGTGGGTGTGTGGGGTGGGTTGTGTGGGCGTGGGTGTGGGTGTAGGGTGTGGGGGTGGGTATGGGTGGGTGGTGGTGTGGGTGTGGGGTGGTGGGTGTGGGTGTGGGTGTGGTGGGTGTGGTTTGGTCGGGTGTAGGTGGGTATGAGGGTGTGGGGGTGTGGGGGTGGATATGAGTGGGTGAAGGTGTGGGGCGGGTGTGTGGTGTGTAGGGGTATGGGTTGTGTGGGTGTGGGGTGGGTGAGGGTATGGGTGTGTGGGGGGTGGGTGGGGGGTATGGGTGGGGTGGGGTGGGTGGGGGGTGGAGTTGGGGGGTAAGGTGAGGTGGGGTGTGGGTGTGAGGTAAGTATGGGTGTGGGGTGTCACACTCTACCTGTAATAGATTTATTGAAAAAATTCAGCGTTAAGTAGTTCTCAACCATTTAAAATTTTCCATAATTTTTCATAGGAAATTGAAGATCTTAATTAATTAAGAGAGGTGTTAAAAGTATTATCAAACAACACTTATTTTAATAATCACTTATTCTTTTAAGAATAAGTGTTAAGTAAAGAATAATAAACGCGTCTTACTATGTCACTTATCATTTGACTCAAACTACTTAGTTGACATTATAAATCTCTTTTTTTGTTAGATATGAATTATTTCAACTCGAAATTTGAAACTATGTGAATAAAATAAAATATTGATTCGGGAAAATTTTATAATACACGGCATACATTACAATCATTTATTTCTAGCATCTTATATATGCTTTTTTTTCAAAAGAGAGAAGAAAAATTGATTGACGAAAGAAATTATAGTAAAGTAAAATAGTGAATAAAATACTGATAAATAAAATAGTGAACCGAATAAAATTAAATGAATTTTCGCCTCCGAATCAAAACAAAATTAACCCTGGGCTTTGGCGACAAAATCCCCCCACCCCTCTTTTCCCCGGAACCCTAGAGTCCTTTAGCTTGGTGGTGATTTCTTTGGGACTTGATTGCCTCCTCCCGTTATCCAAATATGTAGGGGGATGATAGATGCCACGTGGTGGGACGGGTTTGGCTATATCCATACTCTACCCATAATTTTTTTTTCATACTAATAACTTATCCATTACTCATACGGGTAGAAATTATTTTACCAATACCCTACCCACATGGATATCCACGGGTCAATGGATATCCATGGATATCTTGTTCTATTACAATTAAACTTCGAAAATTCATATAATAAGAAAATTTAACTAATAACAATTGATGTAAATACACAACATCAGAGCTGTTTATATTTTGAATAAAATAGAGTTTACTGATGTATATGTAGTTGAAGCTAGGGGTTATGCAGGGGGTCTCTGGTGCTTTTGGAGGAATGATCAGACACCCATGAAACACATAGCCTATACAAACCAAAGTTTGACTATGGCATTTCTAAATGGTGGAGAAATTGATTGGATCCTAACTCTAGTGTATGCTTCACCCATTGCAAGTGCAAGAAACAAGTTTTTGGATTACTTGATTCATTTGAGGGAAGTTTGTCCGTTCCCTTGGTGTTTGATAGGGGATTTTAACCAGGTCATCTACCAACAAGATAAACAGGGGGGCAGGAGCGTTGGAGGGATTAATTGGGCCAAGTTTTGGACAATGACCCAGACTTGTGAGTTGATGAGTGTTCCCTTCCAAGGACCTAGATTCACATGGGAAGGTGGTACTCATGGAGGACGTAAAATTTACCAAAGGCTAGATCAAGCTTGGTGTAGTCTGGACTGGCTGGAAAAATATGGAAATGCCTCGGTGAAACACTTACCCAGGGAGCATTCAGACCATAATTCAATCTTGTTGGATACTGAACTTCTGGTCCCCAAAGTACATAGAGCAAGATCTTTTTTCTTTCAAAGGGCTTGGCTGGAGCATGACAAGTTTGAGGAGTTTGTTACAGATATTTGGGATGTGGATCTGGACATGTTTGACATGAGTACAAAATTTGCTAGAGAGACTAGTAGATGGAATTATGAGGTTTTTGGGAACATTTTCACCAGGAAGAAGAACTGTTTGGCCAGGATTGCAGGGGTTGAGCATAGTTTGGAGCAGGCTCCGTCTTTTTTTCTTTCCAATCTTCATCTCAGATTAAATGAGGAATTGGATGAGATCCTCCGTCAAGAGGAGATCTTTTGGCAACAAAGATCTCATCTCCAGTGGCTAGCAGAGGGAGAAAGGAATACTCACTTCTTCCATGTCTCTTCTATTAGAAAACAACAAAAGAAAAAAATCTTTTGTCTCAAAGATGATCACGGCATTTGGATCCATGACACCAATGAAGTAGAAAATATGATTCGGGATTTCTACGTTGACCTTTATAGGGCAAACCCTGATGTTGATAGTTCCGGCTATGAAGTTATACTCCCTACCTTACACGACTCGGATATTCAGTTCTTAAATAGGCAAGTCTGTGAAAATGAGATTGAGGATGCACTCTTCGACATGGGAGATTTTAAGACTCCTGTGCCGGATAGGCTACCTGCAGTCTTTTACAAGAAGTGTTGGCCAGTTGTTTGCAATTCTATTATCCCATACGTGATGAAGGCTTTTGAGACTGGTACTTTTGATCCCCGACTTAATCAAACAACTGTCTCTCTGATTCTTAAAATGAACCCACCAGAAAATGCAGCTCATTTTAGACCAATAGAAATGATAAATGTCTGTGTTAAAATAATCTCTAAAGTACTAGCGAATAGATTGCAGTCTATGATTGGAAAGCTGGTTAGTCAGACTCAATCAGCTTTCATCCCAGGTAGAGGTGGATCAGGGAATGTGATTCTTTCTCAAGTATTGCACTATTTTAAACATAAGACAGGAAGAAGGGGTGATATGATGTTGAAGGTGGACTTAGAGAAAGCCTATGAGAGTGGATTGGAGTTTTTTTGGAGAAAATCCTGAATATAGTAGGCTTCTCACATACTCTTGTACATTTGATCATGTTCTCGTTGCAGACCTCCCAGCTGAGAGTTCTTTGGAATGGGAATATTCTTCACCCCATTCAACCGGAGAGGGGACTTCGGCAAGGTGATCCTTTAGCACCTTACTTATTTGTCCTGTGCATGGAGGTTCTCAGTAGACAGATTGAAGACTGTGTGGCCTCAAAAAGCTGGAAACCGATCAAGATTGGAAGACATACTCCTTTGTTAACCCATATGTTCTTTGCAGATGACTTAATCCTTCTGGGAGAGGCCTCTTTGGATCAAGCATCAACTATTAACAAAGTTCTAAACGATTTCTGCAAGATTTCGGGGCAGAAGCTGAGTATACGTAAATCCAGATTTTTTACTTCGAAGAATACGACAAACCAGACTAAAGTGATCATCAGTCAAGCAATGGGTATGCAGCATACGGAGGACTTGGGGCAGTATCTTGGTATCCCTCTTCTCCACTCTAGAATTTCTAAGGCAAAATTTAGATATATTATTGATAAAATAAGAAAAAAGCTTTCCACTTGGAAAACACAATGCCTGTCTAGAGCAGGTAGGATGATCCTCATAAAAAGCTCCCTGGATACGCATCCCTTCTATACAATGCAAACTGTGAAGCTCCCACAAGGGTGTGTAGATGAGATGGAGAGAATTTGTAGACAATTTTTCTGGGGGGAGGAAGATTGAGATAAAAAAAATGCACTATATTGCGTGGGACCAAATCTGCAAGCCTCGTGATTGTGGTGGCCTCGGTTTCAAACGTTTAAAGGAGATGAATGTCGCTCTCACTGGGAAATTGGTTTGTGAGATCTTAGCGACGCGACAACTCTCTTTGGGTGAAACTGCTTGTAAATAAGTATGGAAGCCCTTTTGACAAACCCACAAGCTCCAGCTCTGCTACTTGGAAGGGTATTTGCTATCTCGCTGTTGCTCTACTTAGAGATGGATTTGATGGGGTTGAAGACAATATAACTGGAAGTCTGAGGATAACACCAAATACTCAGTTGCTTCAGGGTACGAGTATTTAACTCAAGACTATGCATCTAAAAAAGACATCCTTTAGGATGATGTTTGGCGACTTAAAGGACCTTCAAGACTGAATTTTTTGCTTTGGCAGAGAGCCCATAATGCACTGCCAACAAATTATATGCTTGGGAGGAGACATATTACCAACACGATTACTGCGGCTTATGCAATGCAGGAGGAGGAAACTATACTTCACTCCTTGAGAGATTGTATAATGCCATCCATACTGGAAAATCGCTGCTGCTAGAGACCAGAGGAGGGAATTTTTCTGACACGCAAATATCAAGGACTGGATTCAAGATAATCTGAAAGGAAGGAGAGGAGATCGCCAGTGGCCTTACACTTTTAGAGATATGACTTATTACATTTGGTTCTGGAGGAACCAGATACAGCATGGATGTCAAACTTCTTATCCACCATTAAATGTGTTGCTCTCGAAGACGGAGATCCGAGTTAGAAACCTTCGCCTAGCTTGGGCCATAGAATAGTTTGTTGTGTCGAGTTGTTTCTTGGCTTTTACTTTTCTGAACTTTGTTGTATTGGCTGGTTTTCCACTTCTGATTATAAATAAATGGGTCGTTTCCACAAAAAAAATAAAAAAATAAAAAAAATAAATACACAACATCAAGTCTTAAAATATGTGTTGAATCCTTAGAACGTGATATTTGAATGTTTTTGTTCCTTGTCTTTGTTATAAATGTGTTGAATTCTTAGAACGTGATTGTGACGCCCCGTTCCCGGACCCGAGTCCTTATCCGGAAACGAACGCCCGGCATGTATAATATTAAATATAATCCAATATTATACATAAGCCTTACGTCATATATCATAAACACAATGCGGAAACGAAACGACTCGGGGAAATAAATTCCAAAGACCAACAAAACCAGATTCAATGCTGCACTAAAATCCAAAATGGAAATTGAAACGTCTTACATCAAATCCAAAACAAAGGAAGCCAAACGATCTAGTCTTACAACAAAGGCCACTAAACGAGCCAAACAAAAACAATATTCAATCTGAAATAACAACATAGTTTGTATCAAACTTGAAATAAAAGAAAGTTTCCAAAAGAACAACTTCATATAAAAACATCTTCGTATCAAGACCTCAAACATCTTCATCATACTCCTCGTCTCCATAAACCTGTTCATCTTCTCAATAAAACATTTAACGGGTAAGTACATACGCATTTTAGTAACGAGTAGAAGCTATTGAAATCATGTGTTTTATAAAGAAAGCAAGTAACCATCATCTTATTAATAAGCCGTTTAAACATGAGCTTACATCTAACTATCACGTTATATTCATAGTATAACATGAGGTCCCTAGGGTTACTAGCTTATCTTATCTATGTTACAGCATGTTTGCGAGGGCACTACACTTAGTGAGATATGCACTAAGACAAAAGTTGCAACCCTATAGAGATAAATCTCTAGCGGTCCCGAGACAATCAATCACTTTAAGCGGCTAGCACTTTGTTCGTCCGGTGAATGACTATTTCGTTCGTGAGGTTGTCCGGCGGTATGATCACTACTTTAAGCGGCTTTGTCTAGAATCCGGCGGTGACCATTACCACTTTATCGGCCAACCAACACATTGCCGATGTTGTCTTTGTGCCTATTCAAGCTCTCATGATGCTTAATCTTTTATCTAGTCAATTACGTTTATTAAGCGATTAACTAGCCACCTAGTTCTAGCCACCTAGTTTCATTCAGTACAAAAGCTCCCTACTCCCTCTTCTTAGACTTCTAGACTCAATCTAGCAATTACACAGACATTGATGAGTACTAATTCATCAAAGCACAAGCATTTTCATGCTCTTCCGACGGATCCGAACTTCAACTCCCTTTAAGAGTACATCCGGTGCCGAAACTAAACGAATCGGAAGCTCATTCGAGGCTTGTTCAAGTTTAATTAATCTTATTTAAACTCATTAACAATACTACCATTCAAGCTAAACATCACAATAACATTAGCTACAAAATCCATTTTTCTACCAACTTGTATATTCAATTTTTTTTTCCGAAAAGAAAAATAACACAACACAACTATACATTATATATTATAGATCATTTATTCTTTTTATTTTATTTATGTTGCTGCCTTTTGTTTTTAATATTTATTTATCTAATTCTGCTCTTTTTGGTTGTCGACAGTGCAGCAGCAGCAAGTGACCAACAACAAAATTATATAATAGAAACCACCAAACAGCAAACCAAAAGGGAAATGACTATATCCTAGAATATCTATTAAACTATTTACACACACACAGGAACTTACGGCTGTTGTTGTTGTTGTTTTTTTTTTTTTCCCTGTATGAACTCAACATTCTTCCAAACCAATTCCATTGATTTTTGACAGCAAGAACACCAATAAAACAGGTCTAAAACATCACCAAACATTATTTTAAAACCAACAACAACCCATAAACTTTATTCTACAAACAAAAGACACAATCCATACATTATAAAACATTCAATCATTCAATATGAAAACCCCGTTACCTTTTAAAAGCGAGCAACAACGATCCAACTCCAACAAATACATAGCTCTCAATTCAACCTATACAAAAATGATTCATCTATCGATTAACAATCTACCAAGAATTCTAAACGCTGGAAACTACGACAGGAAGGATTTAAGGTTATGTTCTACAACGAGTATTTTCCAACAACATGATGACAGACAAGGCCGGTCGGTTTTAAAACTCAAGCAAGGATTACAAAGATACGGTATCTCAAGACACCAACAAGTTCAATGAGTTGGGAGGTTCTATCCCGAATTGATGAGAGTTGAAGAAAGAAAGATGGCACTATACAAGGATGGGTTGGCTTATGAAATACTGATCAGTATGTTGGGTTTCTGACCCAGGAATATGGGTGAGCTTATGAACAAGGCTTTGGAGGTTGAGACTTTTAGGAAGAAAGCTGCTGTTGTAGTTGGGAATAAGAGGCCGTTTGGATCTTTTCAGAGTAATAATCGTGGGGCGTCACAGTTGGTATCAGAGACAATGTTTCTTTGCTGCTTAGGACTTGACTTTCTTGAGATAAGTGTTTAGAGCCTTAGTAATCTTTAAGTTCTCTCTCTTGTTCTACAGAATGGTGACTACACGCAGAGGTTCAAGTGCTAATAATAATGAGGAATGAAGTTCAAGGAATCCATTTGCGAGGAGGCGGAGGTAGAGGACCTACAGTTAGTCAGCCAGTGGCTTCGGGGGTGAATGCTAATACTACGGGTCCGGAGTCACCTCTGATGGGGCGTGTTCAACAAACAGGGCGTTCCCGGTTTGAGCGAGCAAGCTGCGCTGACTATGATACACCGTTGTATGTGGCGATGGTTGGGGAAATACCCACGATACATGTGACTCGGTATTACGGTATATCCTCCTCCATCGTGAGCACAAATAGATCACAACCGATCTATAGCCGCCCACCACGCATCGCCTTTTATCCGCCACCGGTTTATGACTACACACCACAGCCTACAGTTCTTCCTCCACCACCGAGCGGAGCTAATACTTTTGTGGCACCAGGTTATGCTTACAGCGATTTAAACCACAAAGCAGATAGATTTCAAACCACAACAGTTAGTTTCATCAAGATGGGGATGGTCACTCAGGGCTTCCACCTCGGCAAGCATATCCACCACCCCCATACCAACAACCTCACCAGCGGGAGATACCCTATGGATACCCTCCAGTGTACCCTCAAGCTTCGCCAGTTAGACCAGCAGTGGAGCAAGCACCACCAGTGGATTGGTACACCAGATCCGAGAAGAGCAGGGTCAAGACTTCTTCGGGAATGTGGAACATTCAAAGGCGAAGAATGGTTAAGAAGTTTTGAAAAGGCTGCGCAGGAATATTCATGTTCCCGACGAGATGATGGGTTAGCGGTCGATTTTCTCTTGAGGGCGGTGAAGCTTGGATCGACGCCATTCAGAGTAGTAATGGAAAGGTAACTAATTGGGAAGGATTTAAGGTTATGTTCTACAACGAGTATTTTCCAACAACAATACAGACAGACAAGGCCAGTCAGTTTTTAAAACTCAAGCAAGGATTACAAGATATCGGTATCTCAAAGACACCAACAAGTTCAATGAGTTGGGAGGTTCTATCCCGAATTGATGAGAGTTGAAGAAAGAAAGATGGCACTATACAAGGATGGGTTGGCTTATGAAATACAGTCAGGTATGTTGGGTTTTACAGCCAGGAATATGGCTGAGCTTATGAACAAGGCTTTGGAGGTTGAGACTTTTAGGAAGAAAGCTGCTGTTGTAGTTGGGAATAAGAGGCCGTTTGGATCTTTTCAGAGTAATAATCGTGGGGCGTCACAGTGATTTTTGTTATGTAAGTAATAAGTTTCACCAATGACAAATGACATGTAAATCCTACAAACATATTTTTTGAAAAGGCAAATCCTACAAACAATTGAATAAAAGAAATTCATGGCCATGATTAATGACAAAATATCACGTAGACTTTCAAAATATCATAGATGTAATAAAATATTTTTACCTTCACTCGAAACCATAAATAAATTTGTCAGTTCCTTATAAAAAAAATTCCTTAGGATTTTCAAAATCGTGTTTTAGAAATATATTAGATTACACCTATACTGAAATAATAAAAATCAAAAGATTAAAAAAGAATCTCACCTGTATACCTTGATTTTTGCAACATTAGTTGTGAATAAAAAAAAATACTAATATACATTATAAGAGGATTTACACGTGTTTTGGTTTGACAATTGATATTAGAGGAAGAATAGATTAGATTAAAAAATACATTCATACAAAAAAAAAGATTAAAAAAAAAACCACCTTTCAAACCTGATTTTGAAAGCACGATCAAATCAATTGGGAGAGAAAGAAACAAGACTTTTGACATCGACAATTGATATGTAAGGAGAACAATAGTGTTATTTAAATTACATTGAATTATTTTTGTTTTTTTCTTTTCTCTTTTAGTCATATGTTTAATTGTTTTCTAATATTTTAGGTAACGGAAGTAGTCAATATTTAATCATAATATATATATATATATATATATATATATTCTCGTGGGTCGGGTGGGTATTATGACGGGGAGACAACACATATCCATACCCTACCCTACCTGCGGTGGGTTTTGAAAAATTAAACACATACCCTCCCTTACCACTACTACAAAATATGATATAGGTCACATTTAAGATATGATAACGATCACAGTTTCAATAAAACCGAGTCAAAGAAAAAATATATATCACACTTACAACTTTCTATCACACTTATTGAAAAACTGAGATAAGTTATATTAATCAATCTCATTTTTAAAGTGTGACTTAATTGATATGGTTTTTCTGTCACAGTTATTGAAAAACCAAGATAAATTATATCAATCAATCTCATGGTTAAACTGTGATTGAATTGATATGATGTTTCTGTCACAGTATTAAAAATGCGAGATAAATTATATCAATCAATCTCACATCTAAAACAGTGACTGAATTGATATGATATTTTTGACACAGTTATTTAAAAAGCGAGATAAATTATACCAATCAATCACACTTTTAAACTATGACTGAATTGATATGATATTTTTGTCACGGTTATTGAAAAAGTGAGATAAAATTTATAATTAATCTCATTTTTAAACAGTGACTGATTTCATATGATATTTTTGTCACAATTATAGAAATAGTGAGACAAATTATATCCACTAATACAAAATGAGACATAGATCACACTTACAGAAATTATAATAGATCTCGCTTTATAAGTGTGATAACAACTACTAAAATAGATCACAGTTTTTAAATGTTTTGAAATTATAATAGATCTCGGTTTTAAGTGTTATAACAACTATAATAGATCACGATTTTTATGTGTGATAACAACTAAAATAGATCACAGTTTTTAAATGTGTTGAATTATAATAGATCTCGGTTTTTATGTGAGATAACTAGTAAAATAGGTCATAGTTTTTATTATCACGGTTTTTAGGAAAACAGAGACAAGAACATCAATCAATCAATCACAGTTTTTAACTGTGATTAAAATAATATGATATTTTATAATGAGATTTCAATTTAGTGTGGTCGAAAACGATAAGAAAGTAGGCATTGGCCAAGCGGTAATTAGTGTCATTCATTAATCAAAAGTATCCGGGTTCGAGTCCCATTGGGAACAAAAAAAATGTGTGTGCGTATATTTCTTTTTCGAAAAAAAATAATGATCACACTTTTTTAGGTGTGATTGAAATTATAATAGATCTCGGTTTTTAAGTGTGATAACAACTACTAAAATATATCACAGTTTTTAAATGTGTTGAAATTATAATAGATCTCGGTTTTTAAGTGTAACAACAACTATAATAGATCATGTTTTTTAAGTGTGATAACAACTAAAATAGATCACAGTTTTTAAATGTGTTGAAATTATAGTACATCTCGGTTTTTAAGTGTGATAACTACTAAAATAGATCATAATTTTTATAATCACGCTTTCTAGGAAAACTGGGACAAAACATCAATCAATCACATTTTTTAACTGTGATTAAAATAATATGATATTTTATTATGAGATCTTTGTTTAATGTGGTCGAAAATTAGAAGAAAGAAGACATCGGCCTAGTGGTAATTAGTGTGGCTCGTTAATCCGGAGTATCCAGGTTCGAGTCCCACTGGGAACAAAAAAATATGCGTCCTTATATATGTTTTCGAAAAAAACACTTTTATAGGTGTGATTTAAATTATAATAGATCACAGTTTTTAAATGTGTTGAAATTATAATAGATCTCGGTTTTTAAATGTGATAACAACTATAATAGATCACGGGATTTAAGTGTGATAACAACTATAATAGATCACATTTTTTAAATGTGATAACAACTATTATAGATCACGTTTTTTAAATGTGATAAAATTTCTTAGATTACGCTTTTTAAGTGTGATAACAACTATAATAGATTACGATTTTTATGTGTGATAACTATTATAATAGATCACAGTTTTTAAATGTGATTGAATTAAAGTACTTTATGTCACACCTCAACATGCCACACTTTAGATGCCGTGACTAATGTGAATATATCACAATTAAAAACCGTGATCTTTATGCTTTTTTGTAGTAGTGTACCCTAACGGGTAGGGTCGGGTGGATATCCACTGGGTTGGGTTGAAATTGCCATCCCTAAAGATATGGCAGACTCCGTAGCAAGACTTGCTCCAACGAAACGTTCGAAAACCTAAGCAGCAGTCAGTGGACGAGGAACCTCGGAGTTTTCAGGCCGACTCCGCTGGAAGCACCTTAGTGTCGTCGAAGTTTTGCAGAATGTACCTTTGTGGAATGAATTGTATCAAAGGGAGGACGAATTGGGGGAGGACTTGATTGAAATTTATAAGATACTTTATCCGGTACTCGAGCACACATGTTGGTGAACCTCTGCCGAACTAGAAGAATGTGGATATTCCCCTAGAAAAATTTAAGCAGCTTTGGCAGCCATGGCTTCGTGCTTTGATTATCAAGGCCTTGGGAAGGAAGGTCAACTTTAGGACTCTCCATGCCCGCCTTATTGAGATGTGGAGCCTAGGTAAGAGACTTGAAAATACCGATCTTGAAGATGATTACTATCTGGTGCGTTTTGGTGCTAAGGAGGACCATGATCGCGTTCTCCATGATGGTTCTTGGTTAATTCAGAACCATTATATAATGGTGTCCAAATGGCGGCCTTATTTTCATCCTACTAAGGAAGAAATTTATACAAATTCGGCGTGGATGCGTTTCCGGGGTTGCTAGTTGTGTATTTTGATGATGATATGTTGATGGATTTGTGGATCGCGTCTTGGAAAGGCTTTCAAAGTGAATGATACAATCCATCATTGCAACTCAGAAAAGAAGTATATATATATTTACTACCGACTCTCTTTTTTCATTTACTTCAGCCACTTCAAAAAACTTTTGGGTCTTTTTAAACACGATATATCAAAGATCTAATATATATATATATATATATATATATATATATATATATATATATATATATATATATATATATATATATATATATATACTAGTGAATCTAGCCGTCCAAGGGGCGGCTGAATGAATACTGCACATGCAACTTGTATCGTGGAAAAAGATATTTTAACAAGGTCTAACAATATATTAGATTGAGATACAAATCACATATAATTCATTGTCTGCAAAGCAAAAGAGTGATAGTCTTGTGTCTGAAGTAGCAAAAGGAATTGACAACTTTACATAATCCAACCGTCTTCCCCAGTCCCCGAAAGCCCTCTCGGAGGCTTTGCCCTCTTTCTGTCAACTTGAGTCTTAAGTTCAGCGGTTTTCACGTTGACGAACACCTGCTCTAATAAAACAAATGGGCAGTCTATGCCTTGAATGAATCAGTATTTGAGTTTGAAAGAGAAGAACCATTCATAAACAGAACATGCTTTTACTCAGAATAACTTCAGGGGTACGATAATGCCCATATACAATTTTGTTCGCTTTATGTAACGGAGAGTCAGGGAAAAAAAACGGTTTATATATAACGAGATAACCGATATCCCGGTTTTTACCGAAGGGAAAAAGAAAATGGACCGTATCGAAATATACACTTCGTTGTGCCGAAATCGAATCAAGAATTCAAAAAAATTTGGTTGATTGAAATGTAAAATCGAATCCGAAGATCTGTGGATGGATGACAAAAATGAACCACTTTGGTTCGATTTATGTAACGGAGAGTCGGAAAAAAAAATCAGTTTATATATAACGAGATAACCGAAATCCCTGGTTTTTACCGAAGGGAAAAAATGAACCGTATCGAAATATACACGTTGTTGTGTATATTCAATTGTTTTGCCGAAATCGAAAATTTCCGGTTGATTTAAATGTAAAACTGAATCCGCACTGTCTGTTGAAGGCACTAAAAATGAACCGTTTCGAAATATACACTTTGGTTCGATTTGTGTAATGGAAAGTCGAAAAAAAGAAATCGGTTTATATATATAACGAGATAAGCGAAATCACGGTTTTTACCGAAGGGGAAAAGAAAGGAAAAAAAAAAGAAAAAAATCGGTAAAAAAGAAATGAACCGTATCGAAATATACACTTTGTTGTGTCGAAATCGAATCGAGAATTCAAAAAAATTTGGTTGATTGAAATGTAAAAAAATCGACCGATCTGTCGTTGGATTGGATGACAAAAATGAACCACTTTGGTTCTATTTATGTAACGGAGAATCGGAAAAAAAATCGGTTTATATATAACGAGATAACCGAAATCCCTGGTTTTTATCGAAGGGGAAAACAAATGAACCGTATCGAAATGTACACTTTGTTGTATATATTCAATTGTTGTGCCGAAATCGAATCGAGAAATCGAAAATTTTCGGTTGATTGAAAATGTAAAATTGAATCCGCACTGTCTGTTGGAGGCACTAAAAATGAACCGTATCGAAATATACACTTTGGTTCGATTTATGTAACAGAGAGTCGGAAAAAATAAATCGGTTTATATATATAACGAGATAACCGAAATCACGGTTTTTACCGAAGGGGAAAAGAAAGGAAAAAAAAATGCTGCAAAAAAAAACGGTAAAAAAAAATGAACCGTATCGAAATATACACTTTGTTGTGTCGAAATCGAATCGAGAATTCAAAAAAATTTGGTTGATTGAAATGTAAAACTGAATCCGCACTGTCTGTTGGATGCATAAAAAATGAACCACTTTGGTTCGATTTATGTAACGGAGAGTCGGAAAAAAAAATCGGTTTATATATAACGAGATAACCGAAATCCCTGGTTTTTACCGAAGGGGAAAAAAAACGAACCGTATCGAAATATACACTTTGTTGTGTATATTCAATTGTTGTGCCGAAATCGAATCGAGAAATCGAAAATTTTCGGTTGATTGAAATGTAAAACTGAATACGCACTGTCTGTTGGAGGCACTAATAATGAACCGTATCGAAATATACACTGTGGTTCGATTTATATAACGGAGAGTCGAAAAAAGAAATCAGTTTATATATATAACGAGATAACCGAAATCACGGTTTTTATCGAAGGGGAAAAAAAAAAAAAAATGCTGCAAAAAAAGCAACAAAAAAAAAACCGCGACTCGTATCTGTTGGATGTCTAAAAAATGAACCACTTTGGTTCGATTTATGAAACGGAGAGTCGGAAAAAAAAATCGGTTTATATATAACGAGATAATGTAAATCCTTGGTTTTTACCGAAGGAAAAAAAACTAATCAGATTTAAATATACACTTTGTTGTGTATATTCAATTGTTGTCTGCGAAATTGAATCGGAGAAATCAAAAATTTTCGGTTGATTGAAATGTAAAATCGAATACGATCATTTTGTCCGTTGGAGGCACTAAAAATGAACCGTATTGAAATATACACTTTCGTTCGATTTATGTAATGGAGAGTCGAAAAAAAGAAATCAGTTTTTATATATAACGAGATAAATAGAAATCACGGTTTCTTGAAAAAAAAAAAAAAAAAAAAAAAAAAAAAAAAAAAAAAAAAAGAGGTGCCACTTGTCAGACACACAGGCTGCCACGTGGCAAAATTGAGGAGAAGCCCTTAGCTTCTTATAGATAAGACTTAGGAAGGAAGACAACGCGAGCACATACTGTATTCGTTGGATATGAAATGGGGATACATAAAAAAAAATTTAAAAAAAAAAAAAAAACACTTTTTTTTCTCACGTACGATGAAACAGTAAAAAAAAAAAAAAACACGTGGAGTGCTTCTTTGACATTTCCCAAATGTAATTAAATCGGAATCGGATACATCTTAAGACAACACATATAATAAGATTAAGAATAAATTAAAGCTAATGTGTAGATTAAAAATACAATTGAGTCTCTAAATGAAACAATTTAACACAAAAAAAAAAAAAAAAAAAAAAAAAAAAAAAAAAAACTCTTTTTTTCTATTTGGCAGCCAATGAACAGTAAAAAATAAAATTAAAAAAACTTTTTTAAATTTTTACGCCGATGAACAGTAAAAAAAGAAAAAAAAAACACGTGGACACCCCCTTTGCAGTTTCCCTACTGCTTATTATAAATAGGTATATGTGTATATATTTTTTTTTGGTTTATTGTTAAAAAGGACAATTTGAACATAGAAATATCTGAATGATGACAATGAAAATTTTTTCGGGTAAAAGGGCGATATCCTTATTCCATTTGTGATAGTAAACATTAGATTTGGCCAGTTCCATTTGAAAAGCAGATGAATTTGGGGTTATGAACAATGGATTTGTCCTTATCACCTATTTTATATTTCCACTGTCATGATTTCTATTTTTCCCCTCTTTTTTGTCCTTTTAAACCACTGCCCCCTTTTTTTTTTTATACTTTCGGCACCACACTAGGAACGCGAGTGCCACTGACGCTCTTTTTTCGATAATAACGTCGGTGGGTCGGCGTTTTTACCAATGATCATTTATTTATTTTTTGGTTGGAAAAGACACGGAAAAAAAACACACACACACACACACACACACACACACACACACATATATATATATATATATATATATATATATATATATATATATATATGAAAAAAATAAACTTTAAACAAAAGACCTAAATATTCTACAAAGTAGATGTTTAATTTTATTACTTTGTAGGTATGTTTTGAGGCTATCAATGAATTGAATTTTGATAATGAAAGAACAGAAAAATACCAGAACTAGGAAATCTTATTCATGCAATTGCTGATTACAAAGAGAAGCTAATGAACCCTTATATAGAGCCATCGATCACCTAAACATCCGAAAGATAAGAACAGAAAATGGGAAGCTAAAAATGAGGAACCACCTCAACTACTTCCTACAAAAAAGGTACTACTAATCCACTTCCATATGACTCGGTCTTTGATGGACTAAGTCATATAATGTAGTAACTTATAATTTATTTATTTAAGCAGAGAAAAATAAACAACAATCCCTCCCTTAAAGCTGAACTAGCTTTCGGTTTACTCGACAAAGACATCATGAACTCCAAGTAGCTTCCTCGGATGTTGAAACACGAACACTTTCAATGGCTTAGTCATAATGTCACCACTTGATTCTCGATTCTGCAATGAGTAAATTCTACAACTTCATCATTTGTGAGATCCCTAAGAAGTGAAATCTCACATCTATATGTTTACATCTCCCATGAAGCCTTTGGATTCTTAGTCGGTTTGATAGTAGAATTATTATCACGAGAAAATAGTTGTAGCTCCTTCTTGTGGCATATATAATCTTTCCAAACCAAATTCCTCACCAAACAACTGGCAAGCACAGAAAGCTGCGACCACAAACTCGACCTCGATTGGTGAAAGAGTGACAATAGGTTGTTTTTAGAACTCCATGATACTGCACTTGATCCAACCATAAAAACATAGCCAGAGGTACTCTTCCTGTCATCTTGATCACCAGCATAATCACTATCAGTGAATCCAATTAGTTGAATCTTTTCACCCCTTTTATACATTAATCCATAGCCAAGTGTCCCTTGCAAGTATCTGAGTATTCTTTTTGCAGCATTCAAATGTATTTCAGTCGGATTCTCCATATATCTGCTGATAGTACTCACAGCATGCATTATATCTGGTCTTGTAGCAGTTAAATACATGAGACTCCCCACAATTTGTTTGAACAGAGTATTATCCACCTTTTTCCCTTCAGCATCTTTAGTTAGTTTGATACTAACATCAGATGGAGTGTTGGCAGCATTGCAATTCTCCATTTGAAATCTTTTAAGTATCTCCTCTGTGCATACTTCTTCCAGCGATTGAGATTCCATTGCTTTGTTTGTGTCACTTCCATCCCTAAAAAGAAGCTCATTTTTCCAAGATCATCATGTCAAATTCGGTCATCATAGATTTCTTGAATTTGTTGAACATAGTAGGACAATTTCAGAGAATATGAGATCATCTACATAAAATGAGACCATAAGTATCTTTCCATCTTCTCCTTTCTTTATAAAAAGAGTATGCTCATAGGGACATTTCTCAAATCCATCCTTGATAAAATAGGCTTCAATCTCGCTATACCAGGCCTTGGGGCTTGCTTAAGGCCATACAAAGCCCTTTTAAGTTTGTATACCTTGTCTAGACTTCCGACTTTCTCATATCCAAGAAATTTGGTCAATATAGACTGTTCTGAATCTCTCCATGCAAAAAAGCGATTTTACATCCGGTTGATATATAGGCCAAGTGTTCGTGTGCACCAAAGCAACTATCAATCTGATAGTATCATGTCTTGCTACTGGTGCAAACACTTCCCTGTAATCTATCCCATATTCTTGCTTGTAGCCCTTAGCTACCAATTTTGCTTTGTACTTGTCAACTTCACCATCTTTGTTCAATTTGGTCTTAAAAATCCACTTAACACCAATTGTCTTGTGCCCTTTAGGAAGGTCACACAGCTCCCATGTGTTGTTCTTTTCAATGGATTTGATCTCTTCATCCATTGCTCTTCTCCAATTTTCTTCTTTTGAGGCAGATTCAAAAGTTGTGGGATCACTGTCTGACATTAAAGCATAATAGGTAAGATTGCTCAAGCCTGTTACCTCATAGTCTTCCAACCACTATGGTTTTCTTCTGGTTCTACTAGCTGATTGAATTTCAGTTGAAGTGTTTGTATCTGTTGGAGGGGACTCAGTTTCATCTTGAACAATTTCTGCTTCTGTATGAACTAATTCATGGTCTTCTAAGATGTCAATTTCACCAGATGGTGTGTTGGGAATGGTGCTCTTGTTTGTTTGCTCACCACACACTCTTCACAGACTTGTGAGGAGTTGACAATTTTTGGAAGACCTGTTACCATGTCCCGCTGTTGCAAAGTCTTTAACCCTCCAAAGTTGAGATGTCCATATCTGAAGTGCCACAGCCAAGTGGGATCCTTCAATTCAGTCTTTAAGCAAGTCTGAACATGATCAATACTCATAGGAAAGAGTCTGTTAGTGTTCACAGGGACAATTGCAACATTGCATTTCTTATTGGAATCATAAATCTCACATTTTCCTTCCTTAAACAGAACTTCATACCCCTTTTCCATTAGTTGTCCAACACTTAACAGATTATTTTTAAGGGCAGGAACATATAACACATTTGAAATGGTTTCCAGTTTTCCAGTTTTGGTCTTTATGCTTATATCTCCTTTTCCTTTCACAATCACTTTAGATAAATCACCAAAACTAACAGTGGATTGAAAGGTTTCATCTAATGCAGAAAAATGAGACTTATTACCACTCATGTGGTTGCTGCAACCACAGTCAACATACCAAAGTGAAGGATCTGGTTTGGCTCCGTCATGTACTGCCATTAGAAGTGTCTCAGTTTCAGTCTCCATTTCATCATCAGCTGCTACAAAGTTTGAATTTCCCTCCCTTTCTTTACTGCTTCCAATATCTGCATAACATTCAGATGCATAATGTCCATATTTGTGGCATCTGAAGCACTCTACTTTGGATTTATCTGTGGATCTTTCTCCTCTACCTCTGCCCCTTCCTCTGCCCCTGCCCCTGAATTTGAGTTTCTAGAGTTTAAGGATGCCTTGAGTGCCTGTTCCTCAGATGATGGTGTACTCTTGTTGATTTTTTGCTCATGCACCAACAACGAACTTTGCAGCTGATCAATAGATAGGGTGTCTATGTCCTTTGATTCTTCAATTGAACAGACAATGTAGTTAAATTCATGGGGCATTGACCTTAGAATTTTTTCTACAATGCTTACATCCTGCAATTTTTCTCCAAAACACCTCATCTTGTTTGCTATCTCCATGGCCCTTCCAAAATAGCTATTGATGGACTCACCAGACTTCATTTGTAAGACCTCAAAATCCCTCCTTAGTGCTTGAAGCTGTGCACGCTTCACCCTTGATGAACCCTGGTACTTCTGCTTCATAGAATCCCAGATGTCCTTAGAAGTCTCCTTGCATAGGATTGTTTCCAAGATTGACCTATCTATAGCTTGGAATAGATAGTTCTTCCCCTTCAGATCTTTGAGTTTTCTGGCCTCAAATTCATTCATTTGTGCATCAGTAATCACAGTTTGTGTTGGGGGTTGAATCCCTGATTCAACAACAGACCAATACTCCTTTGATCTTAGAAAATTCTCCATGAGCATACTCCAATGGTCATAATGACCATCAAAGCGTGGGATTGCTGCTTGGATAAAATTGGATTCTGATGTCATGTTTACAAGATTTTGAACTGGTATTTGGTGGAACCTAGCTCCGATACCATGTTAAAGATCAAGCGCTTATCAGTTCTCCTAAAAGCTATAGTTGTTAAGGAAGGCGCTACTATATTTCTTATATCACTTTAACACTCCCTCAAGTGTGGGCTATATAACAAGGCTAAGCCAACTAGCGAACGGAGCAAACTAGGCTCCAATAACAAAGAGGCCCAACACATGCATCACGTGCACAATATAAATGGGGGAAATAATAATGTTTATAGCCAGGTTCGAACTCGAGACCTCTGGCTCCGATACCATGTTAGGATCAAGCGCTTACCGTTGTACTAAAACCAATTGGTGGTAGTAAAGGTGCAACTTTATTTCCTTTAACACGTCCCCTCAAGTGTGGGCCTAGGCCCCCTCAAGTGTGGGCCTCTAACAAGGCTGTGCCATCTAGGCACACAAACTAGGCCAACAAGACAATGAGGCCCAACACTTGCACAATAAACTGAGGGAGCCAGGGTTTGATCCCATGACCTCCCGCTCCGATACCACTGATAATGAAAGAACAGAAAAATACCAGAACTAGGAAATCTTATTCATGCAATTGCTGATTACAAAGAGAAGCTAATGAACCCTTATATAGAGCCATCAGTCAGCTAAACATCCGAAAGATAAGAACAGAAAATGGGAAGCTAAAAATGAGGAACCACCTCAACTACTTCCTACAAAAAAGGTACTACTAATCCACTTCCATATGACTCGGTCTTTGATGGACTAAGTCATATAATGTAGTAACTTATAATTAATTTATTTAAACAGAAAAATAAACAACAAATTTTGTATCTACAGATGTTATAAGCGCGATATTGAAGTAATATTTTGTATTATGTTTTTTTTGTATTTTTAAATTCGAACTAAAAGGCCTAATTCGACGACTTCGGCGATAGCCCAAAAATTCCAAGACCGGCCCTGGTTATGCTTAATGATGATTTAATATATAACGTGGTTTGTTTTGACCGTAGGCTTTACGGGCATAAAACAGAGTTATGTCCCAGCAATGACATGGTTATAGAGCAGCTTCAAGTGGCTTCAACTACTGTGAACCCCCTACCGCAGACCCTCGTTTTCTTCACATTTTTAGTCCAAAGTGTTACGTATAAATCGTACATGTGATAATTAAATAATGACAATCTATAAGGATAAATAATCTCATTTTTTGTGTGCGTGATTGATGGCTAGACATTTGGAATTACTCCCAAGTCCATTTTCAAAACGGGAAATACTTGTGTGGTGTCTTCACACGTGTGGAGACACAGTGTGGTTCAATATGAACACAGTTTCACTCTGTATTTAAACTGTATGGTTCTAATCGTTTCACCCGTCACTTTATCTCAAAATCCCTTCTCCACACAAGTATTTTCCTTTCAAAACCTTTATATGCACATACCCCACTCTCGTAAACAACGGAGAATGATAGAGATACCCAATTTTTACACACAAATACACCGGCTTTCTTGAGACCATTAAGCAGTAGAGTACGGAGTATATGAGTTGTGGTGTGAAAATAAAAAAATTATTTTCTTTGATTTTAATAAAATAACCGGTTTTGACCAAAAATAAATAAATAAATACATAAATAATTCAATTTTTTGTTTCTTTTTTAAAGGAAAAATGATAAATTCGTGAGGCAATTAAAATCGTTTATTAAGACTCGTTGAATAAATGATTAATCAGTCATTAACATGAATATGCACTGATATACTATATGTAAAAAAACATGAATCCGCACCGATATACTATCATTTTTTTCATTTTTTTTTTATTGTTATTTGCACTGCGATATCACATACAATTGACTTTTGAAAAAGCAATTATATGATGTAATTTTTTTTTAAGGGATTATATGATGTAGATCTGCAAATATTCGATCATTTCAATTGATATTTGAAAAGTCAATTCTTCAATTTGTCATCAACTTTCAAAAAGTCAGTGGTGTGTGATGCTCAAATAATACAAAAAACACAATAAGTTGTTCGCAATGCATAAATGTGTCTTTAATAACCTACTATTAGAGAGAATGATAAGATTGAGTTACGAGTTTCTTTAAATAATATTGTTTGAATTTGTTTTAGATAGAGTTCTATTTGAATATATCTTTATCATTAATAAGACTATAAATATTATAGTGTTATATCGGTATTATCAATGCAATGCAATTTTATTTCTCTGTTATGGTATCAGAGCTGTTCGACTAACGTCTTTTCGATCTTGAGCCGTCTTTACAGAAAAATGTCTGGATGGAGTTCGTTATATTAATCTAAACAAATTCTCATCCCTACTTTTTTTTTTTTTTTTTTTTTCCTTGTCGTTAAACTTTTAAACTTTTTTTTTTCTTTTAATAAATTGATGGTTCGGTTTACATCTATACTGTAGCAGTAGTTCTCTTTCCAGAATCTTTTTCTCCGTCGTCCCAATATCCTTCACTTTTTTTTTATTTTTTATTTTTCTCCTCATTTCTCCACACACTTTCCATCTCTTTTTTCACGTGTTTCTCTTTATTTTTCTATTTTTTATTTTCTTTTTTTATTTTTATGTTCTTGTTTTTTGTTGATTTTTTATAATCAAATAAATTGATATTTTGTCATTATTCATCTTAAAAATCCCAGCAATCAATGGTTCCTTTTTTTTTTTTTTTTTTTTTTTTTATTAAAAAAAAATTGGACGATTCAATGACTTAAATGGTAATAATACCTAAAAATATTTCTTTTTATCTAAATTTCATCTAGTATGAATTCTTTTTTTCCGGCTTTCAAGAACTATACACCAATTTTCTTATTTCTTTTAGTAATCAAAATCTATTGCCTCTCTCACTTCACTCCTTTCATCAGCAGCTATACTTTTACTCACTTGATTTGTTCTATCTCAATTTATAAATTCTTTTTTTTTTCTATCTCAATCTATAATTTTTTTTTTCCTTTAGGGTATCCCGGATGATATTCCTTTCAAATATTTCCTCTTTCCTATCACTTTCTTCCAAATTTTTTGAGTCATCCATTACAGATTCAATCAATATCAGGTTATGAAGGAGAGTCATCCATTACAGATTCAATCAATATCAGGTTATGAAGGAGTTGATGCCGATTAATATGGAGAAGTTTGTTGCAGGCAGTATATGAAGGAACATATTCATTCGTGCCAATATCCTTGTTCAATGCATTATCATGGGAATGTCGCGGCGTGTTAGAGATAATGACAAGATTGAGTTAGGAGTTTGTTAATTTCTATTTGAATAGATCTCTATCAATAATAATATAACTATAAATATTGTAATGCTCTATCAGTATTATAAATGCAATGCAAATATATTTGTATGTTACCCACCTCAAACATAATTTCAAGGTTCACAATAAGGTTCATTATCTAGAAAGTCAAGCATCTTACCTGATATTCAACTTTCATAGTAAGAGTATCCACATTTTGTTTTTTGTTTGCTGTTTTTTTTTTTTTTTTCGTATTTTTTTGAAGGGTAAGGTTTTTTTTTTTTCCTCATTTTTTTTTTGGAGGATTTTGAGGTGAAATGACCGTTGAAACGATTAAGGCCGCACAGTTTAAATACAGAGTGAAACTATGTTCATATTGAACCACACGATGTCTCCACACGTGTGGAGACACCACACAAATATTTCCCCACCTAATGCACAATGATGTCTATCTAGTTTACTACTTTGTCTTTTATGTTTACACACATCCTAACATCATTAAATATGATACAATACTCAATGATTGTGAGATATGACGTAGCATAGAAGTTGATACATACACATATACATACGTACGTGTATATATATATATATATATATATATATATATATATATATATATATATATATATCAGCGAAACTATTGAAAATTAGTAGTAGTATGAAATTAAAAAATCACTATAGGCTCACCGTTCACATGTTTCCAGGAGAAAAATTAAAAGTAAACGCCAAACCTCAAAAAATTTGGTCTAACATTGCAAAAACTAGTATTATTATTATTATTATAGGGTTTAACTTATTTATTTGCTTCATTGGTCTGTGTTAGGCAGTGGAGCCATTAAATACGGGAAGTTATTGTGTGGTGAGGAAATTTGTGGTGAAATGACAGGTGAAACGATCGAACTACGCGTTTTAATCTGAGAATAAAGGTGTGTTGTGTCTTGTGGTGTCTCCAAGACCGCAGTGTGGACACCACACAATAATCTCCCCTTAAATACCTGGCCTTGACTGTCTTTGTCAACGAGATGATCTCATTCTTATTTTACGGTCAACGAACCCTACAACCAGGGCTGATAAAAAAATCTCATATTCCCGATTCTCCCTAAATCCCCACCCGAAGACGACCCGGGTTAAATTTCATCGTCGAGGCGGTGCGGAATTCGGGATGGGGTTAGGGATAGAGAGCACGATAGATTTATTTTTTTTAAGAAATATTGCAGAGTCAATAGTATTGAATAAACAAAACAGTGCCGTTAATTAGAGGGTCAATTGACTATGTCTTCTTATTTATCTATATAAATATACATAGGATTTTTCTTTTATATTAAGGGGTCAAGTGCACCCCAAAGCCCTCGTGTAAAGCCCTCGTGATACAACCTTCATACAACCGTTGAAGCTTCTAGCTCATATTGGTCATGGGTTGCAAATAGGGATTGAACTCTATGAGATCGAATCTCCCGTTGTGCCCTAAAATCTCTCATTCTCCTACATCGCACCACTTATATATATATAAAGTAAAATAAAGAGAATAAATAAAAGGAAGAAGAAGAAGATCATCCTCACAAACAAGATGTATTAATGTTGAAGATCATATTATTAATGGTTTTATTAGTGAACTTCTAAGGACAAAATCACCTCCTCACCCATATCCAACTAATGCTTTATCATCATACAAAGTTACAACACCACTAAAGCATACATTACTAAATGCTAAAATTGACACAAAACTAATACATATACACTATATATACATGAGTTAAAAGCTCTAATGAATCCGGTAAAGATTGATTTACTACCCACCTACCAATATTGTTTTGCAGATGCAATGAATGATGACATGGCAAATTTTTAAGTAGGGGGGTCATTTTCTGCTAGCATCAGTGTATGCCACCAACCACATGAAACCTTCTTTGGAATACAACCCTCCTCCACGGCTACTTCGCAAGGGGTATTTCGGTCTATTACATCGCCTAAGCCAAGCTACATAGACAACAATTTCAATATCCTTACAACATACGATTTAATCGGATAAATACATTTTCGATCTTTTTTTTTTTTTTTTGTTTCATGAAATTTCGTCCAATGTATTGTTTTCGCCGTTTTACCCTTCATGTTTGCTTAAGGATTTTTGCATTTACGTTCCAATATTTCATCTTGACACCACTTTTACCCCCTCGTTTATATAATTTTTTACATCTTCAGTCCATTTTTGACAAGTGTTGGGTTTTTATGGGTGTTTAACACATGGCCCTTTAGACTGACAATGTAAAGATAAAAACGATTTATATTGGTTTTTATGGTTGTTTAACACAAGGCACTTTAGACTGAAAATGTGAAGAAAAAATGATTTATATTGGATTTTTCTGGTTGTTTAACATATGGCGCTTTAACCTGAAAATGTGAAGGAAAAAAATGGTAAAAGTGTCGGGATAACACTGGGGATAGACGTGTAAAAATCGTGAAAAAGACTGCAAAAATTGTAAAGCAAAATTGACCAAAAATGTCATTATCTTTAAAAATGTATGTAGATGAATGGCAAAAGAGAAGGTGAAACAATGAAGATAAAAATGCGAAAATCTTGAAATAAAAAGGACTAAAAATGTCTTTAGCTGCAGTACTGAAAATGAAAATTATCTATTCCTTTAAGAAACATACCTGGCCATATTTGTTCCACCCCCAACAGAACACTTTTCCCTCTTCTGCACAACAAAGCAAAAGCTAATCAATGTTCAAAATCACAACTTCTTTAACAAACACTGAATTATCCATCCAGCTTTCTCGAGTTCAACTTGAAACACTTTCTACAAGACAACCTTAGTCAAACTCATGTATTGTATCTAACTAATAAAAGAAGTAGAAAATATAAAATGCGTATTTGACGCAGAGCTTTCAGCAACCACATAAACTCACATTTTTGCAGACGGAAAAAATACAAAGAAGTATACCTGTAACCACAGCAGAATGACGAGCCCCACAGGATACAATTTTAGCATGGACATTTTCGAGGTTGGATGACTCTAACAACCGTGGAAGTGTCTGGAGAAAGACAACATAAACTCAAATGACTTTCATAGTTGAGATAATATTAATACTGTAGGAAGTCTTTGAGCAGTTATGGAAAACACGTTATCTATTGCAATTGCCACAATTTTTTTGTTTATGTAATGCAGTTTTCTCCTTTTTCCGGCATTATATGCTATCATATCAGGTTATAATACTGAAGTTTGAAATCTAAAGACTTAAAGATAGATAGAAGTGAAATAGTTACACACACCTCGGCTTGTTCTAAGCCAGTTCCCAACTGCCCAAATTGGTTTCCACCAAATGCATAAACATCACCATCACCAGAAAGGCAAACAGTATGCCAAAGTCCAGCAGCCACTCCAACTATTCTGATTCCAAGTAGGGCTGATACACATGTTGGACTCAGTTCATCATCTGTGCTTCCTTGCCCACACTGCATTGCATTAATGATAGTCAAACGAGTATTTTAGACATTATGAGAGTACATTTATAACATTTATGCTTTATTAATCTTTATGAAATCGATGGATTTTTAGACACAGAAGGGGTAGCTTTTTCATTTAAATATATAGACTGTAGGATGTTTTCATGTTCCAGAGTCCAGACTTCCACTTTATAGGTTAGATAGCTGGATGATTGTGTGTGCAAAGTTGTCTTAAGGAAACACTAAATGGAACATTGTACTCAAGTTTTCCTTCACATAAACTAAGTTAAAATTCATAATCATAAAATCCCACGAATAAGCGACGTGGAAAGTCCACATAGATCAGACGTGTTTCTGATTACAAGTCATATGCCTTTTTCTGCTTGCAAGCAAAAATAAAGGATGCTCATAAAGTTGGGAAATTTGTTTAACTTTGAATGCTGAAATCTTCTGTAATGTTTCCATTTCGGCATTCCTCAATTGTTAAAGATAAACAACAGCGCATATGCAATTCCTAGTTTACTACAACATATGCACCATTCCTAAAAAAGCTGCATAAATCCTTGACTTTTAATAAAGAAACTCACCTGTCCATACAATCCCCAGCCGAATGTCAGTAATGCCCCTGTATCTGTTTTCAACAACATAGGTTATAATTATGTAAAACTTAAAGCTTATACATTTAGATTTCGTAGCCAGCAGCAATGAGTCATAGTTATACCTGTTATAACTGCGCTATGTCGGCCACCACAAGCTATTCCTGTTACATAATTTCCAGGAATTCTGAAATCATGCCTCTCGGAAGCCATGCCACCTCGAGATGTTGGACCAGTTTTATCTTTCAAGGAATCAATGCAAGGTATAGGATGTGGTGAGGAGACCATCCGTATTCGGGACCCTAAACCTATCTGTCCTTCGCCTCCGTAGCCCCAACCCCATACTTGTCCTACATCTGCAACTTTCAAAGATTCAGATTTAGAAAATTCATTTCTTGTCCTTAGACTGCACTGAAAGAAAAGGTGAACCATAGTTTCTGCAGAATTTTCTCACCCGACAAAACCAATGTATGGCGACCACCAGCAGCAACAGTGGAAATCCTTACACCTGGATTTAATGTGACCAGACACGGCAATGATGAAAGCGTTTCTTCATTAGGCGATGAACTCTCAGCAGGCTGTTTAGCTGATGATACACGTCTGCGTTTTGCTATCTCCTCCCCTCCTTTACTTTCAGTGTTTGAAGTTGCTCTGCCACCGGACCTTGATCCTTGGAACAAGTGCTCGCCGTAATACAGTTATTGCCAACTAATGAATTCATAAACACTAGTTAACTAAATCTTACTGACATTAGCTACCTTGCTCAACTGAGAATGGACTTTGTTTATCCGTGGAGTCTTTCTCTATACTTTGTCCAACAGATGCATCGCCTACGACCTTTCCAAAAGGTACGCATTCTTTCCAGCCCCATGTGTACACATCTCCATTTTCTGCATATACACAATTTAAGAATGGTTAGCATATATACAAAGCCGACGAAAGTAACACCATTCGATTAGAATGCACAGCAACCACGACTACCACGCTAGCATTTTCAACTAGGTGGCCTTTTCAAGCAGGGGTTATATTTCTCCAAATGATCAATGTTTCGGCATTCAAGCCACGGAGAGACAAGATATGTAGATTACCAGTAACTGCAACACAATGTGCCCAACCAGCAGCAGCTCTGACTAACGCACATTCGGTAGGAAGAGGAAAAGGCTCTGGTTTCTCCTAATGAAGACAAATGCAAGAGAATTTAGGTTAATAAAAAAATGAGGAACTTAACAAAATGAAAAATTAAAGAAAAAGTAGAAGCTGGAAAAACACGGTGCTTCGGGTAACGGCTCCTACCCCGTGCTTCCCTGCTGTCACATAACTTTGACCTAAATCATCTGTTGAACCCCATGTAATAAGCTTCCCAGTATCTGGAAAGAATAAAGGCATTTAATGAAATCACTAGCTCAATGAAAAGATTCCAAATACGTATAGAGCACTACTACATGTTTTACAGATAATAAGGAGATAAAAACAGCTGATTAATGTACTATCAAAAACATAATTTTTACATAGAATTGTTGAAACCTGAGTCGAAAATTTCCAGAAAACTGCACTTAGCTTGTTAAAACTAAACATTTCAAGTACATAAAAAACTAGCAGAATTTCAAGCAAATTTCAACTAGAAAATGCGATTGATTGCTTAAATTCACCAACATCTTACCACTAAGGTATCGTCATTCTCACTTCTCACTTATGCAGATACTAATTCACCAAAGAAGAACAGCATTCCAGCAGAAACTTAATCAAACATTTTTCCAAAAAAAACCTAATTTAGAAAAATATTATAATGAAAAAAAAAAGTAAAAAGTACCGGAAAGTGCCGCTGCAAATCCGCAGCCGCCACCACATACATCCATCCAAAAACTACCAGCACCAATTGACTGAGGTAGCCTCACCACCACCGGCGATAATAACGGCGACCTCTGCGGCAAAGCTCCCGGCAAATACCCCCACATAAACACTACCTTTTCCTTCTCTTCTTCCACATCCATCTTCCCACTCTCCTCACCTCCAATCATTTCCCTCCAAAACAAAAACAACACACAGAAATCCTTTAGCTGAAAAAACTGGAATAAACAAAAAAAAAAAAAAAAAAAATTAAGATCGAAAATCTGATTAAAAAAAAAAAAAAAAACAGTTTTGTTTGAGAGGTTTTGGGTTTTTGGTGAATTCGTGGAAAACGGAAAAGTGTGCCAAGGCATTCGCATCATTTTCTTTCGATCGGGGAAGCCAGGTCAGATGCTTACGTGGCGTATTAGGATACGTGGATTAATTGTGGCCGACAGATTGTTAGATGGATTTTTGGCCAGGACTTTGCTAGAAGTTTCTGGAAGGAATGGTTTGCGCTAAAAATAAAAAAATAAAAAATAAAAATCCTCACCATATGTACCTTCGGCTGCGTTGGTGGAGTGTTCTTGTCCTAAGATTGCCACGCCGACATCGCGGGGACCACCATCGTCAAGAGTTATGTCGATGATTACACATGTCTCCCTATGTCCAAATGGGGTAATTTTTCTATGAAGAGGATATTTGAGGAGTAAGTGACGTGAATGATTCTGGATCACACAGTTTCATCCCAAATTCAAACTGTGTGGTCCAGAATCATCCACGTGTATCCACGGTGTAAATGGAGTGATCAGGGAAGACTAACCTATCCAAATGCTTTCAGCTTTTTCACAGGTGACACATTTTCACAGGTGACACAAAAAGAAAAAAAAAGGAAAAAAAAAGAGTTTGTTTTATTTAAAAAAAAAAGGTTTACTCTCAAACTCGAAATGTCTCGTTGTTTCGTTTACAAACTTTATTAAATAATATAAATCAAGGATATACATCAATGACTCGTTGAAAGAAGTCAATTTAGAGTATCGATTCTCACACACAAGTCAAATGCAAGACTGTTTGATTTTGAGTAATGTTCTTTTACCAATGCGATATTCTAGATATACGTAAGTATATTTCATGTATATTATATACAAAAATTGTATGTTTTATATGAACTCATCATTTATGATAGACAAGTTTTGTGTGCCAATATCGACTACTATCACTAAATTTTGGATATGTTATACACATTTTTTTAAATAGTAGCAAGCATATATTTCATACTTCCACGTATCATTATCTTAGTCATTATTCGTTTGGTTAGCCCAGTCCTCGGATTAATGGGGGAGGGTATTCGCTCGGTTTAAAGTAGATTTTACTATGGGAGCAACTCTTCATTTTCTTTCAATCATAATCAGATTTGGACTCGGTAACAATGATCCATAGATTTACGTCATTAACTATAAGGTATAAGTTTTACATCACCAACACGACTAACAACTCTCAGCTTTATTGAGCCCTCAAATATATTTACCCTCTGGATTATGTTGAATATGTAAAACCTCGTATCTCCATATAAGAGTATAATTATTTTAATTTTTCCTAATTATTTATTCAATAATAATTTTTTTTAAAGGGATTTAATTATAATCCTAGTAATGTCAATTCATTGTATTAGGGGAAACTGAAATTAATTGGATTTATATTTAAAAAATCCTAACGAGTCAAAATTTTGACTTGTAATCTATCTCTAAAATTTATGTGGCAAAGCACTACTTAATCTTCCCCTTCCCGGTCGACTGTTTCATTCAGAATTCTAGTCCAGCCTTCGAAAATCGGTATCAAATACTCTTGTTGTCAAAAAATCAAAAGGAAGATATTTTCATTAAGATCAAACGCTTACCATTGTACTATAACCAAATAGTGACAGTACATGTACTACTATATTTCCTTATACCATATATTTTAACAATTTCAACAATCACCATGATCGAACTCAGGATGAAATGTACCGAAAAGCCTGAATGGTCCTTCTTGCTCTAGGATCAAAGATAGAGTAGTTTTTTTTTGTTATGGACTGAACTTAGGGAAAATAAGCTGCCTACGTATCCAAATATATATTTGGAATCAAGTCCAACCGTAGTTCGAGCGGTTATCCGTCATAGTGGTGTTAGTGGGTGGTTATGTAATCCACCCACGTCTCATGCCAGTATATAACTGTTCTTTCATGTATATGCGTTCTTCTGGCCTGGGACCTGCCCTGGTCCGACCGCTTTTTCTTTCCGACCAGGGACACGCCTTGCAGTCGACCCGCTTTGTTTCTTGACCAGGGACTCGCGCCTCGTCCGATCTTGGTCTAAGCCGTTTTCTGGTTGAGGAGCCTTTTGGGGGTTGCCCCATATTTAGGACCTGGTCTTTCCTCTGACCAGGGATCTTTTCTAACTGCCTGGTCTATGTGGTCGTATTGACTTCCAGATCAGATATAGCCCTGTTCAGTTCTGCTGGTCCGTTCAGCATATACTTGACACGTGGACACATTCGGGTCACCCCCAATCAAAGCCCCCCAGATCTTAATCGATGTGGACTGGCCTTTTGAATGGATTAAGATCTGAAGTTTAAGGGTTTTCCACGTGTACATACAGATGGCACAGCCGCCGTTGCCTTGGTTAATGGTTATCTCAAGCGCCACCATAATTGCACACGGTTGTCTTTTCAATCGATGTGTAGTCGAAGCGTCCCATCATTTGGCTAAAGGCTATTAAATCCACTAAACCCTGTAAGCATCTATCGTTATTTATAGACAAAGATGTCCGACCTGCCGGATTTGCACCTTCAATTTCAAGTAAGTCTTTCTTCTTTTAGTGCGAGTTTCATTTATTTCTTATGAATCCAGACCAATTTGATATATCCAATCCTGGCGAGAATCCCCTTTTTTCTATTCTCCCTCCCCATTTAGTTGCTTCCATTGTTCCTGCACTTATCGAATCACCTCCGACCGACTATAGCGTTTCTGGGCTATCTTCACCCATTAGAGCATTAAGGAGAACTTACGAAACGAAAAAGATGATGGCTTGTCACGCAATCGATTCCAAATTGAAGGATTCTGATATTACAGAGATCTGTGACAGGTATGGGATAAACAAGGATGTTTATGCCCCCATTCGACCAGAACCTGGGAGGAGTGCGGCTGCTCCTCCGTCTGGGTACTGCGCGATCTATAATGAGCAGTTTGACTGCGGTCTCAGATTTCCTCTTCCTCCTGCCTTTCTGGATATACTCTGATATTACAACTTAAGGATTGGCCAGATAGTCCCTAATAGTATAAGGGCCATTACCGGTTTCTTGATTTGGTGCAGGTGTTTTGTCACCCCCTTCACGTTGTTGCTCTTTAGGACTTTTTATCAGTGTAAACAAGTTAAGAAAAGTCCTGGCTGGTACTTCTTTTGTAGGAGAACTGATAGTTTGAGTAGTATACCTCTGATTAGGAAAACTGACCAATCCTTCTCCGATTAGAAAAAAAACATTTCTTCTTCATTAGGCCCCAGATTGCTAGGGATTTAGGTAAATGGAACACTTCAACTAAGAATAGCGATGTGTTGGAAAGCAAGCTGGATAAGAAGTTGTTGAACGACATTAAAGGGTCTACCATATATCTGGGTCTGAGGAACTATAGCTCCAATTTGATTGATGCTGCCCACTTGGATACCGCTGGTTGTTGGGGAGATTTTGCATCATTAAAACAAAAGAAAATTTATAAAACCTATACTACCATGCAAAACTACCTCCTAACCGGCCGAATACCGGGTAGTTGCTAGTAAAGTTGGATAAGTACGGGTATCGATCCTCAGGGAATTGGGATGTTGAATCTAATTTCACTAATTCCTTTCAATTGTTACTTAGGAAAAACGAATAAACGAAAGAACAAATAAAATAAACGAAAGAGCAATTAAAATAAATCTAACCTACGAAATAAAATAACACAACCTAAACTAAACTAAAGATACATGGGATCAAGCGATTGCACAAACCAAGTGATTTCAATCCTAGTTCATCTCATGATTTTAATTCAAATTGTGGTTTCACCTTTACACGAGATACAAATCCCTAATTCCTTAGTGAATTTAATCTCAAGCTATGGATTCCTAATTCCTTAGTGAGTCCAATTTATCAATCTCTCATCTTCCGAATGTTGAGATCGATTTACCAAACAAAACGAAGGTGTAGATTCAGGTTAACTCTCGTATTTTAGAATCTAACAACCTAGATAATTAACCAATTAATTTGTCATCATTAACGGCTAAAAATCCTATCTTTCTATGGTGATCTAACGTTACTCAACTCTCGTATGTTGTAAACTATCAATTAGTAAACAATCTTTCGATATGGTTCACCAAATAGCATCATAATCATAAAAGATACAAAATCAATTAAAGATCACAAAAATAAATAAAGATTGAATAAATTAAAAGCAGATTAAACTCACATAGCTTATACAATGGTTGAGCACCATGAATCAACAAAGCGAGCGAAAAACTACATCTAATCTAACCCCGGATCACCCGAACACAAGGCTCGGGTGACCGCCTTGAGTCGCCAAATTGCATTTCTTTGGCTGTGAGAATTGCGGCTGAATATTGTGTGTCATTAGGGTTTGGGGCTGCTGCTATTTATAATAAAATTAAGTCGGTTGCTACAGTTGATTTAGGTCGGTGAAAGTAATGGATTTAGGAATGAAACTTTAAAATTCATATCTTGAGTTGTAGACCTCAAAAATTATGATCCAAATGTCATAAAAAGCTCTCGGAAAACTCTACAACTTTCATTAAGGACTCTTCTTCAGAAAACGCCTTTTGATTAGCCCGTCGTATTACAGTATTTTACGACATTTTCAGATGAGTTTCAAGCAACAGCATCCAAACTTGTAATGCTCATATCTCGGGCCTCATAAGTCGTAATGAAGTGATTTAAAATCCTGTAGAATCCTCTCTTCAAGCCCTACAAATCTTCTCTTGAGGTCGAGAGTCAAATCAGTGTATATCATATCAAGAACTGCATCGGAAGTTCGGCTGCTTGAAAGCTTCATTCCAAGCTTTATCTCCATCTTCCTTCCATTTCACTTCTCTTCCATGCAAAACCTCATCATTTGATCCTCTTGCATGCCAAAATATGTATCTATAACATAGGAAAATATACCAAAGTGTAACACAATCCCAAAATAACATAAAATCACAATTTAAGCACATAAATCGTTACATTTTGCAATTAACCTATTAAAAACACTATTTACTCAATTAATCGATTATAAGCTCGATTTCTATGAAAAACATCCATATATGGGGAAATTGATGTAAAATATATCATTAAAAACACTACAAATTGACCCTGAACAACACCCCCACACTTAAACTTTTGCTCGTCCTCGAGTAAAACAAAACAAGAACATACCATCAAGAATCCACATAACCTGACACGAGATATAGTCAAAATCATGACAAGCTAGTATTCAGCAAATCGACCTCACTCGGTGATGTGTGTGCAGAACCTACTAAACTTCCACCGATCCTCTCTTGATATAATACATCAAGCACTAACAGTTATCCGATCAACTAAACGAAAACTTCATTCTATCTACAAAGACTTACCTAACAAAAACTAATTACCAAGAACATAGTAACTAACTCACAACTAAATTCCTTTGCTTAGTACCAAGAAAATACCTTTCGGTCTCTACTGGGTTTAGATCAACTTGACTTAGAATTCCAAAAACGCATTATATTTTATATTTCCTATCGTCGCGTCTCAAAAGTATAACACACTCCCTATATTAGAGGCGGTCACCCCGAGATCACTCAATCCCTCATTGTCCAAGGTAAACCACACTCCCCAATTGGGCAAGTATCCAAATGGACTCGAGGTGATAGTTACAAACAAAATTCCCATAAAGAAATTCTATTCATTTATTATTTATAGATATATATATTTTTATATTTTTCAAACTCTTTGGAAACTCTCGGTCAAATATATTTCTAACACATTCAAGACTCTCAAAGTTCTCAAGAACACTAAGGTACTGAGATTCTAACTGTGAGTATAGCACAAGTTCTTAACTTTCATTAATGCTAAATAAGTGTTATCTGTATCAAGAATTAACTTTCCTTTAACTAACCGGAAACTATTCTATATTTGGCTCTTCATCTAATAGGTTCGTGAAATGAAGTTCAAGTGAGTATCGACTTACTAAACCTATTCTCAGAACATGATATGACTACTGATAACAACTAAAGGTGCCAGATTATAAAACTAGCATGCCAGTGAAATGTTACTCAGGACTTAAACAAATTTTTTTGAAAATTTAGCACTTTTTTATAGAAGTATAACAGAAATTGAGCAAACGACTCATAGATACATATAAACCATCCTCTCCCCCACACTTAGATTGCAACTTGTCCTCAAGTTGTACAGAAATAAAGAAAAGGTAAGAGTACTTAGGCCGATTGGATCTTTGGCAGTGCGGAGGAACCAACAAGAACCAGGATTGCTTGCATAGCTCGATGAGCGTGGAGCATCACGGGACAAGCGAATACATCTTTAAAGTGCGCAATAGCTATCAAAAATATCCTGCAGACTTGATTAGTGCAAAAAGAGTCTACGGGGAAAAAGAAAAGATCACATATATAAAGCACATGGAAAAGGAGATATAGAGATATTTCAAATTTAAGCTCAACTAAAGATTGAATACTATACATGAAATACTACAAAGTCGTAGGCTAGGTGCAACTATATGAAAATATACTACAATGCAATCTACATGATATGCAATCCTAAAAATAAAATAAATAAAATAAATAAATTCGACAGGCTCAGTGAGCAAGTTGACCACGACAACTCTACGGTGACTACGGCCTATGCGAGAAAATAAAAGCGAGGTAGTATTACGAAACCGGCAGATTAACTACGCTCAAGAAAAATAAAAGAAAAATAGAAAAACAATGCAACTAGATGATATGCAGCTAAATGATATGCATCTGAATGATATGCAAAAATAAAAGAAAATAAAAGAAAGAAAACTAGCCCACTAATTAGCAACACGACATGTATATAATAAGCGTCTACCAAATAATGACGAGTTACGATAAGCAGCGGTATTGTTCATTACATGCAGTGTAGACGCGCTTTAAGACTCGTCAAAGGTGATAGCATTATGGAAACCAACAGTTAGCTATACTAAACAGATATAACTCATAAGGTTTCCATCGTAGCAACGGAAAACCGACAGTTACTACCCAAATGAGTTATAAAAATAACAAGGAAGCACATAAGTCTCAAAGCTTAAAAGATTCATCACATGATATGTAGCATACGGAAACCGACATTAGCTACTAACTAAAACACAAACAGTTATAGTATACGAGAACCGACAGTCACTATAACATGCCTAGATGAATCATATATAAGGAATTGATCAATTATCTAACATGGATTCATAGATGGAAAAATAAAATCACATAAGTTCAGGACATCTACGTAAAATGAAATAGCCACAGAAGCTCTAATGAAAGTAATCCAAGTTAAATTAAAGCATCAAGAAAAGCAGAACCTGGACCGCATTCGGACGAACGTTCAAAGGAAATCTCAAGATTGGGCGGGCGTTCCACTTTGAGGCGCACGCCGCCCGCTTGAAAACCGACCGGACGGGCGTTTAGAATTCTGAGACGCCGCCTCGATTCTTCAAATCGAGCGAGATTGAATATTCGGAACCTGGACGTCGCGTTCAACAAAGCAGACGGGCGTTCACCTGGATTTTTAGCCCTGGGCGCTCGTTCGACAAGTCAAACCGGCGTTCACTGCAGATTATGAAGCTGGACGGGCGTTCACTTACGGGACTTTCGTCCAAACAACGACTTTGCAAAGTAAAAAAAAAAAAAACACAGCAAACCCTAACTAATCATCATCAACACACACATACAACCCATGAGATAAATTTTAGTACAGAGCACACAAGGTTAAGATTAGATTATACTTCACGTTTCACGAATCGAGTAAAAAAGCGTTTTGCACATTCTTAACCCAACGGTCATCGAAACATGGCAAAAATAAAAACTCTCGATTTGTTAAGCGCTACTTTTATTGAAAAAAAAAAAAACGTAACAAAATCGAAATTAATTCAACCAAATTCAACAAAACACCGATTCCCGGCAGCGGCGCCACTTTTGTTGGGGAGATTTTGCATCATTAAAACAAAAGAAAATTTATAAAACCTATACTACCATGCAAAACTACCTCCTAACCGGCCGAATACCGGGTAGTTGCTAGTAAAGTTGGATAAATGCGGGTATCGATCCTCGAGGAATTGGGATGTTGAATCTAATTTCACTAATTCCTTTCAATTGTTACTTAGGAAAAGCGAATAAGCGAAAGAACAAATAAAATAAACGAAAGAGCAATTAAAATAAATCTAACCTCACGAAATAAAATAACACAACCTAAACTAAACTAAAGATACATGGGATCAAGCGATTGCACAAACCAAGTGATTTCAATCCTAGTTCATCTCATGATTTTAATTCAAATTGTGGTTTCACCTTTACACGAGATACAAATCCCTAATTCCTTAGTGAATTTAATCTCAAGCTATGGATTCCTAATTCCTTAGTGAGTCCAATTTATCAATCTCTCATCTTCCGAATGTTGAGATCGATTTACCAAACAAAACGAAGGTGTAGATTCAGGTTAACTCTCGTATTTTAGAATCTAACAACCTAGATAATTAACCAATTAATTTGTCATCATTAACGGCTAAAAATCCTATCTTTCTATGGTGATCTAACGTTACTCAACTCTTGTATGTTGTAAACTATCAATTAGTAAACAATCTTTCGATATGGTTCACCAAATAGCATCATAATCATAAAAAGATACAAAATCAATTAAAGATCACAAAAATAAATAAAGATTGAATAAATTAAAAACGAGATTAAACTCACATAGCTTATACAATGGTTGAGCACCATGAATCAACAAACGAACGAAAAACTACATCTAATCTAACCCCGGATCACCCGAGCACAAGGCTCGGGTGACCGATATGAGCTGCCAAATTGCCGCTCTTTGTGCTTGTGAGAATTGCGGCTGAATATTGTGTGTCATTAGGGTTTGGGGCTGCTGCTATTTATAATAAAATTAAGTCGGTTGCTACTGTTGATTTAGGTTAATTTGAAAGTAATGGATTTAGGAATGAAACTTCTAAAATTCATATCTTGAGTTGTAGACCTCCAAAATTATGATCCAAATGTCATAAAAAAGCTCTCGGAAAACTCTACAACTTTCATTAAGGACTATTCTTCAGAAAACGCCTTTTTGATTAGCCCGTCGTATTACGAGTATATTACGACATTTTCCAGTAGTTTCAGCAACAACATCCAAACATGTAACGCTCATATCTCGGGCCTCATAAGTCGTAATGAAGTGATTCAAAATCCTGTAGAATCATCTCTTCAAGCCCTACAAATCTTCTCTTGAGGTCGAGAGTCAAATCAGTGTATATCATATCAAGAACTGCATCGGAAGTTCGGCTGCTTGAAAGCTTCATTCCAAGCTTTATCTCCATCTTCCTTCCATTTCACTTCTCTTCCATGCAAAACCTCATCATTTGATCCTCTTGCATGCCAAAATATGTATCTATAACATAGGAAAATATACCAAAGTGTAACACAATCCCAAAATAACATAAAATCACAATTTAAGCACATAAATCGTTACATTTTGCAATTAACCTATTAAAAACACTATTTACTCAATTAATCGATTATAAGCTCGATTTCTATGAAAAACATCCATATACGGGGGAAATTGATGTAAAATATATCATTAAAAACACTACAAATTGACCCTGAACACTGGTCCAGAGCCTTATGTTGAGTTATCGGAGGAGAGATATAATATAAGTAGGATTTCTGATTTTGAATATTTATGTATCTCCTCTGAGGCATATTTTTAATTACTTGTTGATGTTTGTAGTGGCGAGTTTCACCGATATCATTCAGATAGCTGATGATGCTTCGCCTCCCAGGGGCCAGGATGCATCTGATCCTATGGTCAACCCAAATGTACCTGATCAGACTGCCAACTCTGTTGACACTCATCCAAATGAGCCTTCAATCGAAACATATCATGTTGATGATGATTCTGAGAATACCAACGACTACCAGATGGTCCCCCGTACTTCTCCCATGGAAACCATTGTTGAGACCAGCCGTCCTACAAAACGCATCAGGTCTCATGATCAGGCTGATAAAGGTGCTGGGGCTTCTGAGCAAGCCAATGAAGAAAGATATGATTGGAAAGAGTGGTCCAATCAGATTTGTCAAAATTTGTAAGCATATTCTCCCCGATATGTTAATCTTTCTTTTTTAGGTATTGTATAATGACTTTACTCCTTGTACTCTTTTTTAGGGTGCCAAACTAGGTAGGGAGGTCCTGTCCAGATTGAAGAATTCAGGAGAGTTGAAAAGAAGCTATCCAAATCTTTATCCGAATGGAAACAAAGTATGAAGATCTCTTTGAATACTTCCACAGTGAGAGAATTGCCTTATCGATCGGTTGTCGGTGAAGATGATGAGTGAAGACTAAGGATGCTGAATTCTAGACATATGTTGCTATTGCAAACCAAATCAGATCCAACCTAGAAAAGATGGTAGCTGATCTTGAGGTGGAGAGAGACAACTTGAAGAGCAAACTTCCTGAGCAGATTGCTAATGCCCTGGCTGATTACAAAAAATCTGACGAGCTAGCCGACAATATAAAGATGTTGTTTGCTCCGATTATTTGGTTCGGATACTCCTCAGCTATTGAAGATGTGAGGGCAACAGGTATTGATGTTGATGCTGCCAAACTTCACCATTCGGGTTGGAACAGGAAAGATGGGTCCCAGACTTATGAGGCCAGATTCAAGGAGTTTAGAGATGGAGTGGACTTGGTTTCCAAATATGGTAAAAAGCCTCCAACTGCTCAACCTGGCTCATCATCCCAATCTCAAGCTCATCTTAATTCAAATTAAAAGATGTTTAATTTGTTTTTTTCTTTCCATCCTGATCTTAAACATTGCAACTTTTGTTGTTATTGTTTTCAAAACTTTGTTGTTTTGCTATCGTTCTGTGTGGCCTTGAAACATTAGTGCCTTTGTGGCACCATTTCGTGCAATTTATATATCTTGAACTTTTGGTGCTTTTGTAGCACCATTCTGCATAATCTCTATACGTTGTTGTGTTTGTCTCTGTGCCTTTATACTCTGCTCCCCCAGTATGACATGTGATTTGTTTGTGAAGCACATGTCATACTTTTTTTTAAGACCTGACCTGAGATCTGACGATTTAAGACTTGATGTGAAGTCTTAAATGTTAGGTGTGATGCCCGAAAGACAATTTTTGTAATTGTTTTATTTAATAAATGAAATGATATTGTTATTCATATTTATTATTCTCATATTCACCGATGTGACAATAGTAATTACACTACAGAAAACCCTAAAGTATATCGTTTATGTAATCACTTAACTCAGTGTGTGGTATATACACGGGAGGATTGAGTTAGTGAAGATGTACTTAAAATACAATTAGCCCATAGTGAAGTTAATCGAGAGTATCGGGTCTCTCCTTTAACGTGCTATTAATGCGCCCAGAACACAATATGTGTGATTGTCTTATCCGGACTTTCGGTTAAGAGAACCTAGTGGGGCATTTATATATGATAGATATATCATATAGAAATTTGGACCGATTTGATTAGAGTTCACGATATAATTCCGTGTCGAAGTCTTATCAAATCAATGGATGATCATATTTATGGATATATCTTAATCCCGAGGTGATCACGATCAAGCGCTTGAATCGGTATGAGGTTTGACTTGACGGTTAAGGGTTACACCGAGTCCGTGGTCCGAATTACCCCATCTTGGCATTGTCTTTGGATTGAGTGAGTAGTACGTGTTATCACAGATACGGAATCCATTCCTTCCATTTATGGAAGTAGATAGACGATTCCACTTATTTGTTAATCCTAGAAAGCGATCGATCGCGAGTTCATATTACAATCGATTAGCTACGGTGAGTTATATGAATTAATTGGTCACTAGGGGTTAATGGTAAATAAGGATAAGAGGTTCTAAAAAGGGTTAACGGTAACTTCCCGATTTAGAATGAGCGATCTATGGAGGATTAATCCATCTGTAATGATTATATCAATGGACGCTTACTATTATTCTCGTGAGGAGATAAATATAATCTCATAATCGGAGGAGTGCGATCATGGGATTATGGTGGCATATTCTCGTGATTGATTTATCGAATATAATTATTCATTCGTAAGATAATTATTTATTTGATTTATCGATTTGGCGATTATTAGTCCATGGTCCCCGACGTGCCTCCTAATATAGCATAGCTATTCTCGGACGTCGAATCCTAATAATATTAATTTAGTTCTTATTGGACTTTATTAAAACGATATGTGAATTAATTGTTTAGTGAACTATTAAATTAGTTGGGCTAAATAATTAAATATGTGAAAAAGACATTTTTCATAATCTTGGCCCAATTATTGTGTAATGGCAAAATTAATATTGACTAGGTCAATGGTTGATGATTTGTGCCCCATGACTTATTTTTGGAACAAGAAATTATTTTCTTGTGTATTAATAAGACATGTGCATAAAATATTTATTGGATAAATATTTATGGAAAGAAATAAAGATAAATATTATTCTAGATTTGTTCTAGAATATTATGGGATTATCTTTTATTTAATAGGATTATTATAATTGATTTTGTATTAATTATTAAATCCTTGGAGGTTAAGTTTTACTCTCCTATATAAAGAGAGTTCTCCCAAACCTTTGGACACACAATATTTTCGAGTTCCACCTCTTAGAGAGGAGGAAGAATGTTTTCGGCCAAGAGGAGAAGGGAAAAATCTTGGAGATTTTTCCGGGTAGCATATCGGAAGGGTTCGAGTCGAGAATTCCTTCCACCGGGAGTTGCTTGGATCACACGTACGGAAGATCGTGGTGCTCTTCACATCTTCTTGCATACATCCTTTGCGGTTCTTCAACTTGGATTTTGAGATCCAAGAGGTATGTTCTACAACCCCCTTGTAGATATAGATCTAGTTATTTTATTACGTGTAATTTATAGATCTAGATCCTTAAAATCGCTTCCGTTGCGGATGATATTACTAACAGTGGTATCAGAGACCATGGTGATCTATATTTATACGTATAAAATATTAGATCTAGGAGTGGAAAACATGTAGTTTTTGTGTCCCAATTTTTTTAGGGGCCGATGCATATGTTTAATTTTTATGCTTATGAATGTCGTGGTTGAAGAGATGGATTGGGGTTGGCACTGTTTACCCGTTAGATCTATTGTAAACTCATATAAACGATGAAAATTCGTCCATATGAGTATAGGAAATTATGTAATTTTTTTATTGCAATTTTAATTTCGGAAAATAGATATGTTTAGTAGTTGTTTAGTTATTTCGTGTTTCCGTTGATCCAAGAGCCGTTGAAACGACGATCCTCCGGTCGAATCCAGATTGGAAGATGATGAACAATTCCACAAAATTTGGCGTTGATCGGAGTCCGTTTTGATATCCGTTCATTCGCAAAGAAAAAGCTGCATGCAGGTAAAAGCGCAGGATTCACGAAACCCTACCGTGACTTCCTCGAATTTCTGGGAGAGTTTGAACCGTTGAATCGCAAATCCAACTGGTCGGATCGATAAATATGGAGTTTTGATGTGGCATAAAAATTTCAGGTCGATCGTGTTTCATCTCGACTCCCGATCGGCTCTGGAAAGTAATCGATACGCTGCGATCGAGCGCGGATGCAACATCAAGATCGGCGGCTCATGAAGAAAATTGACAAGTCAAAACTCAGATCCAACTGTCCATATTGAAGCCCGAGGAATGAAGAACAGATCTGGAAAGTTTCGTCTCGATCCGAGTTCGTTTAGTTTCCGATCATCGAAGAATTTGAGCATTGCAGATTATGTTAGAAAGTAGTAAACCCTAGTTAGGGTTTGGTTATTTAATTTCTAATAGGTTAGATACGGGGGTACCAACAATCCATCTCGGTGTTTAAATTTTCCGCACTTTCTTTTTTATGTGTTTGATCATAAAATAGATATAAAATCGGAATTGCCATGACATGCATCATATCATAAATCCACTCCATGCATACATGTAGAATTTTAATTTTGGTAATTAAAATAGGCATGTATACAAACTCGCGTAATTAGTTGAAATTTAATTAATACGTGGTAATTAATTAATTTAGTAACTAATTAAAGATCCGAGGACGGTTTATGAAATCGTTAAGCCTTTTGGTGTGTGTTCTCGGTGAACCGCCTTAAAGCTCAAACGAGATCACGTTTTCGATTCGTAGTGTCTACGAGATTGAATGATGGTAAAAGAACAATAAATCTTGGATAAAAAAAAACGGTTCGCTTATAGGTTGGGTGGTCAACTGAGCTAGGCTCGACCGACTTAACCCTCCTAGTGTGATGTATGCACGGGGTCCGGCAAGACTAAGCCACACCGGTGAGCGGAGGGGTGATTCCTTCTTATCTCAATAAATTTTGTCTTGACCCGATTTCGTCCGACTATCACATATGTTCCAACGAATAGGGACGGGTAGGCTTGCCTACGTTACCGACACCATCGGAATCCTTGATTTGATGTGCTTTTATGTTAACATCAAAAGACGTGGTTAGTTAACCCACCACCACTTCCAAAATATTGAGAGGGAGAGCGGGGAGGCGACACCAACCCCACGGCCTCTACTATAGATACAAGTAAGTGAGAGAAGGGTGGCGCCGAGGCGCTTTGATTTCGTCCCCCTAAGGATGGTGTTCACCCTATCAACATTCATGGCTTGGTCTCCGAAAGGATAGGATTTACAGGTACTCGTCGGGTCACCGACCTATCCTAAGACGGCACACCTTCGGGGCGTACTAAGAGATCCGATATAGTAGGTCACACTCATAAAGGATATTTTTGATAATATCTAGGGTAAAGGAAGGTAATCAATGAATAAAGGGATGTTCGATTCTCGTGGGATGTCCGATTCTCACAAGTTATTCATTGATGAGATTGTCTCGATTTAACCGTCATCTCTTTGACCTACCCTAAGGCGCGACTTGAGATGCGAGGTTAAAACCTTGGAATGGTAGAGTAGACTTATTTTTAGTTTACAATTCCTAAAATAAAATAATATAGTAGTGTTAAACTTGAATTAATTTATGTCATTTTATTCTGAAGATTATCCCTTACTAAATTGCTTAAAAATTAATAATTGACTAGTATTGACTTCGTTAAAAAGTGGAAAGTAACTAGGACGTTGAACTAGTTAATCGATAATGCAATTATTTTTCGAAAGAGATATTTTCTCTTAAGCCTTTTAAAACCAGAGTGACATATAGGTATGTCACTAGTGTCATTCGTGTCAAACGGGAGACAAACTTAGGTGATTTCGGACTTTGAAATTCTTCTAGTGAATTTTAAGTGTGTAGTGATTACACGAGTAATTTTCTAATTGAAAAATCGGAAAATCATGAAGTGTTACTAGTTGGACGATATTTGGAATCGATGAACTAGTGGGAGCTTTATGATTTGTTGTTTTTCTAGAACATTAGAAAAGTGTAATCGACTACACACACGTGAATATTCTAATTGAAAACCGGAAAGTCATGGAATGTTGCTAGTTGGACGATATTTGGAATCGATGAACTAGTGGGAGTTCTATGATTTGTTGTTTTTCTGGAAACATTGGAACTATGTACGAAAGATTTTCTAATCGAGAAAATCGGAAAATCATAAAAATAAAGCATTGCTCGTTAGACGGTATTTGGAACCGATAAACTAGTGGGAGCTTTAATGTTATGATTTGTTGTTTTTTCTGGTATATTAGAAAATCCGAGAAGTCGACGAGTAAGTAACACTCGTAATAGACATCCCACGGTTCAAGAGTAGTGTCTACTCAAAAGAACCGCTTGTTCAAGACTGCTTTATTCATGGAAAGTCAAGAATGGGAGAATATGTCTAAAAGTGTTAGTCATCTAAACCGAGAAACTGTAAGGTGAACGAAAATTAATTAACTGAAAATCATAGGATAAGGACAGTGATTTTGGATCACCAACCTACGAATCCTTGGCGATTTTCTCAAGCTAAGTTCTTAGGAAGAACAAGGTAGCAGTGCATTTAACGATTAAAGGAGTAAACAACGGGCAGTTAATTTTAGCTAGAATAGTGGGAGTGATATAAGGAAATGAATCTCGGATTCAATCCTTGGATATCACGGAAAGTTTATTTTCCGTTTTAAGATTCGTTGGAACAACTGCATTTACCTTCTATTCGATAATTTGTTTGTCGTATAGAAAGTGAATATACCATTTATAGTACGAATCCAAGACTCGGACTTTTGTTTGATAGAGTCAAAACCACTTAGAACTGCTGAAATATGTATATAAAACACATCTTAAGAACTATTAAAAGCAATTGGTTTCTATATTTAGATAAACGCTTCTTCATATTCCATAGTTAGTGCATAGTCCCTAAAAGACAAGACTCAAGACGGCTCAGGGGTGATTCCTTTCTCCGACCTGTTATATTGTCTCAAAGGTTCAATGACTAAGTTTCTTTTCAATCGGGAAAGGATAATGGTTATAAAGAAGTAACATAGCTTGTTCATGACGACCTTCGGGGTCTGATGAAAGATACAAGCTAGAAGGAGCTTCCGAGTAGTGACTTATTGTCTGATAACTATTCAAACACTCCGGTAAGTTTATCCAAAATATTTTGAGGTTTCTCTGTTTTCAACAGAGATAGAGTATTCTATACTCAGAATAGGCCATTCATAGTCTTCGAGACTGATGCTCAGCCTGCCTCATTGTGACATGTTCTCACTAAGTGAGAAACCGTTAAATTGCCTTATATAGTTTTAAATGTGCAACAATACACTGCTTAACTCAGTAAAGATATTGGATGCGAAATAACGGTTTACATTGAAATATAAGACCAAGAAGTCTATCTAGAATATGCTTTGGAATTTACGGATAAGGTGTGGATTCGGTTCACCCCACTTCCATAAAAGCATTTAGCACACGGTGCTTGGAGGTATGACTAGGAATTTCGCGCATACGTTCGGTCAATGACCATTCGTGCTATATCTTTTAATCTATTGAGTATAAAGGTTAGATATAGGATTCTTGGAATCGGGAAGGGACAGTTATACTGTTGCGCCTTTCTGATAGAGTCTATGAACAGGAAAACCTTAAACCTTGAAGTACGTTTACTCAAGGTAGTTACTAACTGATTAAAATCAGACCACATCCAATATCGGTTGTTGGTGATAACACTAAATACTACTAAACTAGATCAGAATTTTGATCCACCCAGTAAGTATTGAGAGTATGGTTCATCCATTACCCATTACAGGTTCTGCGGACTTTGTAGTCTGAGGATCGATTGACCTATGGCTCTTTTGTGAGCAGTATAGGATTCTGATAATAGAGGTTGGTTTAATAGCCATAACCCTGCGTGAATGGAGTTTGGTACTCGATTCTGTTCATACTCTTGTAGAACCACCTGAGCGTCTCTCAGCCCAGTGGGAGTAATTGGATCTACACGGAAAAGAGTAGAATGAGTTCGGTATTGCATGATTTCGTTCAAAAGCGAGAAAATAGGGGTGATTCCTCGAGACTTTTCTTGCCAAACAAACGGAGTCTGGATTCATTCGAAGCAGAATGGTATTGACTTATGAACTTATGACGGGATGATCATCAGAAGGCTTATGTCCTTTGTGGATAAAAGCAAACCTCTCGGTCATTGGAAGTCATATATTTCTACAATATGTGGATTTGACCAGAATATTGATAAGTCTTTTGTAGACTGGATATCAATTTTAGTACAGTAGTGCATATATATATATTAGTGTTTGTGAAGGATAACACTGCACCAGTTGGAATCAACATGGGTGTGTTATCTGAAGTCACAATCTGACAATACCACAATTCTCTGCAATAGAGATTTGGACAACATTCTTAAGAGTTTGACTCGGTCGAATTCATTAGAATCAGTCACTGGTTTCCCATCCATCTTATTGGTTAAGATGATGCATCTGTGTATGCAACATTCAACGAGGAAGTTCTACCCTATGCCTCAGGAATGACTCTCTAAATCTTCGGATCAAGAGAAATGGGATAGATTCTCTTTCTAGTAAGAGATGGTCAGGTTATTGAACGTCAACTTTGATCGAATCATAGATTCGGCGGTTAACAAAGCAAGTTTAGTATGTCCTTTTTAGTATCTTGAGAGAACGAGGAATAATATCGTGATACACCGATTTTGACTTTAAGTCGATTGAGGATGATCGTTAAGTCGATATCGGTCTCGAGTGTTTACTCTTGTGTTGAAGCTATTGCTGGAGGAATCCAAAGAACGCCAACTCGACTTTAACTAGTTGGGTGATTAAGCGGCTTTTGTAGTAGCTAGAGGCGATATAGCTTAAGGTTTTCCTTTTCATATCTGGGAGTGATTCTAGATTTGGAAGCCGATACCACATCATTGTGCAAACGATGAAGGGGTAGCTTATAAGGATTTTCGAAATCACTAGAGGTCAAAAGCATATTGGGAAAGTACCACATGATTAGATGGACCGTAGCGTTTGATTCTACGGATCGTCTCGAGCCGACAACCCGACTAATCATTAAGACCCATGACATTTAGATGTAGGTGCTCCCCGAGTCACTGACCTATCCTACGACGGCATACTCGGAGTGTACTTTGGAATCTGAAATGGTTATGATATGCTTAGTGGGTACTAGAATACGGGATGAGTCTCCATTGCTTTAGAGCAAGTGGGAGATGTAGTTTGTTGTATTTTAAATAATAGGGTGTGCTCTAAAACAATTAATCACATGCTTTCGTGCAAGTGGGATATTGTTAGGTGTGATGCCGAAAGACAATTTTGTAATTGTTTTATTTAATAAATGAAATGATATTGTTATTCATATTTATTATTCTCATATTCACCGATGTGACAATAGTAATTACACTACTGAAAACCCTAAAGTATATCGTTTATGTAATCACTTAACTCGTGTATGGTATATATACGGGAGGATTGAGTTAGTGAAGATGTACTTAAAATACAATTAGCCCATAGTGAAGTTAATCGAGAGTATCGGGTCTCTCCTTTAACGTGCTATTAATGCGCCTGAACACAATATGTGTGATTGTCTTATCCGGACTTTCGGTTAAGAGAACCTAGTGGGGCATTTATATATGATAGATATATCATATATAAATTTGGACCGATTTGATTAGAGTTCACGATATAATTCCGTAATCGAGAAGTCTTATCGAATCAATGGATGATCATATTTATGGATATATCTTAATCACGAGGTGATCACGATCAAGCGCTTGAATCGATTATGAGGTTTGACTTGACGGTTAAGGATTACACCGAGTCTGCGTGGTCCGAATTACCCCATCTTGGCATTGTCTTTGGATTGAGTGAGTAGTACGTGTTATCACAGATCACGGAATCCATTCCTTCCATTTATGGAAGTAGATAAACGATTCCCTTATTTGTTAATCCTAGAAAGCGATCGATCGCGCGAGTTCATATTACACTGATTAGCTACCAGTGAGTTATATGAATTAATTGGTCACTAGGGGGTTAATGGTAAATAAGGATAAGAGGTTCTAAAAAGGGTTAACGGTAACTTCCCGATTTAGAATGAACAGTCTATGGAGGATTAATCCATCTGTAATGATTATATCAATGGACGCTTACTATTATTCTCGTGAGGAGATAAATATAATCTCATAATCGGAGGAGTGCAGTCATGGGATTATGGTGGCATATTCCTGTGATTGATTTATCGAATATAATTATTCTCGTTTCGTAAGATAATTATTTATTTGATTTATCGGAGTCTGCGATTATTAGTCCATGGTCCCCGACGTGCCTCCTAATATAGCATAGCTATTCTCGGACGTCGAATCCTAATAATATTAATTTAGTTCTTATTGGACTTTATTAAAACGATATGTGAATTAATTGTTTAGTGAACTATTAAATTAGTTGGGCTAAATAATTAAATATGTGAAAAAGACATTTTTCATAATCTTGGCCCAATTATTGTGTAATGGCAAAATTAATATTGACTAGGTCAATGGTTGATGATTTGTGCCCCATGACTTATTTTTGGAACAAGAAATTATTTTCTTTGTGTATTAATAAGACATATGCGATAAAATATTTATTGGATAAATATTTATGGAAAGAAATAAAGATAAATATTATTCTAGATTTGTTCTAGAATATTATGGGATTATCTTTTATTTAATAGGATTATTATAATTGATTTTGTATTAATTATTAAATCCTTGGAGGTTAAGTTTTACTCTCCTATATAAAGAGAGTTCTCCCAAACCTTTGGACACACAATATTTTCGAGTTCCACCTCTTAGAGAGGAGGAAGAATGTTTTCGGCCAAGAGGAGAAGGGAAAAATCTTGGAGATTTTTCCGGGTAGCATATCGGAAGGGTTCGAGTCGAGAATTCCTTCCACCGGGAGTTGCTTGGATCACACGTACGGAAGATCGTGGTGCTCTTCACATCTTCTTGCATACATCCTTTTGCGGTTCTTCAACTTGGATTTTGAGATCCAAGAGGTATGTTCTACAACCCCCTTGTAGATATAGATCTAGTTATTTTATTACGTGTAATTTATAGATCTAGATCCTTAAAATCGCTTCCGTTGCGGATGATATTACTAACATTAAATTGGCCTGATTTTTCAGACTTAGATGAATATTTCTCTTTTTAAGAGTCAATTGACCTGACCTGAGGTCTGATGATTTAAGACCTGACCTGAAGTCTTAAACTGGTCTGATTTTTCAGACTTAACGAATTTTTCTCTTTTTAAGAGTCAATTGACATGACCTGAGGTCTGATGATTTAAGACCCGACATGAAGTCTTAAACTGGTCTGATTTTTCAGACTTAGCGATTTTTTTCTCTTTTTAAGAGTTTAACAGCAGAATATATTACAGCCAACGCAATTTTGTTCAACATAATTCAAAGGTTCAATACATAATAAACTAGTAGGATACTAAAATAATGATTACTTGCCTTAAACATAAAATTTCTTGATTAATCTGCGTTCCAACTTACGGGGCAGATCTTTCTCGCACTATCACCAATTGATAAGTTCTCTTTCCATGTACTTTAATGATCTCGATAAGGTCCTTCCGATTAGGACTTAACTTTCTCGCTTGGTTCTTGCCTCACGACTTCGTTCTACGCAAAACCGGATCCCTAACTTTAAAGTAACATTGCTTGACCTTTGAGTTATAATATCGTGATACTTGTTGCTTGTATTTAGCCATTGAGATCAAGGTAACATCCCTTTTCTCCTCCAAGTCGTCTTTAGCATGCCTCATTTCTTCTTCTTCTGGGTCCGCTTTCGTCATGTGTAGAGCCGTTCGGGAGATGGCAATCCAATTTCCACTTTGGTATGATGACTTCACATCCATATGCTAATGAACGGTGTTTCTTGGGTTGATGTGTTTGGCGTAGTCCTGTATGACCATAGGATATTTGGTAGATGTTCTACCCAATGCTTTCCTTCGTGTTCTAGTCTTTTCTTGAGACCACCTTAATTTCTTTGTTGGTCTGTTCCACTGGCCATTGGCTTGTGGGTGTCCAACGGATGTGAAGTGTTGAGTTATGCCCAAGTCAAAGACACCATTCCTTGACTCCTTTGTCTTCAAATTGAGTTCCCTTGTTGGAAATTAAGACCTTGGGTATCCCGTATCTACATACTATATTCTTCCACAAGAACTTTTGGATCTGTTTGGCTATGATAGTAGTTAATGCTTCAGCCTCTACCCACTTAGTGAAATAGTCAACAGCCACTACTAGGAACTGGTAACTCCCTGGTGCTTTAGGCAATGGTCCCACCAGATCTACACCCCACTGATCGAAAGGCCACGCAGAGATAACTGGGGTTAGATTTACAGATGGCTGATAGGATAAGTTACCATGAACCTGACATGACCTGTATGCCAAGACCAACTCCTCTGCGTCCTGTAGCATCTTAGGCCAATAATAGCCAAATAACCTGCACTTCCGAGCTAAAGCTCTTGACCCCATATGGCTTCCACAGATTCCCAAATGAATTTCTCTTAATAGGTAATTGCCTTCTTCAATAGTGACACAACGCAACCAAGGGGATATAAAGGATTTTCTATATAAGATATCATTGAATAGGGTATACTTATCAGATAAACGCTGGATTTTACGACCTTGCCCTTTATCTTCTGGTAACTGTCTGTCTTTCAGATATGCTACGATGGGATCCATCCATGTTTCCCTCTGTGTAATCGGTTGTACCTCAGATGCTTCATAGTTAGTTGCGCTGATTTAACTGCTCGATCAAAACCTTCTTGTCTGATAAAAAATTGGAAGCTAACTTGGACAGAGCATCTGCTCGGGTATTCTCGCGATCTGGAGACCTGCTCCACCGGAATTTTTTGAAATTGATTTATCTTATTTGGGCCGAGAGATAGGTATTTTTCATAGGTTCCTCATTCGCTTCATATTCTCTCTCTGATGGTTTACTACCAGTTGAGAATCACTTTGTAGACCTTAGTCTCGCTTTGCACTCCCAATTTTAGAGCTAAACTCAAGCCCGTAATCAATGCTTCATATTCCGCCTCGTTATTGGTTGCGTGAAAGTTAAAGTGTAAAGCATAAGGAAATTCTTCACTTGATGGGTGACAAGGAGGAGACTGCTCCTCGATCCGCTCTACTAGATTCCCTATCAACGAACGACTTCCATCGACACGAGTCCTTTGGACATATCGTTGATCAATAGAAATGGATTCTTCTTACGCTAAAAAGTCTGCCAATGCCTGAGCTTTTATAGCCGTTCTTGGTCTGTATTCCAAATCATAACATGCCAATTCAACAACCCATTTGGCTAGACGACCTGAAGTATCTGGCCTGCTCAATATTTGCTTTAAAGGTTGATTAGTTAAGACAATGATTTGGATGGCTTTGAAAGTAAGATCTTAACTTCACGGACGCATGGACTAATGCTAGGACTAACTTTTTCGCATCTGAATATCTCACCTCAGGTCCATGCAAAGCCTTTCTTGTGTAATACACGCGCTAACCGAGGCGTTCCTATTGCTCACGACCAAAGCAAATAATGATGGCTTCATCACAGACTGATAGATAAAGGTACAAAACCTCTCCTTCTTGAGGAGATGTCAGAGTTGGCAATTCCAACAGATACTTCTTCAATTCATCGAAAGCTTCTTGACAATCTGGCCCCCATTGAAACGGGGTAGCTTTCCTTAAGATCTTAAAGAAAGGCAATGCACGCTGTGCTGATCGTGAAAGGAATCTATGCCCGTCAATCTTTGAACTTCTTTGATGTTAGTAGGTGGTGGCATCATTTTTAAGGCATTCAATTTGTCTGGATTCGCTCTAATCCCTTCCTTCGAGATCATGTATCCCAGAAATTTTCCAGATCTGACACCAAATGTGCACTTCTTTGGGTTCAGTTTCATCTTCGTGCTTTGAAGTACCTCACACACTTCCTTCACATCGTGTAAATATTGATCTAAAGACCGCTTTTGATCGATGAAGTCATCCACGTAAACCTCTATGGATCCGCCTATCTGAGTGTTGAAAATTCGATTGACTGCCCTTTGGTAAGTGGCACCTGCATTTTTCAATCCAAATGGCATGGTCACATAGTAGTACGTACCAAATTCAGTTATGAAGGCTATTTTTTCTGCATCTTTAGGGTCCATAAAGATTTGATGGTATCCTTTATAAGCGTCTATGAACCCAAAAATTTCAAATCCCACAGTTGAGTCCACTAGCCTGTCAATTCGAGGTGATGTGTAACTGTCTTTGGGGCAGGCTTTGTTCATATCCGTAAAATCTACACACATTCTCCAGGACCCATCTGATTTCTTCACCAACACTGGATTGGCCAACCATTCTGAATATATCACCTCTTTGATGATTCCTGCTTGTTTGAGTTTAGCCACCTCCTGTTCTATAACCGAAATTCATTCTGGTGCAAAATGTCGCTTCTTTTGACGAATTGAGGGCCTGTTTGGATCCACGTTTAAGCTATGGACTATCAGCTCTGGTATATCATATGTTTTCCACGCAAAGACATTCTTGTACTCTTTAAGCAGATCGGTTAAAGCCCTCTTGTATGGGTCTTGAATCCAAGATCCGATCGTCGACCATCGAATCGATCCTTGTTCATTGACTCGAAGCGCCTCGGTCTCGATCTCTGAGATATCCAGTCTTGTCCTCATCTCATCAATAATTCCTCCAAAGTTACCTGTTGAACAAATTGTTTTTCATCAACTACGATGTGTAATGACTCCTGGCTATTTCCACATCTCCTTTAATTTCAACTGATCCATAATTGACTGGAAACTTCATGCTGTTATGGGTTGGGAGATAACTGCTCGCAGATCGATGATTGCTGGTCTTCCCATGATAACGTTATAAGCCGAGGGTGCCTTAACCACAATGTAGTTTACCATTAGGGTCCTGCCCTTAGGCAACTTACCATAGGTTGTAGGTAATGTGATCATGCCTATAGGATGGATAGGTGGGCCTGTGAATCCAAATAGAGTGGTGGATACTGGAGTTAAGCTTGAATCCTTCAACTTCATAGCCTGAAATGCCCTGTAATACATGATGTTGTTGAAGACTTCTGTATCAACAAAAATCCTTTTTACCCAATTCTTGCTGATGACGGCTTCAATAACCGACCGCCTTCATTGTTAATGACCGGTGGTAGTGGGTCCTCCGGTCCATACCTTACTTCCACGATACCTTCGCCGCCATACAAGAAGTCCGATCGTGATCCATCTGATCTGCTATCTTCACCTCCTTTTCCTGATCTGTCCTCCTAGGACCTCCCATAATCGTGTTGATAGTATTTATTGGACGGTTATCGATCTGACCGTGCAGATCTGGGGATGGGTTTCTAGGTTTTCTCTGTTCATTATTCCTATTTCTCTCATTCTGATGATTTCCTCTCTTGAATTCTCTGCGTCCTCTGGGCTCTTCATTGCGAGACCTATCAACCACTTCATCAAGTCTTCTTTCCATGACTGTTGCATCGATGTCCCTGATCAATTCTCTGCACGCCTTCATGTCATGACCTACATCCTGGTGGAATCTGCAGAATTTGGTCTAATCTCTCTTTTCTCTGGGTCCTTTAATAGGGAATGGGGTTCTCGCTATGCCTTTACGTTCCATGATAGCCAGAACCTGTTCCCGTGATATATTCAACGGTATTAAGTCTCTGTCCTGTAGGGCACCTCTTTTGCCGAATCTGTCTGTTATAGGTGCCTGAACCCTATCCCAAACCGATTTACGCTTCTTGTCAGTTTTCTCTTCTACCTTGCCTTTTCTGTGATCTCCTTTCTCCAATTCACGCTTGGCACAATTAGCTTCTTCACCTTGACAATGCTTGAAGGCAATCGCCAAACATTCCTCCATGGTTCTGGGATTTTTTCCATTTAATTTTGCATGTAACCTGCCCTCTTGTAGTCCTGCTACGAACGAGGCTACCAAAAATCGATCATCTACATCAGCCTCCTGGATTGACTCAGCATTGAATCTTTTGATGAATTGTAAAACCGTTTCATCGGACTTTTGCTTAATGGTGAGCAAATGAGTGATGTTTCTATGAAACGGACTTTTTCTTAATGGTGAGCATATGTGCTATATATTGATGCATTCTTAATAGAAGTGCTGGGAAGGCCTTGCACTTCATCTCGTCTGGAGCGTTGTATAAATGCATATGTGCTATATATTGATGCATATGATCATAAGGATCTTTTGTTCCATCATAGGGGCTAATCTTTGGTATCTTAAATCCTCTGGGACACGGATAGGCATCAATGTGCTCTACAAACGGTGAAGTTAAATTGAACTCGTCTTCCTCATCCTCCAACATGGCATCCAATTCAGCTCTGGTTGCATCATTTGCTTGACGAGTTCTGCTTTTAACCACCCGACAACTGGACTCCGCAACTTCCTTATGACCATCCTTTTCTTATGATGATGGTCGTTCTTCTTCTCCAAGATTTCCTTCTTTCTCCTTTCCTTTTCTTACACTTTCAAACAGGACCTGAAAATCAGCATCCCCCATTGTCTTCAAAGCATCTACTAAGAGTTGTTTCGCCAAATCGTGAGTATTTGGCTGATCCTCTGGTTGTTTTTCAAGATTATACTCTTGATCTTGATTCAGATTGTCTGGATCGTGTGAGGAACCTGCCAGATATTTTCCTTGTTGATTTTTTTTCGATTTCATGTCAACTACTCCGTTAATCTACTGCTAGAAACAAAAAGTACCCACCTTCTAGCGGCAATGATCGAACTTGGGATGAAATGTACCGAAAGCCTGAATGATCCTTCTTGCTCTAGGATCAAAGATAGAGTAGTTTTTTGTTATGGACTGAACTTAGGGAAAATAAGCTTCCTACGTATCCAAATATATATTTGGAATCAAGTCCAACCGTAGTTCGAGCGGTTATCCGTCATAGTGGTGTTAGTGGGTGGTTATGTAATCCACCCACGTCTCATGCAAGTATATAACTACTCTTTCCTGTATATGCGTTCTTCTGGCCTAGGACTCGCCTCTGGTCCGACCGCTGTTCTTTCGACCAGGACCCGCCTACAGTCCGACCCTTTTTTCTTACGACCAGAGGACCCGCCTGGTCTAATCTTGGTCTAAGCCGTTTTCTGGTTGAGGAGCCTTCTGGGGGTTGCCCCATATTTAGGACCTAATATTTCCTCTGACCAGGGATCTTTTCTAACTGCATGGTCTATGTGGTCGTATTGACTTCCAGATCAGATATCGCCCTATTCGATTCTCACTGGTCCGTTCAAAGATATACTTGACACGTGGACACATTCGGGTCACCCCCAATCACACCACGAAAAGAAGATCATCATATAATTTTCTTCGATTGATTCGCGAGGTAATTTGTTATCTTCCAATTACCCTTCAATCCTGTTTTACTCATTTTGGTATTTTTGAATTCTATGAGACGAGTAGGATTTCTATGGACAAATCGTAGAATTGTTAGCTTAGTTATGTTCATTGACATTACTTGATCAATAAAATTATACTACCTAAAATCCCAAAATCTAAGTCATGTTGGGTGTTTTACGTAGATTAAGCGGTTAAATGACATAAATTTTAAGAGAAATGGCTAAATTATCATTCGACTATTATTAATAAAATGGTTATAAAGTATTGAAAAATAGTTGAATTATTAATAAATTAAAGATAAGACAGAAAATATAATTGATAATGTAAAATGACTTATATTTTAAGACAAACAAAAAGATATGGGGTGATTTATATTTTAGGACGGGGTTATTATGTTCATGTAGGAAAATTCATAGGTCACTTGTACGACTTTTAAGTTTTAAAGGCCAAAATTTGAGGTAAAGGTTATTCCATCAAAGGGTTAATTTCAAATATTTTTAAAAAGAACCTCTAATTTTATTGGTAAAAGGAAAAATTACAAGGCCCATGTCACCCATGGCCTCCTCAGCTTTAAATATATCATCAATGTGCTACCTGGTTCCTTAAAATCTCTGTCCATAAAAGTCAATGTGGGAAAAACCAGATGCATTTTTCTGTTTTATTAGATTTTTTTCGAATTAGTTATATTGTAATGTCATTTCAAACATATTCTTTTTTTTCTTCTTTATATCTTAGTTACCAATATTGGTAACTAATATTATAATGCTAAGAAAAGAGTATGAGATTAGACACATTGGAAAAATAAAAACAAAGACAAAAAGGTGTAATGGTCACCAATAAACTGAGCCAAAATACAAAGTACCTATATCCAGGGGCGGCGCCACCTTTCGGATAAAAGGGTCACCTGACCCAAAAAAAAAAAAAAAAAAAAAAAAATCCTCTCTCAGTATATTATACACAATTTAAAATTTTTATACACTAATATCTAGCTATTGACCTGCTAAAATTTTCAAATATTTACCTTTGACCTATAATTATACATATATTTTTTATGTAATGTATTAAAATTTTGTAATACGGTATGCCGGTCTCGATCCCTGACCCGTGTCACACAATTCCTGAATCCGCTCTGCTTATATCAGTAGACTCAAAAATAGATACTAAAACCAAAAAACTAATGACCACAACTTCCATGTGGGGAGAAATTCAAAAGGCCTCTACTGTCACAGCAAAAAAACACAGCCCAATATTTGCAAATGCAACCAAAAAAGCAGCAGCGAAAGAGCCAAAAAAAAGCCCAATGTCTTTTCTCGTTTTTAGCCGAACTCCCGATTTCTTTAAGGAAGAGATCTAGAGCTTGTACCAAGTCGAGAGAAAATCTGCCCATTGCCATTATGAAGAACAGTTGGATTGCACCAAACATCCCCTCAAAAACATCATGTCTTATCAGAATCTTGGCTCTCAACACAAGGTTCTTATATCAAATCTTCAATCGGAAAATGTTCCTACCGGTCTGCATGAAGCCATTCAGGATGAGAAATGGTTAACATCTATGAAAGAGGAAATGTCTGCTCTTGAGAAGATCAAGACGTGGAATCTAGTTCACAACAGAATAAAGGATCAAACTTGTTGTCTAAAAATCAAAAGGAAGATATTTCTATTAAGATCAAACGCTTTGTACTAAAACCAAATTGTAGCAATAAATGTGCTACTATATTTCCTTATACCATACATTTTAACAATTTCAACAATCACCATGAAAATAAAATCATCATATACTTTTCTTCGATTGATTCGCGAGGTAATTTGTTATCTTCCAATTACCCTTCAATCCCGTTTTACTCATTTTGGTATTTTTGAAATTCATGAGACGAGTGGGATTTCTATGGACTAATCGTAGAATTGTTAGCTTAGTTATGTTCATTGACTTTACTTGATCAATAAAATTATAGTACCTCCGTCCCAAAATCTAAGTCATTTTGGGTGTTTTAAATGAGATTAAGAAAGCGGTTAAATGACATAAATTTTAAGAAGAAATGACTAAAATATCCTTCGACTATCATTAATAAATTGGTTATAAAAGTATTGAAAAATAGTTGAATTATTAATAAATTAAAGATAAGACAGAAAATATAAATGCTAATGTAGATAACTTATATTTTAAGACAAATAAAAAGATATGGGGTGACATATATTTTAGGACGGGGTTACTATGTTCTTGTAGGAAAATTCATAGGTCACTTGTACGACTTTTAAGTTTTAAAGGCCAAAATTTGGGGTAAAGGGTTATTCAATCAAAGGGTTAATAAAAGTCAATGTGGCATCCGGTTTTTCCCACATTGACTTTAGAAAATAGCCCGATGGCATGTTAGCCTCTGACTTCAGATAACACACCCATGTTGTTTCTAATAGTTTCGGTGTTACCATTCACAAACACTAATCTACATACTACATTACTAATATTGATGCCCAGTCTACGAAAGACTTATCAACATGTTGGTCAAGTCCACATAAAAAAAATATGACTTTGAAATGACATAGAGGTTTGCTTTAATCCCCAAAGGATATAAGCTATGGCAGGCATCCTGCCAAAGGTTTTTCTGAATAAATTAAGATACCGTTAGTCTCGCAAAAAGGTCTTAGTGAATCACCCCTATTTTCTACTTTGTAACGAATCTGTCATTTGTTCTTAGCTAAAACCATTCTGTTCTGAATGAGTTCAGATTCCGTTGTTCGGCAAGGAAGTCTTAGGGAATCACCCTTATTTCCCGCTTTCTGACGAAATCAAGCAAGACTGAGTGGTAAAAGAGATCACGGTCTGGTTAACTCTCTACCTTTTAGGGAATCACCCCTAAATTACTCAGCTTTGCGTTGAAAGTTAAACTTCCTATTCATTCGACTCTTCTCCTTGTAGTTCCAATTACTCCCACTGGGCCTGAGATACTCAGGTGGTTCTACAAGAGTTTCAACAGAACTGGAGTATCAAACTCCATTCACAGGGTTATGGCTTTTAAACCAACCTCTATGATCAGGATCCTATACAGCCCACGAAGGACTATAGGTCATCAATCTACCCTATAGACCGTAAGGTCCCGTAATGGGTAATGGACAAACCATACTCCCACTACGTTCGGGGTGGATTGATATACTGATCTAGTTTAGTAGTTTTTATTAGTGTTATCACCAACTGCCGGTGTTGGATGTGGACTGAACAAACCAGTTAGTAACATCTTGAGTTAAATACTTCAAGATCCAAAGCTGTGATTTATAGACTCTATCAGACCGAGTTTGACATTATAATCGTCATTCTCTGATTTTTCGAGTTTTATAATCAACCTTTACTCAATGTATTAAGATATTTCACGCTCTGAACGTGTACGCAAAATTTCCAGTCCTACCTTCAAGCACTAAGTGCTAAATGTCTATATTTGCGGAAGTGGGGTGAACCGAATTCACTCCGTATCCACAAATGTGAAGGCATCTTCTAGTTAGACTTCTCGGTTCCACATGATAATGTAAGCCGTTATTATTGCAACTAATATCTTAAATGAGTTAAGCAGTGTATCGTAGCACATCAATAACTATATAAGGCAAATTTATGGTATATCCCTTAGTGAAAACATTCCACTGGGAGGTAGGCCGAGCATCAGTCCCGAAGACTATAAAGGCTATACTTGAGTATGGAATACCCTATCTCTCTAGTGAAATCGGAGATTCCTCCTAATATTTTGGATAAACTTATTGGAGTTTTGAGTAGTTGTCGACTAGATGTCACTACTTGAAAAAGCTCCTACTAGCTTGTATCTTTCATATGACCCGAAGGTCGATATGAACAAGCTATAAACTTCTTTAAATCTATTACCCTTTCCCGATTGAAAGGAAACTTAGGCATTGTTCCTTTGAGACATGGTTCCTTTGGTAGGAGATAGGAATCACCCTAAGCCGGTCTGCTTGAGATCTTGTCGTTAGGGAATATGCCCTAATTAATAGTATATAAAGAAGTGTTTATCTAAATACGGAAACCATTTGCGTTTATATTGTTTAAGATGTGTTACATATACCTATTCAGCATTTCTTAGTGGTTCTGAATTTATCAAAAGTCCGAGTCTTGGGTTCGTGCTACGAATGTTATATTCATCGTCAATAAGACAAACAAATTATCCTATTGAAAATGAATACGTTCGTTCCAACGAATCCGAAAACATAAAATGAATTTTCTGTGATACTCAAGAATTGAATCCGAGATTCATTTCCTTATGTCACTTCCACTAGTCTATCTGAAATAATTGCCCGTTGTCTATTTTATTTATCGTTTAATGCAAAGCTACCTAGTTCTTCCAAAGAACTCAGCTTTTGAGAAAATTGCTAAGGATGCATTGGTCAGTGATCCGAAATCACTTTCCTTATCCTCTAATTTCCAATTTATTAATTTTCCGGTTTAGCCTTAAAACTACTTAGTTTAAATGACTAACACGTATAAACATTCTTTCCCATTCTCGACTTTCCTTAAATGGAAACAGTCTTGAACTAGCAGTTCGTTGAGTAGACACTACTCTTGAACTGTGGGATGTCTAATGATAGTGATACTAGCTTAGACTATTCGATTTTTCTAATTGACAAATCATAAGAGCAAAGCTCCTACTAGTTTATTGTTTAGGGCCAAATTATAGTGATTTTTATATATATATTTTATATCAAATTCCCCTATATATTGATTATTTTCATAGGAATCGAGCTTATAATTGATTAATTGAGTAAATGAGGTTTTTAATGGTTAAATATGAAAATGTAACAAATTATGTGCTTAAAGTATGATTTTATGTTATTTTGGAATTGTGTTATGTTTTGGTATGTTTTCCTATTGTTGTAGATACTCAATTATGTTGGAAAAGGTGATCCTAAAGAGCCAATTTCGAGTTGAAGAGGATCAATCACATTTATGGAAGATTAAAAGAGATAAGGAAAGAAATAAATCAAGATAAAGATGGAAATATCAAGATTTCGACAGTGGACTGTGGCGTCCAAATAAGTCAGACGAGCGTCCAAGACCAAGGCGGGCGTCTGAAAAAGCTAAACCAGCGTCGAATCGTAATTCACATACAGAGAGTTCAGACGCTATCTAGACGAGCGTCCAACCCCCCATTCGAGAAAGTGGACGGGCGCCCATAAAAGCGAACGACAGCCTCGATGGCCGACATACTTCAAACCGACTTAAACTTCTATATAAACAGCCATCGCCCCAACCCTAAAGATATCCATATTTTTCTCCACATCAAAAAGAGAGCTCAGCCGCATCTTGGAGAATTGAAGGCCGGTCACCCGAGCCTTGTGCTCGGGTGAACCGAGGTTAGATTAGGAGTAGATTAGTTCGTTTTTTCTTTTCCGTTTCATGGATCAATCCTTGTCCAATACTATGTGAGTTTGTTTTCAATTTATTTAATTCCAGTTTTATTTCATGATCTTGGTTCTTTTTGTATCTTTTCTATGTTTACGATGCCATGAATTTGAATTGAAAGATTCGTTTTCTATTGATGTTCATAAAACGAAAGTTGCATAAACCATAGATCACCATAGAAAGATAGGATCTTTAGCCGTTAATGATGACAAGTTAATCGGTTATTGATCTAGGTTGTTAGGTTCTTTAAAAACGAGAGTTAATTGAATCTACACCCGAGTTTTGTTTGGTAAATCAGTCTCAACATTCGAAAGATGAGAGATAGATAATTGAATTCACTACGAAAGTAGGCTTTCATAGATTGAGAGATAAGTTCACTAAGAGATTAGGGATTTGTGTCTCGTGAAAAGGTGAAACCACAAACTGAATTAGAATCATGAGATTAACTAGAATTGAAATCACTTAGGTTTGTACTTTGGTTGTTCCCATGTCCCTTAGTCTAGATTTATTTTGATTGTTCTTTTATGTTTTTCTGTTTTTATGTTTTTGCTTTTCGTTTTTAGAGTAGCAATTGGTAGGATTAATAAGATTAGATTGAACATACCTTTTCCCTATGGATCGACCCCTTACTCATTACGCTTTACTAGCAACTACCCGATATTTGGTCGGTTAGGAGTTAGTTTGCATGTTAAGTATAGGGTTATAAATTTTCTTTTGTTATTGATGCAAAATCTTCCCAACAAAAGTGGCGCCGTTGCCGGGGAATAGGTGTCATGTTGAATCTGATCTTGTTATTTTTCGATTTTGTTACAATCTATTTTTTTTCAATAAAAGTAGCGTTTAATAGATTGAGAGTTTTTATTTTGCCGTGTTTCGATGACCGTTAGGTTAAGAATGTGCAAAAGTTTTTACTCAACTTGTTTTACGTGAAGTTTATATGTTTATGTGTAACCTAATCTAATCCCGTGCTTAATTTGATAAAATTTCTTTGTCTTTGTGATCTCGTGTTCTTTGTGTTGTGTTCATAAGTATTTAGGTTTTCTTTGTGTTTTCCTGCTTATCTGCGTGCATATTTGTTGTGTGGACGGCGCCCATGGTGCGTGAACGCCCGCCCGCCCGCACTAACGTCGCGAGTAAACGAGCGTTTGGAATTGTTGGACGTTCGTCCGTTCGAATTTTCAATCGACCGATTTTGAGAATCAGACGGCGTCTGATATACGAACGCCCGTCCAGGTGTTTTTCAAGGGCAAGCGAGCGTTTGTTTGTTGAACGCTCGTCCAGGGCTACAATTTCCATTGAACGCCCGTCTGTTGTCTTGAAACATGATTCGAGTTCCCAGTTTTTCTTGATCTTGTTTTTAATGCTTTTATTTAGTATGGATTCTTTGTCATTAGAGCTTACGTGGTCATTTATGTTTACATAGATGTCACGAACTTATAAGTTTTACCTTTCCATCTATGAATCCATGTTAAATAAGCGATTAATTTTTATATGCATGATTCATCTATGCAAGTTATAGTGACTGTCGGTTCTCGTAAGCTATAACTGTTCTTATAGTTAATTAGTAGCTAATGTCGGTTCCCGTATGCTACATATCGTTATGATGAATCTTTTAAGCTTTTAAGACTTACGTGCTTCCCGTGTTTTTATAGTTCATATGGGTAGCTACTGTCGGTTTTCCGTGTGCTACGTCCTTTTCCATATGAGTTATATCTGTTTAGTATAGCTAACTGTTGGTTTCCATAATGCTATCACCTTTGATGAGTCTTAAGGCGCGTCTACATTGCATGTAATGAACAGCACTGTCGTTTATCGTAACCTGTCATTATTTGGTAGACGTTTATTTTATATATGTCGTGTTGCTAATGAGTGGGCTAGTTTTCTTTCTTTTATTTTCTTTTATTTTTGCATATCATATAGATGCATATCATTTAGTTGCATGTCATCCAGTTGCATTGTTTTTCTATTTTTCTTTTATTTTTCTTGAGCGTAGTTAACTGTCGGATTCCGTAATACTACCTCGTTTTTTTTTATGATGGTTACTGTTGGTTTTCCATATGCCATCATTATTCTATTATTGCATATCATGTAGGCTGCATTGTAGTATATTTTCATATAGTTGCACCTAGCCTACGAGTTTGTGATATTTTCATGTATATGTATTCCATCTTTATTTGAGCATAATTTGCATATCTCTATAAATTCTTTTCCTTATGTGCTTTATTTGTATAAGTCTAATCTTTTCCCCGTAGACTCTTTTTGCACTGATCAAGTCTGCAGGATACTTTCTATAGCGATTGTGCACTTTCACGATGAATTCTATGCAAGCAATTTTGGTTTTTACCTATCTTTCCGGAATTGCCCAGCATCCAATCAGCTAAGTTCTCTAATTTATTATTTCTGTACAACTTGAGGACAAGTTGCAATCTAAGTGTGGGGGAGGGGATAGATGATTTATGTATCTACTTTCATTTGCTCATATTAGTTATAATTTTCTATGAAAAGTGCTTAATTTTCAAATTTTTTGTTTTGTCCCGAGTAGACAAAGGCATATCTTTGCTTGAGTTTATATCATTTTTGCTATATTCTGTATATTTAGTAATTTTAGTTGTTTCACCCGACACTCTTTTTCACATGCCATAGTAAATGATGAGCTAAATGTTGAAAGCCTACCCCATTTTGGTTGGAGATTTTTGATGATTATAGCATGTTTCTTTGCTTATGTACAATTCTTGAAAAGTTTAGTAGTTTGTATTTTAGAGTTAAAGTATGACATACTGTGAATATCTGTAAGTTTGAATGTGATAAGTGAAACGTGATTAAGTCTTTGCAATAGTAATAAATTGTTTACTTGAGGTGTTATGCTCATTGAGTGCGTGCTACTAGAAAATAATCTTTTCCTTTGCCAATTTGTAAATCTCTAAGTAAACATAATTGTAATTGTGTGTGTCGGAAGTCGGGTCGATGATTTGGGTGAGGTAGGGTGTACCACGTATGTCCTATTCCACTATGATGACCAAAGCTCACGACGGTCGGTTTATATTTGCCTTATGATTGGAGTAAGGTAGGGATTATCTTGAAATGTCCTATTCGCTATGAGGGCAAAAGCTTATTACGATGTGTGTTAGAAAAATGTGAAAAAGTGAAAATATTGAAATATATTATTATGAATAAGTAAGGACTTAGTTATCGTTAATCTTATACCCAGTATAAACCTGAAAGATATGTTGTAGGGATTATCCTCTGAGTCTGTCAGAAATGTTTTAGATATTCTCTACTATTTCTTTTTGGGATATGTATGTTTTGTAAAGTGCCTGTTATAGTTTTTGAATATTTCGAACTTAGATGGGAAACCGGGCTAGTTTTGGTTTGAATAACTTTCAAATTGTGGAACTTAGTGGAAGTTTATTATGGCTATGCACACACTCACTTGGGTGAACTTCTAAGTTAATAAATATGCTTCATATTTGCATAGATGTTTATTTATCTCGAGTTTGATTATGTTTTGTTTTGCTCGGGGACGAGCAAAAAGATAAGTGTGGGGGTGTTGTTTAGGGCCAAATTATAGTGATTTTTATATATATATTTTATATCAAATTCCCCTATATATTGATTATTTTCATAGGAATCGAGCTTATAATTGATTAATTGAGTAAATGAGGTTTTTAATGGTTAAATATGAAAATGTAACAAATTATGTGCTTAAAGTATGATTTTATGTTATTTTGGAATTGTGTTATGTTTTGGTATGTTTTCCTATTGTTGTAGATACTCAATTATGTTGGAAAAGGTGATCTAAAGAGCCAATTTCGAGTTGAAGAGGATCAATCACATTTATGGAAGATTAAAAGAGATAAGGAAAGAAATAAATCAAGATAAAGATGGAAATATCAAGATTTCGGATAAAGTGGTGGCGTCCAAATAAGTCAGACAGCGCCCAAGACCAAGGCGGGCGTCTGAAAAAGCTAAACAGCGTCGAATCGTAATTCACACATACAGAGAGTTCAGACCGCTCTACAGGCGAAGCGCCCAACCCCCGTTCGAGAAAGTGGGCGGGCGTCCATAAAAGGTAACGACAGCGTCGATGGCCGACATACTTCGGCCGACTTAAACTTCTATATAAAATGACCATCGCCCCAACCCTAAAGATATCCATATTTTTCTCCACATCAAAAAGAGCTCGGCCGCATCTTGGAGAATTGAAGGCGGTCACCCGAGCCTTGTGCTCGGGTGAACCGAGGTTAGATTAGGAGTAGATTAGTTCGTTTTTCTTTTCCGTTTCATGGATCAATCCTTGTCCAATACTATGTGAGTTTGTTTTCAATTTATTTAATTCCAGTTTTATTTCATGATCTTGGTTCTTTTTGTATCTTTTCTATGTTTACGATGCCATGAATTTGAATTGAAAGATTCGTTTTCTATTGATGTTCATAAAACGAAAGTTGCATAAACCATAGATCACCATAGAAAGATAGGATCTTTAGCCGTTAATGATGACAAGTTAATCGGTTATTGATCTAGGTTGTTAGGTTCTTTAAAAACGAGAGTTAATTGAATCTACACCCGAGTTTTGTTTGGTAAATCAGTCTCAACATTCGAAAGATGAGAGATAGATAATTGAATTCACTATGAAAGTAGGCTTTCATAGATTGAGAGATAAGTTCACTAAGAGATTAGGGATTTGTGTCTCGTGAAAAGGTGAAACCACAAACTGAATTAGAATCATGAGATTAACTAGAATTGAAATCACTTAGGTTTGTACTTTGGTTGTTCCCATGTTTCTTAGGTTAGATTTATTTTGATTGTTCTTTTATGTTTTTCTGTTTTTATGTTTTTGCTTTTCGTTTTTAGAGTAGCAATTGGTAGGATTAATAAGATTAGATTGAACATACCTTTTCCCTGTGGATCGATACCCGTACTTATCCAACTTTACTAGCAACTACCCGGTATTCGGCCGGTTAGGAGGTAGTTTTGCATGGTAGTATAGGTTTTATAAATTTTCTTTTGTTTTAATGATGCAAAATCTCCCCAACAAAAGTGGCGCCGTTGCCGGGGAAATTTTGCATGGTACTTTCATTTGCTCATATTAGTTATAATTTTCTATGAAAAGTGCTTAATTTTCAAATTTTTTGTTTTGTCCCGAGTAGACAAAGGCATATCTTTGCTTGAGTTTATATCATTTTGCTATATTACGTATATTTAGTAATTTTAGTTGTTTCACCCGACACTCTTTTTCACATGCCATAGTAAATGATGAGCTAAATGTTGAAAGCCTACCCATTTTGGTTGGAGATTTTTGATGATTATAGCATGTTTCTTTGCTTATGTACAATTCTTGAAAAGTTTAGTAGTTTGTATTTTAGAGTTAAAGTATGACATCATGTGAATATCTGTAAGTTTGAATGTGATAAGTGAAACGTGATTAAGTCTTTGCAATAGTAATAAATTGTTTACTTGAGGTGTTATGCTCGGTGGTGCGTGCTACTAGAAAATAATCTTTTCCTTTGCCAACCTGTAAATCTCTAAGTAAACATAATTGTAATTGTGTGTGTCGGAAGTGGTCGATGATTTGGGTGAGGTAGGGTGTACCACGTATGTCCTATTCCACTATGATGACCAAAGCTCACGACGATCGGTTTATATTTGCCTTATGATTGGAGTAAGGTAGGGATTATCTTGAAATGTCCTATTACGCTATGAGGCAAAAGCTTATTACGATGTGTGTTAGAAAAGTGTGAAAAAGTGAAAATATTGAAATATATTATTATGAATAAGTAAGGACTTAGTTATCGTAAGTCTTATCCCCAGTATAAACTGAAGGATATGTTGTAGGGATTATCCTCTGAGTCTGTCAGAAAGGTTTTAGATATTCTCTACTATTTCTTTTTGGGATATGTATGTTTTGTAAAGTGCCTGTTATAGTTTTTGAATATTTCGAACTTAGATGGGAAACCGGGCTAGTTTTGGTTTGAATAACTTTCAAATTGTGGAACTTAGTGGAAGTTTATTATGGCTATGCACACACTCACTTGGGTGAACTTCTAAGTTATTGAATATGCTTCATATTTGTATAGATGTTTATTTGTCTCGAGCTTGGCTTTGTTCTGTTTTGCTCGGGGACGAGCAAAAAGATAAGTGTGGGGGTGTTGTTTAGGGCCAAATTATAGTGATTTTTATATATATATTGTATATCAATTTTCCCTATATATGGATTATTTTCATAGATATTGAGCTATATAGTTAAATATTGAGTAAATGGTGTTTTTAATGATTAAATATGAAAACATATCAATTTAAGTGTTAATTTGTGTTTTTATATTATTTTGGAAATTATTACGTTTTGGTATGTTTTTGATATTTGTAGATACCCAATTAATGATGGAAAAGATGATCCTAAAGAGCCAATTTCGAGTTGAGGAAGGATCAATTGAATTTATGGAAGATTAAAAGAGATAAGGAAAGAAATAAATCAAGATAAAGATGGAAATATCAAGATTTCGACAGTGGACTGGCGTCCAAATAAGTCAGACGAGCGTCCAAGACCAAGACGGGCGTCTGAAAAAGCTAAACCAGCGTCCAGAATCGTAATTCACATACAGAGAGTTCAGACGCTATCTAGACGAGCGTCCAACCCCCCGTTCGAGAAAGTGGACGGGCGTCCATAAAAGCGAACGAGCGTCTGATGGCCGACATACTTCAGCCGACTTAAACTTCTATATAAACAGCCATCGCCCCAACCCTAAAGATATCCATATTTTTCTCCACATCAAAAAGAGAGCTCAGCCGCATCTTGGAGTTTCAAGGCCGGTCACCCGAGCCTTGTGCTCGGGTGATCCGGGTTAGATTAGGATGTCGTTTTTCTTCCGTTTTCGATTCATGGATTCAATCATGTACCAAACTACGTGAGTTTATTTATTTAATTTATTCAATCCTTTTTATTTCTATGATCTTTAATTTATTTTGTATCTTTTTATGATTATGATGCTATGTGAGAATAGATCGAGAGATTTAGTTTTCTATCGATGTTTATAATACGGAAGTTGCATAAACACTAGATCACCATAGAAAGATAGGGTTTTTAGCCATTAATGATGACAAGTTAATGAGTTAGATTCCTAGGTTGTTAGGTTCTTTAAAAACGAGAGTTAATTGAATCTACACCCAAGTTTTGTTTGGTAAATCAGTCTCAACATTCGGAAGATGAGAGATAGATAATTGAATTCACTACGGAAGTAGGCTTTCATAGCTTGAGAGATAAGTTCACTAAGAGATTAGGGATTTATATCTCGTGAAAAGGTGAAACCACAACTTGAATTAAAATCATGAATTGAACTAGGATTGAGATCACATAGGTTTGTATATTGGTTGTTTCCATGTCCCTTAGTCTAGATTGTTTATTTTGTTTTCCTAGGTTAGATTTATTCTCATTGTTCTTTACGTTTTTATGTTTGCTTTTCGTTTATTCGTTTCCTTGAGTAACAATTGAAAGGAATTAGTGAAATTAGAGTCAACATCCCTTTTCCCTGAGGATCGATACCCGTACTTATCCAACTTTACTAGCAACTACCCGGTATTCGGCCGGTTAGGAGGTAGTTTTCCATGCTAGTTTTATAATCTGTCACCTTTAGTTGTTATCAGTAGTCATATCATGTTCTGAGAATAGGTTTAGTAAGTCGATACTCACTTGAACTTCATTTCACGAACCTATTAGATGAAGAGCCAAATATAGAATAGTTTCCGGTTAGTTAAAGGAAAGTTAATTCTTGATCTGAGATAACACTTATTTAGCATTAATGAAAGTTAAGAACTAGTGCTATACTCACAGTTAGAATCTCAGTACCTTAGTGTTTTGAAAACTTTAAGAGTCTTGAATGTGTTAGAAATATATTTGACCGAGAGTTTCCAAAGAGTTTGAAAAATATAAAAATATATATATCTATAAATAATAAATGAATAGAATTTCTTTATGGGAATTTTGTTTGTAACTATCACCTCAAGTCCATTTGGATCCGCCCCAAAATGGGAGTGTGGTTTACCTTGGACAGATATGGGTTCGAGTGATCTCGGGGGATTGCCTCTAATGTGGGAGTGTGTTATACTTTTGAGACGCGACGATAGGAAATATAAAATATAAAATATACGTTTTTTTTTTTTTTTTTGGAATTCTAAGTCAAGTTGATCTAAACCAGTAGAGACCGAAAGGTATTTTCTTGGTACTAAGCAAAGGAATTTAATTGTGAGTGGTTACTATGTTCTTGGTAATTAGTTTTTGTTAGGTAAGTCTTTGTAGATAGATCAAGTTTTCGTTTAGTTGACCGGATAAGCTGTTAGTGCTTGATGTATTACATCGAGAGAGGATCGGTGGAAGTTTAGTAGGTTACGCACACACATCACCGAGTGAGGTCGATTTCTTTGAATACTAGCTTGTCATGATTTTGACTATATCTCGTGTCGAGGTTATGTGGATTCTTGATAGTATGTTCTTGTTTTCTTTTGCTCGGGACGAGCAAAAGATAAGTGTGGGGGTGTTGTTAAGGGTCAAATTGTAGTGTTTTTAAGGATATATTTCACCTCAATTTCCCCCATATACGTATGATTTTCATAGAATTCGAGGTTTATAGTGAAATATTGAGTGAATGGTGATTTAAAGAGTTAATTATGAAAACGTATCAATTTATACGATTATTTGATTGTTTTATATGGTTTTGGATATTGTTACGTTTTTGTGGTGTTTGGATGCAATGTAGATACATGTTTTTGACTTGGAAGAGGATAAAGATGGAGATAAAGCTTGGAATGAAGCATTCAAGCAGCCGAACTTCCGATGCAGTTCTTGATATGATATACACTGATTTGACTCTCGACCTCAAGAGAAGAGTTGTAGTGCTTGAAGAGAGGATTCTACAGGATTTTGAATCACTTCATTCCGACCTATGAGGCCCGAGATATGAGCGTTACAAGTTCGGATGCTGTTGCTTAAAGCTTGGGAAAATCCCGAAATATACTCGGGATACGACGGGCTAGTCAAAAAGGCGTTTTCTGAAGGAGAGTCCTTAATGAAAGTTGTAGAGTTTTCCGAGAGCTTAATTATGACATTCGGATCATAATTTTTGGAGGTCTACAACTCAAGATATGAATTTTAGAAGTTTGAGTCCATTCTCAAACTAGCGTCCAGGGAGCCAAAATTGATACAGAGTCTTCAGACGCCTTGCAAACGAACGTTTAGCCTCCGTCCAAGGATATCATGCAGCCACCGACTTTGTTTTATTATTTCAGCCGACATACTTTAAATCCTAATTGGAAAAGGATTATAACTCCAGCCGCCATATACTTCTTATAAATATGCGCATGCACTAAACCCTAAGAGCCCCATAATATATCAAATACATATTTTTCCTACGCCATTCTCATCACAGCAGCGGCAGTTTTGAGGGCTTTCAAGGCCGGTCACCCGAGCCTTGTGCTCGGGTGATCCGGGTTAGATTAGTTTGTAGATTAGATCTTTATTTCTCCTTGTTCTTGTTCGATCATGATGATTTATTGGAGCTGCAAACATTAAGCAAGCATGTAAATTTTCCAGCAGCGTTTTAGTTCTTCCATGGATGATCTTGTGAGTTCAAATTAAAGTTTGTTTCTTTCTTATGATTATTTGTTATTGCAAATTTATATCGAAAGATGTTTGCGATTGATGTTTACCGTAGGACGAAAGTCGGTGTAAACCTTAGATCACCATAGGAAAGAATAGACGTTTTGATCTATGTCAAGCGAAAGTTGATAGGTTGAATGTCTAGGTTGTTAGATCTAATAAATCTTGCACCTTGGTTTATGTTATGACGCGTTAATCTCCGTAAATCGAAAGATAGAGATTGATAGGCGAATTCATCTACGAAAGTAGGAATTCATACGTTTGATAGGTGAAACCACAACTTTGATTGAATCGTTAAGATAATCTAGGGAAGAATTAAAGGGTTGCGGGACGGTGGATCATCGGTTGTTCTATGTTTAATTGCTTGAATCATTATCATGTTCGTTAGTTAGTTTCTTGTTTTTAAGTAGTTATAGTTTTATTTATTTTGGTTCGCAATTATCCTTCCTGGCTTTGGATTAACAATCCTCTGTCAGCTTATTTTTCATTTTAGATTAGGATTAGTTATGTGTTTTAATAAAGAGGAATTAATGACGTTAGATTCAATATCCCTTTTCCGGTGGATGGTCCACAGTCTACTGATTTCTTCAAGCATTTCTGGATCTGACTCGCGACCACTTCCAGACTTGCCACCTTCGAACTACAATCAGCTAAGTTTTCCTTATTCTGCACAACATGAGGACATGTTGTTATTTAAGTGTGGGGGAGGGATTAGTGGTATCTACACATGTGCTTAATTATTATACTTATCTTTTGTATCTTTTGTTTGTGAAAAATCGAAAATTTTTGAAATTTTTAAAAATCCGTCCCGAGCATGATTTCCTTTTGGTTTACTTACTTGCTATATTCTCGTACTTGTGTTAAGTTGACTAGTATTTTAGCATAGACCTTTGGTGATAAGCTATTACTCGAATTCTTTTCACGTAAGCCTCTTCGATGATGAGCTGAACTTAGTAGACTGTACTCATTTAAACCGATGATGTTTTATTTTGATTATCAGACCGTTCGCTTAATGCTAATGTCATGACAATTGTAATATGTATGTAGTTGGAATTGAAGTAGGAAGTATCGTGAATATGCCAAAGCCTGAATGTGATAAGTAAATCGTAACTATTGTGCTTTGGAAAAAGTTGAAAAATATATGAATTAATTGTGTGTGTCGGAAGCTGGTCGATGATTTGAGTGCGGTAGGTCGTATCTCGAATGTCCTATACCACTATGATGACCAAAAGCTCACGACAGTCAGAAGAAGCTGCCTTATGATTTGAGTAAGGTAGGGTATATCACGAATGTCCTATTCTGCTATGACGGGCAAGAGCTCATTCTGATGTGTGTCTTAAATGTGAAGGATAAATTAAATCAACTTACATAAGGAATTTGGTATGAAATAAATGAAAGACTTAGTTATCGCCTACCTTATCCCCAGTATAGGCCAAGGTATCATTGTAGGGAATATCCTGCGGTATGAGTGAAAAGATTTGAAAACACATGTATTACTCTAGTCATGACGGGAGTAGTTTTGTAGGGCGTATGTATAGTCAGGATAATTCATTATCTATCTTAAATGGGTATTTGTTGGTTAGCTAGATTTTAATTGTCAAGTGTGGAATCGGTGGAAGTTGAAGAAGGCTTTGCACACACTACACATTCGAGTAATCGTTTATTGCATGGGATGTATGTTTTTAATGCTAGTCGACCGGTCGTGATTTGATTTTATGTGGTTCAATGTTCAAGTAAGTCCATGGTTTTCTTGTTTTGTTTTGCTCGGGACGAGCAAAAGCTAAGTGTGGGGGATTTGTTAACGGTGATTTTTATGGTTTATATGACTTTATTTCGTAACAATTTCCTTCGTGTTTTACTAATTTTTATAGAAAATTAAGTGTTTAAATGAAATATTGAAAGAATGGGTGTGGAAGATATTAAAATGCAAAATCGAGCTATTTACATGATTTTATTTGTATTTTTCTATCAATATATATGGTTCTACATTTTGCATGTTTCTATCACCTTGTAGGTACATTTATACGGCATGGAAGGAGTTAAAACGATGTTTAATTGAAGATTAAATGGAAGGAAGAAGAAGCAAATCAATTCAGGGAAGAGAGATTTTACCAGACGAGCGTTCAAAAATGCATGGGGACGGAGTCTTGTCATTTCGGCTCGACTCGAAGAAATTCACTTAAAGTGAACGAGCGTCCAACCAATCAGATTTGCGTTTAGAAGATCAGAAGGGATAGACTTGGAATTATCTTTATTTTTATTTGTTAGGTTTTAGATTTTCTAATAATTACCCTAAGTCGGCTAGAACAAGTATAAAAGGAGCAGGCATTCGACGTAACAACGGAGAACTTACGGAGACGAACACAAAGACGAAACCGAGAAGCCGACCCACTCGGTCGACCGAGTCTTTCTTGCTTTCGTCAACCGAGCCATATTTTAATTTTTTTATTTATTTTGTCATTCGATCCTGGAGATGAGTGAGCAAGTCTGAACAAGCATGTGAAACCGATCGTGCGGCGTTTTGATTTGAATCTTGGATGTTTTGTGAGTTTTAAATAAAGTTTGTATCTTTATTATGCTTTTACATTGATTACGCAATTATATCGATGGATTGTTGCTTATTGATGTTTAACGTTTGATGAGAATCGTTGTTAGACCTAGATCACCGTAGTAAAGATTAGATTTTTAACCTAAAAATAACGAGAGTTGCTAGGTTAAATTTCTAGGTTGCTAGATTGAGAAATCTTACACCTTTGTTATGGTAGCGTTAATCTTTAAGATCGAGAGCTGAAAGATTAATAGGCGAATTATCTACGAGAGTAGGAATTCATACCTTTGATAGGTGAACCACATATTTATTAAATCTTCACTAAACGATCTAGGGTAGAAATTGAGAGTTGCGAGATAGGTGGATCATTGCTTGTTCGTCGTTGAATTAATTGAAAACCTTTGTGCCTTGTTCTTCGTTGCTTAGTTATAATTTTATTTTCGTTTTAGAATAGATTTTATTTTCATTAGTTAAGTTCGTAACTTTCCTTCCTGGCTTTGGACTGACAATTCTCTGTCCAGTTTATTTTCCGTTTTAGTTTAGGTTTAGTAATAAATAGTAGTGACAATTTTAGAAGAATTAATAAGAACTAGATTAATCAACCTCGATTCCCTGAGATCGACTCCGGTATTAATCGCTATGCTACGATCCCTACACTTGGGGAATACCGGATTTATAAATTTTATTACTTGTTTGTTTTGTTAGATAAAATCCGTGACAAGTTTTTACTTTTGTTGGGGAGATTTTGCATCATTAAAACAAAAGAAAATTTATAAAACCTATACTACCATGCAAAACTACCTCCTAACCGGCCGAATACCGGGTAGTTGCTAGTAAAGTTGGATAAGTACGGGTATCGATCCACAGGGAAAAGGGATGTTCAATCTAATCTTATTAATCCTACCAATTGCTACTCTAAAAACGAAAAACAAAAACATAAAAACATAAAAACATAAAGAACAATCAAAATAAATCTAACCTAGGAACAAAATTAACAAACTAATCTAAGGAAACATGGGAACAACCAAAGTACAAACCTAAGTGATTTCAATTCTAGTTAATCTCATGATTCTAATTCGATTTGTGGTTTCACCCTTTCACGAGACACAAATCCCTAATCTCTTAGTGAACTTATCTCTCAAGCTATGAAAGCCTACTTCCGTAGTGAATTCAATTATCTATCTCTCATCTTCCGAATGTTGAGACTGATTTACCAAACAAAACTTGGGTGTAGATTCAATTAACTCTCGTTTTTAAAGAACCTAACAACCTAGATAATTAACCGATTAATCTGTCACTAATTAACGGCTAAAAATCTCATCTTTCTATGGTGATCTAGTTTACGCAACTTCCGTATGTTGTAAACATCAATAGCAAACTAATCTCTCGATAAGTTCACATAATAGCATCATGAATCATAGAAAAATACAAAATAAATCAAACATCATGAAGAAAAACTGGAATTAAATAAATTGAAAATCAAACTCACATAGTCTTGAACAATGGTTGAACTCCATGGAAACGAAAAAAAACTACATAATCTACTCCTAATCTAACCTCGGTTCACCCGAGCACAAGGCTCGGGTGACCGGCCTTGAAACCAAGAAGGAGCGGCTGCTGCTCTGTGTAATTTTCGTATGAAAAATCTGATGTAAAATAGGGTTGGGGCGCAGCTGTTTAAATAGGAAAATCAAGTCGGTTGCTCTGATAGCAGTCTTTGGGCGCCCGTCCATAATGTCGGACGCCCGTCCAGCTCTCCTGGAACAGATTCTGAACTTGTAATGCTCATATCTCGGGCCTCGTAAGTCGGAATGGAGTGATTCAAAATCCTGTAGAATCCTCTCTTCAAGCCCTACAACTCTTCTCTTGAGGTCCAGAGTCAAATAGGTTGTTATCATATCAAGAACTGCGTTGCAAGGTCGTCACCACCTGGAATCCTGATTTTCCGACATTTATATTGATTGATTTCTTTCCTTATATCTTTCAATCTTCCATAACTTTGATTGATCCTTTCCAAGCACGAATTTGGCTCTCTAAAATCCTCTCTTCCATCATCAATGAGTATCTACAACAATAGGAAAACATACCAAAGCGTAACGTATTTCCAAAATAACATAAAATCATCAATTAAGCACATAAATCATTACGTTTTGAGATTTAACTATTAAAAACATCATTTACTCAATTAATCGATTATAAGCTTGATTTCTATGAAAAACATCCATATACGGGAAATTGATATAAAATATATCGATAAAAACCATACAATTTGACCCTAAACAACACCCCACACTTATCTTTTGCTCGTCCCGAGCAAAACAAAACAAGACATACTATCAAGAATCCACATAACGACACGAGATATAGTCAAGATCATGACAAGCTAGTATCCAAAGCAAATCGATCTCACTCGGTGATTGTGTGTGCAGAACCTACTAAACTTCCACCGATCCTCTCTTGATATAATACATCAAGCACTAACAGTTATCCGGTCAACTAAACGAAAACTTCATTCTATCTACAGCACTTACCTAACAAAACTAATTACCAAGAACATAGTAACTAACTCACAATTAAACTCCTTTACTTAGTGCCAAGAAAATACCTTTCGGTCTCTCTTTGGTTTAGATCAACTTGACTTAGAATTCCACAAAAGCGTATATTTTATATTTCCTATCGTCGCGTCTCAAAAGTATAACACACTCCCTACATTAGAGGCAGTCACCCTGAGATCACTCAATCCCTTACTGTCCAAGGTAAACCACACTCCCCAATTGGGGCAGTATCCAAATGGACTCGAGGTGATAGTTACAAACAAAATTCCCACAAAGAAATTCTATTCATTTATTATTTATAGATATATATATTTTTATATTTTTCAAACTCTTTGGAAACTCTCGGTCAAATATATTTCTAACACATTCAAGACTCTTAAAGTTCTCAAGAACACTAAGGTACTGAGATTCTAACTGTGAGTATAGCACAAGTTCTTAACTTTCATTAATGCTAAATAAGTGTTATCTGTATCAAGAATTAACTTTCCTTTAACTAACCGGAAACTATTCTATATTTGGCTCTTCATCTAATAGGTTCGTGAAATGAAGTTCAAGTGAGTATCGACTTACTAAACCTATTCTCAGAACATGATATGACTACTGATAACAACTAAAGGGTGCCAGATTATAAAACTAGCATGCAATTGAAATGTTACTCGGGACAAAAATTGAAAATTTAAGCACTTTTCATAGAAAATTATAACTAATATGAGCAAATGAAAGTAGATACATAAACCATCCCCTCCCCCCACACTTAAATTGCAACTTGTCCTCAAGTTGTGCAGAATGAAAAAGAAAAAGAAAACTTAGCTGATTGTATGCCGAAAGGGAGCTTTTCTGGAAGCGTATCGATCCACCTCCAGAAATGCTCGATGAATGCAGTAGACTGTGGACCATCCACCGGAAAACCGCTATCATCTAAAACTCACAAAGGCTAATGCAAATACCCTGCACACTTGACAAACATGAAATACCTCGGGGATAGGGGGAAGATAACATATAAAGCACAGGAAAGGAAGTCTAGAGAATTTTTAGATTAAGCTCATATAAAGATGGACATATACATGGAATATTACAAAATAGTAGGGCTAGGTGCAACTATATGAAAATGCATTACAATGCAATCTACATGAAAAATCCTAAAAATAAAATAAAAGCGAGGTAGTATTACGAAACCGACGATTAACTACACTCAAAAAGAAAAATAAACTAGGTGGTATTACGAAAACCGAGCGGTGACCACACTTAAGAAAAATAAAAGGAAAAATAGAAAAACAATGCAACTATATGAAATGCAACTAAATGAAATGCATTTAAATGATATGCAAAAGAAAATAAAATAAAAGAAAGAAAACTAGCCCACTATATGCAACACGACATATATATAAACGTCTACCACATAATGTGAGTTACGATAAGCAGCAGTCTTGTCCACTACTAGTGCCCGACGCCTTAAGACTTATCGAAAGTGATAGACTTATGAAACCAACGATCATCTATCTAAAATGGTATAACTCATATGGAGAAAGGGCGTAGCATACGGAAAACCGGCGATAGCTACCCATATGAACTATAAAAACAAAGGAAGCACGTAAGTCTTAAAAGCTTAAAAGATTCATCGGAGCGGTATGTAGCATACGGAAACCGACATTAGCTACTAATTAACAATAAGACCAGTTATAGCTTACGAGAACCGACAGTCACTATAACATGCCTAGATGAATCATATATAAGGAATTGATCAATTATCTAACATGGATTCATAGATGGAAAGGTAAAAACATATAAGTTCAGGGCATCTATGTAAAAATCAATTAGCCACAGAAGCTCGAATGAAAAATCCACATCAAATAAAAGCATTGAAAATAAAATCAAGAAATTTAGAACCTGGACTGAACCCCGGACGAACGTTCACTTAGCGTTCAGAACTGGACGGGCGTTCCACCTTGCAGGCGCACAAATGCGCTTTGAAAACCGACCGGACGGGCGTCGAAAGTATAGGCGCCGTCTGGTCCTCTAAATCGAGCAGATTGAAAATATTTGAAGCAGACGGCGTCAATACTTTCAAACGCTTCGTTTACTGCGGTGAAGAAATTGACGGGCGCCCAACGGAAAAGACGCGCTCGTCCAAAACAATGAACATGATTTGCAGGAAATACACAGAACCCTAATATTCCACTTCTAAACACCAATAACGAGGCAGCCACATCAAATTTAAGCAATGCAGGCGGTTAGATGAAACAACTAAACATATAAACTTCACGTAAAACAAGTTGAGTAAAAACTTTTGCACATTCTTAACCTAACGGTCATCGAAACACGGCAAAATAAAAACTCTCAACTTGGTATACGCTACTTTTATTAAAAACAAAATAAAGCGTAACAAAATCGAGAAATATCAAGACTAGATTCAACATGACACCTATTCCCGGCAACGGCGCCACTTTTGTTGGGGAGATTTTGCATCATTAAAACAAAAGAAAATTTATAAAACCTATACTACCATGCAAAACTACCTCCTAACCGGCCGAATACCGGGTAGTTGCTAGTAAAGTTGGATAAATGCGGTATCGATCCACAGGAAAAGGATGTTCAATCTAATCTTATTAATCCTACCAATTGCTACTCTAAAAACGAAAAAACAAAAACATAAAAACATAAAAACATAAAGAACAATCAAAATAAATCTAACCTAGGAACAAAATTAACAAACTAATCTAAGGAAACATGGGAACAACCAAAGTACAAACCTAAGTGATTTCAATTCTAGTTAATCTCATGATTCTAATTCGATTTGTGGTTTCACCCTTTCACGAGACACAAATCCCTAATCTCTTAGTGAACTTATCTCTCAAGCTATGAAAGCCTACTTCCGTAGTGAATTCAATTATCTATCTCTCATCTTCCGAATGTTGAGACTGATTTACCAAACAAAACTTGGGTGTAGATTCAATTAACTCTCGTTTTTAAAGAACCTAACAACCTAGATAATTAACCGATTAATCTGTCACTAATTAACGGCTAAAAATCTCATCTTTCTATGGTGATCTAGTTTACGCAACTTCCGTATGTTGTAAACATCAATAGCAAACTAATCTCTCGATAAGTTCACATAATAGCATCATGAATCATAGAAAAATATAAAATAAATCAAACATCATGAAGAAAAACTGGAATTAAATAAATTGAAAATCAAACTCACATAGTCTTGAACAATGGTTGAACTCCATGGAAACGAAAAAAAAACTACATAATCTACTCCTAATCTAACCTCGGTTCACCCGAGCACAAGGCTCGGGTGACCGGCCTGAAAACTCAAGAAGCGAGCGGTCGCTGCTCTGTGTAATTTTCGTATGAAAAATCTGATGTAAAATAGGGTTGGGGCGCAGCTGTTTAAATAGGAAAATCAAGTCGGTTGCTACTGATGCAGTCTTTGGGCGCCCGTCCATAATGTCGGACGCCCGTCCAAACTCTCCCGAACAGATTCTGAACTTGTAACGCTCATATCTCGGGCCTCGTAAGTCAGAATGGAGTGATTCAAAATCCTGTAGAATCCTCTCTTCAAGCCCTACAACTCTTCTCTTGAGGTCCAGAGTCAAATCGGTTGTTATCATATCAAGAACTGCGTTGCAAGGTCGTCACCACCTGGAATCCTGATTTTCCGACATTTATATTGATTGATTTCTTTCCTTATATCTTTCAATCTTCCATAACTTTGATTGATCCTTTCCAAGCACGAATTTGGCTCTCTAAAATCCTCTCTTCCATCATCAATGAGTATCTACAACAATAGGAAAACATACCAAAGCGTAACGTATTTCCAAAATAACATAAAATCATCAATTAAGCACATAAATCATTACGTTTTGAGATTTAACTATTAAAAACATCATTTACTCAATTAATCGATTATAAGCTTGATTTCTATGAAAAACATCCATATACGGGGGAAATTGATATAAAATATATCGATAAAAACCATACAATTTGACCCTAAACATTTATCGGTTCTAAATACCGTCTAACTAGCGACACTTTGTATTTATGATTTTTCAAAGATTAGAACATCACCTAGAACTAAGCTCTCACTAGTTTATCAGTTCCAAATACTGTCTAACTAGCAATGCTGTGTTCATGATGTTTCAAAGATTATAAAATCTCCAGAACTAAGCTCCCACTAGTTTATCAGTTCCAAATACTGTCTAACTAGTAACGCTTTATTCTCATTTTTTCAATGAATGGAAAAACTCTTGTGCAGTCTATTACACATTTCTAATGATTCAGAAAAACAATCATGAGAATGAGGCTCCCACTAGTTCATCGGTTCCAAATACCGTCTAACCAGCAAGCGCCTTATGTATGATTTTCCAAATTTTCAATTAGAAATTTTTGCCGTGTAAATACACCTTTTAAAATTCACTAAATGAATTTATCTGATAGTCCTATATCATCTTTTGTAAACTAAGTATGGTCGTCTCTCGTTCAACACTAGTGACATCCGTGACATCTATACTATGTCACTTAAGTTTTTAAAGGCTCAAGGGAAAAATCTCTTCCGAAATAATAACTTCATTCTTTTGATAATTACAACGTACTTGTTACTTCCACATTTTTAATGAAGTCCTATTACTAACAGTTTAGTAGCCTAGAGATTAAAGTTGTAAAATAAGCATGACAGAAAGTTAAATTCAAAAAATAAATTTTCACTACTAGATTTTTATTTTAGGAATAATAAACTTGTTAAAAGTCTATCCTACCATTCCAAGGATTTAATCTCACACCTCAGTGCCTCCGCATGGTCAGTCAAAGAGGCGACGATCAAACTGAGACAATCTCTCTCAATGATTAAACTTTGAGAATCAAACATCCCACGGGAATCAGACATCCCGGTCTTTAATCATTGATTACCTTTCTTTTCTAGCCTAGATATTTTGAAAATATCCATAAAAGTGTGACCTACTATATCGATCTCAAAGTACGCCCGAGTGTGCCGCCGCAGGTCGGTCGATGACTCAACGAGTACCGAAATCCTATCCTTTCGTGAAACCAAGCCTTGAATTTTGATAGGGTGAACACCACCCGCAGGGGCTAGAATCAAAGCGCTCGGCGCCACCCGTCTCTCACGTGCTTGCATCTATAGTAGAGGCCGTGGGGTTGGCTGTCGCCTTCCCCGCTCCCACTCAATAATATGAAAAAAGTGGTGGTTTACTAATTACGGTTTCGGTCTTGACAATAAGAAACAATGAATCAAAGTACTCCGAACAGGGTCGGTTAAGTAGGCAAGCCTACGCCGTCTTATTCGTTGGAACATATATGACAGTCCAGGTTAATCCGGCAAGAGAAGCCCCGTTTAGCCCGAAGGCTTATCGGCTATGCTAAGTCTTGTCGAACTACTGTAACGTACATCACACGTGGAGGGGAGTCGATTGAGCCGAAGCTCGGTTGAACTCGCCCAACCATGGTTAGACCATTTCCGAACCCATGTACTAAGATTTTCCGATTTCTAAATTGTCAACCAAAGCGTAATCTCGTTTATGTTTAAGGTGGGTTCACCGAGAAGCCATCACCGAAAACTCAACGATTTATCTAAGTGGGATTCACCGAGAATCCATCACTAAAATCGTAACGATTGACCCGGTTCCTCGGTTTTTATAATTAGTTACTTATTTATTAACTACCACATATTAATTAAATAAGCTTTTAAACTAATTATACGAGTTATACACGCCTAATTTATTCGAAATAAACTAGCTACATGTATGCATTGGAGTGGAATCATGATATGATGCATGTCATGGCAATTTCCGGTTATATCACACAATTTCGATCATACACGAAAAAAACAGAAGATAAACACCGAGATGGACCGTTGGTACCCCCGACTAACCTATTTTCTAAGGAAAAGTAAAACCTTAAAGTAATCTTCGAGTCTTGAACTTCGATTTTTGAACTCGAACCACCGGATCACGAACCACGAACACCCGAGAGGAGAAAGACTTTTTAAATTATATAAAACCAATTTATTATAATTAAAACCCTTTTCATAAAAAAAAATTTCATATTTTCGGCTGTTTATTAATTATTTTCCAGAAAAATAATTTTTTTTTTGCTGTTGGCATTTAAAAAAAAAAAAATTTAAAACAGATTATAAAAAAATAATCAACCCGCTTATATTATCTAAACCCTAATCAAATAAGGTATTCAGCCTTGGCGGCATAAGCAGTGTCATGATAAGTAAGTGTTGTCGACGCCCTTTTCAAAAAAACCAGGTTTTTCAGCTTATAGCGGCGCTAATTAAACGACGCAACAGGCTGTTTCAGCCTAAATTTTTTTTCCAGGGTTTTTAAGCGTTTCTCCTCATTCATACTTTGGGTTTCGCCTTGATCTTCATCTTTTCTTCAAGATCTTCATATTTGGAGCCCGGAACATCATAAAAAAATACAAAGATTGCATCTTTTACATGAATTTCGAAATACATAAAATAAATTACATATCATATGCTCAAGTGATGCTAATCAAAAGAGCTACAAAACAGATCTATGGGTAAACAGTACCAACCCCAATCCATCTCTTCAACCACAACAATCACAAGGCATATATCAATGAAATTTTCGAATTTAACTAAATTAAAAACGAAAACAAAAACAATCTAAACATGCTTTTTCCACTCCTAGATTTAAAATTCACATACTTTGATTGATAGATCAAAGGCTCTGATACCACTTGTAGGATGTAATGTCACCGGATGGATCAAGATCCACCCGATTACGCAGCGGAATAAATACCAAATCTAGATCTAAACAAACAAAATACATGAATAATAAATCTAACCTACGAGGGGGTTAGATTACTAACATTTTTATGCTGCAAAACGCCAAGAACAAGGTCAATCCAAACCGAGCTAGTTGAGAGCCTAGTTGAGAAACCAAAGTCTTCCAACGTGTGTCTCCAAGCACCACTAGGTGGATGGTGTTTCAAGCCGCCGGACCTCCTCGATATGCTACCTTAGTAAACCTGAAGTTTTCTAAAACTCAAAACCCTTAGTAAATAGCCGAAAATTCTAGGCTATGTTACTAACAATATTTCGTATGATGACATGTGATTTTAGGCTTAGGAGTGCTCTCTTTATATAGGAGAGAAATCATTGTCCTCCAAGACATTATTTAATTAATACAAAATCAATTAAAATAATCATTTTCCTTAAAAAGATAAATCTAGAATATTCATAAATTAATTAGGATAAATAAAAGAGTTTGCATTCCTTAAATTATTTAACAAATAAATAATTTAGTCACATGTCTTATTATTTATCAAGAAAACTAATTTCCCAACAAATAATAATATACAAATTTCAGCCAAACCCTAAGGGAATAGGACCACACGAAATTACCCTCACATTGGGCCGAGTCCATGAAAAATTTCTTTTCCATGTATTTAATTATCTAGTCCAACTAAACAATTAATCCACATATCTTTTAAATAGTCCAATCCAACTATTTTAATTATAATTGAGGTGAAACGACGAGAAAACGTATATGCTATATTAGGAGCCACGTCGGGGACCATGGACCCATATTCAAGTAGCTACAATAAATTGAATAAAATTATTAAATCGACCGAACAATAATATTCAATCTATTAATTCGGGATTACACCACCATAAACCCAACTCGAACTCTGCGAATATAGATATAAACTTACACTCAACTATGAGTTATAAGATGTCCACCGATATAATCATTACATACGGATAAATCCTCCATAGATCGTATTCATTTTGATTCGGGATATCTCCGTAGACCTCTTCTCAAACATATTATCCTTATTTACCATTAACCCCTTAGTGATCAATTAGTTCATGACTAATATAATATGAGCGGCTCCATCGATTAGTTTCAGGATTAACAAATAAAAGGAATCGCTCTGTCTACTTCCCGAGGGAAGGAATGGATTCCATATCTGTGATAGCACAGACTACTCACTCACCCTAAAATAGAGCCAACGAGAAGTGTTGGACCACATACTACGAAGTGATCCTTACTAACACATCAAACCCTACCCTAGTCTAAGCAGTCGTTGGTGATCACCTCAAGATTGAGATCAATCCATATATGATCATCTTGTGATTCGATAAGACTTCTTGATCACGGAATTATATCGAGAACTCAAATCAAATCGGTCCATCCCTATATGATTATCATCATATATAAATGCCCTACTAGGTACCCTATTCCGACAGTTCGGATAAGACTGTCACACCTAAAGTGTTCTGGGCGCATTATTAGCAAATTAATCTTGAGACCCGTACTCAGATTAATAAACGCTATGGACTAAGTTAATTTTAAGCACATCTTACTAACTCAATCCTCTTGTGTATAGCCATACACTGAGTTATGTGATTACATAAACGAGGTACTTTGGGTTTTCAGTTGTGTCTTAATTATAAGCATACATGCATATAATAAGATGAATTATTAATTATGTCATAAAAACAATTAGATAATTGTCTTTCGGGCACTACACCTAACAATGTCTGCTCTTGAGAAGATCAAGACATGGAATCTAGTTCACAACAGAATAAGGGATCAAACTTGTTGGGTGTATATTGGTGTATACCAACAAATACAAGTCAGATTGTACCACTGAGAGGTACAAGACCAAATTGATTGCCAAAATGTTCACACAGACCTTAGGCATTGACTATTTTGACACTTTTGCTTCTGTGGCAAAAATTAATATTGTCAAAATCCTACTGTCCCTTACTGCTATGTTTAATTGGGATCTAAAACAGTTTGATGTAAAGAATGTCTTTCTATAAGAAGCTCTGAAAGAAGATATCAAAATGCAGCCTCCTCTTGGTTTTTCAGTAGAGAGAGAAAATTTGCAAATTCAAATAGGCTCTTTATGGCCTTAAGTAGTCTCCCATGGCATGGTTTGTTAAGTTTAACAACACTATGAACAAACTGGGGTATGATCAGAGTCAAGAGGATCACACATTGTTCATCAAACACATGAGGTTCAGAGGTTGCAGGGGTGTCTGTTTAAGGAATTTGACATTAAATCTTCAGGCATACTAAAATATTTCCTTGGGATTGAGGTAGCTCACTCAAAATAGCAGATCTTTATTTCACAACAAAAGTATGTGTTGGATCTTTTGGAGGAAATTGGGAAACCTGGGGTGCAAACCAGTTGCCAGTCCTATTGATTTCAATAATGGGATTTCAGATGCTCTTGATGATAAAGCTTGATACGTCAAACCCATAAAATAACCCACGGATCCACATTTGGGCTTGTACGGAGGCTCAATACCGGATAGGGTCCTCGGCCAGATCAATCTGCACTAACATAAGCCAGATCGGGTTGAGAACAATCCAACCTACCTAAAGCCTTTATGATCCACATCACTGGCTGGGCGAACGGGCATTATTCGACAAGCATTCAACTCGCCACATGCGGCGTGACCTAAAGCATAGTGGGCGGCCAGTCTGCCCTTCAACTCATCAGTCTGCCAGGTTAGGCCAAGCTCACTCAACTAGGTGAACAAGTTTCTACATGACGACTACAAGACGCAAACTCAAACTCAGACTCAGCAAAATGGCCAAGTGCTGGGTCCGCCACGCCAGCTATGTTGATTAATTAAGTCACATCATACTTTATTATGCCTTGTCTAATCGTCATTAGCAATCTGCCTATAAATAGTGGCTCAGTGTAATACAATAGACATCTGAAAATATACAAAACAGACAACACTCTGCTAATTTGTTGAACACTGAGTCTGTCACCCTGTTCTTCATTAAGTCTTCATATATTTCTTGAGCACCGCCGTGCACCACCGGGAAAATCACACATATCCACCCGACATCTACCATAAAACCACCGCATATACCACCGTGATAATTCCAACATTATCGTTGGCTCCGTTCTGAGGAAAATCTTGCTATTCGATTGTTATCTCGTCTGAAATCACTCCCAAAAATCGTTCTTTACGGTGACTCGCAAAAAAACCCCAAATTTGGTTTTCCGGCAAGTCCAGGTACCCAGAATCTCGGCCATTTCCCAGGAGAATTACCACCGTGATATTCCGACATTATCAAACACGTTGACCAAACTTCTTATATAAGATTAATTGGCATGTTGATTTACCTCACTCATACCGTACCTGATATCGCCTTTACATTCAATATGGATAGTAGGTTCATGCGAAATCCTAAGAAGATCCATTTTACAAATGCTCACAGGATTCTGCATTTTCTTAAAATGTGTCCTGGAAAAGAATCATGTTCGGACGATGAGGAAAAGATCAATTGGAATTCACATATATGCATATTATGATGTTGCTATTGAAGACTGAAGATCCATTTTGGATATTGTGTTTATCTGGGGGAAACCTTGTCATCTGAATAAGAAAAAAACAGAGCGTGAGGGCTAGATCCAGTGCTAAAGCTGAGTTCAGATTTATGGCTCTGGGGGTCCATAAGCTTATTTAGGTCAAAATCATCCTCAGTGATCTCAAGATCAAATGGACTCATCCTCTGAAGTTGTGGTGTGACAATAAATTTGTCATCAACATTGCTCACAATCCTGTTCAGCATGATAAAACCAAGCATATTGAGGTTGACCGGCATTTCGTCAAGGAAAAGATCGAGAGTGGCTTGATTTGCACTCTTTTTGTTCCCACTCATGATCAAGTTGCAAATGTTCTTACAAAGGGTCTTTCCATAATAACCTTGAAAGACATCTCTGACAAGATTGGAATGTATGATATCCGTTCATCAGCTTGAGGGGGAGTGTTAGAAATCATCTATGTTTCTGTCACGACTGGTTTTCTTCAAGTCTGATCTGTTGCGTGTGCTTCTATGATGACGCAGCTCTTCACGTTTGAGTTGTTCCCACTCATGATCAAGTTGCAAGTGTTCTTACAAAGGGTCTTTCCAAAATAACCTTGAAAGACATCTTTGACAAGATTGGAATGTATGATATCCATTCATCAGCTTGAGGGGGAGTGTTAGAAATCATCTATGTTTTTGTCACGATTGGTTTTCTTTAAGTCTGATCTGTTGCGTGTGCTTCTATGATTACGCAACTCTTCATGTTTGAGTTGATCACGTATGATCCGCTGCTCATCTTATATGCCTTACATCTCAGTTGATCGTTCACGTTGTATTTTAGATAGCGTTTTCTATCTTAGCCAACGGTAACTTCTGACAACATATCTGTCTTTTCTCATTATTAGTCGTGGGCTTTCGTTATATATCTAACCCGATGCTCTTTGCATCCTTAAGTGAATTTTACTATTGAAATTGTTTTCAATTTATTTCTGTTTGAATTCTTACAGTTTCATCTCAACTCGGTCCTAGCCCGATCAAATATAGGAGTTGAAGAATGCCTTTTGGTGGTGAAAATGTATTCCGTCGCCAATAGTGTGCCTCCCTTAGAGTCAAGGTGGAAACCTCCGGATTCTGGGTTACTAAAATGAAGTGTTGATTTGCCATTGAATATGATGTTGCATGGTTGGCGGCTTGATCCGAAATAGTCAGGGAGTGAAGCTCTCGCCATTTATCACGCAAATGTCCCATTACATTAAGAAAATTTACTGTGATATTTGAAAGTGAATCCCTTTATTTATATCATCATCACTTGGCTCACTCTGAAGATTTTTCCTTCATTTTTTTTTCAATCTTATTTATACATCATAATTTTATGAAAAAGACTAAAATTTATTTATACTTTATGATGTATTTTTTTAATTTTTACTTCCCCACCACACTAGAAATGTTAACTCCAATATCAATTCAGTGGATCCAACGTTACTCAATAGTGACACTTCTGTAACTATAACGTCAGTGTCATCATTGATGCTATTTTTTACACGTCGGTCGTAGTGTCGGAAATAAAAGCCTGGTGCCAATTAAATCATTTTTTGTTGTAATATATACTTTTAGCGACTCAAGTTAGATGAACTGTAAGACTAATTATCTAATAAGAATATATATATATATATATATATAAAGGGGGTGGGTGGGCTTAGCTCACCTAACTGCCTAAGGGTATTCTTATTAGAATCCCTATCTCTATCCTCACATATACTATTAAAAAATACATATCCCTACTTTACAGCAACTAAATTCACAATACTCTACATCAGCATCCCTATCTCTATCCTTACAACATTAAAATATTCATTTTTCAACTAATTTTTAAATTCAAATTTTACTCCAATAATTTATATTTCAACGGTTATATTTCAAATTTATATTCGAACACACACATTTTTCCAAAATTATTTTTAAAATTTAAAATTTTACTCCAACGGCTATATTTGAACACACACATTTTTCAAAACTTACTTTTAAATTCAAATTTTACTCCAACTGGCTATATTTCAATGGTATATTTCAACAGAGGAAGGAAAAAAAAATAAAATCGTTTCAAAAAAAAAAAAAAAAAAAAAATGTAAGGATAGCTACAAAGTGACATCTGTTTCATCCACCCCAACGTGTAGGGTGGGATAAGATATCGATGCAGGAGAGTTTTATTTCTTCCTATTTTTTCCCTACGTGTAGGGATAAAGGTGGAGATAAAGGCTACGCTAATATCTGCTAAGCCTATACAATAGTTCCGTCCTTGATTAGAAGCATAATTCATGCGCGTCAAATTTTAATGCATTCTTAATCTCTTTCACATAATAGAAACGTGTATAGTGAAAGAAAGTAAGAACATGTGGCTATAATACATTAGACATGTTACAACAATTGTACCATAAAATTTATCTCTGCTTTGTGTCTACTTCATTTGACTTCCGTCTAGTTGGATGCATTAAATGTGGTTCTTTCACGGAAAAGTTTTGTGTGGTAACTCTATATGTGGGGTTACCTTGCATGAATCAATAAGGTAATTTTATGAAAAGATATGAAACTGCGTTGTTTAAATTGATTCATATAAGGTAATTTCAGAAATGAAGTCGTCCAAGGATTTCCTTTCTTTCCCTCCACGTCACGTAACTCTACGAATTGTTTAGCCGGATTTGGATCCATATAATTATTGACCATTAAGGAGACAAATATCCCACGTGGTACGTACGTACCCATCTGCCTCCACATGTTTGATGTAAGTTACTAATGAAGTGATGCATGATTTTGTATGCATAAACCTGTCATGTGATAAACAGTATAATTAAATTGACATCCTTGTCCCTATTAGAAGGAGGTTCTTATGTGGTGTCTTCATACGGTGTGGACGTGTAGAGACATACACACCACACAGTTTCATTCTGTTTTTAAACTGTGTGGTTCTGATCGTTTCACCTGTCATTTCATCTCAAAATCTCTCTCCACACAAGTATTTCCCCTTAGTAGATAACATGTCCCAAAAAATTAAAAAATTAAAATAAAACATTGTACGAAATGATGTCGGCATGTTATTATTGGAGTTGGGATGAAAGATATTTTTCAAACTATTTTATTTCACGGATTTTGTATTTTTACGTCGAATGTTTAATATTCACACTTTTATTTCTTATTTATGTATTTTTATTTTATTTTTCAATTTTAGTCGAAATAGCATTCAAGATCATGAGATATTCTATACAACCTATAAAAAAAATGATATGAAAATGATTGAAAATGTAAAAGTGTATAGATGGACGATAAAAATGTCGGGATAAAACATATTAGATTTAGTTGTAAAAAAAACGGCTTCTATCGGAAAAGATAAGTTTATCTTTTCTTGAATCTCTAGCTAATCTCTTTCTTTGAACAAAATGGTTGTTGGGACAAGGGCTAATCCGTATATGAGTGGTATCGATTGTTCGCGAAATCCGGAAGAAGTTGGGGAAGATGAAGAAAGGGTTCAAGAGGGTACAGTGGGCACAAGGGTTCTCCAACCGGGTTTTGTGAGTGCTCCACAGACTCCACCGCCGTTGGTTTCAGAGTTCATACCTTCGTCAGTACATCTACCAGCCTCAGGTATATCCTCCGCCGGTATTCGGGTTGAGATTCCTATCTCCTTACCACCCCTGACTATACCCCTACCATCAGCAGCTTACCCTCCACCACCTTCAGTCTACTCACCACCTCAGACTTATCCTCCACCACCAGCAGTATACCCACCATCAGTTTACCCTCCACCACCTTCAGTCTACTCACCACCTCAGACTTATCCTCCACCACCAGCAGTATATCCACCATCAGTTTACCCTCTCCCACCAGTATATCCTCCTCATACATCGACCTACCCTCATCAAGTTATAGTCTATCCACCTCAACCACCGGTTTACCCACCTCAGGAACATGCTTATCCACCTCAGTCTCCAGTTTATCCCTATCAACCGAGAGCTCAACCGTCACCTCGTTCAGAGAATGACCCGTCCTCAGGAAATCAGACTACCTACTATCAGTTTATGCCATCACATCGACCATACCAGGAACATTATGGGCACGTGAGACCGGATCCTTATCAGGGCTTCTTTCAGCAGCAGCCGGAGCCACATATGGATTATTCCTATCGGGCCCCTAAAGAGTAGAACCAGTATCATGCCTACCCACCTCAGGGGTATCCTTCAGTTTATCATTAGGCTTACCCTCCGATGCATCAGTGATGTAAGTCAACTAGATGATACTTTTTACGATGTTTTATCCCCATTTCTCATGAATTTATTGATGTTTTCGTATCAATTCAAGTCATTATTTTCATCCAAATATGTAGATAGTAATTATTATATAAAATATTATATTTTTGATAGGTTTTGTAATTATTACATGCTTATGTGAGTAATTGTTAGTGGTATCCATGCACGATAATCTGTATAATTTCCATCACTTCTACCGTATAATCTCGTCGAGCAAACGACGTTAAACAAAAGCGCTATCGGGAGGCAGCCCGTAAAAGTTTGATATAATATTTTTGCTCTTTTGTAAGGCCCGGTGTGGCCAATGATCATTTTGTGTCTACATTTTGGTTGATATTTTGCTAGTACTTGGGATTGCTTGTCATTTCATTGGTTATCTTTCATTTTCATGCCCACCCACCCACCTTTTTATGGCATCCCGGTACTTGTTTTGACTAGTTTTGATTCCCTTTTGTTTCCCTAACTACATTCTACCACTCACTTTACATTGAGGACAATGCAAGCTCGTAAGTGGGGAGTGGGAACGTAGTTAGTCCAACAAAAGGTAATGTCATTAAATCTTTGGGAAACACTTAGTTTTGTGAAATTTTGAGCAATATAAAGTTGAACAAACTATCTTTTGTCATGATTTATGGTTTTGCAATTGATATAGTGAGTACCTTAACAAAGTGAGTAATCTTGGTGATATGTAAGTGCATTGTAATCGTGAATCCTTGATTGTAGTGTGAACCATTTGAGTACGTATATTCCAATATTTTGTTAACATGTAAACTTTTATGTAATCATGCAAGCATGCTTCCATAGCAACTAGAACTTAGGCTTGATATCATTTCGAGGCGAAATAGAAAGGTGTTTGGAGTCAGAGTTAGGGATGACGGTTATGGCATTTCCTTGACTCGACCAAAGCCAAATGGCCTTCCCGAACATATTTCCACCTGTCCCCATCTCAGTCTTTGTAGAGTGGTGAGACCCCACTCGAAACTAGCCATTCGTGATTAAGCTCATTATAATCCGACCCTTAGCCTAATTTTGGTCTACATTCCCATGATGTCACGCAAGTATAGCAAGTTTTTATGTATTGTTGTGGCGACGACATTAGAAGTTTGGCAAGAGTCGAATGACATTATTGGCACAAAGTTGAGATTGTATCTTATCAAGTTCGGAGTCCATTGGTGTATATATGTTTCTTTGAAGTTCAAAAAAAATCAGAAAATCCGAAAGAGTTCAAAAACAAATCAAATGAAGTTCAACAAAGTTGTAAATAAATATGCAATAAATGGTGAGTTTTGGAAGGCAATTTTGAAGGACAAGTTCAACAAGTCCAAGTAATGTAAGTTTGGGTGATAAATCAATTGTAAGGGTACTTTATCTCTTATGTTTATTGTTGAGGAGACGTCTTTGGCAATTATGCGAGAGAGTTGGAGTTGCCAATTCAAAATCATTGGAATTGAAGGTATAGATTTGCTATCTTGCATGTGTTCTTTTTTATATATCCTTTTATCCCTTCGATTAGCCAATACCCGAGCCTAACGTTACAAGCTTTCAAGTCCTACCCGATCTATTTTCTTGACTCCAAATGCCTCGATTAGTGGAGATTGGTATCATTCTTAAGCCTATGGATTGCACCTAATAAGTCTTGCATGCATGATTTCATAATTGGTTGCTTGGTAACAAATTTGAGAAATATTCACACACACACTCCACTACTTTCTTAGATTACAGTTAACATGTGGTTATATGTATAATTGGTTGCATCATCTAGTTGAACTCTTACTTCTTGATGTTGTATGATCCTATCTCTTGACTTGAGTTGTTTTATCGCTTTATTTGCTCAAGGACGAGCAAAAGCTAAGTGGGGAGTGGTTGATGTAAGTCAACTAGATGATACTTTTTACGATGTTTTATCCCCATTTCTCATGAATTTATTGATGTTTTCGTATCAATTCAAGTCATTATTTTCATCCAAATATGTAGATAGTAATTATTATATAAAATATTATATTTTTGATAGGTTTTGTACCGGTTATAGTATCCGGAGCGTCGTGTCGGTTTACTCTTGGTATTTTTGTGTTGTATTGCAGATTATAGGTTGACCAAGACCCCGATGGATGACACGTGTTGAGCCTAAACACGTCTTTTGAAGGCTAGAAGAGTTTGCCGGAAGCTATCAAAGTCAAACGGATCAATTGTCGTTAGCACTTCTACCGTAATCTATCTTCAACGGACATTTGACCCAACTTGAAGGCATTTTCTGGAGAATACTTCTTCATGAGAGTTGTAGATCAAGAAACGAGCTTTCCAACTCACTTTGAATCACATCAATCGGAGCTCTACAACTCTAGTTATGATCATTTTACCGAGCTGCTGTGAAGGACCTTTCGTGGCGCACGCCGGACCTTTCGTGGCGCAGGCCACAAAGGTCGGAAAAAGCAGATTTTCAGCTTATAAACTTTATCAGGATCGAATTTTACAATCCCTAACCCCCATTTTTCTTCCCCCTTCTTCTTATTCTTCCCTTGAAGGCACCAAATCCCCCCAAGGGGCTTTTCTAGCCAAAATTAATCACTAGTTTAGCTCTTAATATTATTGTAAACATTAAGGATTTGTTGCTTGATTTCTAGTATGGATTAGTGGAAGAAGTTCATCTCCTTGGATGTACCAAAACCCATTGATGTTCTTGCAAATTGGATGGAGCTCGAATTTCAAGTTTGTAGCTTGTTATTGGTAAATTCTTAACTTTTACTTTGTGTTAATTGCTCTCATTAGTATGAATGCTAGCTTTGACATGTTGGTGTTTATATTTATGAGTGGCTAGGTTAAACTAGCCAAGATGATGTTGTGGTAGAATTAGTTAATCTCTTATGTTGATTGGGAATGATTGTTTATGTTGTTAGTTTCAATTGTGATGAATCTTTTCCTATTTGCAATGTATTGCTTGTTGGTGTTGGTTCGATCACCTAGCACTAGCACACAAACACTTAGTTGAGACCGAAAGGAGATATTAGGTGTGGGAGAAGGAATAGGAGAACCGGAAGGTAAAATTGACTTTAATTGGAATTTGATTTCTTATCCGAGGGTTGTTGACATTGTCATTGCATTCAAGTGCTTATCATATCAATTCATTAGGTTTAGGGCACCTAGGCCAAAGAGGAGGTATATAGTAGTTTCATACACTCGTATGAGGGGAGACTACTTGCTTAGGAATGCACCGTTTCACACTTTTGAACACCAATGGTAGGATGGATGGAAATCATTCCCATGAAACTACGAGAGATTAGCTTAATCTATACATTGTCTTGGTTAGATTTCTTTTATCATTTTATCAACTTTTGTAGTTAATCATTAGTTTCTTAAACAAACTTGCGATTCGGATCAAGATAATAATAACTAATTGGTGTTTGACCTCACATCCCTGTGGATACGACCTTGACTCCCCGTACTAGACTACAATTGACCCGGTACACTGCCGGTGAGATTGAACACCTAGGAAGGTTTGCATCATGTTTCTGAGATGTGGAGTACATCTCACAGAGTTAGGGGATGCCCCGGAGAGGAGTGAGACTCTTTGGGCAACCGTCTTCTGCAGCAAGACCTCAAGCAAGCAAAGGGAAAAGTGGTCAAGTAAGGGTTTTGCCTTAGAAGCCGAGGCATGTGAGGATGATGAAACAATAATTTCAGGTATTCTTCAATTGAGCTCCTAATTTCTGAAAATTTGTTAGTTTCTTGATGCTTAGAGATGCTTGTTGTTATCTTTATGTCTTATTCCTTGTGAGCTAGGTACCATTCAAGTATGAAGTTTGTATGTTTCTGCTTTGTTTGATACGGGTGCTTCCAACACCTTTGTGACCAGGAGAGTAGCGAATCAGTTGAGGTTACCTTTTGGGAAGTTAAGTAAGTCGTTGATGATCACCACACCTCTAGGAGAATCAATAAAGGTTGTTAAGACAATACCTCTGCGTCATATACAAGTTAGGCAGTTCAAGTGTCGGTTTTGTTAGGAAATCACTAGTTTAACGCAGCGGAATTTAAAATTTGATTTCTTTTTTCTAGATCGTCTTCGTTTAATGCAATAAACACGTTAAGTAGTTTGATGGAATATACCTTGGATGATCTATAAGACGTCGCTTGATCAGCAATCGAGAGTAGTCTCGTGCGCAAGCCGCCCACGCAGCGTCCGACCTTTATCGTTGATCCACACGAACTCCTCGCTCGGAATCCTCTTGGATTGCGATTTAAAAATCCGGCCGCTAGACCGGCTTTTTCTCTCTACAACTCTATAGGAAGCTCTCTATTTTACTCAAGAACTATTAGCTCTTGGAATTGTAATGTACAAAAAGAGCTAGCTAAACCCTTTCTTATATAGGGTGAGTGGTGGCGCCTAGTCTCCCTAACTGACAGAGAAGCTTCTAGAAGAAAGATGAAAGAGAAAACATTTTCCCAATAAAATAAGGAAAATCACTTATATTGATTTGTCTCTTTTATTATAATATCTTATATTAAATAAAATCTAAATATTGCCAATATCTTATATTGAATATATTTATCTTATTACCATAAATCTATTTTTCCAAAATCAATTAATATCCAATATTAATATTATGGTAATCTTATTAATTAAAGTGCACAATCCAAGTGTATCTTATACACTTCAAGGTGGCGCCCCAAATGTCAATTAATTGGCATCCAGAATATTCTTTAATTAATATAATTTGTGTATAATTAATATCTTGTATTTTATTTATGGGAATTGCTAATGGCACCACACCCAATATACTCGGGCACCACACCTGTGCAAAATTCGACTTTTTAGCGGTCGAAATGTGTTATTTCAACTCCCGAAAAGTCGAAATGTGTTATTTCAACCTCTAAAAAGTCAAATTTTACACAGGTGTGGTGCCCGAGTATATTGAGTGTGGTGCCATTAACATTACCCTTTATTTATTCATAATAAATAAATACCACCATATTAATTTACCACTATAACTTTTATAGTATAGAGATAAACTTTCATTATTTGGTTATCAACTATAACCGCATTTTAATCCGACTCGATGTTCATATGTGTGTGACCTAGTAGGCTTCCGAATATGTTGGCCATAGACACAAAGTGCAAATTACTTAAAATGCCCTTTACGCTTTTAACGATCACGGGATAGCGTCAGCAACAAACCGTGACCTCAATCACCGGATGAGTCAAATGCAATGACTACTACCTTTCATGTGAAATAGTTACCGTGTAACTTACAATCCTATCGCTGTAGTAATATCCATACGATCGTATCTCTAGTGTCAATACATTAACGATCGTATCTTATAATCTGGATATCATGCTCTCTCGGAATAACACAATTACTCCCACTTGGCCTAAGCCAATCACTATCATGATTTCTCTATCACAGTTTGACATTTAAGTATCAAACTTATTAAAGTGATTAGAGATCTCATCAACCATAATCACTATCATGATTTCTCTATCACAGTTTGACACTAGGGACGTTACTATATATGTACAACCAATAACATGAAGATAAACAATATATAATAACAAAAGTGCTTTTATTAATCATAATAAGTTATTACATGAACTAAAACAAACTGTAAATGACCGATCGTACGGACACCATAAATCTGCCTAACACAATAATCGGTCCAACCCGATTGGGTTTAGGACACCTATTCAACAATCTCCCACTTGGCCTAAAGCCAATCACCTATATGCCTAAGCCCTTGCATGTGAACATGTTGTTGGAAGTAGCGTCCGAAAGACAATTTATGTAATTGTTTTTAGAATTAATAAATGACTGATTTATTCTCATCTTATTATTTGCTTTGTCCTTATAAGAAATACACTCATCGAAACCCTAAGCCGTATCATATGTAGCCATATAACTTAGTGTGTGTCACACATGAGGATTAAGTTTATGGTGATACTCTTGAAATGTTAGTCCGTGGTGAAGTTAATCAAAGTATGAGGTCTATTGATTAAACCACCATTAATGTGCCCATAACACTTTATGGTGTGACCGTCTTATCCGGACCGTCGACATTGGTTATCTAAGTGGGGCATTTATATATGATGAGATTCATATAGGACTGGACCGATTTATTCTCATATAATTCCGTGATTTAGAAATCTTATTAAATCACAAGATGATCATATATGGATTAACCTTAATCCTGAAGTGATTGCATACTCCTACTGGTTTCAGGATAGGGTTTGATGTGTTCGTTAAGGATCGCTAAGTGGCGCGGTCCGAATCACTTTCACGTTGGCACTATTCTGGAATGAGTGAGAAGTGTGTGTCTCACAGATATGGAATCCATTCCTTCCTGCGGGAAGCAGAAAGACAATCCCATTATTTGTTAATCCTAGAAACTGATCGATCCCGGGAGTTCGTATTGGTTATGAACTAATTGATCACTAGTGGGTTAATGGCAAGTAAGGATAAGATGTATTGAAGAAGGTTTACGGAAATAATCCTACTTCAGTACGGATAGTCTATGGAGGGTTAGTTTATATGAAATGATTATATCAATGGACACTTATCGACTCGACTCGGCGTTTTGAGAATAAGTTATATCTATAATCGATAGATTTCAGTTTCGGATTTATGGTGGCGTAATTCCGGAATTAATGAATTAAGTAGAAATATTCTGTTCGATGGATATTTTATTTAATTTATTGTAGCTACTAGTTATAGGTCCATGGTCCCCGGTTTGGCTCCTAACACGCGAGTGTTTTCTCGTTTTGTGGAACCTCGAGAATAAAATTAAATAGTTGGTCTATTTAATGAATATGCAATATTATTTATTTGGTAAATAATATGTAAAATAGAAAATACATTTTCTATTAAGATAATGACATAAAAGAGGTGCCCCATGTGGATAAATTTGGGAAAAGAAAATTTTTTAGATTATGTCACATGTGTAATTAATTAATTATCTATTTGTTGGATAATTAATGGAAAATTAAGAGATGGATTCTTTGGGAATTATCTCTTATTTTGTGAAAAATATTTTTCCTTATGGGAATAGGTTTTTTGTGGTGTGAAAAGGATAACTCTCTTGACTAGTTATTTTCCTATATAAAGAGAGTTTTCTCCTAACACAATTTACACAATAAATTGCGCCAACACTAAAATAAAAGGAAGAAAACTAGTTTCTTGCCTTAGTCATTAAGAGGAAAAACCTAGGTTTTTCTTATGCATATTCGAGGAGGTTCTACGGTGAGGATCGACGCCCACGATCGTCGCTTGAGATACAATCCGGAAGATCACGGCTTCTCCCTCTTTGTCGATTTCTCATCTCTCTCCGGTTTGAGTAAATCTACTAACCTTCTTGTAGTTATTAATTATTTATACGGATCGAATCGTGGTATTATTGCATACGAATTTATTCGTAACGACGATGTGCTAGATCGAGTGTCTCGAATGGTGCTTTGAGAATCGATCCGATGATCCAATTATGGATCGGATCCGATTTGGGTTTCTGTATATCCAGCACATGTTTCTCATGCTTTGCTTGCGACAATGCCTTGGTTAACGGATCAGCTATGTTATCATCCGTGTGGACTTTTTCTATCTTTACATCTTCTCTATCTACTATATCAAGTGATAGCGCCGAAGCACATGTTTGGACTTCTGATGAGACCTTGGTTCATTTGACTGAGATATCGCCCATTGTTATCACAATCTGGCGACACTGCACCTTGATGGAGGAACCACACCAAGTTCAAAAGAATGAACTTCTTCATCCAAAGCGATTCCTTTGCCGCCTCGAGGTCGCTTATATATTCGGCTTCCTTTGTAGAGTCCGGCAGTGAGTCTCCCCGCTTGGAACTCTTCCACTCACTACTCTACCGTTAAGCGTGAAAACAAATCCAGGTGTGACTTAAATTCATCCTTGTCGGTTTGGAGGCGACATATGTGTAACCTCGTAATACTAAGTCATCATTCCGAAAATCGTGAACATATCCCTAGTATGTCTCATGTACTTGAGAATATTCTTGATCGCAACCCATCGACCATCACCTGGATTGACCCGGTACCTACTAGTCATACTAAGAGGGTGCGAGACATCCGGTCTAAAGGCATAACATGGCGTGCATATGGATCCAATAGCCAGAGCGTAAGGGACCTTACTCATTTGCGCCATATCCTCCTCTGTCTTGGAACTCATTCCCTTCGACAGATAGACCCCATGTGACATGGGCAGCAATCCTTTCTTGGACTGCTCCATGCTAAATCTCTTCAGCATCTTGTCTATATAGGTGGATTGCGACAGACCAAGCAACCTCGTAGATCTATCTCTATAGATCTTGATTCCTAGAATATAGGCTGCCTCACCCAAGTCCTTTATGGAGAAGTTCTTGGATAACCAAGCTTTGACTGACTGTAACATGGGCACATCATTCCCTATGAGCAATATGTCGTCTACATAAAGCACTAGGAATACAATGGCACTCCCACTAACCTTCTTGTAAACACAGGGCTCATCTTCGTTCTTGATGAAATCAAACTGTTTGATTATCTCATCAAGTGAAGATTCCAACTCCGAGAAGCTTGCTTTAATCCATAAATGATCTTTGCAGTTTACACACCATCCTGGCGTCATTGGTTGTGAAACCCTCAGGCTGTGTCATGTACACCTCATCAGACTGATTCCCATTAAGGAAAGCTGTTTTCACATCCATCTGCCAGATTTCATAATCATGGTATACTGCAATAGCAAGCAAAATTCTAATGGATTTTATCATGGAAACAGTTGAAAAAGTTTCATCATAGACAACTCCTTATCTTCGCTTATAACCTTTTTCCACTAACCTAGCCTTGTAGGTAGTCACGTTACCGTCCATGTCAGTCTTTCTCTTAAAGACCCATTTGCACCCTACATGAACTATTCCTTCGGGTAGATCAACTAAGTTCCAAACTTGGTTGTCTTTCATGGATTCCATTTCAGAATTCATGGCTTCTAGCCATTTCTCTATGTCATGCCTTAATAGCACTTCCTCATAAGTTCTAGTGGTCCTTATCTTCCATGAGATACATGCTGTGTACATTTCGGGTTCACGGCGTTCCTCGGTGGATCTTCGAGGTGCTAGTGTGTCTACGGTAGAGGTGGCGTCACATCTGTATATGGTGTCTTCTCTACTTCCATCAACTGACTGTTATCCTTAAGTGGTTCTTGAATTTCTTCAAAATCAATCTTACTCCCACTGACCTTATCCATAATAAGCTCTTTCTCCAGAAAGTGGCCAGTCCTGGCAACAAACAACTTTTGTTCCTCAGGATGGTAAAATTGGTACCATTTGGTTTCCCTAGGATATCCCACAAATAGGCATTTTTCAGACCTGGGTTCTAATTTGTCAGGCGTCATCCGCTTCACGTAAGTCGGACAACCCCAAGGTTTTAGATGACCTAGGCTCGGTTTCCTCTTAGTCCATGCGTCGTATGGTGTAGAATCAACCGTCTTTGATGGAAATAGGTTCAGTGTATAGGATGCGGTTTCTAGAGCATACCCCCAAAACGATTTTGAAAGAACTGCGTAGCTCATCATGGATTGCACCATGTCTAACAAGGTGCGGTTCCTCCTCTCAGACACGCCATTCATCCGAGGTGTCTCGGGAGGGGTCCATTCAGTTAGAATCTCATTCTCCTTTAAATAATCTTGAAACTCTCAATCTAGGTATTCTCCACCTCGATCGGATCGAAGTGTTTTGATTTCTTTACCTAGCTGTTTCTCCACTTCATTTCTAAATTCCTTGAACTTTTCAAATGCTTCAGACTTATACTTCATTAAGTATATGTAACCATATCGAGAATGGTCATCAGTGAAAGTGATAAAATAAGAGTATCCTCCTTTGGCGTGAATTGACATTGGGCCGCACACATCAGTATGTATGAGCTTAAGCAACTCATTGGATCTTATCCCTTTGCCATTAAAAGGTGACTTTGTATCTTGCCAAGTAAACAAGTTTCGCATGTATCAAACGATTCGTAATCGAATTGATCCAACATTCCATCTTTATGGAGTTTGGAAATGCGATTCTTATTTATATGGCCAAGTCTACAATGCCATAAGTAGGATTCATTCAACTCATTTGTCTTGGCTTTCTTGTTATTTATATTAAGTACGTCAACATTCATATCTAATATGTAGAGTGTTAAGGGTGAAATTTATGATTTATATGACGTTATTCCCGTAACAATATCCTTGGTATTTTAGTACTTTTTATAGAAAAGTGTTGGTTTTATCGAATTATTGAGTAAACGAGTTTTAAATGTGTTTAAATGCAAAATCGAGATATTTACGTGATTTTATCGGTGTTTTATGTTTATTCGTATGATGTTACATTTTGCATGTTTCTATCATGTTGGTAGATACGTTTTCATGATGAGTAAGGAGCTTAAACGATGATCACATGAAGATGGAAGAGTTGGAAGATGTTTAAGTGAAGAATCATTGAAGGAACCGAACCAGGCACTTCATGGGGATTTTGTCCACACTGGTAGGCACTTTCAGGAAAGTTGTCTTGACGAAAGTTGTAGAGATTGAAATAGCTTTCCAACGCATGTTGAATCACCTCATTTGGAGCCCTAGAAGTGAAGTTATGAGCAAAATACTAGAGCAAGGTAGTGGACGGGCGTCCATAAAAGTGAATCGGCGTCCGTAATCGTATTTTACATTCGAGAGAGTTCAGACGCGTTCGAACGAGGCGTTCATTCTCCCGTTCATAAAGGCTGGACGAAGGCGTCAAGGTTGTGGACGGGCGCCCACGGCACCGACTCAATAAACCGACCTAAAAATCTATAAATAGGCGCGATTTCCCAAACCCTAATCATACAATTCGATCCCTAACTCCCTGAGGAAGCGGCTTGGCTGCGTTTTACTCCTTTATTTTCCAGTTTTATGCAATAAAACATCTAGATTAGATAGTTAGATTTATGTTCTTTATTCCATCAATTCGAGTTTGCATAAGGATGCTAGAGGCTAAATCCTCCTTGAACAAGCGTTGCCAGAAGCCGTCCGTTTCAACAGATTTGATCTCTAGTTCGTGATTATTTTGTGAGTATCTATTAAAGTTGTTACTTTTATCATGTTTTTATATGTTGATTGCATGCTATATCGAAAGATCCGTGCTTTTGTTTATTGTTTGCTTGATGAAAGTCATGTTAACTTTAGAACACCATGATAAAAGTTTAGACCTTTAATCTAATCACAACGAAAGTTATTAGATTGAATCTCTAGATTAGAAATTGAAAGATTTCACGCCTAGGTAGTAGAAAGACGTAATCTTTAACATCGAAAGATAAAAGATTAGAAAACGAACTCGTCTACGAGAGTAGGAGTTTATGCCTTTGATTAGGTGAATCACGACTTGAGTAGAGATCACGAATTAATCCGAGTTAGAATTGAATGTTGATAGGATAGGTGGATCAATTGCTTGTTAGATTCGTTATAATTTGATTTAATCCTTTAACCTTGAATTGTTTAGCTTTAGTTTACTTTTCGCACTTTATTTTAGTTTAGTTTATCGCTTTCAATCTTTCCTAGCATTGGATTAATCTCCTGCCGTCAGTTACTTTTCCTGCATATTTGTTTAGGTTAGTTTCGTGACAATAGTTTAGTTGAAAACAAAAGCTAGGATTCACATTCGTCTAGTTCCCCGTAAGATCGACCCGGCATTAGCCTCCATACTACGATCCTTGCACTTGAGGTTAACCGGTTTATTACTTGTTGTTTTGTATTGATAAAATCCGGGACAAGTTTTTGGCGCCGTTGCCGGGGAACCGGACGGTTGCCTAGTTTTTGTTTTTGTTTTTAGTTTGTTTTCAATTCTTGTTTTTAGGTTAGATCTTTTCAGTCTCTTTTTGTAGTTAGTAGTTTAGTCGTTTTAGTGCGTTTTTCTGTCGTGTTTCTGTCAGGAGTTAGTATAAATTTTAGCTTCTAGTTTGATACTGCTTTTTCGTTTTCATACTGCTTTATGCGTTCTTTCGTCTCGAGATTGATCCGGACGGACGCCCGGTATCACCGAACGCTCGTCCAAATCAAGTCTGTTTCTATTCTCGTTATCTATTCGCTCTCGAACGAAAGGCCCGCTTAGTCTCGAGCGCCCGCCCGAGTTCTTCCTCCGAGGAAGACGCCCGCCCGATTAATTGGACGCCCGCCCGCATCTGCCTCGCCATCGATTTTATTTTTATTTCAATTAGGTTTTCTGCTTTTTTTCGTAGGTAAGTGTCGTAGGTAGGTTTCTTAGGTTGAATCATCGACTCCACGCTTTCACGATCAAATTTTAGGAAAAAGGGTCCGTTTTAGCACTTGATAGTATTTTGGCCATAACTTTCGGCTCGAGTGTCGGATTGGCGCGCAGACCCCAATTCGAAAGCTCGTTCGACGCCGACGACGTGGGCAGACCGCCGGAGGCCGTCCGACACCGTTTTGAGGTCAAAATCCACTGTTTTCCCTTCCATTTTGGGCTCGAGAAGATTTCAACACGTTTTTAGTGTTTCGCTTTTTTTCTGCTTTTAAATTTTTCGTAGTTAAGTTTCGTAGTTTTTGATTCCTCTAGGTTTAGTTATCCTTTCCTCTCGTCTCGACCGTCCTTTCGTCATTTTCTATCCTTTCTTGCTCAACACCTTGAGTTGGTGTTCGGTTTATGCAAACTCGTAGTCATAAGGGACCACTAATCTATTCCCTCGACCCGAAGCGGACCATAGTCCGACCTAATAGGCGGAGACTTCGTTTCGACGAAGGAAACGCGCTCTAGATCAAGAATTCGAGCAATATCTTTCAGAGAAATCGAAGAATAGTAATAATGGCGCGGAAGATAGACGGACGTTGGCCGACTATGCCATGCCCGGCACAATCACCATCAACCCGGCTATCGCCATGCCTACCATTCTCGCCTCCAAACTTCGAGCTTAAACCGGACTTATTCGAGATGATGCAAAGATGCATCAATTTTCCATGGTTTTCCATCCGAAACCCCCACACTCACTTACACACATTCTGCAAATATGCGGTACTACCCATATCCAAGGTGTAAGTGAGGACGCCATCAAGCTTAAACTATTTCCATTTTCCTTACGGGGAGGCACTGAGTGGTATCACTCTCTCCTCTCGAATCCATCACTACGTGGCGGAGCTCGAGAAGGAATTTCTAAGTCAATACTTTCCTCCTTCAAAGACAAAACCTGATTGTCTCGAACGAAATCTTCACATTCCGTCATTTGGAAAATGAGTCATTCTTTGAGGCGTGGAAAAGGTTTAAGTCTCTCCCGCGAAAGTGTCCCCATCATGGCTTGCGAAGCAAAGGCAAGTCCATACTTTCTTCAATGGATTGACCGAGCTCACCAAGGGCATGGTCAATAGTTCCTCTGGTGGGGCATTTCTCAAGAAAAAACACTGATGAAGGATGGGCATTGTTCAAGACATTGCCAAATATAACTATGCCCCATCCTATCAAGCTATTCAGCACCTCCTCCTCCTCCCAAGGTCGAGGAAGTGACTATGCAAAATCGATTGCCATGTTGCAAAAGCAAATGGCTAATTCTCAGCAGACAACATCCCAAATTGTTCCTAATCCGAGTAATCGACTCTTTTCGTTTCCACAGAACTCTCGTGTTCAGACATGGCATATCGTCGGCCGACCGCCATATGATCGCCAATGTCAATTTTCTTCCCCTCCGCCAAAGCAAGTCAATGTTGTTCATGACTATGGACAAGATAATCCAATCACATGCCAAGTATGTGATAGCATGGGCACACACCGCTTCGTCCCATGATTGGGCGAAACGCGAAGTCAATGCTTTCTCGGCCGGACAAATCGAGATTCAATAACCAATTCTCGGCGTATCAGTTTCCAAAACCAAGGGTTTAATCGGTCCTGGATTTAATCCTAATTCGAACTTCAATAAAACCCCTGGTTACAATCGTAACCCAAGCTATAATTTTTCCAATCCACAACAAAAGTTCAATCGAATTGGCCCGCCAATTTAATTCTACATTTCCAAATCACCCAATCACCACTCCTCAAAATCATCGAACTCTCAAGGACCCTCCCAATCCAACAATTTGAAACCAAGTTGGAGGAGCAAAGCAGACAATAAAAATCTTGAGAGACAAATAGGGCAATTGGTCGAGCAAATAAGCGCCAAGACCCTGGGCATCTCGCCAGCTTTTACTCGAAAAACCCAAAAGGAGGTCAAGTCGCTCACGCCGATTTGAGCAACGACCAATGCAACCGACCTCGTGCCAATAATGCAATACGGTAAAGAGGAGGCGGGCGATGAACTTAAGTGGTTCTCAAGTTGGTGGTCCCCTCGGCTTCCAGGAAACCACTAGCCCCTCCCGCCGCCGATAAAGCGGAGGGGGAAATTGAGCACCCATCATCCCCTCGGCTGCAGAAGGCAAATCAGGTGGCTGATCCCCTGATAGAAGAAAGAGTTGAGATTCCTCAAGTGGCTGATCCCTTGAGGAATAAAGAATCAATTGGAAGTCCTCAGGTGGCTGATCCCCTGAGGAGTGATGAGTTAAATGAGAGTCGTGGTGGCCGATCCACGACTAGCAAAAAGAATGAAGAGACGGTTCGATGGAAAGATTTGGAGGACAAGCCGTCAGTTAGCCTCGAAGAAAGTATTTTCCGAGGAGGATTTGAAAAAGCTTCCCTTTCCACCTAGAAAGAGCAACATCCCATTGAGCGAAGATAAGAAGTATGAAAAAGTGCTTAATTTGTTGAAAAATACTGTAAATCTTCCATTGTCGATGTCTTGGTAGGGATGCCTAAGTACACCAAATTCATAAAGGATGTTGTTTCTTCCAAGAAGAAGTTAGCGTGAATGGATCAAGCAATTGGTAAGGAGTGTTCTCTCGGTCAATTATCAAGACTTACCAACCAAGAGAAGCGACCTGTGCAAATTTGTGCTCACATTGCGGATGGGAGGTCTAGTCTTCCGAATTCCTTGTGTGACCTGGGTGCATCCATCGCCTTGATGCCATTGTCCGCTTGCAATCACTTGGTTTGCGTAATCTTCTAGAACCCACCACCATGAACTTGCAGTTCGCTGATAGATCTTCAAAGAAAGCCTCAGGGATCCTAAAGGACGTATTGGTTCAAGTGGGTAGGTTTACCTTTCCCGTTGACTGGTATGTCTTAGATATGGAGAAAAATGAAAATGTCCCTCTGATTCTTGGAAGACCTTTCCTATCTACGCCTAGAGCCCTCATCGATTGTGATGGTGGGAAAGTAACTATCCGAGTTGGTGACCAAGAGGTGAGCTATAGCGTTTCTAAATCTATTCAAGTACCTTCCGGTTCTCCAACCGGCTTTTCCATTGAGGAGACGTCTGATGACTTCAATGACTTCATGGATAAGCAAGTCTTGGCTGTAGAAGCAGAATATGAGCGATTGATCGATAATCTGAATAATCATGGTGTGGTCAATCTAGACCCGCTTAGCAACTGATTTTGAGGATGAGCTAAGAGAAGAAGCCTTGGCGAGGGACCACTAAGTAAGCTCGGCGATGTTGAGTTGAAGAGTGGCGATCTTAAATCAAGTCTAGAGGATCCTCCCGTAGATTTGGCATCAAGCCGTTACCTAAACATCTTAAGTATGTGTTTTTAAGAGAAGGTGACAAGCTTCCTTTGATCATCTCTCGCCAAGCTATCTCAGATAGAAGAGCTTAAAGCTGTTAAACGCGTCTTGCGCAAAAATGAAAAAGCCTTTGATGGCAGGTGGGAGATATCCGAGGATATCTCCGACATCTGTATGCACAAGATCAAGACCGAGGAGGGTGCAAACGAGTTAGATGACCTCAGAGAAGGCTCAACCTCACATGCAAGAGGTAGTCAAGAAGGAGATCATTAAACTTCAGATATGGGTATCATTTACGCCATTGTCGACAAAGTGAATGGGTTTCCCGACTGTAGTCCCCAAAAAAAGGGGAATTACTATTGAGAAGAATGAGAAGGAGAAGAGATAGCATTGAGGCTCGTTCATCGGATACAGAGTATGTATCGATTATCGAAAACTCAATGAGGTCACAATGAAAGATCATTTCCCCCTTCCTTCATTGACCGGATGCTTGAGCGCCCTGGCGGGGCACGATTCTATCGCTTCTGGATGGATATTCAGGATATTTCCAGATACCCATCGATCCCGTTGACCAAGAGAAGACCACTTTCACTTGCCCTTATGGTACATTCGCCACAAAGCGGATGCCATTTGGTCTATGCAATGCCCCTGCTACCTTTCCGAGGTGTATGATGGCAATCTTTGACGGGCTAGTTGAAAAGTGCATGGAGATTTTTATGGATGATTTTTCGGTCTTTGGTCAATCCTTCGATGATTGCCTCGATAATCTTGATCAGGTGTTGTCTAGGTGTGTGGAAAAGAACTTGGTGCTAAATTGGGAGAAATGCCATTTTATGGTAGATGAAGGAATAGTTCTTGGCCACAAAGTGTCCGCCAAAGGTATAGAAGTAGATAGGGCCAAGGTTGAAGCTATTGAGAAGATGAGTTATCCTAAGAATGTTCGAGAAGTCCGAGGTTTTCTCGGACATGTCGGCTTCTATAGTGAGGTTCATCCAGACTTTTCAAAGATCGCCAAGCCCCTCATCTACCTTACTAAAAGAAGACGTTACTTTTGATTTTGATGATAGCCGCAAGCGCTGCGTTTGAGGAGCTCAAAAATCGCCTGATCTCCCGCTCCAATTCTTATTTCACCGACCGAACCTACCCTTTGAGCTTATGTGTGATGCATCCAACTATCTTTGTTAGTGCGATCTTAGGGCAAAAGCTTAATGGAAAGTTCCACCTATCTATTATGCCAGCCACACATCGAATCCTTCTCAAGTTAACTACACGACAACCGAAAAGGAACTATTAGCCGTAGTCTTTGCTATGGATAAGTTTCGTGAGTTACTTGTCGGGTGCTCAAGTGATTGTGTGGATCGACCACGCCGCTTGCGATATCTCATGACCAAAAAGGAAGCTAAACGCGCGCCATCTGCGTTGGATAATCGACCTCCAAGAGTTTGACGTTCAAATCAAAGATAAGAAGCGGCGTTGAGAACGTAGTGGCGGATCATGTTTCTAGGGTGTTAAGTGAGGAAAAGGATGAACCGGATGATATAGATCTTTACTTTCCTACAGAGAACATTATGTTGATAGACGGTTGTCCTCCCGATGTTCCATGGTATTCCTCCATTGTAAACTACCTTCATGCCCGTTATCTCGATCCTGAAATGTCGTATCAAGAGAAGAAGAAGTTCTTCTCTGATATGAAATACTTTGTTTGGGATGAACCTTACCTCTTCAAGATCTGCAAAGATGGTTTGCTAAGGAGGTGTGTTCTCGAATCGAGCAACGCGATATAATCGAAAGCAATGCCATAGTGGACCCAATGGTGGTCACTTTGGTCCTTGGAAAAGCGGTTGCGAAGATCTTTCGATCCGGTTTCTATTGGCCCACTATCTTCAAGGATACGAAGTTTTCTGTAAGTCTTGTGATAGATGCCAAAGAACCGGTACTCTGACAAGGCGATTTGACATGCCTTTGAAACCCATCCTTGAATGCGAAGTCTTTGATGTTTGGGGCATCGATTTTATGGGACCATTCCCATCATCTTGCGGCAACAAATACATCTTAGTCTGCGTTGACTATGTTTCGAAATGGGTGGAGGCAATTGCCACTCCTCACAATGATCATAAAACGGTCATGAAATTTTTGAAGAAGAATATCTTTGTGAGGTTTGGATGTCCACGTGCCTTGATAAGCGACGAAGGGACACATTTCTGCAACCGACCTTTGGAAAAAGTCCTCGAGAAGTATGGTGTTCACCATAAAATCGGCACACCATATCATCCGATGACTAGTGGTCAGGTTGAGCGAAGCAACCAGAGTCTTAAGAAAATCCTGGAGAAGACGGTGAATAGTCATAGAAAAGACTGGAGTCTGAAGTTGGACGATGTACTTTGGGCATATAGATCGCTTATAAGACCCTATGGGTACATCGCCATATCAAATGGTCTACGGAAACCATGTCATCTCGCCAATCGAGTTAGAGCATGGGGCGATTGGGCTACGAAGTTTCTTAACTTCGATTCCCAATCCTGTGGCAAACACCGCCGCAGTTGATTGCATGAGTGGATGAATTCGGACTCCAAGCTTACGAAAAGCGCCAGATTAGTAAGGAGAAGATGAAACTCCTCCACGATGCCAAGATAAAGAAGAGAGAATTCAAGGTCGGTGAGCAAGTGTTACTCTACAATTCCAGGTTGCATTTGTTTCTGGCAAGTTGAGGACACGCGTTGGTCCGGTCCTTTCGAGATTCTCCAAATCATTCCCTGGAGGTGTGCTAGAATTACGAGGTTATGGTGATCAACCGTTCCGAGTTAATGGTCGAGGTGCAAGCACTATATAGGTGAACATAAAGAAAAGCCTTTGATTGTTAAATTCCTCGAAATCCTCGGGTGTGGGACTTCCAAGTCAACCACTTTGACGAAGTTTTCACCCGATTTGTTTTCCGAGGATGACGGTTGTGTTAAATCGAAGATGTTCTAGCGGTAGTGCTGATATGGAAGAGTTTGAAAGGGAGCGACAACTTAAACGTCATCAGAGGAACCGGAGAAGAAAGAATGCAACCATGGGGAAACTTGGAAAGGTATGGAGAGCTTTCAAAGATTTAACCCCATGTGTTCGCTCGCTTGTTTCCGCTGCCACACCATCGATTCGAGCTTACACGATGTAGTGGTGGAAGAAAAGTCAAATGGCCCGATCCAGCCGAGCTTTAATGGTGTCGAGCTAACGACATAAAACAAAAAAGCGCGCTACTAGGGGCACCCTAGATATCTGCTTTTCTCTTGTTTATTTTCTTTGTTTTTCTTTTGTGTGTCTTCGTTTAGTTTTAGTCTAGTTAGGGTTTTGTGTGAATCGCTCTGTATTTGTAGTTGACGGTTGGATGCTCTGCACTTTTCCTTGGGCGATGATTTTTCCATCTAATACGATTCTCTCTTGTGTTTCATATGATATAATTCCCCTATCCCGAGATACTTTTCGTGTTTGTCAAGTGTGCGCAGATAGTCTTGATAGCGTTTGTGAGTTTGAGACGATGTCGCTTTTCCGGTGGATGGTCCACACCCATCTGATGTCTTCGAGCATTTCTGGATTGGACGACGCCACTTCCAAAGTGTTGCCCTCTTTAGAACTACAATCGCCTAAGTTCTCTTTTCTTTTATTTTGCACACCATGAGGACATGTTGTCATTTAAGTGTGGGGAGGAATGGTCGCTATGTATCGACCATTTGGTTAATACATGATATTATTTTCTATGCTAAAATGATGCTAAATTTTCAAAATTTTTGTTTTGTCCCGAGTAGGCAATACACGTTTTTGTTCGGTTTGTTATAGTCATTGATGCTGTATACCATATTTTTAGTGAGTTAGTTGTTTCACCAAGATTTATTTTCCACGAGCCATAGTGAATGATGAGCTAATTTGTAAAGTTATACCCCGTTTTGGATTAGTGGTTTTTGATTATCTTATAAGTCATGTGCTTAGTGCTACGTATATATCTTGAGATTTATGATAGTTTGTATTTAGTTCCGAGTATGATATACTGTGAATATCTAGACGTTTGAATGTGATAAGTAACACGGGGCTAATGTCAATTAAAAAGATAAGTTAATAGTTGATTAAAAAAGGGTGTGTCGAAAGCTAGTCGATGATTTGAGTGAGGTAGGGTGTACCACGTATGTCCTATACCACTATGATGACTAAAAGCTCACGACAGTTAGAAAAAGCTGCCTTATGATTGGAGTAAGGTAGGGTATTATCTCGAAATGTCCTATTCTGCTATGAGGGCAATAGCTTCTTCTAATGTGTGTTTAAAGTGAAATAGTTAAATCAACTAAAGAATCGGCACGAAATTGAATATAAGGCTTAGTTTTCGTTAATCTTATCCCCAGTATAAACCGATGGATATGTTGTAGGGATTGTCCTCTGAGTATTTCAGAAAGGCCCTAGATTCATTCGATCATTCTTTTCGGGATATGTCACGTTTGTAGGTGCATCTTATGAGTGTCATTTATTACTAGTCCACGAGGGGTATTAGCTAGTTTTGCTTTGAGTTCCTCAAGTTTGGATTTAGTGGAAGTTTTCTATGGCTATGCACACACACGACGGTGAACTTCTAATTTATTGAGCATGTGGTATATGTGTTGAGATGTCTATATTCCTTCCGAGCCTTTATCTTGTTTTGTTTTGCTCGGGACGAGCAAAGTTTAAGTGTGGGGGAGTTGTTAAGGGTGAAATTTATGATTTATATGACGTTATTCCCGTAACAATATCCTTGGTATTTTAGTACTTTTATAGAAAAGTGTTGGTTTTATCGAATTATTGAGTAAACGAGTTTTAAATGTGTTTAAATGCAAAATCGAGATATTTACGTGATTTTATCGGTGTTTTATGTTTATTCGTATGATGTTACATTTTGCATGTTTCTATCATGTTGGTAGATACGTTTTCATGATGAGTAAGGAGCTTAAACGATGATCACATGAAGATGGAAGAGTTGGAAGATGTTTAAGTGAAGAATCATTGAAGGAACCGGAACCAGGCACTTCATGGGGATTTTGTCCACACTGGTAGGCACTTTCAGGGAAAGTTGTCTTGACGAAAGTTGTATAGGATTGAAATAGCTTTCCAACGCATGTTGAATCACCTCATTTGGAGCCCTAGAAGTGAAGTTATGAGCAAAATACTAGAGCAAGGTAGTGGACGGGCGTCCATAAAAGTGAACTGGCGTCCAGAATCGTATTTTACATTCAGAGAGTTCAGACGCGCTCAACGAGCAGCGTTCATTCTCCGTTCATAAAGGCTGGACGAAGCGCCCAAGGTTGTGGACGGGCGCCCACGGCACCGACTCAAATAAACCGACCTAAAAATCTATAAATAAGCGCGATTTTCCAAACCCTAATCATACAATTCGATCCCTAAACCCTGGAGCAAAGCGGCTTGGCTGCGTTTTACTCCTTTATTTTCCGGTTTTATGCAATAAAACATCTAGATTAGATAGTTAGATTTATGTTCTTTATTCCATCAATTCGAGTTTGCATAAGGATGCTAGTGAGGCTAAATCCTCCTTGAACAAGCGTTGTGAAGCCGTCCGTTTCAACAGTTTGATCTCTAGTTCGTGATTATTTTGTGAGTATCTATTAAAGTTGTTACTTTTATCATGTTTTTATATGTTGATTGCATGCTATATCGAAAGATCCGTGCTTTTGTTTATTGTTTGCTTGATGAAAGTCATGTTAACTTTAGAACACCATGATAAAAGTTTAGACCTTTAATCTAATCACAACGAAAGTTATTAGATTGAATCTCTAGATTAGAAATTGAAAGATTTCACGCCTAGGGTAGAAAGACGTAATCTTTAACATCGAAAGATAAAAGATTAGAAAACGAACTCGTCTACGAGAGTAGGAGTTTATGCCTTTGATTAGGTGAATCACGACTTGAGTAGAGATCACGAATTAATCCGAGTTAGAATTGAATGTTGATAGGATAGGTGGATCAATTGCTTGTTACCTTTCGTTATAATTTGATTTAACTTTAACCTTGAATTGTTTAGCTTTAGTTTACTTTTTCGCACTTTATTTTAGTTTAGTTTATCGCTTTCAATCTTTCCTAGCATTGGATTAATCTCCTCTGTCTAGTTACTTTTCCTCGCATATTTGTTTAGGTTAGTTTCGTGACAATAGTTTAGTTGAAAACAAAAGCTAGGATTCACATTCGCCTAGTTCCTCAGAAGATCGACCCGGCATTAGCCTCCATACTACGATCCTTGCACTTGAGGTTAACCGGTTTATTACTTGTTGTTTTGTATTGATAAAATCCGGGACATAGAGACTATTGCTAAGCATGCCAATACCATAAAAAATTCCATCACGTGAAAAAGAGCAACATTTATTCTTGAACGTAAAAGAAAATCCTTCAACATCTAATGTAGAAATAGAAATAATGCTCTTCGTAAAAGCAGGAACAAGATAACAATTATTAAGCTCTGGTACTAGCCCACTTGGCAATGAAAGAAAATAAACTCCTACGACTAATGCAGCAACACTTGCTCCATTCCCAACGCGTAGGTCCACCTCTCCTTTCCTCAGTTCTCTAGTTCTTCTTAGTGCTTGCATATTCGTACAAATATGAGATCCACAACCAGTATCTAATACCCAGTGGTTAGACTTAGAAGAAGCAATATTGATCTCAATCATAACCATACCTGACGTCGAAGCATCAGAATGATTCTTCTTGGTACTCAAGAAGCCTTTGCAGTTTCTCCTCCAATGTCCGGTCTCACCGCAATGGAAGCAAGCATCCTTGGATATGTCTTTAGCTATCTTAGGCGTTGGCTTAGGTGCAGCCTTCACCTTCTTGGACTTCTTTTGGGCTTTTGCTTTGCCCTTGCTTGAAGTGACCATCAACACTTGTTTTCCTTTCCCCATAGTGTTAGGTGTAGTGCCCGAAAGACAATTATATAATTGTTTTAGGACATAATTAATAATTCATCTTATTATATGCATGTATGCTTATACTTAAGACACTACTGAAAACCCTAAGTACCTCGTTTATGTAATCACATAACTCAGTGTATGGTTATACACAAGAGGATTGAGTTAGTGAGATGTACTTAAAATTAACTTAGTCCATAGCGTTGATTAATCTGAGTACGGGTCTCATGATTAATATGCTAATAATGCGCCCAGAACACTTTACGGTGTATCCGGACTGTCGGTAATAGGGTACCTAGTGGGGCATTTATATATGATGATAATCATATAGGGCTGGACCGATTTGATTTGAGTTCTCGATATAGTTCAGTAATCGAGAAGTCTTATCGAATTACAAGATGATCATATATGGATTAATCTAAATCCTGAGGTGATCACAGACAACTGCTTAGACTAGGGTAGGGTTTGATGTGTTAGTAAGGATCACTTCATATTATGTGGTCCAACACTTCTCGTTGGCTCTATTCTGGAATGAGTGAGTAGTCTGTGCTATCACAGATATAGAATCCATTCCTTCCCTTGGGAAGTCGACAGACAGTTCCATTGTTTGTTAATCCTAGAAACTGATCGATCCCGGGAGTTCATATTATATTTGTTATGAACTAATTGATCACTAGGGGGTTAATGGTAAATTATGATAAGAGGTTTCGAGAAGGGTTTACGGAGATATCCCGAATCGAAACGAACAGTCTATGGAGGATTTATCCGTATGTAATGATTATATCAGTGGACGCTTATCAACTCATGGTTGAGTGTAAGTTATCTATATTCGGCAGAGTTCAGTTTCGGGTTTATGGTGGTGTAATCCCGGAATTAATAGATTGAATATTATTGTTCGGTCTGACGGTTAATATTATTTAATTTATTGTAGCTACTGAATATGGGTTCATGGTCCCCGACGTGCCTCCTAACATAGCATATGTTTTCTCGTCGTTTCACCTCAATTAAAATTAAATAGTTGGATTGGACTATTTAATTGATATGTGAATTAATTGTTTAGTTGGACTAAATAATTAAATATTCTGAAAAGACATTTTTCGTGGACTCGGCCCAAATTGGTTTGTTGACTTTTTGACCTAATTGGTCAAATATAAAAGTGGCGTGTATTACTTGTTTGGTTATCAAGAAATTTGTTTTCTTGGATAATCATAGTACAAGTATTTAATTATTTATTTGTTGAATAATTAATTAAGGAAAAAAATATTAGATTGATCCTTAAATAATCTAGATTTATTCTAGATTATTCTAAGAGTATATTTTATTTAATAAGGATTATTATAATTGATTTTGTATTAATTATTAAATGCTTGGAAGACAATGATTACTCTCATATATAAAGAGAGTTCTCCCAAGCCTTTTGACACACATAATTTTCGACATATTGGAAGTATTGAGCTTAGATTTTTCGGCTCATATACTTGGGTTCGAGTTTTAGAAAAACTTCAGGTTTTTTAAAGGTAGCATATCGAGGAGGTCAAGCGGCTTGAAACACCATCCACCTGGTGGTGCTTGGAGATACACGTCGGAAGACTGTGGCTTCTCATCTAGCTTGGATCTTGGATCTCGGATTGTTCTTGACGTTTATTCACAATAAACAGGTAAGCAATCTAAACCCCCTCGTAGGTTTAGATCTATTGTATTTATGTATTTTGGTTGTTAGATCTAGATCTTGTACTTTCCGTTGTGTAATCGGGTGGATCTATGATCCATCCGGTGATATTACATCCAACACATAGTGCCCTCAGCAGTTTTCAACATGTTCAATAACTCCGCAATGGAGCAATCTATTTTGTTCATGTGATAATTCATCATGAACTACGAAAATGAATCATGTAGAGATTGCAAAATCAAGTTAATACTCAACTCTCGTTCCAACTTGTGGCCCAGCTTCCCAAGCCTCTCTGTGTACCCGATCATTTTAAGCACCTGTGACCCCACAGCAGTCCCGGATGCCATCTTACAACCAAACAGGGCCTTCGAGACCTCGTACCTCTCAGTGCGAGACTGAGAAGAATAGAGTTCCTTTAGGTGAACCATGATTGAATAGGCGTCCATGGACTCATGCTGTTTCTGCAGTTCATGTGTCATTGAAGCAAGCATGATACATGTAGCATCAGTACTGTTAGAACAATTCTTGTTGTACTTCTCGACAGTATCTGCAGCCGAGCCCTCAGCGGGCTTTTCATATAGGGTTTCGTCAAACTTATTGTCGATGATAAAACGAAGGTTCAATTTGTTTGATATTTTCTACAACAATAAATAAAGATAGAATAAGTAAAATTCATGTATACAAAAACCCTAAAATTGCACTTAATTTTTTTAATTGGGTCTTGCTCCCACTAGCCAACTATTCTCAATTGACTTTCAAGAAAAAATAATCTTCTTTAGTGGGCAAGATCCCATCGAACTACCTCGACCCCCAGCTTTGGCTGATGGGCCGAAAATAATTCAATAGGTGGACGACACTTTGTCGATCGTATCTTATACGACTCTTGTTGTTTGACCAGTCAACTCTTTGACAATTTTCATCTTATGAAATAGTCAAACCCTTGCCTTTAAAATCCAAACAACCCCGCTTTGGCTGGTGGCCGAGAGAATTCTTAGTCGAGTCTTAACCCCAATATTTGTGAGATCTCTTACGATCATATCTCGATAACGACGATATACCCGAGGTAGGTCAACCCCCGCTTTGGCTAGTGAGTTAGGTCCGAACAAGGGCTCTTCACCGTCGTTATAATATGGGGAGTGATAAGAGTCAACTCTCCTAGACATTTCACACTTAATTCACTCAAATTTATAGCATTTCGGGGCATGATTTTTACCATTTAGCTGCTATCTCACGCTACTTTCACCACTCACGTTTACACATCGCACTTAACCGAAAATCTCATTTTTATCGTTGATATGTGGACCTTTTTGTAGCACACACAGGGTACACGATACCCTAGGAAAATTACGTTTGGATCTCGTGTTGTGTATTTTCAGATGATAGATTATAAAGAGTTGTGTTGATATCAATTTTGGTGATTATGACACTTTAGGAGTGGTTCTACCCAAAGCAAAAGTACTTCTAGTCAGTTTTTGAGGTTCAACTAAGCGCACCCATGCCTACCCTCAGGCATGGTTTCGAGCTCTCATCACATCGGGATGCTCAGGACCACTTCTACCTGCTGCAAGCCCACTCCTGACGCCCCAGTAAATCAGGCAGAATGTTTTTTATGCTCAGGACCACTTCTACCTACTGCAAGCCTACTCCTGCGGCACCGAATTTATGCATTATAAAAACCTTTTTGCAGCTAGAAGAGAGAGATACCATACTTTCTATATTAGAATCATAGTTATCAGACCCGGCCCGGTCATTGACCCGGAAAAGACACCGGGTCACCGGGTCAGTGGTTCAACCGGTGGGTCAGTGGTTCAACCGGTGGGTCACATCATATACTTAAAAAATATAATTGAATATTCAAAACATAAAGATAAAATAAAATATGACAACTAATTATTTTCAAAATACTTCAATAAACACAATTACAAATTAGACAACATAAAATGCTCAAATGATTATCTGTTGTTCAAGTTAAAGCGCAAATAATTAGTCTTTTCTTTAGGTAAGTATTGTAGCTACTGCTACAATTTTATACATTCCTAAAAAACACAAAGAATACATTCAATCCATAATGAAAACAAGTTCATTATCTTCACTTCAAGTTTTAGATCGTAAAAAGAGTACAAATACCCTAAATATCAATATTATTTCAAATAAAATAAAAAGAATACATACTTACTGCTTGATTTTTTTTGGTTGAGATCCGCCGATGTTTTTTTTTTGACAAAATTTGCTCGATATTTTGAGATTTATACTATTTAGAACTGAAGATTTTTTTTAGAACCGGCTGAAGGTGAATGAAATCCTGATGACAAAAAAAAAAAAAACTCAATGATGGAAAACCGCCTGGGACGGTCCGACCGCCGGGTTAGCCGGGCCAGAACGGTTCACTTGCTTAAACGGTCGAATGCTTGACCCGGCCCGGGTTTGGGACCGGGTCACCGGGTCGACCGGTTCGACCGCCGGGCCGGGCCGGGTCTGATAACTATGATTAGAATTAGATTAGAGAAAAACCCAAAAACTCTTCTCTTCACTTTTCTTCTTTTCATTAGCTTAAAAAGTATAATCTTAGCTCTTTATTCACAAAATTGAAGTGTTATTAAGCTTGGGCTTTATTCTAAAATGGTGAATTCATCATTCCTTTGGTGAATCTTCATGGGATTGAACCTAAGTTGATGCTTTTTACTTAATTAAGGTATAATTCCGAATTTCATTTTAATTTTCTACTTCATGGCTTTAATTAGTTTAATGTCATCTTTGCTTTGTGTTTTTGTTGAAATCATGAGTAGCTGAACACCCTTGTGGCTTGGGTGATGTGAATATGGGCTAGATTTCTTGTAATTACTTGGGATTCAAGTTGGGTTGTCATTTATGTTCTTAATTTGTTAAGTTATGGTGATTAATCTTCATGGGTGTGATTAATTCATCACTAATTGCATAATCTAAGTGTTAATTCGAGGCCTAATCGTAAGAATTGATATGGAACTAGTCACCATGAACACATAGTAAAATCATCTAGAGATAGAATTGATTTCTAGTGTGTGTTGCCTAATCTTGAATTGGGAAATTCATTGTCCTTTAATGCATAACTATTCATCCTAATCTAGTCCTAGCCAATAGGTTTGGTGTTTGGTTATAATTCGTTGATGCGAGAGATCGATTGACGTTAATATAGTGAATTACACCTTGAATGTGTTGAGAATTCGTTAGTGAAGCTTGATTCCGAGTAGTTACAAGAGTTCATATCTAGTTCATTGGAACATCACCCGTGCCACCTCATTTCATATCATTTCCCCTTCATTCGAGTCATTGTAGTTTTAGTTAATCGCACTTTTAGTTCGCCTTTCATTAGTTGTTTCGTAGTTGGTTCACACTTTCTTCTTGATTAATGGATACACCTAGACTAATTGTTTAGGCCGCTTTGGTATTCAACTAGATTTCTCCCTGTGGATACGACCTTGCTCACCGATCTAGACTACAGTCGACCCGGTACTCTGCCGGTTAGAGTGGAAACCTAGTGAGGCCGATCAAGCATTATTATGGAGACAATTTCGACTTGATTTTTTATGCGGGAATAATTTTAAATTAATTCTCTTAATTAATTTTATTTAATTATGGTCTCATTTACTATGTGCATATTACTACGATATCATATAAAATAAAACATACACAACATTCCACGCACAAAATAACTGTATGATCATGGATTTTTCCTAGGTGCGGTTTCGAATACAAACTGACGAAACCGCGGGTCACAAACTAAGGGTATCTGCAACAACCAATATGATCTTTATTGATGTACGCCAATGGGTTCTTTATCACTCTTTGGTCTTCATCTTCTTGCTCCATTCTTGTTACAAATTAATCTATCTAATAAATAAATACACCCGCCGCACACAGGGGGACCTAACGGGAATGAGATAAATGCAAAAAGTAACTAGATCACGTTCTTCATAATGGCCTAGGACAATTTTTGAAAAAAAACATAAAGAAAACATTCTCATCTATCCTATTGGTAGAGTCCATGATCAATCGGGATCCATATAATCACATTATATCTAAACATCTAATCCAATTTTGTTAACTACTTATGCGTCTTATTTTATCATATCAAATAATTAATTAACTTTTAATTAATTAAATGACTTAATCGAAAACAAAATTAACGTTTAATTTTAAATCGATTCTAATTTTAATTTTACTAGTTTTGAACTATTCAAAATAAAATCAAAATTAAAAAAGGTCTCATTCCTTAACCAAAAGGGAAACCTTTGGTTTCCTAAACCAAAAGACATCTTCCTAAACCAAATTTGGTGCCTGACCACTTTTCCAAATCAAAATATTTGAAAAGGGCCTAGACCTAATCCAAATCAAAATTTGGAAAGACCAATATTTTGGTTGATATGCCATTATGGTTTCCCAATGACACAAACTATTTGAACCATTGGTTAGTCATATGACACAACTAAATAAAAGAGATATCAATGCATAATAAATATTACAAAACGAAACAGATCGATCTCCCCTTTTGGAAGAGAGCAGCTGACGACGGCAGCCCTAGAGCCGCCGCCGTGGAGGATGGTGGCCGCCGCCAGTCGGCCGAGCCCCCCAATCGATGCCTTTTTTTGTTTTGTTTTAAACGTTTCGTGAATCTAGATCTTGCATCTATCGATTAACTACTACGCAATTTAATTGTGCTTATTGCTTAAGCTTGAAGTCTGTCTCTGATACCACTGTTAGGAAATCACTAGTTTAACGCAACGGTTTTAGATCGTCTTTGTTTAATGCAATAAACACGATAAGGAGTTTGACGGAATATACCTTGGATGATATATAAGATCGTCGCTTTGACCGTCAACTGAGAGTAGTCCCATGCGCAAACCGTCCACGCATCCGGCCTCTATCGTTGATCCACACAAACTCCTCACCGGAATCCTCCTTGGATTGCTATCAGAAAAATCTGGCTGCTAGACCGGCCATTTTCTCTTTCTCTCTCTAACTCTCTATAGAAAGCTCTATATTTTACTCAAGAACTATTAGCTCTTGGAATTGTGATGTACAAATGAGCTAGCCAACCCCTTTCTTATATAGGGTGAGTGGCGCCCCTAGTCTCCCTAATCTGATTAGGAGAAGCTTCCTAGAAGATAGATGAAAGAGAAAAACATATTCCCAATAAAATAAGGAAAATCACTTAGATTGATTTATCTCTTTTATTATAATATCTTATATTAAATAAAATCTAAATATTGTCAATATCTTATATTGAATATATTTATCTTATTACCATAAATCTATTTTCCAAAATCAATTAATATCCAATATTAATATTATGGTAATCTTATTAATTAAAATGCACAATCCAAGTGTATCTTATACACTTGAAGGTGGCACCCCAAATGTCAATTAATTGGCATCCAGAATATTCTTTAATTAATATAATTTATGTATAGTTAATATCTTTTATTTTTTTATTCATAATAAATAATTACCACCATATTAATTTACCACTATAACATTTATAGTCTAGAGATAAACTTTCCTTATTTTGGTTATCAACTATAACCGCATTTTAATCCGAACTCGATGTTCATATGTGTGTAACCCGATAGGCTTCTGAATATGTTGGCCATAGACACAAAGTGCAAATTACGAAAATGCCCTTTACGTCTAACGATCACGGGATAGCGTCTAGCAAAACACCATGACCCCTAATCATCGGAAGAGTCAAATACAATGACTACTACCTTTCATGTGAATCAGGTTTGACTTGACAACGATAGACTTCTCAAACTTTGATGCTATCTTGGGGATAGATTGGCTATCGCATCACCATGTTCATCTAGACTGTTGAGCCAAGATAGTAACCTTTAGACCTCTAGGCAAGACCGTGGTTACCTTTCAAGAGAATGCACGTAAATCAGATAAGAGGTGATATTCTATCATATCAGAACTCAAGGCAGTTAAGGCCCTCCATCAAGAAGATGAAGGGTACTTATTCTTCGCTCTTGATGTTGAGAAAAAGATCCTATAGTTAAAGGATGTGCCTATAGTCTGTGAGTATCCAAATGCTTTTCAAGATGAGTTACCCGATAATCCTCCAGACATGGTAGTTGAGTTTGAGATAAAGCTTGTTTCAGATGCCGAATCAGTGGCAAAACACCGTACAAAATGGCTCCAGTGGAGCTGAATGAGTTGAAGTAGCAGTTGAAAGACATGTTAGAAAATAAGATGATCCAGCTGAGTACCTCACCTCAGGGTGCCCCGGTGTTGTTCGTGAAGAAGATCCGGTAGTATGACGATGTGTATCGACAACAGAGAGTTCAACAACCTCACTATCAAAAACCAGTATCCTTTACCAAGGATAGATGACCACTTCAATCAGTTGCAGGGCAAGTGTTTTCGAAGATTGATCTACGCTTCGGTTATCAACAGTTGAAGATTAAGGAGAATGACATTCCTATCACGGATTTCAGTATGAGATATGGTCATTATGAGTTCCGAGTGTTGCCTTTCGGACTCACTAATGCACCATCTGCATTCATGGATTTGATGCAAAGAGTTTTCATGCCGTTCTTGGACAAGTTTGTGATCGTGTTCATTGACGATATCTTTGTTTACTAGGCTAATGAGCAAGAGCACAATGAGCACTTAAGGATTGTGCTTCAGACCTCGAGAGAGCACCAACTCTATGGAAGTTCAGTAAATGTGAGTTCTGGCTTGATCAAGTGAGTTTTCTTGGACATGCGATTTCGGGAGAAGGTGTTGGGGTTGATCCAGCTAAGGCTGAAGTGGAGACGAAATGGCCGAGACCGACGACAGTGACAAAGATTTTGGCAGGCTACTACAAGCATTTTGTTCAGGACATGTTAGAAAATAAGATGATCCAGCTGAGTACCTCACCTCAGGGTGCCCCGGTGTTGTTCGTGAAGAAGAATGACGGTAGTATGACGATGTGTATCGACAACAGAGAGTTCAACAACCTCACTATAAAAAACCAGTATCCTTTACCAAGGATAGATGACCACTTCAATCAGTTGCAGGGCAAGAAAGTGTTTTCGAAGATTGATCTACGCTCCGGTTATCAACAGTTGAAGATTAAGGAGAATGACATTCCTATCACGGATTTCAGTATGAGATATGGTCATTATGAGTTCCGAGTGTTGCCTTTCGGACTCACTAATGCACCATCTGCATTCATGGATTTGATGCAAAGAGTTTTCATACCGTTCTTGGACAAGTTTGTGATCGTGTTCATTGACAATATCTTTGTTTACTAGGCGAATGAGCAAGAGCACAATGAGCACTTAAGGATTGTGCTTCAGACCTCGAGAGAGCACCAACTCTATGGAAAGTTCAGTAAATGTGAGTTCTGGCTTGATCAAGTGAGTTTTCTTGGACATGCGATTTCGGGAGAAGGTGTCGGGGTTGATCCAGCTAAGGCTGAAGTGGTGACGAAATGGCCGAGACCGACGACAGTGACAAAGATTTTGGCAGGCTACTACAAGCATTTTGTTCAGGACATCTTTAAAATAGCCTCACCTCTCACTAGACTTACTCAGAAAGATGTCAAATATGAGTGGAGTCATATCCATGCCGTCCCGAGGATAGAGGAATGTTTAGAATCGCTTAAGCTTCATATGGATAGAAAGAACTTTCAATAAATTGACGGTTCCAAGATTTGGTTTAGGGCAAGAAAACCACACTTATCAAAGTGTCACATAATGTCATCTCCATGTCGTCCTGAGGAAAGAGTAATGTTAAGAACCGCTTAAGCTCCATACGGATAGAAAGAACTTTCAATAAATTGACGTTCCAAGATCTGTTCCGGGCAAGAAAAAGGAATTTACTTTTGTATCAAAGGGCAACCGTGATGAATTAACTCTGAAGGAAGTAGGAAGCGGCAACCAAGTGTTGGAATAAATATTAACGAGAGCACCATCTCCAATACACCAACATATACAATTTACTAATCTGTGTGGAAACTTTATGATGACTTATATTTTGGGACGGATGGAGTACTATATTAGGCATTATAATACTCCTTCCGTTTCAGAATAACTAATGCAATTATAAAAAATACGCATAGTTATAATGTGAGTTAATGTTTTAATTTGAATGTCAAAATGATTAAAACCCCTACACTATAATTAATGCAATATTGTTTTTATTCTCTCATTTTTTAAATAAATAATGGTACATATAAAAAAACACAATAAATGATGTTTTGAAAATGCAATTGCCTCACATAAACGGAATAAATGATTTTGACAACTGCATAAGTTATTTTGAAACGAAGGGAGTAATAAAATTTTGAAATATGACAATTACTACTATATGATGAAACTATTAAAAACACTATGATTGACTTATATTTATGGATGATGACTTACATTTACGGTCGAATGAAATATAAGATATTGTATTAGTGCATTTCATAGTTATATAAAATTTTATCACGTATTTCATTAACCTATACTTTTGTCATTTCGAGACACTAAATAAATTGAATGATTATCATTATGAAACACATCTCAATATAAGTACTCTCGGTGTTGTTGTGAAGTAAAAGGACTGTAGTATGATGATGTGTATCAACTACAGAGAGTTCAACAACCTCACTATCAAAAACCAGTATCCTCTACCAAGGATAGATGACCACTTCAATCAGTTGCAGGGCAAGAAAGTGTTTTCGAAGATTGATCTACGCTCCGGTTATCATCAGTTGAAGATTAAGGAGGATGACATTCCTATCACGGCTTTCAATATGAGATATTTAACCACAAAATCTTCCACAACACTATCAACACCATTGATTGTGTTGGGACCCATAACAATAAATTATCCATCATTTTTTTTGAGGGGATTTATCCATCATTTTAATCAATGAATATAAAGCATGCTAGTGAAAGTAGAAATACACAAAATGTGTAATGCACACACCATTCCCCTTTATCATGTGTGTATCTACCTACCGAAAATGATTAAAATCACAAAAGTAAAATATAATAGGAGCTGGTTACATTTTTTTTAATGATATTAATATACTCCCTTCGTCTTAAATTTAAGTCATTCTATTGTTTGAGCATAAGGCTCATCCCAGGTGGTTAGCCACCCAGTTTTTCTTCATTAATATATCTCCTTCCCCATTTCCTCCTTTCGCTTTCGAAAAAAAAAAAAAAAAGTCATTCTATTGTTTTTATTTTCTTCATTAATATATCTTTACAATACCAATATTTCATTAATTAACATTTCCACTCAAGTGCTTATTAAAAAAACCTTCTCCCTCAACTTATCCCTTATTTATATTTATAAAATCACTTTTACTTCATTTACGACTATTATATTTATGGTTTCGGGTTCGAGCCCTTATGGATGCAACAAATCTTGTTGGGAGTGGTCCCCACTTTTGGTGTCCGACACTACCTCGAAGGACTAGTCTAAGAGTCTGGCGATACCTTGCGAATGCAAAAAAAAAAAAAAATACTTCATCCGTCCCAAAATATAAGTCATCATAACTTTTCCATTTTACCCCACAATATAAGTCATTCACAATACCAAGAAAGTATTTATTAAAAAATTTCCTCATCTTACCGTCAATTTATATTCATTCAACCACTTTACAATTGTTGCATTTATGATAGTCAAAATGGTGTATTAGGCATTTTAGTCATATATTAATTATATTTAACCACTTTCCTAATCTGTGTGAAAACTTTATGATGGCTTCTATTTTGAGACGGATGAAGTACTATATTAGGCATAATACTCATTCCGTTACAATAAAACTGATGCAGTTGTCAAAAACACGCATATTAAGAATGTGAGTTAATGTTTTAATTTGAATGCCAAAATGACTAAAACCCCTACACTATAATTAATGCAATATTGTTTTTATTCTCTTATTTTTTAATAAATAATTGTACATATAGGAAAAACACAATAAATAATGTTTTGAAAACGTAATTGCCTCACATAAAATGGAATAAATGATTTTGACAACTGCATAAGTTATTTTGGAACGAAGGGAGTAATAAATTTTTGAAATATGACAACTGCTATTATATGATGAAACTATTAAACACTCTATGATTGACTTATATTTACGGACGAATGAAGTGTAAGATATTGTATTAGTGCATTTCATAGTTATATAAAATTTTATCACGTATTTCATTAACCTATACTTTTGTCACTTCGAGACACTAAATAAATTGAATGATTATCTCAAATTATTATGAAACACATCTCAATATAAGTACTCCCTCCGTTCCTATTTAACTGTCGCAATTGCCAAAAACACACATATTAAAAAAGTGTTGTTAATGTTTTGACTTAACATCAAAATTGATAATAACACCCATTGAATATAATTAATGTTACCTAAAAAAAGAATATAATTAGTGCAATGTTCTTTTTAATCTCCATCCTTAATAAATAAGGGTAGATATAGAAAAATACAATAAATAATACTTTGGAAATTAACTACGACACATAAAATGAATTTTTATTTTTGACAACCACGACAGTTTAATACGAAAACAAGAAGTACGAGCATTAGCATCAAACTTCCTACACATTCTTTTATTTTCACAATAGGGATAAAATGTAGGGATATAACAAAAAACACACTCTATCAGCCTCCACATCATTTCCATACAATAGGGATCATGAATAGTGTCACCCCAAATATAAGACGGTATTGTAGCTCACCTTATATATTTTTTTATTCATTTTTTCCTCTCTTTTTAATAAAAATTAATTTTGAAAAAATTGTTCATAAATAAAGAATGAATATTTTAATGATGTTAATATATAGATATAAATACTGATGTAGAGTATTCTGATTTTAATTTCTATAAAATAAAGATATATATTTTAATAGTATTTTTGAGAATAGAGATAGAGACTCTAACTACTATGAATTAATCACTTAATTTCTATAGATTAAGTGATAGTAATTGTTGTTTAATGCTCTAGTCTAGGAGAAATCAATCGCATTCGTCTGCATGGGCCCCACCTCTACCTTCCTTCCCTTCACTCTTACTTGCTTTGTGCCTCCCCTTTTTCCTCACCAACAAGCTGATATATTTCATGATCTGTAAATATTGAATTTTGCTTAGAACCCAGAAAAATTTAAACAATGAAATTGCTTAGCAATGTTGATTTCTCCAGATTACAAACCCTAATCAAAATCTCAGCATTCATAATCATTTCAGGTCTTTCATTTTACTTAGGCCAACAATGGTCGCAATCCGGTGGTTACAGTCAGCTTTTCTTCTTCTCTTCTCAACAGCAAAGCTTTACACATTCCGAATCTGTATCAATTTCACCTAATTCCAACCGGACTGGTGATCTGTCTAATGTGTTAAACGACACCGTTTTGAGTTCATATCAACCGTTACGGGAAGAGGAACGACAAGAATCGATTTTGTCGTCGTTGATTCCGCCTCCTAATGCTGCTGTTGTTTGTCACCGCCTCCGCCACCACCACCACCACCGGTGGAACCGGTGCTTAAGAGGATGGGAGTGTTGGATGAGAATGGTGTGATGAAGGATGATTTTGAGGTCGGTGATTTTGATCCACTGGTACTTGAGAATGGGGTTGGGAATGAGACGGAGGAAGGGCAGACGAGGGAGACGACGACAACCGGGAAAGTTAGGGTGGAGAAGTTTTCGAGGTGTTCGGAAGATATGAGAGATTATATTCCTTGTTTGGATAATGTGGAAGCTATTCAGAAGCTGAAATCTACTGAGAAAGGAGAGAAATTCGAACGACATTGTCCTGAAAATGGACATGGATTGAATTGCTTGGTTCCTCCTCCCAAAGGATACAGATCCCCTATTCCTTGGCCCAAAAGCCGCGATGAGGTTTATATGATCACTTCTTTTTATTTTTGTATTTGACTAGTTATTCGGTAAATTTTACAGGAAAATTGAAACTTTAAGATTTGTTTTTGGAAATTCAACCAGGAAATTATGTTTCATTAGTCTTATTGTGTATGCAGGTTTGGTTCAGTAATGTTCCTCATGCACGGTTGGCCGAGGATAAAGGAGGTCAAAACTGGATTACCATTAGTAAGGACAAATTTAAGTTTCCAGGAGGTGGCACACAGTTTATACATGGAGCAGATCAGTACTTGGATCAAATCGAAAAGGTTGGTTGTATAATTTTGATCTTTATTTGCTTTGATTCCATAGAGAATTTCATGGGTTTTAGATTTCATTTTTGTTTTATGTATGCTGTATATAGATGGTACCAGATATTGCATTCGGCAAACGTACCAGGGTTGTTTTAGATGTTGGTTGTGGTGTAGCAAGTTTTGGAGCTTATTTATTCTCGCGGAATGTCCTCACATTGTCTGTGGCACCAAAAGATGTTCATGAGAACCAAATTCAGTTTGCCCTTGAGCGGGCGTCCCTGCAATGGTTGCTGCATTTGCAACACGGCGCTTGTTATATCCAAGCCAAGCTTTTGAGCTCATACACTGTTCAAGGTGTAGAATCAACTGGACACGTGATGGTATGATACGTGATCACTATTATTATATACAAGTCAACTTTTCATGTTTCGTTGCTTTTTCATAGCTATCAATATGCATTTGTTATTTTGTTGGATTGGGTTTGGAAGGCCAACATGCTTTGTTAAGTGTATAATTGTTCTATCTTTTGTGCCTAAAAAGAAAAAGAGGGTTTTGATGGGGAATTTTACTTTCACAAGAGTGCGATAGTGGCTTTTCAGTGAAGTCCGCATTAATAGGCGTAATAAAAACGCTTTGCCTAGAACACGTGAGTGGTTTATCTGTTAGTCAAATCTTTTCATTAGGAAATAGGTAAAGTAAAATCAAAATTTGTGGCTATGACTGATTAAATCTATTAGGAGCTCTCATTTCTAGTCTAGTTAATTGTGTGTGTTCTGTCTGTGTTACTTCATTTTAATTCGCTTTTTGACTTTTTTGTTAGATTATGTTGTTTTTCTACCATTTTAACATTTTTTTCTTTTGGCCACCAATAATTTTAACGCACCATTATAATTGACCATCTCCCGATGGATGGTGGGCAATAAGACCAAAATGTTCATGTGCATAGATTTTACGTTAGGTGTCAGTTTAAGTTAGGTATTTGAGTCTTCGTGGGAGCTAGCAGAAAAAAATCATTGCCTACCACTGAACCCATTGCAAATTGTTTAAACAAAAATGAAATAGGATTAAACTTATTTTAATTGCCAAAATTATCAGTGTCGTAGGTTTTAGCGCTTGCTGTGATTATGGCATTATGCAGTCTCTCTGTCTCTGCAGTCTGCCCATCTCCTTCCCTTAAAAAACAGCCCATATGAAATGCATCAATTCATTTCTCCTTTAATTTCAAAGCAGAGTTGTGTTATATGCTGCGTATGTTTGACATTCGATACCCATGAAATGATCTAATTGTGTTTTCACTTTTCACTGGTTACATGAAGATGGCATTTTGCTACTTGAGGTCAATCGGATGCTTCGAGCTGGAGGATACTTTGTCTGGGCAGCACAGCCTGTTTATAAACACGAACCACTCCTGGAAGAGCAATGGGAAGGTATATCCCCTATGATCTTGTTCTGATTCTGTTCTCAAGCCTTCATATCATTAATTGTTGTAGAATGGACGATCCTACTAATTACCTGTATCAGAAAACAAACTTGAGGTCGTTGACTTATTGTCAGTCTTAGTTAATGCCATTAAATGACAGCTTTCAAACAAGAATACATTAAACTACCTGATTGATAATCGGAGTTTCAGTTACTTCAATCTTTTTGAGTTTATGTCCACATAGCAGTGATGATATTTCTGTGTACTGAAGTGGATATACTTGGTTTCAGAGATGGTAAACCTTACAACTCGTCTTTGCTGGAATCTTGTAAAGAAGGAGGGGTATGTTGCTATATGGCAGAAGCCCATGAATAATAGTTGCTATTTAAGCCGCAAGGAAGGAACTCATCCCCCGTTATGTGAACCAGAGGATGACCCAGACAACGTTTGGTATGAAGCCTAGTAATCTGTCTGATTTTTTTTTTTTTTTTTTTTTGGTATGAAGTATTGTTTGGACCCCTTCTGCGTAACAACAGTTTAAGATGCATTTGTCTCATATTTGGGGGATTGGTAGAGAAATGGAAATGATATTTTCTAAGCAATCAGTATGGATATGAGTATTTGATATCCCCTTATTTGAAGTAGGTTTTATTTTTCCATCAATAATTCGTTAATTAAATGTTCTTTTTCAAGTGATTCCATTTCATATGTACTTTCAAATTTGAATTACAATTGCAATCTAAGTTTTTTTTCAATATCATTAGCCCCCGACGTGCTTCCATCCTTTGTGTGTTCAATAATGTGTGACCTTGGATAATGACAGCCATTTAGAACTCTTAATTTTTTTTATTAATTATATTTTCTCTATGGCTATTGCTGCTACCACTGATCTAGGTTCTTTTTCCATTTTTTGATTCGTTAGGTACGTAGACCTAAAACCATGTATTACACGATTGCCCGAGGATGGATACGGTTCAAATGTTACCAAATGGCCTGCTCGCCTGCAGAACCCTCCAGACAGGCTCCAAAGCATTCAGATTGACGCATACATATCTAGAAAGGAACTCTTTAAAGCTGAATCGAAATACTGGAACGAAATTATAGATGCCTATGTCCGTGTTATGCATTGGAAGAAATACAAATTGAGAAATGTGTTGGATATGAGAGCTGGTTTTGGAGGGTATTATTCACCATCACTACTTCTTTATATAGTTTCAGCTCATTTACTTTTGTCTATTAAAATCAGAATTATCTTTTATCAGATTTGCAGCGGCATTGATTGAGAATCATCTGGACTGTTGGGTACTCAATGTTGTTCCTGTTAGTGGTCGTAATACGTTGCCCGTTATATTTGATCGCGGGCTTATTGGAGTTATGCACGACTGGTAAGATTTTCGATCATTTGAATCTCTGTGTACACTTCAAGTGAAATTTCTGGTAAAGAAAGCTAATTATGTGCTTGTAATTAAATAGGTGTGAACCGTTTGACACGTACCCAAGAACCTATGACTTAATTCATGCTGCTGGCTTGTTCTCTGTCGAACGAAAAAGGTACTCTCACAACATCATCTCAACAGAAACATTTTTGACATAGTTTTCGTTACACCGTCGCTGTCAGATGTACACGTGTCACAGATCTAACGGTTTCCCTCCAATAGAATATCCCCATTCCAACAACTTTATGTGGCACTACCTCTGTCCTGATTTATTTTTCACTATCAGGTTTTCCACTTGTATTATTTGTCAACACATCTATTAATTTCTTTTTCCAGTCTAAATTGCCACGTGTCAAGTTTCTAGCATGGATGGTACGAAGGGCTACGACCAATAGAAACTTTACACGTGACAATTTAAATTGAAAATGTAAAAGAAATCATAGACGAGGGGTTAAAGTGCAAAAATGAATCATTGGGGATAGAAATGATAATTTCATGAAACAAAAGGGACCAAAAGTATATGATTATCCCTATCATAGTATCATTTATAGATGTAAATGTTCTTAAACATGATATTCTCACACGAGCTGTATGTAGCATCATTTAGTATGACATGTCATGTTTGAGAATCTGCATCGAGTTTCAATTAGTATCATTTAGCATACACACACACACACACACACACATACATACACATACATACATACACACATACATACGCGTCCAGGTCTAATGTCTAGAGCATTTATTGTTTTCAGATGCAATATATCTACAATAATGCTAGAGATGGATAGGATTCTAAGGCCAGGAGGACGTGTGTACATCCGGGATTCTCTTGCAGTTGTAGAAGAAGTTGTAGCAACAGGAAAAGCCATGGGTTGGCATGTAGCTGTACGTGACACATCCGAAGGCCCTCACGCAAGCTATAGGGTCTTGACATGTGATAAACGTTGAAACCATTGCTGGTGTAGCTAATACTTGCATAGATACGTCGCGGTATATCATATCATAAGGGTATATAAGAGAATTGCTCACTGTACAGTACTAGTGAAACAGAGGAGCACTTTTTTTTTTTCTTTTCCGGGTGTACTAGTGAAACGATTTTAACATCTAAGCAGCATAAGTTATTAATATTTTAGTTTCGGTTTGTTAACCGATGTCGTGAATACTATAATCTGAAGGAGTTTGGATCCCCTGCAGTGATCTGGTGCATCTTTTGCTCATATGCTTATAATCAGAGCATTGTTGTCAAAGTGTTTGTAATGTAACGTTTTCTTTTAAGTTTTTTTGTAACGACCCGAACCCCTGTGGTAAAATAGCTATGTAGCGCAAATCATTTTATGCATAGTCTAAAACGGTTATCCTAAGTTAGTTTACCTCATGTGCAAGTTATCTATCCTTGTATGTATCTATGCTTTTTCTCCTCACCTTTTACGGTGAAACACTTCATTATCTTCTTAAGGAACTTGTTTCCTCACCAAAATTGTACCAGAAATGATCTCTCTGTGAAAGCAACACTTTGTCACATCTATAATATACAATGTGTTTGAATAATGCTATAATGTAATGAAAATTAAGCAAACTCAGTCGTCACCATCATCATTCCAACCTCACCCCAACCCTACCACCCTACCTTACCGCCCCACTCACCGCAACCACTCCTATGACTTTTACCACCCTACCCTACACCCCAACAACCTAAACCCTTTCCACCTTACCCCATCGCTATCACCTTACCTCTACCCATCCTAACCATCTTACACCTACCCCACCTTACACCAACCACCCTGCCCTTACCTCTTATCCCATCCCACCATACCTTACCCCACATTACCCACATCCCAACTTACCAAAACCACCCTACCTATCCACTTTCACCCCACCCTAACCCACCAACATCCCCACCATTCCCACTGCCCTTACACCTCATCCATTACTTTTATACCACTACCCCTTGATCACCTCACCCCACCTCACCCCACCCCACCCCACCATACCCTACCTTATTGCCTCACTCATCTATCTCCACCACCCATCACCCAATGTATCGTGTTAGAAATAAAATTTGAGTTTTGATGATGATTTGTCCATATTTATTTAATTGTTTGTTTACACCCCATTGATGAAGTGCTGAAATTAGCTGTTATAGTGAAAAGCTAAAAGATATCTAGAAATGATATGTATAGATTTATTAGAGTCTGATCTTTGCATAGGTTGAATCAGACAAGCACTGTAATAGATAGTCGTAGAACTGAAAACTGAGAATCATCTAGAAAACTGGAAATCATATATAAAGCTGAAAATCGGAGAAACTGATAACTCACAAGAAACTGAAGTGTTACTCAGAGCAAAAGCGAAATATACTCGAATCAAGAAGGTAAGTTCATTTGAGGACACAAACTCGGTTGGCTTATCTGTAAGGAAGGTGAGGAACAAACTCGATTAAGAAAAGGTGAGGACACAGACTCAATTATTGAGGACTGAAGAACTGAGGGTTCAAACTCAGTTTGACAAAGACTTAAAGCTGAGACTATAAAGTTAGAATTCAGGTAAGTCTGTGATGGCTTGAACTGACTTTATGGATCTTGTATGAAGACCTAAGATACATAAGGACAATGATATCTTAGATGATTTAAGAATTATGGTGTACTCTGATTAAGTCAATAAAAAATCAGATGAAAATAGAGTACAAAGTTTTGAAGAAGAGTAAAAACCCAGTTAATGCTCTAGACTGAAAATCCGACTCACTCAGTTTTCAAATCTTAAAACTGACCATTCTCATTTACTCAATTTTAAAGCTGAAGACATCCAAGAACTGAAAGGAAATTCGAACGTAACAAATCAAGAACTTTCATTGAATGATGGACTGACATGTCAGAACAGTCACTGACATCTGACATATAGCCGTTTGATAGCTAAAAGGATTCAAAATTCAAACAAGATGAACGTTGGATTGCACACTATAATTAGAGGACTTTGCAACAAGGATAAAACACACGAGAGACACCAATTTTACAAGCACTAAGCCTAAGTTCTGTGCATTCAATTTTATAGCTATCATTATCGTGCTTACCAAGAATTATCAAGAAATCTTCTAAGTGTTCAAGCTCCAAAGACATATTCAAGATTCAGACACTTTGAAGAACCACAAGCAAGAATCATTCATTTGATTATGAGCCCAACTTTGATCTTAATCAAAGGTTTAGACTGTGAAGCAATCCGGTCTAGGATTTGCCAAGGACAGTTGTTGTTTTAATAGTCGGGTAGATTGTGTTTGTGGTGGAGCTGACCAGTACAAGCAGTTGCAGAGCAGCCATACTACCTGTTCTATAGTTGCTTAGATAGTGAATCTAAGGATTAGCCAAGGACTATCAGATTAGGACTTTTTGTAACCGATCTGCCTCAAAGAGTTCTAATGGATTTTTCCTCCTACATTACATGGGAAGAGAAGACTGACATGATTACACCACCTGGAACCTCTATAATTTCTTGCCTTACTTTATTTTACGCATTTACTTATTGTTATTTACATTTCAGTATGTGTGATTGTTTTTATATAGTTTGTTCAAGCATACAGAACGGATTATTCTTCATACAACACATAAACTGACAATTCATCAGAATTCCGTTTTGCATATCAGCTTTTTCATCGATACAACAAGATCAATTAAAAAGGCTAAAACTTAATCTGCTGCCAGTTAGCTCAGTTTAAGCATAAGTCAGTTTGTCTTATATACTCAGCTCAGTTAGCTCAACTACACACAAGTTTAAAAACTGAACCTAATTTGTTTTTAAGTATCTAGTTTTTGGTGACAAGTTTATTCACCCCCCTAAACTTGTGTCACACTTTTCAAGGGACCAACATACGCCTATAATTTCGTCTATTTCATTCCACCATGCATCAAACACAATAATTGAACGACTCCATTACATAACATTCCCTTCATTCTATTCTATTACACATCATTACATCCATCCAAACCGGTCGTGAACTTATGGATAAAAATGCCATACATGCAACGATGATCACATTCACTCACCAAAAGCATAAAAAAAGAAGAAGAAAACGGTCAATCCTAAATGCATATCACCAGATTGATGTCAATCCAATAGGGCAAAAGGGCATTCTTGTATTTCTTTTGGTATAATCTTTGAGCATTACAGCTCATGAGCAAAAAAATCATCTATGGAGCACAGTGCACCTGAAATAATGTTGAGATCAGGCATATCAGTTGCTCACAATCAGTTTTTAGCAGGAAAAAGTCAGCGTTGCAAAAACTATCCAGGCAATTGCACTGGCTATTAGTTAGATAGTAAATCAATTTCTAATTTTAAAAAAAAAAAGTAATTGTTTTTAGATGCTTTCTTGTTCATCAGATTTTTCCTTCCATACTTGATTCGGACGAGCTTGAACTGATCCAACTGGCCCTGTGCTTCTGTTAGGAGGGCCATCATCTTCTTGGTCCATGCTCCCGTTTGGGGGGCGCCCATCAGTTTCAGTACTAGTGCTTGTGCTCCCCTCACAACGCCTAGAGTTTTCTGTCCCTACGCCTCTGTTACTGCCCCAACCATTTTCTGACTCTTGCTTTCTACCCCTACCCCTACTCCTACCCCTACCCCTACCCCTACCTCTGCCATTAAATGTGCTTATATGACTGTTAGGATCCCGCCAATTATTCTCTGTTGGGACGCCTCTGTTGGTACGCCAATCATTAGACGTGTCTGCACGTCTGTTAGGACGCCAACCATCATATGCACCCACGCCTACGTTAGGACCCTGCCAATGAGCATCTTCGCTTCTGTTAGGACCCCGCCAATCATAATTCGCGTCTGCATTTCCTTTATGACGCCTCGTATCACGAGAATGTGATGCCGGTGGAGTTGCTGGTGGCCAGTGTGGTAGCGGTCGAGTTGCATTGTTGTTGTGGTGGTTTCCACCAAAAGGTACTCTTGTCAAAAACTGTGATACGTGCGGACCTACAAGAGTCGAGAGGAGAGACAGTCGATCAACTTGGGGCGTCATGAGTACGTTGTAAGTAGTCTGAAATGCTTCTGATATATTTCCTAGCTCCCTCCCAGATACAGTTCTTGCTGCATTTGCTGGTTGTTCAAAGGGATCTTCAATCTGCAAAATGGGAGAGGGGGTTGTTCATAAACAATCAAAATCACATGTGAATTATTGGATACAATAAAAAGATATTATTAGTCCCTTTTGTTTCACTATCTTTGCACACGTATCATCAACGTTTCATCTCGGCACTTTTACGGCTATGCAACTTTTTTAAATTTTCAGTCCAAAGTGTCCCGTGTCAAACATCCAGCATCGAAGGTACGACATACTTCAACTGATAAAAACTTTTACACGTAGAAAAAATGGGCTGAAAGGGTAAAAAACGCATAGATGGGGGGGCAAAAGTGTCGAGATGATCGTAAAACAAAAGGGTACCAAAAGTGTCTTTATCTTTATATGCAGGAAAGAAGAGGGATAGAAGATTACGAGAAAGGCGTAAGTTTTGGGTAGCCATCTCATGTTGGTGTCAATGTCTTCCCATTGTCCATTATACGGGCATACGCCATGTACTGATGCCCTATCAGTAATATCACAAAACTGAAAAACAAGAGTCAAACAACGGTCAAAAAACATATTAGTCTATTTACGTTTGTTTTCGTCCTATAATACAAGTCTTTTTCGAGAAAAAAAAACTGTAATGCTCTTTTTCCTACTGAAGAAATGGGTATTTTAGTCTCCGTACAATGAAAAGAATGAGTCAATCGCTAAGTTTTTGAGTACGTACGTACAGAGCTAAAAATGACCTATATTACGGAACAGAGAACAAGTATCATGTAGATAAGTTTTGATTCGATGTAAGAAATTACCTTCTGAATGAAGGAGAAGAAGATCTCTGACAAGAAACTTTGATTAATCATTCTCGTCGTATCATTTTTATATCGATTTATATTGTGAAGGCATGTTTCTTCAATCATCCTCTCAGCATTGACCCTCACACCTGCATGTACATTGCAGAAATTTATGATGTCTAAACCAAATTTCAAAATCTTTTAAATCTCTACGAGAATTTATATGGTAAGAACGCTATAGGATAGTTTTACTAAGTGAATGCATCATGTCCATTCAATTTTACCCTTTTTCACACATATACACTTCTACTATGTGAAATAGAGTAAAAATGGATCATCAACTTGATACGACCCCCCTACAACGTTTGTACCATAAAGATTTGTCACACCTATACGGGACTCTGATCATTACCTGTAAGACTTTCAGCCATATTACCCGGATATATTTCACTGAGAGGTGGTAATATAGGCGGTTCGCAAGTCTGCAGGAAAAAAAAATATAAATAACGCGTCACCTCTAAACCCCAAGCCGAAAAATATATATATATATATATATATATATGACAATGAAAACTAATAGATTAACGGCCATAGACGATAGTTTTGTAAAAATTGTAACTTTAATGATGTTTAGAAAGGGCATATATAAAGTACCTGTAGATGGAATAAAACGAGCAAGGTCAGAGAATACGAATTCAAGCTTCCCGACTTAGCATCATTGATACAGTGTGCTTTGGCCCATTCTTTGACCTAACCACACAAAACATAATTAGTAAAACATTAGGTCTTATCATCTATATCCCCATTATATGAATTTAGGAAGATATATATGTTTGTAAAAACTTGCCAGCAACACCATATCTCGGAAACGTCCGTCGATCATACCGATCCAGTATAGGATCTTGGACTTCATCTGACCACTCAAATTATTTATCGAAATATCGCAAGAAACGTTGAATTTGGTCTCAAACTTCAGGATAGGGATTCTTGCATGGGGAATATAATGCAATTTACGTATTTGTTCCCCTACAAACAACATTAAATATGTTAAGCACAGCAGAAACCCCAAAAAATTGGAAACAAAATGTCCAAGATACAAAGAAATACGTATGACAAGATCAGTCATAATAAACAAAGTAAGCTACAGGTTAGTAATACCACGTATATATATATATATATATATATATGAGCAAACAATCAAGAAATACAAACACCTTTGTGTTGAATATATTTTGGCCTATCGTTGCACAAAATACCTAATAACCTCTTGTATCCTCTTGTTCCCTGAAGATATTTTATCTCCATTCACATTTCAAAAACTTACAACTTCATGAGTCTTTCAGGATTAATACAAACAAATTTGTGTTGAATATATTTAGGCAGATCATGTAATATTGTCTTTGAATCAAGAATGAGTAAAACAAACAATCAGATAATAAATCAACACCGAAACTGGAAATGAAGTAGAATAAGTGCATTAAAATCACCTGTGTCTATAAATGCGTTTTGCAAGATTTCTAACAGTCTTTGTTTATTTTTCCTCCCGGTGTATGAAATATATAAGCCATTGGGCAATTCTATTGAAATATCCAAGTCTCCCCATTTTGTAAACAGGTCAGATACAAATGATCCATATGGCTCCACGGTCGCACCTATACCACCATGAAGAAAGAGAATCATAAGCCCATTACGAAATAAAGATTGATATACAAAAAGGAAAAAAAAACCACTTTAATGTAAGCGGTCACACTGTGGAATATCTATGACAGCAGAAACAAATGACATATAGCAGCAAGTACCCCTGAGACTTTCAACAGTCTGGATTACTAATCGAACGTCGTTGATGATACGACGCCTCAAATTCCAATCTTCCTCTGTAGGACTGATCTGTTGAAGGATGTCTCTTAAAGTAAGTTCCAAGAGTGTACCGTTATCCATTTTGAGCAATGAGTTTCTTCCTGCGTTAAGAAGCAAAGGACAGGTAGATAAGTTTGCTGCTATCATATAGAAAATAGATTTGAATAGACCTCAGTAAAGGGGTGCCAGAATGATTAAAGAAAACATGGCATGTCATCTGTGAACACCGATCAACAAATTTCTGGGGTCTAACTAGAGGAAACACGAGCACTTTATGCAAAAAAGGCACCAAATAAGCATAAAACGTCGAACAGTAAATGTTTACGAAAGTAAAAATGATATACATAGCCCTGCTGAACTACACGGTGGGTAAAGAGTTGTTTCCAAACTTCATACAGTAACACTTATACCCCTAACACCTCTCCAGAACATACCACTTACCCCTAACACCTCTCCAGAACATCCTTGTGAAACTTGTAATATATATTAAGAAACAGAAAAAACAAAGTACCAAACAAAACATGGGCAAAGGAAATGCTACAAAACCAGGCCAATTACAGACACTTATTGAAAAGGATCATGGAAAATCAAAACCACTACATAAAGGAAAGGTTAATATGAAAATATATGAAACTTGTAAGTTGTAACATATATTAGAAAAAAGGAAAAACAAAGTTAAACAGGGGGCGAAGAAAATGCTATGAAACCAGGTCACTAACAGAGACAAATCCTTGCATATCGGCAGACTACATGAGATACCCAAGAAAGGAAAGGGTGTGTGTGTGTGTGTGTGGGGGGGGTGGGTGGGGGGGAAGAAAAGATAATGTTATCAAGAACCACAAAAATCTACAAAATCTTCCATCTCGAAAGAGAGAAACTGTTAGTATGTTCCATGAACCTCAATACTGGCCAAGATCATTAAACAGAAATACGCTCAAGCGTAGCAATATGACTGCATGATGGACAAGGAACAAGTAACTCCAGTCACTACAACTACAAATCTTGAAGCAAGAATTGGCCCTCAGGCCTTATGATTCAAGTGTTTTTAGGGCTGAATTACCATGTGATATACAAAAAAAATAAAAAAAAAAATAAAAAAAATAAAAAAACCCAATTTAGGTGAAACAACAGTGATTTATTGGTACTCTAAACATAATTCATAATTGTGCTAGCAGTACGAACATAAAAAAAAGATGCCTGAACACATGAGGAATGATACATTTCACAGAGACAACGTAAACAGAGCTTGGCAGAAGCCCTGATTGTATGTTTAAATGTTAACAAACCAAGAAAAGGAGGGAAAAAGGGCTGGACCATGTGCCATCATTAACTAAAAAGGTGCAAGAAAAAGAATCTCTGGCAAAAAAGAAATCACTGTCAAGAAAAAAGAATCAAGTCTTCGGTGGGTCAATTCGTCGAGTAGTTTCCATTCATCACCGATCTACTTAGTTTCTCGCACTACACCCAAAAATATCACACACATTTGCAAGCATCAAGACATGCAGAACCTCCCCCACCCCCACGGCCCCAACCCACCCCCAAGTCCCCAACCACCCCCCAACCCGCATTTCTATTATTCTTTTCCAAAAAAAAGGCATAGCAAAGAACTAAAAGTTGAAAACTTGGTATTTGACAATGGTTAAAGGGGCTAAGGCCTAAAAATAGCCAGACATTTCAGCTTATTTATATACCTTATATACCTCATACACCTTTTTTCAGCAGCTAAAAGCCATAATAATGTCCATAAAACAGGACCATTTTTTTTTGTGTACCGTATACCGCTTTAAGAAGGTGATAAGATCAAGGCTATGAAAAGCTCATTTCCATCAAAATTCTGATTTCTTAGAAGAAAAAGCTTAATGATCCATGGAGGAAATGCTACAGGTTCTGAAGAGCAAAACGCAGCAGCTGCTTGCTGTGCCGAAGAAGCTTTCCATTTGTTCTCTCTACTCTCAGCACTTATAAGTACGAAAAACATTTGATTAAAAAAACAAACAGGAAAAAAAATTAATGTGTACCGTTTCAAAATATAAGTCATCCCTATAATTTTAGTATTATCCCATAATATAAGTCATTCTACATTACCGATCCAACATTTATTATTCTTTTCTTTATCTTACCCATAATTTATTATCAATCCAATCACTTTACATTACTTAACAACAATTGTATTTTTCTCTAAAAAAAACAATTATTGTATTAATCATAGAAAAGATGCATTTTAGTCATTAATCATCAAATTTATGACATTCAACCATTTTCTTAATCTGTGTGAAAATACTTAGAATGACTTATATTTTGAAACGGAAGTAGTAGTATATATATCATATTTATATTGGTATTACCTCCGTCCCAAAATATAAATCTGTTTGGTTTTTTTTCATAAAGATTAAGAAAGTTGGTGAAATGAATTATGTGTCATTAATTTTGATTGGAAAAGTCTAAAATGACATTTGACTGTTATTAATGTAAAATAGTGAAAGTGGGTGAGTATATAATAAATGAGGGATAAAAGGAGAAAAATGTGGTATTCTAAATGAATTTATATTATGTGACAAATTTAAAAAGGTTAATTGACTTATATTTTAGGAGGACAGATTTTTTTTTTTTTTTTTTTTGACTGTACAATCTAATATGGTGGACCCAAAGGCCCTGTTTGGTTTTGGGTTGGATTGAGGTTGAATTAATTCAAGAAATAGAAAATAAAATAAAATATAGTGAGATAATGATTATAAAATTGAAATGTTATGTTGAAATTTATGTAGTTGAAAAAATGATTGGTGAGAGAAATTTTAATGAAATATTGATAAAAATATAAAAATACGATGTAATTCTATTAATAAAAATATAAAAATACTATTAATGTTTCTACTTGATTTATGAATTTGTTTCGATGATGCCCTGAGTAACTATTCTAGGTCCGCCAACGCTCCCTAGAGAGATTCATTAAAAAAAAAAAAACGAAAAGTACTAGAATTTTTAGGCCTATTTATTTTATATTAGCATTTAAAGTCACATATTTTTTAGAAGTTATTTTGGTGTCTTTACACTAAATGAATGATTCACATTTTTCTTGGATGTTTTAAACAGTAAAAATATGACTTGAAAAATTAAGGGAAACAATAATTACCAATTAACGAATGCCTTGTTGGCTATTGAGTTGGATTATATAAGTTTTTTTTATATAGGAAAAAAAACCTTTAACCCATCCTCCGCCTATTAATTTCATCACATATGCATAATTAAGTATAGATTTGTTTATTATTATTATTATAATTTTTATTTATTTTTTGAAGGCTTACACATGGTTTGTTTATTAAAAGAACGTTATTGTTTATTTTCCCTTACACTTTTTTTTTTCTCCAAAAGACGAAAGAGTTTATTAAAAGCCGGACTAACGCCAGAAAAAACAAACACAAAGCCGGAACACCGTCTAGAAAACACAAAGCCGGAGCTCCGCCCGAACAACATTGTTTGATTTATCTTTAATCTATTGCTTCAATTCTTGGAATAGATTGGGGTTCTTACGGCAAATCTATAGTCGAGGAAAAATAAAGAAATAAAATTAATTCACAAAAAATAAACAATTGAACCCTAAAAATAAATTCTAAAAGCAAAAATTAAAAACAAAGATTTAGCGTATATCAACACGCCCCAGATTTAGGACACCAACTTCAAAACACATCAAAACCTCCTCTCAGGTACACTTGTTCATCATGTGATAGAAACACATCAAAACGACGTAATTTTGATTTATTTTTTTTAATAGTTTATGGGTCAAACCGATGTTGTTTTAGTCTTAAAACATTTGAAAACATTTGAAAACATTTGAAATGCACTGTTACATCAATTGAAAGAGCCATGTCCCATTTTATAGTGAATTTACCTTGAAGGAAAGCTCGTGGCTTTAGCAGACAATCAAATTTAGCATTAATTATTTCCTTTTTTTATTAACTTGAAGCTTCATTAATACAGCCTTCTCGTATTAAAACCATGATTAAAAACTAAGACGGAATAACCCCTCATTAAAAATCGACAACTTATATAACCTCATGAGACCTTCAAAAGCTGACAAATCTCATACAAAAATAATCGCATAAAAAAGATATACATTTATGAATAGAGTGGTTACCTGATTTGCCGGAAATAAACTAGAAAATCTTGATGACTTCGCTTTGTCTACGTTTGTGCTAGAATTTTGAATTAGCAAGGGATTCAGAGATTATTATTGGCGGAGATATCGAAATTGAGAGTTTCAGAAATTACCAACGGTAGAGAGACTGAGACTATGAACGAGGCGTGAGAAATGAGTATATTTATATGAGAAAACTCGATTGGAAATGTATCTTGTGTTGGCCAGTACTAACGCTGCATACCGATATTGAACAAAAAAAATGTTTCTTTTGTTTTTTAAATTTCAAAATTACCCCTCAAACCGAAATACATTACTTTTCGATAAGTTTATTTTCTAAAATGGAACACCATTGGGCCATATGCATTTGCTAATAAGTCTTGTTAAACAAATTCGGCTTTTCAAGATATATATGTAAAAATACGAGAATATTGAAGATAAAAGAATGCACCTTTCATACATACTACAACTCTTGGAATAGTTGGATTTCAATAAATTACAAATACATAATGTACTTAAAATAGTGGGGGTTATTAGACACCAACACACTTACTAAAATGACAAAGAGCCGTTAAGAAACGGTACAAAGCAAATTACAAACTAAACCATATAGTAAGATAGTAAAATGAACTAATCGTAATTCAAAAAAGATTGCCGGCATCTAGACAAGAAAACAACGATCCATTAGATGAGAGGGGTGAGACCAAAAAAAGTAAAGACCAGCAGAGATGGACCATCAGAGGAGAGATCACATGAGTGATGATCAGATGGGTAGTGACCAGCTGTGTAGTGATCATCAAAGTAGAATCCTATCTCATTTGAGTCTTATTACAGAATCTTATTCAGTCGAGTACAATCCTGATGTAACCTATTTCAATTGATATCTTCAACACTCCCCTTCAAGCGAGGTTTGTACCGGTTCTTCAAACCTAGATTGCCTCTACAGAATTCGACAGTTGTTTGTTGAGACCTTTGTTGAAATATCATCAACTTCTTGATCGATGAATTGGAATGTGAGTTATACTGAAATCTCTCCTCTTCGATTTCTCTCTGATGAAGTTTATGTCAATCTCAACATGCATAGTTCTGTCATGTTGAGTTGGATTCTTGGTAATGTCAACAACAGACTTGCTATCACAGTAGATCTTGGTGGGTTCATGAATCTTGATTCTCAATTCTTGTAGCAATCTCTTCAACCATAGAATCTCACCAAATACATGTGCAACATCCCTGTACTCAGCTTCACCACTGCTTTTTGCCATAAGAAAAACACCATCAGGAAGTAGATCTTCTATTTGATAAAGAACCAGCCCAGTCAACATCCACTAAATCTTTAGTGATGAGATCTACCCCCGTCTTGAAGAACAATCCACTTCAAAGGCTATATTTTCAATATTTCAGCATTCTAAAAGTTGTGTCTAGATGCTTTCTTTTTGGTTTGTTTAAGACTGATCAGATTGACCACAAAAGTGATATCACATCTGGTAAAGAAGAGGTATATTAATCTCCCAACAAGTCTTGGGTAATATCTAGGATCCACAACTTCACCACCTTTTGAAGTTTTGCCCGTTGAACTTCTCAGGTTTCTCGTGGTGTGATGAAGTTGTGCCTTGCCCCGGTGCAACAACAAGCCATACCATATTCAAAGGCAATGAAACATGTGGCAAACCACTTGCACTTCAGATGTTCCTTCCATTTATGTTCAAGACAGAAGTTCAACAATTAAAAGTTGAAAAAAGATTCTTTAATGCACACTTTCAACAATGGTTCAACAAATTTATAGAGTTAATAACAAGTATAACAACAAATATGTTTCAAAATTTTCAGATTGTTCTCAAATGTAATCTATTTGCAAGTACTTTATTTCTTATTTTCCAGATTTAAAACAAGCATGTACAACTTGCAGAACCAAATTAGAACATAAGGCATGATGTTGTAAACAATATCCAGAAAGTAATTAAGGCAAATATGTTTGCTGATTAACACATAAAGCATTCTGTTCAACATAAATTTTATGTTTTAGTATACTAAGACTTTTTGGTTCTATTTTAGATTTACAGAATGTAAACAATTAAAACCGGTACAGATTTAAACATGTTTCAGATTGCAATTAAGATGTAAAACAAATAGGTAGAACAAATTGTACATGAACATGATGCATAAACATGTTCAGATTATCAACAGGAACAAGTAATGTCATAAGATTGTTGGAAACATGCACCGGTTCGTTTAATTTAGAAAATCTAGTAGCATACAATTGCAGGAACAAAATAAATTTTTTGATGATCTGAAAATGAACACAAAACTAGAATAAAACTGTATTCATATACACTGTAACATATAGAATCAGAAACGCAGAAAGCAAAAGTAAAACGGAAATTATTCAGACTGAGACGGGTAAAACGTTAGTCCTTAAAACGTTGTTGGAAAATGTCTCCCAAGATACAACAATCTATACCTCTTCTAGTTCTGCACTTGAATGTGAAGAGGGCGGCGAACTGATCTGGCGTTGCTTATGCACTTGAATGTGAAGAGGGCGGTGAACTGATCTGGCCAAGAAAACTTTATGCAAAGTTTCTGTATGTTGAAAAAGTGAATTTTCGTGATTCATTCATTTTGTCTGAACACAAGCCGCATGCTACAAGCCGAGCTGGCCAAAAAGACGGCGGCGGCATCGCGCAGCATCTAAGTCCTCCCTCCTCCACAAAATTCTCTTGTCCCTTAGGGCTTGCCTTTAAGTACCGCATTACTTCTTATATAGTAGTTTCAATTGAGCCATTTCTTCAATATGGGACAAATGAATTATAAAATGTTCATTCAATAATCCCACATGCCCACCCTGATGAAAAAGCCTATATATTAGTAAGAAAGGCCTTGCAATCATGCTAACGCGCATCCCTTTTTTTCTTGCGATTGCAGCTAGCGCGCTTGACTAATATAAAAAAAATAATAGAAAAGGTAAAGGCTCGTCTCCCGTTTTACGAATCTACAAAGGGAGCGAGTGCACTACTAGGAGCGTTTCGAAGGTGACATGAAAGAGGGAGGGAACCTTTTGTCTCCTGTTTGATCTCTAGGTAAACCTTTTGTCAGCGGATCCACAAGATTCTCTTTTGATTTTATATAATCAATGGAAATCATGCCATTAGAGATCAATTGTTTAATGGTATTATGTCTATGACGTGTATATTGTTGAAATGGTGTCCTAAACCCAATCGGGTTGGACCGGATCCGACCGGGTACAGTCTATTTAGTTCATGTAATAACTTTATTATGATTAATAAAAGACACTTTTGTTATTATATATTTAGTTTATCTTTATGAACCGATTATGTTATTGTATATATAGTAACGTCCTTAGTATTAAACTGTGATAGAGAAATCATGATAGTGATTATGGTTGATGAGATCTCTAATCACTTTAATAAGTTTGATACTTAAATGTCTCTAGTCATATGTACTTTCGAACAGGACATTGATAGTACGATTAGACTAGCACGTATTGGATGTCTTCTATCTTATTAAAGATAGAGATATATCTCATCGTGTTGTCGCGACTTACCATTATATGTCGCGACTTACCATTATACATACAACTTTGTGCACGTCCTATAGCCGACGTACTATCACAATGTATGCCAATAAGAGGAACTGGCTTTGTCCAACAAGGAATATCCTCTAAGAAATTCATAAGTCACTCTGTCTCTTATCTAGCTTTATCCAGTGCAATAAATCAGATTCCATAGTGAATCAAGCTATGCACGTTTGCATTGAAGGTTTCCAGGACACTGCACCACCACCAATAGTGAATACATAACCACTAGTGGATTTTGAATCCTTACAGTCAGATATCCAGTTCACATCACAGTATCCTTCCAATACTGCTGGATACCTTGTATACTGTATCCCGAGGTTCATTGTAAATTTCAAATACCTTGACATCCTGTCAAGGGCTATCCGATGATCCTCATTACTCGTGAACCTACTTAATTTATTTACTGCACAAGCCAAGTCTGGTCTAGTACGATTCGTAACGTACACCTGACTTCCAATCACTTGTGAGTATTCCAACTGCCTCATAGGTTCACCTCTATTCTTGACTAAGTGTTTACTTAAATCAATTGGAGTTTCACATGACTCTTGTCAAAAGCATTGAATCTTTTAAGAACATACTCAACATAATGAGCCTGTGACAACAACAGTCCATCAGATGTTTTTGAGATTTTAATCCCAAGTATAACATCTGCAACTCCCATATCTTTCATCTCGAAGCGTTTAGTCAACATTCTCTTACTTTTCACGATTATATCATGATCACTACCCATGATTAGCATGTCATCCACGTACAAACGTACTATCACGTAGGCTTTAGGTGTTGTTTTTATGTAGACACACTTATCACATTCATTGATTCTAAAGCCATTTGCCATCATTGTTTGGTCAAGTTTCAAGTTCCACTGTTTAGTTGCTTGCTTAAGCCCATACAGAGATTTCACAAGTTTGCACACTTTCTTTTCTTGACCTGGAACCAAAAACCCTTCAGGTTGTTCCATATAAATTTCTTCCTTCATCTCACCATTTAGGAAAGCTGTTTTAATATTCATTTGATGGATTTCCAAGTTAAACAACGCAGAAATAGCAATCAGAATCTGTATAAACGTAATTCTCGTAACCGGTGAGTTGGTGTCAAAGAAATCTTGGCCTTCTTTTTGTCTGCATCCTTTGGCTACTAACCTGGCCTTGTATTTATCAATAGGTCCATCAGCTTTAATTTTCTTCTTGAAAATCTACTTACATCCAAGTGGTTTATCTCCGGGAGAAAGATCAACCAACTCCTAAATATGATTTTGCATAATGGATTCTATTTCACTGCTAATAGCCTCTTTCTAGAACAGCGCTTCTGGAGTGGACATAGCCTCAGCATATGTCCTTGGATTATCCTCTACCATATAGGTAAGGAAACCAGGACCAAAAGACGTTGAAGTCCTTGCCCTTTTACTTCTGCGAAGTTCCTCCGTTTCCTGATGATCATTTGATTCATCATGTGTTATTTCATCATAAGTTCTCTTAGAACTTGAACTTTCTTTCTCATTGTCTTTGCAAGGAAAGATCTCCTCAATAAATACAACATTCCTTGACTCAATAATTATATTTAATGAACATAAAAAATGTTTGATTTATGAACCGAAACCGATAGGCACTACTATTATTCGCATAGCCAATAAAGATGCAATCAATTGTTTTAGGCCCAATTTTACTTGTTTGAGTTTATATAATTTCTACCTTTTCTAAACACCCCCACACTTTTAGAATTTTGTAGTTGGGTTTGTGACCGTTCCACAATTCATAAGATGTCTCTAATCCCTTTTCTTGGGTGGTATATGATTCAAGATGAAGTTCGCCGAGAGGATTGCCTCCCCCACATGTTCTGGGGCAAACCCGAACTAATCAACAAAGCATTCATCATTTCCTTAAGTGTTCTTTTTTTACGTTCAACAACACCATTAGATTGTGGTGAATATGGTGCAGTCGTTTGATGAATAATACCGTATTACGAACAATATTCATCAAAGCTGCATCATATTCTCCACCTCTATCACTACAAATCACTTTGATCCGTTTGCTAAGTTGATTCTCAACTTCATTCTTGTAATGCTTAAAAGCTTCAATGGCCTCATCTTTACTACACAACAAGTATACATAACAATATCTAGTGCTATCATCGATAAAAGTAACAAAAATACTTTTTACCACCTCTGGTTTGCACAAACTTTGAATCACAACTATCCGTGTGAATTAAATCCGAAGGTTCATTAAAACGCTCAACACTGGGAAACAATAACTTTGTCATTTTTGCTTCAATACAAGAATGGCATTTTTTATCATCAAATTGTAGTGTTGGCAAAAAATCTACGTTCATTAATTTACGAATAGATTTATAATTTGAGTGTCCTAACCTAAAGGATTAAGGCTCAACCAAATAAGCAAAAGTAGATGCATCTTTATTACTACTAGTAATAATGTGCGCAGATTTTGGCACAACGACCTTAGGTATTACAGTCATAATTTTTAATTTAAACATGCCATCAACCAAATATCCCATTCCCACAAACATTCCAATTTTAAATAATGAAAATTTTCCGGATTTAAAAGAAAGTTTAAAACAATTAATAACAAGAAGTGCACCGGGCACCAAATTTTTTACGAATGTCAAGCACGTGCAACACATCGTTCAGAGTCAAAAACTTGCCATAAGTCATCGTGAAGACAACTTTTCCTTGGCCTTTAACTTTAGAAGTGGCTGAATTTCCCATGAACAATTTTTTCCCTTCCACTACTTGGTAGTTAGAAAACATGGTTTTAATAGCACAAACATGGCGCGTAGCCCCCGTGTCTACGAACTACTCTCAGGGATTTCCAACCGTGTTGCATTCTGACACCACCATTGACAACAAAATTGCATGAAAAATGGTGGAATGTATTTTCCATTGAATGAATTGAGAGTAATGTGCAGTGGTATAAATACACCTACAAGAAGCCCTAGCTATGGGTATAATTACAAGTATAAACATGTACAATAAATACAATAATAATAATAATAATAATAATAATAATAATAATAATACGCCCCCTAAAATGGGACTGCGAGGGAGAAGGCCCAACTTGAACTTGAAATGCTGATAAGGAAGTCAGCTGAGGGGCTTTGTAAGGGCATCAACAAGTTGATCAGCACTGGAAACATGAGAAACACTGACAACACCTTGCTGCACTTGCTCACGGATGAAATGATAGTTAATGGCAACATGTTTCATCCGGGAATGAAAGACAAGATTGGCAGAAAGCTGATTTGCACCAACATTTTCACAAAAAATAACCAGTGTGGCAGCAGAAGTAAAGCCAAGATCATGCAAGAGATAGGTAATCCAAGACAACTCAACATCAGTGGAGGCAACAATGTCGATATTCGGCCTCAGTGGAAGACCGAGCAACAGTGGACTACTTCTTGGAACTCCAAGAAACCAAATTATGACCCAAAAATTACTAGATACGCACTAGTGGATGAATAATCAGCATCTTTATTGCCACCCCAATCAGCGTCAGAGAATGCATGCAAGTCAAATGAGGTACCGGAAAACAGTTGCAAGCCATGTAGAGCCGTACCTGCCAAGTATCTCAAAACGCATTTGACAAGTTTCCAATGGAGGACAGTGGGGGCGTGCATATACTGAGAAAGCTTGTTGACGGCATAAGCAATGTCGGGACGAGTAAACATAAGATGTTGAGCGCCGCCACCTTCACTTAATTGAAACTACCATGGCTATGCTTCAACACCCCTCCATTCCCCTTCTCTACTGGTCATATGCTGTCAACGCCGCTGCTTACCTTATTAATCGTATGCCTACCAAAACCTTTACTATAATTTCCCTGTATGAGAAACAATTTTCAACCGCGCCCAACTACTCTAAGCTTAGTGTCTTTGGATGCCTTTGCTATCCTTGGCTCAAGCCCTACGCCACCCATAAACTTGAGTGTAATTCTGTTCCATGTGTTTTTCTCGGCTACTCCCTGACCCAGAGTGCGTATCTCTATTATAATCTGGCCACACATCGCATGTATGTATCTCGCGATGTTTGGATTGTTGAAGATGCGTTTCCATTTGCGTCTCAACCTACTCCTGACCCTAACCCCTCCCCTACCCTCTTCCTTGACGCCATCCCCGCCCTCCACCCCTATGCGTACCCTTGGCAACACCTTTTCCCCCTCCATCCGCACCATCCCCCTCCACCTGAACCATCCCCTCCCTCCCCTTCCTCTCCCACCTCTTCCCCCACTTCCTCCTCTCTTCCCACCCACCCCACCACCCCATGGTTACTCGAGCCCAAAACCAAATCTTTAAACCCCACACCATCCTTAACCTTACCGCCCAACTGGAGTCTCGACTCTCTAATACTACGCCCACTACTGTCAAACATGATCTCTAGTGTTCTCATTGGTGTCAGGCTATGTCTGATGAATTTGATGCTCTTGTTCGTAATGGCACGTGGTCGTTGGTTCCTTATGATCCGGATCCGTCTCTTAATGTTGTCGGCAACAAATGGATTTTCAGGATCAAACGTAATCCTGATGGCATGGTTGAGCGTTATAAAGCTTGGCTCGTTGCCAAAGGTTTACGCAGTGTCCTGACATTGATTATTTTAAGACATTCAGTTCGGTGGTTAGGATATTATTATTATATTTATTATATTACTGTATTTATTGTATATGTCTATATATACTTGTAATTATACCCATATCTATGGCTTCTTGTAGGTGTATTTATACCACTGTACATTACTCCCCCGCACCATCCTTAACCTTACCGCCCAACTGGAGTCTCGACTCTCTAATACTACGCCCACTACTGTCAAACATGATCTCTAGTGTTCTCATTGGTGTCAGGCTATGTCTGATGAATTTGATGCTCTTGTTTGTAATGGCACGTGGTCGTTGGTTCCTTATGATCCGGATCCGTCTCTTAATGTTGTCGGCAACAAATGGATTTTCAGGATCAAATGTAATCCTGATGGCACGGTTGAGCGTTATAAAGCTTGGCTCGTTGCCAAAGGTTTACGCAATGTCCTGACATTGATTATTTTAAGACATTCAGTTCTGTGGTTAGGATATTATTATTATATTTATTATATTACTGTATTATTGTATATGTCTATATATACTTGTAATTATACCCATATCTCTGGCTTCTTGTAGGTGTATTTATACCACTGTACATTACTCTCAATTCATTAAATGGAAAATACATTCCACCATTATTCTAGCAGGAATGGTTGATTTCAATGCTCTTTTCATTTCTGTTTCACAAACAGAAGATCAACAATCAAAGTTTGCAACAAAAACTTTATTTTTAACAATGTCTTCGAATGGAATTTTAAAAATTCACGGATAGTTTTAACAAATAATACAAACGGATTTGTAATCTATATTTAACACCTCATAAACAAGTTTTATTCTTTGAGTTTTTTGAGAAAAAAAACATAGTAATTACAAAGTATTTTGGCCTTGAAGACAATGCAGTGTGTTGTGCCAATTTTCTGAAAAAAATGTGTAAAAAATGTTTTTGTTACTACAACATTTTTTTATGTTAATTTTTTTCAGAATTGCAGAGCAATTATATGTTCAAAATTTACACAAGCATGTCCACACAAACAAACTACAAATGAATCAGATTACAGGAACAAAGTAAAGTCTTAAGATTGTAGGAAAAAATAGTTGTCAATTTCGTTTATAGTAATCTGTTTAACATTTTTTTCTAGAAAGTTTCCTAAACAAAAATGGAAACAAACAGGAACTGGATGTGTTCAAACAAACCTCGTAGGCAAAGAATATTTTCTATTCACAGAACTTTCACTTAAAAAAAGTAAAATGCAGAATAGAGTAAATGCAAAAACTTATTCGAATGATTGAGGCGCGTAAAACGCTGTCCTTAAGCGTTTATTGCCCCGATCACATGCCCATGGATAATGGCAATTAGTCTCCCATGATACAACAATCAACACATTTCCGGATTCTGGCACTTGAATGAGGAAATCAGTCGAACTGATATGGCTTCGTTATCTTAGATTGTTTATAAATGCAGAAATGTTTCAGAATTTTCGTATGTATGCGGATTTATATTTTCTGTTTGATTTTACCTTTTTATAGGCAAAAGAAGGTAGAGTAATATCCTTTCAGAATGGTTGGAAGTTGGGAAGTTAATTAACAGAATTTGAAATGAATTCTTTTTAGTTCAAGCGAACTGATGCCATTTTCGAACAGGTGCAAAACAGATGCATGTTCCTGTTGGGCTGGCCCAAAAAGATTATACATGGGCCGGCCAAGCCAAGCCATAAGACTAAGCATGCTGGACGGCGGCGTGCGTGTGTGGTTTTGTATCAACAAGCATCTACGTCTTCCCTCATTCACAAAATTCTCTCCCTCTCGGGGCTTGCATTTAAGTGCCACACTACTCCTTAAGTAGTGATTTCACTTGATTCATACTTCCAATGTGGGATAAATGAATACACATTATTCATTAACACTCTACACATTTTACTCTACATTTAAGTATTAATTTCTTATTCACCCGATATCGGAATCGAGTGATTCAAAAGCCTAAAATCAACTACTATATTAGTAGTTTCCAAATCCGTTTTTAGCTTCCGGAAATTCATTCCGTAACATCATCCAAAATCGAGTCTAAAGTGGACTGTTCGCCACTTGCTTCAAAACACAATTTTTAGCTTAAAACTCCAACTTTAAAAGCCTAATATCAACTACTATCTTAGTAGTTTCAAAAATTGTTTTTAGATCCTGGAAATTCAATCCGTAATTCAATCAATATCGAGCCTGAAGTAGACTATTCATCACTTATACTTTGACCCATTTTGAGCTAAAAACCCAATTAAATTCCAACAAATAGTTCCCTCGAGTGCCCCTCGGTCACAAGTTCTTTTGGTATATGCACACAGTGATTCTTTCAGGTTAATTTCAAGCACTTGTACATTTAAAGCACAAAGTTCGATGACTTGGTGTGTATGAGATTTATAGTGATGTGTGAATGTTTTAAAGTTGTTTTCCAAAAAAACATGAGTTTCTAGATTGTACACTTGTTACTGTGGTGACATGGATCGTCGATGAGGTGACATGGCCGAAACTGTGGTTTAGCTTCCACATCGTGCTTTTAATTGGAAATTGTCAGTATGACCAATGCATCTCTTGAGGTAAGTGTAAAAGGCATGTGTCGAGCGGTTCGTTTACGAAAAATAAAACTCCGTTTTCTAGACAGATGGTTACAATCTATCAAGTTATATCGACTATTTTAAAAATTTGTAAGGACAATAATGTCGAGTGAAATGTGTTGCTAAAGAAATGTGGGCATGTGTATTGTACCAATAATCCGTCCTCTGAAATTTCAAAAGAATCATAAATTGATTTGTGAGAACCGAACTCAATAATATTTAACGAGACAATCGATTAAAATCATCAATCTTATTTTTAGGGCAATTCTAATGACATCCACTTTTTACTTCCGGCACCAAGTTCACGTGTAAAAATTTATATGTAAAATTTGCTGTGAAAATAATTTTGTGGTGCTTTTAGAATTGCTCTACTTTACATATTCCCGATTTGAAAAACATAGGGAAAAACACCACCACCACCACCACCCCCCCCCCCCCACACGATTAACACAACCAAGTAATTCCCTCATGGGCCCAGTTGGCACAATAGTTTCCTGGAGGGGCCCATGGTCATGTGTTCTCTATACATAATAGGCCCAAAACCAATGCCCCTTAAGTGTTTTATATATAAATTTGCTCTCTTTCCTTGTCTTAGAATTAAGTTTGTTACATGGTTTGTTTCATGAAATGACTTTATTGTTTATTCTTTCGCTTCATATTTTGGAGTGAGAAAAGTTTGTGACACAACAAATTGACACAACACAGTTTGCCACCATTGATTTTTATGAGATTTGTCTGAATTTATAGGTCTTACATTATAATCAATGATCTAAAAGTGTGTTATCTATTTTGTTGTGTCAATTTTATTGTGAAAGTATCACTACTCGTTTGGAATTCATAGATTCTTTCACAACAAATCTACGGTCAAAGAAGAAGAAACGGAAAAATCAATAAAATTAACTCACAAAAAATAAAAATAACAAACAACAACCCCTTGACCATTTGTTATCTTGTGAAAATTATTTTTTGAATTTTTGTGAAAAATATTGATCGTGTTACTCGCCTAATAATCTGACTTGCACAAGTTTTGTATTCCGGAAATCCGTCCAAACTTCTTGAAAATAGGATTATATCCATATTTCTAAAACATAATTTTTTTTTGGAAACAATGTTAATTTAGTACCGTTCGATCTTTTGAACCGTTTTACATAAATTGAAAATATAATATATAATAATTATGATATATATTTTGTATTTTCGTATAAGGGTAGTTTCGTCATTTGATAATGAGTTAATTTTTCTTATTCGTTAATAGCTAAATCCTTAAATTTAGAAGCAAAAAAATAACAAAAACAAATACGTGGACCACATTCATTGAATCTAGTTACTCTCACTAAATTTCCTTTTTTTTTTTTTTTTTTTTTTTTTTTCTTCCCTTTTCTTTAAACCCTCTAATCTTCCATTCACATAATGACCTGTGTGGATTGATAGAAAGTAATGAAATAGAATGAATCTGATGAAATAGAATGCAATGAAATTATATTTTCATTCCATTCTAACAATTCCATAGCCTTTTCATTGAAATAAAAATCACTCATTTTCATTCATTGGAATAAAAATAAATTCAATTCTTACGTTTCTAAATATGCCAAATTGATAGAATGAAATTAAAAAAGCATTCTATTCCGTTATACATTCCATCAATCCAAACGAATATAATTTTATTTATACTCATACTTCTCCCCAAATTTCCCAAAAAAACTACCGACCTCTTCCTTCCCCATCTCCATCGACTTTTTCACTAGAACACCAAGGAGGAAGGAGTGAAAATTTATACTAAATTCTTGTTTGCTCCTGAATTCGGTCGAAGTGTACCATAAAGATAAGCTTTTCGAGGAGATCATTATATATATTTTTTCTCACCATGATCTTATAGGTATTTTTTTTTTCTCCTTTCTTCCTTCAGTTTTTTGACTTGTGTAGTGATTTAGGGTTCATTATGAAGTTTTGTAGATAGGATATAAAATTGATGAAAGATTATACGTTTTGTAATGATGACTTAAACTATGCATCTTTGAATGCAGTCGGTTGCATACTCAAATTGAACTGTGTGGAAGCCTATTCAGTCGTGAGAACATGAAAGCTTCTTCTTGAGTCTGGTGTTCAGCTGAAAGGAAGTCAGCAGAGTTGATGATCTGCTGAGTTTGCTGAGTTGGTTCTCAACAAACTTGGGGAACATGTCTGCAAGGGTTTTCTGATTTGGTTAGGTTACTTCTGGGGTATTTTAGTCATTATCTGGGTTGATTGTTAAGGCGCTTAGGGTTGGGTTCCCAAGGTCTACAAATACCTTCTGCATCTCATCTAAATTGTAACTTTTTTGTGATAATAAAATAATCACCGTTTGTCCGTGGAGTAGTTGGCACATTGCTGGAAACTACGTTAAATCTGTGTTCTTCTTGTTTCTGTATTTCTTTCTTGTTTATTTTTCATTATTTACTCACAATCACCATCGCTTCCTGACTGGTCCATTATAACAAACTGGTATCAGAGCATCCAGGTTTTGTCAGGAAATTTGTATCTGTTCGAAGCAAGGTTATTGGCACCAAGGTCATAACTGATGCCAAGATCTAGGATCAACGTAAGCTTTTCTAGTGAGAAAAATGTCTGCTTTAAATGCTAAAGTTGACAAGTTTAGAGGAAGAAATAATTTTAGTCTATGGAGGACCAAGATGCGTGCTTTGTTGAAACAACATGGACTATGGGGTTCTCTGTCAAAATCAACAGAAGGAAGTGCTACTGAGAGAGCAGTTTAGAGTAAAAAGCACATTCAAGAATTATGTTGTGCTTGTCAGATGATATTATTACTGAGGTTGCTGAAGAGGATACTGCAGAGAAACTGTTGTTGAAGCTTGAGAGTATGTACATGACAAAGTCCCTAACCAACAAGTTGTTATTGTAGCAATGTCTGTTCAGTTTAAGGATGCATGAGGGTACTCTGCTGAGGGATCATCTTGATCACCTGAACACAATATTGCTGGATCTAAGGAATATTGATGTGAAGATTGAAGATGATGATGCAACATTGATCTTACTTGTATCATTGCCTACATCATATGAGAACTTTGTCCAATCTTTTATTGTTGGAAAGGACTCAGTGTCATTGGAGGATGTGAGATCATCTCTCCATCCTCGAGAGATACTCCATAAGGCATCTGGTTTTTGTTAGGAAAAATACGCGGGAACGCAGCGGAATTTAAAATTTATTTCCTTTTATAACCAGGATCGACTTCGTTTAAACAACAAGCATAAAAGAAGTAGACAAGAGAATACCTTGGTTGATCCAATTGGATCGACGCTTTGTCTACGGTTGATGGTCCAAGCACCGAGCCGTCCAAGTGTCCGGCCTCTAGCGGTAATCCACATGAACAACCGCCGGAATCTTCACAAGACTGCTATCGAAAAAAGTCGACTGCTAGGTCGCATTTTTTTCCTCCCATAAAACTCCCTCAAGAAACTCTCTCTTTCTCTCACTTAAAATAGTGCAAGAATATTGTGATACCAAAAAGCTTGGTACAACTCCCCTTTTATAAGTATATGGGGCGCCACTTTCAATCTAGAGTGTAGTAGGGAACAAGAAACTATTTCCTAATAGAGTAAGGATTTAATAAATCAATTAGATAATTGATTGATTATCTCATTAAGTACTTACATTAATCTTATTAAGGATTTTCCTTAAAATTATATATGCCATATATTTAATATCATACATTAAATATTTCCAAAATATATATTGCCAATATCTAATATTGAATATATAGTTTATCATATTACCATAAATCAATTTACACATGTGTGCAAATCTATACACATTAATATCTAATATTAATATATGATAATACTATTAATTAATTTGCAAAAATCCATGTGTATCATATGCACACAAATCTGCGCCCCACATGCCACAATATTGGCATCCGGATTATTATTAAATAATTAATATAATAATATGATTAATTATTTCAGAAAATACATGTATATCATATATACATATATATTTTGACATATACATAAAATATGTATATTTAATTAACCAACATAATTAATATCTAGTATTTAATTTATTCATAATAAATAAATACCACCATATTAATTAATTTATCACTATAACACTTTATAGTAGGCGTAAACAAATCCTCATCCCGTTATCGTTATAACCACAAATTAATTCCGGCTAGTTATTCAAATGTGTGTGACCCGATAGGTTTCCGAATATGTTGGCCGTAGGCACAAAGTGCATTTACTAAAATACGCCTCATACCTAATGATCATGGATATCATCTAGCAACACGTCCACGACCTCCAATCATTGGAAAGAATCAAGTGCTATGACTACAACCTTTCATGTGAAACGGTTACCGTATAAATAGAATCCTATCGTTGTTACAATATCCATACGGTCGTATGTCGAGTGTCAAACATCAACGAACGTATCTTGTAATCTGGATATCCTACTATCTCGAAGTAACATATTATTTCCGCTTTGCAAAGACTTTCGAGAATATTACATTCCTTATAAGAAGACCCTTTCAGATATTTATTCCTAATCATAGGATACACAATTTTCGGACGAGCAACATGAATCCTACGCATGTTTCAGTATCACACCCAATCACTTCCGCATGATCTCCCCATGGCTAAGGGAAACCTCAATAGTGTCAAAGTATGACAATCCACACCGTGATGTCATGAAAACTCCGGTCTCAAGATAATTACACAACTGTCACATAGTGCGACACTTAATAAAGTAAGTGGGTCGGTCTAACGTACGCATTCTCTAAGACACGTCCACGTACAGTCCAAGTGTCCTTACACTTTGATAGACGAGATCTATCCCTACCTTCAATAAGATAAAAGACATCTAATACGTACTATTAATGTCCCATTTTATAGTACATACGACTAGAGACATTTAAGTATAAAACCTTTTAAAGTGAGTCGAGATCTCATCAACCATAATCACTATCATGGTTTCTCTTTCACAGTTTGACACTAAGGACTAGGGGTGTACACGGTTCGGTTTGGTAAGGTTAATGGCATTACCAAAACCGAACCGAAATTTTCGGTTAATTGAAATTCGATACCGAAACCGAACCGTTTGTTTTTTGTAGCCAAATTGAACCGAACCAAAATATACAGTTTGGGTCGGTTCGGTTAACCAAAAATTGAAATAAAATTAAACAATTCTATTACGTTATAAACGGTTTGGTTTTTATTCGATTTTTTAATTTGGTTAAAAAATGTTCGGACAACGGTTGGGTTATATGCAATTTTTAATAAACGTTAATAATATTTTGGTTAAGAAAACTAGTTATATAGGTTAATAATAGATATTGCGGTTAAGATTTTCTATTGAATTTCGGTTAATGGATCGGTTTTTTATTCGGTTCGGTTGCGGATAATATATAGAGTTATCCGTAACCGAACTGAAAATTTCAGTTTCTCTATAATACTATCCGAAACCGAACCGAAAGTAGTAATTAACCAAACCGAATTGAACCAAATGACCTTGGTTCGGTTCGGTTTTCGGATAATCCATATCCGTGTACACGCCTACTAAGGACGTTATCATATATACAATATCATAATTTGTCCACTAAACGAACAAATATATAATAACAGAAAAGCATTTAATATATGTATCAACATAAAGATATAGTAGAAATGATCCGACCCGGTCGGATCCGGTCCAACCCGATTGAGTTTTGGACACTATTTCAACAATCTCCCACTTGGCCTAAAGCCAATCACTCGTACACACAAGACCAAGTTAAGACATAAGAATCTCATGCAATACTCGCAAACAACTCTAAGCATGAACAGATCACTATCCATGGGGACCTAGGCCATCTTCATATCATGCTCCAAATGATCAAGTCAAAGGAACCGCCTCAACCCACACATGAATCTCTGACGAGACCCTGGTCCTTGCTTCAAGCAATGAATCCACCACTATATTAGCTATATAGTAAAGGTGAAAGAATCGCACAAGGTTCAAGAATGAACCTCTTAGATCCATGTACTGCTCCCGTTGCGCCTTTAAGGCACTACCGTGTTTTGGCCCAGTTGTAGAATTTCAGTGATCTCTTGCTAAGAACATTTCCAGCTCACTGTATCACTTTAATCAAAGCGACTGCAGACCCAAACTGTAGCTCCCACTATCTTCATAAGATTCAGGGTACATTTATGTATATCTATGTTTATTCGATTCCAAGTTTCCATAAACTAAAAACCCACCCTTAACACTTTTAAGGACATTCTCGACTTTTACCAGTACCACTTTCATACTTACTCATGACTCTTCATGCATTATGAATATCTGGTAAAATTCTTATGATGGATCCTATTGTCGTAGAAAAGGGAATCATCCACAAGTATCATCTTTCACCTTATCTTCAGGATTGTCGTCCTATCATAGATAGATCCTGAGAGTACTGGCTAGCAGTATCTCTTGATGTGATCTATGCTAAACTCTTTTAACATCCCATCTGTAAAGGCGAACAGTGATAGTTAAGCAATAGCTAAATCTATCACTATAGACTCTTATTTCCAAAATAAGAACTGCTACTTCCAAGAACTTTCGTAAAAACCTTAAACTACCAAACATTAATTGACTGTGACATAGTGTGTCAATTCCGAAAAGGATATGTAACACCTTACTTCAAAAATCGTAACAATACCACTAACCTTTTGCACACTAGGCTTATCTTTCTTTTTGATAAAATCAAACTTTTTTGATATATCAATGCAAAGAACTTATATAGAGGAACTTGTTTGAGTCCTAAGGTGGATCTCCTAGGCTTACATATCATGTTATCGTCGATGAACATCAAGCCATTGGACCAACGTTTTCAACTATATCATACAGCCATGATACGTAGGTACAACAAGCACTGTCTGAATAGATCTAAGCATAGCTGGTAGCTTAAAGGTAATTACAAGGTTTGCACTCCGTAGCCTTCAGCCATCAACTTAGCCTAACTAGTAATTGTATTACCTTCCATGTTGGTCTTTCATAAGGACCTGCTACACCTTTCAAAGATGTTCTCTTTAGGTAAGACAGACTCGGTTCATAACCCGGTTGTCACATATGGAATCTAGTTCAGATACAACGCCTCTAAGCCATATCTCTTAATCTTGCCCTTCAAGCATTCTTGCATAAGCCTCGAGATGTTCATTCTTCAAGATAAACATACTAGTAGCCTTTTCAGGCTCGTGGTCATCTGTAGACTCATAGTATACTTTGCTGGATATACAGAAATCCGAATACGGATCCGATCCATAATTGGATCGTCGGATCTGATTCACAGCACCGATCGAGACACTCGATCTTGCACAGCGGAAGCTACGAATAAATTCGCATGCGATTTTTCTACGATATGATCCACATAAATAATTAATACAATTATGAGGTTGAAGATTTACCTAATTGAAGAGGAATAGTAAATCGACAGAGAGGGAGAAGCCGCAGTCTTCCGGATTGTATCTCCTAGTGAAAACTGGTGGACGTCGATCCTCACCGCAGAACCTCCTCGAATATGCCCAAGAAAAACCCTAGGTTTTTCTTCTCTTAATGATTAGAATAAGAAACTAATTTTTCTTTTCTATTTGGTGATAAGTGGCACAATTATTGAATAAAATTGTGTTTGGAGGAACTCTCTTTATATAGGAAAATAACTAGTCAAGAGAGAGTAAAGATATTTGCTATAAGATAAGAGATAATTCCCAAAAATCAATCTCTTATCTCTTTTCCATTAATTAGCTAATAAATAAATAATTAACTAATTACACATGTGACATAATCTAGGAAAATTTCTTTTCCTAATTTATCACATTGGGGCGCCACTTATATCATTAATTTAATAGAAAATGTCTTTCTATTTTACATATTATTTACCAAATAAATAATATTGCATATTTAGTAAATAGACCAACTATTTAATTTATTCTCGAGGTTCCATAAAACGAGAAAACACTTGCATTTTAGGAGCCAACCCAGGGACCATAGACCTATAACCAGTAGCTACAATAAAATGAATAAAATATCCATCGAACAGAATATTTCTACTCAACTTATTATTTCTGGAATTACGTCACCATAAATCCGAAACTGAACTCTATCGATTATAGATATAACTTATTCTCAAAACGTCGAGTCGATAAGTGTCCATTGATATAATCATTTCATACAGACTAACCCTCCATAGACTATCCATAATGAAGCGGGATTATTTCCGTAAACCTTCTTCAATACATCTTATCCTTATTTACCATTAACCCACTAGTGATCAATTAGTTCATAACCAATACGAACTCCGCGGATCGATCAGTTTCTAGGATTAACAAATAAGGGGCTTGTCTTTCCACTTCCCGCAGGAAGGAATGAATTCCATATCTGTGAGACACACACTTCTCACTCATTCTAGAACAGTGCCAACGTGAAAGTGATTCGGACCGCGCCTCTTAGCGATCCTTAACGAACACATCAAACCCTATCCTGAAACAAGTAGAGTGCAGTAATCACTTGAGATTAAGGTTAATCCATCTATGATCATCTTGTGATTTAATAAGATTTCTCAATCACGGAATTATATGAGAAACATAGATTAAATCGGTCCAGTCCTATATGATTACATCATATATAAATGGCCCACTTAGATAACCAATATCGACGGTCCGGATAAGACGGTCACACCATAAAGTGTTCTGGGCGCATTAATGGTGGTTTAATCAATGGACCCCATACTTTGATTAAGTTCACCATGGACTAATAGTTCAAGTGTATCACCATAAACTTAATCCTCATGTGTGACACACACACACTAATTTATATAGCTACATATTATACGACTTGGAGTTTTCAGCAGTGTATAATATATAAGCACAAAGCAAATAATAAGATGAGAATAAATCTGTCATTTATTAATCATAAAAACAATTACACAAATTATCTTTCGGGCGCTACTTCCAACAATTTCCCACTTGCCCGTAAGGACAAACGATAATTGTCTTTCGGTCACTACATCCAACAATCTCCCACTTGCCCGTAAAGATAATCAATAATTGTTTTTAGAGCACACCACACCCTTATTCTATCTATTCACAACATTCTCCCACTTGCTCTAAAGCAGATGAGACATATCTCCCAATTTTATACCCTCCAAGCGCTTATCAATGACATTAGATGCCATATGACTTGGTAAACTGATCAGCTAGGTTGTCGGCTCAAGGCGATCTTTTAGTACCGAAACGTCGCCTCTCTGCACGGTCTGTCTGATCAGATGGTACTCTCTCTCAATATGCTTTTGACCTCTTGTGACTGTGAAGATCATTTGCATGAGCTACCTCTCAACTGTTTTCACAGTAAATGGTATCGGCTCATCGAGACCTGGAATCACTTCCCGATCCAACAAAGAACTTCTCAAGCCACACTACCTCTTTAGCTGCTCCGAAAGCTGCTATGTATTTGACTAAAAAAGTCAAATTGGAAGTGTTGGATTGCTCCAGACTATGAGTAAACACTGAGCTTGAGATCATTTCACGATCATCCTTAATCCGACAAAAATTAGAATCAATGTAGTCAAAAACACTCAAGTTTGCATCCGAATACACAAGCATATGATTCCTTGTTCTCTTAAGATACTTGAGGATGCACTAGACTGCTATCAATACTCGAACCCAAGATTCGATTACAATTGACTTTTAATAATCTGACATTCTCTATCCAAAAGTGAACTTATCCCATTTTCTCTATATCCGAAGATTTGAGAGAATTATTCTGTGGGGGTTGGGTAGGAAACCTCTCATTGAATATTGCATACAAAAATGCATTATCATCTTAAACAATAAGATGGATGGGAAACAACCACAACTTGTTCTCATGAATTCGATCGAATCAAATTCTAAGAATATAGCCCACTTCTCTAATTCAGAGAAGCTTTGGCTCGTCAGTTCCTGACTTCAGATAACACACTCAAGTTGTTCTCAACTGTTGCAGTGCTATCCTATATAAACACTAACGTCTACTACTTTACCAATATTGATTCTCCAGTCTACAACAGACTCATCAATACTTTTGGTCAAGCTCACACATTTCAAACATGTGACTTTTAATGACCTAGAGGTTTGCTTTAATCCACCAATGGATGTAAGCATAGGCAGTCAATCTGCCATTGGCTTTAAGCTAAAACCCTTCTGTTCCGAATGAATTCAAGCTCCTTTGTATGGCAAGGAAGTATTTAGGGCATCACCCCTGTTGAACTTTCTGATTTCCAAGAAGTCAAGCAAGGCTGAGTGGTGAGAAAGTTTCAGGGCATCACCCCTATTGAAATATCTACTTCTCAGGGAATTACCCCTAGACCACTTGGCTTTGCTCAGAAAGATAAACTTTCTCATTCATTCGACTCTTTTCCATGTAGATCCAATTACTCCTATTGGGCCTGAGACACTCATGTGGTTCTACAAGAATGTGAACAGACTTGGAGTACCAAAACTCCATTTACAGGTATATGGCTTTAAACCCAACTCCTATTGTCAGAAACCTATACAGCCCTTCCTAGAAGGACCATAGGAGATCAATCACCCCAAGTAGACTGTTTAAAGTCTATATTAATCACAGCGGGTCAATGGTTAAACCATACTCCCACTGCATTTGGGTGGATTAATATTATGATCTGGTTCAGTAGTATTTATCAGCGTTATCCCCAACAACCAATGTTGGATGTGGTCTGATTAAATCAAATAGTAACTCATTGAGAAATTTTACTTCAAGGTTCAAGGTTGTTATTTAAACATCCGTTCAGAAAGGCTGTGACAGTACAACCGTCACTTTCCAATCTTAAGAATCTTATAACCAACCTTCACTCATTGCAATAAGATATTTCACAAACAGTCACCATCTGAACGTGTATGTAAAATCTCCAGTCCTACCTTCAAGAACTAGTGCTAAATGCCTCTATTTGCGGAAGTGGAGTAAATGTACTTCACTCTTTATCCACAAATCCATAAGCACCTTCTAGGTAGACTTCTCGGTATTACATAATAATGTAAACCGTTATTTTGCAACTAATATCTTAATTGAGTTAAGCAGTGTAATGTAGCAAATCAATAACTTTACAAGACAATACATGGTTTATCCTTTCAGTGAAATCGTTTCACTCGGAGGTAGGCCAAGCATCAGTGCCAAAAACTATGCTATAGCCTGTATCTGAGCATGGAATACTATTTTCTCTAGTAATATCAGAGATACCTCTCAATATTCAGATAAGCTAATTGGCGTTTCGAGTAGTCGTCAGATAAAATGCCTACCACTCAAAAGCTCCCACTAGCTCGTGTCCTCCATAAGACCCCGAAAGTCAATATGAACAAGCTGTGATACTTCTTCAGCTCTATTACCCTTTCCTAATTGCAAGGTTACTTAGTCATTTTTCCTTCGAGATAGTGTTCTTAGACTGGGAGATAGGAATCACCCTTAGCCAGTCTTCAGATCTTATCTTTAGGATATATGCACTAATTAATAGATGTTGAAGAATCGTTTATCTAAATACGGAAACCATTTGTCTGAATAGCTTATGATGTGTTACATATACCTTTTCAGCATTACTTAGTGGTTCTGACTTTATCAGACAAAAGTCCGAGTCTCAGAATCATATACAAATGTCATATTCACTTTGTTTGAGGCAACTATATTATCGATTTGAAAGTGAATCCATTCGTCCCAACGAATCTGAAAAAATAAATTAAATTTCTATGATATTCAAGGATTAAAATGCGAATTTCTTTCCTTATATCACTCCCACTATGTTAGCTGAAATAATTGCCCGTTGTCTACTCTTCATCATGAATGCCCAGCTACCTTGTTCTAACAAAGGAACTTTAGCTTCTGAGTCATATTACCCGGTTAAGAAAGTCTTTAAGGATTCATAGGCTAGTTATCCGAAATCACTTTCCTTATCCTTTACTTTATTTTATTAATATTTCGGTTTAGCCTTTAACTTATTTAGTTTTGATGACTTACACTTGTAGACATTTACCTTCCCATTATCGGCTTTCTTTAAAGGAAATGGCCGTTAACTAGCAGTTCATTTGAGTAGCCACCACTCGTGAACTGTGGGATGTATTAGTGAGATTTGCTACCAAATCATTCTTGTCATCTTTGAACTAATTTCGTTTGTCTCTCATTCAACACGAGTGACAACAATGACATACTTATTAATGTCAGTTAAGTTTGAAGGCTCAAGAGGAGAATCCTCTTCTGAAAATTAATTGCATTCTCGATTGACAAGTTCAACGTTCTTGTTACTTTTCCACTTTTATGAAGTCATCATCAGTCAATTTATCGTGTTTAGCAGTTTAGATACCTTGAGATGATATGTAGTTGCGAAAATAAATTTTGACAGAAATATAAATCAAATCATACACCACAATAAATAATGATTTTAGGAATTATAAACATGATGTCATGCATGCAGTTTATCCTACCATTCCAAAGATTTAATCTCACACCTCAATGCCGTCGACGGGTAGGTCAAAGAGGTGACGATTAAATTGAGACAATCTCTCTCAATAATTAACTGAGAATCAGACATGCCGATTTAATTGTTGATTACCTTCCCTTTTCAGCCAAGATATTTCCAAAAATACCCTTTAGAGTGTGACCTACTATTTCATATTTTTAAGTAGACCCCGAGTATGCCGCCGAAGGGTAGGTTAGTGACCCGATGAGTACTCAAAATCCTATCCTTTCGGAAACCAAGCCTTGAATTTTGATAGCGGTGAAGGCCATCCGAAGGGGGCCGAAATCAAAACGGCACGAGGCGTCACCATTCTCTCACGGTGCTTGTGTTAACAGTAGAGGCCGAGGGGTCGGTTGTCACCTTCCCCGCTCCCACTCGTTATTTTGAAAATTAGTTAGTTTCTTTAGGATTTCAGAATTTTCTAATAATCCAAAAAACAATAGATCATGAATATTTTAATTTAATCCTCTCACTAGTTCATCGGTTCCAAATACTGTCTAACTAGTGTCACTATATCCACGATCCTTCAATTTTATGGATTAAAGTTCCTTTGTGTAGACACTACACAAATAAAATTCTCAAAGAATTTTGTAATCCTAATATATTAGGACTTATGAATTTCCCACCAAATCGAAAAACAATAAATCACAAATTTAAAGCTCCCACTAGTTTATCGGTTCCAAATACCGTCTAACTAGTGACACTATATGCATGATTTTCCAATTTTTCGATTATTTAGAAATCTCTTGTGTAGTCACTACACAACAAAAAATTCACCTATGAATTTTAAATTCCTAATTTTATCATGATCAAAATTTAGGATCTCAGAATGTTCCAATAATCGAAAACAATAAATCATGAAAAACAATCACCAACTTATCGGTTCCAAATACCGTCTAGTCGGTGTCCATTTTTTCATGATTTTCCAATTTTTGATTATCAAAATTTTAATTTATGTAGACACTACATAATTAAATCCTCAAAGAATTTTAGATCCAAAAATTAATTTTACCCCGTAAATTTTATTTCTATCATGTGAATTTTATATCCCGATAAAATTCCATTTCCTTTAATTAATTTAATTTATTATCAATCTAAATTAATTATTGTTTTCATACATGTCTAATTAATGTCAAAATTAATTTTCTACATGTATGCATATGAAAGGAGTGGATTCATGAATATGATGCATGACATGGTTATATCACATAAATAATCACAAAAGAAAATAAATGCGAAAAAAAACCACTGAGATGGATCGTAGGTACCCCGTATCTAATCTATAAATTAAATAAACCATAAGTATAGAAAGATTTATTAATTTACAATACCCCGTATCTAATCTATATTAATTTTCTGCTCCGTTTTCTGAATAAGTGCTCCAACCGAGTTGGTTAGCTCGCCATCTTCCTTCTAACGAAAGATGAAGCCCCTGGAAAGTCGAGGCTCGTATATTTTTCGAATCCCAGTTGTTGCATTTATTTTTCTTCATAAAAACAAGCATCTTTTCTGGAAAAAATAGCATAAAACCGCGTTAGGGGGGTTTCGAACTCAGGTATTTAAATTGCAGATCTTACACCTCCACCACTGTACCACCGCATCCTTGCTTGATTAGTAGCTTCGAAAATTATTTATATACCGTCCAGCCGCCGATTTGAATATATATTTAATTACTAGGAAATTAAATTACAACAAAATAAATTACATAATTTCCTATACCCAGAATTTTTTTTGTTTACAATAGATCTAAGGTAAACAAGTACCAACCCCAATCCATCTCGTCAACCACGCATTTATAGACAAAAACATATAAAAGATGCAATATTTATTCAATTCCACTCCTCATTAATTAATTATGAAATCAAGATCACAAAATCGCTTTAACCTGTCTCTGATACCACATGCTGGATATACAAAAACCCGAATCCGGATCCGATCCATAATTGGACCGTCAGATCTGATTCACAGCACCGATCGAGACACTCGATCTTGCACAGCGGAAGGTACGAATGGACAGACAGTCAATCAGCTGGGTTGGTGGCCAATGGACTCAACAGAGGATCAGGAAACCCTGGAGTTTGTATTGAAATTTAATGTTAATTATCTACCTCTCCATCAGTTTAAGATTTTGGAAGAGATGGTAGTTCAACATGGTATCAAAGCATGAGTACCAAGGTTCAAACCCCGCAGCTTAAGCTTTTATGAGAGATAGTGGTTCAACAGTCTTGGAGGAGAATCAAACCGATTACCTCCCTAGGTGTTCTTGTTTCTCTATTTTTGTTTTTTACATTCTCGGATTTTATGAATTTTCGTTGTTTTAGCATCATTTATTTTTTTAAAAATTTCTCATATGAAGCACACATAAGACTGTAAAGACATAATGTATAGAATATACTAGTGGTAATACAATGCCGTGCAAGGCACGACATGCCCGATCAAATTAATCTATGATGATTATGATGATTAAATATGCAAGTATTAATGCAATGTAATATTACATGTTAAGAATCAGAGGAATAACATTGTTTTGGTTTTTATTTATAACAAGTCATACGGTTCAAAAGATACACGTGTAGCTAATAAAAAATCCAATGATGTTTTAATCTCGAACTGCAAGTACTTATGAGAGATATTGTACCAACTATTTTTCTACACCATAGCAAAACATTGGCTATATAAAAGGCCATATTGGTCTACCATAATGGTACAAAGCATCAAACTGAAATAGTGGGTACATCCGGTGATGTGGGTACATCTAGGATTGATGAAGCAACACTTGTGTGCATGCCAGCAGCCTGAAAAGAAGAAACTTCTTCTTTTGTGTACAACTGCAACATTGGATGATTCCCTTCCGCTTTACCCGTGAAACACCTCTCAAAGTATTTCAAAAAAACAAATCACTTTTTTTTTGTTGTATATTGTTGTTTCAACATCCTTCATCAATGATTGACCCTATAATTTAGTTGTATGTAAATGTTATAACCATGTATGAATAATGATTATGAACACTCACAAAAAAAAAAAAACTTGCATTATTCAAACACAATAAACTGTGGCCACAATTCAATCTTTTGTGTATTGGTTTACCGTAAGTAGCAAACAATAACATAAACACACCCCAATAATTAGCAGGAATTTTTCTTTATCTACCACCATTTTCTGCTCCAAATTCCCCATCTACCACCCAAGGCAAAAAAAAAAACAATTTTGGGACGCGATTTTCTCCCATTTTTTTCACAAATGTGCACGATCTTAAGGTCCTCAAATCCCCTATTGGGGTTCCCCTTCCCAATTAGGGTTTAGTTTGGTTCCAAAAACACCTAAAACGCGAAAATGGGAGTGGTATTTGGGGAATGGAGTGGTAGTTGGGGAATTTGAGTATCTCAAAAGTGGTAGATGGGGAAATGGCTCCCCCATAGCATATAACAATTTTGAAGTTGTATAGCATTCATGTACCAAGTGTTCACTTGCATTAGTGTCTAAACTAAAGAAAGATTCATATTCAAACATATTTCTCTTTTTATCTTAAATCTTTAGTTTAGATTCTTCATGAAAAAAGACGTGGAAAATAAAGCCACAGCAACCACCACCCTTAAGGTGTTATTGCTTTCTAAAGTATCTATATTTTCAAGGTACCACAAGGGAGAAATCTTTGTGAGTAGCCTAAAGAGAAACTTTCTTTTTCACTTCTTAATTTTAGATGACCTTTCAGCTTGACTCTTTAATTTATCGGATTTGAAAATAGTAAGTACAGAACTCGTTCCCTTCCACAACAACACATAAAGAAGACATACCAATATCAATTTCACTCATACAACAGTTATGCATTTCCAATGAGGCTATACTAATTGTTTGTTTACTTACTTGAGCAATTTTCCGGGACCCCGTATTCAATTTTTTTCCCCCTTTATTTCTTCTCCTTCCATCTAGAAATTGCAAATTTTTTCCCTTTCTTTGTACGTGTATGCCCCTACTGTTGTACCTGAACTTGAAAGAGGTAAGTTTAAATTACTACTTGAGGTAATTGTGGTCATACTTTTCATAGGCCATCGAAGTCATTGCGGATGGGCTAATACAGACAACAAACTTCTTTCTTGAATGAAGACCACTAAACATGCACGTAGAAAACAAATAATGCACGTAAATTGATATGCTCAAGGGAAAACAAAGCATACAAAGTGTTCAATAATGGACTGATGGATATAGACAACAATCAGAGGTTGTGTGTATTAAATAAACAATTATTATTCATGTGCTTCTTGTTCGGCATAAATATTGCTTCAAGTATACTTAAACTTGGTAGAACACACACATAGAATCCTAAAACAATTATGACATTTCTTTTTATTGAAAATATTATTCTAATTTGTTTAAGAACTGGTATACAGATAACATAATCTTTGATTGAACATAGAAGCAAATGCCACATTTTTTGGCACAGTAGGTAGTAAGGAAAACGCTTGATTGACTTAGGATGACATAAAGACTTGCAAGAAACCACAAAACCTATCAAATTTAAGGTATGGAGCAAAGGTAGATATGGCATAATTTTAATTAAGGAATCCTGTGGAGAAATCAAAATCATAAGAAATCAAATACCGAAAAATTGTTTTTCACTGATAAGTCTAGGTCTAGCTAGCCTACACATTACACTATAAATTTTTGTTTTTTTGGGTACACGTATCATGTATTTCCAACAACTAAACTAAAAACTCAAACATGACACACAAAAAATGCAAGAGAAAGATAACATCAACGCATCTGTCAATTTCTATTATATATACATGTAGGTACAACTTACTTTAAGTTCAGTGTTCGAAATTTTTGTTAAACTTCAATGCCCAAAATCAAGACATACGAATTATGCCATAAAAATCATTCGTTTTTATTTATTTATCAAATTCCTGATACATAGAAGTGCAGCCATGGAAATGTATATATTATGAGCAACTGAACATGAAATGGTGGTTAATGGGCACATTTTTTTCACGCAATGACTGTTATCAAATTCCTCATACATACGAATCTGCTAAAGAAACAATTCCATAAGCATTTAATAGCCTAACAACAATATGTACATTCTGTTGGATAAAATAAATGAAGCAATATACCAAACGAGGAAACAATTTGGCTTGAAGATGGAGTAAATACAATGCAGCAACAATTCTTGATGCATATGTTCAACAAAAAACCAGAGAAAATGTGTGCGAGACATCAACAATTAACATTTATCTCTATTTAAAGATGATTTAAGATACTGTAAAGGTAAATAACACTTTACCTGGACTAAATCAATGACACTCTTGATCTGCTTTGTAATAGCAAACCCCCAAAGGTAATCAACAACACTACATTCATCTACCAGTTAAAATTGAAAAGGCTGTCATCTATCATATCCAACCAGGAGCCTCACACTTCTTTTTGAATTCCATTGAAAAATCCATCAAACTAAACGTAGAAGCCCACAATTTGGAGGCTAAAACTTTGATAGGCGTCACTTTTACAGAAAATCTGTCAAAAATGACTTGATTGAAACGAAATCGACCTAAAAAAACCCTTGAAATTTCTAGAAACCAATTCCACCATCCCATGCTACACAGTTGTTCCCAATCCCCAAGAAAACACATTAATAATATAACAGTAGTATTAATAGATTATGCCCATACAAATGCAATACATGACAGGCAGCTGCAACTTCAATAGGAATTATTTATTCATTTACCTAAATAAAAATAATAATAATAACATATCACAAGCCAAATGAAAGAGATAGCACAACTCTTCTATCTTGGCATCATATGTAGGTTAAGTTTCAATACATTTCACATTCCTAGTGGTTACGTTGGCGTCCACATGATGGCTAACAACCAATATAAAAGCAACAAAAAACAAAAATTCATTTACAAACTGAAGTTTATACTGATGATAACACGAAAATTAGTCACTAACCGATGTTCACTATGATGTAAATCTAATAAACAACGAGTTAAAAAATATTGTTGACCTTCACTTTCAAGTGCAGAAAAACCACAATGCTTGCATCATCAAATTGCTCACTTTCTTCTTGGGCATTGTAAAGATGTGAACCTGCAGATGTTATAGAGATATTAACCTAAAGAGAAGCTAAGTCACATAGAATGTATTAAATAACTACAGAAATTGGCAGTATATTTGACACATTACTCACCTGCTATCAACCAAGAACCAAGAGTTGCACAAACCCGGAAGAACTAATAGCAAAGCAGGAAAGAAAGTGAAAAAAAAATGGATAAACCCCCAAATGAAGGAAGAAAAAAAAACCATTTTCTACATGTTATTAATCCATTTCTGCCAAATGAAATGTAAAGAGGAATCAAAAGACAACTAATTACCTTCAAAAAGAGATGATTTTTCGATGTTCAAACTCTTCCGGAAACGGTGCAAAGAAAAGAAATAATCTGTAGATGGTGGAAGCCTTTGTTGAATCCCATCCATACACCTCGTCGGAGCAAGAGATATCTTACGTTAGATTGATGGAAGAGTACAAGTACAATTAACAAACATTAAAGATGAGATGAGAGGAGTGGAGGAGAATGAATTTTACCTATGGGAAAGTGTGTAAATGGTGGAAGGGAAAGCCGGAGGAACCTGCTTCGAAAGTAGGTCATACAGCTGTTGTACATACATGAAAGATTTTATTTTTATTTTTTAAACATAAGCTGCTGCCACGTGGCAGCCAAACAATAGCCCAAATAATTCAAGAAAAGGGGTGACGTGTAAGAAGATGGTTGAATTTGGGTCTCTTTTTATTATATATAGATTACCATTGTTGGACATACATCATACATGGGTGACTTGATGCATGGACCATCCTTGAATTTTCGTATCAAAGTAATAATGTACTCATATTTATTATTAGTATTAAAATATTTGAGAAAATCTGAAAAGAACACAGATAATATTATATTCCTCTATAATTATCAGAACCGACAACTGTGTTTTGATTTTTATCTTTATGAATTTTATTCTTTCTGAAAAACTTTCTCTTAGGCATTCGACGGAAATTGTGCCCTCCGAGTATAAATCATGGCTCTGCCCCTAGTTATAGATGATGACTAGTTGTAACGGCACGATCCAAAAAGCCCAGTAAATTTACGGATTCAATCATAACATGACCATTCGATTATAACCTGAAATTTAAGATTTTGAACCGCGAAGCCTTACATATGTTTTGGTACAAAATTTATTGTGAAAGCCGAAAGAAACTAAAAACTCGTCTTGCACAAATCCCATTAAATAAGTTTCATTACATACTAAACCATCATGCACATACCTTCAATGAACCAATAGGTACAACTAGAATCAGGGAAATATTGTAATCTTTCATAACGTTTACATTTAGAACAACCATATAAAGATCACATCATGAACCACCAATGTTAACTCCAAGTTCCCGTAGAAGACCATCGTCACAACAATGCCATCATCAAAGTGAACATTAACTATATTGTCAGGCCAGTGAATTTCATCTGGATCATACAAAACACTGCAACTCATCTGGATGAAAAGTAATGAAAATTACCATCAAATGAAATTAGTTACTTACTGAGGTCAGGATAGAGTTCTGGTCTCTCTTATACAATTATAAAGTGTGTAAGTAAGATTAAAAGCATATAACATGAATTTACAGTACAAAACTTACTAAGGCATATATTATTTATCACTTCAATTGTTAATTTACTCAGTCACTTCTTCTTTCTTATGTTATTTTTTAGACATGCATTAAGTGGTTCATGAGTAATCTACCACATTATTGTATCCCAATGCGGTGGATTTGACTTTACTTTATTGACATACTAGAATGTCTACTATTTCACCGAGTAGACGGGGTCTAATCGTCTCCAACCTTTTTTTCCATGTTCTTTGTCACATTACACGTATTCATACATTTAACCATGTTTCACTAAACACCAACATTTAAAGGCATACTTAACTTCTAAGAATGAAACTCGTGGATAGCTCTAATCACATGATATCTACGACGTAAGGGCGTCAATATGTCAACAATTTTTCAGATTTACTTTCATTCTAACACACTTTGATGACAAGATCAATTTTTTACTATTTAAGGCACTATTTATCTTCTAACAAGAATTTTCTTGACGAAACTTTATTAGCATTATATCTACTAGCTGCATAATGGCATCAAAATAACCCAATTCTTTTTCTTCATATTTCACTATTTTAAGTGACGAATTCTTTAATTGGCTTCCAAAACATATAAACGTTTAATATGCTCTTAATTCATAGATTTTAGTCAACTTTTATCATCTTTAACAACCATGTCTTGAAATTACCACGTACAACTATTATACATACTGAAAATGCACAAACACCAGTAACCGGTTCCGGACATTAAAAAGCTTTGATGCAAAAAGCCATATCCTTCATTTCCAAGGAGATTTACTATAGATGATTCTTCTTGTACAACCCGAAACTCCTTCCTACAAGTTACAATCCTGTTTACTTAGAGATTCAAGGATGGAAACCTAATCTTCATGAATAAGAAAACCCGAACGTAAGAATATGAGAAACACTTCTATGAATTGAGTGAGGCAAGAAAAAGATGATATCTCTGCACATGAGTTTTCTAGAATTGGGGTCTTGAATGCAATGAGAGCTTCATTTGAAGAGGATTATGGAAGAGATTAGGAAAGAAAATGGTGAAGAAATTCAAATTCCACTCGTATTTTATTAGGACCCGAATGGTGTTCAAAACAACCGCTTCGTTTGCCCATAGGGTGTTTCGGCGCTAGAGCTATAACCTCAAGTCATCTTTAGATGTATTTGGGGGGCTCTTGAAGAAAAGGGGAATTAGATCCACTTTTTGATTTAGGAATGCAAAATTAGGGTTTTCAAATTGAGAGAAAACGGCAGAAAGAATAAGAAAATTTGGGTATTATTTTCTATATTTTGACCAGACTGTTGATTCATTCTATTTATAGTAGATGGGTTTTTCAACCTATACAATAACCCAAAAGTTATTACACTATTACAAAAAACAGGAAAATATATCATGTAATAACTAAACCTATACAAACATATCATGTAAAACCCCCCTCAAGATGGACTCAGGGAGGCAGAAATGTCTTTGAGTTTAAGGCAAGCTAGTAATGAATGAAATAGAGGGCCATCTAGTGGCTTCGTGAAAATGTCGGCCAACTGCTGAATAGAGGGAACGGAAACAAGCCTCACGAGACCATCTTGAACACGCTCTCAAATGACATGACAATCGATTTCTGTGTTCTTCGTTCGCTCGTGAAAAACTGGATTCTTGGCAACATTTATCGCACTAATGTTATCATAATGTAAGGGAACTATAGTACTGAAAGGAAAACCAAAATCTTGGGCAAGACAACACGTCCACTGTATTTCACAAGACGCCAATGCTAATGATATGTACTCCGCCTCGGTTGAACTACGCGAAACCGTGGTTTGCTTTTTTGTTTCCCAAGAAATAATGCATTTCCAGCAATCATACAATATCCAGAAATGCTACGCCGAGTGTCTGTACACGTGCCCCAATCTGAGTCCGCATATGCAGTCAAATTAAGAGGATTCTCAACTGGATAAAAAAGGCCTTTACCTGGTGCAGCTTTAATATATCTTAGCACCTGTTGTGCAGCATGAAAGTGATGAATGATGGGGTTACCCAAAAATTGGCTAAGCTGCTGTGTCGCAAAACTAATATCTGGACGTGTTATTGTAAGGTAGAGTAATTTCCCTACCAAGCTGCGATAGAGAGTGTTATCTGGCAGCAAATCGGAATCACCAGTGGACAGTCTCACTTTAGACTTCATGGGAGTTTTGGCTGGCTTACAATCAAGCATATTGAATTCTTCAAGTAGAGACAATGCATACTTACCTGGAGATATAACCAACCCTGTTTTAGATCTGGAGATTTCTAGACCAAGGAAAATTTTCAGGTTCCCAATATCCTTGATCTTAAACAATTGATGAAGGTGTGCTTTGAGTTCGCGGATTAAATGCATGATGTTCCCAGCCCACACAATATCGTCCACATATGCTAGAGCTATCAAAAATTCGGATCCATTTGTCTTGCAAAACATACTGTGATCATGTTTCGATTGGTGATACCCAAGATCTCCCTGGGCGTTAGTGAGCTTGTGGTTCCATTGACGGCTTGCCTGTTTTAGACCGTAAATAGACCTTTTTAACCTGCTAACCTGCATTGGATTAGAAGTTTGAAAACCCAGAGGCAACTTCATGTAGACCTCCTCAGTGAGGTCTCTATTGAGAAACGCGTTGTTGACGTCTAGTTGGTGTAGAAACCAGCCTTTTGCAACTACCAAGGCCAAGAGACTTTGAATAGTTGTGACTTTAGCTACCGGGGAGAACGTCTCTACATAGTTAATTCCTTGCGTTTGAGTGTACCCCTTCGCAACTAACCTTGCTTTGTACCGTTCAATGCTCCAATCTGAATTGTATTTTACTTTATAAACCCATTTGCATCGTATGGGTCTTTTGCCAGGGGGTAGGTAAACTATCTCCCATGTTTGAGTGGATTCCAAAGCATCTACTTCTTTCTTCATAGCTTCCTGCCACTCAGGTGAAATGACAGCTTGGTTATATGTTGTGGTTATTGGATTTTGTCAATGGCACCAACAAATGATGAATAGGAAGCTGAAAGTTGTTTGCAATTAAACACACTTCCAGATTGTGGGGAGATGTGCGTTTTTTAGCTTGTGCACACACAAAATCTCTCAAATGAGCAGGTGGTTTCCTAGAACGAGCCGGTCTGTGGTTAAGAGGTGTAGCCGTCTCTATTTCAGTAGGTGAGACAGGATCAGGCGTGGTTTTGGTTGGTGCCTCTTGAGAAATATTTGTTGCAACAGTGGCATCTTGATCATCAGGCTCAAGGAAATCTGAACCAGTAAAGTCATGTACAACTGGAAATGAAACCGTGTCTGCTGGAACACTTCTCTTGGTTTTGCTATGAAATGGGAAAGTTAGCTCATGAAACACAGTGTCTCTAGAGAGGAAAATTTCCCTTGTGACCAAATCAAGCAGTATGCATCCTTTGTTGTGTCTGAAAGTCCCAAATTAACACAAGTCCTGGCCCTAGCATCAAATTTGCTACGATCCCTAGTCAGTGTGGAAGCAAATACCAAACACCCAAAGACCCTTAGATGTTTGAAGTCTGGAGATCTATTGTGTAACTTCTGGTAAGGTGTCAAATCCCCTAAGATAGAAGTAGGTGTAAGGTTGATCAGCCTCACTGCATGTAAAATGCAGTAACCCCAGTAAATTATAGGTAAATTGGCTTGGAATCTAAGGGCTCTAGTTGTGTTGAGCATGTGTTGGTGTTTCCTCTCAGCTACCCCATTCTGTTGTGGGGTAGACACACAACACTCTTGGTGTATTATCCCTTTTTCTGTGTAGAATTCTGACCACCTAAACTCTGCCCCATTGTCTATCCTTATAACTCTAACCTGTGTTTTAAATTACGTAGAAACATAGGCACAAAACCCTTGTATTAATGGCCTCACCTCCCCTTTTGTTTTCAACAAAAGCACCCAGGTAAAATGACTAAAATCATCAACTATGGTCATGAAATAACACTGCCCATGCACAGTTAAATGCCTATAAGGACCCCACAAGTCCATATGCACCAAATCAAAGCACTACTTGATAACGCTCTAAATGGTACCAATAATTATACATTTATTCACCCCGAATTCTGCTCAAGAGAGGATAGATAGGCTCGTTATTATGTGGAATATATGTTAAATGCTATGTGTGTGTTTCTAGGATCGTAATTGTGCATCTATGTTATTTTCCCGAAGATTTGGTACTATTTTGTCTCGTTTTGCGTGTTATATAGGATGTACCGAATTGGGAGCATTGGAGAATGGATCTGGACCAAAAGAAGTATATTGGGCCAAGTGATTAAAGTCCAAGAAGAAGCCTTTTGAAGAAAAATGAGAAAAGTCGGCCCGGTTTACCGAGGGCTAGGGCCGGTAAACCGGTGGCTTATTTGACACGAAATTGATTCTGCCGCATTATCTAGGTCGGTTAGGGTTTTAGAGAGTCTTAAGTCGGCTATTGTATCTATATAAAGCCGCATACACTGAAAGCTTTCAGATGATTAATAACTTTTCATTAGTATTACAATCTTATATACAATTTTTATGAAATAAAGTTATTCCAAGATTTTGAGGAGTTGTTTCTGGTTTACTCCCTTTCTCTACCATCTCTAGCTTGAGTAAATAGAGCTAGATCTCCATTGTTGAAGGTATGATGCTTTGAACGTTCCTTTTTGTCTTCATATGGTAGATCTGTTCGTATTTATGTGTTTTAGTTAATCTGCATGTTTAAAGACCCCATAATTTACTTATTTTAATCGTAATTGAGCAATATAGATCCAGGAATAGGAAAAGATGACCCCGGTAAACCGGAGGTTATACTGGTTTACCAAGGCATTATTTCGAAAACCTAAAATTGGGATTTCACTACAATTTACGTTGATCGGCTGAGTTTAATTAACGATGAGGTTAGATCCGCCAATCTTCTTATTGTAATCGTAAACTGGCATGAAATACGAATAGTGAAGTGCTAAGTTTGGACATAGTCTTGAATGGACCCTAGGAACGTGCTGATCAATGTCGATAGTTGTCTAGGCAGGTTAGCGGTATGAGTTAGCGCTCGATATCGGCAATTCTAGTTCTTTATACGTATGGGCTATTACGGACCAATTAAGAAGGGTAGCTTGTGTATAGATTGTCTACTACCATTGTCGGAGTCGATAGTAGTAGGCGTTGCACCCGTAGCTGATAATGATAATTAGAACGAAAGCTCACGATTAATTTAGGGAAATTATGTGGGGAAGTAAACGTAACGATTAACTAATCCAAGTTAGTAGATCGGTGAGAAGAGGGGGAGAAATACCAAGTTTGTTTTCTTATTGTTTATTGTTGGTCCATGACCGCCTTTATGTTGCTTTTTAATTAGGTTAGAATCGTTTATAGTTATAGTTGCATTGTCTCTGTGGGATCGACCTTGACTCGCATTTACTATACTACGATATACCTAGTATTTTTGCTAGTAATATCGACGTTAGTGACTTACACGTGATCACTACTTCACATAATTATTACTTAAAGGAAAGGGTAAACATTTCATTCTTGCATAAGGACACACATAACAGACACTTTCAGGTAGAACCACTTCATCTAAACCTTTCTTTACAATACTCATCCTCTGGTGGGACATATGACCTAACCTCAAATGCCGTAAGAGGTCTTTATTGAGGGACATATCTAAAATAGCTGCATTATTGCAGATGGTCTTGACTTTTTCTCTAGATTTTTTAGTTCTGTTCCTGCACTTCAGTACATAAAGACCAACCCTCTTTTCAGCGGTACCAATCCTCTGCCCAGTCTTCTTGTCCTGTACATAGTATACCCCATCATTAAATACTACACAAAGTGTTTATCATGTGTTAGCTTTCCCAAATAAATTAAGTTGTAGTGAAATCTGGGAATACACAATACCTCATGTAGAACTAAGTTGTCATTTAACCTCATTGTTCCTATATGTGACACACTAATTGATGCTCCATTTGGCAAGGTTACCATTACCCCATGAACCTCCATTACCTTTTCAAACACATCAATTGAATGGGCAACATGGTCTGTTGCCCTGAATCTAAAATCCAATTGTTCAGACCTTTACTTTGAACTTCTTGATCATTCTAATTAAACCTAGCTGCTAGAACACTTGGTTAATTGACATTGTGTGTAGCTCTCTCTTCAAAGTTCATCTGATCTAGAAACTTGGTCAGTTTCTGCATTTGTTGAGTAGTAAGGTTGAAACCTGCATTTGAAGACTTATCAGCTTTTGTTCTTTGATTCTCCTCACCCTCAACCAGATTAATTTTTTCTCTTATTTTTCCAACCAGGAGGATACCCATTCTTTTTATAGCAAGTATCTATGGTATGTCCATTAAAGCCACAAAAGGTGCATTGCATTTTCTTCCTTTGATTTCCTTCCCATTTGGACTGTGTTCTGTCATTCCCTGCTCCAGAGTAGTTCCTTCCACTGTTATCATTTCCCGTTCCAAAATAATTTCTTCCACTATTGTATTCCATATTTGATTTAGTGGCAAATACTACTGACTGAGTACTATGTGGGTGACTAACATTGTATTCCAATTGATTTTCATACTGCACTGTCATGGCAAACGCCTCAGTGATGCTAGTCAGAGGTTTTAGCAAGTAAACTTGTGACCTAACCGGTGCGAAATTGTCGTTTAATCCTTTCATAAACCTGATGACGTATTCTGATTCAATATATCCAATGAAAGTAGGTATAACTCCACAATTACACTTGACAGCACATTCGCAAGAAGGAATTGGTCTCAAAACCATAATTTCGTCCCAGACAGTCTTCAATTTAGCAAAGTATTCAGTAACAGACAAATTACCTTGTGTAATTTGATTGATTTCATCCAATGCCTGATAGACGAAAACAATTCATTTTCGAGTACCTGCGTTGAAGGTCTTCCCTAATTTCGCGAGCTGAGTTCATCCACAGTACCATTTTTGCTATTGAATGAGTGACATACTTCATAATCCACGACATGACTGTGATATCGCTTGGCTCCCATTTCGTTATCATCCTTTGATCGTATACAAGTTTCGGAATGGATCCATCAACGAACCCTATCTTATTTTTCATAATCAGGCCCATACGCATCGATCTGCTCCATGAGTGGTAATTCTTCGCATCTAGAGGCGGATCAGCAAGAATTAGGACAGGACTTTCATTCGGATGAAGGTAATATTGACTGGAGACGTCTATTTCTCCGGCAACTCTGATTTGCCTTTCTTCTGCCATGGTCGATCTTAATCGAACAAAAAAAACGACGACAACAATAAAAAAACGAAGGAAAAACAGATCGGTATCTCAATCATGCTCTGATACCATGAAGAAAAGTGGAATTAGATCCACTTTTCGATTTAGGAATGCAAAATTAGGGTTTTCACTTGGAGAGAAAACGACAGAAAGAAGAAGAAAATTTGGGTATTATTTTCTATATATTGACCAGACTGTTGACTCATTCTATTTATAGTGGGTGGGTTTCCCAACCTATACAATAACCCAAAAGTTATTACACTATTACAAAAAACAGGAAAATATATCATGTAATAACTAAACCTATACAAACATATCATGTAATATCTCTAGCATGTTTTCAAAGTTTTTTTTGGATTTATTTAACACAATAAAACTCGATTATAATGTAATATAAACTCGATTTAGGTAGGAAATCGAACCACAGGTGTTACACTAACCATGAATTTGGGTCAAGATCCTCTCAAGTACTTTACCCATAAATTGGTGTTTTTACATGTAATGAACTAAACTACGTAGTTTTGGAAAAAGTTAATCAATGGTTAGATGTTTTACACTTTAGGGGTGTGTGGTTGGATCATGCATACTTGAAGAATATCCTCTCAAGTTACTTGAGAGGATCCTATCCCCCATGAATTTCATCAAATTTGCATAATAAAGTGTAGACCTCTCTTTATTGAAGAGGGAGATCTAATTGAAAAGAGTCAATTGTTCATAATTTACTTAATCTAATGCTCCAAATCTTAGAATTCGTTAATGGGTTCTTATGATAATGATTTAGGCACATAATTATGCACAGAAAAATACACAGAAAGTGTATCTACACCGCACAATGTGATTGTGATTGTAAAATAAAAGAAAATGATAAAACAAACAACCATCGGATTACACTGAACCCATAAAAAACACAAACAATCATTCATCCAACTACACCAACACCACACCCCGGATTTAGGACACTAATTTCTACAATTTAATATGAAGATTCACTATTATATCTTTCTGTATATTAAAACCAGGATTAGTACGCCAAAAAAAAAACCAGGATTAATTAAACACTAAACTGGGACAACCCTTAATTAAAAATTGCTAAATGCTAACTCGTATAACCACATGAGATCCACAAAAGCTGAAGCGGTCTTAACAAGTCTAAGTAAATCATTTAACCACTAAAAAAACTCTTTATAGAAAATAGTAGTTACAAAAAAAAGATATACATTTATAAATAGAGAGGTTACCTGCTTTGCCGGAAATAAACTAGAAAATCTTGATAACTTCTCCTGAATTAGCTTTGTCCAGGATTGTGCTAGATTAGAATTACTGAGGGATTTTAAATTTATTAACGGCGGTCGGCGGAGAGATCGAGATTGAGAGTTTCAGAAATTACTATCGACAGATAGGCCGAGATTAAGAGCGATGAGCATGAGAAATGAGAACATTTATATGAGAAAACTCGAATACTAGCGTATCTTGTTTTGGTCAGTACATTTAATTAAACATCGATAAATGAATAATCTCGCCAAATGAATAATTTTCTCCGGTCCCGACTTAAGCAAAGGAGCTTAAAATAATGTTCGATAAATGAATAACCTCGTTAAACGAATATTTTTTTCTTGATCCTGAGGGCATTTATTTATCGAGATTTAATTGTACATACACTATTTCCCGTAAATATTGATACCAAACCCAAAACATTTTAATTTTCATTTGTTCATTTTTAAAATAACCCTCAAATGCCACGTTGGGACTGTTCCCACGGTTGGATAAAGATCTCCGTTTCCAAAAAAAAAAAAAAAAAAAAAACCCTCAAATGAAAATTGTGTGCACACCATTGGGCCCAATGCATTTTACTTGCTAATAAGTCTGGCTAAACAATTGGGCTCTTCACGATACAACATTGTGGTTTGTTGATTGCCCTGATTGTTTTCAGATGTATTAATGTTACGGTGGCATTTTTCCTTTTTGTGAAGTGTATTTTCTCCTTTGTGATTTCCATCTTCTTATTTTAAGAGTTTTTAAAATGAATATTGGTGGGGTTCGTCTTTTCTTAATTGGATTAGTGAAACATCTTCTTCGATATAATGTTCATTTGTTTTATGTATCGCCCTCATATATGAACTTGAGAAAGCGATTCGGAGTTTTGGGGAGAAACAGACAATAAGCGCAAGATACATTGGAGGAATTGGGAGGCATGTTGTTTACCAAAAAATCTGAGGGGTTTGTGATTTCGTGATTTGGAATGTTTCAACCTCGCTTTGTTGGTGAAGCAGACTTGGAGGATTCTGACCAGTTAGGGTTCGCTGTTGGCTCAAGTTTTACACGCGAAGTACTTTAAGGATAGTACCATCCTTGCAGCTAGGTTGGGGCCTCGGCCGTCCTTTCTTTGGCGTAGTATTCTGGAGGGGCGAGACCTGTTGTACACTGGGATGAGATGGCGAGTGGGGGATGGGGACTCAATGTACGTGTTTCATGATGCTTGGACAAGTCGGCAACCTTCGTTCCGCATACCGTTTGCAGGGAACGCGCTTCCTACAGATTCCAAGGTGTCAGACTTATTTATCCCTAACTCAAGAGCGTGGGATGTGCAGCGAGTTCAGCAGGTATTCAAGCCATGGGAGTCGGATGCCATTCTGGCGACCACCATAGCCCCTAGTGGGCATCCAGATAGGCGGATTTGGCATTATGATCGTAAGGGAGTTTATACAGTTCGGTCTGTGTACTTTTTGGCCTTATCACTCTATCGGCCATCCTTTGTGGCTGGGCCATCTTCTTCAGGCGGGAAGAGTAAGAGTTGGAGGAGTTGCTGGCAGCTTCCTTTGCAGCCACATATTCAAAATTTCTTATGGAGGTGCCTGCATGATTGTCTTGCTATTGGCTAGGGATTACAGAGGAGGCAAATGGGGAATGGCCGTTGCCTGGCATGCGGGGAGGGTTTGGAAACTTTACGAAATGTGTTTTTCGAGTGTGAGATGGCAGACGGGATTTGGCAAGTGTCGCCATTTTATGGGATCTTGGGGCGCCTTCGTTATGCCTCCTTTGCAGATTTCTTTATGTGGTTAGTGGAGGATCAGGGTGCTCAGGGCACTGCGAGATTTGTGTGGATCATGTGGGGTATTTGAAAGGCACGTTGCTCTGCGGTGTTCGATGATCAGGATGTTTACGTCTCCGCGGTGTGTACGCGTTACAGCATCGGCAGAGTATGCAGAAGCTATGGAGGCTTATCGGACGCAGGCCTTTTTCCACAATTTGTGGATAAGTGGGTGCGGCTAGTAGAGAGCGTTATAAAGGGAATGTGGATGCATCAGTTATTGAGGCGGGAGCAGGGGTTGGAGTCATCTTCTGAGATTCTTATGGAGCAATTCTTCATTCTTTTGTATATCACTTCGATCCAGGGGGCTCGGTGGAATATATGGAGCTAAAGGCTATTTCCTGGGCTTTGGAAGAAGCGCGTCTTTTGGGGATTCAGCAATTACAGATAGAGAGTGATTGCTTGGCATGTATCTCGAGGCTCCGCAGACCTGTCGAAGATCTTACAGCCCATGGCTGTCTAGTACAAGATTGTTTGGCCATGTTATCTAGTTTCACATATGTTTCCTTTACTTTTATTTGACGTATGGGGAATGTCCCTGTGTATCTTTTAGCTCGACATGCTTTGTTAGTTTTGACTCGGACATCTTATGGCGCTTCATCCCCGGGTGACGTTTTGGCCGCCTGTTTGACGGATGTTGTTTAATAAAAATTCTTTTTCCTGAAAAAAAAAAAAAGCAAATTTCATTATGCCAATTTTGTTTGAGATACCAAACTATTATTAATCCATGTCTGCTAAACAAGCAGATAACGTCTACAGGGGGGATTTGTGTCCCAAGAAATAGCACCCATATAAGAAAGACCATGCCTAGCTAACAAATGGGTTGGGGATTTCTGTACGCCTCACAAAGAAAAATCAAACAAATGTAAAAAACAAAGTCTCCTGCAAGCAATCCTTCCCTAAGCATCCAAACGGAGTATGGTCCTCTATCTTCTAAGTATTCCTCTATCTTCTGGTAATCATAGCAATGATACAATGATATCATTTGGCATTTTGATAAGTGAAGAAATTATTCCGTCCAATCGCGGTATAAGCTTGCCATGCAATCTTTGCATGATGAAATGAACACGACCCGACCCTCCACTTCCACATGCCCGGATCGCACTTGACATCACTTGTGGAATATACATGCATGCGTAAGCCGTAATGATTAAACATTTTATGTGGAGAATCATATGTCTCCATGATTATCTCTCGATTGGCCTCTTTTTAAAAGCGAAGATCTTAATGATTAAATATTTTATGTGTAGATGTCTCCATGATTGTCTCTCGATTGGCCTTTCTTTAAAGCAAAGATCTTTGGGTGATGGCTCATGTTCTTTACGTGGTTATCGAGCGGAAGACATAAAACATATTCTATTTTACTGCATTATTTGATGAAAAACTAGAAAGAAAGGAAAAACGATAAACAGGAAAAACGAAGAAGATGAACAAAGTTGCAAGAATTTGAAATGGAAAAAGGGGGAAAAACTCAAAGTCTTAATTCATTGATTTGATCAATAATTCAGACTAACCAGTCTCTTACAATCTCGATTCATAGCTTATATAAACCCCTAAAACACTCAATTTGACCTCTAAGCTCTTATAACTACCACAACCAATGTCAACAACTTCTAAACCGTATTTCATATGCAAGTGCTCGACCAAATGTCTGACTGGACAAGCCATCATTTGATACACTTGATATAAGACTCAGCAGCGGCGGTGTTACTTGGAATCTGATTTGTGGTGATCTTTGTACAATCGGCAACATTATTTTTGAACACGTGTCTCTCACCTTTAGTTTTTTGGGGACATTTCCCTTTGACATTGTTGATGCTTGTTTGGCTGATTTAGCCTAATAATATGCGCTATTTCCCTTCAAAAAAAATACAAAATTTGTATTAAAACTTAAATACTACTACTACTCTTCTTTAAAGACGAATATAATACTCCCTCCGTTTTTATTTATATGTCGTAGAGAGAACAATCACACAGATTAAAAAAATAATTAATATATCTAAAATATAGTTTTGAAATTTTATTTTTTATTAAAGATGTAAATAATTTATTGATAAATGTGGTTTTTTATTGGAGATGTAAATAATTTATTAATAAAAATAAATGATGTATTAAAAATATAAAATGAGAGATAAATAAAAAAAACACTTCTGAAATTTAACAGATAAAAAAAAAACGGAAGGAGTAATTGTTATAGGATAAACAATTTTGTTAGTTTGTATTTTATTTATTCTTTATCACATGTCATGTTTAAGTTCGTGATGATGAGGACATAACACAAGGAATTCGATGCACCATAATATTTTTCCAATGGAATTTCCCGAAGATCAGCAATATTTATATTAATGAGAAAACAGGAAGAACAAACATTGTCATTAGTACAATTCGATATTAAAGAAATCAAACACATAAGAAAAAGAAAAAAAAGAGTAAAATAATCAGCACAAGTAACTTTTTAGCTACAAATTTCTTCTCAAATCAACCACCACAACACTAGTATTATCACAACTACCCCTAGCTAATGCCAACTTCGTCAGCAATACAGATGCATCCGCACACGCCTTATCCGATGAGGAGCTTTCTTTCCCTCCACCCGGGGCTACCACCGAGTTCGGTGGTGGCCGCCGAGTCCGTAAACACATACGAGCGACACTACATGCGGTCTCATTAGAGACCGCATCCCACAACCCATCACTTGCTAGTATCAAACATTCATCGCCATCGGCCCGGCTCGTCACCGTCACCTCTGGATCTGATATCACATACGGTTTTAAGTAGCTATCACCTATTGCTCGTGACATTGCTAAGAATCCTTGAACTCGTGGTCCGTCCCAATAGATTATCCGCCCACCCGCTTCTTGTATCCGTTTCATCTCATCGGGTCGATCCGGCTGCATAAAAAATAGTTTCATAAGTTCCTTTTAATTGTAAAAAGAATGATTAAAAAAAATATTCAAGATAGAATACTATTATTAGCAAAAATACTAAAGCAATCAGGCATGGATTTAGAAATTTGTTCCGGCAGGTCCGTAAAAGTATAATGTTATACCTTGTGATCAACAGAAAGGGGTATGGCTTTGCCGGTGCGGCAAAGGACAGCGCGAGAGTCACCGGAGTTTGAGACAATGATTTTATCAGGTGTGACCACGGCGACTACAGCCGTAGATCCAACAGCGTCGCATAGTGGGGGCCGCAGCTCACAGCGGCAAGCGGTGGCTGAAGCACCGGGCAAAGTGGACCAATTGGTGATCTCCGTGTCCATACGATTAAAGCTTTTCTTCATCACCTCCGTCCATGGAGTTGATTCAGATGGAACGGTTAGGAGCTCTTCACCTACGATTTCGTGCATTCTGTTTTTACACTTTGCAGCAACCTGAAAATGAAAATGAAAATTAAAATTAGGATAAAGTCTTCAAATTAAAAGATTCGAAATTCTGTTGAAACAATTTTGAATTCGAAAAGAGAACGGATTTATACTTACATGAGAGCAGCCATGGCCGTCGTAAACACCGAAGAAATGTAAAGCACTTGAGGATGATTCATTCTTTGCTTGGAAAAAAGACGGGTGAATCGCCACCGCATCTTCCATATCTCGTCTTCTACCACAAACGGAAGTCATACCAAACTTCGGTGGCTCCGCCGCATCCCGGAGCTCTTTCGACGGAAAAATCGGTGCAGCAGCAGCAACCACTTCTTTCCTCCTCTTTTCAAGAGGCAAATCCAAAACTCCTTCACCAACAAATCTAAATTGATGAGCTTCCACCCTCCGTTTTCTCGTCGATTCCGAACTCGGTACAACCGGAGCAACAGTTTCAGTCTCGGCGCCGCCGATATTTCGTCCTCGAAACAATCCAGCCATGATTAGAAAACAAAAAATGCTATGAAACTAGAGATTCAGAGATGATGATTGAAATTGGAATTTCATGAGAATGAAACCGATTTAAAAACAAAAGAGAGAGGGGGGGGAGAGCAGAGGCTTTACCAGTGGTGGATGGTGGGGGCGGGAAGTTTTGTATTGGCAGCTGGCCGTCACCGTCAATGGCAGAGGTTGAGTCATAACAGTTGGTATGATGTGGAAATTTCACTAGTAGAAAAAGGATTAGATCTTAGCCGTTGATTTCTTCATCGTTATGGTTTACTTGTTTAAGAGCTCACCACGTGTGAAATAACCTTTAATGATTGTCGACGTGTCCCTATTAGAATTGCACACGATCAACCTTCCTTACCTGACACGCCTCTTTGGTCTGGTAGGCGACCTTTGGTTATTATAAGGGGAAAGTTTTTTATTGCATCCGTCATACGTGGAGTCCACCCGTGTGGAATGATATAATCTATCAATTTATGAACAAGATTCAAGAGATGTGTGGTCAGATTTATTTAAGTGTCATTTCATTATATGTTGAGATATCACACAAAAACTACCCATTATAAGGAAAACGATACATACACTACACATATTCTAAGGGAAGTTCTTATATGATATATTCACATGTATCTAATTGACTGCTAAACAAATCTGGACCACACAGTTTGAATCATATTTAGAAATATAAGGCAGACTGATTTCTTGCATGGAGTCAAGACTCCGCGTATATAGCGGATGCACCAAGAACTTCCCATATTCTAAACTGCACATTCACTAAGCAACCTGAAACCATTGATTAAATTGTAGCTATTGAAATCAATGGATAAAAAATGTGTACTGGTGTACAGCACACTATGTAGTTAAATGATACTCCATCCGTTCCGAAATAACTGAAGTGATTGTCAAAAAGATTTGTTTCAAAAGAACTGAGGCAATTATGTTTTCAATGCAGTATTTATTGTGTATTTCTAACATCTACCTTTATTTATTAAGGAGTGAGAGAATAAATACAACATTGAATTAATTATATACTAAGTATTTTCTAGTCATTTTAGCATTCAAATTATAGTATTAATTCACATCCTTAATATGCGTGTTTTTGGCAACTGCCTCAGTTATTTCAAAACATAGGGAGTACTCAATAATGATACACACGTTAAGCGTTGTGTCATTATCAAACACAATGATAATTTGCACTATTGATCCTGAAGAATGTAAATTGATAATAATATAGATTCATCATAATCAACACTGTGTAATAATCATAGTATATAGACGTTAACCGTTGTGTCATTATCAAACACAATGATAATGAGCACTGATCATCATGAAGAATGTAAATTGATAATAATATAGATTTATCATAATCAACGGTGCACATAACCATAGTGTTACTAATTGCGATACAAGGGTGATCCCCGTAAGATTACTCATTGTACTATCGTAATTCTTAATTAGTGTCATAATGACACAATATTTTTTTTTTTTATTATTCATCATAATGTAGAATTCATTCGCTAAGGTGTAAACGACTACAACGAAATGCATACAAGTATTTTGTCTTATTCGTTGCGATATAAAATATTGTGTCGGACTTATACGATTATTAATGATCTAAAAGTATATTGTTTCTATTATAATATATAGATTATGCATTTGGTTAATCGTTATGGACCTATGGTACGAATTCAAAGAGTTTTTGTGTGAATCGTTTTGTAAAAGTGAGCATCACCCTTATAAATTTTCGAGAACATATTAAAATAACGACATTGTGTCGAAACATTGTTTTATTACCTTTTTATAGAGAACTTATTTTTTTACAAATAATCTTGTTTTTGTTTATTAAAATTTGATAAGCATATAGTTACACAGTGTTGTAGCATATAAAAATCTTATTGTTATTTGATATTTATTTTAGGGGGGCTTCTAGATTTAAATTATATTATCACCATGTGGCAAGATCATAGTACGAGATTATTGCCTGTGTCAAGTCCACGTTTTCTTTATCGTGGATGTTGCCGGAAAAAAGAGAGGTGGGAAACTGAAACGGGAAAAAAAATTGGGATATAAAATTTGTGCCTTTATTTTCCTATTTTTTTTAGAATAATGTTATTTGTATAATCACTATAACATGACAATTGTGATAACATAATTTAATACTATGTGACATTTATTAAAAGATGAGTCGCATTATCTTATTATTGATTATTTAATTAAATACTATAATTATGATATTTATTGTGTTATGATTAGTCAATCGGCACGTAATGTCTTTCGTTTTTTATTTGTTGCGTAATTTTTTGCTTGAATTTTATTTGTTGTAATAAAGAGGTTTGGTAACCTCCATAAAATATTATATCGTTAGATTAATGCATTTTTTATTTGATGTGGTAGTTAGAAGCGGCCATTTTGTACGAGGTGCCGGTCTCCTAACTCCAAGGTATATTATAAGTGTACAAATGTCACATATCTAACGTTGTGGGAAAAAAATTAGTACTCCCTCCTTTAAATTTAATTGATAAATTTGTTTTTTATTGGATGTAATATTTTTTTGTCCGGGAAACGAAAGATTTTAACACACATACTTTGCTCCTAACTAGGGTCGAACCATAGTCACCATGCCGGGTTATAGTATAACTCACCACTAAACCGATGCACCTTGTATTTTATTGCATGTAGTTTTATTTTAAAACATTATTTAATGTGTTTTTTTCTACATTTACCATTATTTATTAACTTTTAAGAGAATAAAAAAATAATGCATTAATTATATACAAGAGGTCTTTAGTCTTTTTCTTCATTAATTTATGTATTTTTAGCAACTTTGTCACTTAAATTGAAATGAAGAGCATAATGTAATAGGCGTAATGGTTTGTTTTTCACAAAAGTGTGTTCGTCAAGAAATGGATTTGTGTTAATCTTAATTGAGTATTAATAGTTTCATAATAAAATAGTCATAATGAAGTTTTACATCATTGATTATTTTCTAGGATCTATGATACTTATGGTCTCATAATTATCAATGGTGTAAAAATATGTTGTAACATTTTATTGTGATAATTTTATTATGAAACAGCTATTTTCCGTTCCAATTAGGTGTTCATTATCAGCGTCAACTTTGAAATTACTTGAGCTAACAAGCAATAATGAACAACCGTTAGAGATATGGTGTTTCATATTGGAAAAAATGAAATAAAGAGTACATCTATATAACATTGAGAAATGGATATTGATTTAAGTAATTTGAATTATTCGTTTTAGGCATAACTAAGACGATAAACATAAGTAGTAGTTCAAGCAATGCCGTAAAGTCCTCTTGAGTCTAGAGTCCCATACTAAGATCATGGTGTCCCACATTAGATTAGTTAAAATCCATTATAACTTATTAGCACCACGGAACCCGAGTTCTATAGCGTTACAAGATGGTTTAGAATTTTTCACCGATAAGCCTCTTTTCAACTCTAAAGTCAGGTTCAGAAGATAACCAACGTAAGAGACAAATAGTTTGGTGTTGCAAATAAAATTGCAGCGAGAGTTATGCATAGTGAGCACGAGATGCGGCATACGTGGATTCGTAAAACCTGAGGTTTTATATCCACATAAGTGTAGGAATCTTGAGATGGGCCTCGGTAGAACCGTATCAGGCATGTGAGAGACCTAGTGTGTACCATTATCTTTATTGTACTTATATAATAACAAGTGTGGTGTGAATTGAGAAATTTTGTTCACGGGAGTCTAAGTATACTATCAATATATTGTAACGGCTTTGGATGAGCTTGACGAGGCCTACTCGAAACTCGATTGTTGGGTAGTGGAGTGTTGCCTAGCCTTCTTGAGGTAATGGGTGGTGCTTATTATACGTGCGGTATCGATCAAAGGATCATGTCAGCCTGGTCTCAAAGATATTTTAAAGATCGAAACTCATGATTAAGATAGAAAAGAATGGCTCTTGACCGATCTGACTTGACCCATCTCATGTATCGAGTTGGTTGATTTGATTATTCAGCATAAGTATTGGTTGATCATGATTACCACTTGTATGAACAAGATTAATTATCCCTATCACTTATAGCTCTTAACCATCATCTACGGATGAAAGCACGAACTTATGGATCTTCGGTTATTTGATTGTAGAGTAACATATGTTTTAGGATGAGCGTTTAAAGGCATCACACTAAATTTATCTCAGACAACATATCAAGGTTTAAAAAAAACATGTACTAGGTTGTGCTTAAGAGCAATAATAGATTTGGTACGATGTTCTTAAAGACGCTCATGTTTTATCTCAGTAAACTTAAATTAAATTTTTTCTAATTTGATTTTTCTTTAATTTACACCACTATTAATTAAGGATTGCACCTATTTATATGCAACTTTTATAAATACAATTCCCTTTCATTGTAACAACAAATTTCCTTCTGTTTTTATATATTTATAATAATAAAAACACATACATATGACTGTTGATCGTAAAGAAAAACATATACATATACATATACATGTTGTACATGATCACATTAGTTGTTATCGTAACAAAATCATATATTGTAACAATGAAAGATATGTAGTAGTATTGAGAAAATAAAGATCATGAGGACCAAGTGTGATTAGCCCGAACAATAAATAATGCTTTCTTCCCTCAAAAAAATAAAATACTCCCTCCCTCCGTCCCGTAATATAAGTCTTTTTGGCTTTTTAGCGGTGTCCTAAAATATAAGTCATTCTCACAAAACAATACAATATTAAATGCATTGTTTTCACTTTCACACTAAATAATGTAATATTATTAGTCAGTCCCAAAAAACAATACAATATTTTACATTGAAATCTTAAAAAGTAACTTATTTATTATGTTTTCTTAAACTGTGCGAAATGACCAAAAGACCTTATATTATGGGACGGAGGGAGTAAATAAATAATGCTTTCGAGCCGTAATAAATGTCAAATAATGTTGGGAGAGATTCTCACGCTCTTAAATGATAAGAAATAAAGCAGCGCATTTACTAACACCAATTGGTCTTAGTAAAATAGTAAGCGCTTGATATTTAACATGGTATCTGAGCCAGAGGCTATGCGATCGAACACTGGTTGGAACATTATTAAAAAAAATACAAGTGTTGGGAGAAATTGCCCACACTTGAGGGGGTGTTGGGACAAATTGCCACACTCTTGAATGAAAAAATTGTGCAAGTGTTGCAAGTGTTGGACAAATTGCCAACACTTGAGAGGGGGGGGGGGTGTTGGGAGAGATTCCCACACTTTTAAATGATAAGAAATAAAGCAGCGCCTTAGTAGCATGGTAAGCACTTGATCCTAATATGGTATCAGAGCCAGATGTCACGAAATCGAACCCTGGTTGGAACATTATTTAAAAAGAAATTATGCAAGTGTTGGGACATATTGCCCACACTTGAGGGTGAGGGGTGTTGGGACAGATTGCCAACACTTGAACCCTGGTTGGAACATTATTTAAAAAGAAATTATGCAAGTGTTGGAACATATTGCCACACTTGAGGGTGGGGGGTGTTGGGACATATTGCCAACACTTGAGGGGGGTGTGAGAGGGTGTTGGGACAGATTACCTAAATTCTTGAATGAAAATTGTGTGCCAACACTTAAGGGGGATTGATTTTAGTGCAACGGTAAACGCTTGATTTTAACTAATAAAATTGTAATATATATTAAAGTAAAACTTCAACTAATAATGAACGAATGATTAATTACTAATTAAATGGATTTTCGTAAACTACACGTCTAAGGGTTTGTGGCATCAAATCTGCCGTCCATCTTCTTTGCAGTTTCCCTTACGTAAAATTTAGTCCAGCCACTTGTTTTGTATTTTCCACGTTCCACCATTTCTGCAATCTTTATTTTTTATTTTTATTTTTTATTATTTTTGCACTAATGAAGTGCTCTAAGTGTAATTAAAGTACCTTATCTTCTTCATTGTCACTAATTCATATTCTTTCTCTCCATTTTCTAGGTTTTTTTTTTCCATGAAGGGGGTTGTTTCATTGTCTGAGCTCAGCTAATATAAATTGTTTGTGATTGGTTCGAGTTACGGCTCAATTTGATTTGTTTGGATTCAAACTCGATTCGATTCAAACACTAAACGTGCTATACACAAGCAATTGATATATGTTCCAACTACTTGTAAAGAAACTCATATATATATAATAATTGACTAGTGTTGATCGTGGCAATGGAACAAAATGTCACGAAAGAAACTTTCTCAATCCCGAATTCGAACTTGCAATTTTCGTCACAAAAAAAAAACTTTCAGAGTACTTATTCAGTTCGGACTTCATGCTCACTTCAGAATTGAAGCAAAAAGGCCCAATGCGAACTTACGTCAGTCTAAGAGTTCTACGTCTTTATAAGGAATGGGCTGATACAGGCTCATAAAAAGATAATAATCACTTAATCATGATCGGACTTTGATAGCATGGTCTTTCAAACCATTACTTAGCCCACTGACCCGCCTCAAGTCTTATTTAACGGTCAAAGTGAAACCTTTTATTTTACATTCTGTTATAAATTAAATATTTGTGAATAAAACAAATCTCCCAAGTAGTTAGGATTCGAACCTACGACCAATAATGAGTCAAATCTCTCCAAGTAGGATTTGGACCTCTCTACGCCTGAGCTAAACGATTTTCGACAATATTCTTAGAAAAAAAACTCTTTCTACGATGAAATAAACAAGTCACGCAATATACAAGATTTCTTTGAGTTGATACAAGTTTGTCAGCAAAACTACAAGTGAATCTTAAACCTAATAAATCATTGATGTGTCTAATGTCATATAACAAGAAAATGATTCAATTGGATTAAATAAAATGAACAACTCACTCATTGTTGTTTAGAACCGATTTAATTCTTAATTCCAAGAGTCTACACATAGTGCAACAACAATAATCGAAAATGATGTAACCTAATGATAAAAGAACTGGTTCACTGATTTGATTATGCTGTGTGATGAATCGGGTGGCAAATACAAATTTTAGTAGTATATTTTTGTTGGGGAGGGGCTTAAATATAAATTGGAACATCGGTTGATATTATTAAGAACAATAACCCTCAACACTAGGTCAAGTTTAATCCCCAACTAGTATATATATTAGAAGCTAAGGTCCCATTGGCCCTAAATCGGTCTGTCCTGATTCCGACTTTTTCTCTTTTATGTTTTTTATTCTCGTTTACATATGGGCGGGTTGGAACCGAAAACCGGTGTGGCCCGGCGGGTCGGCGGGTCACCGGCCCGGCGGGTCGACGGGTCATACACCCGGCGGGTGGGTCATCGGGTTCTGATTTGGCCCGGCCAGGCCCGGAACCGGTGGTTCAACCAACCCGGTCGGAACCGACGGTTAACCTGCCTGAACCGTAACCCGGCCTGGCCCGCCTGTTTTTTTTTTTTTGCCCAACGTATAGTTTCAATTTTTTTGAATAATATCCTTTTTTATTTTTAAATTTTTAACTATACACACTCATTTCATCACTTTTTCCTCACAATTCTCTTCTAACTCTCATATGATCATTAATATATTTTGGATAGTGATTTGAAATTGTTCTGGATAAATTCGTGTATTTCATCACATTCGAAATATAATATTTTGCAATGACTATTGTGAATGCTTTTCAATTCTTTTTTTGCTTAGAAGATTTTACTGATGAAACAACCGGGGAAGTGATTCCTTTAAAAAAAAATTGGTTGTTTGTAACTTTTGCGAAAAAATATAAAATATGAGCATGGACTCGGTCTTAGTTATTTTAGACGACACTTACAAAGAAGACATCCCGAGGAATATGAAAATTATCTACATGATGAGTAGAGATGTCGAAATGGGTAGGATTTGGCATATAACAACGTCTACAAGCATGTTATGAATAATCGATATAATATTAATGTTAAACATTGTTTGGTATAGTATTTTGTTGCATTAGTTTAATTTTATCAGTGTCGCCGTTACGATGAATAATCGGTATCTATTATTTAGTGTATTGTATTTTATTGTAATAAATTAATGTAATCGAAAACGGTCGTTATAATTAATGTTAAATGTTGGTTGTTGTATTATTTTGTTTTATGAAGGTTTATTGTATTCTTTAGTTGTGATATTACTATGTTTTACACATAAAAACCTATATATTTTCAAATATATATAATAATAAAAAAACACCAAACTAATATAGAACTACGTCGGTTTGATTCTTTCATTCTTTCGGTATGAGAATAAAAAATACGTTGGCAACATTATTCTATGTGATAAAAAACTTATAATAAAGTACAAGCCATAATTATTTAATACAATCTAATATGTTTAATACACTTGTTACTCCAAACCGTTACATCATTTTTCATGACAAACATACTTCAAATATATATAAAAACATATACAATATGTCATACATTGATTAAAAGTATTATTTAAAAAATTGTTACATTTTATTATTTAATATACTAAAAATTTAAATTAATAAATATTGTAAAAGTCCAAGTAACAATTTAATATTTATTATAATGACATGTACGATCGACTATTAAAACTAAATTATTTTATTGCGGTTCGAAAATATATTTCTTTTACGAATTCATTTGATGTTAGGAGGAAAAAAAACGTATATATAGAATGACCCTTGATCTGAACCGTTTCTGACTCGTAACTTGTTTCAGTCCGGCCCGGCCCTGCCCGGAAACCCGTCCAACCCGCCGGATTACACAACCCGGCCAACCCGGCATTTTTTGGACCCGGCCCGGCCCGTCCCTTTTTAGGTCTTGAACCGGCGGGTCAAGGCCCAGACCCGCCGGTTCACCCAACCCGCCCATATGTATTCTCGCTCTGTCTTTAAATTATATGAATTGCATTTTAAACACTAGCCGCATCATGATTATTAGCGATCAAAATCGTCTCAGTGATATCAATCCTTAAAAATAAAAGTGTTGCAATTATTCACTTATTTCATAGACAATTATATGTTGACTCGTAAAAATTTACTTAAGCTCTTTCAAATATTTTTTTTACTTAAGCCTGCACATATATCTTCTCAAAACATATTTTTGTTTATAAGAAAATAGAAACGCTAACAGTTACAAAACAATGTTGCGAGTATATTTTGTAACGCCCCGCTCATCGATAAAGAGTTCTTATCCAGAAATAAAACGTTCGGCACGTGACTTTTAGCGAAAGCCCTAAAACTCACTTATGTCTGATGTAATATCAGAGTAACAAAGAAAGGCGTGAAAGAAAGAACCATGTAGATATTCAAAAAACATACCTTTATGGTCTTCCATAAAACAACATCCACGAGAATACAACTGCTGGAAAACTAACATCATAAATAACTGGAAATAAATACTAAAATCCTAAACAACCAACATGTCCGAAAGAGGGAAACTACAAACTACTTGGCATTCATGCCTTATTCAAAAGAACTGCTAAAGCAAAAGACTAAAACACAAGAAACTCAATGGCTTCACTCCTAAACTTGTTCTCCAAGCTCATCATCAAACTGGTCCTGAATCTGCATATCTTCTTGTTCCAAATAAATTTGCCTATGCGTGGACCTTAGTAAGGAGAAAGAAGATAAAAAAATAGATTCATGTTTGTCAAATGCTAGGAGACACGACATGAATCTGTTAAGATCAAGCGTTTACCATCCACTAAAATCAATTGGTGGTAGTAAATATGCTACTATATTTCCTTATACATTTAAGAGTGTGAGAAATCTCTCCCAACACCCCCTTCAAGTGTGGGCAATCTGTCCCAACACTTGCACACTTTTTCATTCAAGAGTGTGGGTAATCTCTTCCAACACCCCTCTCAAGTGTGGACAATCTCTCCCAACACTTGCACAATTTTTTTAAAATAATGTTTCAACCAAGGTTCGATCCCGTGACCTTTGGCTCTGATATCACGTTAAGATCAAGCACTTACCATTCTACTAAAACCAATTGGTGGTAGTAAATGTACTACTATATTTTCTTATACATTTAAGAGTGTGTGAAATCTCTCTCAACACAATCCACTTCACTCAGTTATAATGAATTAGCATTTCTCCCAAAAGCTTAAGCTGATGGGGAGGTAGATAGTTAACATTTTAAACACTTCAACACGCCCCCTTAAGTGTGAGCCTATAACAAGTCTGAGCCATCTTGGCACACAAGGGTATATAAGTGACATCTTAAACACTTCAACATGACCTCTTAAGTGTGAGCATATAACAAGACTGAGCCAACTTGGCACACAAAGGAATATAAAGGCACAAAGACACTACAAGGCCAACAAAGAGACCCAACACTTGGACAATATAAATGGGTAAATGTTGGAGAGATTTTGCATCATTAAAACAAAAGAAAATTTATAAAACCTATACTACCATGCAAAACTACCTCCTAACCGGCCGAATACCGGGTAGTTGCTAGTAAAGTTGGATAAGTACGGGTATCGATCCTCAGGGAAAATGGATATTGAATCTAACGTCATTAATTCTACCAATTGCTACTCTAAAAACGAAAAGCAAAAACATAAAAACATAAAAACATAAAGAACAATCAAAATAAATCTAACCTAAGGAAACAAAATAAACAATCTAAACTAAGGGACATGGAAACAACCAATATACAAACCTATGTGATCTCAATCCTAGTTAATCTCATGATTTTAATTCGATTTGTGGTTTCACCTTTCACGAGACACAAATTCCTAATCTCTTAGTGAACTTATCTCTCAAGCTATGAACTCCTACTTTGTAGCAACTTCAATTATCTATCTCTCATCTTTCGAGTGTTGAGATCGATTTTACAAAACTCGGGTGTAGATTCAATTAACTCTCGTTTTTAAAGAACCTAACAACCTAGATCAATAACTCGATTAGTTTGTCACATAACTAAGGATTAAAGATCCTATCTTTCTATGGTGATCTAGGTTTACGCAACTTCCGTATTATAAACATCAATCGAAAACGAATCTTTCAATTCTATTCTCATGGCATTCAAATCGCATAAAAGATACAAAGAGAATTAAAGATCATGAAATAAAACGGAATTAAATTAATCAAAAGAGAACTCACATAGTCTTGAACAATGGTTGAATCACCATGAAAACGGAAAAGAAAATCTACATGATCTACTCCTAATCTAACCTCGGTTCACCCGAGCACAAGGCTCGGGTGACCGCCTTTGGTTAAGAACGCCGCCATTGTGTTGCCGCAGAATATTTGTGTGAAATTATGAATTATTAGATAGCTTTAGGGTTCACCAATAGGTCTGTATTTAAAGGAATTAAAGGCGGCTGAAATAACCCTTGTCCAATTAGAAAATTGCATGCGGTGAAAAGAATTCCTAATTTAATTAGGATTTAATTATGTCGGCCAAGCAATTTGGATGTCGGGCCTTTGCATGGAAGTTTTAGACGGACGCCCTGAATCATGGACGCTGGTTTGAAGATTTTCGTGAACTCTGACATGTTTTTGCTGCTCGGACGCTCGTCTCAAATCTCGAACGCTAGTTTGATGCAATTCCTCAAGATCGTAAATCAAGCTTCGATTGGAACAAAACTTCTAAAATCCATATCTTGAGTTGTAGACCTCCAAAAATTATGATCCGAATGTCATAATTAAGCTCTCGGAAAACTCTACAACTTTCATTAAGGAATCTTCTTCAGAAAACGCCTTTTGACTAGCCCGTCGATCCCGAGTCGTTTTCGGGATTTTCCCATACCACAAGCATCATTATCCAAACTTGTAATGCTCATATCTCGGCCTCGTAAGTCGGAATGAAGTGATTCAAGATCCTGTGAATCCTCTCTTCAAGCCCTACAACTCTTCTCTTGAGGTCGAGAGTCAAATCAGTGTATATCATATCAAGAACTGCGTCGGAAGTTCGGCTGCTTGAATGCTTCATTCCAAGCTTTATCTCCATCTTTATCCTCTTCCAAGTCAAAACATGTATCTACATTGCATCCAAACACCACAAAACGTAACAATATCCGAAACCATATAAAACAATCAAATAATCGTATAAATTGATACGTTTTCATATTTAACTCTTGAAAACCTCATTCACTCAATATTTGAATGTATAGCTCAATTTCTATGAAAGGAATACATATATAGGGGAAATTGATGTATAATATATATGTGAAAATCACTATAATTTAGCCCTAAACAGTAAACAATGTTTGCAGCAAGATTTGAAAACATGATCTCCTGCTCTGATACCATGTTGAATTACCATCTCTCCTTAAAGCTTAACCTGATGGGGAGGTAGATAATTAACATATTAAATACTTCAATAAGTTACAAAATAGTTGAATGTATGGACTAGAAGAAAAAAAAGAAAACATCTTTAAGAGCACACCTTGTCTAGTGCATGAAAACATGTCTATTAACTACTAGTAGTTAATCTTGCACATACTTGTTCAGTTCCAGTAACTAACCTACATACCCAGCATGTTCATGTTCTTGTCTTTCCTTTCTCGTGTAGTGATGTGATCCACGATGATGTTCCGGATCCACTTGCCCCTTTAGCTACACCTGATCCACTTATCATCCGAGATGGGCCAATGACAAGACTTCAAAAGAGAAGAATGCGTGAAGGCTTGGATTTGCTGGTTTCTAAGGTCCAAGAAGAGTGTGGATCGACAAAGCTTGAAGATGGGGCGTCCATAAAGCCCATGAAGGCTATTGTTTGCATCAGTGGGCTTGAGAAAGCCGAATAAACTCTCTTATGTTAATTATTGTTGTTTTTAGGATTTAAAAGGCCAAAAGCCCATTAGGAAAGGTGCCTATATGATACTATATTGGGTTAAGTCTTTATTTTCAGCAAATAAAAGCCATTTGGGCTTAGTAAGGTCAAGTTAGGTCCATTATAAAGCAAAGTGGCGAATTTTACTTGTTAAATATCCCACATTGCTTAGGTTTTCTATTTTCATTGTGATTGTAGCCTATAAAAGGCAAACTAGGAGCACATTCTACAGATAGTTAAATTTTGAGTGAAATATTATTATTTGAGTTCTTTTGAACTTGTGAGTATTCTGAGTAGAGTATTCAAACCGGAACTTATCAAGGTCGTGAGCATACCTGTGTGGCGTTCAGAAACCGAGGTTCTTAGATACAAGGATATCTAGGGTCGAGGTCTTTAATCCAAGGTTCTTAGGTACACGGATACCTAGGGGTCGCGGAGCTCGTTTCATTGTTCCTACAATCAATCCTTGGGCAAATTCAGAATTGAGCCTCCTCGGTTCACTTCAGTTGGTATCAGAGCAAGGTTATTGTAGGTAACAAATATCCAATTCTTATCTTTTTGTTGTTTTGATTCTTGATAATAAAAAAAAAAATTATCGTTATTTGTTCTTCCTGTTCGTCCTTATTATCAACAAACAAAAAAAAAATCCCAGCTTTTTTGTTCATCCTTCTTCGTTGTTCTTGATTTGTGATAAAAAAAATTTAAAATTTAAAATTTGCCCCAGATTTCTTCTTGTTCAATTCCTTCCCCGTAAATTTTCCGTCAAACTTTTATATCCCCCAGCACCTTTCGTCTCTTTCCCATCCACTATATTCCCAGCCTCTGTTTTCTAGCTAGTTCGTGCATACAATTAAAAAAAAAAAAAAAAAATCCGACATTATTCGATTGTGATCAAGTTTACTGCTAGTGATTTCCAATTCATTAGGTCAAGTTGCAATAGCCAAATACTCCTTGTTAATCCCAAGTTGCAATTGCCGTGTACACTCCAAAAAAAGATTTGACCTAATTGTTTATTTTAATTTTATTTATTTAATTAGTTGGCCAAAAAAAAAAAAGGCCATATATTTGCATGGGTTTCACACTTGTGAAATTCTGTAGTCCCAAAAAAAAAAAAAAAAAATTTAAGGCCATATATACGAGTCTTTCACACATGGGTGTGAAAATTTTCACACATGGGTGTGAAAATTTTCACACCCGTGAAATTTTACTGTCAAAATAATTCATCAAATTTTCCTTTTCCCTTCCTTCTTTGCTCTTCCTTCTTGCACCTCATTTCATCCTAACCTCTTTTAAGGCTTCAGTCTCAGTCCTAGGTCCTCATTTAGGTTCTTTGGTTGTGATTGCTCGGTTTGCTCATTGTTTTGGTTTGTTCTACGTTTGAACTCTACACGAGGGGAGTGATAAACACGAGTGTTGTGAGGCATAATGTCGAAGCGTTCTGAATATGAGGATGAGGGTACTACGGATGGTCGTTACCGGATGTATACAGAGGCTATAGAGAGTAGGGTCGCAAAGGCAATAGAAGCGTTTAAACAGGAAAATGCCGAGATGTTGGATGACCGGTTTGCACGTCAACATGCGGATTTAATTGCGGAGTTTCGAACCATGCTGAGGGAAGGACATGTCCCCCCTGTTGATAACCGTGGTGGTGTTGTTGATAACCGTGGTGGTGTTATTGCTAACCGTGGCGGTGGTGTTGATAATCGTGGTGGTCGTGGTAACCGTGGTGGTAGAGGTGATATGCGTCGGAGAGCGGCAGTACCGATAGTTGAGGAGGAGGATGATGATGATGATGAGAATGCGGGGGCTGCTATTGTTGACCAAGATGATGAAGAAAGGGCTGATATGCGTCAAGTTAAGATGAAGATTCCGTCCTTTAAAGGTACGAATGATCCTGATGTGTATTTAGATTGGGTACGCAAAGTTGAGCATATTTTCCGTTGTCATAATTATTCGGAGAAAACTAAAATTAATTTGGCAACACTTGAGTTTGAGGGTTATGCTACCATTTGGTGGGAGCAACTGATTGCGAATCGTAGGAGCACACATGATGACCTTGTCAGCACATGGAATGAGTTGAAGCGAGAAATGAAAAGACGCTTTGTTCCGGCTTCTTACTACCGTGAGCAATATAGAAAGTTACAAACCCTAACGCAAGGGGCTCGTTCGGTGGAGGATTATTATCAAGAAATGGAACTTACGTTGATTCGTACGCATACAAACGAGGAAGCCGATGCAACTATGGCTCGTTTTGTGAGTGGTTTACGGCCTGAAATTGCGCATCGCGTAGAGTTGCAAGATTGTGATAGTTTGGAAAAGATGGTGCATGCAGCAGTATTGATTGAAAAACTGTTGAAGAAGAGGGTTGCCATAACAAAACCTTATTCAGGTAACTCTTCTACTTATCGTTCATTTCCGCAAAAGAACGAGGGTACCAAATTTCCCCCGAATAAACCGACCCCCTTTAACTCCAATGAGGCTTCTAAAGCTAAGGAGAATAACAAGGGTAAGTTTGTTTCTTCCCCCAAACAGCCTGCTAGTGGACTTAAATGCTTTAAATGTGGTGGTATTGGTCATAAAGCTACCGAGTGTGGCAACAAACGTGCTATGTTTGCGAGTGGTGATTTTGGAGAGGCAGAGGTAGAGGATGATATTGAAGAGGAGGAGGAGCAAGGGGCTGATTTTGAAGACGATGATGAGTATATTGAAGATGTGATACCAATAAATAATAATTCATTGGTGATTAAACGAGCTTTAAATGCAAAGGCTAAGGTAGATGAGAATTTGCAACGGGAAAATAATTTTCAAACTCGTTGTTTCATTGGCGGCAAAGTGTGTTCTATGATCATTGATAGCGGAAGTTGTGCTAATGTGGTTAGCACCGAGGTGGTGGAGAAACTCGGTATTCTTACTACACGACACCCCAAACCTTATAAATTGCAATGGCTGAATGATTGTGGTGAAGTCCGAGTTACGGGGCAGGCATTGATCCCTTTTAGCATTGGAAAGTTGGAGGATGAAGTACTTTGTGATGTGGTACCCATGCATGTCACACACTTATTACTTGGCAGGCCTTGGCAATACGATAGGAAGGTTATCTATGACGGTTTTCTAAACAAGTACACATTGCTACACAAAGGCCGCAAAATCTCAATTGTTTCAGTGTCACCACAAGAAAGCCCCATGAGAGCAACTTCGCCTTGCTAAAAACGTGAGGGTGAGAAATTAAACGAGGAGGAAAAGTTGAAAATTCAAAGAAAAGTGTTGTGAAAGGAGAGAAAAAGCAAGAGGGTGCTTTAGTTAGAAATGAGGGAAAAATAAAGTTGAAAACGAAATGCAAGGGAGGGCGCTATAGTTCCATTCGAGGGAAAAATAAAGTAGAAAAGTCAAAGGTGAGTGAGGGAGCCATCATTAGAGAGGAGAAAATAAAGTCGAAAAGATCGAACAAGTGAGGGCAACTTCTATGCCAAATCTAGTGAGATTTTACGCACCTTAATGGCTGAAAATCCTGTTTTCTTATTTCTTTATAAGGAAACATCCCCCTCCCCTCCCCACCCCTGCTTTCTTCTTATATCCGATCTAACCGATTCTCTTCCAAGTGTTTTTGTGTCTCTTTTGCAGAATACGAAGATATCTTCCCGAAGAAGAATATGGTTGCCACCATTGAAAAGAGTGGAGCATCACATTGACTTCATTCCGGGCTCTACTCTCCTAAAGTTGCCACCATAGAGCCAATCCCGAGGAGACAAAAGAGATACAGAGGCAAGTCAATGACATCACATTGAGATTCGAGAATCCATGAGCCCGTGGCTCTGATAGTAGTGCCCAAGAAGGGTGGAGAATGGAGGATGTGCACGGATTGTCGAGCCATCAACCTACGGTAAAGCCAATCCCATTCCCGGTTAGATGACATGTTAGATGAGTTGCATGGTGCTAAATACACAAAGATTGATTTAAAAAGTGGGTATCATCAAGTGCGCATAAGGAAAGTCAATGACCTTTAAAACTAAACTTATGAATGGAAGATTAACCAATGAGAATTCCTAATGAATGAGGTCCTTAGGGAGTTTATTGGTCATTTTGTTGTTGTGAGTGCCATGCCGGTTGACCAAGACAAGGTCAAGGTCGTGTGGGTCGAGTGGCCGAACCACGAACCATTGGCGAAGTTCGTAGTTTCCATGGTTTGTATACCCCATTACCTATTCCCAACTCCCCTTGGACAGATTTATCTATGGATTTTGTGTTGGGTTTGCCACGGTCTAAGAGTGGAAAAGATTCTGTTTTTGTGGTCGTTGATAGATTTTCTAAGATGGCACATTTTATTGCATGTAATCAAACTAGTGATGCTTCTCATATTGCTGATTTGTTCTTTAAAGAGATTGTTAGATTACATGGTGTGCCTAAATCGATCGTGAGTGATCGTGACGTTAAGTTTGTGAGTCATTTTTGGCGTGTTTTGTGGATGCGTTTAGGTACTTCCCTGTTATATTCTACAGCATTCCACCCTCAAACTGATGGCCAAACAGAAGTTGTTAATCGTGTTTTGGGTCAATTGTTGCGTGTGGTCATTAAAAAGAATTTGAAGCAATCATGACACAAAGAATCATGATTGCTTGATTATACATAACACTAAACACTTAGCCAGAGGGCATGTTGCAGCATGGGGAATAACCATATATCCAACGTGACACAAAAAATCATAGTACCCCATTCGTTACATCATCTCAATACAACATATGAATACAACTAGTCTTACATCCGACATGAAACTTAGTCATGGTACTCCGTCAGTCCGTCGCTAGGTAACTAACCAGACCTTACCATAACACAAGTAGAAACACATAAAGCACATAGATTCATGTTTTATCTATAATCTAAACCACATGATTATTCAAAGTCCATATCAACACCATACTATAACCTATCTTAACTACTCGTAACCAAAATGCATACGAGAACCATTTACAAGATTTATAGAAAGCACAATAACATGTGAAACTACCGTACACGTCACAGAACAATCAGAAGCAATTTATGGAGTTTCGGTACGGAAGTTGTACCGACAAGTGCCGTCGAGAAATAGGCTGCACTGACACTCACAACCCTGTTTCCTGAACCACAATTACCCGGAAACAGAAAATAAAAATAAAAAATACTTAAATAAGAAATATTTAAAGAATATGATCTTTAAAATAATAACTGATATGGGAAACCCGCATACGGTCTTACGGACCCGGGTTGACCCGGTCGGAGGTCACAACATAATCATCTCGCTCCAACTTCGTACGCTTTGATCTATCTTGTTTGCCAGGATGGATTCACATCACAAGTTAGCGAACCTACCGTCAACTCGAGCCAGGGCCAAGCCCTGATCGCACGAGTGATGCCCTAATACTTACAACCTCCTAACCGCTCAAGGCGAAGCCGGACTCTCCTCCTCAAGTCGGGAGTCATTGTATCCGAAAAGATAAGGCCGACCGTTAAGCCCGTGGAGAGGGCACCGTTACCTCAACTTCGATCGTCATGTTACCATCCAAGATCGTGTCTTATACTTAATCATACTTTATTATGTCTTATCGTCATTAGCATAATCTCGATTAGTCCATAGCCTATAAATAGGAGTTGTATGTTACTTATAAACGAGCTATCTAATAACAAAAGCAGGCCAAGCTTTGCCAATTTGTCGACTCCGTCTTCATATTCATATTATCACCGGAAACTTCATATATTTCTTATCAGCCGCCGTAATCACCACCCATCCCACCGGAGAAATCACACCTAAATAGCCAGATATCCACACGGCCCAGCAGTTACCACTACCCTGATTGTTCACACAACATCAGTTGGCTCCGTTGCTGGGAAACTTATCAAAATCAGCTTTCTCCGGTCGTTCACACCGCCATGAAACCCATTCCACGGCGTCTCCGGCGAATCGACCGCTTGCATGCTTGATATTGATCTCAAAAAAGTCTTCTATTTCTTGGGTTGTACGGCCTAAAAATCGATGCTTTTATCACTTCTGAGACTCAGATCAGCACCTGAAGCACTATGCATAAGAAGGTTTGGATAGCTTTCGCAAAAATACAGTGGCAAGGAAGCAACAGCAACGCCAGACGTGGTAAGTTGGGTAACTTATTTGGACTCTCAGCCTTTCCAGGTTTATTACACTTGCCGGCATAGCGCTATTAAATTTCTGGGCAAGATTGAACATTTTTGCGTGTAAATCCTTGCCAGGTTCTGGGTTTCTGAGACTCCTCCGACCGGCACTACCCAAAGATTACTTTTCCAACAAGCCTCATTTCTAATCATGGGTGGAGGGAAAGCAGTGGAACCTGGTACACTGAATAAGGGGGTGAATCAGGATACAACACGTGGCATCAACCCTCCACGTGCCGGTTCAACGTCACATCACAGTGGATGAAGCCGGGGATCGCAGTCCGCCCAGGGTCACAACGAGCAGTCAGTTGATCCCGACATGTGCAGTGTGTTAAATGAAAAAGTAAAAGCCCGAGAGTTAGAGGATGCGGCTACAACGAAGGCTCGTGGGAAGAATGCAGCCGGGACGTCTCGTCACAACTACGAGCAGCGAACTAATTTGGATACCGAAGCAATTGTGAGTCAAAATACCCATGCAGCAGCATTAAGGAATCATGTGGAATACTTGGAGGATATGCGACTAACAAATCAAAGCCTTATAGCACAAGGTTTTCCTCCCGTACCCGTTAGCAAATTTGTTCCGCCCGTGCCGGCTCGAACAGAAATACAACATACTCTACCTCCTCTGATACCAACAGGGTCGCATCGCAATGATTAGGAAGAGGGTAGCCATGCTACATCTCAACCAAGAAGAGGAAGGAAGTCAGCCTTAGCCCGCTTGGGGCCCGCGGATAACGTCCGTGGTGCAGCCCCAGAACGAAAGAATATCGAAAAAGAAAGGCATGTCCGAACTCGAAGGAAGGGACATGAAGAATCACAAATAGAGCAAAGCATTTTTAAGATTCCCATTATAAAAGAGAACGTCAACGAATTGGCAATAATGAAGAAACAAATTGAAGAGCTTCAGAGGGGAACCAGAGCCGCTAAAGAATCTAAACACTACAAAAAAACAGCAGTTTTGCGACGGAAGATTACCGTCGCAAACAAGGGTTATTCCGTCGCAAACCATGATTTGCGACGGATTTGCGACGATTTTTCTTTGTCGCATTTTTTAGTCGCAAAACCCCAGTTTTGCGACGGATAAACCGTCGCAAATTGTTTGCGACGGATTTTGCGACGGATAATTACCGTATTTTATTTTATTTGATAATTATAATTTCCGTCGCAAAAAATGTATAGTCCGTCGCAAATAACAAATAGCGACGGAAATATTCCGTCGCAAACATCTAAAATTGCGTCGCAAAAATGTATAATCCGTCGCAAAAAATGTATAATCCGTCGCAACTTATTTTTATTAAATAATTTATTTATTTTTAGATCTTTTCATATCCGTCGCAAAATGAGCCTTTTCCGTCGCAAATACCATATTGCGACGGATATATTCCGTCGCAAAAATAAAATAAACAGAAAATTATGGTCGCTTTGGCAAAGTGACTGCCAAACCACCGCCGCAAAACAGCTTTTAATTTTCCCCGGTAGCATTACAATTGCTACCGCTATCAACAACAACAATATAAACGGAATACGATATCAAAGCCGGATATGTCAAAAATACGCCAAAGCGGAAATGTCAAAAATGAATAAAACGATATGTCAAAGGGGATACGATAAGCCAAAATAAATAAAATGTATCAAAACAATGTCACCCAGTCCGGACCCGGTGTACTACCTAAACCCACGCCACCTCCTCCAGGTCCATGATCGAATGGTCATCTCTCGTGGTCGCCTCAGACCGGGTTGCATCCTCCGGAGGATGTCGCTTAACCGCCTGGTAATCCACGCCCATCTCGCGCTGCGCTAGTCTCGTCATCCCCGACGCTTTCGTCTCTCTAGCTCCTCCAACCTCGCCTGGTTTCTCGTGATGAGTTTGTCTGCTCTCGCCATCTCCCAGGCGAGACGGGTGATTATGCCCGAGAGTATGTCTCTCGCCGGATGAGTGTCGAGCAAAGAAGAGCTCGTCGTAGTACATGGAGGCGGTGACCCCATGCCAAAACTCTCCCTTCTTGTCGTGAACCACCAATAAGCCAGTAATAAAGACGCGACTCGCCGATGGGTGTGTCAGTGCGCCTCTGGGCTTCGCCTTCTTCGAGGTGAAGACGTCCCGCAAAGTATGATATAAATTTGTTAGTAACAATAATTACATGATATATATATAATGTATATATAATATTTAGAATACATAACGTATCATGATTTTCTCAAACTTCCTCGAGACGAAGTTGCCCGACTTCTTCTTCTTCGAACTACTCACCGGATCACCGATCGACAGGGGCGCCTCTATTGTCCTCCATGGCCCGAAATAAATCGATAACGCCGCTGTCTCGCCCATAGCATGTGTCCTGTGGATCTTCCACTTCCTCACCGGATCCAAGCTCGGTTTAGCTTCTTTTCGCAGATGTTTCGAACGCCTATTCGACATAAGATAAACAAGTTAGTACATACATATATATATATATATAAAACAAGTATTGTTAATTAAATATTGAATAATTGCTTACGGACTCCCAATCCACTCTCGAATCGACGGAGAATATCCGGGTCATCCAAAGCCGAGCACGGGGTTTGTTTGAGCCCGATACATATAATCGGGACCCTGTTGATAGCATACCGCTCAAAAGCTTCCACTAACCAGCGCCGTGGCGTAATCAAGTTTAAATGACCTCGCAACATAGTTATATATATATATGTTATATGTATAGTTATAATTATAGTTATATTTATATATAGTTATATTTATATGAACGACGCATCCTAAATGCTGCTCCACCACCTATCCTCGCCGCTTCCTGGTCGGGCATTATGCCACGTGGTGGCAAAAGTGTTGAAGCCACTGATTATGGCGTTCTTGGCCATTTTCTTGACATAGTTGTCGGTAAACTCGTCATATTGAAAACAATAAGTTGTTAATATATTTGGTTAATCAAAATATAAATAAAAATACAAACAAATTAAAGCAAGATATGTATTAACTTACCATCTCCCTCGATCCAAAATCGGCAATCCAAGGTCACCATTGACAATGACACCAAAATCCTCCTCGCTCATCCGGGTGTATCTCATCATCCAAACTCGCTTGCTCAGGAGGAGGAAGACGCCCGGGAGGGGAACTACCCCTACCCGCCTACCTCTACCTCTACCTCTACCTCTACCCGACATCTATTTGACACGTAAAATGACGTTTATACTAATATAAATGCAATTATAATAAAAAGGCGTTTATACTAATTAATAATAAATTACAATGTTTAATACATTATTATTCACTATCATGACAAAATAAAATATTTAATACATTATTATTCACTATCACTACTAGAATGGAAGAGTTCTTCCTCCTCTTCATCAAGATTCTAGATCATCAACCGATTCTTCTTCCTCTCCATCTTCTTGTTGAATGAAATCCTCCATCTCATCATCATCCAAGTCATTATCCCCAACATCGGAGTCAACATCGACATCAACATCTTGGTGGACAATGTTAAGAGGATCGATAATCGGAAACATCATTGATCACTTGTTCTTGGAAAACGGTTTCTCGACGGAGCATCGATAGTCGATCTTGCCTTTGTTTTGAAAACAACCGACCATTGATCTTTGTCTTTTTCAAACTTGGATATGGAGCATAGTAGACTTGCTCGACTTGATAAGCCGTAACAAATGGATCATGCGCCATATTTCCTACCACGATGAACTTCAACTATCTTATAATCTTTATGCACATTCATGCCCCGCTCGTAATTATCAAACCAATCACATTTGAACAATACGGCTTTGTAGACAAATCGAATGTCCATAATACACCAACTCAATGATTTCATTTAAAGTGCCATAATAGTCGGCACCTTCCGTGGAACCCGACACAAACTCCGTTGTTGATCAAGATTTACCAATATCGCTTGCCCGGTTGAATGTCCGAAAGTTGTAGCCATTAATCGAATAACGTTTCCAAGTTTTGACTTGACGAGAAGGACCACTTGCCAAAGCTTTTAGCAAATCATCATTCAACAATGATGCTTGTTGTCCAAACCATTTGGTAAATTCATGTTCATGTTTATTCCAAATATCCGCCGAGGTCAATTGAGGTCGTTGAACACGAATAAATTGCTCGAACAATCTAAGAATGAATCATTTTGTCGCTTAATGTATATTTGTTCGTAAAAATCTGTTAAGCATTGTATATATGTAGTAATGAGGTACTTACAGTTCATACGGTTTCATGATTTCGCATTAGCCAATACGCATTTGTGCACAAAGTCATATTCTTTATTATCCAAGAACCTCGCTCTTGCACTTCCCAGCTTGTTGTACCATTATGATCACGGAATAACTCGTAAATCAAACGATTGTCGATGCCGAAGTCTCACCAACAAAGAAGATTCTTTGCTTTTGTTTCAATATGATCATCGTAATACATGTAATGAAGTTTGAAATCTCTTCCAACAAATACGCATTGCATATTGATCCTCTACTAAAGCTTTGTTACCAATCTTTTGTTTTAAGTGATTCAAAAACTTTCGAATGGATACATCCATCGATATTGCACGGACCACCAACTCGACCTCATACGGCAAGTGTAATCGTAAATGCTCCATCGAGTTAAAACGCGCCGAGGCAAAATCTTCTAACTTGCAAATAATCTCAAAGAATGTTATTCTCTAAACGAATCACGCCTTCTATTTTTGTGGTAGCAAAGACACAAGTCTCGAAGAATTGACTTATCTCACCAATGCATTCCATTCATTTTTCGGAATCAATTCTCGGCGGCAACCGCAACAAACGCTCCATAAAACGTGACAATCATGGCTTTTCAAACCACGTAGAATGTATTCATCATGATCTACGCACCTACTCAGGTCCAAGCATAACCGTCGTGGAATTTCAACTTGGTGACCCATTCACACAACACTTTTCTTTCTCGCTTGTCAAGAACAAGTGTACAATCGGGCGCCGCAAAGCTCTTTCAAATCTTTAGCAGATTTTGGACCACAAGCGCCTTGCCTTTAACGCCCATAACCGTGTCAATCAGCTTTTCAAAGAAGTTTTTCTCAATATGCATCACATCCAGGCAATGTCGAAGCAAAGAATGTTTTCCAATACGGAAGATCCCAAAAAATGCTTCTTTTCCACCAACCATTCTTGGAGTTTTTAAGCCGTTTCAAGTCTCGAACTGAGCCATCAATGATGCTTGGTAGTGTTGTACAAATTCCCATACCTCCTCACCACTCAATCTACGGGTGGAGTCGCGTGTTCATACTGCTTGGACTTCAAAAAACCTTTATCAAGCGAAAAATATGGTCTTCAGGAGAAATCGCCGATGACAATCAAACCAAGTGCATTTACCACTATGTTTGAGCCGTAACGACTTGTTTCCATCACCACAATAGGGACAAGCTTTCACACCACCGTAGTCCACCCGGATAACATGCCATACGCAGGAAAATCATTGATAGTCCACATTAGTGCAAATTTCATATGAAAATTCTGTTTTGTGGATACATCGTAAGTAAACAACCCTGTTTCCCACAACCGCTTCAACTCCTTAATCAATGGTTGCAAATAAACATCGAGGTTTCCTTTCGATTTTTCGCCCCGGTACAAGCAATCGATAAGAATATAAATCGTCTTTTTTCATGCACAACCAGGGCGGAAGATTGTATGGTGTAACCATGATCGCGCAAAGAAGAGTAGTTCTTCCCAAAATTACCAAAAGGTGCAAAACCGCTCGTGCAAAGTCCTAACCGCACATTTCTAGGCTCCTTAGCAAACTCAGGGTGCATTTGGTCAAAATGCTTCCAAGCTTCAAATCACTTGGGTGGGCCATTATACCGCTTGTCCTCGGGTTTTCCGCGTGCCACCTCATTTCCTTGCCTATATGTTTCGTGGCGCATAACCTTGCGCCCAGTCCAATCGGGAAATAAGTCATCACTTTGTTAGGCACACGCTGACCTCTTTGTTCGCTTTCGGTTTATATCGATCAAGGTCACACTTCCGACACTTGTCCAGATTCGCGGCCCTCCTCCCAAAATAACATACACCCGCGGGACACACGTGTATTTTCTCATGGGGTAGCTCTAATGCCTTTAACAACTTTTTGGTTTGATAGAAGTTCGAGGTCATTAAGTTATTCTTCGGAAGAATATCTCCTATCAAACCGTAACCCCGTCAACGATTTGTGAGAGAGGTTGTGATCACATTTCAAAGTGAGCAACCTAGAAGCCGCTTGCGAGACGGAGACACTACTTCCATCACATACAGTTCCTCTCGCTTTTCAAAGATTTCAAAAACGATGCAACTTCGTGGTTTGGTGTCTCATTGTTCTCCTCTTGGTTAAGAAATTCTTCTCTTACGTGATCAATCCTATCACGTAATGCGCCATTAACCATGTCCTCGATAGTGGTTCACATTCCGTTCTTGCCGAACGTTGATCGGAATGGGAAACTCTTCACCATGACACACCCAATCATAGTAGTTTGCGCAAAACCCATATTTAGTTAAATGTAATCTCACGCCATGTTCGATTGAAAATTTAGTGTTCTTACACTTACTACATGGACACTTCATCATTCCATTATTTGCCCGAAACGAATCTAATCGCTTTGCATGTTTTATGAATTCCTCCACTCCATTCACAAATACCGGGTTAAATTTCTTGTTAGCATCCAACCTATCGTACATCCAACTCCGCTCTATTCTCTTCATTTTCAATCCTACACATCATATCATACAAAATATGAGACTAACAATAGTCTTTGAAGGTTGTCTCAACACTTTTGCAAACTCAGTTTTACTCAACTTACTATGAAACTAACAACACTATAACCTAAATTTTCGATTCATGGTCAAAGGTTCGACGTCAAAATAATTCTGAGGCTTTGCCGGATAACAAAGTACCCCCAAGCACCATTTTCCAAACGGGTAGAATAAAGACCCTTTTCAACAAACCAATTCAACCACATACTTATCATCATTTCAATCCAATTTCAAGAAACCAATTCAACCAACATCCGGTTTCTAAACTAAGCATTTTCAACCAACATCCGGCTTTGCACATACTTAAGCATTCAACAAATGACGTTTACCTCTACCTCTACCTCGACATCTATTTGACACGTAAAATGACGTTTATACTAATCTAAATGCAATTATAATAAAAAGGCATTTATACTAATTAATAATATGTGCAAGGAAAGTGAGATTTTTTCAGAGATCTCGTGAATCTACGGGGTTTGCAATAGATCCCCTAACTATTGAGATTTGCAAGAGCACCTCTAACTACACCGACCTCAAGCAATTTCTTTGTTTGCTAACCGAGTAAGCTAAGATAAAGTAGATGCACTTGAGATTCCAAAGGTGAAACTAAGCTAAGATAAAGTGATACCAAAATGATGATCATAAATCCCGTAGTCTTATGATTGACTACATTGTTGTTCGACCTCAAAGCATGTAAGCCTCTAGACATTATTAACTTAAAACAACAAGTAAAATACATCAATCATTCGTAAGAACTAATCCCTTACTTCAGATTTATTTTCCTCCTCATGGGCAATATATAATCTCTTATACTCTGATTTTTCAGACTATAAGAGCACTACATTTATGGTTATTTCACGTTTTAAGTGGATTTTTCAAACTCGTGGAGGTGTTTGTTAAAGAACAAGTCAATATAGCAATATCAATATCAATATCAATATCAACATGGAACATTTTCAAATGTAATTGCTTACTACTTTCTTCAATCTAAAAAAATCGAGGAGGTGCGGTGTGGAGGTGCATCTATATATACATTGCAAAATAAAAAAGTTTGCAAAATATAACAAAATAAATAACATAAAAGCAATTAATGTGACAAAAAATCCTTACCAGAGCTATGGCGGGTGGCGGAGCAAATGGCGAGAGGACTGTTAGTGCAAGCTAGCAATTTGCCGGAGGAGTTGTTAGTGCGGCCGCCGCTTGCCGGAGGAAGGAGGGGCGGGTGGTTGAAGGAGTGGTGACCAGAGGAAGAGTGGGCGGAAGGAGGTGGCGCCGGAAACAGTTCAAAGCAGGGGGGGGAGAGAGAAGAGGAGAGAGAAGAAGAGAAATGAGGAAGAAAAGGGATTACGCGATCGATATCCAGTAAATTTGCGACGGAATTTAATGTCCGTCGCAAAATAAACCTAATTCCGCCGCAAAGCAGTAAATTCGTAATAATAAAATAATTAATAAAATGTATTAAATATTCCGTCGCAAAATAATAAAAATGCCGTCGTTATAAAAGCGCTTTATGACGGAATTTAATTTCGTCGCAAATTTTATCTAAATTCGAGAATAATAAAATAATTTTATAAAATTTTATTGAATAGTCCGTCGCAAAATAATAAAAAGTCCGTCGCAAAATTGCCCGCCAAGTGGAAAAATCGGTCCCGCCAAGTGTCCCGTCGCAAACATTAAATCATCCGTCGCAAACGTAAATTTGCGACGGAAATAAGGTCCGTCGCAAAAACTCCGTCGCAAAACTGCTGTTTTTTTGTAGTGGGAACCTGTATCTTGCATCCAGATATACTCTCAGCAGCACCTCGAGGAGGTACACATTATCCAAATTTTACCAATTATCATGGTACGACAGATCCCCTAGATTGGCTATCAGCTTTCCATAGCAAGATAAACTTATGCACCTCAAGCGAAGAGGCATGGTGTATCACATTCATGGGGGCTATGCAAGACCGACCGGCCTCATGGATCCGCAGCCTACCCCCAGCTTCCATTCTGTCCTGGGACGATCTAATCAGCATGTTCACCGCCGAGTTCAAATCAGTCGGGGGACCTAAGAAAACTCACATCGACCTTTAAGAGGTTCGACAAGGAAACGGCGAGTCAACCCATAGTTACTACATGCGATTCTATAAAGTTTATGAGCTCACACGAGGTTTAGCCGACAATGTGGTGATGAGTAGCTTCGAAACAGGGCTCAATCCGGGGTACCTAAAGTCCTACTTCGCACTCAACCCGCCGTCAAACCTCCAAAAGATGCTAAGTTATGCTAGGAAGTACATTGCAACGGCGGGAAGTGAGGGTGCTTCATCATCTCATAAGGGGGAGCAAAAGACCGAGCAAAGCCCACCAAGGGAGCCCAAAGGAAACCGGGACCGAGACCTTAAGAAGCCTGAAAAGTTTAAAGAGGAAAACTGGACTGCAATCAAGATCTCCTACACACAGTTAATACATGAGATAAAATATGAGTTGCCTAAACCTTTTCCCATGAAACCGGACAGAAGGCATGATCAGTCCAAGTATTGCGCTTTCCATGAAGACAGGGGTCATGATACCGATGACTGCTACCAATTGAAGAAAGAGTTTGAAAAATTACTGGCTCGAGGCTGTTACGATCATTATCGACGAGATGGCGGAGGAGCAAACCGGAACGAACGACAAGCACGTCAATACGACCGAGAAATCCAGATCATCACGGTAAGTCCTCCCAGTAACAACCAGATCAAGTACAGGATAGGGTCTATCAATAAGCATGTGGAAAAACCTCCTGTTTTACGTGGAAATGAGCGACCACTTGCTTTCATAAAAAATGAGCTGGTAACGGCAACTAATGTAGAGGACTCATGCCTCAGTATCTCGGTAGTTACGAACAGGTTCAGAGTTAACCGAGTGATGATCGACACGGGGGCATGCAGAGATATCCTTTATTACAGATGTTTCAAAGAATTGGGCTTTGGTGACTCCAACTTACAACCACACAATGGTACTCTTGAAGGTTTTACGAACCACATTATACAGGTCAAGGGAGCCATTGATCTGGACGTGCAAATGGGGGATTACGCTCCTTTCCGAACTGAAAGGCTGAACTTCCAGGTGGTGGATCTGCAATCAAATTACAATATGATCATTGGAGCACCCGCACTAAGACAATTTTAGATGGTAGTCTCCATCCCACACCAACGAGCAAAATTCTACGTTGACGATATGATTGGGGTTTCGGTCAGTGAACCTGCAGCCGTACTCATGTACATTCACACCTCTCGGGCAGAAGGCAAACGGGCTCAAGCTGAACAGCCGGGAACCAACCTCATGAATATGGTAAGGCAAGTGACTCCTCCGGAAGTAGAGTGCGAAACCTTGCAGGTTAGGGATGAGCCCGATTTTACCGCTGACGGCGAGCTTATCGAGGTAATTGTTAACGACGCTTACCCTGACCAGAAAATTAAGATCGGGGCTCATCTACCCACGGACGGGAAAGAGGCCTTGGTTGCTCAGTTAAGAGCGCATATAGACGCTTTTGCCTGGGTGGTCACAGATATGAGGGGCGTCGAGCCGCAGATCGCGTTGCATCATCTAAACGATGATCCCACCTATAAACCCTTTCAACAACTTGCCCGATAGTTCACCGCCGAGAAGGAGGCCGCTATCAAATATGAGGTTGGTAAGCTCTTGCAAGCAGGAATTATCAAAGAGCTCGCCTATCCTTCCTGGCTAGCAAATGTGGTCATGGTCAAGAAGCATAACGGCAAATGGAGAATGTGCATAGATTTCACCGATATCAACAAAGCCTGTCCGAAAGACCCTTATCAGCTCCCCAGAATAGACAGGTTAGTGGACTCTGTCGCCGGCTTCGAAACACTGAGTTTTTAGACGCATATTCCGGATATCACCAGGTCAAGATGGCAGAGGATGATAAGGAAAAAATCGGTTTTTAGAGCCGCCAGAGGACTCTATTACTATGAGATGATGCCCTTCGGATTATAAAATGCGGGTTCAACCTATCAGAGAATGGTCAATAGGGTGTTTAGTTCCCAGATTGGATGAAACATGGAAGCCTATATTGACGACATGGTGGTCAAATCGGCAATCGGTGGTCACGCCGCCGATCTGGCCGAAACATTTAAGAATGTACGCCAACATTCAATAAAGCTCAACCAGGCCAAATGTATGAAAGTTGATACTTTGGTGGAGTGTGCAGGGGAACCGACCATTGTTATGAGTGAACAAGAAGCCTTTGGTAATGAAACGCTCTGGGATGAAGAGGAGCTGCAGGACTTGGGGACAACAGAGGTGCAACTTCTGTCTATTACACACTATTACACAGCCTCCCGATGAACCACGAAATAATGACGTGGAGGGGTGTGTGATAGATTTGAGCGCACTCTTTGATGAGACAGAGTTAGAGGAGCGAGAGATTGATATGGGATCTCCCATTTCTCTATCACTCCCAATTGGAGATTTCCATAAGGAGTGTATGAGGAAACCTGATGAGATTGATAGGCCATCTTTGGTAGAGCCACCGGGAGAGTTGGGAATATTTGATATGTCGGTCCCGGATTACTACTCTCGTCCACTCTGTGTGGATGAATTTTATGCGGTCCAGTTGGTGTACCCCCCGGTGGATGAACTTTATGGAATTGTGAAAAAAGGGAAACAACTATGGAGTGGTGATTTTCAGAAGAAGATGGATCGACATGCCGATAAAAGAAGATTCTCCGGCTGGGAGGAGGTAGCATCGAGGACCAAAAGAGGTACGTTTCTAGTCAATTCAATTTCGATGGTTCTCGCATTGTTCACTTTTCTTAAGCTATTGGTCTTCTTGAGTTTAGATTTTGGTTGATGGTTTTTGGTGTTACTTGTTTGAAATGGTTAAAGTGATGTTTTGAGTCGTTTATGATTTGAGTTTGTTAAGCGTCACCCGGTCGAGCCAACGACGTAAAACACAGGCGCTTGTGGGAGGCAACCCACCTTTTTGCTTTATTTGTTTAGATCTTATTGGGACCCTGAGAAGATATTTTACACCCGATCTTGTTTTTGACATGCATGCTATAGCCGATAATTTCTATATATATACATCTCCATGTTTGTGTTACCTACACTTAAGGTTTCGGCCTTTCGTTGTAGAGAATTCTTTGTGTTTATTTTGTAGCACAGGCACCCTGGGAGATACATTTGCGGTTGTTGCATTTCATTGGATGAGCTTTGCCGACAGTCCAGCTAATATTTTTTTTCCTTTCTCACTCACACACTGAGGACAGTGCTTCGTTTAAGTGGGGGGTAGGAGACTTAGCTTCATTGTTTTTGTTGATAAATTTTTATGCCATGTTTTCATATACTTGAATGATTTGTAGGCTTAGTTTTTGCTATATCGTGTGAATTTGAGCCATTATTTAAAATATTTCATGGATTGATGTTGTGTTATATGTTGAATCATGATATCCTTAGGTTAAGTGGTTTACAATTGAGTAAATGCATGCGAGTTAAGTCGTGATCTTGTTATAAAAATGGACTACACACGCACTTAATAGCTTCAATATCATGAGTTATGGTAATTAGTGATGTTTATAGTTGTCATAGTCTATTCTGTTACCTAGAACTTATACCATTAACTTCGAGGCGAAATAGAAAGGTCAATCTTGGTAGATTAAGGGATGACGGTCCTGGCATTTCTTTGACCCAACTAGAGCCAAATAGCCAACCCTGTACATAATTTCCACAGAAACCCCTCTGAGCCTTTGTAGGGTGGTTAGACTCCCACCCGAACGTAGCCATTTGTTGATTAGCCTATAATTACCGACCCTTAGCCTTTATTTGTGGTCTACATTTCTTTGGCACCCTATGAGTGAGTTTTAATCTTATTTTGGGCACACTTGCTAGCACAAGTGTGGGGTGGGAAGATGTGTATCAAAGTGTGGTGTTGGTGAATCTTTTGTACTACGAATAAGAATGGGTAGCAACAAGTGTTGGTGTTTGGTTTATTAAAAAAATCAAAATCAAAATCAGTAAAAAAAAATGGAACAAAGTGTTTGAAAAAAGTTGAGTCAAAGAATGTGTGATGAAGGCCGTGTATTAATTCTTTCAAAGTGGCGGTGGTGGACGAGTTTTCATTAAAGTATGTTGGAATTTGAGAGTAAAGAAGGAGAATGTTTGCTTGAACCAAGCTAAGGAGGTGAGTTATGAGGCAATTTCAAGAAGTTTTGATTAAGCTCACTCGTTTTTTCTCTTTGATATTCCTTTTATCCTTTCGTTTAGCCCCGTCCATAGCCTAACGTTACAACCGTGCAAGTCATGCCTGACCTTAGTTAGCCTTGATTTGACCTCGATTAGTGGAGATGTTTATGAAGTATAAGCCTATGGTGTAACAACAATAGTCATGCATCTATAATCTGAACCGGTTAACTGTGATGAATGAATGAGAAGCTATGCGCACACTCACATTCCGTTTTTGTAACAAGGTAGGATTAGACTCAATTGCATTTGCCTGGTTGTTTTCACTTGCCCTTTGCATATGATGATCCCGTGTATGACTACAATATTGACTCTATGTTACATTTTAGAGTCGCTTTGTTTGCTCGAGGGCGAGCAAAAGCTAAGTGGGGGGTAGTTGATGAGAGTCAAATTGTAGTGTATTTCTTATATGAGATTACCTCATTTTACGAGTTATTCATGGTTATTTTGGGCTATTATTGGTAGTATATGAACGATATTCACTTATATGCATGTTTCGAGACTAATGACGTTTTCGTCCTAAAAACTCGTGTTTTATGTGGATTTCGTTACGTTTCTGCCAATGTATATTACGCCTTGGTGTTCGTGCCTTTGTTTTCAGGCTTAGATTGATGTATAAGGTCGAGAATAAGGAAGAGAGTCTCAAGAAAGAACGAGATTTGGGGACAAGGAGGAGAAAAGAGTGAAGAATCATTGACGAAATCTGAACAAGTCGCTTCAGGGGCATTATGGTCACACTTGGAGGCACATTCAGGAAAAGTTGTCTTGATGAAAGCTGTAGAGGATTGAACGTGCTTTTCAACGCAATTTGAATCATCTCATTTGGAGCCCTATAAGTGAACTTATGATGAAAATACTGAAGCTTAGGTCAAACTAGCGTTTGGCCAATCCAAACGAGCGTTTACGGAGCAAATTTTCATACAGAGAGTTGGATTTTCAGGCAAACGAGCGTTTGCCTTGCCACAAACGCCCGTTCGCGGTCGGGATGCGGCAAAAACCTATAAAAAGCCTATTTTTCGATCCCATATGATATCTATTCAGTACTTAGACGTTTTAGGGTTTCTTAGGGGCGATTTTAGGGAGATTTCCATTAGTTTAAACGTTTTTTCAATCCTTAGATCATAGGTTTAATTCCTAGCAACTCTATACAAATTTCATAGCTTAGATTTTCGATTCGTGATCCAAGATTTTATCTTTTGAATGAGATTTTCATACAATTCAAGGTTTCATCTTTTATGGTAATTATTTCTTTGTCTTTCAATTATTTGATTATGTCTTTGATTATTTCTTTCATTATTATTTCATTTTTCAATTCCATCATGAGTAGCTAATCCTTTGTATGGTCGAATCATGTGAAAGCGGGTGAAACGCCCTAAGGGGGATTAGACGGGAGTAGTGTAGCGCTTAATTAAACGTTTATATGATTAATCCACGTTCTAAAACTTGTTCTTATAAAGATTATAGCTTCTAATTAGATTGACAACCTAGTTCACTGCCATACACACATCGAACTCATAGATGTATTTTGCGGTGAGATGTGGGATAAGGGGTTTTAGGATCATTGCGTAGACACAGCCTAGTTGTTAGATTGACAACCTTGCTAGTTGTTAGAACTGTGCCCTATGTGAGGTTTTCATCGGTTTTTTGAGCGGCTCTAGATTTTGGTAAACCATGTTAGGTTAGTTGGCTTTCTAAAGGGAGGGTTAATTAGCCTGGCGTAGGGTGTTAAGCGAGAGTTGTTCAGACCTTAACACCAGAATTATGAGTTGGCCCCCGTGGATGTCATATAAACTGAATTGGATAGGTAGGTCGGATAAGACACGCTCATTGTCGAGTCTTTCCTGTGGGGTAAAAGTAACCCGCTGGATCGTAGTTTGGCTATGCTTTTTAATCATATAAGTAAAACCAGTAGTGTAATCGTTATTTCTGCATTAGTTGTTAATCTTTCCACTATCTATTGACCTGAACCAAGTTCTACGTCGACTTTGGTGCTTCACTGTTACTCCCTGTGGATTCGACCTTGTGACCACTATACTACCGTTGACCCGATACTCTGTCGGTTAAAGTTAGCGGTTAAGTATTTTTCTATGAGGGTTGGAGCGGGAAAATTTCTAGGATTCATGGTCAGCCACTGGGGGATAGAGGCAAATCCGGAAAAAAATCAAGCACTACTCAACATGCGTGAACCGACTACAATTAAAGAAGTGCAGAGACTTTAACTGTCGAATTATAGCTCTGGGACGATTTATATCAAAATCAGCAGAGAAATGCTTGCCCTTTTTCAAAATTCTCAAGGGTAGTAAAACTTTTTCTTGGGATGAAGAATGTTCCAGCCTTCCAGGGCCTTTCAGGCCCTAAAAGAGTATCTCGGGAAGCCACCCCTTCTGGTTAGTCCCCTTACATGGGACAATCTGTTTCTGTATTTGGCAGCGTCGGATTGGGCCGTAGCATCCGTCTTAATAAAAGAGACAGAGACTCACCAACAGCCTGTATTCTACGTCAGTAAGGCGCTCAGCCCAGTGGAAAGCCAATATTTTCAATGTGGAAAAGCTAGCTTATTCATTGGTGATAGCGGCTCGAAAATTGCATGGATATTTCACCTCACATATTATCATTGTCATGACGGACAGCCCTCTACGACAAATACTGCATAAACCAGACCTCTCAGGTCGGTTACTTCGCTGGGCCATTGAGATTACTGAGTTTGATATCCACTGCCAACCCAGAAAAGCGATCAAGGCCCAAGCCTTGGCCGATTTTATTGTAGAGACTAGCTTCACCTCAGAACGACCAGACGCCTCGCCTACCCCGGAAACCGCAGATGAAACCCTAAAGCCCGACAACTGTTGGCACCTATACGTAGACGGCGCTTCCAATCAAAACGGAAGCGGAGCAGGGGTTATCCTATCCGAGCCAGGCACAACGGAGGAGATAAAAAAGGCTTTAAGGTTCGAATTCAAGGCAACAAACAATCAAGCAGAATATGAGGCAGTGATCACCAGTTTGGATTTGGAAAGAGAAATGAAGGTACGTAATGTACAAATCTACTGTGATTCTCAGCTCATTGTAGAACAAATTTCCGGGAGGTATGAGACTCAATGTGGAATCTTAGAAAAAAATCATGAAATTGTCCAACAAATGAGACGAGACTTCGATTATTGCGGCTTCACCAGAATCGGTAGGGAAGATAATGAAAGGGTTGACTATATGTCGAGGTTATCCTTGGAGGAAGAAATAGCCGACCCGTCGATAATGGTGGAATATTGAGCCTTTCCCGCAATTGAAAAAGCAGAAATCATGGACATCGAAATACCGATTCAGGCCCTGTGTTGGACAAATGACACACGAGCATATATCAAAGCAGGTGCCTTACCAAAAAATCCAGACAAAGCCCATTCTCTCAAAAGACAAGCGGCCAGATATATTTTGAATGATGGAGTGCTTTACAAAAGGTCTTTCACTAAGTCACTTCTCAGATGTGTGCGGAAAGAGGAAAGTGAGAAAATTCTATCAGAGCTGCATCAAGGAGCTTGCGGAGGGCATCCTGCAAGCCGTTCTCTAGGTCAGAAGGTGGTAACCTCATGCTACTATTGGCTAACGATCGCACAAGACTCGGAAAAGCTTGTCAGGGAATGTCCTGAATGTCAGATACATACGGATATACCCAGGCTACCATCCGTTGAATAAAGTATTGTCATCTCGGCTTGGCCATTCGACATGTGGGGCCTCGGCCTAATCGGACCATTCCCACCGGGAAGAGGAGGTTGCAAGCTTGTCATCGTAGCCATAGACTATTTTACCAAATGGATCGAGGCAATGCCGGGCAAAAAATACGACGTATTTCCTACATGACCAAATCTGGTCTAGATTCGGAGTCCCAAGAGCAGTAGTGTCGGACCACGGGCCTCAGTTTAGGGACGAGTTTTCAACATTCTGACAGGATTACCACATAAAACATTGGCAGTCTTCAGTTGCGTACCCGCAGGGAAACGGTCAAGCTGAAGCCGGAAATAAACAAATCATTAAGATGCTAAAGAAAAATATCAGTGAAAGGGCGAGTAAGAAATCCGGGGCGTGGGTTGACGAGCTGCCCGTCATTCTATGGGCACTCTGGACAACGATCAAAACACCCACGGGGGAAACTCCTTTTGCTCTGACCTACGGATCAGAGGCAATGGCACCCATCAAAATGGCTCTCCCAAGCTTCAGAGTAGCTAAGTACGACACGGGTGATAAGCATGCTAACAGGCAGTACGAGCTAAATATGGCCGAAGAAGAACGAGTTTCGACTTATCTAAGAATGGTCAACTACAAGCAAATTGTGAAACGACAGCATGACCGTCGGATTCGGGGCCATTTTTTCAAAGTGGGAGATTTTGTCTTGCAAAACCGGAAAGCAACGGGATTAAAGCCTGATAAAGAAAAATTAACGGCAAATTGGGAAGGCCCTATCAGGTAGCGAGGGAGATCAAGAAAGGGACTTACATCCTCACGGATAAAGACAGATTCGAGCTCAATCGTCCGTAGCGCTCGGCTAATCTGAAGAGGTATTATAAGTAGCGATCAACAAGGATATTTCTTTTTGGGTTATGTCCATCCTCTCGTATACGACTTGAGTTGTTTAGGGTTTCTTTTATTTCTATAAAAAGCTGGATATTATCTTTTTGGGTTTTTTGCCATCCTCTCGTCTGCGACTTGAGGGTTATGGTTTTCTGACATTCTCATGTAAGATTCAGTTCCTTTTTCAATGAAGAATTTCTTTTCACATTAATACCGCCAAAACAGATTCAAATCGATATGAATATGATCAAACAAAGTTCAAACGCATGAATTATTTCCCACAAGATCACCCTCCGCCGAAGGACGAGACCTTACAAAAACCCCTAGTAGTGCCTAGCATTCAAACGCACCATTTGATCTTTGGGCATAAGGGTTATCCCGAAGGTGGTAGTACAAAGACTCGAGATTAGCCAAGCAGTTGGGCCTCATTTCCCTTGCGAAGTTGACGGCTTCATGATGAATGATGAGGCCCAGTCGACATATTCGGAGCAATGATGGCATGTATAAGAATGACCTCTTCATCCGTTACCACTTCAGGGTCATCAGCAGGGATAGCCCGGCATTTGATAAATTGCTTACATTCTCGATACCACCCACATAGCCCGGAAAGGGTGCCGTTATGCACGGGATCATCATCTCTCTCCGGAAACACAGCCGAATACGCATCATACCGGTGAGAGAAATATGACTCCTCGTTATCAAGATCCCATGCCCTCTTAAAGTGTAAAGCCGGGTCAAAGGAAGAGAGTTGCAGAAACTCATTTATGTCCGTTGGGGAAAAACGCACTTGGACGCCGCGAACAGACACGGAGTAAACATCCTCAACGGATTGCGCCTCAGAGAGTATGGGGTAAAACTCGCGGACTAGGGTAAGGTTACACCTATCAATAGGCCCAAGAAGAAAATTACCCCAACCGGAGTAAGATACGCGAAACAATGTTCAGCTCCCATCAATCTTATTCATATTCAGAATCGTCTCGCGAAGATACCCGCGATCGGCAAAGTAGCCCCTATAGTTATGAATAGCGTTGACAGATGCGGTGCTGAAAAAAGGGGACAGCAAAGTAGGAGAGCAAGAGCCAGAAGAGGATGACATGACTAAAAACAAACGCACACACAAATATTACAGAAAACGTGTTCTATACAGCCATAAATACCCTCTATTTATAAGAAACAGAAGGATGCACCCACGGCGGAAGATCAAAAGACCATATGGTTATTTTTGCCTGACTCTCCACATTCGATGCAAAAAGTTTGAGCCATATTTAATGCATCAGTCAAGAGCACGGTCTTCGAGGAGAACCATTGGTCTCCGTATTTAATGCTGGACAGAGAAGACAGTGTTCCAGTCTTCTACTTTCAAAAGACACGCCTTGACCGCAGATCCCAACGGGCAAGTATGTCCGGACTCAAACAATCTCGTTTGTTTTCAAGCGAGCCCAAACACGGATGTTCCTGAGCTCGCTTGAAACAAGGGGGTCGCATGCCCGAAAGGCGGACTCAAAAGGACTCGGTGAGATGCAAATATTGCAAACAAAATTAAGCTAATTCTCAACACAAATATTGGGAAAGATCATTGTTAAAGAAAAGAGGAAACAAACATTACAAAGTACAAATAAAAAAACTACTACCACTCCTCGTCAATGGCAAACAGATCGGGGGAAGACTCGGATAGGATTTCATCAAGCTTTATCTTCGGAAGGGGAAGGTACTTGTCCGACGGACAAGTAGGAACCAGGCCAGAGCCTAAGTTAGAAATCAACCAAGAAAACGGAATGGAGCGACCAGGCTTCATCTCCGTAGCAAAAGACACTGCCTCACGGTGTATCAGCAGACCCCAATCCACATTTACCGACGGGATGCCAATAGCACGCAGGAGCAAACACTCTTTCTCCGTAACCTCCTTGAAATCATCAGTAGGAAGCACGCAAGTATTGATGAAACACTTCTACTCTCGATGATCCTGAGATAGTTCCGACGCAACCCCCTCCAGGGAAAATTGCCAAGAGTCAGGAAACATATAGTGGAGAGCTCCATTCTGATGCATATGAAGAGAAACCTCATCCTCATCCAAGGCCCAGGCTCGCCATAGTGAAGGGCGGGGTTAAAGTGGGGAAGATGGAAAAAGTCGTTGATGACAACCGGAGTAAAGGGAACCACCACTCCGCGGACAGGAACAGAGCTTAGTGGCCCACTCGAGCCCGCCTCAGACAAAGCCGAGTAAAATTCACGCACCCCACTGACATTGTAGCGACCAAAAGGCTTGGCCACCAGTGCTTTCCAGCCAGATACCGCAATACGAAGGCGAGACCCCCCATTAATTTTCCCCGGTTTCAAGCCCCCCTCAATCAGTAGAGGGCACTTGTTGAAGAACACCCAATAATTGGCAAGTACCTCATTTGAGGAAGTCGAGAAAAAAAAGAGATAGACCGTCAGAAGAAGACATCTTCAAGGAATTGATAGTAAAATAAAAGATTCAAGAAAATTGAAGAGGAGGAATACAAGTTCTTTCAAACGCAAATGAGCATGAAGTTTAGCCACATCCTTTAATAGGCAGACTCAAGAGGGCCTATGGTCCAGATCATCCTACCATAAACGGATGGGATTAACCTCTTTCAAAACTAAATCTTTAAAGCTGTGTCAGTTACTATTCCTCCGGTCGAGATTACGGTTATCAAAGCAAATCATAAAGTCATGTCAGAAAAAGACTCTTGCACTTCCAAGGCTGACACGCGCAGTGCAATCAATACACGAGGCCAAACTAGTTCGACCAGGACTTACGAGCTAACATACTCGAAACAGCGAGGCCACAAATTGCATCTTGTGATTCGATAGTCTTATCTATCCGTATCAGTTTCAAATGAGCTGAGCCCGCTACGGATAAAGGGGGACGGATAATCCCTCAGACCAAATCAAAGAACAAATGCAAAGGAAAGCTCAAGACTTAACGATATTCAAGAAAAGCACTTGCAGAATTTAATTCAAAGTTGTCTACACATGACAGATCAACGGATAGAAACATACATGAAAAAGTTCGAAGCTATTACAAATAAATACAAATGTTTGGAAGAGAAAAAGCAAAATTAGGCTAAGCTTGAGCTGGTGCATCGGATGTACTTTGTGAGGCCGGAGCTTGTAACAAATTTTCATACATCTCCGTCTCCGACACCGTGGCGGCTTTGATCTCTAGAACTGGCTCATCAAGACGGGCAGCCTCTTCAATCATATCCTACAGATTCACTGGGGCCCGGGGTGGAGGATTCCATTCCAGAGCTCCAGCGGCTAACTGATCAGCATTGAAGCTTTTCACCTCTTCATCAGCAAACGGAATCTCTGGGTGAAGGGCACGAAGAGTTGGGGTGTAAGGATCAGTAGTCTGCCATTCTTGAAGCACCTCCAAGCTGGGAGCCGCGTCACTTTGAGCAACTCTAGTGCAGCGGGCGATATGATAAAACCCGCGATCAAAATTCTCAAGGCTCAAGTCGCTAAGGGTCTTCTGATACTCGTCAGAATTTTTGAAATCAACGATGGCTTGATGCCTAATAGCCTCCACCCTAGCTGCCTCAGATGCTTTATAGGCATCAAATTCATTCCCGTCAGCGCCGCATTTTTCTCCTGCTCGTCTTTCCAAGCTTGCTTAGCATGGGAAACTCTATCTTGAAAGTCATCGGCAAGCTTCTTCGTCTCGGCTTCACCCTGCTTACTAAAAGTTCTCAGCTTGGTTAATTCTAGCTCGGCGACTGCTCTCTCCTCAGCAGTTTTTCTTTCTAATTCAGTAAAACGACTATTTGCAGTCCTGAGCTCCAAGGCCACTTAATCCATACTAGCCTCTAGCTTCTTCACTTGACCCACGGCCTGATTTCTCCCCTGAGCCTCCTCCTTACACATCCTGGTGGCTTGCTTCACGACAGTAGCCAACTGAAACAAACATGAATTAAGGAAGATGGGAGTAATAAAGGAAAATAAGACAGTACGAAAATGGAAAAGTAAAAACTTACCACACAAAAAGCATCCCCAGTAATTGCAGGCAGATCATCGATTGACTTCATGAGTCCTCTTTGCGGATCCACTTGATCGGCCATATAAATCCGGTTCATGATACCGTGACCAATATCCATTCATACTTCGTCGAGGAGGCAATGAGAAGTTTCGAAGATGAGGCACAGAGCTGATCGCATTGGAAAGCAAGGCGGCCCGGGTCTTATTAGTCGGCTTCCTAAATTCTGGACGGCTCCACATCGACGAGCCCTCCACATGTCGAGGATTGACCTCCCCCACAACAAGTCCCTGGGAAGATGACGAAGGAACAACATCTTTCCCTTTTTCAGTCTGCGTCGCGGCAGAAGGATTATTAGAGCCGCTAACACCCCAAAAGTCCGGGATGGTACTTTGATCAGGGGGAGGAGCAGAAAATTTGAGAGTTTGGCTTTCATTTGGCCGAGATTCCCTCGTGGACAACTCATAAGCTTTCTTGGGGCTTTCCAGATTAACAGTCCCCGAGGCACCAGCGATCTCCTCGCTTTTCTTCTTCTTCACCGGTTTCTCAATAGTAGGTTCACGGGCCCGCTTCTCGACAACAGAAGATCCAATTACTATCCCCTTCTCACGAACCCGGGGAATTGAAGGCTGAGTTTGTGCCTCAAGGTTAGGATCGTTTACGTCAGTTTCTTCATCAACAGCGGGCTGAGTAGTCTTCTAGATGGTCCGGAGCTCTTTCTCTCTAGCTATAGCCGCGGACCTTTTCTTCGCTATAGAAGCATTCCTTGCCTGGGTGGGATTGATCATCGCTGCAAAAGATTAAAAAAGATGAGATCATCGCTGCATATTAGAAGAACAAATCGACAGAATAAATAATAAAAAAGTACAAAATAAGGCCTTACTCGGAGGTCTACGACTAGGATCCCCCTGACAGACCCCACAAGTAGAAGGAAGACATCTATTGATATAACAGTCACCGATCCAATCTAGGTCACAGTCAACTGGTACCACATTAACTAGAGGATCTCCGATAGCCAGTCCTGATATCTCAGCAGCCCGACAGTATCCCTCAGAAATGTTTAAAAGACGACGCCAATTGAAAGTCCGTTTTTGAATGCCCCGCTGGGCATCATATCCCAAAAGTCCATAGATCTCCTGGATAAACTTCACCTCATTCTCATCAGGTTTTCCTACCACAACGTCCTCCGCTTTTTTGGTTTGGTTGGCCGTGCAATGAGGAAAAGACCAACCCACCGATGACTCGACCCGCATGCATCTCGCATTCCAAAAGTTCACTCGGTCGGGAAGGTCGAAAAACAGATGACATTTGAGCTTACGGGAACCAAGCTGACTGATGGCCAAATTATAGTAAACCAACTTTAACCGGCAGAGTACCGAGTCGGTTGTACTACAACGGTGAGCAATGTCGTATCCCATATGGAATCCGTCAAGTATCACAATCACGGTTGTATTTAGTTTAGGCTCACAAACAGGGTAAAATTAATTATAGCTAGAAAAAGATGAAAAATGCTAACTTGAAAAAGTATGATAAAAGAAATAACTAAATTATGGTCAAGACACTACTCTTAATACCTTTACCGAATCACTAGGGACGAGCCTTAACCTACCAACCAACCAATGGTCTCTAATGAATGTGTTGTGGGTGCAATCTCCTAAACTGGTCCCTAGGCGCTAATACCACAACCTAGCTACCATATATTCGGTTCAACAGTCCCCTCTATGGGATTTAATTGACCTAATATGATTTAGAACTATGAGACGCTCCGCATCCACCGAGTTCACGGCTTAGCTAGAATAACCTTACCAAGGAACATGCTGCGAGAAACTCGACTAGTTCGTGCATGACATTCCTAAAACCCTAGTTCGCACACTCCCTCGCAAAATACATTTATAGAGTTTGTGTGTATGATCAATTAATGGTTCATGACACCACTAAAGGCATTAAGTTCAAGTTTTAGACCACAAACATTCAAAAGAATTAACTTTTAAGACCTACTCATCCCTAGATCATCGTTTATGCATCAATTTCGAGTTCCATCACATAATCTAGCTATAAAAAAATTTAGCTAAGCATAGTCAAATGACTCAAATCTAAAACGCAGGAATTCATGAAGAAATTAATAAAAAGCATGATAAAAAGATCGAAATAAAATTACCAAAATAAACTGTTGCAATCCACCCCTCGAATCGTCATTTCGTTGTGTTGAAATCGTAAATTAAAATAAAGAAAAACTGTTGTTGTTCTAAGGGGAATTGCATAAAAAGTAGAAAAATTACTGTTCTAATGGAAGACTGCAGAGAAAATAAAATTCTGGTGTAAAAACTGTCTGTTGAAATTTTGCCCTTATCTATTCGAAGTTCTCTGGTTCCGTTTCATGATTCTTTTGTTTAAACATAATGATGAAACAATATATTTTTAAGTGTGATGATCAACTCTCTCTTTTTTTTTTTTTTTTTTTTTTTTTATCATTTATAATTTTAGTTTCTCTAATGATTGAATATTTTATGCACGGTTGTAAGTAAGTTACAACAAGTATCATAGATTATATCCACTGATTTTTGCTCTCTTTCACATAGTAGATATGCTGATGATGAAAGAGAATAGAAATATGTTGTTGCAATTCATTACTTGACACAACGGTTGTATGTGAAAATGAAAAAGGGAGTCGACATGAGTTTTTTTTTTTTTTTTTTTTTCTGAAGGAGTCGACGTTTGAAGCTCCGAGCATGTGTATTGCGTTGCACCATATGCTTGGACTACTTATAATTGTTTTTTAATTTTACACTACAGGTAAAAGGCTAGTATATATATATATATATATATATATATATATATATATATATATCGTGGTAAATAGGAAGATAAAAAAATAAAAAGAGCTGATGCATTAGATTATTCAAAGTTACACTTACACGTTCTCGCGAAAACTACCAATAGTCGACTTCCCATATTTTCTTCTGAAAAATTCCCAGCAAAAGAAAATAAAAGTGTCCCATGATTTTCGTCCGCTTCATTCAATTCTTGTAATAGGGCGTGGGCCCCTCTTCTAGCAAAGGTACGTTGATTTTTGCTTTTGTTTTGCTCTTTTTTTTTCCCTCTCTTTTTCTTTATTCACAAACACCGAAAAGAGTACACAAGTACTGTGGCTACGCTCTCCATTGATCATCAATGTTGGGATCCCATAAAAACTGAATAATAATTTATTTAATTTTTTTTCGATCGTCAAACTTGAATCTCGCGTCATTTCATCATACGAACTCCGTTTTGGACGATTTTCATACCGTTGTGACCCTTGTCACACCCTCTATCACGCCATACCTGTAATAAAAATAAACCACATATCCAAGCACGACAAACACCAATAAAACACACACAAATCACCCAAAAAGATCAAGATTTTCGATGTAAACGTCTTATCGTCTCGTGATTCAACCCGTGGTGAAATGTGCCTATGAAATCCACTCAACTACCCCAAAAGCACATCGAATAGGCTACAAATAAGGGATAAAATGCACACGAAATTATAGCAAAGTTGACTCTCATCACTGACCGTCCATCGCACGTCGGGAAAGGAATAAATGTTGAATAAAACCGGCATGGAAGGCTCCCTGCCTATCAACATGTATATCACAATGAACGCCAAGACAACCCTCACAGTTCCTAAAGTCAGGTCACAAGGAAGGGCGTTGAACTCCAATAAAAACTCAACGAAAAAGGGGTCGAACGGGGGTCGAAGCCCGGCGACAAAGTGGTCATAGTGCAACCAGATGAAATCCTTGGAGTCACAACCATAGATTTTTGTCACATTTCGGTCCTCCTCCTTCTCGAAACGAGTAAACCTGTAACCGGCAGGAACATCAAAGGCCGCCAGCGAATCCGTGTACTCATACTTGTCCTTGAAGGTCTTCCATACTCGCCCAACCTTCTTATCAAAAGCCTTTTGAGCCGCCAACTCGATAAGGGCAGCAGCAGACCGAATTTTGGAAGGAGCTTTCTCTTTTTCCTTCTCCTTGCCTTTCCCTTTAACCACATCGGGGGTTTATTAGCAGCGGCCTTGCCTTTATCACTCACCATTGTCCTCACAGCAGGTTGGTTCTGCCTTGCTCGATCCCGCGGTGAGGAGGTTTCTTCAGTTTCCCATCCGGATCCGTGTCCGCGTGCAACGACGTCACTTTCAGTAGCCGATTCAGAAGACATCTTGAAAACAAAAGGGCGAGGTGGGTTAGCAATCACCTAGACTATGAAGCCGGGTCGGGATCAAAGTATGTGATCTCAACACCTCACCCCCACTCTGTCTTCCCCGGAAAACAAAGACAAACAGAAGACTACGAAGTCATGAAGAACAAAACAAGAGGAATACGAAGTATATGCAAAAAGAGTCTGAAAATAACAAGTTTTCGAGCCAACAAACCAAATATTTGGAACAATAAATATGGAAAGTGTGGGAGTAACAGCAGGGAAGATGGGATACAAAACAAAAAACCCCCAAGGGTTAAAGATATCCAAACATAAATTCACGAAAAACTAGTCCTATCGCAATTTTCAAATCAAGAACAATGGAATCAATACAAGAATACCTGTAAAGAAGAAGAAAGGAACGATTGTCTAGGGACTTTGACCGAAAAATCCACCAGAGACCACCACCGACCCTTCGCCGGAAAATCTTCAGTTTACTGAAAAAGTAGGGTGAGAAAGAAGCAGTTTTTGCAAAAGTATGCAAGTGAAGGGGAGGCCCTCTATTTATAGACAATGTCAAAGGAGGGAAACCGAATCGTCGCGTCTGAAAATACGAATTTCAAAAGAAATCACGAGGCACGAAAAACGAAGCGTTGCCAACCAATCAGCAACCGATGCCTATCACGTCAGCCGTCACATCTTTTGCTGAATCGAGGTTACGCCTCCTACCACCACAAATACCTAGCCGACCTCGGCTCCAAGCCTGTCCTCGCCACAGCCCCGCATCTCATGTCGAATCCAACAGATTTACTTATAAGCCCGATAATCATTAAGATCGGCACCAAACACCTCCCCCAGGAAAATGATCAAAGCACATCTTCCAGGAAAGCGCCTACTAACTCTACTCCACTCCTTACACGCTGAGACTCCTTCGGAGAAAATCGGCAAGGCTCGGAGTAAGGGGCCATTGATATGGGAAACCCGCATACGGTCTTACGGACCCGGGTTGACCCGGTCAGAGGTCACAACATAATCATCTCGCTCCAACTTCGTACGCTTTGATCTATCTTGTTTGCCTGGATGGATTCACATCACAAGTTAGCAAACCTACCGTCAACTTGAGCCAGGGCCAAGCCCTGATCGCCCGGGTGACGCCCCAATACTTACAGCCTCCTAACCACTCAAGGCGAAGCCGGACTCACCTCCTCAAGTCGGGAGTCATTGTATCCGAAAAGATAAGACCGACCGTTAAGCCCGTGAAGAAGGCACCGTTACCTCAACTTCGATCGTCATGTTACCATCCAAGATCGTGTCTTATACTTAATCATACTTTATTATGTCTTATCGTCATTAGCATAATCTCGATTAGTCCGTAGCCTATAAATAGGAGTTGTATGTTACTTATAAACGAGCTATCTAATAACAAAAGCAGGCCAAGCTCTGTCAATTCGTCGACTCCGTCTTCATATTCATATTATCACCGGAAACTGCATATATTTCTTATCAGCCGCCGTAATCACCACCCATCCCACTGGAGAAATCACACCTAAATAGCCAGATATTCATATGGCCCAGCCGTTACCGCTATCCTGATTGTTCACGCAACATCAATAACGGATCCTTTTCTATAAGGAGAACTCCTTTCATTTTAGACGAGCCGAACCTAAACGAATCTAACATGCATACCATGGAAAGGTAACTTAATTAAGATCAAAACCCATAAATACTCTGAAAAAATAGACTTTACCTTCTAAAAGAGATTCTGAACCTAAAAAACAACTTTTGCGAAATGATTCACTACGATTTCAGCACTCTGATTTGCCAGACGAAACAAAAAACAATCAAACTGAGAATACGAGAGTCGGAGTGCACTTTCCCGAGGGAGCTATGGGGAATGCGAGCCTCTTTTTTAGAAACGCATAAACACGAAACTATTGATATCTAGGGCTTCTTAGAAACCTTTTTTTTTTTTTTATATATAGACTTTCCCGAGCTTCAATCGGTGTTCAGCATCTTGGAGCTCAAGAAAAGGTTAGAAGAAAAATGAAGCAAATTAAAAAAAAGAAAAAAAAAAGTCGAAAAGACGAAAATACTCCTACTAGAAAGCGTGAGGTTTTTCCTGAAATAAAAACAGAAGAAAGCATGAGGTTTTACATATTTCGTGTAGACATTAAGAGTAACCTATCATTTCTGTTTTTAATTTTAATTTTCCCCCCTTTTTTCATACATATAGTAATGCAATTGTCTAAGACTGTCTCCAATGGGCTCTGGATTCAACACTCCAAAGCCTTTTTAAAGTAAACTTTATCCACTTTATTATCACGGTAGTCACTTGAAAGCATACTATTCCTCCAAATTCTTTGAAGCCTCACTTGTGATTTGGAGTTGCCTTTGGAGTAAAAAAAAATACCACAAATCATTCATTCTCTCTCATCTCTACTCCTTTTTTTATCTCAACTATTTTTTTTATGTATCAATTTCTTTCATTTGAGTACTATTTCTTTCATGAAAATTTATTTATGGTGATGATAATTATTACTAAAAAAAAAAAAAAACAACAACAACAACAAAAAGGCAAAATGATTTTTTCACACGTTGTAAATATAAAATATTTTGTAATCCAAAATATAAAATATTTTATTTGAATTATGGTGGAATAATTTAAGGTAGGTGGAGGGAAAATAAATTGGTTTTTAATGAAAAAAAAAATGATTTTGGAGTGGTTTATTAAGTGTGCTTAATGGAGTGAATGATATTTTAAAATGTTAAAAAAGTGTAACTGAAACGAAAAACGATTTATTTAGAATGTGGTTTAAAGTAAAACCATTAGAGTGAGTCTAAGAATGATAAAAATCGTAGAAAGCCCGACAGAGTTGATGTATCAAAGATTTGTAGGACCAAAAATCTGTTTTTGCTAGAAAAATATCCTAATAGACAGCCCTTGTAAAAAGGACACGATCATATGCGTTAGCTGGCTCACCACTGCATGCGCTACCTTCAGTTGATTGATACGGCAAGCAACCCCTCATCCAGACACATTGAAGGGGACCTATTACTTTAGAATAAATAAAGAAAAATAAACCCAAATTTATAACACTTTTTATTTTATTTCACGTCACAGATCGATATTGGTATGGAAATTTCTCTCTCTCGCCCGTGGAAATTTCCTCCACCTCAAATTCACGATCCGGTTGAATTTTATTGCGTGGAAATTTCATCTGAAATGATGCATGAGTGAAAATCGACAACTTAAAAAATCTTATCCGACATCTTCTGATGACCTAAAATTTTATATTTTTCAGATATTGATTGGTAATTTGGATTAAACTTTATTGGAATAATAATCGTCTGGAGCATTACTAATAATTTTATGGTTTAGATTAAACTTAATTGGAATATTAGTTTTTTTTTATCTAATACTTCTGGAATAAAAAAATGCTTCATGTACAAATTGCATGTGTAGTTACAACTCCATGTTAGTCGTTAGATATTTTTGTTAAAGAATGAATTTAAATATTTTTTTATATAGCAACTCCAATGATATCATTACTCATGATTTTATCATTTAGAATAAACTTAATTGGAATATTAGTTTTTTTTTTAAATCTAGTACTCATGGTAAAAAATAAATGCATCATGTATGATGGCGAAATTTAAATTTTGCAGTAATAATCTCTGGTCGTTTAATCCCAATCAGTAATTGAATCGAGGAAAACAAGTAGAAAAGTTATGAACAAGGAGAAGATTTTTGTGGGGTGGTTTAGATCGGCTGCGATTTTTAAAGCCAGATACGTATCAAAGTATGTCCCGGAATCGTTTTGCCGTAGTTAACATGAACGTTATATATATAACGATTGTGCTTGCAGCCTATATGGGCCGTGTCCATTGTGGACTCTATTTTTCGTGTCTCACAATAATAATTAAAGTGTATATATCCATTGATTTTAGGAGATAATCACATTATTCAAATATTAAGTTTGAACGGTAAAGATTAGAGCCTTAATGGCTTAAGATTCTTTCCATAATTATCCTGATAAACGTATATTTATCATTATACACTCTAGCGGACCTGCGGCGAGCAGATGAGGTCAGAATGACCGAGTTGCATAGGTCTGCCTTTACCCCATTCTAACCGACTTGCGGTGGACCGAGGAAACGACCTGAACAACTTTCCTCCTGAAGGTTCTGACCGGCCTCTAAGGCCTATGCTGGGTCTCATGGCCATTTGGAATTAGTCTTAAGTTTATTTTGCCTTATTGTTTAGGATTGTGTGCATGACACGTGGCGTGATTAAATTCGTCCTCGTCAATGTACAAATTGTGTAGTTACAACTCCCAGTTAGATATTATTGTTAAAGAATGAATTTAAATGTTTTTTTTTTTTTTTTTTAGTCTATTGGCACTCTAAAATGATATAGAGTTTGCTTTACTAGATATCCATAATAACACACTTACATGCTCTTCAAACTTGAAAAAAATCTAAGTCACACTTCTAATCTCAAGTGCCCTGTAAAGACCTCATTCAAGTACAAAGTGATGAAATAGACTAAGAAATATCTTGTTCCTCATTTAAAGTTGTAACAGATTGCAGAGAAATAACAAGAATGACAGACCGATCTACGTAAACAAACAAACAAGAACTGAAAAAAAGATGATCACAATAATTTAACGTGGTTTCTAACATTATACCAACTACTTCACGGATAGAAAAAAAATATTTTAATATGCACAAAATTTTACAAGTATAGCCTTGAGAACTATACCCTAACCACCAGATCTAACCAGACTCAGATGCAAAGCTAACTCAAACATGTCCAACAGACTTTAGCTGAGATCACTCGGCTGAACACAGAACTCAGCTGAAACCACTTCATCTGACCTTCTCAAACTTGAACACTTCAGTTCAATTGACCATCGCTTCAGCTGAACTTCCCATACTTTCATCTTTGCCAGATTCAGAAGCAGATATCAAGTCATCTTGACTTACAGACAGTGGCGGAGGTACATACAACCAAAGGGGGGCAACTGCCCCCTTGATCCGGAAAAATTACACCAATATATATACAAAGCATATCGTTTGCACCCTCTTAAATTTTTTATTTGCCTTAAAAAAATTTATTGCATCCCCTTATCCGGGATCCTGCGTCCGCCCCTGCTTACAGAAGTGACAATTAGATCAACTTGTTTATCAGTTTTATTCAAACTAGGATTAAATATATATTATCATTTATTCAAAGTGTTTATTAGCGTTAGTACTCAGTTTTTCATCTTGACTATTGGATTTTCAGCTTTCAATTTACAGAAATATGAATGAAATTCACAACTCATAAAATTATTGTTTTCCATCTTTCATTATGATATCACAGCTACAGTGTTGCTTAACCATGACAACATTATCTCTATACGTGGTAAAACTCTCACATCAAATAATTTTTTCGTTATGGCGTGAGCAAGCACTTGTATCATTATCTCTGAACATGGTAAAACTCACATTCAGTAATTATCCGTCCGTTATGGTGTGAGCAAGCACTTGCATTAGTTGAGAGCCAGGATCTTTACGGCCATCTAACCAATGAGACTCCTGCACTCATTAAAAACAGAACAACAACCAGTACTGTCATGCAAATTGTTGGCACCAGTGAAACAACACCTACTTTCACATTAGACTATCTATTCTAGAGCAAAACAGATTGCCTCCATAGAGGAGGATCATATGACCTCTATCCGAGGAGTCACTAGGGGACCCATAACATCATGATGAGATCCCTAAAAATTCCTGGATTCATAGGAGAGAGTTCACTCTTAAACAATTACTCAATTAATTAAGAAAGGATGAAGGATATGCTATAAATGAACATATTGTTGGATCAGTTAGATGCAGAATCACTCTTGAGGGTACGGGGTGAATAGAGTGATAATTTTTTTTATGACTTCAAAAAAATCTTGATCAGAGTTAACAAATTTTAGATATCCAATGGCGTTACTTGAGCCGCAATAGAACAATCACTACTTAATACCCAAAGTTCTTGTTTGGGTTAAATGGTTTGTTGGATTTAACCGTATGTGATTAATCACTTTGATCCATGATTGTTTATGCTAAACTATCAAGAATCTACATAAAAGATGAAAACGGAAGCGAACCTGAATCCGTAGTGCTGCAGATCCGGTTTTCTAGATCTACATACTTTCTGGAGCCATTCAGAGAACCCTTTAGAAATCCTTTGTAATCTCTCTGATGATGGAAGACAGAAGAGTTAAGAATAGTGTGTGACCTAGGAACCATGACCTCTTTATATAGTTAATTATATTTTAGGTATTTCCGATTCTACCCATCAATGAAACGGAAATTACCCCTTAGTCTCTACACATAAAAGACCACACGCTAATGATACATCATAGCCCAATAACGTAAATTGAATTAGATCACTTTTACATCGGGCTAATATTTATCGACAGTCCGTAATAAATAATTATTTAACATATAAGTCCAACGTTGGATTAATGATCCAACAATCTCCCACTTGGGCTATATGTGTGGCCTTATAATTATTTATCACCAGATAACCGAATGAGCCCTCAACTTTGCTGTCATCGTACAAATGTATCAATAACAATACCGTCCATCAATCCATCAATATAGGACCAAAGCGGCCTTCGTCACATCTATCGTAACGGGACCCATCAATGATCACGTATGCTGATAAAAGTGAATGACATGGATCATGATGTGGATGCGTAGCATGAAAATAACATGACATTTGATCTTAACATGTATATTTCCAACTGGTCCACCTTAATATTTAGCGAGATCAAAGTGTGAAATAACAAAACTTTAATTTCTGCAGAAACAACTGTAACTTTAACTTTAACTTTAAACTGAAAACCAAAAATGTGTCTATATCGAAGCAAACATTATCAATTACAAACTCCCACTAAACATAAGCATTCTTAACTGACATGACACCCATATGAGCAATATGCTCAAAAACATTTTGGGTGGTTGTCCCTTAGTGAGCGGATCCACAATAATGGAGTTTGTCATGATATGTTCAATCAACACCCGTCCACTTTGAACTCTGTGCTTAACAACTAGGAACCTTATGTCAATGTTCCCAGACATATATTGATGAACTCCTGTTGCCATTGGGATAAAACACTGCAGAATTATTATCATAAGAAGTCCTCAATGGTCATTCAATGATCAAAGTCGCAGCCGTGAAATATATTCCCGCATCACTAATGGCTTCAAAAGCCCCGAATTTTGTCTCCAAAGTCAAAGAAGCCATAAGTGTCTGCTTAGCACTTTCAGAAAAACAACTTATTTCGACAAAATGAAGACATAATCTCATGTGGATTTAAATGTATCATTACATCCACCAAAACCTGAGTTAGTATACCGAATGATCTCTAACTATTCTGACTCTAGATATGTGAGCATCTTATATTTTGTTTTCTGTAAATAGTTTATAACCTTATAGGCTGCAACCAAATGACCCTTTCCAGGATCTTTTAAGAATCTTCTCAACCTAACTGAAATGTACGCAATAACCTTACATGCACAAACCTAAACACACATTGGACTCCCAATAAAAAAATGAAAGTGAATCTTCTGCATTTCCTCCTACTTTATATTATTATAAACGGCACAGTTTGAGACTGAGCTTATCTCCCTTAGATAAAAGGGTACCATATGGTTTACAATCCAACGTGTCGAATCTCTTAAGAAAACTTTATCGATATAGTCTGTTTGTAATGATCCAATAATACCTCAGGATAACCTTGATATACATAGATCCCGAAACTGAACTTGCTTCAACTAAATCTTTCAACTTAAAACCGAACGAGAGAAAGGATTTAGTTTCATACCCAAAATCTATATCATTACTGATTATCATCAACATGTCAAACCAAAATTATAAACCTACTCCCACTAAACTTATGGTAGATATATTCATCAACTGAATTTGCCTCAAAACCAAATGAGACACTAATTTGATAAAATATAACATACCATTGACGGGAAAACCATTTGAGTCCCAGATGCATTTATTTAGTTTGAAAACCATTTATTCTTTGCGGAACCAAATGCAATTTTTTCTGGCAGCACCAAATCAAAGTTTTATCAATGTCACCACTAATAAACATTGTCTTTACAACCATCTAATGTAACTCATAATCCATTTGAGCAAGTAGAACCATAATTATCCTGAAAGAGCCTTTCAAATAAACCAGAGAGAAAGCCTTTTATAATCAATGCTTCCTTATGAGTAAAGCCTTTGGTGAAAACAAACCTTATATCTTTCAACATTACCATCTGAATCCCTCTTGGTCTAAAATGTCCTTTTACAACCAGTGGGTTTCAATCCTTCTGGTAATGATTCCAAATGTCATCGTCCTTCATGAACTTCATCTCATATTGCATAACTTTAATCCATTTATGAGAGCTGGAGCTTTCCATGGCTTGGGGAACGGAAATCGGATCGTCCTTTATAATGCCATGATCATTATGCTCAATGAGGTAAACAATATAAGCATCCTGATTGTTGACCTCATCTTTCTAGTAGAGTGCCTGAGTTGTGGTGCCACTGATTTCTCATGTGGTACCTCATATGCTCATGTTGCTCTTATATAGGTTCTTGAGGATGTTGAGGTTGCCTAATTGGAAGTTCACGAATATTGTCATAAACCGTATCTGGCAATAGTATACATCCTATTTAGGATAACAAATTGTTACCAATTGCCACTGTATGGAGAGTCATGGTAGGCTCTTCTTTAAAGACGGTATTTCATCCCTTATCTTCCCCCCAAACTCAATATCCTTAAGGAACCTTCCAGATCCCGTCTAATATTAAATACAATAAACTGGAAGTAGGACCATATAACTTAAAAGCCTTGGATCTCTTAAACACATTTCATAACATTTGAACATTCTTGAGTATGAAAGCTGCTAACTTTTATTTCCGTAGTGACTACCATTAGATATAGGTAATTAAAAGCGAATAATCGTCTATGAAGGTGATACTTTATTGCTGACCACTCCAACATACCGTAGGGAATAAACAATTCTAAGACGTACTTAGAGCAATCAAATACCTAATCTCTTTATGTTGGTTTGTTACCCCTTAATACAACCTACTCAGACAAGACAATCTGACATATTATAGGGAATAAATGTTCCATCTGACACAAGTATTTATATTCTTTTTTTATAATAATTTTTTCTTAAATGCTAATGCCAAACCATATAGGAACCATCATCGGTTAAATTTGATTTGGGCCATGAAGCCTAAATGCAGAGTGATATTAAGGATACAATGGTATCCACCATATATAGATTATCACTGAATTCTAAATGATTAGAACATATTTGATCTGAATACTGGAAATGACTAAAGGTATCATTCTTAATTGAACAAGAAAATCATGATTTGTCCAATAAGAAATGGAAAAAAAAAAACTGAATTCCGCCATAAAGACGGCTTGATAAGTCTCTTCCAAATCTAGAAAATGTTCAATCTTCAGTAACAATCTAGTTTCTGAACAGCCTTAAACTTTACTGCATTAACATCACCCACAAAGATATATCTTTCAACATCAACTGGTGATCGATAATGCTAATTACTCTGCATATTCACGCTCAAGTTAATAGTTGCGTCATAATCTATCCACCAAGTATGTTCAGGCACGTAAATCAACTCAACCCTTAAACAAACCAAAAAGAAAAACTTAACTTTATTTGCTCAGCAAGCATGACACTACAAGCAATCTTTCATTGTGAACCTACCTATTGGCTTAATAAACAACCAATATCCTTATGTTGTCATTTTTGCCCCTATTGTTGAATACAACAGCTTCGTTAATCTTAAACTTTATTGTGCCCTTACCTTTAATGGTGACCATACTTAGCATTTTCTGGTTGCCCGAATTTCAATCATTCGACTTTTTACACTCAGTGGGAAATCATTTTCTTCAACTCCCACAATTCCTTATGTCAGTTATAACTGACATTTAATTTACCATATTGTACATAAAGAGAATGAATGATAAATTACACCGGAAGTCCATCACAGATATTCAAATCAAATATCCGAAGATGGAAATCATATGAGCCAATTCCAGAATGTGCCCCTAATGTTGCATTAGCCCTAGCACCTTATAGAGATTGGCTAAGACATTGCCTCGCCTTTCTCTTCATGCAATTGTGCAACTCTATTATTAAACACAAAAAAAATTCCTTATTGGTCACCATAGTACTTCTAAGAGTATTTGGATTGACTTTCCTAATGATCAAAGACTCAACTTATTTGATCACTCACATTTCTCAAAGTACAAATATATTTGACTTATCTGTCCAAACAGAGAGGTTTAGGAGGATCATACCTAAATGTCATGTCTAGATCCTTAATGCCAATGACAAGAAGAAACTTGTTCTTTCTAACTCTTGAAGTTATAGGCCATTAGTGGAGGAATATAACACTTAAATGAGCAGATAAACTTTAAAGCAGAATTGAACTGAATGCAGATAACAACTTAATTGACCTTAAGCTCACATATGTAAGATCCGAAAAATATCCAAAGTCAAACAAATTTATGATATATTTTCCTATCACAAGAAACCGGCACGACATTAATATCTCATCTTTGGATGATAATACTAACTCGCAATTGACATTTTGGCGTACTGATCAAACACTGACAATAAATCATTTCAAATAATAGACCGATCTTTGGACCGTATCTATTAATATTATCCACATTGAAACCGAATAATTGTCACGTATTTATCACCACATGTGTAATTATAGTTCTGCCAAATAATATTCTTCCTTTGGGTCGGATACTATCCGCATGAATTTATAAAAACACAAACTAATTTACATCCCACCGTAAATCTATTTCCACGTAGAAGTCATTTTGACGACATATCGCTTCAACAAATTCACTTAGAGACAAAATAAATGTAAATACCGTAATATATCAATGTATAATTTTACCGTAATGAACTTTCTCTATAAAATTGAGTTGCTTATTTCTTGAGATCTTACCGTAACACCTTATGTGGACTAATTATATTAAACAAAAGGTCCAACCAAATAATATTCAATAACAAAAATAAAGTTATATTGTACTGTATAATTTTATTGTTAGGGGATAAATAATAACTGCATAGTGCTTACTACCTTTATAACACAAAATGCCGAAAAAATACGAAAACACTAAGCCCTTGCTACGCAATTAAAACACTGCATGTGCAACAAAACAAAATTATGTATTACCTGAACCGTCGTTATCACGTCCCAGCTAACCGTTTTTTTTTTTTTTTTTTCCCCTTAAATAATTAACTTAGCAGGCCTTAAAAAAAAAAAGAAAAAAGAAAACCAAACATAAGAGCCCTAATACAGTATACTCCATGATATTAGCCAATCATCTGTATGCCGGTACCAAGGTACATATCCTAGTGGTCGTCACTAGGGTCTACCCGGTCTCCCGAGTGGGGAGATCCGGTTTCGATTCCCACCCCCGTAGTTATTAGGTCTTTTGTTTCCCGGCAAAAAAAAAAAAAAAAAAAATCATCTGCATGCCGCCGATATTGTCCTATATATTACCTAAAGCCTAAAGGTAGTCGCCGATACATCATCTGCTTTTTATTCGGCCAAAAAGATACTTAGCAAAACCAGAAGAACGATTTACCGTAAAGATGCAAACCAAAAATATTCCGTACAATGCCTCTCTATTATTTAATAACCTGAAGTCGCCGCTAGAAAAGAATTACGTGAAGCCATGGCTTCTTACCAAATCCAAAAGACGGCAACAATCTTAACATAAATCAAACGGCAACGATTCTCGATAATTTAACACAACCGTTCTGATACCACTTGTTGGATCTAACCTTATGTGATTAATCACTTTGATCCAGGATCGTTTATGCTAAACTATCAAGAATCTACATAAAAGATGAAAACGGAAGCGTACCTGTATCCGTAGTACTGCTGCAGATCCGGTCTTCTAGATCTACACACTTTCTGGAGCCATTTAGAGAACCCTTTAGAAATCAGAGTTAAGAATGATGGGAGACAGAAGAGTTAAGAATAGTGTGTCACCTAGTGACCATGACCTCTTTATATAGTTAATTATATTTTAGGTATTTCCGATTCTACCATCAACGAAACGGAAATTACCCCTTAGTCTATATTTTAGGTATTTCCGATTTCCGATTCTACCATCAACGAAACGGAAATTACCCCTTACTCTATATTTTAGGTATTTCCGATTCTACCATCAACGAAACGGAAATTACCTCTTAGTCTCTACACATAAAAGACCCACACCCTAATTATACATCATAACCCAATAACCGTAAACCGAATTAGATCATTTTTACATCGGATTAATATTTATCGACAGTCCATAATAAATAATTATTTCACATATAAATCCAACGTTGGATTAATGATCCAACATGATTAACTCAGGTTACCAAATCCATTAGGTCTCATTGTTCTATCAAGTTATAATTTTCTTCCATTTTTCCTATGTGGTATATTACATTCTCCCTACCGACATTCTCGTTAACTCTCTAACATTCAAGATGAAGGTGGCCATGGGCGGATCAACAATTCCAGCACCGGTGACAGCACCTTCAATGATATATTTTTCTTTTCATTTTGTCATGTATGAATACTGTATTAAGTTTGTGTGCAGGGCCGGCCCTATGCTAAGGCAGCGAGAGATCTGATCTTGCCCAATTGTCGTAGGCCTAAACCAGATACGTGTTTCGCTAAAAAAAAAAAATTTCGTATAAGATTTAATCCGATCCAACCTAATATAATATGTTAATTTTCTTTTTTTGATAAAGACCCAATTTTTTTACTCTAATTGATAAATGCCCCAATAAAAAAATTTACTTGACCCAGAAAAAATAGATATATACAAACAAGTTTTTTTTTTTTTTTATGACTTTATCTATATTACTAATTTATTATATATATCTATATTATAGAGAAAAAAAAAGCACACACAAAAATAAATAAAACAAACAAAAATAGATATAACTCATTTTTCACTCCTAAGTTCCGGCCCTCCCCTTCAGTCCTACTTTCGTTTCCCCAACTCCCCTGCCGCTAGAGCTGTTGATTTTTTTTTTTTTTTTTTTGTTTTCCTTTCCTTCTTTCAATTTCCCATTTATAAATGATAAATTATATTCTCAAATTCTCAATTGAGAAGAATATGGTTAATGAAATTGACAATTCTACTTTGATTAGTGATTTCGTCTCTAAATGTGTTGCAAAAGCGATCTTGAAATAGTAATATGTAAGTATGTTTTATGTATACGTATGAATTTGGTTTTTGTTTCTAAATATGTTAGAAAAGACTATTTTGTAGGCATGTTTTGAGACTATCAATAATGTTAGAAAAATATGATAAAACAAACAGAATTGAATGATCTCCAAGGCACGTATAAAACGTTTCTTTAAAGATATGTTTTAAGATCTCTCTCAAGATTCAATGAAAGACTACTTTAGAGACACAATATGTTCAGATCGATGATGCTTCTAAAAAAACTTCATTATCTTTCACACCGAATGCTGATGTCTCTCTATATATAGACAACGAAAAGATACTGTCACTCTTCACGAAAGAACAAACCAGTTCGTCTTCAAAGGATATGTCCCAATGACCATGCACAACCTAAATGATGTGTCCCAATGAAAAATCCCTTCTACGAAATCACGTGTCAGTCCCATGGGTTCGTTTAGGTTTCGGGGGCGTTGCCCCCGAGCCCCCTCGACCCACCGCGACCTGACCTGGCAGGTCGAACCCTGTTTCTTTTCGGCGACACCTGTCGCACTAAGTGTGCAACAACACATTCAAAAAAAAAAAAAAAAGATTTTGTGAATAAAATATCTAACAAATAACTTGAATTTTGTACTTATGGATGTTAAAAACGCGATAAGTATGTTTTTCAAAAAAAAAGACAACTTCAACTAAAAGCGGTCGGGAGCAGTGCCTAAGCCTCAACAAACGCGAGGTAGGCACTGTTTGTGTGAAGAAAAAATAAACAGATAAAATGATTTCACCTCCAGTGAGTTGTTTCTTACTCGCCCAAATGATTTTTTTACTAGGTATGTCTGGAATTAAGTTTTGACGTACGAAAATTTAAAATCCATTCCCCGGTGATTATTTTTTCAGATACTCCATAGGAGGAGGCCCCTACCATCTTTAACAGATTGACACTTATATTTGTATGGTACAAGGCCGGCCATTCTATTAGACAGCAAAGGCCTTGGGCCCCACTTCTTCATGCCCTCCCTTAAATTATTTATTGAGTAATGATACAATCATAATCCCTTAAACACAATGAATGAGACAATTTATTTTTACATCATTAATTATGATGAATCTACAATATGATTAATCGAGCATACATCATAATTAATGAGTGTCAAAATGTGTTGTGTTATTCGTTATGTTTGAATCGATATTGGTGTAGCATTACCCTTGTATATTTTAGCTATAGTAAAAACAAGATCATTAACCAATGTAACTAAGCTGTGAATCAGCCCAACCCAAATAATTCTTGTGGATGTGAGATGTACCCTAGTATTAAAATAAATTAAATTTGATGTTTTGTATACTATTTTTGTGGTTGAACTTATTGTTTTTTTAGAACTGTTGTTCTGTATACTTAATCAACTAATAATCCTAACAGTTATATATATGATAAAACCGTTGTGTCTGTAACATCGTTTTATTCCGAGAATCTTTATTTATTTTTCCAACACGAGGTATGGGAAAACACAAATTTTACAGGAAGGAAAAAATATATGTGTAGATTATGGAGTATATTCTAGAAATGGGGTACTTATCTTGTTATAGACCATAGAAGTGAAGAACTTGAAGAGCCTGTTTCATTTTTCTAAGGTCACAACTCTTCAATTGAGTTTCACTGTATAAATCGCACCATTTTCAGAAATATAGTGTGTGAGATAGTAGTAACGACTTTCAGAGGGGTTTGCATGTAATTAACATCCGTATTTGGGCTTGTCCAAATTTCTTTCGTCTCAAGGTTAGCAGGCCAAACCCACACACACATTTCAAAACCAAATAAAAGTTTTGAAATGTATCTCATTTCCTGCTGGATCCCGATTATAATTTTCATTATTCCCGATTATAAAATCACCATTTCCCTCAAAAAAAAAAAAAAAAAAAAAAATCACCTTATGATTAATAACCTAATAATGTGTTATGTCTCAGAGCACAAGTTATCATCTTTTCTTTATGTTTTGAAAAAAACCCCAAAGTTTGAAGTATGAAATACAGACAGTTAAATTATCATCTCTCACAAGACTCAAGCTTTTGGTACCATCAACATGATATCAGAGCCATCCATTTATATTGCAAGTGTTAGACTCTTTGTTATAGTTTCACACTTGAGGGGCTTGTTAAAGTCGTCCACATTGAGCACTTAGTATTATTTCACATACCATATTAAGAGATGAACTTCTCCCACCTAATAAACTAAGTTTTGGGGTAGAGACCCGTCCTCATATTAGAGTTTGAGCTTATATTTTCAACATGGTATCATATACCATGTTGAATTACCATGTCTCCCAAAAGTTTAATTAACATGTTAAACACTTCAACCCGCCGCTTCAAGTGTGAGCCTATAACATACCCGAGCCAATATATATGGCACACAAGGCAATAAAGAGGCCCAACACTCACTTCAACACGCTCCCTCAATAGTGGACCTATAGCAATCCTGGGCCAACATGACACACAAGGCCTATAAAGAGGCATAACATTTGCATATAAAAGGGAAGATGGTGTTGGTAGCAAAGATTGATCCCATTACCACTCCAACACGCCCCCTCTAGTTCATGCTGCCTCGCAGCAAAGATTGATCCCATTACCACTTCAACACGCTCCTCAAGTCTATGTCTATTACAAGCCTGAGCCAACATGGCACACAAGGCCAATAAAGAGACTCAACACTTACACATACATGGGAAGTCAATGTTGGCAACAATGATTGATCACATGACCTATCACTCTGATACTATGTTGAATTAGAGCTCTCCCAAAAATTTAATCTTATGATTGAGATGGTAATTCAACATAAACATTTAATATGCTAAGCATGCAAATAAAGTAAGTGTTGAAATTATAATGGTGATTCATGAATTTGTATGTTGATAAAGTTGATTGTGGAAAAAAAGTAGAAGAATATTATATGATCGAATAACAATTTTCCGATATTGATTATATATACAATTTAATGTTTTTTTTTTAAGAACAATTTAATGTTTCTTTTTTTGTGTTTGAGAAACCAAACACTTTTATTAATCAATCAAATCCGCCAAAACAGCGGTAGTAATAGAGTTTGGAGGATGTGCTCCCCAAACAATTACACCTAAAGAATCAGCACCTAGTCGCACAGTTGGCAAACACACGTGCTAGCCAGTTGGTCTTTATGAATCTGCACTCTAAGCTTACTTAAAGCGCGCAGATTTAGTATGGCGAGAAAGGTAAACCTCCACGATGCCAAGATAAAGAAGAGTAGAATTCAAGGTCGGTGAGCAAGTGTTTCTACAATTCCAGTGTTGCATTTGTTTCCTGGCAAGTCGAGGACACGTTGGTCCGGTCCTTCGAGGATTCTCCAAATCATTCCCGAGGTGTGCTAAGAATTACGAAGTTAAGGTGATCAAGCCCGAGTTAAAGCACGGTCGAGGTGCAAGCACCATATAGTGAAACGTAAAGAAAAAGCTTCGAGTTATTAAATTCCTCGAAATCCTCGGTGGACTTCAAGTCAACCACTTGACGTAGCTTTCACCCGATTTATTTTCTTCGAGGATGACGGTTGTGTTAAATCAAGATGTTCTAGCGTAGGCCGATATGGAAGAGTAGTGCAGAGCAAAAGCTTAAACGTCATCGTGAGGAATCAGAGAAGAAAGAAATCACCATGGGCTGTGGAAGATTAAACGAGTTTGAAGGTTATAAAGATTTTACCCTATGTGTTGAAGATGTCGCTTAGCCACACTCTGGACCGGAGCTTAAACGGAGTAGTGGTCGGGCAGAAGCGTTAAAGATCCAGCCGAAAGCTTCAAATGTCGCTTTGGCCACTAGGAGGCAATCCAGATTAGCTTTCTTTTAGTTATTTTCCCTGTTCTAGCTTGTTTTAATCTTCATAGGATTGTCAGGCTTGCCCACCATCCTAGCTTATAAAAAGTAATGTAGTGTTGTTTTGCTTACGCATTTCCTCTTATCTTTATTCTATCACTTTTGGCGCGATGCATGATATAACTGCCTTATCCTTTATATTTTTTTGTTTTTCAAGTATGCAGAATATTTTGAGAAGGACAGAGCTTTAGACGTATTTCCCGCTTTTCCGTGGATAGTCCACGATCCATCGATTTCTCAAGCATTCTCAGATCCGACCATGGCCACTTCCCGACATGCCACTGAACTGACAATCAGCTAAGTACAATTTTTGGTCTTTTTTAATTCCGCACACCATGAGGACATGTTGTTATTTAGGGTGGGGAGGGAATAAGCTATGTATACCATTTGCCAATATATGATGTTTCAGGCAAATGGTGGATTTTTCAAAATTCTTCGACACTTTTGTTTTTGTTTTGTCGGAAGTGAGCAATACACGCGTTTGTTCGAGTTTATTTGTAGTCATTGATGTATCTATGCCATATGTTCGCAAGTTAGTTGATTCACTGCATTTATTTTTCACGTACATAGTGAATGATGAGCTAATTTATAAAGTTATACCCGCTTTGGATTAGTAGTTTTTGATTATCTTATAAGTCATGTACTTAGTGCTACGTAATATATCGTCGGGAGACTTACGTATAGTTTGTGTTTAGTTCCAAACGATGTAACTGCGTGAATATCTCAAGTTTGAATGTGATAAGTAATAATGTCAACCTAATGTCATTTGAAAAGTTGAGTTAATAATGAAATCAATAGTGTGTGTCGGAAGTCATTTCCATGATTCGAGTGTAAGGCATTATCTCGAATGTTTTATTCCCTTTATGATGACCAAAGCTCACGGCATAGGAAAAAGTCTTTATGATTTGAGGTAGGTAGGGTATACCAATTATGTCCTATTCTGCTATGATGAGCAATAGCTTATTCTCGATGTGTTTAAAGTGAAATGGCTAAATCAACACAAGATATTGTTACGTAAATTGAATATAAGGCTTAGTTTTCTAATCTTATCCTCAAAGATAAACCGATGGATACGCTTGTAGGATTGTCCTCCAGTATTTTCTGTAAAGGCCCTGGATTCATTGATCATTCTTTCGATATGTCACGCTTGTAGGTGCATCTTACGAGTGTCATTTATTGCCAGTCTACTATGGAGTATTAGCTGGGCTTTTACTTCCAGTTCCTCAAGTTTGGATTTAGTGGAAGTTTTCTATGGCTATGACACACACGGTGGTGAACTTCTAATTTATTGACTATGTGGTATATTTGTTGAAGTGTCTATACTCTTCCAATCTTGTTTTGTTTTGCTCGACGAGCAAGGTTTATGCGTAGAGTTGTTAAGGAGTGATTTTGGTGCGGTTTTAACATTATATTTGATAATGCCATAATGGTCATGCTGGTGTTGCATAAACGAGTGTTTAAATGATTTATTGCTTAGTGAGTTTTTAATATAGTTTATTCCTTAAATGAGGTTGTGTATGTGTTTTAATTATGGTTTTACTTAGTATTTGGATTTGTATTACGTTTATGGTGTTTTTGATGTCATGTGTGTACATGTTGGAGGCTAAATTGATGATCAAATGTTGATATAATCCGAGCCAACTGAGATGTAGATGAGAAAAGAAAGGATAAAGATGGTAAGAAGGAGGAGATAAAGATCAAGAAATCGAAAGTCACATACGATCGCGTTCGTCCGGGCAGTGGGATCATTTGATAAAGCACGGGCGCCCAAGTGGAATTACAATCTGAGAGTTTGACGCTGATGAACGAACGTCTGGCACAAGTTCAAGGTCAAGGAACAAACGTCCGAGCATCTTGACGAGCGCCCAGTGAGGAAGAAAAATCAAGATTCGGTAGCGCTGAACTTCCAACGCAGTTCTTGATATGATAACAACCGATTTTGATTTGGACTCAAGAGAAGAGTTGTAGGGCTTTACAGGATTTTGAATCACTCCATTCCGACTTACGAGGCCCGAGATATGAGGCGTTACAAGTTTGGATGCTGTTGCTGAAAATAGCGGAAGCGTCCGGAATCTTCAAACGGGCGTCCGGAGTGCGGATTCTTGTAGCAGTAAAATTTATTGAAACTCTGAGATAAGCAGCGGAGTTTCTTTCACCCTAAACATACAATTCGATCCCTAAACTCCTAGGGAGCAGCTTGGCTGCGTTTTACTCTTTAAGTTTTTATGCAATAAAACAGTATTTATCGCTTTCAATCTTTCCTGGCATTGGATTAATCTCCTCCGTCTCTAGTAACTCTTTCCTCGCATATTTGTTTAGGTTAGATCCGTGACATAGTTAGTTTAAAACAAAAGCTAGGATTCACATTCGCCTAGTTCCCCAAGATCGACTCCGCATTAGCCTCCATACTACGATCCTTACTTCGATGTTAACCGGTTTATTACTTGTTGTTTTGTATTGATAAAATCCGGACAAAGACACAAGGCGATAAAGAGACCAACACTTACACATCATTACGGAAGTCAATGCTGGCAACAAATGATTGGACGCCTATACTCGATACTAATAGAGTTCCCAAAATTTAATCTTTATGATTGAGATGGTAATTCAACATAAACATTTAATATGCTAAGCATGCAAATAAAGTAAGTGTTGAAATTATAATGGTGATTCATGAATTTGTATGTTGATAAAGTTGATTGTGGAAAAAAAGTAGAAGAATATTATATGATCGAATAACAATTTTCCGATATTGATTATATATACAATTTAATGTTTTTTTTTTAAGAACAATTTAATGTTTGCTTTTGTGTTTGAAGAATATGTCTTTGGTTCGTTGCCAGTACGCCGAACGAAAGAAAAACCAACTTTTCAGAAAGGGTAAACCAGTAATTGGGCGTATCCACTACGACCTGATTATTATTTATCCTATTTATTTAATTAAAAGTGATTATTAAAGGGATTTAGTTATTTAATTAAGGAATTTAATTAAATGGCTATTTAAGGAAAATAATCCTCAATTTTCCCTCACAATTTGGCACGCATATATTTTTTTTTTTTTTTTTTTTTGAGAAAGACGGCTACTTTTATTATTAACTGAGTGGAATGTCCACACTCTGTACACCGGTTTGTAACATCCAAAAAGAAAACACTACTCAAACAAAAGCACTAATCTAAGGACCACGCTAGTCGCAAGTTTCTGGCCCTATCAAACGCATTAGCAACAAAGCTATAGGTTGGAGGCCTTTCTTCATCAGACTTATGTTTAACTCTATTGCGCCACATCCAAATGCCATAAATTAGTTCCTTCCACATATACTTCCACTTTTCACGGTCTCGTCTTGGTACTTTATTACTCTCCAAGTTGCAAAGAATCCAATCTTTAGTAGTCACAGCTCCAAAAAACTCGGTTCTTAGGTTATCGGGCACACATTCTAACCATATATCTTTTGCCCAAGGACAGTCCCTGATAGCATGCAAAATGGTCTCAACGGCCTCATCACAGAGAGTACACATAGAAGAATCAGCAATGTGTCTCTGATAAAGGAAGTCCGCCACTGGTATTGCGTTATGAGCGATACTCCATATAAGATAATTACCTCTAGTCGGCCCTTTCAGATCCCATATAGCCTTCCAAATGGGTTCCGGTGTAGATTGGTCAGAAGAAGATGTTAGAAGCCTGTAGCCTGAATTCACAGAATATTTTCCATTGGATTCCAGATTCCACTTTGCTGTATTTACCTCCAACTCCATACCTGTTCGTAATAGGCCGAATGCTTTGCAGATGCCCCTCCAAGTTGGTGAAGAACCTGTTTTTGCCTGCTCATTTAGACTTTTGTATTTCTGGGTAAGAACATTCACCCACAGGTCTTCTTTTTGATTAATCAGCTGCCACATTAACTTACCTAACATGGCTACATTCATCTGCCTGAGTTTCTTAAATCCCAATCCCCCTTCATCTCGAGGTTTGCAAAGAGTGTGCCATGCTATCGTATGCATTTTCCGTTCTTGGTCATTTTCCCCCCAAAAAAATCTTCTACAAATCTTTTCCATATTGTGCACGATTGTGATAGGTAATAAGACTGTTTGCATGGCATAATACGGTTGAGTAGCTAGGGAGGTTTGAATGAGAATTCTCTTATCTGCCCGTGTGAGAGTTTTGGCTTTCCAGGATGATAATTTGCTTTTCATCTTGTCTTCCAGAAATCTGAATTGGGAAATCCGTAGTCTTCCATGTAATAGAGGAACCCCAAGATACTTCCCCAGGTTGCCAGTATGAGTCATATGTAGAGTTGCCACCAAGTCACTGATTAAACTACTGCTTACATTTTTAGAAGTAAAGAACACTGATTTAGCAAAGACTTATTTTTGTCCAGAGCGATTGCGTAAATCTTATGTAATTTCTTCTATGATTTTTGCTTGCTTCACACTAGCTTCTCCAAAAAGTAACAGGTCATCAGCAAAGAAAACATGAGATATTGGTGGCCCATGCCTTGAGATCTTAACAGGTCTCCATTGGCCTGCATTAACAGCCTCACTGATCTTGTAAGATAGAATTTCCATACACAGCACGAATAGATAGGGGGCAATAGGATCCCCTTGTCTTATACCCCTACTCGGATGAAAGGAGTTGAGTTTATCTCCATTCCAGAGCACTGACAGTTTAGAGGAGGATATGTTATGCATGATGAGTTTTTTCAGATTATCAGTAAGTCCAATAGTGTTAAGGATATTAGAGAGGAAGTTCCAACTTACTCTATCGTATGCCTTTTCCAAATCCACTTTAATAGCCATAAAAACCTTTTTACCCTTCTTTTTTGCCTCCAGATAATGCACCACTTCTTGTGCCACTATAATATTTCCAAAGATCGCTTCTACCAGTGGATGAATGCACTTTGTGTAAGATCGATCGACTTACCAATCACACTCAAGTCTATTAGCCGTAACTTTAGTTATAACCTTTATAATCACATTAGCCAATGCAATTGGTCTAAAGCTGCTAGAGTTTCAGGATGATTGAGTTTAGGTATCAAGGTAATAAGGACCTCATTCATTTCAGGGGGGAACCATCCTTCCTCAAAAGCATTCAGCACAAACTTATTAACCGAGTTCCCAACTGTACCCCAGCATTTCTTGAAGAACAAGGGTGGAAGGCCATCTGGACCTGCTGCTTTAAATGTACCAAGGTCAAACACTGCATCTTCTACTTCCTTCTCTGTTAACTGCCTGTTAAGATATTGCAAATCTGATCCGGGTAGCTGAGGTAAATGGAGATTGCAACTGCAAGAGTGGTGTTCATCTTCTCTAGAGTATAAGCTAATGTAGAAGTTTCTCATCATACTTTGGATTTCCACCTGATTAGTACTCCAAGATCCATCTTCCCTCTTTAAACTGACAATCCTCTTCCTCTGTTTTCTTTGGAGGGTGGTGAGGTGGTAATAATGGGTATTTCTTTCTCCTTCAACTAACCACTGGAGATTGGATTTCTGGTGCCAGAACTTTTCTTCCTGATTGAGGATACCTTCATATTCCTGGAGGAGCTGTGATTCTAGATCATGAAGGGTGGTTGAGTAATGTTCTGACATGGCTTTCTGTAAGCCAGCTAATCTCTTCTGACATTGCTGCTTTTTATGAAAAATGTTACCAAACACCTTCTTGTTCCAGGTCATGGCTTGAGTCATAAACCTTTTTGCTGCTAGGTCAAATCTTAGAGTATCCCCTTCCCAGGTATTGTCTACAAAATCTGCAAACTCTGAATGTTCAAACCAGGCTGTGAGGAAGATCATAGGAGGTGGCCCATTGAACTTCTTTCCGTTCTTATTTAAATGTAGCAGAATAGGGCAATGATCAGATTGCACTCTAGTGAGATGAGTCAGACTTGCCTCTGGATATTGCTATTTGGCACGCATATTCTGAAAAAAGAAGAAGAAAGGAACGGCGCACACAGAGAGACAGACGCAGAAGAACAGAGCAAAAATGGAGAATGTAATCTTCAACCGTGTGGCCAATCCGTTCATCGTTTCAAGATGCCACAGTCGAGAAAAGTGATCACCGCGACGAGACGCATCTTTGGAAAAATAAAATATCCTTATTCCGTAAGTTTTCAGTTTAGCCCTAGTTTTTCGTAATCGTCGAGTTCGTTTCTTCAAAAATTCGTATCTTTTAATCCGTAGCTCTGTTTTTCAGCCATGAGTAGTCAAAACGATCGTCTTGGAGCGTAGATCATTCTAAAAATAGGTTCACGGCATTTAATTCAGGTAGTATTCAGTTTTAAACACTTTTTTGGTTTTTTTTGAAGGGAAATAGGATTTTAGGGTTTCTTGATGATCAAATAGGTTTTGGTGTTGAGGATCAACAGTTGCTGCGGTTGCTTGGCGTTTTGCTGGAAATTAAGGCAAGAGGCTCTTCCTAACGAATAATTATGGTGGTTTTACAATGTTTAGTTGAGTGTTAGTTGTAGGAAGGAATCATGTTTTATGTTGTAGTTAAAATGTTGGATGCTACGTGATGTTTAGTTATGTTTAAATCAGGTTTTTACTGCTGTTTCTTTGTGATAGTTGATGTTAAACATGTTTGATTTGGGTTAGAAATCGTTAAGTTGCAGAAAATCATGTTTAGGGCTTTTCAGGTGCAATGCGACGATTCAATTTGATTTTGGGTAAATGTTGTTTTAAGCTACGAGTCCAGTTTAAATGTTATTTCTTGATCTAATAATACTAAATGAAAATGAACAAGCCTCGATTGAGTTTCTGATGCGTTTGGTTCAGGCACCGGACATACTCTTAAAGGGAGTTGAAGTCCGGGACCGTCGGAAAGGCATGAAAGGGCTTGTGCTTTGGTGAAATAGTATTCATCAATGTCTGTGTAATTGCTAGGCCTTGTCCGTGTCTAGTGGTCAAGGAAAGAGAGTAGTGTATGTGATGGAGCTTACTTGAAAACACTTAGGTGGCTAGTTAATACACAATAATAATTACATAAGTATAGTAAAAGATAAAACGTCACCTATTCTCGGTTAGGCACTATTTCATATCGGCGACGTGATACGTTCATAAAAGGTGAACAACGCTACTGGCTCAAAAGGCTGAAGGGCAGTGGAGGAAATTCATCGAACGTATACACATACCGGGGAGACCCCGGAGCTAATCGGTGCTAATCACCGTTAGTTAGCAAGTATATCTTCAGGCTGATGAACGCCATGCGTAGTGTCCTTGAGTGATGACGTAACCAAGATAAGCTAAGCTAGAAACGTATAGTCATGACATGTTGATGGACATGGAGTGAACCCTAGATTGAGTCGATCTCTCATAAAGATAACATAATAATAATAATAAAAGGAACCTTTTGTTGTAGAACTTAGTTATTCGTTAGCTTCTCACTTTTACTAAGTACTTTGTACTTACCTCCTTTGCATTTTCTTTTGTATGCATTGTGGGGTGAGAAGACGAACAGGTTGACCAAGGGTAGTTGACGACTTTTGAAGACATTAAAGTCATGACGAAGCTTCTAGTTCCTTTTCTTTGTAAAGGTTGTACTAGTCTAGTTGTATTCTTTTTCTTAGACTTGTTGTACTTCTATTTCTAAGACCTTTGTAAGTTTGGTTTGTACTTTTAGGATCTCGTATTGTACAAGTCTTTGGGTTTTTCGTCGTCGTAATTTAACTATCCATCTTTAGTATGGTTACTTTCTATTTTAGTAGCATTTATGATTTTACCCGAGTCTTTTGGGCTTCCATTTGCTTTTATTTGATACGACGACGCAGATGCTTGCGTATATATTAGATTTATTTAATGCTATACACTCCGAACGTTTCTCTTCCGGATAAGGGCTCGGTATCTGGGGGCGGGGCGTTGCATGAGTGGTCTGAATAAACTCTCTCGCTGCACTGAGGGCCGAAGAGCACACACGATAAATATACACCGGCTGGCCATCGTAAAGTGCACTACACCGTGCCTTCCAAATATGCCATATCACCCAGGTAAACTCCGCCTTCTCCTCCCACGACAGCCGATCATGAAGCATCGCAAAAAAGCCCTTAAAGTCCGAAAATCTCCCGGTCACACCAGAGCCCCGAAAGATGTGCGCTCCCATACCCTAATCGCCATTTGACACTCAAAAAGTACATGCGCCATGGTCTCGTTTGCGGCCCACATGTAAGACACTTACCATCTCCCACGTTGCGTTTGGCCAAATTACACGCACTGGAAAGCAATCATGTAAACATCGCCACAAGAAATGGTGGATACATGGCTGGACTACAACCCCCAACATTGCTTCCACACTGTCCCGACCTTTCGATCCGGAAGTCGCTCCCCATCAACCCCTGGCTCAGTAAAGAGATAATGTCAGGAGATAGCCAGATTTAACTGTATAAATTCCTCAGCTCTCATAATGCCAGATACGTCTATCCAAATGATTGGCCTGTGTGATCGGGGTACGGAGAATAGCATCACTCTCCCAACCTCAGAATTGCGTGCGCACTAGTGGAGCATTCCATCATCGGGTACCAGGAATGAACAAATCCGCCACTTTACAATTTGTCGGGAGATCGTGCCATGCATGTGACACTCGGAATGAAGTAGAAAGGTCCACCCAGGCATCATGAAACACAAAAACATATGAGCCATCCCCAACCTGCCAGTGAAGTCCACTCATCAGTAAATCCCGCCCCTCAAGCAAACTCCGCCACATGAACGAGGGTCTCGACGTGCTGGTGGCCGCCAAGAATGAGCTATTACGAAAATACTTCGCCCAGAGCACTCGTCCCACTAATGACCCCGGATACAGAAGTAAACGCCAAGCTTGTTTCACTAAAAGTGCCAGATTAAAACATTCCAAATCACGAAACCCCAGACCCCCTAGATTCTTCGGCCCACCCTAGAACAATTTAATGTTTCAGGAAATTTAATTAATATATAGAAAAACTATAAAAGATGGTCATCTAATTCTTTAAGTCATGCCCAATATACGACTTAAAATTTATGAAGACAATTCAGATGTACTTAATAAATTATGTAAAAAACAAAAAAATAAAATAAATAAATTATGTATTTGTCTAAATCATATATCAAATACGTTAGAAGATAATGTTAGAAAGAGGTCATCGTCAGAAAATAACAAAGACAAGGAGTTGGTGACTCAAGATTGGAGGGGAAGCATCAAGAAATCTAGTCAAGCACCAAGAAGAATGAGGAAATCAAGCAAGAAGTATTCAAGTCTTCGTCAACCTTGGAAAATTCTCCATCAAATCCGGCGTTCTTCAATCCTCACTTGAAGATCAACACAAAAACATAGAAGACACCCATAGAAAACAGAAGAACATAAACAGGAGAAAAACATAGAGTGTCTTCAAGCCTCAAAGATCTCCCAAGAATTCCTCGAAGTTCTTCAAGAAAGCCAAGAAGAAAAGAAGACCTAAGAAGCCACAAGCCTTCAAAGGCGGCTTCAAAAGGCATCAAGATATAAAAGCCACAAGCCTTCAAAAGACATCAAGATCTAAAAGACACAAGCCTTCAAAGGCAGCTTCAAGATCTAAAATCCACGAGCCTTCAAAGGCGGCTTCAAAAGGCATCAAGCATCAAAAGCCAATACCTTCAAAGGCATCAAAAGCCAACGTCTTCAAAGGCATCAAGCATCGAAAGTCAAAGCTTTTAAAGGAATCAAAAGCCAATGCCTCCAAAGGCATCGAGCATCAAGAAACATTCGAAGATCTGTCAAGGAAAAATTGAAGTTCTTCAGGAAGATGAAGAAGATCAAAATCTTCAAAGCGCCAAGAAGGATCGCCTTCAACACTCGAAGATCATCGGAGAAAGTTGTCTTCAATACTCGAAGATCTTCCGGGAAAGTCCAAAGTTCTTCAAGAAGATGAAGAAGATCAAAAGCTTCAAAGCGCCGAGAAAGGTCATTTTCTACAATCAAAGATCTTCCGCAAAGTTGAAGTTCTTCAACCAAGAGATTGAAGGTAATACTAGGTATTCCTTCAATCCAAAGTCAAAGTTCTTCCGCCATATCTGGGAGTTCATCAACACAACAACAATTGGTGAAGAAGTTAGAGAGAAAGCATCAGGCCCTCTGCTCAAGCACCGTGGAAAAGATAGAAAGAATAACAAAGAAGCCTCCAAGTCATCTCCAACAACCGAAAATACGTTAGAAGATAACTATCACTTGATTTATTTATGTCAAATGATAAATGATGCAATTATTATTGTTATTATGGATCAAACATCCGTGATTTTATAAGTCAAATTGGCAATAATTATACAACCACCCCGAATCTTCGTGTAAAATATCTAGGGGTAAATTTGTCTTTTAAATAAATAGTTGTATATTCCTTTTTCTTAAATCTAACTTAATTAAAGTTAATAAAGTTTTTCTTTTGCTCCAAGTCAATTTAAACTCCTTAAAGTTGCTCAGAGCATTTAAAAAGGCCTCAAGCCATCACAAGGCATCAGTTTTCCATCACATATGTTAGAATATGGCTGAAACATGAACTTATGTGCTTTATGACGCTTATATGCTCCCCATATATTCTTGCTGAGTTGCAATTACTTATCCACGACGTATTACAAGAATATTGCGATCTAAGTATCGTATAGGATGTGTTAATAGTTGATTACCCCTATTGCAGCTCAAATTATTATAAAAATAGCGTGATCTTACATGTCACATGAGATCTTGACTCGTATTACCCAAGTTGCACAATGGCCTCCATGGTGATTTTTTTTTTGTTTGTGATCCATGGTGGGTTTTCATAATAGCTTTTTTTTTTTGGGTCTCACTGGGATTCGAAATTGAAAACTCCGGGTTAAGGGCCACAGTAATTACCACTGAACAAATTTCTTGTTGGCTTCATAATAGCTTTTTACCTCCGAATATCTGGTATTATGTGTTGAAACAAGAACATGACAATAAACACGAAAACAAGTGCATGCAAGATTAACTGAAGTAGTTAATAGGACATGTCTTCCATGCATTGTTCAATTTATGCCCATGTAGTTTTCTGTGTGCTTCAAGCGGGGCCGATCCTATAATTTTTGGGGCCTTCGGCGATTTTCTCGAAGGGGGTGTGTTTGAAGTTTTTTTTTTTTTTTTTTTTCAAAACATACTTACAAATTATTACGTCAACATTGTGCTTCTAATATCTGTACATATAAAATTCAAATTAATTGATAGCCACAAAACATACCTACAAATTAGTAACTCAACAAATGTTTTTTAGCATATTTATAAACAAAATCTAAATTCATACCTATACACATTATATTATAGCTGGACTGCTTGGGTTATTTTAGGTTTTTGGGCCATCGGACCTCTGCGTTTTTTTTTCAAATATCACCATCAAATTTCTTTTTTGATAAAAGAAAATTTGTAAATATATTACATTGGGCTGGATAACAAGGATTGGGCTACACGATTTTTTTAATTAAAACATGTCTTTGGAGGCCCGTCCTATTAGTGGGCATTTGACGGTTGTCTGGCCCTGGCTTTCAACTTGCTTTGTGAACTGGGTGAAGTAGATGTTAGGTGTAGTTTTCGAAAGACAATTTATTGTACTACCTCCGTCCCATAAAAAGTGTCAATTTTTTAAAATGAATTATCCCATAAAAAGTGTTCATTTAGAAAATTAATACATCATTTAATGCACTTTTTTCAAACATACCCTTATCATAACATTTGATGTTTATATATTCAATTCATATTCCAAAAGAGCATTTATTATGTGATAGAGACATATATGTCCATCACTACTTAAAATACAACACATTAATTGATTTCTTAATCTTTGTACACCACAAAAAGTGGACACTTTTTATGGGACGTAGGTAGTAATTGTTTTTGTTATCAATAAATGATAGATTTATTATCATCTGTTTGTTTGCTTTGTGCTATTAAGCAATACACTACTGAAAACTCTAAGTCGTCTAATATATAGCGATATAACTTAGTATCAGTCACACGTGATGATTAAATTTATGGTGATACACTTAAATTGTTAAGTTCGCGGTAAAATTAATCAAAGTATATGGTCGATTATTTAAACCACCATTATTGCGCCTGGAACACTTTATGGTGTGACTATTTTATCTGGAACGTCGATATTAGCTATCTAAGTAGGGCATTTATATATGATGGAATCATATATGACTAGGACTGATTTAATCTGCATTTATCATATAATCCCGTGATTGAAAATCTTATTAATTCCGTGCTTGCAGACTCCTGCTTCTTTCAAGATAGGTTTTAATGTTTTTGTTAAGTATTACTAAGTAGAGCGGTCCAAATTACTTTCACGTTGGCACTATTTCAGAATGTGTTTCACATATAACGAATTCATTCCTTACTGTGGAAAATGGAAAGACAATCCCTTATTTGTTAATCATAAAAACTGATCGATCCCAAGAGTTTATATCGGTTATAAACTAATTGACCACTAGCGAGTTAATGGTAAACAATGATGAGAGGTAATGGAGAAGGTTTACAGAAACTTTCCTACTTTAATAGGGATATATAGTCTATGGGGGGTTAGTCTTTATGAAATGATTATATCAATGTTCACTCAATAAAGTCAACAATATTGAGACTTAAAAATATCTATAATCGATAAGATTCAGTTTCAGATTTATGGTGGCTTGATTTCAGAATTAATAAGTTGAGTAAAAATATTTTGTTCGATAAATATTTTATTCAATTCATTCATTTCTTCGATTATTGATTATAGGTCAAAATAGTGGCCCTTGATCTCTTTTAGAGTTTGACTCTCATATGCAAGTGAATTCTCGTATTTCTCGATAATAAATTAAATAGTTGGTATATTTAATAAATATTCAAATTATTATTTATTTGTTAATAGTATGTAAAATAAAATAGAAAAACTTTTGTTATTACACATGGAAATAATTTCAATATGAAATACAAAATCATGCCGACAAATCAAAGGTATCCATTCATTCTTGTCCTTTTGAAACTCGACCGATTTAAAGCGAACTAAGCATTTCATTTCCTAATTATTTTTTTGCAATGTGAGTACCATATACTACACCGAGAGTCCATGCACAAAGGTGTGCATTCTCTTCCTTTTTTCTACCAATACTCAGGCATAATAAATAAATAAAAGGAATTCTCTTCAAAGTTTTCTTCTCAAATAGTAGTGTTCAAGTCAAGTAAATGCATATAACTCAATGAGAATAATATTGTAAGAAGAACACCTTTAGATATCCTAGAGTGATGAAACCAATTAACACATATATGCAACAAATTCATATAGCCAATGCATTGGGCAAAATCTATGTAATCGCACATTTCGAAGAAGCGTAGTAATAATATTCTCACACAGGGTCATATAACAAGGTTTCACTCATTGAAATTAGCAATAGTACTAATATAAAACCACAATGACAATTCCAATAATCTTAAAGGTATCTAATGTCCTTATAATTCAAATAATGCACAACAAATAGTAATTCCATGGAATATGCTAACATTTAGTTTGTGTCCAAGAGAAACGTTTATGTCTAAATGCAATAATCATTCTCATCACTTCTTTTCAAAGCGACCATCTATAACTAATTGTATTAATTAAACCAAAAACAAAAAAATGAAAGCCACATTTGTCGAATTGGAAAGTTAACCAATAGCACAAGAACATTTAGAAGCAAGAGTTTATTAGCATATATCAACAACCAATCACGATATTAATGGGAAGCATCATGTTGCAACATAATCACATGAAATTATTGAATTCAAGAAGGCTTATTAGATCAAATGGTTGAGCAATTTTAAATATATACATTCGCTTATTCTCAACAAGCATAGTAAACAATGGTAAACAAATAGTTGGCATCAAGTCATAATTCTAAATATGATAATATGAATTGCAAGTGGGGAAAAAAACTTACAACAAATTTTTGCTATGTAGTTGTATAGTCTCCTGGTCATCCAAAATTGTCAAAAATGAATGCCTTCACCTAATCAAGAAGAATTGCTACGTTGATGTTGTCACAATTTGGGAGGTAATGCTTCATATCAATTACGGAGAACCAATGAGCTAAAAAATGGTAGAGTCTCCGTCTTTGATAACGTGTTATAAAATAATAATAGAAAATAAACCAAAGATACAACAACAAAGATGTAGAAAAGGAAGAATGAACTTTCTTATTACTTCATCTCAACACTATACACACCATTCCAAAGATATGGATGAGGTATTTATACAACACCAAAGTAAAGGTAGATGAACCAACTACAAATGATACAATGAATGATAATAATTGACAAGAAAACTCTTGGAATTTGTAACTTAGGTTTACATGATGAATGGTAGTGAGTTAAGTAATTGAATAAAACCTCTTTGTATTTATGATGTAAGTTAATGGACATTCACATCAATTATTTCATAACAAAAGACTTTTTTACTCCCATGGAATTATTGGCGGTTCATGTGGAGTTTTTTTGTAAAAGAAATTTTTTTCTTAATTATGTCACATGTGTAAAATAATTATTATGTATAATAATTAATTTACTAGGAATTAATTTTCTTATTGGACAAAAGTTTTTTTTTTCTGCAAAGGAAAATATAACATGTGTGTAGGAAAAGTCACTTGTGTTCACACTGGTTATTGAATTGTGGCTCTTCAGAGAAAAGGAGATAAAACTAGGTTTTCTTGTGTTAGCCATCGGGAGGCGTATCTGGAAGGTTCGAATACAAGATCGATGTCCACCAGTCGCCGTTTAGAGATCTAATTGGAAAGATCAAAGCATCACGATTCGGTTGGGTAAAACATCTAACTTAATTACTATTTCAAGTTTTGTTTACATTTTTTGGTTTAATTAATCGTGTAGTAGTTAATTAATAATGAAATCCATCAAATGAAATGTAGAGATTCATTCTTTCACTGTTAATTTCGTTTAGATTGCGATTATGACTAATTTGTGAGGTTCGGACGCGAAAACGCGGATCGAGTGCATGTAAGATTCGACCTAAGTGCCAAGGGGCCACCCCTAATACCGAAGGTTCGGCCTCAGTTCCGAATCTACGGTTCTGATCATTACGGATCGCGATTTCGGGTCAGATATAGATTTCGATAACTTCAATAATAGATTCATGTCATGTCTTCCGACATTCGACAAACATAAATCTCTCGCTTTGATCTTCCACACATTACTAATCTTGTGCACGAGCTCACTCTTTTCTTTTTGAATAAGAAGACATGCAGGCACAAACTGAGTATGACGGAGAGCTTGATCAGGAGCAAGCTTAGAATGAAATTTAATTATGATTAACTTGTGGTTTTAGTTTGTTTACTTTGAACAAGACATGTATGTCAAGTTAGTTATAGTAATTTTATTTTTCAGTTATGTTGAATTGTATTGGATTAATAATGGTTTTAGTCCTTTAAGAATCTAGTTGTGGCAGCACTGATACTCTGAAGTGTTGTGTTTATGGAAGACCCTGAGGGTTTGTCCCTCGAGTCTCAACATGTTTATTTTCTTCTTTGATTACTTTGATATTACGTCAGACTTACGTGGGTTTTAGGGTTTTTTTTTTCTTCCAAAAATCATATACTGGACGTTTCATTTTCGGATAAGTACTGTATCCAGGAACGTGACATTACAATGAATCGCAGTCTCCTTAATGCTTTCACATTAATACTAGTTACTCCTTAATCATTGTCTCCCTAATGCTTCCACAATGACATCACCATTAGCAAAAACATAATTCAAGTTGCACATTGTCTATTCATCATTAGCTAGGCAATATACAAGATTGATGGAAAACAACATGAAAACAGATTGATGGATACATCTATCATTTGCAAGGGAATGATATGCATTTAGTTGATAATTATTATGCTTTGAATAAGGTGATGTCACCCTTTGATTTTTGTTGTATCTACGATAATGTATATGTATAACATCAAAACAGTCCGGCCATATAATATGTTATTTATTAAAAATACATGCCACTGAGAAGCAAAAGTTGACCAGAAAATTCCCATCTTTGACTGAATAGCAACAAAATTTGCTAACACTTTAATGAATTTTATATTCCATTCACATAAGTCTTTGTCAATACGCCTGCTTCGCCAGCAATATTCGATTATAACAAACTTTAATTTATAAGCCCTTAATGAAAATTATAGGTGTAATATAAAAGAGATTAGTTAACTGGGATTGCCGGAATAGTATTGCACATGTGGTTCTACATTTCCAAATGAAATGATTTTATAAATTAAAAAAGGCAAACTATCGCCGGAAACTACTGACATACTGCAAAATTGTAAAATTAATATATGTAATTTGGTCCAGTTAGCATTTTGGTCTTATTTAGACTATGGTTGTAATTTTAGTCATGTAACTTGATTTTTTTTGAGTCATCCGTCGCCAGAGGATGCCGACGTGACATGATTTTAGTTGAATTTTGCTGACGGGGCTTTGAAATCAGGGGAAAATTCGATTCTTGCATAAATATTGCAATATTCGTCATACAACTTTGGCCTATTTAACATATTTAGTAACAAATTTAGTCATTTTTAGTATTGAGAGTGAACTTTGACGAGACTAACAAATATTTGTTTCGTTTTCTTTCAATTATATTGGTTGCGTACACCAAGTAAGATTTAGTCCTGAACCATAGTAAAATTTGTGTTGAGATATAACTAAAAATCTAATACACTAACATAATTTAGTCTTAGTACTTTAGTTATATATGTATTTAGTTGAGACCCATATTACATAACATAATATCTAGTCTAGAATATGAAAGGTGCGACATTGAATCTCAGCCATACACCCAATACATCACATAATACTAATGAGTTACCTAACATGTCCCCTAAAACGAAATGTAAGCAGAAGCACAATGAGTTTGATCCATATTGACTGAAACTTTGAAGCAGATAGAAGCTTCGTAAGCCCATTAGCAAGCTGGTCACAAGATGCAACTGTTAGATGTAATATCGTCGGATCAATCAAAGATTAACCCGATTACGCAGCGGAATGCATCAGATCTAGATCTAAACGAAACAAAGAACATAAATTAAAGATCTAAACCTACAAGAGGGTTTAGGAGCCAACCTTTTTATGGTGCTTAACTCCAAGAACAAAAAGGCCTCCAAGAACACGTGATTGAGCAGCCACAGCCTTCCAACGTGTGTCTCCCAGCAACACCAGGTGGATGGTGTTTCCCGCCGCCGGACCTCCTTGATATGCTACCGGAATAATCCCGAAGATTATCCCAACTCGAAACCCGAAGCACTTGGTCGAAAATATCAACCCAAGTACTAGTCAATATGGCGTGTATTTTATATGTCAAAAGTTTGGTAGAAGCTCTCTTTATATGAGAAGAATCCTTGTCTCTCAATGATTTATTTAATTAATACAAAATCAATTATAATAATACTTTTCCAAATAAAATAATTATCCCAAACAAATTAGGATAAATCATATTATTATCTAATATTCCATGAATTATCAATTAACAAATAAAAGATAAATCACACATTAAATAATTATCCAAGAAAACTAATTCCTTGATGATTAAATAATACAATATGCGCCCCAACCTTAATTAAATAAGTTCCATGCGCATTTTTCTACACCTTGGGCCGAGTCCACGAAAAAATTTCCTTTTCATGCATTTAATTATCTAGTCAAACTAAACAATTAATCCACACATCAAATTAAATAGCCCAATCCACTATTTAATTATAATTGAGGTGAAGCGACGAGAAAACCTATATGCTATATTAGGAGCCACGTCGGGGGACCATGGACCCATATTCAAGAAATACAATAAATCGAATAAAAATTATTCATCGACGAGAATAATTATATCCAACCTATTAATTCCGGGATTACACCACCATAAACCCAAAATCGAACTCTATCGAATATAGATAACTTACACTCAATTTATGAGTCGAAAGCATCCACCGATATAATCATTACATACGGATAAATCCTCCATAGATCGTTCACTTGATTCGGGATATTCCATAAACCCTTCTCGAAACATATTATCCTTATTTACCATTAACCCCCTAGTGATCAATTAGTTCATAACCAATATGACATGAACTCGGCCGATCGATCGCTTTCAGTGGTTAACAAATAAAGGAATCTGTTCTGCCTCTACTTCCCCGAGGAAGGAATGTATTCCATATTCGTGATAGCACGCACTACTCACTCATCCCGTAATAGAGCCAACGAGAAGTGTTGGACCACATACTACGAAGTGATCCTTACTAACACATCAAACCCCTACCCTAGTCTAAGCGGTTGTCTGTGATCACCTCAGATTGAGATTAATTCATATATGATCATCTTGTGATTCGATGAGACTTCTCGATTACGGAATTATATCGAGAACTCAAATCAAATCGGTGCAAGCCCTATATGATTATCATCATATATAAATGCCCCATTAGGTACTCCTATTACCGCAAATCGGATAAGATCTGTCACACCTAAAGTGTTTCAGGCGCATTATTAGCAAATTAATCTTGAGACCGTGCATCAGATTAATAAACGCTACGGACTAAGTTAATTTTAAGTATATTTCACAAACTCAATCCTCGTGTGTATAGCCATACACTGAGTTATGTGATTACATAATCAATATACTAAGGGTTTTCTGTAGTGTATTAATATTGGCAATAAATGCGAATAAATAGGATGAAACAAATTTTGTCATTTATTTAAATAACACAATTACACATTGTCTTTCGGGCATAAAACCTAACAATCTCCCACTTGCACGAAAGGCAAGTGGATTAATTGTTTTAGAGCACACCCTATATCTATATTACAGCAAAACAACTCCCACTTGCTCTAAAGCAAATAAGTCATGTCCCTAATACCAATAGTCTCCAAGTGCCGGTTGAAGACTTCTAGCGGCAACGTCTTGGTGAAAGGATCAGCGGGGTTGTCAGCAGAGGGGATTTTCTTGACGGAAATGTCTCATCTTTGGACTATCTCTCTGATTAAATGGTACTTTCGCTCGATATGCTTTGACTTGCGGTGACTACGGGGTTCCTTCGAATTTGATACAGCCCCATTGTTGTCACAATAGAGAGTGATCGGATCGCTGTGATTTGGAAAGACCCCTAAACCACTCAGGAACTTTTTGAGCCAAAGCGCTTCCTTAGTCGCCGAGAGGCGCGCTATGTATTCAGCTTCCATAGTAAAATCAGCCATGCTGGATTGCTTGACGCTTCTCCAAATGACTGCACCACCACCAATGGTAAACACTGAGCCTGAGGTAGATTTGAAATCATCTATATCTGACTGGAAGTCAGAGTCAGTGTACCCATGTACATCCAGGTTTGCACCCGAATATACCAGCATATAATTCCTAGTCCTCTTTAAGTACTTTAAGAGGTTATTTACTGCAATCCAATGCTCATTGTCTGGATTCGATTGATAACGACTGACAAGTCCAATGCCATAACAGATGTCAGGTTTAGTGCACAGCATAGCGTACATTAGACTACCTATAGCCGAAGCATAAGGCACTCTTTGCATAGCCTCTATTTCCTCAGGAGTCTGAGGACTCTGAGTCTTAGAGAGATGGACGCCGTGACGAGTTGGTAGGTAACCCTTCTTTGCGTCTGTCATGCTATATCTAGCAATCACCTTATCAATGTAAGTGGCTTATGAAAGAGCTAACATCTTGTTCTTACGATCCCGTATTAATTGGATCCCGAGAACATAATTCGCCTCTCCCAAATCTTTCATTTGGAATTGGCTGGCCAACCAAATTTTAACGTCCGACAACATCCCCTTAACGTTTCCAATTAGGAGAATGTCATCTACGTACAACACTAGGAATGCAACCTTATCCTTAACGATTTTCTTGTATACACAAGGTTCATCAGGATTTTGTTCGAAATCATATGACTTTCTAGTGTCATCAAATCTATGATTCCAAGACCGAGATGTTTGTTTCAACCCATAAATGGATCTTAGAAACTTGCACACTTTGTGCTCTTGGCCTTCCTCGATGTATCCTTCTAGTTGCTGCATATAGATTTCCTCATCGAGAAAGCCGTAAAGGAACGCTGTCTTGACATCCATTTGCCAGATTTCATAATCTAGGCATGCAGCAATAGAAAAGAGGATCCGGATGGATTTAAGCATGGCCACAGAGGAGAAGGTCTCTTCGTAGTCTATACCCTCTCTCTGTGTGTAGCCCTTAGCTACAAGCCGTGCTTTAAAGGTTTGCACCTTACCATCAACTCTCGCTCCTCTTGTAGAGCCATTTGCTCCCTCTGGGTTTTACCCTTCCTTCGGGCAATTTACAAGTTTCGCATGAGTTAGAGTACATGGACTCTATCTCTTGATTCATCGCGTCAACCCATTGATCCTTGTCACGATCATCCATGGCCTTGCGAAAAGACACTGGATCATCTTCCACACCATCAGAGACGGCTACGTTTGCCTCTGATTGTCCATACCGATTTGGTGGCCGAACCACTCTCTCAGTACGTCTGGGTGGATTAGGATTAGGGGTGACTGTTGCATTCGTAGTGTTGTCTACAGTGACACTAGGTGGCACTTGTGGTTTGACCTCGTCAGAAAGTAACTCCTCAAGTACGACTTTACTTCGAGGCTTGAAGTCTGTCATATATTGATCCTCCAAAAACGTGGCGTTAGTTGAAACTATCACCTTGTTATCTTCCGGATCATAAAACATACCTCCACGTGTTCCGTTAGGGTAACCAACAAACAGACATACTTTCGTACGCTTTTATAGTTTCGTAGTCTTGTCAACTAGTATATGTGCAGGACAACCCCAAATTCGGAAGTGACGCATGCTTTCGCGACGTCCATTCCATAATTCCAAGGGTGTCTTATTGACAGACTTTGACGGTACTACATTAAGTATGTATACCGCTGCTTCTAAAGCATAACCCCAAAAGGATATCGGTAGCAAGGCGTAGCTCATCATTGATCTGACCATGTCAATCAATGTTCTATTTCTCCTTTCAGCAACTCCATTTTGCTGAGGTGTCCTAGGCGCAGAACGTTGGGAACAGATCCCATGTTCAAGTAGGTAGTCAGTGAACTCAGTATCTAAGTACTCTCCCCCGCAATCAGAGCGAAGGCATTTCAAGGACTTGCCTAACTGCCTTTCGGCTTCTGCTTGAAATTCCTTAAACTTGCCAAAAGTCTCAGATTTTCGATGCAGCAGATAAACATATCCGAACCTCGAGTAGTCATCGATGAAAGTAACAAAATACTCGAATCCGCCTCTAGCTTGCACATTCATCGGACCACAAAGGTCTGAATGTACTAACTCTAGAGGTTCTTTGGCTCTATTCCCTTTTGACGAGAAGGGATGCTTAGTCATTTTTCCTTCCAGGCAAGATTCACAGACGGGCAACGAGTCAATAGATAACTCTTTTAAGGTATCACCCTTAGCCAGTCGTTTGAGTTTTTCCAAGGAAATATGACCTAGCCTAAGGTGCCAAAGATATGTACTATCTTCTTTATGAGAAATTTTCTGCCTTTTAGCAGATTTTTGATGCGCTACTTTAAACATTTCAGTATTTAGCAGGGGAGCGTGCGTTGGTTTAAGGAAATATAATCCGTTTTCTAATACAGTAGTACACAAAGTAAAACCATTCTTTGAAATAGTAAACTCATCATTCATAAAAGAAATAGAGAATAACTGGTCTTTCAAAGCAGAATACGAAATTAAATTTCTTCTAAAATTCGGAATAAAATAAACATTGTCTAACTTCAAAGTTTTATTTCCAAAATGTAACTCAACAGCTCCCACTGCTTTTGCTGAAACTAACGCCCCGGTGACGACTCTCATAACTTGATCTCCTTCCTCTAGCTCCTCAAACGAACTAAGGATCTGTAAAGAAGAACATACATGGTTAGTAGCTCCAGTATCCAGTATCCAAATTGATACATCTTTAGATACATTGAAAGATTCCACGACAAGTAATTCAGGATTACCTTTCTTATCTTTCCCATTGCTAGCCTTAACCTTTCCATCCTTTACATCTTTGAGATATATGGGGCAGTGACGACGCCAGTGCCCTATCTCATTGCAGTAATGACACTTGCCCTTGGGCTTGGATGGTGTATTCGGCTTAGCCTTCTTCTTCATAGGTTTAGGCGCCGGCGCAGTTTGTTTCTTATTCTTTTGTTTACCCTGCCGGTTTGACTTAGACGCCTTGGCTATGACCATATTGGCCTCAGCCTTCTTTTCCTGCTCTTGGGATTTATCTTTCGTAGAAAGACCCTCGTAGACTTGAAGTTCGTTGATCAACTCCGTCATGGAAAGTTGAGCCTTAGACATGACATAGCTGGTCCTGAACGTCAGGAAATCAGATGTCAGAGATTCGAGAATCAATGACACTTGGGTAGCATCGTCTATAATCGTACCATAAGTTGCTGCATCAGTAAAGTAACTAATCATGTTCATCACATGACCAGTAACCGACTGACCCCGCCTCATCTTGGCATTGACAGCCTTCCTCACGGCCTCGTGTCTTGCTTGATTAGACGGTTTGCCAAACATGATGGTCAAATGCTGCATGATTTCTCGTGCAGTATTAAAACCCTCAATCTTGCTCCGAATGATATCCGACACTGAGGCTAAGAAGATGCCTCTTGCCTTATTATTCGCCTCTGTCCATTTTTTATGTTGATCGCTGATGACCAAAATAGTAACGACCAACCTTAACCGGCAGGGTACCGGGTCGGAAGTACTATAGTGGAGAGCAAGGTCGTATCCCACGAGGAATTTATCGAATACCAAAGTCGTTCTAGGATTTAGTTTCAGTCAATCACGATATTCCAAGTTCAATTATACTAAAACGTAATATAAACTAAAGATATTAAAGATAGAAAGATACATAGCCAAATCATGATCCAATTGACTACTTTTGCCCCTCTAATTGATTATTCGGAAATGGGATTAACCAACCTACCAACCTAACACTTATATTGATTCATTCATGGGTGCAAACTCCTAAGCTAGTGTAAGACGCCATTCAACAATCAAACACCCTTTGCCCGGTTCAACAGTTCGCCTTTAAGAATTTAATTGACCGGAACAAGATTAACGCGCTAGAGTTGCCCGATTTCACAACCGATTAAACCTCACTCCCTAGTCAATCTAAACAACTCAGTTGATTATAAGAAGTGATCTTAAAACCCCTTTTCCCACACCCCTTCGCAACATACATTTATAAAAGTGGTGTGTGTTTTCATGAACTAGGTGTACAGTCTAATTCAAGCATTGATAACAAGTTTTAAGACATGAATTCGTCAATATAACAACAATTAAGCACTACCCATTCCCAATTTCATCAATTAGAGAGCAATTTCATCAATCTTCACATGATTTGACTATGGGATATTTAGCTACTCATAATGAAATAAGAAACATCAACTAAAGATAAAATTAAAGCCATAAAAGAAGATAAAACTGAGATTGATTACCAAATTCGTAGAGAAATCTGAATTACATCAAGCTCCAACACCATCCAATGTCAATTGATGATGAAGAAGACCCACAAAAGATGAACTCCAAAAGTAGAGAAGAAACTAGAGCTAGATTGAGCTAATTCTATCTAATAATCAATGTAGAAGAGAATCTAAGAGTGAAAGAGTGAATTTCGATCTAGGGGAGAGAAGGATTTGGGACGAGAATTCTAGGTAAAAATTGAGTATCAAAAAGTATCAAGAAGTCTCCCAAAAATCTGTGCAATCCCTATTTATATGTGCCCAAAAATTGTACTTAAAGCTGTCCAATGCGTACACATTGCTGCCTGAATGCGCACGCATTGCTCTGTGGCTTCCAGGAAAAATCTGAATTTGCTGAGGTGGATGCATACGTATAGCTTGGAATGCGTACGCATTAAACGTTTTGCCCCATTTCTTTAGCTTGTTTTTCCGGAATGCGACGCATGTAACGTATCGCGACGATATCGCTGTTTCTCCCATCCTGAGCATCCTGTATCAAGGATGCGTACGCATAGCTTGGAATGCGTACGCATAGAGTGAGATTCTCCAAGCTTTGCATCCTGTACCATGGTTGTGTATGCATAGCCCATAATGCGTACGCATAGACTGAGATTCTTCATCTTTTCCACTTTTCTTCAACTTTCCTATCCCCGAACCTCGGTCTTGCCTTTATAAGCTCATTACCTCACTTTCCAGGCTCACGAGCACCTAAATCCTGTGTCATGACATCCAAGCATATACCGAGCATAATCTCACAAGATAAATAGGACTCGAAAGGACTAAAAACATCATCAAATAACAAGGTTTTCCATCTATATGATGGTTTACCTCAACGTGATTTCATTGTGTGTTTTCTCCCTTAACATGGCCTAAAATTGCCCGGAATGAACCAAAAGTGCCGTAAATGGGGGTTGAACTAAGCACCAGAGCAAAGTAAAGTTGACTCTCATCAACCGCAAATGCGTTTAGGCGGATTTTGAGGGGGAAGAACAGGGCACTCCTCATTCAAAACAAACTGCGCATTCTCAAATACGAGCACCACGTTTACGTTACTTTTCCACTTAGTAAAATTGTCGCCATTTAGCTTATCATTCAGTAAAGTTTGAATTTGCGAAGACATGTTGCTGTAAATAAAATGACAGAAACTTAATCAAATATACACTACTATAAATTTTGTTTTAGGAATAATAAACTATAAGAAGTCTATCCTACCATTCTAAGGATTTAACCTCGCACCTCAGTGCCGCCGTAGGGTAGGTCAAAGAGGTGATGGTTAAACTGAGACAATCTCTCTCAATGATTAATCTTTGAGAATCAAACATCTCACGGGAATCAGACATCCCGGACCTTAATCACTGATTACCTTCCTTTTCTAGCCTAGATATTTCAAAAATATCCAAAAAGAGTGTGACCTACTATATCAGAACTCAAAGTACGCCCCAAGTATGCCGCCGTAGGGTCGGTCAGTGACTCAACGAGTACCCAAAATCCTATCCTTTCGGAGACCAAGCCTTGAATGTTGATAGGGGTGAACACCATCCGTAGGGGGCCGAAATCAAAGCGGCCCGAGGCGTCACCCTTATCTCACGTGCTTGCATCTATAGTAGAGGCCGTGGGGTTGGCTGTCGCCTTCTCCCACTCAAATATTTGAAAAAGTGGTGGGTTTACTAATTACGGTTTTGGCCTTGACAATAAGAAACAATAAATCAAAGTACTCCGAATAGGGTCGGTTATGTAGGCAAGCCTACGCCGTCTTATTCGTTGGAACATATGTGACAATTCAGGCCAATCCGGTAAGAGAAGCCCCGTTTAGCCCGAAGGCTTATCGGCTATGCTAAGTCTTGTCGAATCTGGCCAGAACGTACATCACACGTGGAGGGAGTCGATTGAGCCAAGCTCGGTTGAACTCGCCAACCATGGTTAGACCATTTCGAACCCATGTACTAAGATTCTCCGATTTCTAAATTGTCCCCAAAGCGTAATCTCGCTTCGTTTAAGGTGGGTTCACTAAGAAGCCATCACCGAAAAACTCAACGATTTATCCAAGTGGGATTCACCGAGAATCCATCACTAAAATCATAACGATTGACAAAACCCGGGTCCTCGGTTTTTATAATTAGCTACTTATTATTTAATATGATTATAATATGATTATTTTATTTAATTTATTGTATCCATATATGATCATCTTGTGATTCGATGAGACTTTTCGATTACGGAATTATATCGAGAACTCAAATCAAATCGGTCCAGCCCTATATGATTATCATCATATATAAATGCCCCATTAGGTACCTTATTACCGGCTGTCCGGATAAGACTGTCACACCTAAAGTGTTCTGGGCGCATTATTAGCAAATTAATCTTGAGACCCGTACTCAGATTAATAAACGCTACGGACTAAGTTAATTTTAAGTATATTTCACAAACTCAATCCTCGTGTGTATAGCCATACACTGAGTTATGTGATTACATAATCAATATACTTAGGGTTTTCTGTAGTGTATTAATATTGGCAATAAATGTGAATAAATAAGATGAAACAAATTCTGTCATTTATTTAAATAAAACAATTACAAATTGTCTTTCGGGCATAAAACCTAACAGCAACATGATGAAAATTGATTTTGCGTTGCAAGACTGGATCTCGTACAAGGCAAAGGTATATATGCTTCGTTCTGGAATGGAAGACATGATTGTGAGTTTGAAAACTGACACTCATATTGTCACACCAAAGAACATGTAAACTTGATATTGGAAGTTGAAGCTCCTGGGAAGACTCAAGATTCATTGAATTTCGATAGTGGCTTTAATTAATGCCCGGTATCCAAAGTCCGTGTTGGAACGTGAGACAACCGACTATTTTTTCAGGACCAAGAGACCAAGAAACCCACCATAAAAATGCAATTAGGTGCTATAGACTTCCTGTTGACAATATCACTGCCCCAATCGGAAGCCCTGAAGGGAGAATGTTTGTTTAGGTCTAAACTCTAAAGTGCAGGCTATAGTGAGTTGTGCCTTTGACTCAATGAAGTAAACGAACTTTCCAATGGGCTTCAGTGAAAGAATGCATATGCTAACTAAGTGTTTTAACTGCAAACGCCAAGTCCGGACGTGAGAAAGTCGGGTACTGCAATGCTCCTATGGTGCTTAGATAAATATATAGTTGGATTAGTCATTGGACCAGAGGAAAAGGCACATAACCCACTGGAAGTTGCAGACATAGATGTCGGACAAGGCTTCATATTTTGGAACTGAATCATAAATGGTCCGGTCAACTGCTAGACCGCCGTCCTCGCTTGCTTTTAAAAAGGCTAACCCGAGTTGACAAGACCTTTAATGTCTCACACTTATATGGGGGTGAGCATTCACTTATTTTACCGACGTGGGCCTTTATATTCTCCCTCTTATATGGGACTGGCGTCCCCTCCAGGACGGCCATGACTGTTCCCGGATTCATCCCTACCAAAGGTAACTAGAGGACATCCTCACACCATTTTTCTATGGTGCAGCGCATAGTTCCGTCTGGTAGTCGGCCAGGTCTGGGGGCGTTACATGAGTCATAAATGGTCCGGTCAACTGTTAATTAAGACCGCCGTCCTCCCTTGGTCTAAAAGGGCTAACCGAGTTGACAAGACCTTTATGTCTCACACTTATATGGGTGGTGAGCATTCCCTTACTTTACCGATGATGGACTTTACATAGAGTAAAGTTACAAATGTACAAAGCATAGAGAGCAATCAATAGCGCCAAGTAACAACACCCCGGTGAACCAAGACTATAAACTAAATTGGACTAATACAAAAAGGGTGGCACTTCCAAGAATTCCAATCCGCGCTAGCTTTATTATTTCTATCATTTATTCAAGCATAACTACGAACTCTAATATCCTTAAATGTTTGGTCCCATGAAGCATTTTTAGAATTAAAGACAATCTTATTCCTCAAAGACTAAATAGACCTCATCACCACCTTCTTAATGACATCCCAAATCCTAAAACATCATTATGCTGCCCAACTATAGGAGAAAACGAAAAAAAAAAATCCTCCAATCTCCAGGGACCACGGCTGAAATTGAACACCGGTCAAAAAATTTGTGCCAAAGTGTTGTAGAAAACGAGCAACAAAAAAAGATGTGTAAGATTTCTTCATTACTCGATTTGCAAAAAGGCAAGAACATCATGATGAGGAACTCTATGCAGGAACTCTACGCTTGAACAAATTGGCTCTTGTCGTTAGTCTATCAAGGTAGGCTTTCCAACTGAAGATGTTAACTTTTGACGGCACATATGCATTCCATCGCCAAGTATGGAACACAACAAATGAAGATGTATCACCACCCGAGACTCGACGAATCAAATCATTGAGAACAACAACAGAGAAAACGCCATTTGAATTCAAGTTCCAAACATGGTAGTCAACTGTATCTGCAAAAAATTGAGTAGACGAAATAATAGAGATAAGATTAATAAATTCACCAAGCTCCATTCCTCTAAGCTCTCGTCTCCAGTCCCACTCTCAAACCCCCTCCACTAAAGATCCTATTTCACACATCAAACTATCTTTTCCTTCCGCAAACTAAAATAGCCAGGGGAAGCAAACAAAGAGAGCCCTTCCCTCTACCCACACATCCTTCCAAAATTTAATATATTACTAGAGATTGTAGAGCTACAGTCGGGCCTACTGGACTTCATGACTGATTGTGAAGTTGTTTCTTATTGTAAGGAAAAGTAGACTCATCAAAACTGACATCATTGGACACAAAGTCTCTAACAACATCTTCAAGACACATGTAACCCTTGTGTCTAGGACGACTAACACCTAGATATGTGCATCTTTGCGAATGAAATTGAAATTTATGTTTCTGATAAGGTCTGAGATTGGGGTACGTAACAAGTACATCCAAAATATTTCAACATGGAATAATCTCGATTACACTGAAATAACATTTCAAAGAATGTCATCGAAGAACATCTATGTTAATTAAATTACATAGTTATGCCATGTTGATAGGCATACTAATTATCTTTAAATTTCGGATACTTTACTATGCTACTAAGATTGTATTCATTTGACGATTCATGGGCGTACTTTAATCTTGTTTGGTGGATTCAGTCTAATTGTTTTTTATGTCGTTTTTTCTTTCGATTTTTAAATATTATTGTTACAACGAGTCACACATTAATTATAATTATAACAAATTTATAAACATTTTAACAAGCTAAGTAGGAAATTCTTAAACACAACCACCCATGTATTTTTACATGTATCTTAGTTGTATTAGTAACTTATATCAAATTCAAAATAAAGTATAGTGACACATCTCAATCAAACCCTGATATAGATCCCCTATAATATAATATTCTCCTAGCTGTTTCTATATTAAAGCCTAAAGAAACTTCATAATTAAAGCCATTGCTACCTAGCTAGCTGTACAATTCACATGAGAACTCAACTCCTTAAAAACCCCTTATGTTCATAAATGATCTCTTACACAAACAAGGCATGTACTGACATATACATACACATACCTGCATATACTTATACACACACCAAAATCTGCAAAACAGTCATATTCTGTGTATTTAAACACCCTGCTATTGCAACCCACAAATTCCCCAAGTACAACCACATGCTATGTACATTAATTAATAACCATTTGATAAAAGAATATAATACTTGTGAGCTAACATCAATTTTTGTTTATATATAGACATATCTCGATATCAATGAATGACACATTTAGTCATAAGTTATGATGTATCCATCGATCATATATACTCGGCTCATAAAGATTGTAAAGACATGTCCATCAAAATCGATTGTAAGAAAAAAGAAAAATGCAATTATTAATCTCTGTGAATCCTGCAAGAAACATTGGTATCAAATGTGGGTACGTTCATACTTGTACTTTATTGTGGGTATATATTACAGTAGTTTAGGAGGGTTTACACGGTAATTAGCTTGGTTGCACAGATACGGATAAACATGTACATATACGAGGATATATAAAGGATACATGGGTAAGAGATTTTAAAAAAAAATATAAGATACGGGTAAGGCGATATTTGTGTAAATAGAGAAAATATACGTAATATTTCCCTTCATTTTGGTAGTATTTCATCATTTTGGACAGCTTTTCTTTCGTTCTTTTAACGGTAGTTACCTTATTTTCAACATGGTTCTTCATTTTGCATATCTGAGTAATGAATATGCACATACGAATCCCATATCAAACTTTTGAGATTACGATTTTGCCTCTAGATATGTATCCTAAGTATCTTATGTGTATCGGTGTCAGATACGGTACGAGATACGTTAGCAGACAAAAGTATCTGTGTAGTTACTGTTAATCTCATAATCTCAGAACAAGTTTGTCATGACCATTTAGGAAGGGGCATTGCACCATAGTGATTCTATGGATGCACCATATATACTACTTGTCCACCCCGCGCAGTAGACTCGACCGTGTGAAACTCTGTTCTAGAACAAAAAAACCGACTTTTTGTAGGTTCTGGAGGCAAAAGTTGACATTGCCGATTTCGATTCACACAATGCATCTACGGATAGTCGAATTTTTTTACTGTAGAAAGTCGGTTCTATTACGGTGGAAAGGTAGCGTCTTAGTGATCCAAATAATAACCTTTTAAGAGAATTACTCTAATAAAATACTATACGAGGATATTTTATATGCTATTGCCATAGCAATTTTGCTCTCGTATTAAATTAACTGCTCTGGAAACGGCAATAATGTAAAAAAATGTAACAATATAAAGGAAAATTCAATAATTAGTACAGTTCTTACAACTAACAACTTGCATATTGTTTATCATGTTAAGAACCTATAAAACAATTGAAGTGCAAATGCTGCCAATTTTTCCATGTTTTATTACTATTATTAGAAACAATAAACTTATAATAACATAATGGATGGTGGTATAATACTTAATAATTATTTTGATTCTCTGCAAACATGGCAATGATGTTGGAAGTTAATTACAAGACACATAATAAGTTAAATACAACGTGCTTTGGAAAATTGATGTCATACACGTACGATTAATCAAGGGAATATAATTCAACATGCCCTTTGATAAAAATACTTGCATTATTAATACAACAAAGAGTCTGATTTGATCAGCATAAAACACAAAGACATGAAATATATATAGTAGTGCGATTTATACACTTTAACACATTCAACTAAGAGTCTTAAATATTATAAAAGACTTTTCTAATAATTTTAAACATATAAAAGTCACACCAAAGACAATAAAAATATCCAAAATTTGAATAATATAAATGAGAAGATAAGTTGACGAATAGGTTTAAATGCATTACCACTAAGTTTCATATCATACTGAATTACTATTTTTCTTAAAAGTTTAAATTAGTAAAAGGGAGGTGATTTATATATTTAAACACAACATGTTTTTGTCAATTAATCATGACTTTTTTTTTTTTGTAGTTGTTGTTGTGTGTGACTGAGAGAGTAACAATTGCATTAATTAATGTGAAACATTTCATCCGAAACAATTTCTTTTTTGTGGGTAAATACATGAAATTTTCAGATTACAAGAACTTCAACATGCAGTTGGCGAAATAAGAAAGATTTCAGTCGATTGTCTCTGCGAATAAATCTCTACTTTCTGACTTCAACATCATTTCTGAATCTCTACACATAGTCAATTGCACTGAATCTCTACCGCATCTTCTACAATAATAAAGAATCAGAAACCAAAATAATTATGACATATTTACAAAAACAAATACACATATAAATAATTTATTGTCTATTATTATAGTGATAAATATTACCTTGTATGGATATTCAAAATATGTATGTAAGATCTTATTAATGAAATATTTGTAGAAAGCATTTTTTGTGACTCGATATATATATATATATATATAATGTTAGAAATAATAAAAACTTGAATCTCAAAAAATTGAGATTACGGTAAATATAGAGTATGATGTCCAATTTTATCCAGAATCATTGAATAGAGATCATGTATACAGATTCTGATGCAGCACATTTTAGTTGGATCTGAAGCTGTATATACAGATTTACCATTTTTTTACAGATTCTAATGCAAGTGCTCTAAACGTACTCCAGACCTCAAAAAAAAAAAAAAAAAAAAAAAAAAAAAAACACCCTTCATGTAACAATTTTGAAATGTGAAATCACAAAGCCGTAACATAATCCCATAACATCAATTATTGATGCATTTCCTTTTTCTTCCGCATCAAAATAATCTTAAGTAACTCTCATAACAAAATAATCATCACCAACATAATACGACTAATTGTTATGAGTCTCACGATAATCACTTTTGTTGCATGTGCTCCGCGCTTAATTAATTACGTTTCTAATCTTCTATTTGATGCTCTTCAATTAATGCACTCTATAACTTGATTACTCTGTTGAATCAGCTAATTAAAGCCTCAGCTCAAGATCAATGTTGTCGCCTATAGAACTACTGGCCTTCTTCCTTCTTCTTACATCCTCAGTCGGAAAAACATACCTTTTACTTGCAAACTGCAATGAATTATTAATATCATTGCTTATCATCAAACGTTGTCTCTTTGAGCTAATATTATTATAGCTCTCTTCATTATGATCATATGATTCATATATCATATTTAACCCAATCGACAATCTCGTATCGACTATATCCTTGTTACTATCCCCACGTGTCGTATCTTGATTCGAGAGGCTAAGGAACTTGCCCGAAAGATCAGAAGTATCCGACAACCCGTGTGGCGAAATGGGATTTTGAAATGTTGGTAGGGTGGTCGTCATGGCCCCGGAGGCGGTGGAAAGAGAGCTGAAAGGGGATCCTGAGTCACCGGTTTCCGGTGAATTCGGTGGTGGAGGAGATTCGGTTTCGGTGTGGGCTTGAGATTGTTTAAGACGAGCTCTATCTCTTCTATGAACATTCATGTGACCACCTAGGGCTTGAGCAGATTTAAATTCTCTTCTACAAAAAGTACAAGAATAAGATCTTGGAGGCCATGTGAAACCTCCTAAAGGGCCAGCTGCATCCTTAGCAAATGCTTGTTCTTCCCATGATGAATACATAGATTGTTGAAAATGGGATTTGAAGATTTGTTTGCTTTTTAGCCACATCAAGTATTGCATTTGTTGCTCCATTTTTTTTTTTTTTTTTTTTTTTGGGTATAGAGATTGTGGGTGTAGGGAGTGAGAGAAGTATAGGAGTGAGTGATTAAATGAAGGAAGAAAATGGTGGTGATTATATAGATGGAAGTAAGAAAGAGAAATAATTAACATGGTCTCAAAGGGTTATAACGTACATGTATCATTATATATTTCTATATCAATGATTATAGTATAATCATTGATATAATATATTTTACATTTTTGATTATTATGTGAATCTATTGACAATAGATGATCCTGAAAAGTTATTCATGGGTCCAAAATTTTTTTAAAAGTATTTTGTTTAGAGGTCAATAATTTTTTTTCATACGTAAAACTTAATATTTTTTTTTGAGTAGGGTTCGTGCACCTCGTATGGATACACGTACCTCTAACCCGACCTATTAACTGAGATGAGGTATGTTGTAATCGATAATATAAAAATATGTTGTATGAATCGTTATGATACAACCTATCTATGGTAGTAGCATTACCCCTAGGTATTATATGGATACTTGTTGGATGATGATATATTTGAGTCCACTAATGATGTATGAGCAAATTTAACACCAACTTTACATTACATATATGTAATGATTCAAATAATATTGTAATTTCACCTTATGACTTGAACCATTGTTTTGGCATTTTGAATCGTTATATGTAAGATTATGTCATAGTTATATGCATGATTTTAATTAATAATGAAATTTCTAAAATAACCCTTGAATACAATTAATTAATGTTGTTTTATTTTGAACCCCTCATCAAGTAAAAAAAATGAGTAAAAGTAGAAAAATAAATAATCAATGTGACTTTGGAAGCGTTCTGAATCAATGAAATAGGAACAAATATTTTTTTCAAGTGCCTTAATAGAATTAAAATGGAGGAAGAAAATATTTGTAATTATTTTAGTTCAAATTGAATGCATGAAAGGGACTGGTTTAGTATATGTGAGAATTTAAAGGTTTGAGCTGAGATGTCGTTCTCAGTGGATTTGTAAGGTTGTCTGAGGTGGCTCTCTAACTTAATATTTGGATAATTGAGTGGGTTAACACTTTATTAATTTACTAAAGCATTTCTTTTTTCCATCTTTCCTCTTAGGAAGATTCCTAATTTGTCTGAATTCTCCACTTAACCATCTTTTGAGGCCATAAATTGGTCACTAATGTGCTTATATGGTACCTAAGGTTTGCAGAGTAAGCATAAAAGTGACGAGTCATTTAGATGGAATTTTGATATTGGTGTGCTTAGGCTTGGATTGTAAATGAGTGTGTTGAGAGACTGAGGTGAACGAACTTCTTATTGGGGGAGATTCCGAGAGAAAAATATTTTGGATCTCTTAGCAATTACGAACTCTCATTAATATGACATATATAATAGCATTACTTTACACTATAATAAAAGCCCAAAACCCATCTCCAGTGACAGTTATAACGAGTAATTAATTATTGTAATAGTGACTTAAAGTAGACAGCTGAGTGTGATATTCAGCTGAGTCTGTGTGAAAACTGTGGTTTGGTCAGCAGAGTGTGGAGTTACTGCTGAGTCCGGTGTTCAGCTGATGCAAGTCAGCAGAATTGATCAGTCATGTGAGTTTGGTTTGCTGAGTTGGTTCTCATCATTACTTAGGAACACGTTTGTATGGTTTTCCGATTTGGTGAAGGATACTTCTGGGGTATTTCAATCATTATTTGGGTTGACTGTTAAGGCGGTTAGGGTTGGGTTCCCAAGGCCTATAAATACCATCTGTAATGCATGTAAATTGTAACTTTTTCGTGATGATAAAATAATCCTTGTTTGTCCGTGGAGTAGTCGGCACATTGCCGAAACCACGTTAAAGATCGTGGGCTTCGTCCAGCCTGCCTTAGTGATGTCGGGGATCTGTCGAAAATATCTTTGAGCTTGTTTGCTTTCAAAAGACAAGTCAGGGACGGGGAGAGGGAGGCTCTCGAAACCAAACGAGACTAGAAAGAACGTGGGAATTAATACTTGTTAAGTTGTCTATTTGCTCTTTCTTGTTCTTTTTTGGTACCACAACGGACCTGTTAAGGTTAAAAGTCTTTTGACTTGTACCTATGTGTTCTTCTTGTTTCTGTATTATTTTTACTTGTTAATTGTATAGTATTTACTCACAATCACCATCACTTCTTGATCGATCCGTCATAACAAACTGGTATCAGGGCGTCCAGGTTATCAAGAAATTTGTTTATCTGTTTGAAGAAATGTTGATTGGCACCAAGGTCATAATTGACGTTAGGATTTGGGATCAACGTAAGCTTTTCTGGTGAGAAAGATGTTTGCTTTAAAAGTCAAAATTGACAAGTTTTTACGTGATCAAGATGCATGCTTTTTGAAATTACAAGGACTTTGGGGTCCATAGTCAAAATCAAGATGCATGCTTTGTTGAAATTACAAGGACTTTGGGGGTCCAAAGTCAAAATGAAAAACAAAAGGAGATGAGAGAGCTGATGGATTTAAGGAATATCGATGTGAAGATTGGAGATGAGGAGAAAGCACATTCAACAATTATGAGAACTTTTGTGCTTTGTCGGATGATATTATTGGAGGATGTGAGATCATCTCTATGCACAGAGGATTACGCATCCATCTGAAGAGGACGATTAACAATTCGAGAAGTTGTGGTCCAAGCGCAAGGAGAGACATTGATGGCCATTTGACAAAGTCTCTAACCAACAAGTTGTTGTTGAAACAACGTTATGTTCAATGCGGTATCATTTAAGGATGAAAATAGGTGATTTGTCATATCACCGGGTTTTACAAACTAAATACCGAGGATCATCTAAGATCAAACCCTCAAGAAGTTGATACAATCGTTTCGATGTCACTCGAAGGGTGTCCTCACACATAAAACCGAATCTAAACAACTCGACTCAAATTACCGACCGGATTTAATCGAACTAACAGGGTGATCCTAGAACCTCACACCCGGTTCAACATATCCTCTCTGGGGTGATCCTAAAATACATATATAAAGACGATACGTGTAATACGATTATCGAGTGATCAATTCAACACACATGATTAAGAATAAGTTCTAGAACTACGGTAACATCGAGAATCTCCGATCAAAAAATCAAGAACACCTCAATCAACAACCTTGGGTTCGATTTCGAAGATTATCGCATAAGTCGGCTATATAACGATTAGCTACTCATTCTAACAATCAAGAAATCAACAATAAAAGTAACATGCATCAAGATCTAATGCATGAAGAAATTGAAATTACTGAAATCGAGATGATGAACACCAAAAGTGAAAACGAAATCCAAATTGAAATTGCGATAGCCCAGCAACACGAGTCTTCAAATTACACAAAATAAGCTTAATTCATGCTAATATATTTACAAACATAAGTTAAACTAAGGAAGAAGATGAAAAAATGAAGAAGAGGGTCGAAGGAGATGCAGGGGACGATGACCTATGTTTTTTAGATCCAAAAATCTATTTATAGTATGTTGGGGAAAGTGCAAATTACACCATAGGCGACGCCTATGATTCTATAGGCCGCCACCTGCTGACACATATTCAGTAAATCAGCCATAACATTGTGTATAGACCTCAAAATCTAGTGATTCAAAATGAGTTGAAAAGCTAATGAAATTGTCTACAACTTTCATGAAGACTCCCAGCCCAGAAGATTCTTATAAAGTGGACCAAAATGCAGATTAAGTGAATCTAAGGTTGTACTACCAACGAGTATTGATCCGTTGGAACGTTTAAGCTTCGGTCACACGCTCCTACCCTCGTACCTCACCTTCCGGCCATCTCGAACACCTAATTCCTATAAATATTCACAACAAATACCACAAGTAATCCCTACAGGACACTAGGGTGACCGAGAATGCATCAAAAATACCTAAAACATCGAGATTTCGGGACATTACGCCCTAGGTCTCGTAAATACAAACCATGGTGTATAATGCATCCAAATACAACCAAATGTCTCCGAAACATATAAAACGAGGTATATACGAGGTATAATCACATAGTAAACGATAGCCAATTTGACTCTCATCAACTACCCCTACTTAGCGTTTGCTCGCCCTTAAGCAAAAATGAGCGCTTCAAAAATATAGATTGAGTCAACATTTCAATCATACATCTATTCTTTAAGCTTTGCAATGGTAAAACACAATTAATTGACACAAATGCATATGATTTAAGTTCTACCTTTATTGAAAAAAGAATGTGCGTGTGTGTATAACTTCTTCAACATCCGTCACCTACGACCGGTTTAGATTATAGACGTATAATGTACCGAGGTTACACCATAGGCTTATACTTCATAAACATCTCCACTAATCGAGGTCAATCAAAGTCTAGTAGGGTCGGGTAGGACTTGAAAGTTTTAACGTTAAGATAGGGTGGGGCTAACGAAAGGGATATTTACGATAAAATAGAAAGTAGAAAGTGCAAGTGAGCTTAATCGAGCCAGATATATAGAAACCGTAGCTCTTCCCTACGGAGCTCCGGAAGACTCAAATCCTTATAAGGATGCTCGTCCGAATAGTATGAACCATCAACCGAGCATCAACCTATAATTCATCCACCATTCCTCTTCTCCACATCATTCCACAAGTCAAAAACATAGGTCATATCCAGGTCTAGTTCATACCTAAGCTCGTCAACCAGGAACAAACCGCTACAGAACACAACAATATCTCAACTCCGTACTAGATTAGAAGAAGTTTCCATCACCAACATCACAATACCATAACAAAATGACATTTATGGCAATTTCTGAACTCATATATATATATATATATATATATATATATATATATATATATATATATAATCAATCTTTTTTTTTTCTTTTTTTCCTCTTCTTTTTTTTTTTTTTTTTCCAACAAAATGATCATGAGTCAAAGCCAAACAACACAATATTCCACCTCTCCTGGGATACACTCGAACTTAACAACACCACTCGGAAGATACGTCACTCCACCACCCCACACCATATCCAAAATGTGAAAACAATAAGCTCAATCTTGCAAGGTGATCAAATAAGCGTAGACCAAAATTAAGGCTAGGGTACCGGTAATTAGGAGCTAATCATCACGAACGGATAGTTCGGGTGGCGGTCTAACCATCCTCCAAAGGCTTAGAGGGGGGAAATAGGGATATATATACATAAGGGATGGAATTTGGCTTTGATCAGGTCAAAGATATGCCATAACCGTCATCCACTACTTAACATAGACCAACATTTCTATTTCACCTCGAAATTACTAATATAAGTTCTAGGTAACCGGGTCATTAAGAACTACCATAATCGTTCACTAGTCAAGGTGATTCATGAAGTTGAACCTAACCTGATAGATCTATTCCATTCCTCAATACAAGATCACAACACAAACCAAATGCATTTATACAATCACTCAATGTTTAATCAAAACAATACTGCAGGCTCAATGCATCACAAACAATGTCAAATCCATCAAAATTCTTGAAAACTGACTCATTTACATTAAAGGGATAACAATCGCTAAGTATAACTTGTTCGACATGAAAACGAAACATTGAAGCTAAACCAATCACCCCTTACTTTAAAACAAAACACGAATGATAAGGGTAGAATAGTTAGCTTACAACTGAAAAAAAGCGTGAGTATGATCATGTGGAATCCGTAAATGTCCTCCCATGGTACATGTGCTAATATAAAAAAGAAACGCAACTTATATATACAAGATACACAAGTATGAAGATATCGAAATGAAAATAGACGGATCACCACAACTCAACAAAACCAAAAACACTTCACTAGCCCCCACCCCCCCCCCCCCAAAACACACTTTTTTGGGTTATAAAACATCAAAATTTACCCGAAGTATCATAATACGCACTAAAGAAACACCGTGAAACACGAGGGGAAAGAAAAGCAATAAAAACACATTCTAAGTTTAGAGTCCTCGATCACTCGACTCTCTACCCCGAACTATACCAAGGATAGCTATACCAAAGGAGAGAAAACTGTTGCTTCTCCCTAACAAAATCATAGGAATTGAGCACTCCTTGAAAATGAAATACGAGAAACATGGGGCTCAATACCCACCACCAAGATTGGTTCGATGAATCCATTGCACAGAACAACGAATTCACTTTCCTCAACGAAAAAATACACCAATCAATAACGACTCTAACACCAAGTAATAATAAGTAGGCTCAACATCCACAACAAACTCAATAGGGTGCACCCCCGTAGGTATAACCTCTTCGTAGCATTCCTCGGGGGTGATTTCAATCGTACCTTTTTGTTCTCTCCTCTAAGCCTCGTCCCTCTCAAACAATTTCTCTACTTGATGCTCCAAGTTCCGTATCGCATCTTGCATCATAGTCATGCCATTTCGAAACTCTTTCATGTTATCTTGAACTACCTTACTTAACTGTTCAATGGTTTGTTCAAGTGTCATCCGTTGCTCGGCAAGGTCTCTAAATCCGGAGGTGGAGAAGTATCGAGTTGTTGATCAAAGTAACTTGGGGCATTCCCCTACTCGTTTCCATAGGATGCAGTGTATGGGTTGAACTGGTAATAAGTTTGTGTTCCGTAACCCATGGCACATTAGTTATAGCCTTCGAATGAGTACGTGAGGATATGAGACGTAATTTCTGATGGGAGTCAAATTGTAGTGTATTTATTATATGAGATTACCTCCTTTTATGAGTTATTAATGGTTATTTTGGGCTATTATGGGTAGGATATGAACGATATTCACTTATATGCATGTTTCGAGACTAAAGGCGTTTTCGTCCTAAAAACTCGTGTTTTATGTGGATTTAATTACGTTTCCGTCAATGTATATTATGCCTTGGTGTTCGTGTCTTTTTTTTCAGGCTTATATTGATGTATAAGGTCGATAATAAGGAAGAGAGTCTCGAGAAAGAACGAGATTTGGGGCCAAGGAGGAGAAAAGAGTGAAGAATCATTGATGAAATCTGAACCAGTCACTTCATGGGCATTTTTGTCACACTTGGAGACATTTTCAGGAAGAGTTGTCTTGATGAAAGTTGTAGAGCGTTGAATCAGCTTTCCAGTACATTTTGAATCATCTCATTTGGAGCCATAGAAGTGATGTTATGATGAAAATACTGAAGCCTACCCCAAACTAGCGTTTGGCCAGCTCAAACTGGCGTTCACATGATACTGAAAGTTGGGTTTTCAAGAAAACTAGCGTCCAAATAACCTCAAACGCACGTTTGGATGGGTTCGGCCCGACTCGTATAAGGCAAACTGGCGTTTGCAAGGATGCAAACTGGCGTTTGGCCCCGACAACATCATATTCGCCGTACCTGTCCATTAATCTTTATTTTGACCCATCTTGGAGGCATTTTCTGGCCAAGTCGTCTTCATGAAAGTTGTAGGAAATTGAACGAGCTTTCCAAAGCATCTTGAATAGTCCAAATCGGAGCTCTACAAAAAAAGTTATTGCTTGATTTACTGAAGACAGGAGACAAACTAGCGTTTGCCAAGGCACAAACGGGCGTTCAAGACCGACAGCATCAGATTTTTGACCTACACTATAAATACGCAGCTCATTCAACCCCTATTTCATCCTGGATGACTTTGGGCATCTTAGGGGCGATTTTAGGGCGGTTTTTGAGTAGTTTAAACACCCTTTGATCCTCATATTCCATTGATTAATTCCATTGATTCTACATACTTTTTATTAGATTAAATTTCTGTTTCAACACCAAAGATTCGACTTTTAGCACAGTACCTTTACTCAATAATCAAGGTTTGATTTTTATGATGATTATTCTTTCGTTTATTATTGTTCTTAGTATAATTTCCTTTAATTACTTCGTTGTTAGTATGATTATGAGTAGCTAAAGTAGTTGTATAGCCGAATTATGTGAAAACGGGTGAAAATCCCAAAGGGGGATGAGATGGGAGTTGTGTAGCACTTAATTAAACGTTTGTATGATGAATTCATGTTCTAAAACTTGTTTTGATTGTTTTAATAGATTTGAATGAGATTGACAACCTTGTTCACTGTTACACACACATCGAGCTTATATATGTATTTTACGGCGAGGTGTGGGATACGGGTAATAGAATCACTAGACATAGCCTTGATTGTTAGATTGACAACCTAGCTAGACATTAGGACTATGCCTATGTGAGGTTCTTATCAGGTTCCGGAGCGGCTCATTCTTACGGTCAACCATGTTAGGCGAGTTAGCTTTCTAAAGAGAGGGTTAATAAGCCTAGTATAGGGGTTAAGCGAGAGTTGTTCGAGACCATAATGCAAGAATAAGGAGTTGACACCCGTGGATGTCATATAAACTGAATTGGATAGGTAGGTCGGTTAAGACACACTCCTTGTCAAGTCTTTCCTGTGGGGTAAAAGTAACATGTTGGATCGTAGTTCGGCTATGCCTTTTAATCACCAAGATAAATCCGTTAGAATAATATTTAATTTTCTGCATTAGCTATAATACTTTTCACTTAATATTGACCTGAACCAAGTTTAGACGTCAACTTTGGTACTTCACAATTATTCCCTATGGATTCGACCTTGAAACCACTATACTACCGTTGACCCGATACTCTGTCGGATAAGGTTAAGCGGTTAAGTATTTTGCTATCAATTTCCGTATAGATTCATTATCAGCAAACCAGGGAAACAACAGGAACACAATCACTATCTTGTCACTACCACTACCGGAGTATCTGGTGTGATCACAACAGTAACAACAAATAAAACCAACTATACAAAGAAAACAAATAAGATAAACGACCTAAGATCTTAACTAACTCATAGATATCAACTGGATTCCCCGGCAATGGCGCCAGAAAACTTGATGGACCGTTTTACAACATAGCTAACTCTAACCGGCAGGGTACCAAGTCGGATGTACTATAAATGGCGAGCAAGATCGTATCCCACAGGGAATCTGGTCAAATATCAAAGCCGGTATCGTTCCTAATTTAGGTCAACACTGTTACGAGACATGGTGATTTGTCATATCACCGGTTTTACAAACTGAATATACACAAAATAAAGAGTTTAAACTATGAAAAATAAGATAGCCGAGCTATGATCCAATCTAATACTCACAAACCCTAGCTAAATCTGGAAGTGTTCTTGACTTACCTAAATGTTCTCGATGTCACTCGAAAGGTTTCATTTCCAAATTCCGAGAATATACATTATTTCAACAATCTACCTTTCTATGTCAGGTTCAACAGTCCACTGACCGGATTTAACAGACCTAATACCGTCTACGATCAATGAAACGCTCAACAAGTTGATACAAACCTCACACACGAAACCGAATCTAAACAACTCAGTCGGTTTTACAGGGTGATCCTAGAACCCCGGTTCCCGTATCCTCTCGCAAAATACATATATAAAGACGATACGTGTAATACGATTATCGAGTGATCAATTCAACAAATGTGATTAAGAATAAGTTCTAGAACTACGGTAACATCGAGAATCAACGATCAAAACATCAATAACACCTCAATCAACAAACTTGGGTTTGATTTCAAAGATTATCGCATAAGTCATGTATATAACGATTAGCTACTCATTCTAACAACAAAATACAAGAAATCAACAATAAAAGTAACAAACATCAAGATCTAAAGCAAGAAGAAATTGAAATTACCTAAATCAAGATGAAGAACACCAGAAGCGAAAACGAAATCCAAATTGAAATTGTGATAGCCCAGCAACATGAGTCTTCGAATTACACAAAATAAGCTTAATTTAAGCTAATATATTTACAAACCTAAGTTAAACTAAGGAAAAAGGTGAAAAAATGAAGAAGAGGGTTGAAGAAGATGCATGGGACGATGACCTATGTTTTTCAGATCCAGAAAATCTATTTATAGTATGTTGGGGAAAGTGAAAATTACACCGTAGGCGGCCGCCTATGATTCTCTAGGTTGCTGCCTGCTGACACATCTTTAGTAAATCGGCCATAACTTTGTGTGTAGACCTCAACATCCAGTGATTCAAAATGCGTTGAAAATATAATGAAATTGTTTACAACTTTCATGAAGACTCCCAGCCCAAATGACTCTGATAAGGTGGACCAAAATTCAGATTAAGTGAAGCTAGGGTTGTAATACCAACGAGTATTGATCCGTTGGAACATTTAAGTTTCGGCCACACGCTCCTACCCTCGTAACTCGCCTTCCGGCCATCTTGAACACCTAATTCCTATAAATAAGCACAAAAAATACCACACGTAATCCCTACTGGACACTAGGGTGATCGAGAATGCATCAAAAACACCTAGAACATCGAGATTTCCGGACATTACGCCCTAGGTCTCGTAAATACAAACCATGGTGTATAATGCATCAAAATACAACCAAATGTCTCCGGAAACATATAAACAAAGTACATACGGGGTATAATCACATAGTAAACGATAGCCAATTTGACTCTCATCGGACATTGGAAAAATGAATGTCCAAAAAGAAAGAAGCAGCAGGGCATTATTGTATTGGCAGAACAAGACAACAACTCTAAAGAAGATCTGGCACTAGCAGATTCAGATTCAGAAGGGAACTAGGGTGTGTGGATTCTGGACAATGGTACATCTTATCACGTGTCTCCAAATAAGGAGTAGTTTTCAACTTATGAGCAGGTGGATGGAGGCCATATTGCTATGGCTAACAACAAGGTATGCAAAATAGTTGGAATTGACTCAGTTCAGCTGAGGACACATGATGGTATGTTCTGCACACTAAAGAAGGTTAGGCATGTTCCACAGATGACCAAGAATTTGATATCACTTAGTCTTTTAGACATCAAAGGGTTTAAGTTCATGGGTGAAGGTGGAGTGGTGAATGCCTATAAGGATTCAGCTGTGATTCTGAAGGGTATCAAGCATGGGACATTGTACATATTACAAGGTTCTAGTGTATCAGGTTCTGCTGCTGTTGCATCATCAGAGGTTGACCAGTCACAGCTGACCAGGCTTTGGCATATGAGATTAGGGCATATGAGTGAAAGAGGGATGCAAATTCAGTCAAAGTCTGATGTACTTGTGGGACATAAGGTCAAGGAGCTGGAATTTTATGGGCACTGTGTATTTGGGAATCTACATAGGAGCAAGTTCCCAAAAGCAATTCACATCACAAAATGCACACTTGATTATGTTCATTCTGATTGTCGGGGACCCTCGAGGGTGGAGTCACTGGGTGGTCACAAGTACTTTGTGTCTTTTAAAGATGATTATTCAATGATGGTTTGGGTAGTTATGATGAAACACAAGAGTGATACATTCAAAAACTTCAAGCAGTGGAAGGAATTGGTTGAAAATCATACATGAAAGAAGATCAATAGACCTAGAACTGATAATGGGCTGAATTCTATTGGTCTGAGTTTGATGAATTCTACAAGAATGATGGCATTGTTAGACACCACACTGTCAGAAATACTCCACAATAGAATGGTGTGACGGAAAGGATGAATCAAACACTTCTGGAGAGGGCAATGTCACACTACGATCAAACTCAAAACACCACTTCAGGTTCGGTCAAGAAAGCCCAGGGCTAAAGGTTTTGGAAGCACATTCTACTATCATGTTAGTGAAGGTAAATGGAACCTAGGGCCAATAAGAGAGTGTTTTTAGGATTTGGAGATGGATTTAAGGGGTATAGAATCTGGCCATCAGTTGAAAATAGGTTATACTCAGCATGAGTGTAGTCTTTGATGAAAACTCTATGCTTAACTCATATGTGAAGGCCACATCAAAATCTGAAAATGGATCTGAAACTGAGAAGGTTGACAAACAAGTGGAGCTTCAAGTAGAATATGCTGAACTGAAACACTCAGCAGAGAACAGTCAGCACTCCGTAGATCCAAAACTGGATCCAAACTAGTCTGCTGAACAGGGCCAGCAGAGATTCAAACAACTGAAGTTGGTCAGCAGAGCTATAAGAACCAATATTAGAACCCCACAAGGTATGGGTTTGAGGATATGGTTTGATATGCACTACATGTAGCTGAAGAAGTGGAATGGTTTTGAACCAAACACTTACAGGGAAATTGTGACATGTTCTGAGGAATCTCAATGGCTTGCTTGCCATGGTAAAAGAAATTAAGTCACTTCAGAAGAATGAGACTTAGGATCTAGTAAAAGAACAACAAGATATAAGGGTGGTCAGTTGCAAATGGAACTTCAAGAAAAAGGAATGAATACCACATGCTGAGGGCATCAGATATAAGGCACGTTTGGTTGCAAGAGGGTTCAGTCAGAAGGAGGGGGTGGACTATGAAGAGATATTCTCACCAGTGGTCAGACACACTTCCATTAGGGTGTTACTAGCAGTAGTGGCACATCAGAATCTTGAACTTGAGCAATAAGATTAGAAGTCAACTTTTCTACACGGGATGTAGATAGGGAAATATATATGACTCATCCAAAGGGTTTTCAAGCTCCTGGCAAGAAGGGTTTGTTTGCAAGTTGAAGAACTCCTTGTATGGACTTAAGCAGGCCCCAAGACAGTGGTACAAGAAGTTTGACAGCTTGATAGCGTGCAAGGCACTTACTAGCAATAGGACTAGGTCTATCATAGTAGAGTACTGGAAAATCAAGGTCGATCCCACAGAGACTCGTAAGAACGTCTAATTATCAAGATTGAGCTTGTCACGATAATGGTCTATGACCAACTATAATATAGACAGTAGTAAATCTGGTAACAATCAACTAGCAAGATTATGCAAGTTCAACAAAGCAAACTAGAGTTTCTAATGTATTAGTTCAATTATGAGTAATTAGTTATTCCCCCCATGCATGCAACAATCCTCTTTATTGGTGAATTTATTCATTGTTCAGCTACGGATACAACTCCTAACCCTATCTACTCCGATAATGCTAGTAGACAATCAATACGCAAGCTACCCTCATTGGTCCTTAATAGCCCATACGCATAAGAACTAGAGCTGCCGATATTGAGCACTAACTCATACCGCAAACCCGACTAGACAGCTGTCGACATTGATCAGCACGTTTCTAGGGTCCATTCTAGATAATGTCCAAACATAGCACTTTACTATTCGAATTTCATGCTAGTTTACGATGAAATGCAAATAGTTGATCAGGCTAATAACATGTAAATTAAATCTACCGATCAACGTAGCTGGCGCCGATTATCATGAATTAGAAATTTACTAGGTATTCAGATCTAGCGATATAGACCATCGCAGATCTGAAGAATGCAACCACTATTCCATGATCTCTTCACCAACGAATCAGATATATAACACATGGGGTAAAATAAACTAACTACTACATAATTAAACTAAATAAGCAATTAAAACATACTAGTCGAATAGAACAACGATAGATCTACATCTTGGAAAAGACAGAAAATCATACCCTCGAAGACGAGCGTAGATCTCCCTCGGATCTCTCCCTAGGCGGCGACTACGTCGTCTCTCCGACCAGAACTCATAAAATAAATATAATAAAGAACAAAGAACTTTTATTGCATAATATTTGTCTTGAAAATTGTACACTTGTGTTCTGAGGCGAAGCCTCTTATTTATAGCTATCTAAACCGGCTTAGAATCATCTAGTTCTACCCCTCATCCAAGAAAACATGTTTTGGAAGGATCTGGACTCTCGGTAAGTCGGCACGCCTCCCGGGTTACCAGGGGTACTTTTGTCCTTTTACTTCAGCCGACTTAACTTGGAAGCTTCTGGAATACCTTAGGCCCATCCTTTTTGTTCAGTCCACTCCAGATTCGTCCATCATGCTCATCCCAGTATTTCGTATCCTGAAAATCATCAAATAATGCACGAAATAATATCGAAACAGGGAAAATAAACGCTAAGTGCAGATTTCTCGACTCACGAACCCGACATATGATATTCAACTCAAATGGTTCATATTTGTAGGTCGAAACAACTATTTTTAGCTCATAATGGATAGAACATTGATGCCGTAGGATAGACTATTTTAACCGTCATCAACTACCCCCCACTAGCCTTCTGCAGAGTATCAAGGCGGAATGTACCTCCAAGAACAATCCCCATCAACTACCACATATTCAATAAGATTTCCGGCAGAAGCATACATTAAGCCACAATCCATAAGCTCCCCATTAATCACTACTTACCATGCGCCAATGTGTCGTGTGATGAATCAGTCGTGATAGTGCGTTCGTGAAGAGAATCAAGTTGTATTAACCACACAATCTTAACTTACCTGCGCGTATACACTCGCTCATCTTGCTTTCAAACTTGGTTACACAACATGGTACCTTAATTGGGTCGGCCGGACTCGGGGACTGAGCATCGCTCTTAAGTCCTCGTTTGTTTCTTTTTACGCGAGGGTCGTGCCCTTTTTACACGAGTTCGCTTCTCTCACTGCCTTTATTGCATATAATTTCTTTTTTCTTCTTTTTTTCATTTTTTTTTCTGGCAGATTTCATCACTTTTTTCTCTTTCTCTCACAAGCCCATTTGTCCCAGTTACCTCTCGTCATCCAAGTTGCTTCCCTTGTCTTACAACAATTTGTTAAAGTATATAGACAGACAAATAATGATTTCCGGTTAAAACAATTTATCATCTAATCTTAAACACTTCTCACTCAAATTATGTGCTCGAATATTGATTGCAATGATAGAATAATAATTAATAAGTTACTACTTCACGCAATATAACATATGCTGATTCTTCCACATTAAATTGAATATGATATACCTCACTTCAAATTGAACTTGGGCTCCTTTATACCGATTCATTACTCGAAAGCGTGCAAATAGCAAGCTAAAAACAGTGTGAAAATTTCAAAATCATTCCTTTTTCTATTATCCAGTTAATACGCCTACCCCCCACTTATTATAGACATTTCCCCCAAATGGTGGCACTTGAAATTCGAAAATGGTGGCACTTGAAATTCGAAAAAACCATGTTGTCAAATGGATCTAGAACTAATGAATGCGAGAAGTGTGTCAACATTAAGACCGCACCAAAATATTACGTGTTTATATATTTATATGTGGATGACATGCTAATCATGGTTAATGATCATGATATTATCATGAACACTAAAATAATGTTGACAAAAAGCTTCGAGATGAAGGATATAGGAGTTGCAGATGTCATACTTGGGATTAAAATCTCTAAAGCATCTGAAAGACTTATATAGTCACAGCCTCACTATGTGGAGTCTGTTTTAAAAAGATTTGATGCTTTTGACAAAATACTTGTAAAGACTCTAATTGACTTATGAAAACACTTAGTTAAAATATAGGTGGACCAATACAACAATTGGCATACTCACATGTGATAGGATGTCGGATGTATATGACTAGTTGTATAAGACCGGACTTGGCTTGTGCAGTAAATAAATTAAGTAGGTTCACAAGTGATCCGAGTCAGGATCATTTGATAGCTCTTGATAGTCTGTTGAGATATTTAAAGTATACAACGAATCTTAGATTACGTTATACAAGATATCCAACAGTACTGAAGGTCACCTATATCTTACACGAATACATTTTAAAGGCACTACTTTTATACTTTTAAGGATCCTATAAGTTTAAGGGAATACAATGTCTATTGTTTCTTTAATACCCCAAATTTATAATTAAGGGATTTTCAGCCATTTTGGTTTTTTTTAGCAAAAAAAGAAAAATTACAGGCCGCAGCTGGCCCAACCTAGGATGCGGCCTGGCCCTCGGAATTTGCACCGACTCAACACACGATTTTCTTAGGTTGGCTGGGTTTGTAGGATGATTAAGTTGGCTAACACATTAAAAAGGGGCTGAATTTCACAACTATAAAAGGCCCCCTCATTACACATTTGATATCATATTACATACTTTCCAAAACCCCAGAGGTATAGAGGCATATTGGTGATCTTTCACCTCTCAAATATTCGTCTTTCATGATTTAATCGTTTCGACTTTGTAGTTGATCAACCATACGCGAATCAAGGAATTAAGAAGCAATAATTGTTGTGTCATCTACGTATCTTGGTGATCCTTCTTTCGTGCCTTTCCTTAACCTGAGTTGTTTCGCAGTTGGAATCCGTTAGAGGTATGGATTATATAATTGAAGGGCTAGGTTAAATTTATGAATTTTAATGATTAAATTTGTAATCAAATTCATGTAATTAGTTAACTTTACGCACGAACTTCGAGTTGTTACTTTGTTGGGAAAAGTAGATCGATCGTGGACCAGAACGGGAATCGATGCCCAAGGCACATCCAAAGTCTCGACTTCCGATTATGCTCCAACAAATTGTCTGTTTATTAAACAGTATATGGTACACGTTCATATAGGGTCCAGTCAACATTTATTTTTACAGTATATTATTATTATTATTATTATTATTATTATTATTATTATTATTATTATTATTATTATTATTATTATTATTATTATTTATTTATTTATTTATGGCATGTAGTAATCTTAGATGTATGTTAGGATCATATGCATTACAAATGTCAGACTAGTCTTGGTTAGGTATTGGCATATCTTTATTTTTATATGAGTTCTCCAGAATCCTCAACATCATATGGCGCACCACGCTTGGTGGTCAATTTACTTCAGGCGGATGTTGGCCAGCATTAGGTGCCCACCTGGCCTACGGGTCGAAATGAATACCACGCCGGTTAGATTTCCATTTATTATAATTTATTATATGGGTAATTCCAAACATGACAAACTCTTCCCATGTAGGCATGACAAGGAACATTAAGCTCTTCACTTTGGGCATGGCAAGGCACATTACGCTCTTCCCTTGTGGGCAAGACAAAGCACGTTAAGCCCTCCCTTTGTGGGCATGACAAAGGTGTAATACCTTAGAATCATCTGGTCACTTGTCACATGTATGACATTATTCATAATTGTAATTTTTAATTGATACACTTAATGAGAGTTAATGTTACTATTGAAACAAAAGTGGTTCCTCAATTATTGATTCATTAATTATTGAAAACAGAAGTGGTTTCCCCATTTATGCACGTTATTTTAATGACACATTAATTATTAATGGAAGATATGCGAAATAAGATAATTTACAATTAGACATTAGTATTGTTACATGCGTTGAGTTATACCATATTCAATTCCATATTACCATTATTTATAAGTATGATAATTATTAACAATCACTTTGAAAGTAAATTGGAATTAATCGAGACCTATGGGGGTATTTCCCATATACTACCCTTTTTAATTATATATTTTTTATTGGACTGTCATGCTCACGGCTCACCCCTTAGTATTTTAATATGAGGATTATGTGGAATCCGATGAGACACGAGAAGAACTGTTGCAAGAGAATGATTACTAGGCTTCTTAGTCATCATGTTCTAAGAGTTCATTTACTTTTCAGCTTAATACATTATTCCTTTATTTACTTTATTTCTTGGGTTGCGCAACCGCAGTACGGTCGACATTATTTTTTTCATTTTCTTTCCCTTGAACAATAGATAGATATTTCGTTGTATTTCCTTTAGTCAGTGGAATTGAAGTATAGAATTATTTTTGGGATATATTATGGAAACGTTTGGAGTATTCTTTCGTTATTTTGGAGTAGTATGTGTATATGTAACATGATACAGAATTCAAGATTTGGCCCTACTGGCAGTGCGACTTGGCCACCGTTCCGGCGATAGTGTTGGGTTTCGGATTCTTGACATTGTTCCATCTATTCAGTTTTGAGTTTGATCAGCTCTACATTAAATGCTTAATTCGATTTTCTGTGCATTTTGATATATTTAGTTCTTTTATGTTCCGCTTTTAGTATGATACAACTATTTCGTAAGATTTACGTGTGTATTTGAGTCGAAAATAGACACGTACCGAATAGCCTATTTCCATTTTAGTCTTACCTATGATTTGGGCCGTTACGGTTTTACAAACCCAAAAACAAAATAGAGAGTATTATTCCCTTGTATATATATATTATAATCAGTGCCAATCAGATGATATTAGAAACTCGAGTAAAATTACAAGAAGGAAAAAACAAAAAGAAAGTATGGTGCTTGTGCAGTCCATGACTCCCATCATTATCTAAATAGTTGTGGGGTTTCACTTCACTTCAATCACCCTACCACTTGTGATTCTCTTTGATGAAAGCAAGAAAGCCAAGATGCAACTTTTAATCCATCTTCTTTTTAATATTAATATTTAGTGAAAGTGACATGTAGCTCCCTCATTGACTGAATGTTTGACTCCAATGTGTGTGTGTGGGGTGGGGTGGGGTGGGAGGGGATGTTTCTATTTGTGACAATCATTTAAAACCGTCCATCGTCCATTGATTGAGCAATGATTTTAGATTAACGAAGTGTATATATCTTTTTTCAGAAGAATGAAGTATATTTAGGATGCGTGCATAAAATGCACGTATGACTCTTGCTACCCTAATGGGTTGAAAACTATAATACATTTCAACATGAATACATACATAGCCATTTTTATTTCGCCACTAAAATTGATTAAAATGTTTTGATTATATCAGATTTCGTATCGAATAAAGTTTATGTTGTGTATTGTTGAATTATCATCTCCTTCAAAAACTTAAGCTAATGAGGAGATAAATAATTAACATTACATCTTGTTATTACGGATCGATCAAGAAGTGATGGTTATTGTGAGTAAAGATAAAAGAATAACAAGTAAACAAACACAAAAACAAGAAGAACACGGATTTAACGTGGTTTCCGTGAATGTCCGACTACTTTCATGACAAACGAATATATTTTATTATCACGAGAAAGTTACAATAAATACAGACGGTATTTATAGCTTAGAATCCAACCCTAACCGACTAAACAGCCAACCCAATAAATGACAAAAAATACCCTAGAAGTAACTTGGATAAAACCCGAATAAACATGCAACAGACGTGTTCCCCAAGTCTGCTGAGGCTCAGCAAACTTGTCTTCAGTAGACTTGCCATCAACAGGCTGATCGATCAACCCTGTTGAACCCCCCAGCTGAACACCAGGATTCAGCAGATGCTTTATACATTGCTGACCAAAACATGTTTCCAAAACAGACTCAGTAGCATAGTTTAAGTCACCATTACACATCTCAATACGTTTCTTCAAGTGTGGGGCTATAAGCTAATTGGAAAATATATAATTAATATTATATTTAATACGCCCCCTCAAGCGTGAACTTATAAGAGGGAAGAGAAATTCGTATGAGTCTATAAGAAAGGAGAGAGAGACCCGTGTGAACCTATAAAAAATAAGATAAACTAACACTTGTAAATATAGTTTTTTGGGAAATTATGCTTGGAGCGGGGTTTGAAACCAGCACCTTTCGCTTTGATACCATGTAAGTATAGTATGGACAACTATTTCTATCTTTCACGTTTCAAATATGGTATCATAGCCATAATACTCATCTATCCGGTTTTTCTCCCCTCCCTTCCTCTTCTCTCTCGTTCCCCCCAATTCCCCCTCCCCCCCACCCCCCAACAAAAAAAAAATGCAGCAGCTTCTTTCAAAAAAAAAAAACAAGAAAATTCAGCAGACCGACCTGCTTCTCTACCTGCGTCCCTTTTCTCTTCAATTCAATCCAACAACATATTATGTTGAACTACCATCTCTCTTAAAAACTTAAGTTGGTGGGGAGGTAGATATATCTTAATGCGCCCCATGAAGTGTGGGCCTATAAGAGGGAAGAGAGGCAGGCCCGTGTGAGGCTATAAGAAGGGAGAGAGTCCCGTGTGGATCTATAAGAAGGGAGATAGACCCAACACTTGTAAGTATAGTTGTTGTTTTTTTTTTGGGGGGAAATTATGCTTGGAGCGTGTTTAAACTCAGGACCTCCTGCTGTGATACCACGATGAACTACCATCTCTCCTAAAAGCTTAAGCTGATGGGGAGGTAGATAATTAATTAACATTATATCTCAATATATTAATCAAACACTAGTTCGTACAAAAAAAAAAAACCTAGTTCTTTTAATCGGCATCCATGGGTTCCGGATGGTGACACGTCTCCGACGTCTTATGCAGTATCCGCCCCCTCCTAGCTCCTCCTCTTTTCCAAAATTTCCTACCTTCACCATCTCATCTACGATACACAACCAAACTCTCTTGGCTATGTTGACGGCACCATCATTGCTCCACCCCGACAGATTGTCGAAGAAGGTATTACAAAACCTAACCCTGCGTACGATCACTGGGTCAAATAAGATAGTCTAATTCTCAGTACCATCACGTCCTCTCTTACGGATGATGTTTTATCTCAAGTATACAACACTTCTACCGCTGTCATGTTGAATTATCATCTTTCCCAAAAACTTAAGGTAATAGGGAGGTGGTAATTAACATTACATCTCAATATGGATAATAGGAAGAAAAAATTAGGAAAATGTTATTTATTTAATAAATACACAAATTTTACTATGGTCCTGAACCAAATCCTACTTGGTGGTCCAAGCCAATAGAATTTAAGGGATTTTTGGTGGTCCCCTATGTTTAAAAATCAACCAACAATGATGTATTCTCAAATTGATGACATGGTGGTCCAATTACTTGGTCCAGGACCACCATAAAACCACTGTAATAAATAAAGTTGTTTTAATTATATTTTATTAGCTAATAAGGGAGTTAGGTGTCTAAGAACACACTCAGTATTTAATTATCAAGAAATCTATAAAACAATTGAAAGGAAAAAGAAAAAAAAAAAAAATTTGAAGTGCAAATGCTGCCAATCTTCCCATGTTTTACAACTATTATTAGAAACGATAAATTAATAACGGCGTTGATTTATTTCTTTATGAGACATGGTTATACGATCTTCTACGCGTTACTGAGTACTTTCGTACTTACCCCGTTACGTTGTGTTTGTCTTCCCCTTTCCCCAAAGAAGATGAACAGGTTGCTACGGCTGACGAGTTCTTTGATGATGAAGTTTGAGATGAAGCTTTTGAAGACTTAGTTCTTTTAGTTGTTTCTTTCTTAAAACAGTTGTTTTACGTTTGAGCAATGTTGTCCTTCTTTTGGTTTAGCTTCTTTTGAGACCTTTTGGGATTTGGGTGTTGGATGATTAGTTCTCTTTATTGGATTTAGTTTTTCACAGCATTGATTACCGTGTGTTCGATCTTTTGGTTTCCCCGAGTTGTTGAGTTGTTTTATCTTCCGCGTCGTTTTAGTTCTGATGTATGACGTAAGGCTTACATATATTATTGAATTTATTTGATAATATATGTGCCGAGCGCTCTTTCCGGATAAGGACTCGGTATCCGGGAATGGGGCGTTACAAATAGGGAGGTGGTAATTAACATTACATCTCAATATGGATAATAGGAAAAAAAATTAGGAAAATGTTATTTATTTAATAAATAAAGTTGTTTTAATTATATTTTATTAGCTAATAAGGGAGTTAGGTGTCTAAGAACACACTCAGTATTTAATTATCAAGAAATCTATAAAACAATTGAAAGGAAAAAAAATAAAAATAAAAATTTGAAGTGCAAATGCTGCCAATCTATCTATATATATGTTTTAGAAGGTGTATAAAATTAATTACCCGACGACCCGCACCAAACCCGCTAATTACCCGACCCAACCCCATACCATGTATTAATTAATGCATGGATTTTTTCCTTAAATATTAATGCACCTTCACCTTTAAAAAAAAAAAAATTTAATGCACGGTATTTAATGCGTGATTCAGACAAATCATTTCTCTAAAATGTAAAATATGGACTTCCAAAAAATTACCACTCACAAAAAAAAATTAATGCACGGTATTTAATGATACGAGCACAACGGCGATCTGCCCGTTGATTATGTTAGATTCACATTTGATCAATTTAAACACATTATTATCGATAGTACGATCATCGTTGTGGCATGCCCAGTTGTGCATGTATCATTATTCAATAAACAAATCACCAAAAATATTAAAATAAATGCATCCATGAGGTTTTTTTTTTTAATGAGTTATTCTTAGACTAATCTATCTATCTATTATAGAATTCGGCTTTAAAAAATATATAAGAAAAACTGCTCTATTTTTTATTTTATTTTTTGAAAAGAGATTCGGTCGGTTGAAAAACTTAAAGGAGCAACATTCCTAAATTTACGCTCATTCGGTATTATTACGGGCTCCTAAATTTATGTCATTCAAATTTTCATTACACAAAACGCATGCAATCACAATATATCCTCAAAATTTAAAACCCTCAAAGTTGTGCATCTTTAAACCTAAAAATAGCCATATTCATTTGCCAATAAAAAATAACAAAAAAACCGAAAACATTTATCACAATTTTGTACGTGAATCAAGGCACCGCTCGAAACCCAAAAGAAAACACAATATAAATCAATTCCGATCACTTTTTGTTCTTTGTATTCTTAGATTGAATAAGTATGATCGATCCCTAGATTTGCAGGGAGATGTTTTGAGTTTATTATGGTGTGTTTGGTCAACAAGATTATGGAGTTGTATCTTCGGACAAATCGAACAATTCACTATATGTTTTTTGTGGCGCTTTTTAATTGTGATTACTGCGTAAGTAGCAGCCAATAATACTAGCCAAATGTTAATGTCCCTGATATTTTTGTTGGTTGTATGGTTCTAATTGAATTGCTTCAACAGTTTCTTGATGAGTTATTATGAAATTACAGGTGCATAGAGCTTCTATGATGATTAGATAAAACGAGAATGCAGGCAGCTTGATTTGAAGTATTTATATTATGAAAGTAATGATGGGGCTTCAACAACGGTGGGTTCATAGACGTCCAATACATTTTTTAGATAATATTTCTCGATTCCTTTTCTAAATTGGTTTTACCTCTCTTGATCCCGGCTTATAGAATGCTATTTGGCGATAAAAGAAGATCATGTATCATAGGCATAAGGACTTATCAGGGAGCTTTGTCAATATACCATTATTGACAAGTCCAATTTCAAGCCATACCACTCCATTGTCGATATACCACTCTCATTTTCACGTTTTAGGTGTTTTTGGAACCAAACTAATGTTAGGTGTAGTGCCCGAAAGACAATTTGTGTAATTGTTTTTAACAATGGATGACAGATTTTATCTCACCTTATTACTTGCTTTGTGCTTGTAAGTAATACACTGCTGCAAACCCTAAGTATATCTGTATGTAACCACTTAACTCAGTGTATGGATTACACGTGAGGATTGAGTTAGTGGAGATATGCTTAAACTGTTAGTCCGTGGTGAACTTAATAAGAGTTTAGGGTCTCTTGATTAAAACACCAATAATGCGCTTGAGAACACCTTAGGGTGTGATAGTCTTATCCGGATTTGTCGGTAGAGGGTACTACGTGGGGCATTTATATATGATGGCATTCATATAGGATTTGGACCGATTTAATCGAATTTCTCGGTATAATTCCGTAATCGAGGAATCTTATTAAATCATTAGATGATCATATATGGATCAACCTTAATCCGAGGTGATCACGGGATCTTTGCTTGTCCCGGGTAGTGTTTGATGTGTTAGTTACGGTTCAATTTAATATGTGTTCCAAGCCACTTCTCATTGGCACTATCTCCGGATGAGTGAGTAGTTCTGATTTTCACAGACATGGAATCCATTCCTTCCTGCGGGAAGTAGAGAGACAGTCCCCTTATTTGTTAGCCCTAAGAAAGTGATCGATCCCGGGAGTTCACATTTGACTAATTAGCTACTAGTCAGATATGTGTGCTAATTGATCATCAGGGGGTCAATGGTAAATAAGGATAAGATATTTTGAGTCGGGTTCACGGAGACTTCCCTCTCAGAATGGACAGTCTATGGAGGGTTAATCCGTATGTAGTGATTATATCAATGGACGCTTATTCACTCTATGGGTTGAGTATAAGTATACATCTATAATCGGTAGAGTTCAGTTTCGGGTTTATGGTGGCGTAATCCCGGAATTAATAATTAATGTACTTATTCTGTTCGACGAATAATTAATTATTGGAGCTACTGGTTATAGGTCCATGGTCCCCGATGTGGCTTCTGTAATTCGGACTAGTAATCTTGTTATTTGGGCCTCATTAATAATTAATCATTTTGGGCTAATTAATTGATATGCATAGATATTATTTAGTTGGGCAAAATAATATAATACACATAAAAGACATTTTATGTGGGCTTTTAAACCCTAGGGGTGGCGCCTCATACTTCATTAAATGCAAGATTTGATTTTCTTGTGTGATTAATGATTAATAAAAGATGATTTATTTGTAATTGATTGATTGATTAATCACAATCTTTTATAAATGGAATTATCCTTTATTGTGATTTCTTTTAATTATTTATTTAATTAATTAGAAACTTGGAAGTAAGGATTTACTCTCTTATATAAAGAGAGTTCTTCCAAGATATATGGGCATGGAAAATTTCGCCCCACTCATTAAAAAAGAGAGGAAAAATTTGTTTTATAGCATGCAGGGTTTTTAGGAAGAAAAACTTGGAGTTTTTCTTAGTGTTGCATATCGAGGAGGTTTGTGTATCAAGAAGGGTTTCCACCAACCGCCGTTTGGAGAACACATCGGAAGATCAAGGCGACTCTTCCCGTTATTGGTAACATAATCTTAAACCCCTTGTAGTACTTTAAGTCCTTTAATTATGAATTGTGTCATATAAATCGTGATCCATCCGCTGCGCATAGATCTAACTCGTTTAGATCTAAGAACCTGCATCCTTCATGTGGTATCGGAGCCAGGTTCCACGATTTATATAGTCATAATCGTAATTAAACGATTTAAAGGAGTGGAATTGCATGTAGGTGATATTTTACTTATTATTATGCATTAATAATTTTTAAATTGCTATGGTTGAAGAGATGGATTGGGGTTGGCACCGTTTTCCCGTTAGATCTATTGTAAACTCATATAAACGATGAAAATTCGTTCTTATGAGTATAGGAAATTATGTAATTTATGTATTATTGCAATTTTAATTTCCAGAAAATAGATCTGTACATTAGCTGTTTAGTCTTTTCATTTTTTCCGTTGTTTGAGCCGTTAAAACGAAGATCCCTCCGGTCAGAATCAAGATTGGAAGTTGATGAACAATCCCACAAATTTTGGTATCGATCAGAGTCCGTTTGGGTTTCCGTTCGTTGCTGCGAAGTGGCTGCTGTAACAGAAAAACGCAGGATTCACAGAAACCCTAACTGTGACTTCTTCGATTTTCTGGGAACAATTGGACCGTTCAAATTAAAATCCGACCGGTCAGATCGATAATCATGGAGTTTTGGACGTGAGATAAAATGTTCAGGACGATCGGGATTTATCTTCATCCCCGATCGATCTCGGGAAGTATATGATGCGCTGCTGTGAGAGTCTGTTTCAGCAGCAAGTTGGACGGCTCACTGAGGAAGATTGACAAGTCAAAGCTCCGATCCGACCGTCCATCTTGAAGTCCGAAGAATGAAGATCAGATCTGGAAAGTTTCATCCCGATCCAAGTTCGTTTGATATGCCGATCGTCGAAGATACTTAACAGCTGCAGATTAGGGTTTTAATTTATTTTTCGAATAGATTAATTCTGAAGTGCCAACGGTCCATCTCGGTGTTTATTTTCCGCACTAGTATACATGTGTAGATTGTATGAGTAGAACCGGAAAATTGCCATGACATGCATCATATCATGAATTCCACTCCATATGCATACATGTAGAAATTAATTCGAGGAATTAGTTAGGCATGTATAAAACACACGATTAGTTTTAATTAATTGTTTGATATTAATTAGAAACTAATTAGGTAAAACCGAGGAACACGGGTTTTTCAATCGTCGAGGTTGGGTGATGGATTCTCGGTGAATCCCACTCTGAAAAGCATAAGGAGTAAAATCCGAAACCTCGTGGTTAAGGTATTGGATTCTCGGTGAATTCCACCTTACCTAAGGCGAGATTACGTTTTTGTTCGTAGTGTCGTGAAAGTTTGATGTTTAATGATTGGATAATCACGGGCAAACAGGTTCGAAAGTGGTTTAACCACGGTTGGGTGGTCAACGGTAGCTACGGCTCAATCGACTTCACCTCCACGTGTGGCGATTGCACGGGTCCGCAATCTCGAGCCATCCGAAGAGCCACTTCGGCTCAACGGACCTCTTCTAGCCTTGACCCGTCCGGCGGCCACATATGTTCTAACGAATAGGTCGGGTGGGCTAGCCCACATAACCGACAACATTCGGGCCTATGATTTATTGTTCCTTAATGTAACATCAAGTCCAAAAACGTGATCGATAAACCCACCACTTTTTCAAAATATTGAGTGGGAGCGGAGAGGCGACGGCCGACCCCACGGCCTCTCTTGTTGACACAAGCAACGTGAGAGAATGGTGACGCCTCGTGTCGGCTCGGGACCGCCTCCTAAGGAAGGCCTTCACCGCTATCAAAATTCAAGGCTTGGTCTCCGAAAGGATAGGATTTTGGGTACTCGTCGGGTCACCGACCGACCCTAAGAAGCGGCACACTCGGGGTCTACCTAAAAATCTGAGAGAAAGAGGTCACACTCATAAAGGGTATTTTTGGTAGTACCTTGGCTGAAAAAGGAAAGGTGATTGACGTTCACAAATGAGATGTTCGATTCTCAAGTTGATCTTCAATATTAATCGAAACCTCTTTGACCTACCCTAAGGCGGCACTTTGAGGCATTAGATTAAATCCTTGGAACGGTAGGATAGACTATAAGTACTTAGTTTATGTTCCTAAAATTTATTAGTAGTGTATGATTTGGATTTATTTTTCTCACAATTTTATTTACAACCGTTATATGTATCTCTAAGGTGCTAGGCGCTAGTGTAAAATTGACTAGTAATGACTTCGTTAAAAAGTGGTAAGTAACTAGAACGTTGTATTTATTAATCTCACATGCGATTAATTTTTGGAAGAGATATTTCTCTTGAAGCCTTCAAAACTTAAGTGACGTAAATAGGCATATCACATCGCTTGTCACTCGTGCGTAACGAGAGACAACCGTAGTTAGTTTGAAAGATGATTGGGACGATAAAATTCTTCTAGTGAATTGTGTAGTGTCTACACGAGAAATTTTCTCGATAGAAAAATTGGAGAATCATAAATTAAAGTGTCGCTAGTTAGACGGTATTTGGAACCGATAAACTAGTGGGAGCTTTTATATTATGTTTTTCTAATTTATTAGAAAATCGTCCCACTGGGTAACACTTTCATTAGACATCCACACGTTCACGAGTAGTGTCTACTCAAACGAATCGCTAGTTCAAGACTATTTCCTTTTAAGGAAAGTTAAGAATGGGAAAGAATGTCTATAAGTGTTAATCATCTTAATCAAGTTTTGAGGCTAACCCGAAACATTAATTAAAGAAAGTATAGGATAAGGAAAGTGATTTCGGATCACTAACCAATGAATCTTAGCGACTTTCTTAACCGAGTAACTTGACTCGATAGCTTAGTTCTTTGGAAGAACAAGGAAGTCGTGCATTAACGATTAATAGAGTAACAACGGGCAGTAATTTCAGCTACAATAGTGGGAGTGATATAAGGAAATGAATTTCGGATTCTATCCTTGAATATCACAGAAAAATTTATTTTTCTATTTACAGATTCGTTGAAACAAATGGATTCACTTTCAACTCGATATATTGTTGCCTCATAGAAAGTGAAGATGACATTTGTAGTACGAATCCGAGACTCGGACTTTTGTTTAATAAAGTCGAACCACTAACAAATCTTTGAAAAGGTATATGTAACACGTCTTAAACTATTAAAGCGAATGGTTTCGTATTAAGATAAAACGATTCTTCAAGATCTATTAATTAGTGCATATATCCTAGAGATAAGACCTGACGACTGGCTAAGGGTGATTCCTATCTCCCAGTCTAGGAACACTATCTCAAAGGAACAATGACTAAGTTTCCTTTCAATCGGGAGAGGGTAATAAATTTGAAGGGGTAACATAGCTTGTTCATCATGACCTTCGGGGTCTAGTGAGAGACACAAGCTAGTGGGAGTTTTTGAGTGGTGACATTTTGTCGATAACTACTCAAACGCGATTTAGTTTATCAAAAGAATACGAGGAGGATTCTCTGATTTTAGCAGAGAATAGAGTATTCCATGCTCATAAATAGGCTATAGCATAGTCTTGGGACTGATGCTCAGCCTGCCTCCTAGTGGAACGTTTCTCACTGAAAAAGAAACCATAGACTTGCCCTATATAGTTATTGATGTGCTACAATACTTTGCTAAACTCGATTAAGATAATTGGTTGCAAAATAACAGTTAACATTATTATGTAAACCGAGAAGTCTACCTAGAAGATGCTAGTGAATTTATGGATAAGGAGTGAATTCGGTTCACACCACTTCCGTAAATGTAGGCATTTAGCATTTAATGCTTGAAGGTAGGATGGAGATTTTACGACATACGTTCGATTTTGACTATTCGTGAAATGCCTTAATGAGACGAGTGAAGGTTGGTTGTAAGATTCTTGAGATCGTAAAGTGACAGTTGGATCATCACAATTCTTCCGATAGAATCTATAAATAATGACCTTAGACCTTGGAGTACGGTTACCCAAAGGAAGTTACTATCGATTTAATCGGACCACGCCCAACATTAGTTGTTGGTGATCACAATCGATAAATACTACTAGATCGAATGTCAATCCACCCAAGACACGGTGGGAGTATGGTTTAACCGTTGACCCATTGTGATTTTGTGGACTTTATAATTTGCTGGGGTGATTGATAACCTATGGCTCTTGGTGGGCTGTATAGGATTCTGATTATAGAGGTTGGTTTGAAAACCTTAACCCTGTGAATGGAGTTTTGGTACTCCAGTTCTGTTCAGCCTCTTGTAGAACCACCTGAGTGTCTCGGGCCTAGTGGGAGCAATTGGATCTACACGGAAAAGAGTTGAATGAATAGGAAAGTTTAAACTTTCAGCGCAAAGTTGAGTGGTATAGGGGTGATTCCCTGATAACTAGAGAGTTAACCAGACCTTGAACTCTCTCACCACTCAGTCTTGCTAGATTTCGTTAAGCGAGAAAATAGGGGTGATTCCACGAGACTTTCTTGCCGAACAACGGAATCAATTCATTCGAAACAGAAGGGTTTTAGCTAAGAATGAATAACGGATTCGTTACAAAGCGAGGAAGATAGGGTGATTCCACGAGACCTTTTTTGCGAGACTAACGATATCTTAATTCATTCGTAAAGAACCATTGGTAGGAAGCCTGCCATGGCTTATATCCTTTGTGGATTTAAGAGAACCTCTCGGTCATTTAAAAGTCACATGTTTTAAAATATGTGGACTTGACCAAAATATTGATAAGTTTTTCGTAGACTGGATATCAATATTGGTAATGTAGTAGTAGTATTAGTGTTCATAAATGATAACACTAAAACGGTTGGAAACAACATATGTGTGCTATCTGAAGTCAGAAACTGACACGCCAAGATTCTCTGGATGAGAGAATTGGACTATGTTCTAAGAATCTGATTCGGTCAAATTCACGAGAATGAGTCATTGGCTATCCTAATCGATCTTATTGAATAAGATGATTATGCATATATGGTTGCAAAGATTCATCGAGAGTTGTCCTACCCACCTACCTCTCAGGAATGATTCTCTAAATCTTCGGATAAAAGAAAATGGGATAGAGTCTCTCTTGGATAACGGCAAGTTAGGTTGTCACAAGTCAATAGTAGTCGAATCTCGGATTCGAGCATAAAATAGCGGTTTAGTACGCCCTCAAGTATCGTTAGAGAACGAGGAAACATATGCTTGTATATTCAGGTGCAAACTTGAATATGGTTGACTTCTACATCGATTCGACTTGTAGTCGATTAAGGATGATCATTACGTTGATCTCGGCTCGAGTGTTTACTCATAGTGCTTAGAATTTCCTTTTTAGTCAGGAGTAATTCCAGTCTCGATAAGCCGATATCACTTCATCGTGAAAACAAGTGAAGAGATAGCTTAGAAGGATCTTCTCGGTCACCAGAGGTCAAAAGCATATTGAGAGAGAGTACGCTTTGATTGGAAGGACCGCGACGTTTCAATCCTAAAGATCGTCTCGAGTCGACAACCTAGCTAAATAGTGTACCAAGTCGAGTGCTTGGAGGGTACGGCATTGATGGATATGTCTCACATGCTTTTAGAGCAAGTGGGAGAGTGTTGTGAATAAGATGAGAAAGGTGTGCTCTAAAAACAATCATTACTTGTCATTTCGTGCAAGTGGGAGATTGTTAGGTGTAGTGCCGAAAGACAATTTGTGTAATTGTTTTTAACAATGGATGATGATTTTATCTCACCTTATTACTTGCTTTGTGCTTGTAAGTAATACATCGCCGCAAACCCTAAGTATATCTCAGATGTAACCACTTAACTCGGTGTATGGATTACACGTGAGGATTGAGTTAGTGGAGATATGCTTAAAGCTGTTAGTCCGTGGTGAACTTAATAAGAGTTTAGGGTCTCTTGATTAAAACACCAATAATGCTTGAGAACACCTTAGGGTGTGATAGTTTTATCCGGACTGTCGGTAGAGGGTACCTACGTGGGGCATTTATATATGATGGCATTCATATAGATGGACCGATTTAATCTGAATTTCTCGGTATAATTCCGTAATCGAGGAATCTTATTAAATCATTAGATGATCATATATGGATCAACCTAATCCCGAGGTGATCACAGGATGTTGCTTGTCCCGGGTAGTGTTTGATGTGTTAGTTACGGTTCACTTTAATATGTGTTCCAAGCCACTTCTCATTGGCACTATCTCCGGATAGTGAGTAGTTCGATTTTCACAGACATGGAATCCATTCCTTCCTCGCGGGAAGTAGAGAAACTTGATCCCCTTATTTGTTAGCCCTAAGAAAGTGATCGATCCCGGGAGTTCACATTTGACTAATTAGCTACTAGTCGATATGTGTGCTAATTGATCATCGAGGGGTTAATGGTAAATAAGGATAAGATATTCGAAGTCGGGTTCACGGAGACTTCCCTTTCAGAATGGGACGATCTATGGAGGGTTAATCCGTATGTAGTGATTATATCAATGGGACGCTTATTCACTCTATGGGTTTAGTATAAGTATACATCTATAATCGGTAGAGTTCGATTTCGGGTTTATGGTGGCGTAATCCCGGAATTAATAATTAATGTACTTATTCGTTCGACGAATAATTAATTATTGGAGCTACTGGTTATAGGTCCATGGTCCCCGATGTGGCTTCTGTAATTCGGACTAGTAATCTTGTTATTTGGGCCTCAGTAATAATTAATTGGCTGGGCTAATTAATTGATATGCATAGATATTATTTAGTTGGGCAAAATAATATAATACACATAAAAGACATTTTATGTGGGCTTTTAAAACCCTAGGGGTGGCGCCTCATACTTCATTAAATGCAAGATTTGATTTTCTTGTGTGATTAATGATTAATAAAAGATGATTTATTTGTAATTGATTGATTGATTAATCACAATCTTTTATAAATGGAATTATCCTTTATTGTGATTTCTTTTTAATTATTTATTTAACTAATTAGAAACTTGGAGGCCAAGGATTTACTCTCCTATATAAAGAGAGTTCTTCCAAGACATATGGGCATGGAAAATTTCGCCCCACTCATTAAAAAAGAGAGGAAAAATTTGTTTCTCTTGTCTAGGGTTTTAGAGGAAGAAAAACTTGGAGTTTTTCTTAGTGTTGCATATCGAGGAGGTTTGGGTATCAAGAAGGGTTTCCACCAACCGCCGTTTGGAGAACACATCGGAAGATCAAGGCGACTCTTCCCGTTATTGGTAACATAATCTTAAACCCCCTTGTAGTACTTAAGTCCTTTAATTATGAATTGTGTCATATAAATCGTGATCCTGTTGGAATAGTGTCCTAAACCCAATCGGGTTGGACCGGATCCGACCGGGTCGGATCATTTCTACTATTTCTTTGTGTTTATACATATATTAAATGGCTTTTCTGTTGTCATATATATGTTCTTTTAGAGAACCAATTATGAATTGTTATATGATAACGCCCTTAGTATTAAATCGTGATGATAGAAACCATGATAGGCGATTATGGTTGATGAGATCTCTAATCACTTTAATAAGTTTGATACTTAAATGTCTCTAGTCGATGTACTATTAAACAGACATTGATAGTATAATGCAGATCTAGCACGTATTAGATGTCTTTCGTCTTTAAAGGCGGTGGATAGATCTCGTCTATCGAAGTGTAGAGACACTTGGGTGTGACGTGGACGCGTGTATTAGAGAATGCGACGTTAGATCGACCCACTTATTACGAGATAAGTGTCACACTATGTGACGGTTGTGTAATTATCCTTAAGACCGAGTCTTCATGGCATCACGGTGTGGATTGTCATGCTTTGACACTATTGAGGTTTTCAGCCACGGGGCGATCATGCGGTAGTGATTGGGTATGATCATGAAGCACGCGGAGTATACATGATTGGTCGTCCGGGAATCGCGATATCATGATTGGGATCGAATATCGAAATGGCCTTCTTATAAGGAATGTCTTACTCTCGTGAATCTTTGCAAAGTGGGAGTAAACGAGTTACTTTTGAGAGAGCATGATATCCAGATTATAAGATACGGTCGTTGATGTTTTGACACTCGACTAACGACCGTATGGATATTATTACAAATGATAGGATTGTAAGTTACACGGTAATCTGTTTCACATGAAAGGTAGTAGTCATTGCATTTGACTCTTCCGATGATCGGGGTCACGGTGTGTTGCTGTGACGCTATCCCGTGATCGTTAGGCATGAAGGGCACTTTCGTAATTTGCACTTTGTGTCTACGGCCAACATATTCGGAAGCCTATCGGGTCACACACATAAGAACATCTAGCCGGATTAAAATGTGGTTATAGTTGATAACCAAATAAGGAAAGTTTATCTCGAGACTATAAAGGTTATAGTGGTAAATTAATATTGTGGTATTTATTTATTATAAATAAATTAAATACAAGATATTAATAATATTATATTAATTAAAGAATATTCCGGATGCCAATTTATTGGTATATAAATAATTTTTGTGTGTGTATAAGATACACTTGGATTGTGCAATTTAATTAATTAATGTTATCATATATTAATATAAGATATTAATTATTAAATATATATATAGTCACATGCGTGACTTGCACTTGGAATGTGCTTGTGCACATTTGTTTTCAAGATATATATATTAATAGATTTATATGTGTAATATATATATGTGATATATACACATGTGTAAATTGATTTATGGTAATAAAATAAAGATAGTCAATATTAGATATTGACAATATCTTGGGAATATTCAATATAAGATATTGACAATATCCTAGATTTATTTAATATGAGATATTATAATAAATGAGATAAATCAATCAAATATATTTTTCCTTATTTTATTGGAGAAAGGTTTTCTTCCTTTCTACTCTACTTGGGGCGCCACTTCTACTATAAGTAGGAGGTGGGTGTCAATTTCTTTTGTACATCATAATTCCAAAGAGCTAATAGTTTTGTGTAAAATAGAGAGCATCCTATAGAGAGTTGAGAGAGGGGAAAGGGCCGGTCCAGCAACCGGAGTTTTCCAATAGCAATCCATGATGGGATTCGGCGGGGTGTTCGTGTGGACTAAGCGGTAGAGGCCGAACACTTGGGCGGCTCTATGCAGAACTACTCTCCAGACGGTCAAAAGCGTCGATCTTATAGATCAACCAAGGTAACCACCGTCTTTAGCTTATTTGTTTATTGCTTAAACGAAGTCGATCTTGGGTCGATAGGAAATAAATTTTGAATTCCGCTGCGTTCCCGCGTAGATTTCCTAACAGTGGTATCGAGAGAGCTTTGAGCTTAAGCAATAAGCATGTTATTTTGCGTAGTTAATTTTATCATTTAAATCACGTGATTAAAAGATGAAAGATTTTTAATTCGCAAAATTGATACAAAAAAAAAAAAAAAAAAAAAAAAAAAGGGCGGCAATGGTGGTGCTCGGCCGATCGGGCGGCGGCACCACCACCTGCAGATCGCTGATGGCGCGGCGGCTCCGGCTGCGGGCGGTTTTGGTGTGACGCGGTGGCCCCAATTTTGTTTTGTGTATTTTGTGATTTAATATGGTTCATAGTTGTGATTATTAATTTCTTTGTTTAGTTGTGCATACACGTGGTAACCAATTGCTCAAATAATTGCATGGGATGCCACATGGCGATTAAAATAATAATGGCATTTCCAAACTTTGTTTGGAATAGGCTAAGCCTTTCCAAATATTTGATTTGGAAAAGCGCAGCTTGCGCCACTTCCAAAATTTTGATTTTGGAAAGTGGTCATTCAGCTTAAACTAAAATTATTTTACTTTCCAAATATTTGATTTGGAATGCGCCAGCGCCTTTTCAAATATTTGATTTTAAAGGCTTAGCCAGCCACTTCCAAAATTTTGATTTTGGAAAGCCACTGAAGCTTAAGTTCAAATTTGGTTTAGAAACCAAAGCGATCCCTTTGATTACGAATCAAAAAGGAAAGAAACAAAAGAGACTTAATTTTAATTTTGATTTATTTTGGAATAGTTCCAATTAATTAAAATTAAAATTAAAATCGCTTAAAATTAATCGTTAATTTTATTTCGATTAAATCATTTAATTAATTAAATGTTAATTAGTTAATTGATTGGATAAAATTATTTAATAGATTAAATGTTAATTGATTAGTTAAGACGCAAGTAGTTAAATTTTAATTTTATCTTTTTCATAAGATTTTATTGTATGGATTAGATATAGTAGATATAATATGATTATATGGACTCGATTGATCGTGATTCAACCGATAGGATAGATGTGAATGATTTAATTTTTCTGTTGGTTTTAAAATTGTCCCAGGCCGTTATGAAGAACGTGACTCTAGTTTATTTTTCTGCATTTATCCCATTCCGTGGACTCCCCGCAATGCGGCGGGTGTATTTATTTTATTAGATAGAATTAAATGTAACAAGAATGGAGCGTAAGATGGAGACCAAAGAAAGACAAAAATAAAGATCCCCGTTGGAGAATGGCGCATTAAAGATCCTATTGGCGGTTGCATTTACCCTTAGATTGTGACCGCTGGTTTCGTCATTTGTATTCAAACCGCACCTAGGAAAAGTCCATGATCATACCGGTTACTTTACGCATTTATTTATTTTGTGCTTGTATTTATTTTATATGATACGATAGATGCATGACTAGGCACGATCTAGATAAATGTGTAGGATGTATGTTTACAGAGATAGACATATTTATGATGAGACCATGATTAAAAATTAATTAAGTGAATTAGTTTACATAAATACTTCCACCTCAAAAGAATCAAGTTGAAATTGCCTCCCCATATTATAATGACGGTGAAGAGCCCTTGTTCGGATCCAACTCATCAGCCAAAGCAGGGGGTTGACCTACCTCGGGTATATCATCATTATCGAGATATGATCGTATGAGATCTCACGAATATTGGGGTTATGACTTGACTAAGAATTCTCTCGGCCACCAGCCAAAGCGGGGTCGTTTGGATTTTAGAGGCAAGGGTTTGACTACTTCATAAGATGAAAATTGTCAAAGAGTTTACTAGTCAAACAACAAGAAATGATAAGATACGATTGACAAAAAGGATGTTGTCTACCTATTATGCTATTTTCGCCCACCACCAAAGCTGGGTCGGGGTAGTTTAGTGGGATCTTGTCCGCTAAAGAAATTAATAATTCTTGAAAGTCAATTGGAAGTAGTTGACTAGTGGGAGCAAAATCATATACCAAAAGACCATTTTTGATTTTGCGTGCATAAACAACAACACTCATTTATTTTCATTTTTATGTTGTAGTTTTAGCAAACTTTATATTTATGTTTAATTCTCGATTAGTAAAACCAAATTATGATCAATTAATTTTGAGAAACGCTCTCAAATATGGTTAAGTAATTTTAATCCTTTTAAAATAAGCAATGACATGAGCCATCCCGTTATAGTAGTTAGAGACAAGGAGATTACATAATTGATGCAAGTGCTCGAGACTTTAATTATTAATGAAAGCGGAAGCTCATGATATGATTAAATCATTTGAAATAAGTTTCAACGAATTAGTCATATATAGGATACGATCCAAGATGATCATTCAGTCATACGATGACAATTAATTCAAACGTTGAATAAGAATGACCACATCTAATTTTGGAAAGGTTGTTTTCAAAATTGTAAGATTTAAGTATCGACTTAATTCTATCATTGCTTAAAGGTTAATTAAATAGTTAATGTTTTAAATACGATTTAAAAGGTTAAATAAACTATTTAATATACTTTAGATTTTCTTTATGAAAGGAAATTAAAGACATAGCTCTTGTGATCCTTCTTAAGTCTTATGAAGACTACACTAAGAAATATTTACAAGTGCTTAAAGGATTGAAAGGAAAGTTAGGGCATGTGCTTAAATAGAGAACTTATTAAAGTTTCTATTCTAGGCAAGTGAGTTGAGATAAATCTATCTAAGTTCAAGTCAACTCTTAGATATATGATATCTTACGAGTGTGATTAAATTAGAAAGATTAAATCTGAGATATGGAAGGTGAAGCAAATGTTGTAATACTTACCATATTCTCGGATCTAGTAAACTGATAAAGGAACTAAATAAATGTTATTATGTTCGGTTCTTATGAAGAACGATTTTTCGGTTATCCGTCAGGATTTGAGAGACATATTCAATTGTAAAGAATAAATGTTATTCCGATAAAGTTGGAAGGTCTTTGAATCCAACATACTAGATTGATGTCACCATATAGTTGATATATGTGATAAGATCTCAATCGAATATTTGTATGGTCGTTATCCTTGATATTTGTAGTTGTTCTAGATGTAGTCTCTCTGGAAGGGGAAGCGTGATTAAACGTCATTACGATGATGTTGAACCATATGATTATGAATCATGTGGGTTATACGTATCTTATCCAAAAGGACTAAAATACCCTTTTTGAAAAGGTTGTAAGATCTAGAAAAATTGTCTAAAGCCTAAACATACCGATGTTTGTTGGCTTATGACAATTAATGCTACAAATAATTATTTGTTAATCTCTATAACTATTTTTAGAAATAGTCAAGTGTACTCAGTGAAGTGCATATCTCGGAAAGCCCGAAAAGTTCGAGAGCAAGTACAAATATGAGATTGATGAGCTACTTAGGAATTAATCTTCAATTGGATTGAAGCAATTAATACCTGGAAGGGTGTTTCGAGAAGTCGCCTCAAAGGGAATAAGATTCTCCTTGAAGGATACCATCTTTGGGATACGCAATTAGATTGTGTTCCCAAAATGGAAACAACACTTTATATGATAAAGATGTGACGCAAGCCATGCGATGTATCCCTTACCCGTTTCGGGATAGTGCCCTTATACTTGACCTAGTTCCAAAGATAAAGGTTGAATAGATTCCATATTAGATATGGGAGAGGATAATGTCAAATCTATCCTAACCGATGATTTGAAGTTGTCATATGCAAAGTCAGAAAGGCTTGGAGCCTAGTACGACATATGCAACTTTGTGGAATATCTCAGCAAGTACGCTAGATATTATTTACTGGTCCGCGGAGCAAAAGGTGTTTGTCTCCAAACATGCTGTCTTCTAGAGGAAGTGTTTCTTCCAAAAGAAACAGTGGGAGTGAATCAGATCTCAAAACAGTTTGAGATCCACAAAGATATATTCAACCATAGGAACGTGAGCAGACGCCGCATAGCGATGAGGTGTAGATCATCGCTCAGAGCACACAAAAGTTCGTAAGTCCGTGGATGACCTTAAGCCCTAAAAGGTCTTTGGTATGTTCATCTTGAAGAATGAATATCTCACGACTTATGAAAGAATGTTTGAGAGGCAATATTGAGAGATATGGCCAGGAGCCATAATATCTCGAATTAGATTCCATCGAGTGACAACCCAGTTGTGAACCTAGTCTGTCTTACCTAAGGGGAGTGTCCCTGAAAGGCTGACATGGATAGTAATATGATTACCATAAGGCTATAGTGACGGCTGAAGGGCATGAGGTGTAAACCTTATAATTGTCTTTATGCTGGCAGCTGTGCCCGGTTCTATTCAGACTATGCTTGTTGTAACTTCGTATCATGACTATATGATAGTGTTGAAGATGTTGGGCAGAAAGCTCGATGTTCATAGACAATAACATGATATGTAAGTCCACGAGATCCATTTATGGACTCAAACAAGTTTCTCTAGACGATTTCTTTGTTTGATAATCAAAGGAGTTTGATTTAGTCAAAAGAAGGATATGCCCAATGTGCAAGATGGATAGTGGGAGTGCATTACTATTTTTGAGTAAGGTATTGGATATCTCTCTCATGAATCATCTCCCCATGTCACAGTCAATTAATGTTTGGTAATTCAAGATCTTTACGAAAACACTTGGATTAGCAGTTCTTATTTTAGAAATAAGAATCTATAGCGATAGATTTAACTGCTGTTAGATTATAGTTTACCTATATAGATGTGATGCTAAAAGAAGTTTAGCATAGATCGCGAGATCTATCTATGTTAGGACGTTGGTCCTAAAGATAAGGTGAAAGATGATGCTTATGGAAGGTTTCCTTCGCTACTGCGATAGGAACCATCTTATAGCTAATGCCGGATGTTCATAGTCCATGAATAGTCATGAGCAAATATGAAAGTAAATCTAGTAAATGTCGAGAATATCCTTAAACAAGTTAAGGAAAGTTTCCTAGTTTATTGAAACTTGGAATTAAATAAACGTAGATATACAAACGTATATCCTAAGTCTTATGAAGGCGAGTGGGAGCTACAAGATGGGTTTGCGATCACTTTGATTAAGTGATACTGTTGAGCTGGAAATGTTCTAGCATATGGGTCATGTAAATTCTACAACTTAGCCAAAACACAGAGAGTGCCTTAGGCTAGCTGAGCAAAGATACATGGATCTGAAGGTTCATTCATGAACCTTATACGGTTCTTCCACCTTTTCAGTATAGCTGATATAGTAAGTGGATTTATTGCTTGAAGCAAGGACCGTGGTCTCGCCAGAGATTCGTGTGTGTGTTAAGGCGGTTCCTTTGACTTGGTCATTTGGAACATGTTGTGAAGATAGTTCGAGTCCCCACGGATAGCGATCCGTTTATGGCTGGGCTAGTTGCGTAGTATTGCATGAGATTCTTGTGTGTGCGAGTGATTGGTTTTAGGCCAAGTGGGAGATTGTTGGAATAGTGTCCTAAACCCAATCGGGTTGGACCGGATCCGACCGGGTCGGATCATTTCTACTATTTCTTTGTGTTTATACATATATTAAATGGCTTTTACGTTGTCATATATATGTTCTTTTAGAGAACCAATTATGAATTGTTATATGATAACGCCCTTAGTATTAAATCGTGATAGAGAAACCATGATAGGCGATTATGGTTGATGAGATCTCTAATCACTTTAATAAGTTTGATACTTAAATGTCTCTCAAGTCGATGTACTATTAAACAGACATTGATAGTATAAACAGACTAGCACGTATTAGATGTCTTCTGCTTTTGGTAAGGTGGATAGATCTCGCTCTATCGAAGTGTAGAGACACTTGGACCTGACGTGGACGTGTATTAGAGAATGCGACGTTAGATCGACCCACTTTTACAGATAAGTGTCACACTATGTGACGGTTGTGTAATTATCCTTAAGACCGAGTCTTCATGGCATCACGGTGTGGATTGTCATGCTTTGACACTATTGAGGTTTTCAGCAGCCACGGGCGATCATGCGGTAGTGATTGGGTATGATCATCAAGCACGCGGAGTATACATGATTGGTCGTCCGGGAATCGCGTATCTATGATTGGGATCGAATATCCGAAATGGCCTTCTTATAAGGAATGTCTTACTCGTGAATCTTTGCAAAGTGGGAGTAAACGAGTTACTTTGAGAGAGAGCATGATATCCAGATTATAAGATACGGTCGTTGATGTTTTGACACTCGACTAACGACCGTATGGATATTATTACAAATGATAGGATTGTAAGTTACACGGTAATCTGTTTCACATGAAAGGTAGTAGTCATTGCATTTGACTCTTCCGATGATCGGGGTCACGGTGTGTTGCTAGACGCTATCCCGTGATCGTTAGGCATGAAGGGCACTTTCGTAATTTGCACTTTGTGTCTACGGCCAACATATTCGGAAGCCTATCGGGTCACACACATAAGAACATCTAGCCGGATTAAAATGTGGTTATAGTTGATAACCAAATAAGGAAAGTTTATCTCGAGACTATAAAGGTTATAATGGTAAATTAATATTGTGGTATTTATTTATTATAAATAAATTAAATACAAGATATTAATAATATTATATTAATTAAAGAATATTCCGGATGCCAATTTATTGGTATATGGGGCGCAATTTGTGTGTGTATAAGATACACTTGGATTGTGCAATTTAATTAATTGTGTTATCATATATTAATATAAGATATTAATTATTAAATATATATATAGTCACATGCGTGACTTGCACTTGGAATGTGCTTGTGCACATTTGTTTTCAAGATATATATATTAATAGATTTATATGTGTAATATATATATGTGATATATACACACGTGTAAGAATTGATTTATGGTAATAAAATAAAGATAGTAATATTAGATATTGACAATATCTTTAGGAATATTCAATATAAGATATCGACAATATCACCAGATTTATTTAATATGAGATATTATAATAAATGAGATAAATCAATCAAATATATTTTTCCTTATTTTATTGGAGAAAGGTTTTCTTCCTTTCTACTCTACTTCAGGCGCCACTTCTACTATAAGTAGGAGGTGGGTGTCAAGCTCTCTTTTCAGACATCATAATTCCAAGAGCTAATAGTTCTTGTGTAAAATAGAGCATCATCATATGAGAGTTGGAGAGAGGGAAAAGGGCCGGTCTAGCAACCGGAGTTTTCCAATAGCAATCCATGATGGGATTCGGCGGGTGTTCGTGTGGACTAAGCGGTAGAGGCCGAACACTTGGGCGGCTCTATGCAGAACTACTCTCCTAGACGGTCAAAGCGTCGATCTTATAGATCAACCAAGGTAACCACCGTCTTTAGCTTATTTGTTTATTGCTTAAACGAAGTCGATCTTGGGTCGATAGGAAATAAATTTTGAATTCCGCTGCGTTCCCGCGTAGATTTCCTAACAGATCCATCCGCTGCGCATAGATCTAACTCGTTTAGATCTAAGAACCTGCATCCTTCAACTAAACCCTAATTGGGAAGGGGAACCCCAATAGGGGATTTGAGGACCTTAAGATCGTGTACATTTGTGAAAAAAATGGGAGAAAATCGCGTCCCAAAATTGTTTTTTTTTTTTTTTTTTTTTTAGGTGGTATATCCACAAATACACCTCGAAGCGGTGGCAACTGGGAAAAATCCCGGACTTTCGGGAGAGAACGATGTAAAATCGTTTTTTTTCCTTTTCTTCTCATATGTATATGATTTTTCAATTACATGCATGAGCTTTTTTTATGGTGCAGTGAGTTTTTGCAGATACGTGAGGTTGATAATGGGGCAAAAACGGGTTCGCACTCTCAATTTTTCTTAGAATTTATCTTTCAATTTGTTATGTTTTTCCCAAATGTCCCTAATTTTAGCCATGTTTTTGGTTAATCAATATTGCCTGATGTGTTTTCATTTTTATGCTTTTTTTTTTTTTGCAGCTGCATTGGATTCGAATGTTGCTGATAGGAAAGCTTTTTATACATTGGGATTAATTAGGGGTAAAAGGAATGTAAAGTAAGTGGATGTATAATAAATTTGGGTTAAAAGGAAGAAAAATGTAATGGACTTATATTATGGGACAAATTAAAAAAAAACTTAACGGAGTTACATTTTAAGACAGAGTTAGTATTATACTAACTTGAACCGTCCCGTGCATGATGCACGGGTTTTTAGGCTAGTCTTCCCATGTTTTACAACTATTATTAGAAACGATAAATTAATAACATAATGGATTATGGAATAATACTTAACTAATATTTTGATTCTCTGCAAACATGGCAATGATGTTGGAAGTTAATTACAAGACACATAATAAGTTAAATACAACGTGCTTTGGAAAACTCGTAGAATAATTATCGTATTTTCTACATGTCATATTCTAAGTGACAATTAACGGTGGTAATAAAATGATTTACATACTATTATTTTTGTTTTCATTGTAATAATCATAGATAGATCTAGTCAGCTTATATAAGCCGTAATTTTTATTTCACACGCTTAGTATTAACGTTTCTAGTATCTTTTTCACACTATTTTTCAATCTTAACATACTCGCTCCATTATTTTTAACTGTCGGTTTTTATTGTATTCACACCGTCTAAGAAAAACTGAATAATATACCTAAAATAATGTATTAAATGATTAAGTTGTCATTTGTTCTTTTGAATATATTCACACTCAATAAATTATGTTTATCTCTTGTTAAGTTGAGTTCTGTATTAAAATGTTTATATGTATAGATAATAGTACTCGTCTCGTTGCTTTCTAAGCTGCAAATTGACTTTTTGAGTTTTTAGAATTTTGAAATGTCTTTTATTTTTATTTTTACTTGAGATGTAAATACATTGTTTGGCTATTATAATTAAATTGAAAGATAAAGGAGAAAAAATAATAAATGTAGCATTGGTATTCTAAAATAACATTTTTTTTTTTGTTGAGAAAGACAGATAATCTTTAACAAATCTAATTCTCAAAATCGACAGTTAAAAAACGGAGGGAGTACTATTTATTAATGTATAGGAAAAACAGTTAATATACATACTTTTTTTTGGTTATATACGAGCATGTCTATCTTGTTTTTTTTGTGTGTGTGAGTGCCGATCCCTCTCGAGCATAGGCCAACAAAGCTTGACTTAAGACTTCTGAAAAATGATCAAAATTTAGAGCCCTAGTTTTTCTTTTGATCCATAAGTTTATTAGTCTAAACTCGTGGCATTTCTTTTAACAACCGTTAGTTTTTTGAAAGGTCAGGTTTTGATAAATTGATCTAGGGCCTCTAAACATACAAGGACGACCATGTTTTTGTGATAGTTTATCAAATCGCCAGGGCAGTTAGTGTAAATTGTTTCAGTATAAACTTTTTTCCTGGCACCACGTCAATAAGTGTGAATTGTTTCGGTATGAACTTTTTGCCACCAACAATGGTGTAAATTCTTAAACCGCATGTAAGTTCTTGAAAACATGGACGAAGAGCATGACCGTTCATGTGTAATCATGGACTTTAAGTTGAAATCGGTTCCAAGGCTCAAAGTTCATGTAAAAGTTACAGTGTAATGATTATTTTTGTTCGTACCGAAGAGGTGTGAAAAAAGGGTATATATGTTTGTTAGACTTTTTAACATTACGTCTGTTTTTTATTTGAGTGATCTTACAAATTTTTAGCATTTATATACGAAAATGGACCTAAAATACACTACTAACATATTAAAGTGGGGACCATAAAAATATGGGTTTTGAACCCTAAGCTGCAACGTAGTTGTCCTGCCCCTAAGGACGCCTCTATGGTTGAAGGGATCATACCTTTTTTAAATTAATTGCATATGTGGAGAATCATATGTGAGAGGAGCCGTGGACATGACATATAAATACCATAATTGTTGCCATGTCGGAGAAGTAGTTGAGAAATCGAGAATAGAGAGAGGAAAATCCATATATGTAAATCATGTTGCACAGATTTGTGGGCTCTTTTCATGATTTATAAGACCTTGAGGCATACTTGACCTTGAGGTTGTAAAGATTAGGGCGTCATTGAGCCCTTTTAAGGCCTGGGGGGTTGAGGCATGTCACCTCATTGTCAGGATGTCTCTAATCTGTAGCCAAGCTGAATCTCGATGTTTTCTTTCTGTGTTTCTCGGTAAACCCGTAAGAGGGTCTCCTTGAGATATGTTCAACCAATTGGCTCACTTGAGGGGTATGTGGCTTGTCATCCTCGCACCAATGTTCTTCTTGTTTTGTTGTAACTCCTGGGACATATAAACCATATAATTGGAGAGAGTTTACATATTCGCACCTTGATTAGTGCTCAACTTGTCCAAGGTTGTTTCTCAAGCAGCCCCAGTTGGTGTTGGAACATAAAGGGTGCCAACCGCTGAGATCTTGTTATTTTTCCTTGATTGTGATTACCCTATTACAGATTGGGGTGATTCTTCTATCATGAATTGTAGGTGTTTTTTAATTTCTAATAAAATATATTAAGCAAATGCTATCCGGTATCTGGGCTAGGACTTGCAAGTCATACAGTAATACTTGTACATTTACAAGAGAAGACTAAACGATCCAAAAACAAACCACCAAATAAACTAGAACAAGCAAACTCGAACAAAAACAAAATAGTGCTACTGAGTACCGGACACAAAAGATTTATGCCTCCAGTCCTCCCAATTTACAATACAAACATTATTCTCACATTCATTTGAAAGAAACTACACCATGGAATCTCCTTGAAAATCTCTCCATCAGTCATCACTTTAAAGTTAAAACACATGTTGTTCGTCTTGATCCATGACAACCATGTCACATCCTTTCTAATTGCATCCCAAATCTCCTTCACAACTCTTGAATCAACAACATCTAAGTGTACGATATTCATATGTCCATTGCATCAAAAGAGAGATAGCTAAAAAGAACCAATCATAAATCTTGTGCCAAACAAGAAGAGAGTAGACACATCGTGAAATTAACATACATACTTATTTGAGACATATTGTGACCTACAAAGTTAACATCATCAGTAGAAACTTAATTCACAAGTTTCGATTCATTACAAGTCATGCCGTCTCCACTGTGCTCATTCTTTCAGTCGATTTTCTAATTTAATCCACTTAGATTCTTGGTTACCATAGATAACTAAGCCAAAATTGACTGAGTGGTGCCAAGATCAATAAGGCCATCACTTATTATGTGTTGTCCTTTCACTACCATATTGGCTATTCGTGATTGCAATCTCCTCTACCATGGTCCAAGAATCTTCAAGAAATTTCCCCAAAAAAGCTCCACCAATGGATGCATCTAACATGGATTTCTCCTACGAGTTCAAAGCATTGTAAAAGATATGCATTTGCATCCACAATGCAATTTTGTGTTGAGGGTATTTCCTCAGTGCCTTCTTGAAGCGCTCTCAAGTTTGATCAAAAGACTCAAGTGACCTCTGCTTAAAATTAATGCTATTGTTTCGTAGTTTTCAAGTTTTAACATGAGGAAAATATTTGTTCATAAAAGCTTGAGAAAGTTGTGGCGATGTGGTGACAGATCGTGGTAGAAGTGAATTTCCAACACCATTGAAGACCACCAAAATCTTTCCTTCAAATCACGATACATCTTTGTAGCTCCTATATGAACAGCAAAAGCAATCTTATGTGCTTCATTCATTACTCTTTGCCTTAAACCGTCAACATTCAGTACACACAATCTATCACGATACCAAAGGTTTCCATTCTTATCCAGCACATAACCGACTGTAGGCTTTTCTCTGGCAACTCTCTTCAAATCGACTAAAACTGGATCTTCATCTTGCTTCTCATGAATATCATCTAACAACTCTGACCTTGCCAACAACGGAACCAAATACTGATGATCCACAATCTGATCAAACCCATGTGCATACTCAGCCCATCAAACCAATCAACCACATGTTGAACCACAGAAACTGCACTAACCAATCTTCTACTCAACGCATCAGCCACTACATTGGCTTTACCCGGATGGTACTAAATTTCAAGATCATAATCCTTCACGAACTCCATTCATCTTCTTTGCCTCATATTCAAATTCTCTTGGCTAAAGAAGAACAAGACTCTTATGATCCGTGAAGATCCTTACTTTAAATTTCACTTCATAAATGTAGTGCCTCCAAATCTTCAAGGAAAAACCACTGCTGCCAAATCACATTCCTAATCATTTCCAAGACATAAGAAAAAAAAATATAATATGACATTCCTAATCATTTCCAAAATATTTCTACATCCAAATCACAAACAATACAAAAAAAAATGTAGATTATAAAGAAACACTACAATACTAGTGAAAACGAAAAAAAAATTCCGAATAAGAGATCTAGTTTGTAAACTTTACACATTGTAAAATAATATAACTATACTAGTCCCTAATTTTTCAACTAGTACCAAATTCATAATAAAAAATTGAAAAGTTGAAACTTATCAGTTTTCACAATTAATCCGATGAAAGAGAAGAAATAAGAACATAGAGAAGAAGAGATCTTGATAGGGGTGAGCTTGGGGTGGGTTGGGTTGAATTGGGTTGGGTTTTTACATAGTATAAGTCAGGTTGGTTCCAAAGAAAACTAACCCAAACCAAACCAAACCAAATGACTATAAAACCCAATGGGTTGGTTTCGGGTTTTCATCCACAAAACATGCAACTATATTCACACATTCATGCTATAAAATCTAAACACATATTATATCTAAATTCAAGTTCCACACCATATATTCATACCAATAATCGTTATGGAAAACACATTTCAACAAATGATCATTAAAGAAAACACATTTATGAAAGAAAAAGTTATTATGTGTGATATATATATATATATATATATATATATATATATATATATATATATATATATATATATATATGTGTGTGTGTGTGTGTGTGTGTGTGTGTGTGTGTGTGTGTATTTATTATCGGGTTGGGTTGGGTCAACCCGAATAAAAAATTTAAAAAACCAAACCAACCCAAAACATTTTTGGTTCAGGTCAAAAACCAACCCAAAATTTTTGGGTTTCAATTGGTTTGGCTTTTTCGAGTTGGTTTGGTTTGGATAGGGTTCATTGGGTTTTATACTCAGCCTTAGATCTTGATGAGGAATAGTGAATTTATACAACATTTATTTCCAAATGAAGGAAGCCTGAAATAATGAAAATGCTTATAATTGATAAGTGAGATTAAGCTTTCTGCATTTTGTTGTGATTATGGAACGGTAAAATATTTATTTTGTTTATTTAAGTTAAATCCCACGGAATTATTATAAAAAATTAAAAAAACACCGGTAGCACCGATAACCGGCCGGGTCACGGTTTAGCGGTTCGACCGGCGGTTTTGAGCGGTCGGGCTCCTTAACCGGTCCAATTACTAAACCGGACTAGTTCCATGTCCGGGTCACCGGTTTTACCGGTCCAACCACCGGTCCAACCACCGGTCCGGTCTGCTTTTGATAACTGTGCTACAAGCTTTCTCAAAACTCCAAATCCAAACGTCTGCCACTACTGGTTCCATATTCCCGTGGAAATCTTGCACCCTATTCCTCTTCAGTCTGGTATACCAATCCATAGTACTTGCATGTCCATGTAGTGGTGGATAAACTGGTGGATAAGTTTGAGGGTATCCTGTGGGTACTTGAGGTGGATACGGGGGCAGATACGGCTGATGTAGAGGAGCCACTGGTACTTCCTGATGGTAAGGATGGTATCTTTGGTACTGAGGCGGTGCACGATAAGGATGTTGCGGTCTTTGAAATGGATAACCATAGCCTGAATGTTCAATACTTGGTGGTGGAGGGTAAATTGTAGGTGGAAATAGATAACTTGTAGGTGGTGGTGGGTAGAACATCGGAGGAGGTGGGTAACTCATGAGTGGGGGTAGATAAGCCATACTCACATGTGGGGGATAAACTTCAGCTACCGGATAATGATACACCGGAGGAATTTCTCCTATGATAGTGACTGGTACTGGTCCATCAACATTCACGTGAGGCCCTTGGTTCTGAGGTTGTTCTTGGTGTTACGGAGGTTGTTGATGCTGATCGACTCGTTCAACACGACCAACTACTGCTTGACCACCATCGTGTTCCATACCATTTGCTTCTTGTTGAGCCCTTGAACCTTCAATTCCATCATTACCAATACCACGAGTACCTTTACGGGTTCCTGCCATTCTGAAAGATCAAGGAAGATAAAAACGGTTCTAAGTGGTTGATGTAAATCAACTAGATGATACATTTCACGATATTTTATCCCCAATTCTCATGTGTTTATTTGTGTTTTCGTATCAATTCGAGCATCTATTGTGATGATTTGGTATCTTTTGCGTACACAGTAAATATTATAAAAACCAATACTTTTGTCTATTTTTTAGGTTTATTAGCCAAGTTTTGTTATCGGATTTACGCATGGAATTCTTGGTTTTTTTTTTTGCAGTACACATACAAAGGCTTGGGAGCTTATATTTTGGAGTGTCAAGGTGTAGATTAGACCGAGGTTCGATTCGGTGCATTAAAGAGCGGGAAGTCACATTTTGAAGATTCTTGGCGTCCTCTAATAGAAACTTGGCGTACGCCAAGACTAACCAAAGATGAAACAGAGGACTTCACACTATTGGCTTCCACCAATGTATTAAAAATCCCGCCTAAATTTGAAGATCAAATCTACTGTCAGCATTTAATGTCTGACATCTGCCGGTTTACTCTTGGTGTCCGCCAAGTCAAAAACAAAAGCCTTGGCGGCGGCCAACGTCTTTGGCGGATGCTAGATTGTGCAGATGAGGTATTTAATTGGACATTTACTCTCTCTCACCAACCATCATTCATTACACACACTCTCTCAAGCTTGAAGGCACCTCCATCTTCAAAGCTCCCCTAGACAAGATCCACCCTAATTTTGCATTTAATTCCATTGGTAAATAGTAAGAATTCTTACCTTCGATTTGTAGAATCTTTGAATGGAACCAAGTTTCCATCCTTTGGTGAAAACTCCTTTTAAATTTGCCACTATTGAATGAAAGTTTCCTTCTTCAAGTTCATAGCTTTGAGTTGGTAAATTCTTTTCCGTTACTTATGGTTTATTTGTTGTCATAGATATGAACCCTAACTTTGACATGTTGGAGTTCATAGCTATGAGTGGCTAGTCTTCTTACTAGCCAAGATAATGTTTTTGTGATAGTTTTTATCTCTATTGGTTGATTGGGAATGGTTGTTCATATTTCATAGCTTAATGTGTTGTTATCTTTTCCTATTTGCATTGCATTGCTTGTTTGTGTTGGATTCATGACCTAACACTTGCACACACACACACACTTATGAGTCCGGAAGGAAAAGCTTAGTGTGGGAAAAAAGATAGGAAAACCGGAAGGTAAAACCGAACTTTAGTGGAACTCGGTTTCTTCTCCGGGGATTATTGTTCATTCATTGCATCCATAGAACTTCATCATGTTGAATCATTAGATCTAGGGTTCTTAGACCAAGAAGGAGGCATGGAGTAATTCCGGACACTCGTATGAGGGGGAATTGCGATCTTAGAGGGTGCACCGACAAAACACACATTTGAGCACTATTTGAAGGTAGGAAGGTATTTCATTCCCATGATACTAGTAAAGATATACTTGATCATCGCATTGTCTTGGCTAGGTCTTTTATTATTTGATCATCCGTTTTAGTTGTAGTTGATTGAGCTTACTAGCTTGATCTTTAGAACTTTTCAATACTAGTCTTTTGTTGACTTGGACCAAGATAATATAGCTAATCGGTACTTAACCTCACAATCCTTGTGGAATACGACATTGACTACTCACTAGGCTACAATTGACCCGGTATGCTTGCCGGCGATATTGGACATTTAGAAAAGTTCAGTTAGTGGTCTAAGGAAATCTTATCTTAAAGAATAGAAGCCTAGGACAGCAAATAAGCTTGTCTCTGATACCAACTGTAACACCCCGTTCACCGAGTCCTTATCCGGAAAAGAATGTTCGGCACGTATAACATTAAACGAATCTAACATTATGCGTAAACCTTTACGTCATCGTATTGAGTTAAACAACGCGGAAGGTAAAGAGACTTGGGTAAATTATACAAGATGCTAGGAATTACATTACCATCCAAACTAAAGATAGAAAGGGGTAAACTTACAACAAACAAAATATCTTACCACACAATATCCAAGTCTCAAAAGTAAACTTATCTTACAACAAGTCTTATAGTAAAAGCCAAATGAAATTCAACATGTCTTGAAAAGGAAAATACATAGTTTCATTGTTAAACATGGAAATAAAAGCATAATAGAACTTCTAGCATGGCATAGCATATCAAACGTCATCCTCAACATCATCAATGTCCTGGTCATTCTGCATATCTTCTCAAACAAGAAAACATACAAACATGCAAAAGAGGTAAGTACATAGCGTACTTAGTAAAAGGTAGAAGCTATTGAACAATCACGTTTTATAATGAAGGTTATATAACATATTATTATTAATTAAAAGTTATCTTCTTGTTCTCAACTCAATATCTAGGGTTCACTTCATGCTTATAACATGATGTGAGAACCTCACTTTGTTTCTAGCATAGATTATCTTTGTTACATCAAGTAGTCAAGAGCACTACGCACGATGTTGCTTATCGTGAAGCATCTATTGCAACCTACTAGCAATACATACACTAGTAGCCACGGGCTAGTCCCGATAGTGTGTGTATTAGGCGAAGTCACTCAGGGGATCTTAAGGATCAGCAAAATTATCCACTTTATCTGACCACACCACACATCGCGATATAGTCTTGTGTCTTACCAAGAATAACATTGATGTTTAAGCTTTTAACTACACAAGTATGTATATAATTAACCATTAACTAGCCACCTAAGTCATGTTTTCAAGGAAAATGCTCACTTAACACTTCTACTCCCTCACTTAGTCAACTAGACTCTAACAAAGTCCTATCACATACAGAGACATTGATGGATTCTAATCCACCAAAGCACAAGGCCATTCATGCTCTTCTGACGGCCCTGAACTTCAACTCTTAGAAGAATCCATTCGGTGTCGGAACTAAACAAATCAGAAGCTTAATCATGGCTTTGTTAAGTTTATTTAAGGTTATAAAATCATTTATTATCGACCACAACTCAATTTTGGGTCCTAAAACCCAAAACTACACAAAAAGGGCTTTGGAGCGCACTGAAACCCAAGCAGAACTCTAAAAGCATTCTGCTTCAGCTTTGGCATGCCCTAAGCCTGTTTGGCTCACGCCAAACTGCAGCAGAGTTCTGTCTAGTTTTAGATCCATGTCGGCGCGCTAAAGCTCTTCGGCGGGAGCCAAAACTCTCTGAACAATCTGTTTAGCATTCATCACCCTTGGCGCACGCCGAACACCTTTGGCGGGCGCCAAAAGGGTCGAATCAGCCCTAACGTGCAGATTTTTTGCACTTTCGATCTCCAAACTAATTCTCAACACTTTGACAGCAAAATAAACTCAGAAATACCAGCAAACTTCACCAAAACACTACCAAACATAAACCAAATACTATAAAACAATAAAAGCTCAATAGGAAGACCCTCTTATTTGGAATCCAAAGCAATTCAAAGCAAAACTCCAAGCAAACTGCAAACTCTTAAATCTTCAATCCCAAAACCTAACTGATCACCAATTAAACTTGAATTAACTGTGATCCTAACAATCTATTCTACGAACTGAGGAATTTAGAGCAATGGAACTTGATCACATCCAAAAGATTCCAAAACTAGGGCTAAACCATACTTTATCCAATCTTCAAACTTTTTGGTGTAGAAACGATGCCCTTCTCATGAGGATCAAGAATCTCTACTTGAATCTGCAATTTGACAAGAACTTGACGAGATACTATGGAGATTCCTAACTCTTGCCTTTCTGTTTCTTTTCTTTCTCAAACAAGAATTCAAACTTCTGAACAATGCTTCTAACAACTTCCTTGTGTAATTGGAAGTTTTATTTGTAAATAAAACTCCCATTATAACTCCTTTTTTTAAACTTAATCCATAAATACATAAATATAATATTCATATTTTATGCAAAAAGACACGTCTGTCTTGTCCCAAAAATCGAAATATTACGGTATAAAACCAGGAAGCTATGAGCTGGTGAAAGATGACTCCACTTCTTAAATATCATCTATGATGATATCTTCAGACTATTATATGAATGTGATACCTTTTAAATTGGTTTAAAATATAAAAAACTGGTTTATAAAAGAAAGTGCCATTGAATAAGATAAAATGATTCAGATTATGTTGTTAAATAACCATTTAAAGAATCTTTACATTTTGCTATGGGGTTAGACAATCAATAATCCAGCGTTAATTTTTTTTCTTTTTAAATTTTTCTCTGTGTACCAATTTGCAATTAAGTGTTAAAAACAATCCCAACAAACAATTAACAATCTAAACCATGAACCAACCTGCAGAGAATCTATTAATCTGAAACCCTTTTTTTTTTTTTTTGTAAATACAGAAAACATTCGGATAATCAAGAACTTCAACATGCAGCTGGTGAAATTAACTCCAGACATCAAAAATATACAAGAAAAACTTCATGTTACAATTCCAAAAATGTGAAATTACAAAGCCGTAACATGATCCCAAGCATTATATATAACATCAATCCTTGATGCATTGCCTTTTAATTTCCTCTAAATCCAAGAAAAATATGCTCAATCTTCTTGATTGCTTTTGAATAATCAACCAAGCCTTAGCTCAAGATCAATGTTGTCACTTATATAACTTGTAACATACCTTTTACTTGCAAACTGCAATGAATTCATATCATTGCTTATCATCAAACGTTGTCTCTTTGAGCTAATATTATAGCTCTCTTCATTATCATATGATTCATATATCAGATTTATCCCAAGTGACAAATTTGTATCTACTATATCCTTGTTACTATCTAGTACTATAACATCTTGATTGTTGTATATTCCACGTGTCGGCTTATCTTGATTCGAGAGGCTAAGGAACATGCTTGAATTTGAAGTATCCGACCCTTGCGGTGAGACGGGATTTTTCGATAATATTGGTAAGGTAGTGGTGGTGGTAGTTGTGGAGGAAAGAGAGCTATAAGGGGAGCCCAAGTCACCGGTTTCGGGAGAATTCGGTGGTGGGGATTCGGTTTCGGTGTGGGCTTGAGATTGTTTAAGGCGGGCTCTATCTCTTCTGTGGACATTCATGTGACCACCTAGGGCTTGAGCTGATTTAAATTCTCTTCTGCAAAAAGTACAAGAATAAGATCTTGGAGGCCATGTGAAACCTCCTAGAGGGCCAGCTGCATCCTCAGCAAATGCTTGTTCTTCCCATGATGAATTCATTGATGGTTGATAGTGGGATTTGAAGATTTGTTTGCTTTTTAGCCACATCAAGTATTGCATTTGTTGCTCCATTTTTTATTTTTTTTTTTTTTTTTTGGTATAGAGATTGTGGGTGTAGGGAGTGACCGAGTGAGAGAAGTGTAGGAGTGAGTGGTTGGATCAAAGAAGAGGAGAGGTGGTGGTTATATAGATAGAAGGAGGAAAGAGAAATGTTTACGTCACTCCTTAGGAATTTCATGATACGGATCAGAAATTTATCAATTTATCATGTATTTTGAACATGAACTTGTATATTTAATTTTAGATAAGTCATTATATGTCGATGCATAAAAATAATGATACAATATATAATATTACTGGGTTAATACATAAAAATTAACGGATCAATTATAATACATATGTAAATTGAAAAAATAACCTGGGTTATTCATTTTCTTAACGGGTCGGTTGTCCTATACAGAGTAATTTAATTTTTGGAAAATTAGGGATAAGGACACAATCTGGAATATTTTTAAGTAACAGGACAACTACATATTTTTATATAGAATGACAACAAGTGCATAATTTTATAGCGAGAAGGACAAACAGTGAATCCGAAAATCGGTGAATCTTCCTAGTGAATCCCAAAATCGGTGAATTTCGACGATGAATTTTGTGATGAATCCGAAAATCGGTGAATCTCGACAATGAATTTTGAAAATTAGTGAATTTCGGACGATGAATTTCGGTGAATTTAAGCAGTGAATTTTGAACACAAGTGAATTTCGACGGTGAATAAATAGTTTTGTCCTTTATGCAAAAGTTGAAAAAGTCGTCTTCTACTCAATTGATGAAATATTTACGTCCTTCTCCTCATTCCCCCTTTAATTTTTAGCGGATCGATTGTCCTGTATATTGGAGTCAACTTGGCGTACGTCGCCCCTGGTCAGAACAAGTTGTGTGGCTATATGTTTTTACCTAACGGGTTGGTTGTCCTATATATATGGAGTAATTTACTTTTTAACGGGTCGGTTGCCCCGTATATTGGAGTCTAACTTGGCGTCACCCCTAGTCAGAACAAGTTGTGTAGTTATATGCTTTTACATCAGAGAGTATGATGAGTTTATATAAATTAAGAGTAGTGATATTGTGATAATAATTGATCACAACAGCAGACATAACACATTATTACACGATCGATTTTGGTCAATGGTCTAAAAGTTTATTGTGATGAGGAATGGTAGAGTCTGGACAAAATGTCACAACAACTTAATGATCATGTTGTAGGATATATTCATGGGGGAATGAAGGAGAAGGACAGAAATATTTCATCAATTGAGTAGAATGATAGTCTTTTGAAACTTTTGCATAAAGGACAAAACTATTTATGCACTGTCGAAATTCACTTTTGTTAGAAATTCACTGTTTAAATTCACTGCCGATATACACTGTCGAAATTCACTAATTTTCAAAATTCATTGTCAAAAGTCACTGATTTTCAGGATTCATTATCGAAATTCACTGATTTCGGGATTCACTGGGGAGATTCACTGATTTTCGGGATTCATTTGTTTGTCATTCTTCATTTATAAAATTATGCAATTGTGTCTTCTCCTATATAAAAAATATATTCTTAAAAATATTTGATTTTGTCATCCCTAACTACCCATATATTCATTGATATGTTTTCATTCCAAATTAAATGAAAAAAAAAAACAAAAAAAATGCGTTGCGTCACTTGTTACGACAATTTTTATATTACAATAACATTTTAAATGACTTAAAATGTGTAATGACAGATGTTGTGATTCTCTTGATGAATGTCTTTTCACACAATAAAATATCTTAACATACATACTTTCTTTTCTAATTTTAACCTTCAAATTTTCGCAATCATTTATTCTGACTCAAATATAGGCAGAATATTGAATTTTTTCTATCCCAATTTGGATCAAAATGTATTAAATAGATTTTCTGATCGATATTGAGTTTAAAAAACACTTAAATTCTTATATATGAGATCATGAATGATGCACAACTTTGACACAACCTTATCTAAGATTTTATCAGTGTTGTGCATAATGACTAATGTTTTTTCTTTTTCTTTTTTCTTTTTTCTTTTTTCCTTTTTCTTTTTTGAGGGAAATGACTAATGTTTTCATGGTTGTATTATTATACATACATTTGTAATTATTATAGTTCAAGTTGAATGCTTGAAAGGGACCGCTTGAGTATATGTGAGAATTTAAAGGTTTGAGCTGAAATGTCGTTCTCAGTGGATTTGTAAGGTTGTCTGAGGTGGCTCTCTAACTTAATATTTGGATAATTGAGTGGGTTCACACTCTATTTATTTATTTATATTATTAATTAATGCATTTCCTTTTTCCATCCTTCCTCCTAGGAAGATTCCTAATTTGTCTGAATTCTACACTTAAACAACTTTTTGAGGCCATAAATTGGTCCATTTTCCACATGATTTGTCTCTCATGTGGTTATACTACCATATTATATGGTACTTAAGGTTTGCTGAGTAAGCATAAAAATGTGACAAGTCATTTAGATGTGATAATAATATTGAAGTTTTGGCTTGCGAATGTATTTTACACAGCAAAATATCTTAACATGCGAAAAATTACTTTTAATTTGACCCTTTAAATTATATTTTATGGTTAGAAATTTTCATGTCCGAATTTTAGTCGGAAAGAATGAAATGTGCTTTCTGACAGGTATTGAATTTAGAAAACACTCAACATATGATTCAAATTAAATCAAAATAGTCATCCACTTTCTGATTTATATTGGGTCATAATAGTGTGTGTTGTATCTTTGGTATGTTTATAATCTATGATGCACCGACACTTCAATCTGGGCGCCGTGCGTCGTGTCCGACACAAGACACGACACGACACGCTCCGACACGTGTCGGCCAATTAAATTAATATTCTTTAAAATTTTAATATCCGACACGCTTCTGACACACTATCGACACTCCCCGTTAGTAGATAAATGGTTTTAGTACAGGTAGCCTTATCATCCATATCAAATAACATATTTAGAATGTCGATGAAGTTGGTTAGGCACATATTCCTCCGCTAATATTTTATCTTTCCCATACTGCGTTTGCAATGACACAGTCAAACAAACAGTGGCTTACCGACTCTCCTCATGTCCACATAGAGAACAAGTAGCAGGTCCACACCCTCTAATCGCCAAATTTTTATTAACTATGAGACAATTTGTTGCCACCCGCCAAAGAAAATGAGAAACCCGGGGTTGGATTTTGAGACTCCAAAGTTTCACGTTACCGACACTCCCCGACACTCCTGAACCCAATTTTTTTTTTTTTTCTTTATTTAAGTTTTCTTCAATGGAACGTTAAAATACACGATTTTATTTCTATAATAATTTAAAAAAATAATACGACGTATTAAGTTTATATGTTTTTTTGTTGATACACAATCATTTTTATAATTTATAATATTTTGAAGGTCAATCACAATTTCTTTTGGCACCGAATAAATGTCGAATATCTATTCTAGATATTTATAGAGTTTACATATTACCTATCTTATTTTTTTCAGTTTTTTAGATGTTTATGAATATTTTTTTGATAAATTGAATCTTATTTACAACATCACACACACACACACACAGATATATATATATATATATATATATATATATATATATATATATATATATATATATGTTAGACAAAAACTGCCTAATTGACCCGTTTTGGCCAATTGACCCGCCTCAAACCTGGTTCGGCAATAAAAAAAATTCCATCTGCCCCACGTTTAATTCCATATTTATTATTTAATGACACTTTTCTGCCCCACGTTTAATGAAAAAAAAAAACTAACAAAATTAATACTACCCACGTTCTTTGAATTTATCAAACATTTATTTACCTTCAGACCTACGTTTATTTTTTAAAAAAAAAAAAAAAAAAACAGAATCCATATTTATTATTTAATGACACTTTTCTGCCCCACGTTTAATGAAAAAAAAAAAAAAACTAACAAAAATAATACTACCCACGTTCTTTGAATTTGTCAAACATTTATTTACCTTCAGACCCACGTTTATTAATAATAAAATTAAAATTAAAAAAAAAAAAAAGAGAATCCATATTTATTATTTAATGACACTTTTCGCTCCCACGTTTAATGAAAAAATAAATAAACAAACAAAATTAATACTACCCACGTTCTTTGAATTTGTCAAACATTTATTTACCTTCAGACCCACGTTTATTTAATAAAAAAAACCAAAATTATAACTGCCCACGTCCTCCGGATCCCCACTACAAACGCACACCATTTGCCTGTATTTACAATAAAACTAAACTCCCTTTAACCATTATAGTAGATTACAACACTACTACTTAAACTCTCACATTCTGCCCATTCTATACATTTCTACATATCTTCATAGCAAATTACACCAGTTCATCTTCCATTGGGCATGGTTACCGGCTTCAGGTAAGCAGTTCATCTTCCATTTGTTCATCTTGGTCGTCCAGAAAAAAATAGTTTGCCTGAGAAAAATTGTGTGCTTACGGTTCAGAAAAATAAGCAGTTCATCTTCCATTTTTTTCTGAACTGTAAGCAGGAACTCAATTATAACAAAGAAAAAAATAGTTTGCCTGAGAAAAATTGTGTGCTTACGGTACAGAAAAATAAGCAGTTCATCTTCCATTTTTTTCTGAACTGTAAGCAGGTACTCAATTATAACAAGATTACTGTGCTTGCTATTTCTGAACTATAATAGTGTGCTTACAATTCAGAATAAACAACCAACTTTCTTCAAACAAAAATAGTGTGCGTACAGTTCATTAAAAAAAAACTAACTTTCTTCAAACACTTCTCAGGAAATAGTGTGCTTACAGTTCGAACCCCGAAACCGACAAGTGCATCCAGCCAATATCTCAGGAAATTGTGTGCTTACAGTTGGATCCCCGAAATCGACAAGTGCATCGTGCCAAAATTGCCCCCTCATCTCTCTGTTCAGACCAGCCAAAATCAATATATCAGGTAACTTAAGCTCATACCCTTTTTAATGCTTCATTCCTTGCACACAGCCCTGTAGAGAAACCCAATAAAACTTAATAATAATCGAGCAGGAGTAGCCTTCTTGCGACACAAATTCTAAATTGAAATATTACCGCACTATTTATCTCGCATGAAAGCTAGCAATGCTCGCTAACACCTAAAGGGAACGTAAGACAAACAAATCATACATTGTATCAATAGGTAAAATTATTTATACACAACTTATAGATATATCTGAAGGTAGTGCTGTTAAACGAACAGAGCTGCTCGTGAACAAGCTCGTGTTCAGCTCGTTAGTGTTCGTGATCGTTTGTTCATTTAGCTTAACGAGCCGAGCTCGAATATGACTGTAGGCTCGTTTGCTTAACGAGCCGAGCTCGAGCTTGGTTCACAAACGTTCGATTATGTTCGCGAACGTGCTTATATAATGTTCACGAACATGTTTGCAAACATGCTTATATAATGTTCGCGAACATGCTTATATAAATACATCTATTTACAGTAACCTTGACTCAAAAGAAGATAATTCATTCATCTAATAGATATTAAAGATTTGATTTATATAATATTTAGATATTTTTATAGTAATTTTAGTAGTGTATATGTAATTTTAATGTCTAACATATTATTTTTACATTTGCATTTTATGTTTTATATTTTAACGAACCGAACTCGAGCTGAATTCGAGCCAATGTCGAGCCAAAAGGAAAAAATATGTCTAACGAGCTCGAACATTTCATCTTTTAAACGAGCCGAGCTCAAACAAAATTTTTGTTCGTTTATCAAACAAACGAGCTCGAACGAGCTCATAAGCTAAACGAGCTCGAGTTCGAACCACCAATACTCGGCTCGGCTCGGCTCGTTAACAGCTCTATCTGAAGGACAACTGTTGCTTTCAGTCCACTCAGCCTTACTTCGTAATATTTGTAAAGGTTATCCTTTCATCTGGACCATCACTTTAACAGTTATTATAGAGGCATACAGACCACCACACAGCTTTTCATTTGCACTATTTACCAAACTACTTAAACAAAGGCATCAGAATTCATATATCAAATTTCAACAACCCACAATTCTGAATACTCAAAAAATTAGGCAATATTGATTCACCTAAACAGCCTGGCAATCAACATTGATTAAGGATGATCACTCAGAAATCCATTCAAGAGAAATCTTGATTTGTTACTAATATTTTTTTAACACAGTAACTCCACTGAAATCAATAATAATTCATAACCCGAGAATTCCAAGCTTTACTATTAGTTTGATTCAAAATAAAATAAAGATAAGCACACAAAAAAACCTTTGAGCTTTATAAGTAACTTCTTTTGAGGCTGAGGAGGAGTAGCCTTCTTGCGACACAAATTGTAAGCACCAGCAGAACCGGCACCTGAGGTAACACAAGAACCACCATCCAGTAGTTTTCGACATAAAATATTTGCCGAAAACATCAATTTTTTAAAGACATGCAGAGACTAGATTTAAAGAATTTAATCTATCATTTTAACACCAAATATTCGAGTAAATAAATCTTCACATGCATCAGACAGATTAATCGATTAAAGAGCATAAAACAAATGGTGCACTCAATATACAGATCCAAAACGAGATTAAGCTCATGACTTTCGATTTAATGGATTAGGCTTAAGATTAACAAAATTTACCATATTTTAGATATAATACGAAATCAGAACGATATTACCCGAATGTACCAGATCACCAAATGACCTTAGCTATTATATCTTTCATGCATTGAAGAAAAATGCAGTGAATCGAACCCATAAGCATTTAAAAGGGTCAATACCAGATTCTGAAGATGTTTGAACACCGGACCGTCACAATGTTGAGAACGCCAAGCCTTCAACCATGAAAGGCAGCGTTTTTCATTGATCTGAGCCAAATCGTGATCAAATGTCAAGCCTTCATCATTGGAATCATCAAGTCAACATCGGATATGACAAAGGTCAATTCTTTTTATTTAGAATCGAGATGGGGATTTATCAAGTGTAATTTTCGAAGCATTAATCAGTCAAGGATTGAATGAAGGCTTCATAGAAGACACAAAGTCTTCTCAGCAGTAAATCGAGTCAATAGGAAGATTAATCGAAGTATTCAAACTTTTGAAGCAAAATCGATATGTTAATTCAAGGATTGAGGCAAACAATTTGAGTAATCAGAAAGGGGTTTTCGAGAACAGAAAATGGCAGTTTCAAGATGAAGATGGAGAGGAAATGGAATGTGTTGGGTGGTTTTGAAAAATGGAATGGAAGTGCCAGCCGAATTGTGTAAGTGAAATAGGAATTAGGGTTATGAAGTAGTAATGGATATTGGGTAGGAATTTATTTGGCAAATAAAGGGCTGGAGGTTTTTAATAGATCTTCGGCCAAATTTATTCAAAAGCCCACCGAATTTATTTGGGTATAATAGTGTATTAACTGATCCAAAATAATAGGTTAGAAATGTAACACAATACATTTGTTCATAGCTATTAATCCATTAAAATAATTTTTATATAAACGTGTGATAATCGTTACAGAAAGAGAGAGAGAGACAAACGATTTCACCAGGAAACGGCCCAAGATTAACGCCTTCACCTAATAATCGTTTTGCGATTTCAATCGGATACGACCAGATTGACAACCCCTCAACCCAAAAATCTCTGACTATCGACGTATTGACATTAATAACCTAATAACAGAACTTTCATAATTATTTACTATATAATCACTATACTACTTACAGATACTTAAATGTTTATTTACTAATAACCAAACTTAATAAATTATGTCCTAACTAAACTTAATTATATACAACCATATAATTAATTAAATAATAAAAAATTAACTCAAATTTCTTATTATCTAATTAAAATATATATTCATTAAATTGCTTCAACAAATATACCTAACACTTATTTTTTTCTCAACTATTACAGATTTGTGTTCAACTTTCATTTCATTCAGAATATCACCTGCCACCTACCACTGTACCCATACCTAATTCCCACAGTATGGACTCATACATTTACCAACCAATTGGCTTCAAAAGGCGACGTGTCGTTATTTCAGATGATGAGTCAACGATGTCCCCTGCTACGTCAAGAGAAGGTACGTTCCCCTTCATGCTTTCTTCCTTAATGCAGTTTGTTGACATTTTTATTACATGTAATCTTTGTATCTTACTGTAATCCTTATAGTTAAATCGTAATCCGTATAGCTAAATCACATTAATTCTATTCACCTTAAATTGTTGTATCTTACTGTCTTATTTATACTTGACTTACATTCATCCGATTCGTATTGCGTTGAAATTGGTTATTAATAGATTGTCATTCCATCTATTTACAGACGACAATTTGGTAAATGTCCCTGTGACCCTTGACACCGCTGATGCTCCACAGGATGACCCTATTCCTGTTGTTTTAGTACACGTTACTACTGCTGAGGATGTTCCACATACAGGTCTGTCAATGCACACTTTACAACTTCATATATTGTACATAACTTGTTGTTTTATTCCCACAATGTTGTTGTTTGGATTCATATACACCTACAACTGCGCTTCCGTACGGATTACTACAATATTGTCCCACGTATATGTTTACAGTTTCCCATATAATTACTGATTACTTCCAATTAACATCCTATAATTAAATCCATCCTTATTAACACATATACAATGTACTTGATGCAACTCCGACTGATATTCAATATATCATTACATGCTCATGTATTTCAACCATGTCCTTAGGTTCTCCTCAACATACAATTCCACACATTCGACACCAACATTTAAGGTGGCCTTTTGGTCCACGATCCTCCACCTGTGAACATTGCAATGCTGTAATGTGGATAGAAGAAAAAAATAAACACAGTAGTACCAGATCACCAAAGTATCAAATTTTTTGTATGAATGGAAGTGTTCAACTACCTTTGCTACCTCCAACTCCGAACACGTTGACCAATCTACTTCTACGTTCAACATTCAGGGATCAAATTAGATCATATAATTCCATGTTCTCTTTCACCTCGATGGGTGGAAAAATTGACCATAATATAATGGATAGACAAGGTCTTTACACTTTTCGTATTAGCGGGGAAAACTATCATCGGATTGGCTGACTTATGCCACAACCTGGTGCACGAGGAAAATACGTACAATTGTACATTCATGATACAGATCATGAAGTTGAGAATCGCATCAATGCCATCACTGGAGACCAATCATCAGTATCGTCTCTGAATGTGGAAAACGTTCGACGTTTGAAGAAAATTGATTCTTAGTAAGAGAAAATAATAAGTGGTGCAGGTACAATTGATTCATTTACCGGTTGTCCTTCTACCACTTATTATTTTCTCTTACTAAGAATCTTTTAACTTTTCTCTGTCATGTGGTGTTGGTTACCCGAATGCCCCGTGTATGGTAGATGGCAAGTGTTCCAAATTTTTTCCTAAGCCATTTTGCGATGCAACCACCTTTAATGAAGATGGATTTGTGTCTTATCGACGCAGAGATGATCCAAAAAATTGTGTAATCATTAATGGATTCACGCTCACTAATCAATGGGTCGTTCCTCACACTCCGATCTTGATTCTTGGTCTTGAGGCATGTGAATGTTGAGAGGGTTGCACGGCCGTCGCTGACAAAGTACCTTTACAAGTACATGTCTAAAGGCATTGATCGAGCCAATGTTTTAATCCGAGATACGACTACTTTAGGAGATGCTAATGGCCAAACCTCCAACAATGATGTAGATGAAATCAAAGAATATCTGGACTGCAGATATATCTCCGTAATTGAAGCTTGCTGGAGGATGTTTGATTTTGAGTTACAAAGGAAATATCCTTCTGTAATACGCTTGCAATACCATCTTTCCAATCACCAATGGGTTACTTTTAGCGATAGGGATAATCTTTTTCATATTGCACAACGTCAAAACATGAATGATACAATGTTGACGAAATGGTTTGACACCAATAGGAATAATGCCGATGCCCGGTCATTAACATATGTTGAATTTCCGACGGAATGGGTTTGGAATAAATCAAATAAGATATGGACCCGCCGTCAAACTCAAAAATGCATTGGTAGGTTGCCATACACACACCCAGCATCACGTGAACGTTATTATCTTCGTATGTTGCTTCATAAAGTTAGAGGGGCTGAAAGCTTCAACCATTTGAAGACCGTCGATGGGATACCTCACCCTACCTTCATATCAGCATGCATTGCTCTTGGTCTACTACAAGATGACAACGAATGGGATATAGCACTAAATGAAGCCTCTTTCTGGGCTTCTTCAATACAAATGAGGAATATGTTATGCACATTGTTATTGTATTCAGAGGTTGTAGATCCTAAAAGTTTTTGGGAACGACACTGGGAAAGTCTTACAGATGATATTGCTCATCGACTTCGACGTGAAATCGGTACTTCATCTACGAATGTCAATGATGAAGAACTGCAGAACCTTGGTCTTTTGGAGCTCAAAAAAATATTAAACAGGAATGGTCAGTCATTACGTGATTACCCCGACATGCCCTTGCCATCGAACGAAGCAGCTGCCTTTTCTCTCAATAGGTTGATAAGGGAAGAATTAGACTATGATCAATCGGTTGAGACTGAGTTGTTTAAAAATTTGCATTCGGGATTAAATGCAGAATAGCTACACACATTTAATGCAATCATTTTGTCATATGAAAATAACACAGGTGGGTTGTACTTCGTTTACGGAAGCGGTGGGACTGGCAAAACCTATCTGTGGCGGACTTTAATTTCGAAGTTTCGGTCTACGAATGAAATCGTTTTATCTGTTGCTTCATCTGGAATTTCTGCATTGCTATTACCGGGGGGACGTACAGCACATTCATGCTTCAAGATCCCATTAGATCCAGATGACTCATCAACCTGCAGTATCAAGTATAACTCTGATCTTGCTACTTTAATACATAGAGTTGCTCTTATAATATGGGACGAAGCACCCATGATACATCGCTTTGGGTTCGAAGCATTACACAAAACTATGCTTGATGTCTTAAAAAATGAACCGTATTATGATGCAAATCGACCTTTTGGTGGTAAATTGTTTGTTCTTGATGGCGACTTCCGTCAAACACTACCTGTCGTGACTACCGGTTCACGGGAATCCACCGTATTCGCGACAATAACAAGCTCATACATATGGCAGCATTGTACAGTCTTACATCTCACTACAAACATGTGTCTTTCCTCCTGTAATTTATCTGCATCCGTACGAAACAATCATGCAGATTTTTCAAAGTGGATTTTGTCAATTGGCGATGGCATCGTTCCTGTTATTTCTTTGACGAATCTAGGGGAAACAAATGGGTTAAAATACCGCATAATTTCCTAATTAAGTATGAAGAAACAGCTTTACGTGAAATAATTGACTTCACGTATCTCAATCTTTGTCAATTTTTCCGTGACATGTCATTCTTACGTCATAGGGCAATCTTAGCACCAAAAAACAGTGATGTGGATGTGATTAATGCCATTATGTTGTCAACCATTCCTGGAGTTGGTCGTACATACTTGAGTACTGACACCATTTCACACGATGAACAACAAGATGACCAACAACACTTACACCCAACAGAATTCCTTAACTCTTTGGATCTCCCAGGACTACCAAGTCACTCTTTAGAGCTTAAAGAAGGAGCACATGTAATCCTTTTACGTAATCTGAACCACTCAGAGGGTTTATGCAATGGTACGCGTCTTCAAATTTTACGCTTAGGCGATAAAGTACTTCAAGCTTGAATATTAACCGGTTCTAATACGGGTTCAGTTGTTCTGATTCCTCGCATCACATTGTCTCCGTCTAAGCTTGAAACTCCATTTCCTTTACGAAGACGGCAATTCCCACTGAAAGTTGCATATTCAATGACAATAAATAAGAGCCAGGGTCAAACTTTAAGGACTGTTGGTGTCTATCTACCTAACCCTGTCTTCTCGCATGGAAACTATATGTGGCAATTTCCCGAGTTACTTCACCTTCCGGGCTTAAGATGTTAATAGTGAACAAAGATCACGAACCTTTTAATTATACTCAAAATGTTGTTTATCGTGAAGTTTTAGATTTAAACCGTTGATTGTAAATAATACTATTCCATCGCATTATATTACAGATTTTCTTTAGTATGTATTTATACAGTTCAGCCATCGATTGTAATAAACATTCTTATTTGTGCCTATGTAGTTTATAAACATGAAGTTCCATTAATTATTTGACTTTTGTATGAGGATGTTGCACATACAATGTTCACTATATTCACTATATTTATTGCACATTTTTCTTCATGCTTACTTACTTATTGAAGTTTTACTTTTTGTAAATATATATATAGATTTTTCACCTAATTTGTTTTTATAGTATATTGCATATAGTTAATTCACCATCTTCCGATTCAGACACTGGTGAATTCGTTCCGCCATCTCCGATACCTGTTAATCAACACCATGGTAACAATTCTATAGTTTCAATTAACATTACATAAATCCAAGTCCGATACATTAAGTCATTAACTCGCGTGTCTCATTCATTGCACCACACAACAACAACCATTTCACACTTTCATGATTAATATTATCTCATTCGACCTAGTTACAGAAGACACTTTGGTAAATGCCCCGTTGACCATTCAAACTGTAAATCCTCCACTTTCTCATGCATGTCATGTGGATGTAGTTCATGCTACTGAGACACCATCACCTTCAGGTGTGACAATTTACACTACTACTTACAATATACATTATGTATTGTTTTACGTGATTGTTTGGTATGTTGATGTCTAACATTTAGTTATTTCACATTCATCCGATTCGGATTGTGCTGAATTTGTTCTGGCATCTCCGACACTTAATATCCAACATCTAGGTTGTTAGGTGTAGTGCCCGAAAGACAATTACATAATTGTTTTAGGACAGAATTAATAATTCATCTTATTATATGCATGTATGCTTATAATTAAGACACCACTGAAAACCCTAAGTACCTCGTTTATGTAATCACATAACTCAGTGTATGGCTATACACATGAGGATTGAGTTAGTGAGATGTACTTAAAATTAACTTAGTCCGTAGCGTTTATTAACTGAGCACGGGTCTCATGATTAATATGCTAATAATGCGCCTGAACACTTTACGGTGTGACGATCTTATCCGGATTGTCGGCAATAGGTAAGTACTAGTGGGGCATTTATATATGATGATAATCATATAGAAATTTGGACCGATTTGATTTGAGTTCTCGATATAATTCCGTGCAGAGAACACTTTACGGTGTGACATGTCTTATCCGGATTTATCGGCAATAGGTACTAGTGGGGCATTTATATATGATGATAATCATATAGAAATTTGGACCGATTTGATTTGAGCTCTCGATATAATTCCGTAATCGAGAAGTTTTATCGAATCACAAGATGATCATATATGGATTAATCTTAATCCTGAGGTGATCACAGACAACTGCTTAGACTGGGGTAGAGTTTGATGTGTTAGTAAGGATCACTTCGTAGTATGTGGTCCAACACTTCTCATTGGCTCTATTCTAGAATGAGTGAGTAGTCTGTGTTATCACAGATATGGAATCCATTCCTTCCCTCAAGAAGTAGACAGACAGTTCCCTTATTTATTAACCCTAGAAACTGATCGATCGGCCGAGTTCATATCATATTGGTTATGAACTAATTGATCACTAGGGGGTTAATGGTAAATAAGGATAATATGTTTCGAGAAGGGTTTATGAAATATCCCGAATCGAAGTGAGCGATCTATGGAGGATTTATCCGTATGTAATGATTATATCGGTGGGCGCGATTCGACTCATAAATTGAGTGTAAGTTATCTATATTCGATAGAGTTCGATTTGGGTTTATTGTGGTGTAATCCCGGAATTAATAGGTTGGATATAATTATTATGTCCGATGAATAATTTTATTTGATTTATTGTAGCTACTGAATATGGGTACATGGTCCCCGACGTGGCTCCTAATATAGCATATAGGTTTTCTCGTCGCTTCACCTCAATTATAATTAAATAGTTGGATTGGACTATTTAATTGATATGTGGATTAATTGTTTAGTTGGACTAGATGATTAAATACATGGAAAAGAAATTTTTCGTGGACTCGGCCCAAGGTGTAGTAAAATGCACGTGAACCTTTTTTATTAATAAAAGGTGGCGCCAATTTTGTTATTTAATTATCAATAAATTAGTTTTCTTGGATAATTATTTGACATGTGATTTATCTTTTATTTGTTGAATGATAATTCATGGAATATTAGATAATAACATGATTTATCCTAATTTGTTTGGGATAATTATTTTATTTATCTTTTATTTGGAATAAAGGATTAATCTAATAATTATCTCTTAATTATTAAATCCTTGGAGGACTAGGATTACTCTCCTATATAAATAGAGTTCTCCCAAGCCTTTTGACAAAATGATATCACGCCATATTGACTAGTACTTGGGTTGAAAATTTCGACCAAGTACTTCGGGTTTCCAGTTGGGATAATCTTCGGGATTATTCCGGTAGCATATCAAAGAGGTCCGGCGGCAGGAAACACCATCCACTTGGTGTTGCTGGGAGACACACGTTGGAAGGCTATGGCTTCTCAACTTGCGTGGATACTACTTTTGATCTTGGAGTTAAGCACCATAAAAAGGTAAAATCCAAACCCCCTTGTAGTTTGATCTTTAATTTATGTTCTTTGTTTCGTTTAGATCTAGATCTGATGCATTCCGCTGCGTAATCGGGTCAATCTATGATTGATCCGACGATATTACATCTAACATAGGTAACATTCCAATTTCTCAATTTCATACTTGAAAATTTCAAACTTATCACATTACGTGCATAGAACACATTTCAAAGACTGCTTACAATACACAAAAAATTCCCTTTAAATCATTGTATACTATGACATTGTCATTCCACCTATTTGCAGATGAGACATTGATAGATGCTCCAGTGATGATGGACCCTGTAAATGGTCCAGAGTTTGTGGCCATTCCTCTTGCCGCGTTACACCCACATCCTAACGATTGTACATCAAGGTTCGGTTTTTGCGGCTGCTTAAACTTCACTCACATCCACATATTACATTGTGGGTTGACCGCGATGTAAGTAACATACAAACCATGCTTTAAACCAACTCATTACATGTCGTAATTAACTGATAAAATATAATCTTTCCATTTGTTAGAATACATTGATGCAGGGAATGGTTCGTGATAATGTTTCTCTTGCCACACAATTTGTCGAAGGCAATGTATACTGCTTGTCAGGGATACAAGTTGAACTGCTGACATATGGATATCATTATTCGTCGTTACCGTACCAGCTTCTTTTCACAACTCGGACTCAAATCATCTCATTCTTCAAACAATGTGATACCATACCTCGATTCAGGTTCTCTTTGCGAAAGTTAAGTTCCATTACACCTGAAATGCATGGCAGCAGACGCTTAGTGGGTATGTATATTTACAAATAATATTGATATAACCGTGCCAGAAAATATTATAAACTTACACTATAACATTGCAGATATTCGTGGTTTGGTGGTTTTTGCTTCTTCCAGTCAGTACACCAAGTTCGGCCAGAGAACACGTGAATTGTTGGTTCTGGACAACACGTACGTTTGAATTTTACCATTAACTCATTCGCAATTTTACATTTTCCCACATGCATCTTTTAGTCCCATGTACACTTTATACTTGCTTGCTTCCACATAATGTAACACAAAACATATAACAGCATGACAATGATGCGCATGACATTGTGGGGAGATTTTGCCACTCATGATGGGGACATTTTATCAAGCAATATTGAGGCCAACCGAACCTTAATGGCGTGTGGTGTCTCAATAAAAGACTACGAGGGTATGCCTGTTATGTTTCGATTATTTATTTTCTTAACAACTTTGGTAACCAATCTCCTTTATTTATATTGTATAGGGACAACATTGTCCACAACACCGTTTACTACATTATATGTTAATTCTAAATGGAACTTATGCGAGACCGTCCGTTCATGGTATGTGGTGCAATTCTGCATTTATTATTGTTCTTTGTAAATATCATCTCATTTATAATATTAAATTCTCAATGTTAAATAACATTACAGGTACAAATCCAATGCATGTGCCCAAGTATGGTGAGATGGATACGCGACTCACCACAAAAAACCAACATCAAACTTATGATTGCTAATTCAAAGCCTGCTAGAATAGCCGACCTTAAGTTTGTCCCAAATGTATACCTTAACAGTTTATGACTTTATTTCTATACTTATATATTCATTAATGCTATTCATATTTAAAAAAAATTCCATGTTATTGCAGGTCGAACATTTCCGTTGTGTAGCTACAATTAAACATATTCACAGAAATGACATGTTTTACGAGGCATGCACGCATTGTAACAACGATGTGATTGTTGTTGATGGCTACATTTATTGCTATACTTGCAATAAGCAAGTGACTCACATCGTCCGGTACATACAAATTATTATACTCCACATCATCTCACATTCATTGTTCTCTCTTAACGTGTTCACTTTTTTTTAGCTACTGTGTTTGTGTTGATGTTATGGACCAATCCGAAACCACTACCATTCGCTTGCCTGACGGAAGTGCCGACTATGTGCTTCGTTCCCCCGCTCAGTCTTTACAGAATATGTTGACATTGGTACATTTCTCTCCACTTTTTATTACAACACCTATTTTCAATAATCATTTTTGGCCTTTCATATTATTAAATTTTACACATTTACAGGGAGATGGTCGTCGCACTTTCGAGGATCATTTGAAACGTTGCGAAGGAGCACGATACACGTTCATTGTACACGCTCTTTCAACGCCACAGTTTACAACACCATCAAAAGTTGCTTATGCTTTGAAAGTAAATTGGTTTGATGCATGCACTCAGGTTTTCAAATGTAAACGTGAACAAAACAACACCTCATGTAAGACGTTTAATCTCCTTCATATACAGATTTTTGAAATTTTTTGATCATTTTTCTTTCACATGCTCACATATTTTCTTTTACTTTTTCATTCCAGGTGTGAAGTAAACTTTATTGGGATGGTTGTTGTGTAATCTCACGTTCACTTTTAAGTGAACCTACGCTACTTTTCATTCTCATAACTATGACAGATGTCTGCACTTTTATATTTCATTGTAAATATTTCATTCATGCCATCTTTTTTTTTGGTTATTTTTGTTTCACTTACATAGCTCTTCAATTACTACAATATCTACAAATTCTGCATACACATATATCATTGTAAATATTTCAATCATGCCATTTTTTTTTTGGTTTCACTTAAATAGCTCTTAAATTACTACAGTATCTATAAATTTCTACATACACAGATCGACTTTTCAAATATAACGTTCTTCGTGCATCACACGGGTCTCATACTAGTATATATATATATATACTAGTAAATAACTCGTGCATTGCATGGGGACGTATGACAATGTGATTACATTCAAATAATATGCATAATATGTACTACAAAACAAAGACTCTTCAAACTTATTGTAATGCTAGTTATTAAAATTGTTTTATTTAAGATTAGTATTCGTTTCCGACATCATATAGAGTCAAAAACAGACAACACAACATGTCCAAAAGTTATACTGATGCCGATAATTGTGGTTATAATTATGCTTTTAGCATTGCATGGGAGAACGTATAGTTTAAAAGAAGAATTTTTTTGAAAGATGAAAGGAAGATTTTATTGGTATGTTTGTTATGCAGGAATGGAATTGAATGAAATAAAATAATAGGAACGAAATGGAATGTAATGGAATAAATTAATTTTATTACTGCGTTTGGAATATGCAAGATTGGAATGAAACAAATTATATAAAAGATGACACATTGAGTGATGAGTAGAGCATGGTAGTGAATTAAGGTTGGAGTAAAGTATTGTATGGTTCATAAGGTAGGATATATAGGTGAAGGGAGGGGGAGCCCTACGTCGTACCCCATTGCACCATACCTCTCTTCCCACCCTGCCTTACCCACCATTACCATACCCTACCCACCACCCTATCCTACCCTACTCTATATCACCATATCTTGCCATCGAGATCCTACCTACCTTACCCATTACCTATTATATCTTACCAGTTTTTTTGCTGAAACTGGGTTTGGGTCGGGTAATTGAGGTTAAACGGGTTAAATCCCTTCCTCTATATATATATATATATATATATATATATATATATATATATATATATATATATATATGCCGGCGACGTAGGTGTCGTGTCCTTAAATTTTGAAATTAACCGTATCGCCGTGTCCGTGTCGTGTCTTGCGACGTGTCCATGTCCGTGTCTGTGCAACATAGTTTATAATAGATCAAGCACACTAAATGCTTCCAAATATCAAGCTTAGAATCAGTGTATCAGAGAAGGAGCTAAGTGTTTGTGTGGTGCAACTGTTGAAGAAGCAATACTACCCTTGAATGAACAACAGAACAACTTCAGTGAAACAGCAGAGACAACTGTGAAGAACTGGTTGTTCAAAATTGTGAAGCTGGAGAATTACAGCCAAGGACAATCAAACTACTATTGTAACTGTGTGAAAGAACAACAGTAAATTCCTCCAACGTCACAGGAGAAGGGTGGACTAATAGATTACACCACCCTGAACCACTATAAACTTTATGTCTTTTACTTTACGCAATTCACTTTCTACATTTACTTTCAGTCGAGTAGATTACATCACACTCAGCACACCTCACTACTTGATCACTCATCTCCGGTTTTGAAAACGGTTTTAAAGGCTTTATTTATCCGCTGCATAAAACTCACTTGAGCACTGGTTAGTCAGCTAATCTGAAAATCAGCTAAGTTTTAAAACTCTAATTTTAACAAGTTTATTCAACCCCCCCTCCCCTCCCCCCCCCCTCCCCCCTCCCCCCCTCTAAACTTGTTTCAAGCAATTCCATGGAACCAATAGTCATGCCAGTTGTAGACAACACTTGTTCACATTCTTATTCTGGAGTTGAGTTATATTATCTTCTTCTCTCTTATTTAAATTTTGGAGTTCTACTCCAATGCTTCCGCATAAATCACATATGACCATAGGCGGATGCACATAGGAGTAATTGGGGTTCGCGGACCCCGTTAAAAATAAAAATACTCAACATTTTATATATAGAAATATATTTCGGACCCCGTGAAAAAAATTTATTTACCTTGTAAAATATTTACGGACCCGTTGAATATAATTTCTGGTTCCGCCACTACGTATGACAATAATTTACAGGTGACATGTGCAATTGTCACGGATTGTGCATGTGCCGAGCGACCTTTACTCATTTTACCCTTAAGGTGGATTTGTGTCGTTAAAATAAGTTTGAGGGAATAAAATCTCGATTGTTACACGGACCTCGATCCCCGACTGTGCAGGTCGAGCGGTGCAAGGGGAGGTGCATCGAAACGGTGTCGTTTCGATCCGAAACGACACCATTTTGACTGTGTTTTTTTTTTTTTTTTTTTTTAATCACATCGAGATAAGTGTCGTTTTGAATCAAACGTTTTTGCTTCTTGCACTTTGGGAGGAAGGTGCAACATGCACCGTTGGGGATCTTTTCCCATTGTTACACAGCGACAGAGAGAGAGAGGAGGAGGGGAGGGGAGGGGGGGGGTTGTTGATTATTCCCTCGTATATATTATAATGAGTGCCAATTACGGGATAATAGAAACACAAGTAAAATTACAAGGAGGAAAAAACAGAAAGCAAAGTATGGTGCTTGTGCAGTCCATGACTCCCATCATTATCTAAGTAGTCATATGGGGTTTTACTAATCACTTCAATCACCCTACCACTTGTTATTCTCTTTCGATGAAAGCAAGAAAGCCAAGAAGCAACTTTTAGTTCCTTCTGCTTTTTAATATTATTTAGTGAAAGTGATATGTAGCTCAGTCATTGACTGAATGATTGACTCCAATAACTCATTGCTTTATATATATATATATATATATATATATATATATATATTTTTTTTTTTTTTTTTTTTTTTCAGTGGGGTGTTATTTGAAAAAATGACTCGAAATTGTCCTACTTCTAGCGTTTTTCTTGTAACTTTTTGATTTTCAGTTTATAGTATTCCGTTAGCTTAATCTTTTGGTGAGAGATGATAATTCTATAGGGTCAGAGCGTAAGGCCATAAGCATTAGCATCAAACTCCCTCCATCATATTTTATCTCCACAATAGGGATAAAATGTAGGGATACAACCAAAAATCCACTCATCAGCCTTCTCATTATTTCCCTACAATAGGAACAATGAACAGTGTCACCCAAATGTAGGGTGGTATTGTAGCTCACCCTACAATTTTTTATTCATTCTTTATCTCTCTTTCTCACAAAAATCAATTTTGAAAAAATTGTTTATAGATAAAAAAATTAAATATTTTAATGGTGTAAGGATAGAGATAGGGATGTTGATGTAGAGTACCCTGAATTTAGTTGCTGTAAAATAGGGATATGTATTTTTTAGTGCTATTTTTTGGGATAGGGATAGGGACTTTGATGCCAATGCTCAAGTTGGAACTTCACTTCAAACATTATATAGTGCCCAAAAAGAAAAAAGAAAAAATATATTGTTTCAAGTGTTGGCCTATCTCAAAAATAAAACAGGGTTACACTTAAGGGAGCGTGTTGAAATATATTCCCTCTGTTCCGAAATAATTGAGGAACTTGTCAAAAAGATTTGTTCCCAAATAACTGAGACAGTTGCATTTTCAATGCAGTATTCATTGTGTTTTACTGCATCTACCCTTATTTATTAAGGAGTTAAAGAATAAATAAACATTGCATTATTTATAGACTAAGGGTTTTTAGTCATTTTGGCATTCAAATTAAAGCATTAACTCAAATCCTTCATATGCTTGTTTCTGACAACTGCATTAGTTATTTTAGAACGGAAATAGTATAAAATATTAATTATATATAGCTTAGACTTTTGAGAAAGATGTAGTTTGACATTGTTATCACTTCTGACATATAACTCTTTGAGCTCCATTGCCTTTGGCCAACAGCCGGTCATCCTTCATCCTTGCATATGTTGACTTGATTGTCGGATGGCTTTTCCGGACAAAACGTCTGGTGCCTCTTTTTGGGTACTTTGGAAATTGGAGCCTCAGTCAGACTCATCGGCATCGGCATTCGAGCACAACTCATTGAGGTCTTCTCAAGTCCATCCTTCGAAGAGATGATTGGTGGTTTTTTTTTTTATAAACAGGGGACCACCATAAATCTTTTTAATCCTATTAGTTAAACACATAAAATAGTCTAAAATTTGTGTGTTGTAATGGTCATACAGAGTAGAGCAACTCACACGTAGTAATGATTCTACATTCATTTTAGTTAGGCATACATTATACATGTGACAAACTCCAATGTAAATAATGATTTTTGTCTATTTTTTAATTTAAGATAAAACATTTTGACATAAGTTGGAAGCATAAGTCGTCTCCATTGCAAGAAGCATCTTAATCTTATTCTTTAAGAAATAAGAGAACTAAAATAGAAAGAACGGATGTTTGTTTAGACGGAAAGTTTTTGTATGGTGTATTCACATGAAAATCATAGAGATTTTATTTGTAAAAAACACGACATGCATTCGAAAGTCACGGAGCTTTTTTCTATGCCTACTTGGGATTGTGCCACTTGTAATTCAAATGAGATCATGGGATTGGTGTCACAAAGACTGTGCTAGACGGTTATGTGTTGTAACCATATTGATCGAGTTTAATAAGGTCTGCTCAGAGCTCGAATGGAGGTTAGGAAGTTTATATTTTTATCTCACCTACTACTTCAATCCTGAGACACGATCGAGTACTCGTATTATAAAATCTTGCCTATGCCTAGACTTTGATGTCAGTCCATGGATTTGAGGAGACCATTGATCAGCTATGAGAACGTGGCTCCCAGCCCAAGTACCAGATGACTCATATGCGAGCTAGTTAAGATCATTCTATGATGTATCGTATATTTCCCGTCAGATCGTATATTTCCCATCATGTATACGATCATTATACAATTAAGACCGAGTCAGATCGTATATTTTTCCCATCGTGTATCTTATATAACTAAACCATATTATCATGAGGTTGTGATCTCATTTTTTTTTCTTTCATAAAAAGGTTGAACCCCAACACAAAGGGTCCCCCCACCACCCCATCCTTAGGATTGGTGGAGGATGTAAATCGAGGGATGTGTCTCAATGGTTCGGTGTACTCAGACTGTCTTAAGGCCTGTTTTTGCTTAAAGGGGACGCTCCACGCGGGATTTGAACCACGACACTTCATTTAGGCTTGCCTAATCAACATTCTTAATAGAAATAAATCATTTACTTCAAAAAAACAAAAAAAAAATCATTTAAGAGTAGTGTCTGTATTAATGATCCCACTGCCCACTACGCACAAAACGTGGAGAGACAAGAAAGCAAACCGTTATCAAAGTCCCATGCCATAAAACTATAGGCATCAAAACTTTGTTTAACCCTCTCAAATTTTGCTAAAAGGACACTCATATCCAGTGATTAAAATGTCAATGCAATCATATTGCATCTTTAGTTTCTGCATCTTCTTCACTCTTCTAACTAATTCAAGTATTACTTACTATCCCTCTTCAATCCCACATTTCTTTGATTATTATAGACCAAATCCTCTCCATTGAAAATTTCAAGTGATTCCTCCTGTAAAGATCTGACGACGGATTTACCGTCATCCACGGTAGGAGAGGATTTGGTCTTCTTTGGTTGTGACATTTTTGGTAAAGGTTTTAGAAAGGGTCTGACTTATTTCATGTACTTTGGTTGTTGCAGGTGGAATCCAACTCGTTATAGTGAACAAATGCAAGCAGAGCATATGGCCTGGAATTCTTGGCACTGCAGGGCATGAATCACCCATGAATGGTGGATTCAGTCTCTACAGCGGTGAAGAAGTTGTTGTTAACATCCCGGATAAGTGGTCCGGTAGAGTCTGGGCAAGACAAGGTTGCTGCTTCGACCAACACGGCAAAGGCTCGTGTCAAACCGGAGACTGTGGTGGTGGTTTACTACATTGTATGGGAACTGGTGGACAACCACCTGCAACAGTTGTTGAAATGACGTTCGGGACGCCTCAAAATCCTTTACATTACTATGATGTGACATTGGTTGATGGTTTCAATCTCCCTGTTTCTATGGTTCCGGTTGTGCCGCACGGTGGGTGTGGCTGTGGCTGTGGCTGTGAGGCGGCAGATTGTGAGGCTGATTTGAACAGCTGTTGTCCAGAGAGTTTAGCAATCCAAAGAGAAGGAAAAGCTGTGGGATGCAAAAGTTTATGCTTAGCTACAAAGAATCCTAAGGATTGTTGCACTGGAGAATATGCTAATCCTGGAAACTGTAAGCCAACAATTTATGCAAACATGTTTAAGGCTCTCTGCCCTAGGGCATATAGCTATGCATTTGATGAACCTACTGGGCTTAAGAGATGTAACGCATCACGTTATGTTATTACATTTTGCCCCACCAAGGCATAGTATTGAATATTACAATACCTGGCTACAATAACTAGCTTTATTTGAGACTCGGTTTTTTGGTTGTTTTACATTACAAGGATGTTAAAAGTCACACACAACATTTAGAGCCTAGGTGTGACATAATATAGTGAAACACGCACGATATCGACAATTCTAAACGACGGGTGTGACAGAAAAGGCGATAGATATAGAATAAAGAAGTCTTACGCGTTATTGGCCAAAGATCAAGAGCATCAACTCCTGTATGATGAATTCTTGACCTTGGATTGGCATTGCCTGAAAAACATGTTTACACAATCTGACAGAATTTTGAAACCAAAGGTATCAACATAAACATTGACTAGCTGAAAACGTTTCATTACATAGATAAATGTCATCATTTGGTACAAAATAAAATTAATGTTCTAAAAACCAAACAAACTCTTTGAATAAAGGAAACATTTTGTACAGAGACAACCGCGATTTCACTACCTTATTCTTAAGCTCGTTACACCCTTACATATTATACAGTAATAAATATATTATCACCTCTGCAGGGCGCGCATCAGGTTCAACGCTTAAACCATCTGAACCTTTGTTACCTAAGCTGATGATTCTAGGGTATTATATAGACTTGCAATGTACAACTAGTAAGTACACGATGACTTTATTTCGAAAACAGCTCCATTCACATTATAACAGATCACGAGGACACGAAAAATGGAAGATGTTGGCATGTATTACTAGCCATTGTTAGCTGTACTGCTTCCTTCTCTAACTGATCTGAGCTGACTGTGAAGCCAGAATGCCAATCCTCCTCTCTGCAAAAAAATTGAACACTTAGACAGAATAACTGTATAAATAGGTTACCGACAACACAAATACGTAGTTCACCATAGAATTCTACAAAAAGCAAGTTATGGAAGTTTATTCTACGCGTTGTCAGACAAATTCGACTCATTCCAGTAAGGATGAAACAAACGAAGGAGTAAAGGAACAGATAATCCAAATGGCATGACAAATTACCTCCGGCAGCAACAAGTTTTTCTACACGGGCAACAATGTGCTTTCCATATGTATACTTTTTTAGAGCATTCAGATGAACCTTGATACGATTCAGAATGAGTTCAAGTTGCTGGTCATCACAGGTTTCAAGCACTTTCTGCACGACATAATTTGCAAACTGGTCCTTCATCATGACCTGAGAAAAAGAAAGAAAAACAAATGAAGAGAAGTAATAAAAATAAACCATTGTCACCTTTAAGTCATTGAACAAGTAACTAAGACAGAACAAAAAATGCTGCTCCAGTTCCACAATGTACGGATGCTCATGTTTGGTGGGGAGTTTTGTTTACAACACAGATAACTCACAGGATGCTTAGGATACACAGCAAGGCAAGTTTGCAGTTTTTTAGAAGATAGATACGTGATCCGAAATGCATATACATAATTTGAATACATGAGGTGAAACGCTATGCAAATTGAAGAAAATCAGCTGGAGAATTAACAAAAAGCTGTCCAAAATGAAGAAAAGCCTCTGGAACTAAAAACAATTATTTGAAATTGATTTATTTTATGATTTTTAACATTTATAGTCTTACAGTTTTATTTAACATATTGCTACATGCTTTTAGTTACATTTAAGTATATTCTTCCATAGTCGTATCCTATATTATCAAAAATCCTGCATCCATGTACCCGTGCAACCAAGATGCTGCTTTTCCATAAGAACCAATCAACGATCTCCAACCAAAGCTAAAATCACTTAACACACATAAATGACTAAACTAACGCAATTTCTGAATCGTATAGAGGTATTTTGACAACTTGCAAACATATCACGGCATGAATGCATCAGACTGCAAAAGGTAAAATAACAATCTATATAGTTAAGGAAATCGTATGCAGAAGGTGAACAGGGAAATAAAAGGCGTTATTGCAGTAATCAAAACAGTGTCACACCAAGGAGAAACAAGGTCGAAAGAAAATGAAAACATAGCCCTGTATCACGTCTTAATCAACCCTCAGACATAACCCAAGACAAGCTTGAGTTGAGGTCTTAAATTACGAATTAAAGGGAGCATAGCAGAGTTCACCAACCTGAAGTGGCTCATTCTCATCAGTTGATCCAAGCATCTCATTTACTAGTGTTTGACGTTCCTCGACGCTTCCGAAAGTTAAACATTTCTCAACAACATTTGAGGCGAACTTTTGCTGGCTCATCTGGACAATCTGACCAATAAACTTGCTAATTATAGTTGAACGTTCATGTGGTTGTCCATGCTCCAGTACATGCTGTTAAAGTTCAAGACAAAACAGCTTTCAGTAGTTGTGACAGCTTAGTCAATTCAGCAAAAATTAGGAGATCCATATGAGAAAGCGAGTAGGGAGAACAAGAACAATCATCAGAACACTGATAAAGCAATCATGTTGTTTTAACTGTGTACACATCAAATTATGTATTAAGATGATCAGGTCTGATTCAGCACATGATGTAGTAGTACATGTGTCAACTATATCAGAAGCAACTATTTCCAATAATGGGCACCTGTCAATCAACCATTGGCTGCAAATGGAGTTATGTGCGTAATGCTAAGAAAAAATTGTGCATAGGATTACAGATACCGCTTTTGCTTAATCAGGCGTACAAGTATAATTTGAGAGCAAGTCTTAAACTTTTGCTTAGGCCCTAGTGGAGGCCCATGACATGCAGCATTCAAATAACTGCCAGGACCGACCATCTGATACAGAGATGATGCTGTAATGCAGTATTGTGTAACATTGAACGCGATGCCATTTGAAATCTAAAGGCAAATCTGATCTGATTATTCAGCTTGGACCGTAAAGTTGGTTTTTTCAGGATGGTGTCATGCTGCTGTAAGCTATATGGTTCCAGAAGATAGTTTGAAACATAAAATATGAAGTGAACCAACAATGCATGACATCTGGTGTTTCTTGTGCAAGGAGGTCCCTACTATCTTGTCATACATAGCGAGATGAATTTATTACTAATACTATCTTTTACATGTTTTTATTAATCCAAAACAAGTTTTGACCTATTACGGGGCTAGAAAAGGCATGAAAATTAGTATTGAAAGCAAGAAAAGTTTCTCTGCGAACCCTGCTTACAGGTCATGGACTGAGTCGGTCTACTCCCATGTCTGTTGGCTAAAAATAGTAGGTTCTTTGGATGACATGCACTTTCCCTCCTCAATACCCTTGATCCACTTAAGTAAATAAGAGTGTAATGACCATCAAGAAACTTTATCTATAAAGTTAAGGTTTATTGAACCATGTCAATTCTTTTTATGTTTAGAGAAGTTTCATGATTTAAGTCATGTTCATCAAGTATGTTCATGTTTAGTTTATGTGTGACCAAGTTTGATCAAGATAATGCAAACAATCAATATATCACATGATGAAAGCTAGATTGAATTTTTTAGGTGAACAAGAGGAACTATAATACGTGTTCATGTTCAAGTTTGTTATGTGAACTGACTAGCATCTTGTATGCAAGCTATGGTGCGTGCGGCATGTGCCATTATGCACATTTATGATAAATTCATGTTCATACGCACTCTAATGTGCACGCATTAATGATGATTCAATCCCTCCTACTGAGCAGCAGTGTTCTAAAAATCGCCCTGGGCGATCACCTAGGCGCCGCCTAGGCCCTGGACGACCCCCGGGCGTCCTCGACTTGGCTCTAGGCGATTTATCTGGGCGCTCAAGTGTGTTGGGCGATTTTCTGGGCGCTCCTGGACCCTTCTAGGCGCTCCTAGGCCCTTCTGGGCGCTCCTAGGCCCTCCTAGGACCTTCTAGGCGCTCTAAGGCCCTTCCAGGCTATTAGGGTTCCATCTGGGCGAACATCAAGTTTTCCCAAGTGTTTAGACAAGAAAGATGCATAAAACCCTAAAACCCCCCTTAAAACCCTAAACCCCCCTCGTAAAAACCCTAAAACCCCCCGTAAAAACCCTAAAACCCTCCTTAAAACCCTAAACCCCCCGTAAAAACCCTAAAACCCCCTTAAAACCCTAAAAGCGCCTAGGCGCCCCTGTGGCGTACCGACTTCGCCTAGCGAGTTTTAGAACATTGCTGAGCAGGTTGGCGCTTACCCCTAAATTAAATTATATGCCATTGACAAATAAAATTTAGGTTGAAAAGGCTTCATATGGATGAATATGCATTTGGAGGCTGAGACTAGTTGCCCTGATCTTTACTGTTGTAGTTTATAATATGAAGATTTATGTTTGCTCTAAATCATAGTAGGAGGTATTATCAGCTGTGAATGTAAATCTGTGGAGATTTTTATTGTATGTTTATAAGGAGGTATTATCAGCTGTGAATGTAATATGTGCCCATGGTTGTAACTTATAAGGAGATTTTTATTGTATGTTTATAGGTTGATTAGAACGATACGTAAAAGTTTGAGATGTTCTAAACATGTATTTTTGTTGTAGAATTTTTTATTTTGTACATGAAATTTTAAGTTGTTTGCTGCATTTGTCGCCCCAGCTACAGGTATTGTGGCTGCAACGACCGAAACAGAAGCGTTTGAAATCTTAGAGTTGTCTATGTCACCGCGGCAACGGAAAAATGTCACAGCAACAGCAGCATGTGGCATAGTGACAACTCCAGGTCTCATGATATGTAAGTCCAAAGCTTCCCAAGCTTTTATAACGCAACTTTTACGCTTTATTCATTCATTAAAGTTATTTTGGACAAAAAAGGCATGTTTCGGGGTTTGAGCTCTAGGGCATAACCAAACACAACAGTACATGGTAAATGCTTAAGTATTCAGTGCGGGACACTACTCACACTAGAGACAGAAAAACATTAATATTCGTAAAATGGACTGATAGAAGTATTCAAACATGCAATGCCTGATTTCATCTACTGCCTGAAGCTCACGAGAAAAAAGGACAGTACCTGAACAACATAGTTACCATATTGGTCTTGCGCAAGCATGCAAACAGACTGCAAAATTTCGTCCATTACTTTGCTCTGTGTTTGGGGGTCACGGCAATGCTCTAGAATCCTCTGCCCACACAAGGACTCACAATTTCAGAATGACCAATTTTATATCCAACCCCATCCAAATACACTAATACATTTTCCAATTGCATTACCTGTATAACTCGGCATCCATAAGGGTGACTCGAAAATGTCACAACTTGATCATAAAATGTTGAAACAATAAACTGGATAGCATCTTCAGGTATGCATTCAATGCATTTCTGAATGACATGATTTCCATTCTGATCTCTTACGCAGCGTACAACGCTACCCTCCAATTCTGTAACCATTTTAGTTTTCTGATCCAGATCAACAACTTCAAAAGCCTGGACAAACAGGGAGCAGTATTTTTTTATAAGCTTCCTACTAGGCAGCTGAATAAAAAAGTAAGACTCCTCATCCTGAGACATTTGTAGCCGACCATCTCATCAATGATCTTAAGGTATTAAACAAAATGTAATGTACATATACTAATGACCGTTTGTTTGATGGTAATGTAATGAAATGTCATGTCGTTCCATTACGTTGTTTGGGTATGGTAGTAATGTAATGAAATCTCATTACAACGTCATGAAAAAAAGTCCATTTTCATTACCTCCGAAATTTTATGGAATGGAACATGACGAAAACTAACAAAACTTTCCTCCACCCACCACCTTACCCACCCCACCCGATCACCAATCCCTACCCCCACCCATCATGACCCCCATACCCCACCCCCACCATCCCACCCCACATTTACCTACCCCGCCCCTAGTTTCCACCTCCACCACCTTACCCCACCCTCTCACCCCTACCCTCACTGGCCCTACCACGCCTCCCCACTCCCAACCCTATCCTTACCACCCTACTACCACCCCAGTCCTTACCCCTACCCCACCCCTACCAACTCCTCTCCCTACCCCACCATCAACCACCATGTCACCTATTATAGAATTCCGTCCATTTCATTTCATCGTGTGCCAAACGCAGTAATGTAATGTTTAAATTACATTTTTTTTGTTCCATTACATTGAAAAACGGCCATAAGCATTCTTAAGAACATAGAGATTCCTAATCTATCCGATTCCAGAAGAGTAACCAGAAACCCAGTATTCAACCCGAGCAATATATTAAAAATACTAGAAACCTTATATGTACAATAATTAAACTGCACTTCCAAACATTAGATCTGAAGCACAATAAGATTAGATACGTCTATAAATCAAAATTACTATGGACACCAGAAAACTGTATGGCAAGGCCTTTGATGCAAAATCAACTTTACCAGTACTGGAAAAAAAAAAAAATCCAGGGAGGCACTCACCTAAAATTGATAGGCAAGTATCCAACAAATTAGATAAAGATACCTTCTGAATCACTCGGCAGCCATACATCTGCAGGCTAAGTTCCAAAACATGTCCAATAAGCTGGTCAGCAAGTTCTCTGATCTGCGACGGACTTCCATGTTCTAGAAACTGCAAGAAGAAGAAAATCATTGAGACCAAGAGCTCCTAATAAAAAATGATACATTACTCCATTAATGCAATTTACTTGACAATCAGGAATAGAAAATAACTGCTGCAAAATCTATTATGATAATTAAGAGACCAACAATACCTTCTGGATCACGTAATTACCAAACACATCAGTCATCAGGGAAAGACCATGTGGCATAATCTCAAGGAATACCATGTCTTTCTCCTCTACGCTAGCTGTTTCAAGTTTCTGCTGGATAAACCGACTTCCATACTGATCCGCACTACACAAACAATTAATAGTGAACTAAGCAAGAGAAGATAATCCAGACAAAACAAAAGGGAATGCAAGCATAACAATTCAAGACAGATACCTAAACTCAACCACATGACCAGCAATCTCAGAAAGTTCAAAGCACTTTGTTTTAGAACTCTTAAACTGATCCAGTAACGACAATGAAAAACTTTCATCCAGGCTCCTGCCGTGTTCCAAATGCCATGCTCCCATCACATTGCCTGCCAAGGTCGTCATTCCTGGTGGAAAACCTATGTTCCTATCACCCTGCCAGACAGGACTACCGCTCCCAATAGGAGAATGTGGATGAAGCGAACCCATTAAAGGGCTCCCAGGGTATGACAAGCCAAGACTATTTGCAGTGTTTCCGTAATAGCCATTGTTCAACCCACCTGGTTTGTTAGCGTAGGGAAGACTATACGGAGAGTTTTGTTGCAAAAGCAACGATTCCAGGTAAGCCTTTTGAAGTTCAATCATTTCCATGGATGAATTACCTAGAGACTGCCTATCCACTATTGTACCATTGAGACTAGCTTGTTGTGCAGCAGCATAATCAGCCGATCTCAAGTATTGAAGATACAGAGGATCCATCATTGGTACTTGCATATCACCCCCCAGATTCTGATTGCTAACTCTTCTAAGATTCTGCAACTCTGCTGCAGCGGCCAACAGATTAGGCCTCAAGTTCAATCTTCCACCCAGGCCTCGGGTGTCTGGACCCATCGCTCTAGCAGCAGCAATATTCTCCAACACTGGTAACATATTGCTGCAGCCAATGGGATTTGCTGACATGGATGGTGATGAAGGATTCAGAACGCCTGCACCTAAGTCAAATGTTGAAAAGGAACCATTAGGGCTATCAAAATTAGGATACTGAGAAGGAGAAATCGATCCAGTATTGAGAAGTGGTGTAGATGGCCCGTTCAAGTAAGAGCCTGCATAAGGTAGAGCAGAATTGTGGAACTGCATTGACTCGTTCTTGTTTGATGGAGAATATCTTTCCAATGGATTATGATCATTTTGCAAATGATACATATTCTGATGATGAATTTGAGTATTTGGATTGTTCCCTTCTTCTGACATGCTATTCACTGATAAATCCAAGCCAGACAATGCAGACACAAGATCTCCATGCACATCCATATCCTGAGCAAAATCATCAGACGACTTTAAAACATCAATATCCCTTTCATTCAGTGAGCTCAATGCTGCCCCTCCAGCCTGAGGAATGCGAGAATTTGGAGTTTTTGCAACAAGCTGAGGGTCAGGAGTAGTACTTCTTGACAATGAAGCCCCCAAAGCAGATGCATAAGTTTGAGATGCTAATGAACCCATTTTTTGGAAACTGTGAGTGTTTGAATCTAATGAGCTCCTATTTGGCTGAAGATGGGTATTATGCTGAGGCTCAGAAGATTCAAGAACATTATCAAAGGAATGACTGGAAGGACGGGAGAGATGTCCAGAAACATTTGTTGCGTGACCAGAATTCCCCTGAAATTTCATCAAATTGAGAGTATTGATTCAAAATTATTCAATCAAAATACAAAATTATGTGAAAATGGATTTATGTCATGATAAAACTAACAAGTAACGCTAGTCCCTTTCAAATACTTCCAATAACTGGTAGTATACGTTGACGTCTAAACATTCTTAAAGGGCATCTACTTTCGGGATGAACACATTCTACCAAACCATCATTGTCACGTATTTCTCCAATAAATTGTGGCAGTGACTATTCAAAAAGGGGGTGAAAACCAAGGAAATGGTGGAGATGTCTTATGAGATTAGGGCCACCAACATGACTAAAATTATCACTTTCTCTGAAAGCTTAAACTGTAAAAGAGTCGGTGGCCTTCAGGTGGACGCACGGTTTTAAAAAATAAAAACCTGCCAGAGTTGCATTTTACTTTCCCAAAACAGAATTAAGCCATTTCGAGTGAATTCCTTCAAATTACCAAGAAAGATATTGACAAGCAATATCAAACACAAGAAAATCAAATGCATAATGAGAGTGGTCTTCCCTTCTAGGATGCAGCAGCCATACATGGTAACACTTTAACTATTGCAAATATACAACTATACACGATCAGAACAACGAATGGTAAATGGTTAAAAAAAATGCCAAATATTGTAAATGGTAATAAAATGCCAAATTTGACCAACCGGCAACCACAGCACATTTCTTAGTCACGGGGCAAGGCGCAATTCTTAGTCACGGAGAAAGGCAAATACGTATGTGTAGGCATCATAACTTATTAGCTCCAGCTAATCACCCAATGATTCATACACTCCAGCTGACGGGTGTACTAGAGGATAACAACAGCTCCAGACTCAATTAGTAACTAGTGACTTAAACAAGGTTCACAACAAGAATATGCGAACCAATTAAATGAGGGCATAAATAGTAACCTAAACACGGATTGCAACAAAAATATGTGAAGAAATTAATGGAACCAGAGACAGAAACACGGTTCGCGACAAAAATATGTGAACCAATTAAATGGGACCAAAACTAATGACTTAAACACGGTTGGCGACAAAAATAGAGGAGCCTCAACTAATTAAATGGAAGCAGAATCAAACGATCAGACGTTACAGTAAATTGTAACGCCTTTTCAGCCAATATTTGTTACTGATTTCAATAGCTGATTTGCAATAAAATCATCTTTCTACAATATAAAAAGAATCAATTTCAGAAAAGAAACCTAACAATATTAACAATTCAGGATACTTCTAAAAGCCACAAAGATTTGTTACTTCTTTCAATATATAAAAAAATGCCTCAATTCCAGAAAAGAAACCTACAAACATTTACATCACAGGATACTTTCAAAAGGAGCAATCAATAAACACAAAATCCTATTTTTAGTTCTCACCTGAATTATTTCTGCAAAGCTTTTCTGACGTCGTCCTATACCTATTTCTGGCAACCCAATCAATCCATCACCAGTCCATCCTTTCTGAGCCTCCATTTCCTTCTCCAAGTTCTTCCCAGCAAACTCAGGCTGTACCGAGAACAACGACCTATCGCCGCCACCTTCTTCATCACCGCCTACTCCGTTCACCTGCCTCCGATTACCAATAACCATAGAGCTACCACTACCAGTACCGCTACCGCTACCGCTACCACCACCCTGCAACCTCTGTGAAAACCGCCAATCCTCCTTTGGAAAAAGCGGAGGAGGTAGCCGAGGGTTAAGGTTCACATGAGAGTAATAGTACTTAATGTACGCCGGATCAGACCTTATCTCCTCTTCAGAAAAACCACCACGACCGCGGCGGCCTCCAATCAAACCGTTCAGGGATCCTTCAATAGTCGGCGGTGCAGAACCACTCCTATAAATATTAAGCTCCCTCTCTATATCACTCGCTTCCTGCTGCCTCCGCTGCTGCTGTTCTCTCATCAAAACCTCCAACTCATCACTGTAATCATCTTTCCCTATCATCAACGATCTAGCTCCGATTTCCGACATCATCTTCAAATACCTATCTGAAATCATCGCCTATACTGCTATACATACATATACATATATCCAACTACTTCATCCAAGAATCAAAACACAAATCCTCCTGAAAACGCTCAAAATTGTTAAAATTAAGCTAAATTACTAATAAATTAGAACGCAAAACACTTAAGCTCGGCTCACGCAACTTAAAAAACAAAGTTACGTCAGCTGAATCTAGATAATTACAGATTTCTGTCATTGATAAATTACAAGCAGAAAATGAAAGATCTCTGAAAGCGAGATGTTTGCCGGCGCGACATTCAGTAGAGAGAGAAAGTAAATGAGAGGGTTTAGGAAAATGAGTATAGGAAAAGAGTGAAAGGGGACAGTGAACAGTGAAGTGTGAGAGTGGGAAGAAGATGCAGTGAGCGTAAATAGAGAGCGGATGTGAGAGATTGTTGTATAAATCCGGAGGACTAGATGGACGGCCACGATTGGGACTTGAAAAAGGAAGGATCGGTACTTTGCCATTATAAGTGATTAAACGGTTTTGCATTGGTGCTTAAGTTGACCAATGCTATTTTTATATACTAACACAAAATTATGACACACAATACAAAATACTATAAGTGTATTTGGGGTTTTTTCATATCGGAAGGTTGGTTAAATTAGATATGTGTTATTAATTTTAATAAAAATATTTAAAATGACTTTTGAATGTTATTAATGCAAAGTAATGAAAAGTTGGTGGGTAATAATAAATGAGTGATAAAAAAGTGAAAAATGTAATAAATATTTTATTGGTTATCTAAATTGACTTATATTATGAAACAAAATCAAAAAACTAAATGGATCTATATTTTGAAAGGGATGTAATACATTTTATTATAATTAATTGTGCAAATATATGTGTTGGTTACTTGTTATCATAATTTTATTATTATAATATGATAGGATTTATGCTTCGGTTAACATTAGGTTGAGCTCGGATACAAAGGCTTCCACTGCGTGCCCCACCCCTAGTACAATGTGTAATAGATTGTTTATATGTTCTCTTGTTGTTGAGAGAAATTGATTATTTACGGTATCAAATCGCACACTCTGGTTGTAATGCTGTGATCTCTGATACTGAATTTTAACTTGAAAATTGTGTTTTCGAAACGTGGCTAGTATAAGTTTCAGAACCTACGTAAGTCTAACGTCATATCAAAGGAATAAAAAAAATTGTGAGGAGCACAAGAAACGGTTGATGCATGGGATACAGACCCTCATCGGTCTTACCACATTTCGCAGACACAACTACTAACATAATAGCCGCGAAATGTCTACACGTTAAAGGTGTAGAAACACATCAGGAAAATCTATCAAAGGTAATTGAACTGTGGTTACAATCCTCATAAACAACATGTCATCTAAAAAGGCTGAATATTATTCTCGACACGTAGGCCAACAAAGGAAAGAAATCAAACTAGCAACTACCTAAACTAGAATGAAACAACAACAATTCATCATATGTCTACTCTTTGGAGATATCAATGTGTTCCTCAAAACACTGCAAAACTTCTCAACCAAAAAAATAAAGGGTTGGCATTCCAGACTGCACAATGAGGAACATAAATTCAAAAAGAGAAATTCATGTTTGTCCTAAGTCAGGAGACATGACATTAATTTATTTACGATACTTAAAAACGATTTAAAAGACTAACTAAGCAAGACAAAGATACCTTACAAAAGACTAACTTTATATGCACACAAGCATGTTCCTACTTCTTGTTCAACGTTTATTTAGCTTCTTAATTTAACTACTTATCCATCATTTGGCTTCATTACTTTACATCCTTTTACTTTTGCAAAATATAGCAGAACATGACATGAAAAAAATCTATATGCAAGACGTGCACATTGCCAGAACGGATCCTATATGTAACACTACTTGGTCGACGCACATATAATCATAAAGGTTCAATCGAGAATCCAATGGTACAATGCCATGATGAAACCACACCAAGAAGCCATTTGTGCAACATGGTGATACCATCTCAGGTACTCGTAATAATACACTGCGTTTCTTTTTAGTACCTAACCATTAATAACCATCATCATGGACACATAATAGCACATAATATCAGGTTTGTTTTACATATTTATATTACTTAAGTTAGCACGTAACGGAAATCTATAAAAGTCACTACATCCAAATCCTAGTTCCAAACTACGTAGCTTTATTAACTGAAGAAAGATTCGCAAATATGTTTTTCAAAATCAAATTACTTCAAAATAAGTCATCACCTGTAACGCCCCCAGACCTGGCGCCTGGTAACGCTACATGAGCCATAAATTGTCCGGTCAACTGCTTAGACCGTCGTTCTCGCTTGGTCTAAAAGGGCTAACCCGAGTTGACAAGATATTTTATGTCTCACACTTATATGGAGGTGAGCTTTCTGCTAATTTCCTGATGTGGGATTTTACATTCTCACCCCTTGAAGGATGGCGTCCTCGCCAGGACGGCCAAGACTGGTCCTGGATCGTCCCTACTAGAGGCAACTACACCATCTTTCTTATACGGTGCAGCGCTTAGGGCCGTCTGATAGTCGTCTCTGATACCATTCTGTAATGCCCCCAGACCTGGCGCCTGGTAACGCTACATGAGCCATAAATTTTCCGGTCAACTGCTTAGACCGTCGTCCTCGCTTGGTCTAAAAGGGCTAACCCGAGTTGACAAGATATTTTATGTCTCACACTTATATGGAAGTGAGCTTTCTGCTAATTTCCCGATGTGGGATTTTACATCACCGACACGGAACAAACATAGAAAGCATATCGCTAAGTCGATTAATTGCCGGCTACAAAAATAGCGAATTAGGTGAATCTCCGAATCATTCAAAATTTTGAAAAACAATTTTAGAGAAAGATAATAAATAATTAAAATCAGTGTATTTATTTACAATAAAACCTCCTTACCTCAAAGTCCGATGATTTTACTAACGTCCTACGAAGAGAAATTCAATTTGACATCAGATCTATGAAGTGCTCAATGTTCCAGTCGAGCCGAGCCGAGTATTGTATTGGTCGCTCGAACTCGAGAGCTCGTTAAGCTCATGAGCTCGTCGCGTTTGTTAAACGAACAAAATTCTATTCGAGCTCGGCTCGCTTAAAACAGAAATTCAATTTGAGCTCGGCTCGTTAGACATATTTTTGTCTTTTGGCTCGACTTTGGCCGAATTCGCCTCGAGTTCGGTTCGTTTCATATATTATAAGCATATAAGCATGTTCGCGAACATTATATAAGTATGTTCGCGAACAATAAGAATGTTCGCGAACATAATCAAACGTTCGCGAAAACGATAACAAAAATGTTATTGAAAGCTAAACGAACAAACGATCACGAACACTAAATGAGCTTGTTACCGACTCTAGTTCCACGTAACCCTAACCCTAAAACGATAAGAAAATATTGAAGAAAAAAAACGAATCTTTACCTTGAAACTGCAAGATATAAGACGAATTGTCGTTCTCCCTCTCGTGCTCTTTGAATGGTATTTTAATCATTTATGGTCATGCATATTTTTTTCCCGGAAACGAAAGATTATCATTAAAACAAACAGAAAACTACAACCAGAGCAGGACTACTGCCGGAACAACCCCGGAATAACCCTGGAACACCTCCGGCCTAACTGCTGGAATCCATCGCAAACGAGTAGAAAAATAAAACAAGAATAGGGAGAACCCCAATCACGCCAAATTCTACCTCACTGGGAGGAATTAATTTGGCAACGAAATACGAAAGCAAGCATTAACCATATCCATTACAGAGACACGTAGACTATCAAAAACATGTTGGAATTATCTTTTATTTATCTAATAAATATAGATAATATTATGTGGCACTTATAGTTATCATGTTATGGTTATATTATATTTATATGATTTATTAAATAGCATTATTAAAGATTCCAATGATGACCAAGACGCCGGTGCCAAGTGGACGTCGAGCCGGTGGAGACAGCAAGGGCTTGGGCAGGTGAATGTTTGAAGGAGGTGGAGAAGTGGTAAAGTCCATCTTTGACTTATCCTCTATGATGGACGCGGCCCGAGTAATCCTTCACAAGAAAATAGGTGTTATGAAATTCAAAGTCGACAGCATTATCATCGCCTCTCTTGTCCACACACTCATGAACAAGCTGGTACCATTGAACGTCGACATCATCAAATCGTTGAGGTCGGTCTCTCCCTTCTTGCTCTGTCCAATCTTCCACTTCCCTATTGGGAAGATGCTTTCCTTACAGCCAAATACATTATTAATCGTTTACCCACGCGTGTCCTTAACTATAAATCTCCTCATGAAATGGTCTTTGGTCGTTCCCCGGATTATTCGTTCCTCCGTGTGTTCGGTTGTGCGTGTTGGCCCTACCTTCATCCGTACAATGCTCACAAAACAGACTTCCGCTCTAAGTCATGCATTTTTCTTAGCTATAGCCCCCACCATCATGGATACAAGTGTCTGGACCTCTCCTCTGGTCGTGTCTATATAGCCCGTCATGTCTATTGAAATTGTGTCCTAAACCCAATCGGGTTGGACTGGATCTGACCAGGTCGGATCATTTCTACTATTTCTTTATGTTTATACATATATTAAATGGCTTTTCTGTTGTCATATATTAGTTCTTTTAAAGAACCAATTATGAATTGTTATATGATAACGTCATTTGTATTAAACTGTGATAGAGAAACCATGATAGGCGATTATGGTTGATGAGATCTCTAATCACTTTAATAAGTTTGATACTTAAATGTCTTTAGGCTTATGTACTATTAAACAGGGCATTGATAGTACAAACAGGCTAGCACGTATTAGATGTCTTCTGTCTTTAAGGGCAGTGATAGATCTCATATATCGAAGTGTAGAGACACTTGGACTGTACGTGGACATGTATTAAAGAATGCGTACGTTAGATTGACCCACTTACACTGTTAAGTGTCACACTATGTGACGGTTGTATAATTATCCTTAGGACCAGAGTCTACATGGCATCACGGTGTGGATTGTCATGTTTTGACACTATTGAGTTTACCCTAGACACGGGGCGATCATGCGGTAGTGATTGGGTGGGATACTGAAGCATGCAGAGCATACATGTTTGTTCGTCCGGAAATCGCATACCCTATCAGTAGGGGTGAATATCCAAAAGGGCATTCTTATAAGGAATGCCTTACTCTCGTGAATCTTTGTAAAGTGGAAGTAATTGAGTTACTTCGAGAGAGCATGATATCCAGATTATAAGAACGGTCGTTGATGTTTGACACTCGACGTACGACCGTATGGCTATTATTACAGCGATATGATTATATTTACACGGTAACTGTTTCACATGAAAGGTAGTAGTCATTTATTTGACTCTTCCGATGATTGGGGGTCACGGTGTGTTGCTAGACGCTATCTCGTGATCGTTAGGTATGAAGGACATTTTCGTAATTTGCACTTTGTGCCTACGGCCAACATATTCGGAAGCCTATCGGGTCACACATATATGAAGATCAAGTCGGATTAAAAAGTGGTATATATATATATATATATATATATATATATATATATATATATATATATATATATATATATATATATATATATATATATATATATGTGTGTGTGTGTGTGTGTGATACATGTATTTTGTGAATTAATTAATGATAGTATTATATTAATTAAACAAAATCTCAATTCCCAAATTAGTGGGGAAGAGAACGCCATTTTAAAGTGTATTGGATACATTTGATTTTTGTAATTTAATTAATAAGATTACCATAATATTAATATTAGATATTAATTGATTTTGAAAAAAAATAGATTTATGGTAATAAGATAAAAGTATATTAAATATAAGATATTGTCAATATATATCTTGGAAATATATTTAATATAAGATATTGAATATTAAATTAGATAAATCAATCAAAGGATTTTCCTTATTTTATTAGGTAAATGTTTTCTTTCTCCTCAATATACTAGGAAGCTAATCCCAATCAGATTGAGAGACAATAGGGGCGTACCACACTCAATTTAAAGGAGGGGTTGGCTAGCTCTTTTGTACATCACAATTCCAAGAGCTAATAGTTCTTGTGAAAAAAATAGAGAGTTTCTTAGAAAGAGTTTTGAGAGAGAGAAAAGGTCGGTCTAGCAACCGGATTTTTCTAGTAGCAATCCATGATGGGATTCCGGCGGACTGTTTGTATGGATCACCGGTAGAGGCCGAACACTTGGGCGGCTCCGTGCATCGCTACTCTCTTTAGACGGTCAAAGCGTCGATCTTTTAGATCAACCAAGGTAACCACCGACTACTAGCTTATTTGTTTATTGCTTAACGAAGTCGATCCTGGTCAAAGGAAATAAATTTTTGAATTCCGCTGCGTTCCCGCGTAGATTTCCTAACAATGTCGTCTTTGACGAATCTCTTTTCCCCAACACTCATTCCTCCACCCCGATACTCGTGTCCACCCTCACTGTACCATTGCCGGCTTCCCTACCTTCTTCCACTACCTTCCTGACCACTAACACACAGCATGTTCCTGCTGGATATAAAGAAACCCGAATCCGGATCCGATCCATAATTGGATCGTCAGATCTGATTCTCAGCACCGATCGAGACACTCGATCTAGCACAGCGGAAGCTACGAATTAAATTCACATGCGATTTTACCATGACTTTAATTCACATAATTAATTAACAATCTACAAGAAAGTTAGTAGATTTACCTCAACGGAAAAAGATGAGAAATTCGACAAAAGGGAGAAGCCACAATCTTCCGGATTGTATCTCCTAGCGACGACTGGTGGACGTCGATCCTCGCCGTAGAACCTCCTCGAATATGCACAACAAAAACCCTAGGTTTTTCTTCTCTTAATGACTAAGGCAATAAACTAATTTTTCTTTCTTTTAATTTATTTATGTCGCAAATTGTGTTGTATTTTGTGCTAGGAGGATCTCTCTTTATATAGGAAAATAACTAGTCAAGAGAGTTATCATTTTTACACCACAATTACCTATTCCCAAAAGGAAAAGATATTTTTGCTACAAAAATAAGAGATAATTCCCAAAAATCAATCTCTTAATTTTTCAATTAATTATCCAACAAATAGATAATTAATTAATTACACATTGACATAATCTAGAAAAATTTATTTTCCTGATTATTTATCACATGGGGCGCCACTTTTAATATCATTTTAATAGAAAATGTCTTTTCTATTTTACATATTATTCACCAAATAAATAATATAACATATTCATTAAATAGATCAACTATTTAATTTATTCTCGAGGTTCCATAAAACGAGAAAACACTCGCATGTTAGGAGCCAACCCGGGGACCATGGACCTATAACCAGTAGCTACAATAAATTGAATAAAACATTCATCGAACATAATATTTCGAATCAACTTATTAATTCCGGAATTACGCCACCATAAATCCGAAACTGAACTCTATCGATTATAGATATAACTTATTCTCAAAACGTTGAGTCGAGTTGATAAGTGTCCATTGATATAATCATTACATATAAACTAACCCTCCATAGACTATCCGTAATGAAGCGGGATTATTTCTGTAAACCTTCTTCAATACATCTCATCTTTATTTACCATTAACCCACTATTGATCAATTAGTTCATAACCAATACGAACTCCATGGATCGATCAGTTTCTAGGATTAACAAATAAGGGGATTGTCTTTCTACTTCCCGTAGGAAGGAATGGTTCCATATCTGTGAAACACACACTTCTCACTCATTCCAGAATAGTGCCAACGTGAAAGTGATTCGGACCGCGCCTCTTAGCGATCCTTAACGAACACATCAAACTCTATCCTGGAACAAGTAGGAGTCTGTAATCACTTCAGGATTAAGGTTAATCCATATATGATCATCTTGTGATTTAATAAGATTTCTCAATCACGGAATTATATGAGAAACGCAGATTAAATCGGTCCAGTCCTATATGACTCTCATCATATATAAATGCCCCACTTAGACAACCAATGTTGACGGTCCGGATAGGACGGTCACACCATAAAGTGTTCTGGGCTCATTAATGGTGGTTTAATCAATAGACCTCATACTTTGATTAAGTTAACCACGGACTAACAGTTCAAGTGTATCACCATAAACTTAATCCTCACGTGTGACACACACTAAGTTATATGGCTACATTTGATACGACTTGGGGTTTTCAGTAGTGTATTACTTACAAGCAGAAAGCAAGTAATGAGATGAGAATAAATCTGTCATTTATTAATTATAAAAACAATTACATAAATTGTCTTTCGGGCGCTACTTCCAACAATCTCCCACTTGCCCGTAAGGACAAGCAACAATTGTCTTTCGGGCACACTATATCTAACAATCTCCCACTTGCCCGTAAAGACAAGCAATGATTGTTTTTAGAGCACCACACCCTTATTCTATCTATGCACAATACTCTCCAACTTACTCTAAAGCAGATGAGACATATCTCCCAATTTTATACCCGCCAAGCGCTTATCAGTGACATTAGATGCCACACGACTTGGTAAACTGATCAGCTAGGTTGTCGGCTCGAGGCGATCTTTAGGACCGAAACGTCGCCTCTTCACACGGTCTGTCTGACCAGGTGGTACTTCCTCTCAATGTGCTTTTGACCTCTTGTGACTGCGAAGAACATTTGCATGAGCTACCTCTCAACTGTTTTCACAGAAAAAATGGTATCGGTTCATCGAGACCTGGAATCACTTCCTGGTCCAACAAAGAACTTCTCAAGCCACACTACCTCTTTAGCTCCTCCGAAAGCTGCTATGTATTCGACTAATAGAGTCAAATGTGGCAGTGCTGGATTGCTCCAGACTATAGCTACATCACTATGAGTAAACACTGAGCCTAAGATCGATTCACGATCATCCTTAATCCGACAAAAAATCAAAATCAGTGTAGTCAACGACACTCAGGTTCGCACCCGAATGGACAAGCATACGATTCCTCGTTCTCGCAAGATACTTGAGGATGCACTATACTACTTTCAACATCCGAATCCAAGACTCGACTTTTATTGACTTTTAATAACCTGACTTTCTCTATCCAAAAGATAATCTATCCCATTTTCTCTATATCCGAAGAATAAGAGAATTTTTCCGTGAGGGGTTGGGTAGGAAACCTCTCGTTGAATTCTGCATTCGAAAATGCATTATCATCTTTAACCAATAAGATGGATGGGATATTGCCAACAACTTGTTCTCATGAATTCGACCGAATCAAATTCTAAGAATGTAGTCCACTTCTCTGATTCAGAGAAGCTTTGGCTCGTCAATTTTTGACTTCAGATAACACACTCATGTTGTCCTCAACTGTTGCAGTGTTATCCTTTATAAACACTAACGTCTACTTCTTTACCAATATTGATTCTCTGGTCTACAAAAGACTCATCAATATTCTGGTCAAGCCCACACATCTCAAAACATGTGAATTTCAATGACCTGAAGGTTTACTTTAATCCACAAATGGATTTAAGCATAGGCAGTCAATCTACCATTGGTTTTAAGCTAAAACCCTTCTGTTCTGAATGAATTCAAGCTCCTTTGTACGGCAAGAAAGTTTCAGGGCATCACCCATGTTAGTCTTTCTGCTATTCAGGGAGTCATGCAAGGCGGAATAGTGAGAGAGTTTTAGGGCATCACCCCTTGTTAACTCTCTACTTCTCAGGGAATTACCCCTAGACCACTTGGCTTTGCCTTGAAAGTTAAACTTTCTCATTCATTTGACTCTTTTCATGTAGATCCAATTTCTCTCACTGGGCCTGAGACACTCAGGTGGTTCTACAAGAGTAGGAACAGAACTGGAGTACCAAAACTCCATTTACAGGTTTATGGCTTTAAACCAACCTCCTATTGTTAGAATCCTATACAGTCCTTGCAGATGGACCATAGGTGATCAATCACCCAAGAAGACTGTAGAGACTGCATAATCACAGCGAGTCAATGGATAAACCATACTCACACTGTATTTGGGTGGATTGACATTCTGATCTGGTTCAGTAGTATTTATCAGTGTTATCCCCCAACAACCAATGTTGGATGTGTTCTGATTAAATCAGATAGTAACACCTTGCGTAACTTTACTTCAAGGTCCAAGGTTGTTATTTAAACATCCTTTCAGAAAGGATGTAATAGTGTAACCGTCACGATCCGATCTCAAGAATCTTATAACCAACCTTTACTCATTGCATCAAGATATTTCATGAACAGTCACCATCTGAACGTGTATACAAAATTTCCAGTCCTGCCTACAAGCAGTACTGCTAAATGCCTCTATTTGCGGAAGTGGGGTAAATGTAATTCGCTCCTTGTCCACAAATTCATAGGAATTTTCTAGGTAGACTTCTCGGTATTACATAATAATGTGAACCATTATTTTGAAATCAATATCTTAATTGAGTTAAGCAGTGTATTGTAGCATATCAATAACTATACAAGACAATACATGGTTTATCCTTTCAGTGAAATCGTTTCACTCTGAGGTAGGCGGAGCATCAGTTCCAAATACTATGCCATAGCCTATATCTGAGCATAGAATACTCTCTTCTCTGGTAATATCAGAGATTCCTCCAAATATTCAGACAAACTAATCGGCGTTTCGAGTATTCATTAGACAAAAGATCTATTACTCAAAAGCTCCCACTAGCTTGTATCATTCACAAGACCCCGAAGGTCACATGAACAAGCTGTGAGACTTCTTTAGCTCTATTGCCTTTTCCTAATTGAAAGGTTACTTAGTCATTTTTCCTTTGAGATAGTGTTCTCAGACTGGGAAATATGAATCACCCTTAGCCAGTCTTTAGATCTTATCTTTAGGATATATGCCACTAATCAATAGATGCCGAAGAATTGTTTATCTAAATACGGAAACCATTTGTCTTAATAGTTTATGATGTGTTACATATACATTTTCAGCATTACTTAGTGGTTCTAACTTTATCAAACAAAAGTCCGAGTCTCGGAATCGTATACAAATGTCGTATTCACTTTCTTTAAGGCAACAATATTATCGATGTGAAAATGAATCAATTTGTTCCAACGAATCTGAAAACAGAAATTAAATTTCTGCGATATTCAAGGATTGAAATCCGAAATTTGTTTCCTTATATCACTCCCACTATCTTAGCTGAAATAACTGCTTTTTCCCGTTGGTTTCTCTTTAATCATTAATGCCTAGCTACCTTGTTCTTACAAAAGAACTTAGCTTCCGGGTCATATTACTCGGTTAAGAATGTCTCTAAGAATTCATAGGTTAGTGAACCGAAATCACTTTCCTTATCCTATATTTCTCTTATTAATATTTCGGTTTAGACTTTAACTTATTTAGTTTAGATGACTTGCACTTGTAGACATTCACCTTCCCATTATTGGCTTTCTATAAAGGAAATGGACGAGAACTAGCAATTCATTTGAGTAGACACTACTCGTAAACTGTGGGATGTCTAGTGAGATTGATTCCAAATCATTCTCGTCAACTTTGAACTAATTTTGTTTTGTCTCTCGTTCAACACAAGTGACAGGAGTGACATTCTTATCAATGTCACTTAAGTTTGAAGGCCTAAGAGGAACATCCTCTTCCGAAAAATTAATTTGCATTTTCGTTTATTGAGTTCAACGTTCTTGTTACTTTTCCACTTTTACGAAGTCATCATTTAGTCAATTTGTCGTGTTTTAGCAGTTTAGATACCTTGAGATGATATGTAGTTGCAAAAATAAAATATGACAAAAAAAAATAAATCAAATCATATACCACAACATATAATAATTTTAGGAATAATAAACATGATGTCATGCATGCAGTTTATCCTACCATTCCAAGGATTTAATCTCACACCTACAAAAAAAAATTATAATCCTAATATATTAGGACTTATGAATTTTCCACCAAATCGAAAAAACAATAAATCACAAATTTAAAGCTCCCACTAGTTTATCGGTTCCAAATACCGTCTAACTAGTGACATTGTATTCATGATTTTCCAATTTGTCGATTATTTAGAAATTTGTGTAGACAATACACAATTAAAATTCATCAAAAGAATTTTATAGTCCTAATATCGTCATGATAAAATTTTAGGATCGTAGAATTTTATCTCAATAATTTGAAAACAATAGATCTTGAAAAGCAATCACCAACTTATCGGTATTAAACCCTGGTTGAGCTTTAACCGAGTTCACCGAACAGTGTCGGGATTGGCTAAGCCGACCGTCCTCTTCGTTGGTTCATATACGACTGCTGGATGAATCGGGCTAAGGCTGCCCCATTGAGCCGAAACTCTCCGGATAGCTAGACCTTGCCGGACCCCCGTCGCACGTATGCGTGTGCTGGGTTGTAAATCGGGCTAAGGTTGCCCCATTGAGCCTCAGCTCGCCGGATAGATTGACCTTGCCGGACCCCCGTGGCTAACCCCGCACTTGGACAGACAAGTTGAGTCGAGCCGAAGCCCTGTTGACCGCCTGAACCAATTTTCGAACATTTTGCTCAGTTGGTGTCCAATTTTTCGGATTTTCCAATTTTTCAATTATTAAAATTCTTTTATGTAGTCACTACATAATTAAAAACCATGAATGATTATCCCAAAATTAAATTTACCGAGTATATTTTATTTTATCATGTGAATTTTATATCCCGATAAAATTCCGTTCGTTTTAATTAATTTAATTTATCTTTAATCTAAATTAATTATCGTGTCATATATGCCTAATTAATATCACGATTAATTATCTACATGTATGCATAATTGCATATTATCTCACATAAATTATCAAACATGAAAATAAGTACGTAAAAGTAAACCACTGAGATGGACCGTTGGTACCCCGTATCTAATCTATAAATAAACAGATAAACCCTAAATTATTTGTATCCGCCGTTGGGTATAAGAATTTTTTTCTTCAGATTTGCAACAAAAGCCTTCTAGCTGAGTTGGTTGAAACTTCTTCTTCCTTCATCACCACCTGAGTTCAATTCCCCTTTGCCCCCACTTTTTTTTTTTTTTTGTGATTCGTAAATTAAAAAAAAAAATTACGATTGTAAATTAAATAAAAAAAGAGAGAGGAAAAAAATAGAATATTATATGGGCGGGAGGATTCAAACCAGATCTGCACACAATAGAACTTGTGTCTTTACCACTGTGCTGCAGCTTTTTCACTTCATAACCTCGACTGCTTTATTTAAATAGGCCTCTGGCCAAAATAAAAGAAATTCTAGAAAATTAAAGTTGTAAAATTACATTACATGACATCCTAAACCCGGAAAAATAGGTTTACAATAGATCTAACGGTAAACAAGTACCAACCCCAATCCATCTCGTCAAACAAAACATTCAATCGCATAAATTAATTTAAAAGATGCAATTTTTTATTCTATTCCACTCCTCATTAATTAATTATGCAATCATGATCGCAAAATCGTTTTAACCTCTCTCTGATACCACATGCTGGATATACAAAAATCTGAATCCGGATCCGATCCATAATTGGATCGTCAGATCTGATTCTCAGCACCGATTGAGACACTCGATCTAGCACAGCGGAAGCTACGAATTAAATTCGCATGCGATTTTACCATGATTTTAATTCACATAATTAATTAACAATCTACAAGAAAGTTAGTAGATTTACCTCAACGGAAAGAGATGAGAAATTCGACAAAAGGGAGAAGCCACAATCTTCCGGATTGTATCTCCTAACGACGACTGGTGGACGTCGATCCTCGCCATAGAACCTCCTCGAATATGCACAATAAAAACCCTATGTTTTTCTTCTCTTAATGACTAATTAAGGCAATAAACTAATTTTTCTTCCTTTTAATTTATTTGTGGCGCAAATTGTGTTGTATTTTGTACTAGGAGGATCTCTCTTTATATAGGAAAATAACAAAGTCAAGAGAGTTATCATTTTCACACCACAATTACCTATTCCCAAAAGAAAAAGATATTTTTGCTACAAAAATAAGAGATGATTACCAAAAAATCAATCTCTTAATTTTTTCATTAATTATCCAACAAATAGATAATTAATTAATTACACATGTGACATAATCTAGAAAAATTTATCTTCCTAATTATTTATCACATGGGGCGCCACTTTTAATATCATTTTAATAGAAAATGTCTTTTCTATTTTATATATTATTCACCAAATAAATAATATTGCATATTCATTAAATATACCAACTATTTAATTTATTCTCGAGCTTCCATAAAATGAGAAAACACTCGCATGTTAGGAGCCAACCCGGGGACCATGGACCTATAACTAGTAGCTACAATAAAGTGAATAAAACATTCATTGAACAGAATATTTCCACTCAGCTTATTAATTCCGGAATTACGCCTCCATAAATCCGAAACTGAACTCTATCGATTATAGATATAACTTATTCTCAAAACGTCGAGTCGAGTCGATAAGTGTCCATTGATATAATCATTACATATAAACTAACCCTCCATAGACTATCCGTAATGAAGCGGGATTATTTCCGTAAACCTTCTTCAATACATCTCATCCTTATTTACCATTAACCCACTAGTGATCAATTTGTTCATAACCAATACGAACTCCATGGATCGATCAGTTTCAAGGATTAACAAATAAGAGGATTGTCTTTCTACTTCCCGCTGGAAGGAATGGATTTCATATCTGTGAAACACACACTTCTCACTCATTCCAGAATAGTGCCAACGTGAAAGTGATTCGGACCGCGCCTCTTAGCGATCCTTAACGAACACATCAAACCCTATCCTGGAACAAGTAGGAGTTTGTAATCACTTCAGGATTAAGGATCCATATATGATCATCTTGTGATTTAATAAGATTTCTCAATCACGGAATTATATGAGAAACGCAGATTAAATCGGTCCAGTCCTGTATGACTCTCATCATATATAAATGCCCACTTAGACAACCAATGTCGACGGTCCGGATAGGACGGTCACACCATAAAGTGTTCTGGGCTCCTTAATGGTGGTTTAATCAATAGACTCCATACTTTGATTAAGTTCACTACGAACTAACAATTCAAGTGTATCACCATAAACTTAATCCTCGCGTGTGACACACACTAAGTTATATGGCTAAATTTGATACGACTTGGGGTTTTCAGTAGTGTATTACTTACAAGCAGAAAGCAAGTAATGAGATGAGAATAAACTTGTCATTTATTAATTATAAAAACAATTACATAAATTGTCTTTCGGGCACTACTTCCAACAGTTCCCTCTCCGGACCCTTCCCTCTCCCCCTCATCCCCCTCACACTCGGCCAGCCTTGCTTCACATCGTCACCTGAACCAAGCCTCCCACACCTCACCCGATGGTTACTCGCACAAAAACTAATACCCTTAAGCCCAAACAAATGCCTGATTGTTAGAAATCTACGCGGGAACGCAGCGGAATTCAAAATTTTATTTCCTTTTAACCAAGATCGACTTCGTTCAAACAATAAACAAATAAGCTAGTAGACAGTGGTTACCTTGCTTGATCTAAAAGATCGACGCTTTGACCTTCTAAGGAGAGTAGTGATGCATGGAGCCGCCCAAGCGTTCGGTCTCTACCGCTAGTCCACACGAACAACCCGTCGAAATCCACCATTGGATTGCTACTAGAAAAATCCGGTTGCTAGACCGGCCTTTTCTCTCTTTCTAAACTCTCTCTAAGAAGCTCTCTATTTTTCACAAGAACTATTAGCTCTTGGAATTATGATGTACAAAAGAGCTAGTCAACCCCTTGCATATATAGGGTGTTGGGGCGCCACTTATGAATCTCAACTGATTGGGAGAAGTTTCCTAGTAGATTGAGAAGAAAGAAAACATTTTCATAATAATATAAGGAAAATATATTTGATTGATTTATCTTATTTAATTTAATATCTCATATTAAATATTTCCAAGACATTTGTCAATATCTAACCATAAATATATATCAAATTGCACATGTATCTCAAATACATACACACGCATGTTCCATATATACATATATTAATATCTAATAATAATATAAGATAATACTATTAATTAAATTGCACAATCCAAGTGTATCATATACACAATAATATCTGCGCCCCTATAGCCAGTATTTTGGCATCCAGAATATTCTTTAATTAATATAATGTCACAATTAATTAATTTACAAAATACATGTGTATCAATATACACAAATAATTCGACACATATATACATCATATGCATATTTAATTAATCAACATAATTAATATATTGTATTTAATTTATGGGCATTGTTAATGGCACCATACCCAATATATTCGGGCATCACACCTGTGCAAAATTAGACTTTTTAGAGGTCGAAATGTGTTATTTCAACTCCCGAAAAGTCGAAATGTGTTATTTCGACCTCTAATTAATATAATGTCACGATTAATTAATTTACAAAATACATGTGTATCAATATACACAAATAATTCGACACATATATACATCATATGCATATTTAATTAATCAACATAATTAATATATTGTATTTAATTTATGGGCATTGTTAATGGCACATCGGGCACCACACCTGTGCAAAATTCGACTTCTTAGAAGTCGAAATGTGTTATTTCAACTCCCGAAAAGTCGAAATGTGTTATTTCGACCTCTAAAAAGTCGAATTTTGCACGGGTGTGGTGCTCGAGTATATTGGGTGTGGTGCCATTAACATTGCCCTTAATTTATTCATAATAAATAAATACCACCATATTAATTTGTCACTATAACACTTTATAGTCGAGATAAAACTTTCCTTATTTGGTTATTGCTATAACCACATTTTAATCCGGCTAAATGTTCTTATGTGTGTGACCCGATAGGCTTCCGAATATGTTGGCCGTAGGCACAAAGTGCAAATTACGAAGATGCCCTTCATACCTAACGATCACGGGATAGCATCTAGCAACACACCGTGACCCCCAATCATCGGAAGAGTCAAATGCAATGACTACTACCTTTCATGTGAAACAGTTACCGTGTAAATAGAATCATATCGCTGTAATAATATACATACGGTCGTTCGTCGAGTGTCAAACATCAACAAACGTATCTTATGATCAGTATACCATGCTCTCTCGAAGTAACTCATTTACTTCTACTTTGCAAAGATTCACGAGAGTAAGACATTCCTTATAAAAAGGCCCTTTCGGATATTCACCCCTACTGATAGGGTACGCGATTTCCGGACGAACATATATACTCGGCATGCTTCAGTATCACACCCAATCACTACCGCATGATCGCCCCGTGGCTAGAGGAAACCTCAATAGTGTCAAAGCATGAAAATCCACACCGTGATACAATGAAGACTCCGGTCCTAAGGATAATTACACAACCGCCACATAGTGTGACACTTAACAGTGTAAGTGGGTCGGTCTAACGTACGCATTCTCTAATACACGTCCACATACAGTCCAAGTGTCTCTACACTTCGATAGACGAGATCTATCCCGCCCTTAAAGACAGAAGAGATCTAATACGTGCTAGCCTGTTTGTACTATCAATGCCCTGTTTAATAGTACATAAGCCTAAAGACATTTAAGTATCAAACTTATTAAAGTGATTAGAGATCTCATCAACCATAATCGCCTATCATGGTTTCTCCATCACAGTTTAATACTAAGGACTTTATCATATAACAATTCATAATTGGTTCTTTAAAACAACAAATATATGACAACAGAAAAGCCATTTAATATATGTATAAACATGAAGAAATAGTAGAAATGATCCGACCCGGTCGGATCCGGTCCAACCCGATTGGGTTTAGGACACTATTTCAACACTGATTACATAAGATATCCAATTTCCCGAGCCGCTACCTCCACCGATCCCACTTCCTTTACCGAAGCCTCTAAACACCGTGTTTGGCATAATGCAATGAGAGACGAAATAAACGCTCTGCTGCGTACTAATACATGGGATCTTGTTCCTTTTCAGCCTAACATGAATGTTGTAGGTAACAAATGGGTGTACAGGACAAATCATCATATAGATGGACAAATCGAACGGCATAAAGCTCGGCTCGTAGCTAAGGGATTTCATCAAACAGAGGGTGTAGATTACTTCGAGACATTCCGCCCGGTTGTCAAACCGGTTACTATCCGTTGCTTTCTTTCTCTTGCAGTTTCACAGAGGGTGGTCTCTTTGGCAGGTGGATATCCAAAACAGGTGAACCAGTTTATATGCAGCAACCTCAAGGATTCGTGCATCCGGATTTCCCTGATTGTGTCTACCGCCTTAAGCGCGGTCACTATGGTCTTCGCTAGGCTCTGCGTGCCTGGTTTGCACTTTTCACTGATACTCTTTCCCACTACAGTTTTATGGCTTCCAAAGCCGATACTTCTTTATACATTTACTTGCATGGTCATGATAAGGTTTATATTCTTATATATGTTGACGACGTTATTATTAGTTGTACATCATATACTCTTGTTGCGCAGGTAATCGAATATCTTGGTTCACAGTTCCCGGTTAAAGATCTCGGCCCGCTTTCTTACTTCTTGGGTGTTGAAGCCTTGCCTACCTTGGATGGGCTCTATCTCACTCAGCGCAAATATATTTTGCAACTTCTTCAGTGTGCAGGTATGGACAAATCTAAGTCGTGCCCTACTCCAATGTCGACTTCGACTCGTATTGCTACCACGTCGGCTCCCCTCTTTGCCGACCCTTCTCTATATCATACTATTGTGGGTGGTCTGCAGTACTTAAGTTTCACTCGGCCAGATATTGTTGAAATTGTAATATCCCAAATTTTTCGAGCTAAGGATTTCCATTTATGGTTACTATATTCATGCTAGTATCAAGTTAAATTATACAATATTTTTCCGCGTGGGTAAAATGAATGTGCTTTCTAACTATTTTAAAATTGTTTTCACGATACATGAATTCTTTGAAGAATCTCTGTTTATTTTACTAAAACCTAAAATATACATTGGTTAAATTTTATGTGTGCATAAGTACATTTGTTTTCATATTTTGATTGTTGTATAAATATTTAGCTATTCTAAAGAACTAATTTATTATAACAAATATCATTAGACGTCAAGTGTGCATTACATACTTGATTTAAACATGTATGAGATCAATAAATTATTATTATTATTATTATTATTATTTTACATTAATTATAATATATTTAATAACTGCCCATCTTAAATTTTTTTTTAATACATTAAGATAGTAAACGTAAATTTTATTGTCTTTTGCCGTTTCAACGTTCTAATATTCATTGTCCATTACCCAATTGGCACCAGTAATAATAATCACATTTATTCATCATTATAAAGAAGTTATCCTCCAGCAGCCACAATCACAACTTGCACATCTCTTCACCGGATTAATGCCATCACCAAATTAATTACATGCACCACCATAGAAATCCTTAGCATATCTCTTCCTTCAAATATATTTGCTGATAATTATTTCGTGAAGTTATCGTGTGAGAAGATTCTCTATCACTAACCCAAGCACGCACCATACTAAACTTTTACCACCTTATCATCATATAGATGTTTATCCACAACAGCCATCCAAAATGATTCCTTTGCCATAAGCTTTGTAAAGGTTCCGTATCATGTTGTATCATCCTTCATAATCACAGTGATGCATTATAGATGAAATCATGGAGCATTTTTGTTAACAAATCGCCTTTCTCGCCCTCGATCGGTAACACCCTTCCATTTTTCGCCTTTTCTTCCACCGACACTTTTTTTTTTTCACCAAGTTTGATCGAAAATAAAGGAGGAGGATTATGCCTATTTTGTGGAGTGGATAGTGTTATACTTTTGTGTACATAGATGGGGAAAGATATATGGATTACATGGTTTGGGTATATAGGATGGAATGATCATGGACTCTTGGAATGATTAAGGAAAAGATGTCTCGGCAAAAGAAAAGAAATATGATTTAAAGGCAAGTTGAGTGGCTTGTGGATGCATGTATAGGAAAATGGCGCGACAGAATTTAATTGCAAGCGAAGGATTTGTGAGTCTTTTATTTTGATATAAAGCCAAAGTGTGTTTTTAATTATTTTCAAGTATTTTACTTATATTAAAATGATGTTTTAAACTCGAAGTCGTTTGAAAGATGTCTTAAAAACAATAAAACATTAACCGTTTTGAGCTAGTGCACAACCTTGTAACTATAAAAGCGATATACTTGAATTGGCGGATAATACTTACTCGCTCGCTCGCTCGTGACACGAAAGTGTCAAAGCCTCAGTGGCTAGGGGATTAGAGTTCTCGCTCTCTGGGAGAACGGCTAGTCACCGGTCTCGGGCCTCTTGACTCAAGTCTTTCCGACAAGAGCTAGAGTGCTCACTCGTAAGAGTGGGGACGGTACCTTTTCCCGAAGATTCATGCTACGGCCGGAAAGCAAGAGTGGCGGTTGGTGCGTGGGTCCTAGGGCATGGGCGAGGGTTGGCTGGAGCCGTGTAGGAGGTTTACACGGTGAAGGTTGATTCTTTTCCACGACAATCGGCCGGAGTTATCGAGGCATGGCTAGTTCTCGTGGAGTGCGGTTGAAATCCTGGTAAAAATGGTGTTAGGCGATGTACTTGACTCATCGGCTCGGCCAAAGCTGATGCTTGTAAAATAAACTCGACATGTTTTTTCTTAATGCTCGTGCACTTCAATATTGAAATTTGTACTTTTCATTTGTTCTATCAACTAATAAAAGACTTCCGCTGTTATTTGTAAAAGTTGATCAAGATATTTTATTTATATATATATATAGTATAACACTTGCACACGTGGCTCATACCAGCCCTTTGCTGACGCCTCGCTTCCTTGTTTCTTTGTCTCTTTTGTTTTTTTTTTTCTTTTAAAAATATATGTACAGGTTTTGATCAAGGAAAAAGAGAAATTGTAGGCGATGTTTGATCGAGATTCGAAGATAAAAGAAATTAATGTTTTGGATGGTACTTCATATAATTTTGAGAGCTATTGTAATTTTTATTAGTTGTAATATTGTAATGAAGATATTTGTTGAATTGATGTAAAATAACTTGTGGATTTATTATGTTAAATTGTGGTTTTAGATGATTATCTTGGGATTTCTAGTCTTAGTATTGAAGTCGCGAGCGAGAGCTTCAGAACCCTCTCTAGAATGACCCCAGAGTGGACCTGGGGGTCGGGGAGTAGGGTATTACAGAAATAATGTCCAAAACCCAATCGGGTTAGACCGGATCCGACTGGGTCGGATCATTTCTACTATTTCTTTATGTTTATACATATGATAAATGGATTTTCTGTTATTATATATTTGTTCATTTAACGGCCCAATTACTATATTGTTATATGATAACGTCCTTGGTGTCAAACTATGAAAGAGAAACCATGAAAGTGATTATGGTTGATGAGATCTTGACTCACTTTATAAGGTTTGATACTTAAATGTCTCTAGTCGTATGTGCTATTGAATGGGACATTAATAGTGTTATTAGACTTGCACGTATTAGATGTCTTATATATTATTGAAGATAAGGATAGATCTCGTCTATCAAAATGTAAAGACACTTGGACTGTACGTTGACTGATGGGAGTCAAATTGTAGTGTATTTCTTATATGAGATTATCTCCTTTTACGAGTTATTCATGGTTATTTTGGGCTATTATGGGTAGTATATGAACGATATTCACTTATATGCATGTTTTGAGACTAATGACGTTTTAGTCCCTAAAAACTCGTGTTTTATGTGGATTTAAGTTACGTTTTCTGTCAATGTATATTATGCCTTGGTGTTTGTGTCTTTGTTTTCAGGCTTAGATTGATGTATAAGGTCAAGAATAAGGAAGAGAGTCTCGAGAAAGAACGAGATTTGGGGCCAAGGAGGAGAAAAGAGTGAAGAATCATTGACGAAATCTGAACCAGTCACTTCAGGGGAATTTTGGTCACACTTGGAGACACTTTCCGGAAGAGTTGTCTTGATGAAAGTTGTAGAGGATTGAATCATATTTCCAATTCATTTTGAATCATCTCATTTGGAGCCCTATAAGTGAAGTTATGATGAAAATACTGAAGCTTGGTGCAAACGAGCGTTTACGGAGCAATGCTGAGTATAGAGAGTTGGCCTTATAGACAAACGAGCGTTTGCCTTGCCAAAAACGCTCGTTCGTGGTCGGGATGCGGCAAAAACCAATAAAAACCTTCTTTTTCGGTCCCATATGAGATCTATTCAGTACTTAGACGTTTTAGGGTTTCTTAGGAGCGATTTTAGGGCGATTTCTATTAGTTTAAACGTTGTTTCAATCCTTAGATCATAGATTTATTTCCTAGCAACTCTATACAACTTTCATAGCTTAGATTTTCGATTCGTGATCCAAGATTTCATTTTTTGAAGGAGATTTTCATACAACTTAAGGTTTCATCTTTTATGGTAATTATTTCTTTGTCTTTCAATTATTTGATTATGTCTTTGATTATCGCTTTCATTATTATTTCGTTTTTCAATTCCATCATGAGTAGCTAAATAGTTGTGTAGCCGAATTATGTAAAAGCAGGTGAAACGCCCTAAGGGGGATTAGACGGGAGTAGTGTAGCGCTTAATTAAACGTTTGTATGATTAATCCACGTTCTAAAACTTGTTCTTATAAATATTATAGCTTTGAATTAGATTGACAACCTAGTTCATTGTCACACACACATCGAACTTATAGATGTATTTTGCGGTGATATGTGGGATAAGGGGTTTTAGGATCATTGCGTAGACACAACCTAGTTGTTAGATTGACAACCAAGCTAGTGTTAGGACTGTGCCCTATGTGAGGTTTTCATCGGTTTTCCGAGCGGCTCTAGATTTTGGTAAACCATGTTAGGTTGTTGGCTTTCTAAAGGAAGGGTTAATTAGCCTGGCATAGGGTGTTAAGCGAGAGTTGTTCAGACCTTAACACCAAAATTAGGAGTTGGCACCCGTGGATGTCATATAAACTGAATTGGATAGGTAGGTCGGTTAAGACACGCCCTCGTCAAGTCTTTCTGTGTAGGTAAAAGTAACCCTGGATCATAGTTCGGCTATGATTTTTAATCATATAAGTAAAACCAGTAGTGTAATCGTTATTTCTGCATTAGTTGTTAATCTTTCCACTATCTATTGACCTGAACCAAGTTCTATGTCGACTTTGGTACTTCATTGTTACTCCCTGTGGATTCGACCTTGTAACCACTATACTGCCCTAACCCGATACTCTATCGGTTAAAGTTAGCGGTTAAGTATTTTGCTATCATTGACGTGTATTAGAGAATGCGTACGTTAGACTGACCCACTTACTTTATTAAGTGTCGCACTATGTGGCGGTTATGTAATTATCCTAAGGCCGGAGCCTTCATGACATCATGGTGTAGATGGTCATACTTTGACACTATTGAGGTTTCCCTTAGCCATGGGGTGATCATGCGGTAGTGATTGGGTGTGATATTGAAGTATGCGTAGGATTCATGTGCTCGTCCGGAAATTGCGTATCCTATGATTATGAGTAAGAATCCGAAAGGGCCTTCTTATAAGGAATGTCTTATTCTCGAAAGTCTTTGCAAAGCGGAAGTAATATGTTACTTCGAGAGAGTAGGATATCCCGATTATAAGATGCGGTTGTTGATGTTTGACACTCAACATACGACCATATGGTTACTGTAACAGCGATAGGATTCTATTTACACGGTAACCGTTTCACTTGAAAGGTAGTAGTTATTGCATTTGACTCTTCCGATGATTGGGGTCACGGTGTGTTGCTAGACGCAATTTATGATTGTTAGGTATGAAGGATATTTCAGTAAATGCACTTTGTGCCTACGACCAACATATTCGAAAACCTATCGGGTCCCACACATAAGAACATCTAGCCGGATTAAAATGCGGTTATATATAGTAATAACCAAATAAGGAAAGTTTATCTCGACTATAAAGTGTTATAGTGATTAAATTAATATGGTGGTAATTATTTATTATGATAAATTAAATACAAGATATTAATTATATGATACACATGGATTTCGTAGATTAATTAATCATAGCATTATATTAATTAAGAATATTCTAGGAGCCAATATATATCTATATGTGGTGCCAATTTTGTGTATTAAGATACACTTGGATTGTGTAATTTAATTAATGATATTATCATATATTAATATCGGATATTAATAGATTTATGAAAAATAAATTTATGGTAATAAGATAAAGATAGTCAATATTAGATATTTACAATATCTTGAAAATATTTAATATGAGATAAATCAGTCAAAGATATTTTCCTTATTTTATTAGAAAAATGTTTTCTTTCTCCTCTTAATCTACTAGGAAGCTTCTCCCAATCAGATTGTGATTCATCTTGGGCGCACCTACCCCTAAATAAGCAAGGGATTGTCTAGCTCTTTTTGCAAAACACAATTCCAAGAGTTAATAATTCCTATGAAAAAATAAGAGAGCTGCATAGAGAGATTTTTGAGAGAGAGAAAAGGTCGGTCTAGCAACCGAGTTTTCCTGATAGCAATCCATGATGGGATTCCGGCGGGCTGTTCGTGTGGATCAACATTAGAGGCTGAACACTTGGGCGGCTTCGTGCAGAAACTACAACCGTAGACAAAGCGTCGATCCAATTGGATCAACCAAGGTATTATCTTGCCTCGCTTCTCATATGCTTGTTGCTTAAACGAAGTCGATCTTGGGTTAATAGGAAATAAATTTAATTCCGCTGCATTCCCGCTTAGATTTCATAACAGTGGTAGTAGAGCGAGCTTCGAGTTTAAGCAATAAGCATGTTAATTTGCGTAGTAATTAATTAATAGATGCAAGATCTGAAATCGCGAAACGAGAAACAAAAAAATACAATCGATGTGGGGGGCTCAGCCGAAGCGGCGGCCTCCACCGTGGCTGCGCCCCTAGGGCTGCCGGCGTCGGCCGGTTATTTCATGGGGACATCGATTTTCGTTTTTTCTGTTTTGTGATATTTTATTGTGTATTGATACTTCTTTGTTTAGTTGGTGTCGTGTGACTAACTAATGATTCAAATAGTTGGGACCATTGGGATGCCTAGACCTTTCCAAATTTTATTTGGAATAGGCCTAAGCCCTTTTCAAAATATTTGATTTTGGAAAGGGCCCAGGTGGGTGCCTTTTGGTTTTGGAAACCAAATACATCCATTTTGATTAAGAATCAAAAGGAAGAAACTAAAGAGACTTAATTTTAATTTTGATTTATTTTTAGAATAGTTATAATTAATTAAAATCGTTTAAAATTAACCGTTGATTTTATTTCGATTAAAATTATTTAATTAATTAAATGTTAATTAGTTAATTGATTGGATAAAATTATTTAATTGATTAAGCGTTAATCGATTAATTAAGACGCAAGTTGGTAAATTTAGATTTTATCTTTTTCATAAGATTTTATTGTATGGATTATATGTGCTAGATATAATATGATTATATGGACCCGATTGATCATGGACTCGACCTATAGGATAGATGCGAATGATTTATTTTTCGTTGGTTTAAAAATTGTCCTAGGCTGTTATGAAGAACGTGACCTAGTTTATTTTCTTCATTTATCTCATTCCCGTTATCCCCTCGTGTGCGGCGGATGTATTTATTTTATTAGATAGAATTTTATGTAACAAGAATGGAGCATAAGAAGGACACAAAAAAAGACGAATAAAGATCCCATTGGAGATGACGCATTAAAGATCATATTGGTGGTTGCAGCTACCCTTAGAATGCGACTCGCGGTTTCGTCAGTTTGTATTCAAAACCGCACTTAGGAAAAGTCCATGATCATACCGGTTACTTTACGCATTTATTTATTTTGTGCTGTATTTATTTTATATGATACGATAGATGCATGACTAGGCACGATCTAGATGAATGTGTAGGATGTAAGTCTATATGGATAGATATAATTGATGAGAGCGTAATTAAAATTAATTAAGTGAATTAATTTTCATAAATACTCCCACGACAAAAACTCGAGTCATATTTTGTCTCCCAATATTATAATGACGGTGATGAGCCCTTGTTCAGATCCAATTGATCGGCCCTCATCGGGAGTTGACCTACATTGGGTATATCGTTATTATTGAGATATGATTCCATCAGATCTCGCGAATATTGGGTTATGACTTGACTAGAATATTGCAATGATTAACCCTCATCAGGACCGTCTTATTTTAGAGACAAGAGGTTGGCTACCACATAGAGATGTGTGGTGTCAAAGAGTTGACTAGTCAACTAACAAGAGTCACATAGAGATGTGATTGGTAAAATGTTACCTACCTTTCGAATTATTCCGGTTGATCGGCCCTCGTCGGAAATCGGGGTAACTAGATGGGATCTTGGCCACTAAAGAATATTTAAAAATATTTGAAAATCAATTGAGAGTAGTTGACTAGTGGGAGCAAATCATAAAACAAAAGACCATTTTTGATTTTGTATGTATAAACAACAACACTCTTTTATCTTTATTTTTATGTTGCAGTTTTTAGCAAACTTTTATGGTATTAATTATATTGATTAATTAAATATACAACAATTAAATACAAGATATTAATTATATTGATTAATTAAATATACATAATTGATGTATATGTCGAAATTTATATATGTGTATATGATATACATGGATTTTGCAGATTAATTAATCATAGCATTATATTAATTAATAATATTCCGGGAGCCAATATATATCTATATGTGGCGCCAATTTTGTGTATTAAGATACACTTCGATTGTGCAACTTAATTAATAATATTATCATATATTTTATATTGGATATTAATAGATTTATGAAAAATAGATTTATGGTAATAAGATAAAGATAGTCAATATTAGATATTGACAATATCTTTGAAATATTTAATATGAGATAAATCAGTCAAATATATTTTACTTATTTTATTAGAATAAATGTTTTCTTTATCCTCAATCTACTAGGAAGCTTATCACAATCAGATTGGGATTCATATGGGGCGCACCTACCCCTATATAACAAGGGGTTGGCTAGCTCTTTTGCACAATACAATTCCAAGAGTTAATAATTCTTGTGAAAAAAATAAGAGAGCTTCATAGAGAGAGTTTTGAGAGAAAGAAAAGGTCGGTCTAGCAACCGAGTTTTTCTGATAGCAATCCATGATGGGATTCCGGCGGGCTGTTTGTGTGGATCAACGGTAGATGCCGAACACTTAGGCGGCTTCGTGCAGAAACTACAACCGTAGACAAATCGTCGATCCAATTGTATCAACCAAGGTATTCTCTTGTATACTTCTCATATGCTTGTTGCTTAAAAGAAGTCGATCTTGGGTTAATAGGAAATAAATTTTAAATTTCGCCGCGTTCTCGCGTAGATTTCCTAACAGTATTGCCTTCGCTGTCCATAAAGTTAGTAAGTTTATGCATGCTCCTCGTGCTGATCACTGGCTTGTGGTTAAGCGCATTCTCCGCTACCTCAAGCACACAATTTCTGATGGGTTGTTCTTTTCCAAACGCTCTCTCCTGTTACTCTTAATGCTTATTCGGACTCTGATTGGGCTGCTGACCCAAATAATCGCCGCTCTATTGGGGCGTACTGTATCTTCCTTGGTGACAATCTTATTAGCTGGCGCTCCAAACAACATCTCATGGTCTCCAAGTGTAGCACTGAAGCCGAATATAAAAACCTTGTCCAACACTACTGCAGAGGTCCAGTGGCTATGTAGTCTTCTCACAGAAATGCATATTCACCTACATTCGGCCCCTGTCTTATGGTGTGACAATATTGGCGCGACATATCTAGCTCACAATCCGGTTTTCCACGCTCACACGAAGCACATTAAGATTGACTTTCGCCATGTTCGAGAACTCGTCGCTGCCAAACGGCTCTCCATTTCCGTCCTCAGCACGAAAGACCAATTAGCGGATCTTCTCACAAAGCCTCTTGCTCAGGCACGTTTCGACTCTCTCAAGACCAATCTCCATGTCCAGCCTCTTCCTATGGGATTGCGGGGGTGTGTTGAAGATATTATACGTAGTTAATAACATTTGTGCAATTAATATTTATTTCCTATACTTGTTGGCCAGTTTAGAGTTGCACTATAAATACTCTCTTGTATCATCATTAAATCAATGGAAAATAATTAACTTCATTAAATTCTACAGAATATATTAAAAAAAAATAGCAAAGGAAGTAAGGAGCGTGGATTTTATTTCAAGGAAAAAGTCGGATTAAATCGCATAAGATGCATCGGTCTAGTGATGAGTTAGACTATAATTTGATATGAAGACCAGAGTTTGAAACTCATTTTGGACAAAAAAAAAAAAAAAGTCGGATTAAATCTATTTACACCATAAAATTATTTCGAATATCATGTTATTGAATAATTCTTTTTCACTCGACACCCGGCTATTCAATGGAGAAGAGAAAGGAGAGGCAAGATTGCATTCATGTCAACTAAAATAGAAAAAGTTTGGCTTAGGTTTTACGAGGAGAGACTTATATAGCTTATGACCAAACGAAAAAAACAAAAACAAAAAAACAAATTAAAAACCTTACCACTAATACAAATAAATATATATGATATATATGTTACACAGTATAAACGTTACTACCACTAACGTTTCTACTATAACCACCACTGTCATTATTTATTAACACTCCTTATATTTCCAAAAAAAAAAAAAAAAAAAAAAAAAAAAACTTCAATGTGATTGACGTTACGATTGAACCACAGTCTCTTCCAAAAGTTTAAGCTGATAAGAAGATAGATAATTAACATTTTATATATTCAACGTGCCCCCTCAAGTGTGGCCTTATTATATTTTTAGAGAGACCCAACACTAATTTTTTTGTTTGATTGTTTGATGAGGTAAATAATAAACATTTGTTGAAGGAAAATACTATTATGTGCCTTCGACAAAGCCAATGACGATTATCTTTCGGTTATTATGTAACGGTCAATCAATATTTATTGCCATCAATGTAATCTGTGTTCACATTGTAACCGTGACCCTATATAAAGGGATTATCTAATGAATGAGATACGCTTTTTCCACTTTTACTTTTACACGTTATCACGACGTAGCTCGAAAAAAAAAAACCTAATTGAGCCGCCGCCGCCCTGACTGTCGGCGCCGCCAAGATCGCCGCACCACACTTCACAAATTTTACGGTTGAAGACGAAGTCATATCGTAGGTTGAAGACTTAAAACAGACCGCCGTTGATCGCCATCATTTGTGTGCCGTTTGCTACGACCGGAGGAGATTGCTTTTCTTCGTCAACTCAATATTTTTTCGGTCGGATTTCTTGAAAAAGCTCTCGCACTTTCCGGTCAGTTTCCTTGAAAAAGCTCTTCGCCGCCCAACCCGCCACCACTGCCGCCCCTTTCCTCCTTCCCGCCGCCATACCAATTCTTTATCTTGAGAAAGGCTGGGAGATAATTTAGTGGTAAGTGCTTAACATATGTCAAAATTCGATCTTTTCCTTTTGCATGTATGATTTTTTTTTCGGGCTCAACAATTTAATTTGTGAGCTGCTTTGAGACCCTATTGGCAACTTGAAATTTCGTCAAATAACTAAGAAAGAGGCAGGTAGAATTTTCATCTTCTTACCTAATTTGTCTTGCCATAATTTGATAGTATTAAATTGGGTCCTGCAAATAATATTAAAGCAGCAGTATTTGTTTTTTTTAGTTTGTTTCTTGCTGTTTTGAGTTTTTGAATAATAATAATGCAGAAATACATTGAATATAATAATCATCAGAAGCAACTGTGTGTTGCTTTTCTCGGGAAAGCATGTTGAAGAAGGTATACAAGTGTTGAATGTAGATGGTTTTAGGTCAATTTGTGCATTGATTTTCTTGCGGTAGGAGTTTGCCTAAGTTTGAATTTCTGTGTTAATTTTTGTTCATGCATCTAAATTGACTGTGTTATATAAGCTATATGAGTTTCAAAGTCTTGTTGGGACATTGAAAATCAACTACATTTTGAAATTTGGCCAATTTGATATGTATATGCATGTTGCCATGAAAAATGTTATGTGCTATGTTTGCCCGAAATTTCAAATTGAGCATAATAATTATATGTTGATTGTCTTATAAATAAGATTATATGTCATCCTATGATAAAGAAATTTCATAGGCGTTATATACTAAGTACAAAACAATCAATGTGATAAAGTATCTTCACAAAGCATCGAAAAAAAATGAGTGACCGCTATGTACCATGGCATCGTGATCCAATTCACACTCTTGGAAATTAATTATTGTGGATGTCTTATGACTACATAATTAATATGCTCTTCACTCTTGTTTATGTAGATGGTCGATACAACTCGACCGAATTTGAAATCTTGGACTCAGAAGGAATTGAGTACCACCGCTGGGTTTCAGATGTGGAAATGGCCTTTGTTGCAAAGGACTACACTCTCACTATCAAAACACCCACCGACCCTAAGGACGACCCATCTGCTAAAGTAAAAGCAAATGCCCTAATGTTCTTGAGGCGACATATTGACTCTAGCTTACGCCTGAGAGTACCTTGATTGAAAACACCCAAAGAATCGTGGGATGCCCTAGAGGACGTTTTGGGAACATTCATGACACTTTACTCCCAGGAATGCCGCTCGGTGGAATGAAATCCGCTTGCTTGACTACAAAGGGTAGGCCAATTCAACAAGGACATGTTGCGTCTTTAGAGCACGTCTCAAATTACGTGGAAAGGAACTCACAGTAAGATGATATGATCCGAAGACTCTTTCCACTTTTCCTACTTCAAAGACTTATACTAGCGAACCAAAGATAGCCTGAGTACGACAAGAAAAATATTACGACCTTTCACAAATTGATCAACATGCTGCAAGTGGCTGAGCGGCATGATCAAGTTCTCATGAATAATAATGCCAGACCTGCTGGGACAAAGAAAATTCCTGAGGTTAACTATGGCAAGATGAAAGGTGGAAAGAACCCCAAAGAAAAGGGAGTTGGACGTGCTGAGCCTTACCCACGTGGAAACAATGCACCACGTGGAAAGGGACCTAGGGGCCGTAGTATGGGCCGTGGAGGTCCCCCTAATGTATGGCGCAGAAATGGTGGTGATGGTCCTAGTGGCCATGGTGGTCCTAAGGCTAAGAACCCTCAAGGAAAAAGGGAGAGAGTTGGAACTGAACCTTGCTATAGGTGTGGAGTTACTGGGCATTGGTATAATACCTGCCGAGCAAGTAACAAAGTAGCAGCCAATTACAAGAGGTATAGGGAATCTAGAGAACAAGAGGCCCACTATACGGAAGATGGAGGCAATGACACTGATGTCAACCTCACAATTGCAGACTTCAATAGCAACAAGAACCCTGCTCAGTCAATGGATGTTCCAGACTTTGATTGATCTGCTTTGCTTATTTATTTATTTTTCCAAGAACATTGTGAAGGCGGAATGCCTTATTTTTAATTAGACTATTTTGGTCTTAAAGTTCATTTGAATAATGGTTTGTTGAATTGGATTTTGATGTACGAGACTTTTATTTTGATTTTCGTTGGCCTATTAATAAATTTTGATTTTATTTCAAGTATTGAATTTTATTCGATTTTATTTACCAAAGATATACATGGTTCAAAATAGCACTATTAAGGTGTAAAGCAATACATCTCCATCGAAAAACTCTAAAGAATATGAGTTATGTCTTCGATTTTTTTAATCTCATCTAATTTACATGTAGGAATGAATCGAGGAGAAATAGAGTGCTTAGCTGATAGTGGAACCACACACACTATCTTAAGGAATAGACAATTATTTGTCGAGTTAATTCCATGTAATTCATCTGTGACTACGATGATTGGATCATCACAAGTAATACAAGGGCGAGGAAATGCCACATTTTTGATGCCTAACGGCACAACGATAAAAGTCACAAACGCTCTATATGCACCTAGAGCCAATCGAACCTTGTTAAGTTTCAAAGATATTCGTGCCAACGGTTATCATTTGGAAACTCAACGTGAGAATGGAACCGAATATTTGTATATTACCACAAATGAATGTGGAAGGAAACGCATACTAGAAAAGCTTATGAGTCAATCTAATGGATTATATATTACTACTATTCGGATTATTGAACCTATCTTCGTCGCGCCAACAATGAAATTTGGGACACCGACTCATACAAAGCTTTGGCATGATCGCCTAGGACACCTGGTCGAGATATGATGATCCGTATTTTAAAGAACTCACACGGACATCCCTTCTTTCGAGAAAAAACAAAATGGGACAAAAATCCGACACAATGCAAAGTGTCCAAAGTAGTGTTGTTTCAAAGCGACCATTGTCGTCAAGCACCGGATGAGTTATATCCTCTTCCTCATTGACCATTTCCAAGGCACACCAATCATTTTGCAAAGCCTCGCTCTTTAGCAAAAACAGGATCGAGACCTTCCTATGCTAAAGACATGAAACAAAACATTCCATTCTTACAAAGAATACAAGGTGATATATGTGGACCTATCCATCGAAACGCGGGCCATTCAAGTATTTTATGGTTCGGTGGATGCCTCGACACGCTGGTCACACGTCGCATTATTGTCCACAAGGAATGCTTTGCATTTGCAAAACTCTTAGCACTGATTATACGTTTAAGGGCTCACCACCTCGATCACCCTATCAAGTCTATAAGGCTTGATAAGCATTTGAGAGTTCACATCAAAAGCATTTGATGATTATTGCATGTCTATCGGGATTGATGTAGAACATCCTGCACCCCATGTGCATACGAGAATGGTCTCGCGAAGCCACCATCAAAGGGCTGAGATGGTGGCCAGGGCATTGGTTATGCGCACCAACTTGCCCTATCTCGCTTGGGGTTATGCAATATTGCACGCAGCTTTACTTATTCGTTTGCAGACCACCGCTAGCCAACCATTTTCTGCGTACGGTTGGTTACCTGGATATGAGCCTGATATTTCACACTTACGCATATTTGGTTGTGCAAAGATATGTGCCTATTGCGCCTCCACAAAGCGCACTAAAATGGGTCCTCGTGAGACGATTAGGTATTTATGTTGGATATGAATCCCCAACTATTATCCGCTATTTGGAACCTTTGACAAAGCGATCTATTTACCGCAAGATTTGCGGATTGTCACTTTGATTAGACTGTCTTCCCGTCGTTAGGGAGATAAGAAAAAGGATTTTCTAAGGAAGCAGCAGAATTGTCGTGGTTTGTCCCCACTCGCCTCATTTTGATCCCGCACCTCACAAAGTGAAAGTGAAGTGCAAAGAATACTTAATCTTCTAACGTAGTGCATTCGATGCCCGATGCGTTCTCCGATATTGCTAAAGTGACAAGATCACACATACCACCGCAAACGTGCTGCAAGGTTAGAAGTCCCAAAAGGGGCACAATGTCAGTAGCTAAAGGCATTGCGACCACACTTAGTGGAGGTGTGGATGAGGCCGTGGCTGCCCAAAGGAAGAGGGGAGACCACTTGGTTCTGATTGATACTCACCCAAGGAAGAGAGAGGCGAGTAAGGCACAATCCGACCCATTAATCATCAATGTAGAGAATCCCTCTCATGAGATTATCTCGACATGATTATGTCCATGAATCAACTTTGGAGGACGCTCCGATGTTTGAATTGATTCCAGAGAACAAAGAAATCTCAATGGATTATGAGAGTGCATATAAGTTGATGGAAAGATCTTCCATGCACATTGATGATATATTTGCATATACTTTGTTGCTCAAGAAATCATGAGCACGATGATGTCGAACCACGCTCTGCATACTAGAATGTCAACAAAGAGCAGATTGGCCTCAATGGAAAGAAGCAATCCAGCAGAACTAGATTCTCGACAAAGAGGCAGTATTTGGTCCGGTAGTGCTAACCCACCAAGTGTAAAGCTTTGTAGGACATAAATGGGTATTTGTCGAAGCGAATGAGAAGAATGAAGTCCTAAGGTACAAGGCTCGCCTTGTGGCGCAAGGTTTCTCAGCAACGCCTCGAATTGACTATGAGGAGACATACTCTCTGTAATGGATGTAATAACTTTCCGTTACCTAGTTAGTTTAGTTGTTTCGAAGGATTGGAAATGCAACTCATGGATGTGGTTACAGACATATCTCTATGGGGATCTTGATTCGAGAGATATACATGAAAGTGCTCGATGGTCTTTCATTACCCAAGTCAAGTGACTCTAAACCACGGAGTGCGTTTGCAATCGATTGAAACGCTCACTTTACGGATTAAAACAATCCGGCGGATGTGGTATACCCGCCTAAGTGACTACTTGATTGGGAAAGGATATAAGAATGATGAACTATGCCCTGCGTATTCATAAAGAACACAAGTTCGGATTTGCAATTGTAGAAAGATATGTCGATGATATGAACATAATAGGTACTCTTAATGAAATAAGAGAAACCGCGAGCTATTTGAAACCGAATTTGAGATGAAAGATCTTGGGAAAACTCGGTTTTGTCTAGGCCTTGAACTAGAACACCGAGCTTGTGGAATACTTATCCACCGACCGCATATGTCCAAAAGATGCTCAGCGATTTAATATGGACAAAGTGCACCTGTTAGCACTCCCATGATCGGTCGAAGTTTGGACATAAAGAAAGATCCATTTCGTCCAAAGGAAGATGACGAAGAGCTATTGGGAGCTGAAATTCCCTACTTAAGTGCAATAGGCGCATTATTGTATTTAGCTCAATGTACTCGACCAGATATTGCATTCTCAGTGAACTTGTTAGCTAGATTCGGCTCAGCGCGCCAACGCGTCATTGGAATGGTATTAAAAACATATTTCGATACCTAAAAGGAACCATTGACTTGGGCCTATTTTTTCCCTACACAAAGACAAGAGGGACCGTAAATGAAAATACAACCCTAAAGAAAATGTCGATAAATAAATCGCCACCCCCTACTCTGAAACCCCAAACAATGTATTAGTTGGGTTTGCAGACGCTGGGTATCTATCTGACCCACATAAAGGTCGTTCCCAAACCGGTTATGTATTTACCATTGGGAACACGGCGATATCTTTGAGATCAACCAAGCAAAGTCTGGAGCTACCTCCTCGAACCACTCGAGATTATTGCTCTACATGAGGCGGTTCGTGAGTGTATATGGTTAAGGTCCATCATTACACATATTCGAGGACCGATGGTTTAAGTTCCACCACCGAAGAGCCTACTTGCATTTATGAAGATAATGCACTTGCATCGAACAGATGAAGCTTGGTTATATCAAGGGTGACAACACAAAACACATATCACCAAAGTTTTTCTATAACCAAAGCAACAACAAGCTCTCCTCAAGATTCAAGTGAATCAAGTAAGGTGCGAGGAGAATGTGGTGATTTGTTTACCAAGTCACCGCCTAAAGCAATATTTGAGGAACATGTGAAAAATATAGGAATGCGAAGGCTTTCAAAGCTTCCTTGATCGATGTAAGGATCGTGGGAGATATAGACCTCGGGAGTCTAATACACATGTTATCCTTAAAGATTAAAGGTGCGTTGTGCTCTTTTCCCTTTGACCAAGTTTTATTTTGTCCCACTCGGGTTTTGTTACTTGGCAAGGTTTTTAACGAGGCAACGATCCATGCACCATTTCGCTTTGACTTGGCACAAGGGGAGTGTTGAAGGAAAATACTATTATGTGCCTTCGTCAAAGCCAATGACGATTATCTTTCGGTTATTATGTAACGGTCAATCAGTATTTATTGCCATCAATGTAATCTGTGTTCACATTGTAACCGTGACCCTATATAAAGGGATTATCTAATGGAATGAGATACAGTTTTTCCCACTTTTACTTTTACAACATTTTATATTTCAACACCCTCTTCAAGTGTGATTTTAATATATTTTTAGAGAAGCCCAACCAACACTTGAATTTTTTGTTACTATTGAACTACAATATCTCCCAAAAGTTTAATCTGATGATGATGTAGATAATTAAAATTTTATATATTTAATACGCCCCCAAAATAATTACATTTTATATATTCAACACACCATCTCAAGTGTGGGCTTATAACATTTTATATATTCAACACACCTTCTCAAGTGTGGGCGTATGAACTTATTATAGTTTTCGAGAGGCCCGGGCTTATTGGCTTATTATATTTTTAGAGATGCCCAAGCAATATTTTTAGAGAGGCCCAACCCAACACTTGATTATTTTTGTTTGTTTGTTTACGAATCTATGTTTGGAGCAAGGTTTGAACTCAAGACATCTCACTCTGATATCATATTGAATTATCATATCTCCCAAAGCTTAAGCTGATTAGGAGGTACATGACGTGGCCTTTTCTAGTGCTAATACCAGTCCTTAACCGACAGTGTATCGGGTCAAACTGTAGTGCTAGTATGGTGAGTCAGAGTATCGTATCCTCAGGAACTTTGTAATTCTTCTAAGTGTGGTTAAACACCAAAGAGCTTTTATTAACTCGATCTAAACCGCAATTTTATAACATGAGATCACTACTATTCTAGTCAACATAAAATAAATACGTAAATTAAAATTTTATTCTAATATAATATATATAGATATATAAATATATATAGATGTGCATAAGTTGCAAAGTATATATATAGATATAAATATATAGATGCCAAATATATTATTAGAGAACTAGCCAAAGTTTATATAATTGATTTATACGATCTTTTCAGTGAATGGAATGTGCTCGATCTTTAGGTTCAATTGAGTAAATGAAACGGTGTACTCCTAAGGTTAACAATTCGTCCTCACATTAGCGTGTGAAATTGTCATATGTCCATTGTCATCAGTCCAAATCCACAACTGTTACGGTTTTTCTGAACAGGTCCCGAGTACGATTCTACCTTTGAATAAAAAGGAGTCATTCCGTTCGTCAAACGGTCAATTGTATTTAAAGGCTCCGGTTGTCAAGGCCGGGCGATTCAACTTTCCGGTTTAAGTTTCAATTAACTGATGATTTTAACATTATTACGATCTTGAGTGCAAATTTTAATAAGATTTATCTTTTAGGACAAATCGCTTTCGAATAGGAAATTGGATTCCGTTGTCACGCTTTCACTCGGCCAATTTTACCCTCCGGTTTTTCTATTAACGAGTTCATAACTTAATTACGAGGCGCCAATTCATAATTAGATTATGAATTCTTTCAAGTCAAACTTTATCAATAGAAAAAGATTCAATTAGCTCAATTTTATTCAATTTTTCTTAGACAACATTCCTTTACTAAAAGATCGAAATAAAACGATTACATAACTTTGGCTAGTTATTAGATTTAGCCTACTAACATTATACTTAAAAGATAAAAAACAAACATAATAAACATAAATACTTTAGAAATTTTACCCGATTACAACGACGATTGATCGAAGATGTATTCGCCTGGATGCTACAACAACTTCAACAACATTGATCTTCCGATAATTTCTCGAGCATTATGACGATACTACTTTATTTATGGCATAAGGCCTATATATATACATACTACTACTACTAGAAAGAGGTAAAAGAAATATATTTGGTACCCCTTTGTGCCGCGCAATCGCCGCCTTTTATAGGCAATTTTTCCTTGCCGGATCGATCCGAGAAAGGGCGGATCGATCCGGGAATAAAAATATTATCCAGGATATTCTCTCTGCAGGGCCACATTGGATAATCATTATGCCTCCTCGGATCGATCCGAGGTAAATCCGGATCGATCCGGATAGATTTTTTCCAATCTTAATCCCAAACTTGATAAAATCATAACTTGAGCTCTGGATCTCCAAATGACATAATTCAAGATGCGTTGGAAAGCTCTTGAGGAGATCTATAACTTCCATGAAGACTTCTTTTTCAGAAAATGCCTTTTTGCTGGGCCATTTGTTCGTTGAAAATATAACTTGACTGGCGTCACGAACCATCGATCCACTTGAACTTTAAATCTCGTGGCACTTCCTTTATTCCTTCAAAAGATATGATTTTACTCCACAAAATGTCGCCACTGGGTCTTGGTTTACCTAAGGTCCAGTAAAATACCAAAAATACCCACGTGAATCGACACTATTACACTCTAGGTTATTAACCCGGCACAAAATTTATAACTTTTATCATTTTTTACTAGATTTTTATAGTATTTAGATTTATTCATAGCTATTAATAGTTTATAAGATTATCGTTATAATTACTTATTTTTTATATAAAAATAGTCGATAACGTATATAAAACATCGTAATTTTTATCATATAAATGTTACACATCAACTACTCCCCACTTAATTCTTTGATCGTCCCTCGAGCAAAATAAGCGGTAATATATAAAAATTATGATAAAAATAATATAAGTGGTAGATACAATTTTTAAATTAGTAAAATATCATTTCAATATTATAAACATATTAATTATATCTTTCTTAGAAATTAATAAGATAAAAAGTGTAGATAACTTTAATAAATTATTTATCAACTATTATTCAAATGAAATTTCACAAAATCTACTCAACAAATATAATTAAAATTCTAGAATTATTTTCCTATCTCAACTTATATGAAATATTTGGAATCAAAGACTAAGTCAAGTAATTGACAAGATGGCTTTTTAGGATAGGACATTGGTTAATCGAAAAGATAAAAAGAAATCAAAAAGAGAAAGAGGCAAGTCGATGATTCTTACACCTTCACGCTTGATCAAAAACATTCGATTAATAATATCTCCTTTTCCAACTATTTTCAGATTTTTCTCTTCTTTTCAATATTAAGAACTAAAAGCGTGAGTGTGTGTAGAAAATCAAATTCTACAGCATTGCTTCATCAAGATTGATCGGAGTAATACTCTTTCGATCTAAAATTACGAGTCCGGTTTCCTTAAACTCGTAATCATTCTTGAGATCTTATGATTCAATTTTTATCGGGAGCTTTATACCTCATGTAGTGATATAGGACGTTTTAGATAACACCCCATCGCACTCAAATCATTGGAAGCTACTACCGATATCCGTCGATCAAAGATAAGGAAGATACACAGTATTCGATTAATTCTCTGTAATTATGGTGCTTTGTTTTTTTTTTTTTTTTTTTTTTTTTTTCACCTCAAAGATACACCATCCTTAGCCCGTGCTATCATATCCTTTCATAAGTGCACGCATAAACTCGTAGGATTTTTAGGAAATGTAGACCAAAATAAGCCAAGTGGTCGGTTATGATCAAAATGGCTATTTCGAGTGAGGTCTTGATCACTCTAACCAAGGTTGAGGTAATTTTTGTGGTGTCAAAAATCTCATCATTCCTAATCCGATTCCATATTCATATTTTGTTTTACAAAGAAAATTATTCTAAAAAATTTATTATAAATATAAGTATATTTGCTAAAATTTCATATGAAACTTACTTGATAATATTTATGTATAGTTACATATACTTAAAATCTTATAAAGATCTAAAATTGACATATATAATATAATTATAATATATCTACTTTATTTTACTTAATTAAAATCTATTCTTACCAATTTATATTGTTTTTATTCATATTAATTATATATTATCTAATTATTTTGTTCCAAGAAAAATTAAACTAAGTATTGAGTAATTAAGTATACATTTATATAAGAAAATTTTAATTTTAATTTACTAACTTACTTCCACTCCCCACTTATTTAACTAACATCATTCCGATGTTCAAAGTGAGTAAATAAAAGTAGAGTTGCAAATAAAATTAAAATTTTATATGATTTTGATTATTATTTCTTATTTTTAGCAACCATATATTATTTTGATTAAAGAAAATGACATATATATTAAACACTATTACAAACTATAAATAAAAGTAACAAACAACAAAAACAATTAAACAACTAATTTAAACAACTACCATCTTAACAACACAACTTCTAAGCGATTATCAAACCGTAGATGAACATCCGGGAGTATCCACGGAAGTAATCCTAATCGAGAATCACGAGATGGAAAAATCTCGCCAAGAGCAAACTCAGGCACGTGATTCGCTTGGATACAAAGGTGAGAGATAACCCAGGCAAATGGTAGCGGTTTTCCCTATTACGCCTTTCATCGCAAAATTAATTGCGATCTTAAAAATCAAAACTCCCTAATCAATGTATGCTCCCATACAACGCGATACAAAAAGAAGATCTCATCATCCAGAATCCCATAAAAATCTCTAGTTGGATAGATCCGAGAATTAATGAAGCGTTTCAAGCCCTTAAATGAGGGGTAAAGCGAGTTGAAGAATCATAGTTATGATCAAACAACGGAAATACTGAATCGAAGGCTTCTGCGATGACGGTTTACAACATTATACGCATCCCCAAGTTCCCAAAGAAACTCGAAGTGTGGGTTTCGATCAAAAGTACATGGTGGAATTTGATAGATTTGATTTATGATGGTGGTGAAAATGAAATAACGATTCCCCCAATCGTAATAAGTTGAGATGAGGCTATCGTCGTTATCTCGGTTGAGAGAGGCGCAAAGAAATCTCTAACTATCGAAATGTTTACTCGACCTCGGGAGTCCTTATCAACTTTTTCCACCCGCAACCTCGGATTAGATTACGCCCCACCGATCAATTTTTTAGTTGTTTAAGCCTTTCTCCATCGAATAGGAGAACGGACGAAATTTAGATGTCTCGGGCGCCATTATGAAAACAAGAGGCATGCCGCTTCGGGACCACACCATCAGCGATGTGGTTCATAACTATTAACCGAAGGAGAGGAGCGGTTAGACATTTACGATACTGATGACTAAAAATAGAAGGAAGGAAGAATGAGCAAAGTTAATGGTCGTTGCTCTTTTCTTTTATAGAAATATATCTATCAAGCAAAAGTAGAAAAGATCTCTCTCTTTCTCGCGTTTTTGTACTTGCCGGATCGATCCGAGAAAGGGCCGGATCGATCCGGCCTCTGAACTAGTAATGCTGTCAGGTCGGTATACTCACATCGGATCGATCCGGTGAAAAGCCGGATCGATCCGGAACATTACTGTTCACGGACAGAGTTGATTTTTCTTGAAAAATACTTAGTTTTTTCTAGGTGACAAGTTTTCTTCCTATTTTTGGTTTATTATGTTATAACGATAAATTTTAGTACACGATGCTTAATACCATAATATGCAATGAAAACATGAAAATCGTATAAAATCCTACTATGATCAAAACAACTTAAAATTTAACGAAAAAGAAATTGTACGAAAAATAAAATTGTTTCAATGTCAAAACCCATAGAATGTTTAAAAATTATCACTCCTCTTCATCACTCATTCGACGTGGCTTGAACTTGGCATAGCTTGAGAACGGGTCGATTCTTGGGATGGATCTTGAAAATAAGTTGACATCCGCATCGAGCTATCTAGTCCCATCGAACTCATCTCTCTCGTGATATCGAAAAAGTGCTTCCCATCTCGTCGTGGTATGGCCAAATGATCCAGATCCAGTCCATTTCGATGTCGCGTTTGCCATAGTACTCGCTTAAAAATCTCCTACACCACTAGTTTGAAATCCAAAAGAATGTGGCATTTGTTGGAAATCGAGTGAGGTGGCATCGGTGGAATGAAATCGGGCAAGGTATAAAAGGTGGGTTTGGCATCATGGAATATCCATCTCTCGCATAGGTAGGGTTACGCAGTATATTCATTTGATATAAACCTCGTATGCCTTGACGTAAATCTTGAGACCATAATTTATTCCTTTCCGCAAAAACATGACCATATTGGCATTAGCACGATGAACATCATAGGCCATGGATTGAAACATATCGTAAGTGATGGTATTGGGAAGATGAGTTTGAGTTTGACTTGGATGAAGGAGGGACAGCGAGTAGATGGAGTAGGTGAGGTCGCCGACGGTTGTGGTCCAAAAGTTTATTCTTCCCGCCGCCTAAGTGGTAAACTAGGACCGATAAGTGTGTCATCTACCATCATCAAATTATCATTTGGGAGCTCAGGGACTCCTATCTGACGACACAAGGAAGAAATAAAACACGGAAAAGGCATGTGACTGCCTGGTCTAGCGATCGTGGTAAAATCTTTGGCCCTTCTATACATCACTCTGCCTATATCCACAGTACATCATTAACTATAGCCCAAGCAATACACAAATCCTCTTTACCAAAAGATGTAAAATGCCGAGTCGGGTAAAAGAGTGGACTGATAAAACGTTTAATGGCTTTCATATCCCGGATACATTTCCCATAGGAAAACTGTTTTCATGCCGACGGCAGTGGGATCTAACTCATTCGGGCTACCGCAACAATATGATCAAAGTCTTTGGCTCATCCAAATTCCAAATCGTATAATAATCCTCATTCTCCGGTATATCAGAATACCATAAATAGCATTAATAATGTGAGGAGTAAACGGCATCGGCCCTAGTTCTCAGGTCGACAGAGGTTAACTCACCATCTTCCGTAGCATTGTGAGTTGCTACCAAAGAATAAAATTCACTACTAAGGTGGTGTTAATTTCTCCCGACCTTAAAGCGGCTAATTCCATCCAATGTCGCTTTCAAAATTTCCTTCACCTCCCTTCCCAAATTTTTAAAGTCTAAGCCCCTCTCTATTGCAACTAAACATTGTCCAAATTTATTTTTCAATGCTTTCTTAGTTTGCAGCAGACGCAGTTCTTTCAAAACTAAGCGCCAATTCTTTCTTCGTTAAAGGCCTAGTTTCTATAATCTGGAATTTGGGTAGGGATATGCGGTTTATGCTTTTTTACTAGCTTTCGATGATTCGGCCATTCTACGATAGTGACACAATAACAAAACAACACAAAAAAAAAACAACACAAAACAACAGTACAAATGTGAGTGACAAAACAGTTGAAAAATAAAAATTTGCATAAAAAACGAAATTAAGAAAATAAGTGACTACAATGTTACCTTACAAAGCTTAAAGAGGTTGAAATTTGGCCGGAAAAGATGGAAAGTCGCCGGAATGAAAGTTGAAGCTTTCCCTTGAAAATTACTTCAATGTTAATGCAAATTTGAAGAGAGGAGTGGAAAATGAGAAAAGTTTAAGAAGTGGTGTAGTTTAATGGTGATAGTGTGTGATGATTTGAAGGAAAAAATTCGAATTGGGGAAGAAGGAGAGGCGGCTGTTTTTAGAAAAAAAAGAAGAAGAAGAAGAAAGAGGTCCCCGTCCCTTTTTTAGGTTTTTTCAGGTTCCGGATCGATCCGGGGTTAGGTCGGATCGATCCGACAAAAAATTTTTTTTTTTTTTTTTTTTTTTTTTTTTTTTTTTTTTTTTAACTTAATAAAACTTCTACAAAAAAAAAAAAAACTTTTATAAAAACTTTATAAAACTTTTAAGTAATTTCATAAAGATCCTATTCATAAAATTTTCAAAAGTTATATAAAAATTTTATAAGTACTACAAAATTCACGAGGTCCTAATTTAATACTTCTAAATCTTCCAGAGTTACGATGTAACGTTCTATCAACCTAACCTTAAGAAATGAGGCGTTGAATTTTCTCTTTGATCTCCATCGGGATTTTCGGATAACCACCTAATCGCTCCCTTCTTAACAATATTCAAACACTCATCCTGTGATTTGGTTGTGCTTTCCCTACATTTCCCTTCATGCTCACTTTTTCCACAGCTTCTACACCTTCTTAAAAACTTTGCCCTTCTCTTTATCGAACTTCTCGATTTTCCATTACATAGTTCTTTTAGTCTGATCTCTCTCAACAATTGCTTGTTTTTCTCAAAATCAAGCTTCTATCTTAAACGCGACATCTTTATCCAAGCCTAATTTCAAAAGCGATATAAAAATTTCTATTCTATCTAAAAAAGACATCCGCTTTTTTTTACGTCTATCCGGTAAAAGACGACACTACTTTAAACATAACTAAAACACAAAAAGTAGAGTAAAGATAAATAGCACTGGTATTCGGGTGAGTTTAACTCTCTCGCTTTCGGTTTCTCGATTTCTCGCTTTTTACTTTGTCGGAGGATCGCTTAGTAGCATTATTTCTTCTTTCAAGGCGGTTCCTTCTCCTTCCACAAATAACTTTACTCTATGGCCATTGGCTATAAAAGTTGTATTTCCATTTGTTAGTTCAATGACTCAGATTTGAAAACTCGTTACTTTAAATGGACCTGTCCATCTTGATTTAAGCTTTCACGAAATAACTTTAAACGTGAATTGTACAAGAGCACTCGATCACCTACATGGAACTCACGACTATAGATTCTCTTATCATGAAAGGATTTCGTATGCGTTCTTGTAGATTCGAGCGTTTTCATAAGAATCGAGACGGAATTCTTCTAGTTACATCAATTGAAGCAATCTATGATCACCGATGACCTTAGGATCGAAATTCAAAAATTTAATAGCCCGTAAGGCTCGGTGTTCTAACTCAACCTGGGAGATGACAAGACTTACCAAAAACTAACTTATAGGAGAACAACCAATTGGTGTTTTAAAAGTCGTTTCTATATGCCCATAATGCATCGTCTAGTTTAATCTGTCCGCTTTTTTCGATTTGAATCCATTGTCTTTTCTACAATTCTTTTAATCTCTATTAGACACCTCTACCTCGACCACCGGGTTTGCGGATGATAGGTATGTTCCTAACTTATGCGTTACACCATATTTTTCAATTATTTTGGTAAATGGTCTATTACAAAAGTCATGAACCTCTCATCACTAATGATAGCCTCGGAATGCCATAACGTGTAAATATATTCTTTTAAGAAATCGTATGACAACTTTGGTATCATTAGTGGGAAGAGCTTCACTTTCTACCCATTTCAAACATAATCTACCATTACTAGAATAAATCTTTTTCCAAAAGATATAGAAATGGTCCCATGAAATCTATACCCCAAACATCAAATAACTCACATTCTAAAATAGGTTGCATAGGCATTTCATGTTTTTAGATACATTTCCCATTTTTGACAAGATTCACAAGATTTGACATATTTATAAGCATCTCTATATAGCGTAGGCCAATAAAAACCACATTGTAAAACTTTAAAAGCAGTTTTCCATCCTCCATGATGACCTCCTGCCTCACGATCATGACAAAATGATAAAATACTTAAAATTTCATTATCAGGCACACACTTTCTGATTATCCCATCCGAACATTTACGGAAAAGGTCTGGTTCCTCCCAGTAATAAAATTTTAAGTCATAAAAGAATTTCTTTTTCACGCCAAGTCCAATGAGACGGAATATAATCACAAAGTTAAGTAATTAATGATATCTCCAAACCAGGGTGACATTTCCTTAGAAGGAATTCTATTCTTTAATAACCGCATGGTTGAAGGAGTATCTATTCTAAAAGTTGTTCATCGAAATGAATCTTTAATTTCTATTCCCTTTCCTCCATCATTTTCCATTCTACTTAGATGATCGCGCACTACATTCTCACTTCCCTTTTATCTTTAATTTCTAAATCGAACTCTCAAGTAAGAGAATCCATCTAAGAAGACGTGGTTTAGCATCCTTCTTACTCAAGCAAATACTTCAAAGTCGAATGGTCTCAGATAAATTATTACCTTAGAACCGACAATATACGATCTAAACTTATCTAAGGCAAAAATTACACCAACAGCTTCTTTTCTCGTAGTTGTATAGTTCGGTTGAGTTGCATTTAACGTATGAGATGCATAGTAAATAGCTTTGAGAATTTTGTTATATCTTTGACCTAAAAAGCGCTCCTACAACTAAATCACTGGCATCACACATAATCTCAAACGGTAAATTCCAATCTGGTGCTATTAGCTTTGCGGTGCGAGAGTTAATTTCGCTTTTAAGGTCCGAAAAGCTTCCTTACATTTACTATCGAAGTTAAAAGGTACTTCCTTTTCAAGCAAATGACTTTTAGGGCTTTGCTATCTTTGAAAAATCTGCAATAAATCTTCTATAAAATCCTGCATGTCCAAGAAATCCTCTTAGAGTCCTTAGATTAAGCGGTGGAGGTAATTTTCAATTACTTCAACCTTAGCTTTATCAACTTCAATTCCTATTTCAGAGATTCTATGGCCTAGAACAATTCCTTCGATACCATTAAATGACATTTTTCCCAATTTAAGACCAAATTGGTATCCTCACAACACAACACTCTTTCTAAGTGCGACAAACATTTACCAAAAGAATCTCCGTAAACACTAAAGTCGCCCATAAAAATTTCCAAGAATTTCTCAACCATATCGGAAAATATAGCCATCATGCATCTTTGAAACGTATTTGGAGCATTACATAAACCAAACGGCATTCTTTTATACGCAAAAGTTCCATAAGGACAAGTGAAAGTAGTCTTTTCCTATCTCCCTTGTAATGAAAATCAGTAAATAACTCGAATAACCATCTAAGAAGCAAAGAATATTTATGACCACTTAACCGTTCCAACATTTGAACTATGAATGGAAGTGGGTGATGATCTTTCTTAGTATGATCATTTAGTTTCTAAAATCAATGCACATTCGATATCCTGTAATTTCTCTTGTTGGAATCCATTCATTTCTATCATTTTCTTTTCTTGTGAAACCTCCTTTCTTTGGTACCACTTGAGTTGGACTTACCCATTCACTATCGATATGGGAAAGATTATTCCCATCTCTAATAGCTTAATGACCTCTTTCTTAACAATTAGCGCAAATTTGGGTTGAGCGGCGTTATGTTGAATACAAGGCTTAGCATCTTCCTTCGTAATTATCTTATGAACGCAAATCTCGGGGCTAATACCTCGAATATCAAAGAATCGTCCATCCAAAAGCTTTCTTATGCTTTTTCAACATTCTAAGTAATTGATCTTCTTGTTGCTCGATTAAAGTTGATGAAATAATAATCGGTAATAGATTATCGGTTTCAAGAAAAGCATATTTCGATTTAAAGGTAATGGTTTCAAGTCCAGTTCTTTGGCGGATCTTCTATTGACGATTTAAGAACTGGTCCTTCTAGTTCTAATTCCAAGTACTTATGCCATGGTGGCTTAAAGGTAAAACTTTCGTATCTAAAGAAAGAATTATCTCTTTCATTTCAATGTCTTCCTCATCTTCTTTATAGATAGAGAGTTAAGCATTCTTCTAACTGTCTTCAAAAGTTGGTAATCGATTATCATAGACAGAATGAATATCTTCTATAAAAGAACATGATTCTCGATGATGCATGATTCATAGCTTTGAAAATATTGAAAGTAACTTCTTCTTCATTGACTCTTAAGATTAATTCTCCTTTCGCACGTCGATTAAAGTTCTTCCTGTAGCTAGAAATGGACGACCTAGAATAAGAGGTTTGAATAACCGTCTTCCATTTCCATAACTACAAAGTCTCTTTGGAAAATAGAATTTGTCTACTTTAACCAATATGTCCTTTATAATTCCTTTAGGGTACTTAATCGATCTATCCGCCATTTGCAGAGTCATTTCGATCTTAGTAAGCTTTCCTATGCCTAACTTTCTATAATCCTCATAAGACATGAGATTTATACTCAGCTCCTAGATCACATAAGACCTTCTTAAACAGTAAATCCTCCAATTTCACACGGAATGGTAAAACTACTGGATCTTTCAGTTTAGGTGGTAACTTATCTTCGCAGAATTCATGGAACATTCTTCATTTAGGCATATATTCTCATATTCCTCTAATTTTTCTTGTTTGATGTAATTTCTTTCGTAAATTTTCCATAGGTCAGTATATTAATCAAAGCTTCGATAATGAGGATATTAACTTGAATATGACGAAAAGTGTCAAGGAAACGAGCATACTTCTTATCGCTTTTGCCTTTTGATTTGATCTTTAGGAGGTAAGGTAAAGATTCTAAATCTATGACCTTTGGCTCCTTTGTCGATTTCTCTTTTCCTTTTCCTTAAACCTTTGAGTATTACTCGGTCGCCATGTTTCGAGTTCTTGAATTCTTTCTTTTAAATTGTTCCCCTGAATCAATCTCTACTTGATTCCTTCATTTCTTCATGTTTTTCATCCTTGTTTTCATTTTCTTCCATTCTAATATGTTCCTTAAATAAAGTCCTTAAATCTTTATCCATGGATCTTTCGAATTCTAGGATTTTTATCCAATTTTTCCTTTCACTTTCGGGTTCGAACTTTCATTTCTTTTCAAGAAGTTGTCTATAATTTCTTCTTCCTCATCTCAGAATTCAAGTTCATCTTTAGTTTTATCATTCTTACCATCTAAGTCATCTTCTACTTCATTATCCCCAAGGTTTTCAACTCCATTACTTCCACATCGAGCTTCCTACTTCTCTGTAATTCACAACATTTACCTCTCTTGGGTTCCTTTCGGTGTTACTTGGTAATCCTCCTGGGGTCTGTTGTTATTACGTTCACCGCCTCTACTCAAATGATCTTCCATATTCCTTAATGAGGCTTCTATCGTTCTCATCCTGGTATCATGTCCACTCATAGATGTTTTCATTGAACTCATGTCCTTAGTGGATCTGTACTCAATAGAAGTCACCATCGTTTCTATATTTTTAGCTTGAGTAGATACTACACCCATCATATTTTCCATTAGTTTTTCCCATTTTTCAACTCCTTCTGCGCAGTTGAGTTGAACTTTGAGTTCTTGGTATACTTTGAGTGGTATGTTGAGGATAGGATCTAGGTAATGATTGTAAATTCGATTAGATGTGTTTTCTTGATAAACTTGATTATTATTCAAGTTCCTATATGGAACCGGATATACGGCGGTTGTCCTTGCTTGCTAGGTTTTTGCACCATCGATAAGTAGGGTGATCTCTTCTAATAGCATTGAACGAGTTTGAATAAGCATTGTTTAAATTTCTATGTCTTTGAAGAAAACTCACCTCCTCTCTTGAGCATCCCGTCGGTTCTTCAATCCCTAGTGGTATTTTATCCTCGATTTGAGTATTCGGTTGATGCACTATTTTTTCGAACTTTGGTTCTTATTCTGTTGTAATCCATCAAATTTCCTACTCAAATTTTCTAAATGTGCTAGAACTTCCGTGATTAGACGTACATTCTCCTGCAAAAGCTACTTTTCCTCGGTGCTAGAACCGGTTTCCCACATTCTGTTATTTTTGGAAATCTTTTCGATGGCATCGTAAACTAATTGAGCTTCACTCATCATTAAAGAACCACCCAGGCATGGTCTACATCAAAGACGTGAATCTTTTTTAATTTACGACGTAAAAGTTGAATTTGCATGTCTAAGGAATAACCATGGTCGGGACACGCTCTTAGTAATTTTTAAATCTTTCCCACGCATTCCCAAGCGCTTTCTTGAGATCCTTGTCTAAAATTAGCAACCTCGACTTTTAATTCCAAATTCCGTCCCAGAGTGAAGTATTGTTTCGTAAATTCAGTTTGAATCTCCTCCCAACTTGTAAGTGAATGATGCGGAAGAGACATAAACCAATCTCGGGCTCGTCCTTTTTAGAAAAAGGAAACATAGTCATCCTTGTTAATTCCTTGCGAGCACCTTGACTTTTGGTCAGATTGCAGCTTCTTCAAAAAGATAGAGATGATGATGCGGATCTTCATCATCTTCTCTAGAATTGGGCTCTTGCGTCAATTAAACCAAAAGATGAGATTTAATCTCAAATTATTCGCTCCTTCATTAGGCAAAAGTATGGGATTATTAGTCGATTTCTTCTTATGGTTTGGTCACGAGATAGGCCTTGGGTTTTTCATGGGTTGTTACGATTATTCGGTTCCGATTCGATTATTTCTATTATTATTATTATTTTGATTATTAAGGTTAACAGGGTTTTGTCCATGCCCAGAGCATGTTCCACTTCTTGTTCGGTGTTTCATCACCGATTTCAAACCATTCTCGTATTTTGTTTGAAGATGATTCGCCAGATTTCCCGACTAGTATGACCACGTTTTCTCTCTACTCTTAACCGCCTTTCGTAAGTGTTTATGTCAGGCTTATAAGGAGTGAGTGGCCTTACCACTTCTCGGTCATCAACTAACGAAATTAGAAAATAACACTAAATTGATGGTAGTAAAATTTGGTAACTTACCTATAAGGTAAATCGATTTAAAATAAAATTAGAAATGAGATAAGAAAAGTGTTGACTTATTCTCGAGAATTTTGAGCTAATACAAGTAGTAACCATAGACACAAAAAGAAATTAGCGTCGTTCTCGGCAACGGCGCCGTAAAGCCGACGTGGCCTTTCTAGTGCTAATACAGTCCTTAACCGGCGATTGTATCGGGTCAAACTCAGTAGTGCTAGTATGGTGAGTCGAGTATCGTATCCTCAGGAACTTTGTAATTCTTCTAAGTGTGGTTAAACACCAAAGAGCTTTTATTAACTCGATCTAAACCGCAATTTTATAACACAGATCACTACTATTCTAGTCAACATAAAATAAATACGTAAATTAAAATTTTATTCTAATATAATATATATAGATATATAAATATATATAGATGTGCATAAGTTGCAAAGTATATATATAGATATAAATATATAGATGCCAAATATATTATTAGAGAACTAGCCAAAGTTTATATAATTGATTTATACGATCTTTCAAATGAATGGAATGTGCTCGATCTTTAGGTTCAATTGAGTAAATGAAACGGTGTACTCCTAAGGTTAACAATTCGTCCCTCACATTAGCGTGTGAAATTGTCATATGTCCATTGTCATCACCCAAATCACACAATCATTACGGTTTTTCCGAATGGTCCGAGTACGATTCTACCTTTGAATAAAAAGGAGTCATTCCGTTCGTCAAACGGTCAATTGTATTTAAAGGCTCCGGTTGTCAAGGCCGGGCGATTCAACTTTCCGGTTTAAGTTTCAATTAACTGATGATTTTAACATTATTACGATCTTGAGTGCAAATTTTAATAAGATTTATCTTTTAGGACAAATCGCTTCGAATAGAAAATTGATTCCGTTGTCACGTTTTCACTCGGCCAATTTTTACCCTCCGGTTTTTCTATTAACGAGTTCATAACTTAATTACGAGGCGTCAATTCATAATTAGATTATGAATTCTTTCAAGTCAAACTTTATCAATAGAAAAAGATTCAATTAGCTCAATTTTATTCAATTTTTCTTAGACAACATTCCTTTACCTAAAAGATCGAAATAAAACGATTACATAACTTTGGCTAGTTATTAGATTTAGCCTACTAACATTATACTAAAAGATAAAAACAAACATAATAAACATAAATACTTTAGAAATTTTACCCGATTACAACGATTGGATCGTAAGATGTATTAAATCTGGATGCTACAACAACTTCAACAACATTGATCTTCCGATAATTTCTCGAGCATTATGACGATACTACTTTATTTATGGCATAAGGCCTATATATATATACATACTACTACTACTAGAAAGAGGTAAAAGAAATATATTTGGTACCTTTACTGCGCGTAATCGCCGCTTTTTATAGGCAATTTTCCACTTGCCGGATCGATCCGAAAGGGCCGGATCGATCCGGGAATAAAAATATTATCCAGGATATTCTCTGCGCAGGCCACATGCTGGATAATCATTATGCCTCCTCGGATCGATCCGAGGTAAATCGGATCGATCCGGATAGATTTTTTCCAATCTTAATCCGAAACTTGATAAAATCATAACTTGAGCTCTGGATCTCCAAATGACATAATTCAAGATGCGTTGGAAAGCTCTTGAGGAGATCTATAACTTCCATGAAGACTTCTTTTTCAGAAAATGCCTTTTGCTGGGCCATTTGTTCGTTGAAAATATAACTTGATCTGGCGTCACGAACCATCGATCCACTTGAACTTTAAATCTCGTGGCACTTCCTTTATTCCTTCAAAAGATATGATTTTACTCCACAAAATGTCGTCACTGGGTCTTGGTTTACCTAAGGTCCAGTAAAATACCAAAAATACCTACGTGAATCGACATTTACACTCCGGTTATTAAACCGGTACAAAATTTATAACTTTTTATCATTTTTTTACTAGATTTTTATAGTATTTAGATTTATTCATAGCTATTAATAGTTTATAAGATTATCGTTATAATTACTTATTTTTTATATAAAAATAGTCGATAACGTATATAAAACATCGTAATTTTTATCATATAAATGTTACACATCAGTACATAATTAACATTTTATATTTCAATAGTTACCCACTATCATCCCTCTTGGGATGATGTTTCTGTACCCCGTTTGGATTGAAAAAAATGAGGGATTGTGAAGTGTTAAGATCAAACGCTTACCATACACATTTAGGAGGTACATAATTAACATTTTATATTTCAATAGTTACCCACTATCATCCCTCTTGTGATGATGTTTCTGTACCCCGTTTGGATTGAAAAAAATGAGGGATTGCGAAGTGTTAAGATCAAGCGCTTATCATATACATTTAAGAGTGTGTGCAATCTTTCACAACACCCCCCTCAAGTGTAATGTTCCAACTAGGGTTCGATCTCGTGACCTCTGGCTTCGATACCATGTTAAGATCAAACGCTTACCGTTCTACTAAAATCAATTGATGGTAGTAAAGATGCTGATATGTTTCCTTATAAATTTAAGAGTGTGGACAATCTTTCCCAACATAAAGTTTATTTTCGGAAATGAAAGGATAACACCACACACACTTCCCAAGTGGGGTTCGAACCGTGGACTCCCCAAGAAGCCAGGTTAGACCCTAGTGGATTACCACTAGGGTATGTACCCAAGTACACATGAAGTTTATTTTGAGTGTTTGGATAATTCTACACAGAAAGAAAAAGAATATAGAGATTGTCAGTTCAATTTTACTAAAAATAAACTCTTTCTTTCCGTTTCTCACATGTTATGGAAGGAAAGGAGACCACTCAATTTATTAAAAAAACATTATTCATCATTCTCTCTTGCCCTTCTTTGGGAAATTGGTAAATCACGCCATCAGAAGCTTATGACATTTTTTTTTCGCGTCAAAATTTTTTCGACATTTTTTTCGTGTTCTTCGTCAAATTTAGACGAATTAGTCCAAATACAGTCAAACCGTCCAAATTTGGACTCATTTCCGTCCCAATCCATTCAGTGCCCAAAAAGGACGAAAACGTCCAAAATTTGGACGCAACGTCCAAATTGTGACGAATTTCGTCAAATTTGGACGGTTTATCAAACATTGGACGGATTTTGACCCAATAAGTATAAATGCTACTAGTACTACTACTGCTGCTACAAATTCACAAATTAATCTCTCCAAACGAAGAAATAGAATCGATCACGACGCCATTGCATTCCGAGACGCTGATGATTCATTTTTCGAATTGGATTAATTGCAAGGGCAAGAATTCAATCTGGGTCCCTTCTCTTTTACTCCGGAAATGGATCGGAATAATCCAATGAAAGATGAGGAAGAAACCCAGATACGAAAATCCCCTGAATCGATGAAACGGGCCCGCCGTGAATCCGTGGAAGAAGTCGGAAATACTGGGTAAAGGGTCGATCAAAAGCCTGGTGGGAGCCTTGCAACAACCCATATTTAGTTCAAAAAATCTTTCAGAATGAGTAAATCTACTTTCGATATGACCTACATTCGATTTGCTTTCTTCTCCAAACCAAATTTGATAAACCGTCCAAATTGGGACGGAATTCGTCACTATTTGGACGGTGCGTCCAAATTTTGGACGTTTTCCGTCCTTTTTGGGATGATGAATGGATTGAGGCGAAAAAAGTCAAAATTAGACGGTTTGATCGTATTGGACGAGTAACGAAAAAAAAAATATCGAAAATGTTTTGGCAAAAAAAAACGGTGTATAGAAAAGCTACGATTGATTTACCAATTTCCCCTCTTCTTTCCTTCCTTTCAAACTAAAATATACCAAACAGCAAAACTTGAATCCTTTCCATTCAAATATTTCAATCCAAACAAGTCCTAGCAGTATCAGCGTAAGTGACAATTCCGTTGTACGGAAAATATACATGCTGCCTAATTAATTCTGTCATGTTAACCCAAAAAATATTTTTTTTATTTTGGCATGGGGTTATACTGCAACTTGTAAGGGAAGTTGTTTGATCATATGAAAGCAAACGCATCAGCCAAAGATGATAAGGATGTTTTCAACAAACGTCATTAAGTACTAGTACTAAATTAAGGGTTAAGACAAAAAGGATTAAAACGCCACAAGACAAAACTGTTTGTTAATTTGTATGTAATGTGGGGCCTACGTTTCGAAAGAAAAACAATGTCAGGTGTCACGTGTGGGCCACGTACTCTTTAAGAAATAGAACACACACACAGCCGTTTCAGCACTTCACATATCCGTGGGCCCTCACCTTTCCTACGTGCCCCATAGTCTTTATAGAAAATGAATTTATTTAGTTAATTTTTATTTAATGAATATATTTTGTTGACGTAAAACATTTTCGTTATTACTATCTCCGTCCCATAAAAATTATTCACTTTTCTAAAATATGTTTTTTTAAAGATACCGCTATCATAACATTTAATGTTGTATATTCATTTCATATTCCGAAAGAGCATTTATTATTTGATATGATATATATGTTCATCACTGTTTAAAATACAACACATCAATTGCTTTTTTAATCTGTGTGCACCATAAAAAATGAACACTTTTGATGGAACGGAGGTAGTTTTAATTAAGATGAGATGCATATTTTTCTTTTATGACGCCGGAGCGTATAAGGAAACGCAAACAGGGAAGCGAAAAAAAGAGATGAAACTCACAAACAGGGTTTTAGAATATGCTCTGAGAGGCAAATTTGTTATATTATTCAAGTCTGGCTAAAATCATCCCACAAGCCGGGATTTTATAGCTGCACGAATACGATACTTTCCAAAAATATAAAATCACAGAATTTATTACGGAAATAAATCAGCGCGGAAATCACGATGCTGAAATCACGGATCCGGAATCGGATCTTTATTGAATTCGTAAATAAAATAAGAAAATTGTGAAAAACGCGCAAAAATCTTTGGCGGCCGAAATGGAAGGGAAAACAGCTGATTTTGGCATCGAAAAATCTGTGGCCGTTCACCGTGACGTCGGCGTCGGAGAGAGCTTTCCGAAATGGTGTCCTGCGCGCAAAACGGACGTCGGAGCCGAAAGTTACGGCCAAAATACTAACGCCGGTCCGAACGCTCCCTTTGGTCCATGTATTCGATCGCAGCCAATGTGGAATCCGACAACTCCGCCTCAGATGCTGCATCATTTTACCAAGAAGTCGAAAGCTTTAATTAAAACCAAACAAACACTCGGAAAACAACACCACCGACCGGAGGTAGATAGCCTCTGGGTAGACTAAAAACACAGCACCCAGCTGGACTACAACTCAATACCAGGCTGGACTAAAACCGGAACAAAAACAAAAGACAACAAGATAAAACAAACCTAAACAACAAGAATAAAACAGAAAACAATTTGTCAAAAGCATACAACTCAGAAGAGTACTATGTCTTGACAAAGAGGTTATTTAGGGGCAATAATGCTTCAAGCAATGATGAATTCAAGTTTTTTTTTTCATGAGGTCCATAATTTTTTTTAAAGTAATTTTGTTTCATTCAACCCATGATTTTTTTTTAAGTACAATGTGTTGTTTTTCTATTTTAATTTCAAAGGGGTTCATGGGCCCCTACAATAGCAGAAGATATTTTGAGAAAGATTGGGATAATTTCACAATTCAAAGTAGGTGTATGCCGGGCGTCATCAAACGGCGTCCGTCATATCCTGCTTAGCATTTATTGCATCTGTAAAGAGCCAACTACAAAGTCAGATGATAGGGCGTCTGCCGTCAAACCTTTACAGGCATCCGCCATATCTTCTAGCTGCAGATTTAAGGAGAAGATAATGCAATTTTTGTCACCCTTGCCTTGGCATGAGTGTCGGCGTCGGCCAGAACAATATTCACGGCGTGCGCCAGCCTTCGATAGATAGAATTTGGAGCCCTGTTTAATATTGCATTGAAGGCATTACACTTAGACACCCACATTATCATTGAAGACAATATTAAAGAGATCCACCTACCCCCTTCAATACCATCTTCAACCACCAAGCTTGAAGGCATTCGCTCATCCTAGGGCTCTTCTAGCCCTAGCTAGCATTAGATTTAGCCATAAATACTTTTGTAATAGTTAAAGAACTATCTTTGGATATTTGAAAGCTATCTCATTGGATCAATCCATCTTGGTGTAATCAATCCTTTGAAAACCTTTAAAGCAACAACATTGATCTCTTTGAGTTATTGCCCAATGTTGGTAATTTATCTCTTATTTTAGTCTTTCATCTTAGATATGAAACTCTTTTTTGATATATTGAGTCTCATAGCTATGAGTGGCTAGGTCTTTTGCCTAGCCAAGACGATGTTTAAATAATAAGTGTTAAACTCTTGTGGTAGATATAAATGGCATGTATTAGTTGCTAGATCTTGTGTGGTTGATTCTCTTTACTTATGCTTGTTTATAGTTAGTGTTAGATTCGCGATCCAACACACACACACACACACACACACACACACACACTTAGATGAGATCTAGAGAAGATTCTTTGTGTGGGAAAAAAGGGTAATGGAGATCAATAGGTAAAATCGAATCTTGACACGGTGTCAATTTCATAAATGGGGTTGATAGCTTGTCTATGCAACCGTTGATCTTAATTATGTCTAGCTCGGTAATCTTTCATCATTTTTTATGAGGGCGGGGATGAAGGCATAGTAGTAGTTGTGTGTCCGGTTTTAAGAAGTTAACTACCAGCTTAGAAGTTAGCACCATCAACACACACAAGAGCACCACTGGAAGGTGGAAAGGTTGCCGTTATATTTGAAGCCATAAGAGAGAAACACTATTATTTGCATTATCTTGGATGGAACCTTACATTTCATACAATTGTTAACCTTAATTTTCTATATCATTTATGTGAACTCTATCATTCTTGTTTTTTCGACTTGAACCAAAACTAAATAGTTTCTTAGTACTTAACCTCGCTTTTCTGTGGGATACGACTTTGACTCGCCATACCTAGACTACGATAGACCCGGTATACTGCCGGTTATGTCGGATACCTAGAAACGACAGATCATCACCCTATGAAATCTCGTTCGAGAATCGGCATATTTAAGCCCAAGTCATAATCTACTCAAATCAAATCCTTCATCAAACATATGGTGTGGACTTTACTGAAACTTTTGGTCCTGTTGTAAGGTCTCAACAATTAGAGTAATTCTGGCTCTAACTTTCTATTTGTACTTGAAAGTGAATCAAATTGATATAGATAATGCCTTTCTTAATGGTCCATTGATGGAATATGTTTATATGACACAACTTAAAGGCTTTGTTGATAGGGCTAAACCACATTATGTTTGCGAGTTGAAAAGGGCTCTCTATGGTCTTAAACAAGCACCCAGATTATGGTTTGATGCTTTTAGATTACAAATGTAAACTTGGGGATTTCAGCAAATAGCTACTGATTGATTCTTCTATTTTCATATTAAATCTTGATAACAACTTGTTATATGTGCTAGTCTATGTGGATGATATATTGGTGACATGTAACACACAGTCTTTGATTCAAAATTTAATTAAGTTATTGAACTCTAAATTTTCCTTGAAAGACATGGGTCCAATCATACATTTTATTGGTATGAGGCTCACAAAAACTCAGATGGACAATTCTTGTTCAATGTCATTATTATTAAAAAAATAAAATTGAACAACAATGTCACAATTATTGATCGAAGAGGTTACAACTTGATCACTTGAAACAATGCTCAACTCCCATGGTCCTAAGGAAACACCTTCTTCCCAATGAAGGTGAACCTATGAAGTCTCCCAGTATGTGAAGAAGTTCCATCGGTGGTCTCCAGTTTCTCACTTCCATTAGACTTGACTTAGCTTACTCAATGCATTACTTGAGTCGGTACATGCAACATCCAAAAACTAATCATTGAAGGAGACTTTACTCTATGGGTTGTACTTTAAGTCCAAGAGCAATCTTAGTCTAACAGGTTTCTCTGATTCTTACCGGACATGTTATCCATGAGAGAGAAAGTCTTTTACAGGTGGTTATTGTGTATACATTGGTGACTCTTTGGTTTTATGGATTTATAAGAAACAAAATGTAGTATCAAGATCAAGTGTGGAGTCAGAGTATTGATCCTTAAATAATTTTTCCTCTGAAATGTTTTGGATCAGACAATTGCTGAAAGAAACGGAGATACAACTTAACACAACTCTAGTGTCTTGGTGTGATAAGATAAGTACTTCCTCTCTAGTTCAGAATCCGGTGTGCCGTGCCATAACCAAGCATATCGATAGTATATATACTTTTTGTTGGACATATAAGCCGAATCCCGAGAAATTGGGGCTTGAAACATGTGTTGAACAGTCAACTTTAGCTCGAATTTCGGATATGCTCCGGTGTGATTCACCGGGAGATTATTACATCTAAAAATACTACTTGATTGCCAGGATTTATATAACAGAGTAAATCATTTAGTTGGATTCAATGGGCAAGTATTTACTCATTTCCTTAACTATTTCCTTGTGATCCGATGATACTAGCTATCGAGTAGGAAAGAAAAAAATTATATGATGTGCCGCGTTTATACCGTCTCCGTTAGCATATATTGGATGTGATCTGATTTTATTTTGGGAATTTTGTGCCTAGTACGGTATTTCAGCAAAATGACATATTCAGGTGAGTAATGTCATTTTAAATAAATTGTTGATCACATGATTGCTCTTATTTATGGTTATTGTGTTTGGTTAACCAAACCGATTTGTTAGTACATCGAAATATATTGTCACAAATACTTGTAATATCTTTGTTGTGGTACTCTCATAATTGTGTACTGCTTCGTTAGTGCTTACCGTGTAAAATTAATTTATCGGTGTAGTACGGTGGAAAACAAAATTATTATGTTAACATCACATGGATGAATAATCTTGTAGTCTCAGCTTGAGAGGCACTAGTCCGCGGTGGTAATGGAAGTAGTACGTGATCATATCCATTGTAAAGTTATGAAATTTTACTTTGCTAAAATTTCTGGTTTTTTTCTTACTACTTTTTTTCGTATTTGTGGTTTCGTTTGCGACCGAACAAGACACCTGGAAGTGTTGATATTTTGTTCACTGAACAGAAATGAAAGGATACACCGAGGTGAATCCAAATATGATTGACACACAAGTATACGTGTCTAGACGTAGCACAAGTGACCGGTTAATCTCATCCCTTGGATGGAGAAGTTTGGTGGTGCAACGAACGATGCTTTGAATGATCAAACTGGATTGATCAGTATGTTGACAGTGAAACTGTCTGTTGAGCACAAAAGTGATGCTCCTTAATGAGCCAGTGAGATTGGCTTTAAGACCTGCTTACATGCTTGAGTAATGTTGCTTGTGACTCTGTGGCTAGGTTTTGCAAATTTCAAATTCGTTCGTCAATTGATGAACATGGAGTTGTTACCAATTTTGAATTTTGATCCTAATCACAAGTGTCAAGTAAGCGTTGAAGCCATGTTGGCTAACTCACCGTTTGACCGGTAGAAATTAAGGAACACAGAACCTCTGAATTCGTGTAAACCAAAGGTGGTAAAAGTATCTTGTTACTTTTACTGACCATAGCACCAAATATTATGATGTTAATTGCTGAAATGCGGAGATAAGGCTCGTGATGCCTCGATGGTTATCAGAATGAAGGTGAGAATAGACAAAGCAAACGGACGAGATGTATCCATAATGATCATGGTATTTGGATATGATGTATTGTTTCATGAGTCTTGCTAAGGGTCCGGCATCATTCATCAAACAACTACAACATACACACCTCAGTCGAGTGGTATTGCTAAACGCAAGAACCGAACTCTTTAAGAGATGATGAATGCTATGTTGATGAGTTCAGGTTTACATCAGAACTTGGGGAAGAAAGGGGGGGGAGCTTCTCTCTCAAAGAAAATTCATTCTGAACAAGATCCCTTCAAAGAAAAAGGATGACACCCCGTATGAGTTGTGGAAAGACCAAGGTTTAGCTACAAATTCTTGGAAATGTGGGGGTGTTTGGCTAAGGTAGAAGTACCTAGACCAAAGCAAGTAAATGTAGAACCTAAAACGATTGATTGTATATTCATCGGATATACTCTCAAGAGTAGTGCCTATTGGTTTCTGGTGCATAAAACCGACATGATGATGTCATCACCGAGTCTATGAATGTTGTGTTCTTTGAAGACCTCTTTCCATAGAAGAAAATAGATAAAACAAGCATGAGTAAGCGGACATATGAGTCTGAAATAGAGTGTGATCCTCAAGAACTTGAGGACCTCGTTGTAGTATAAGGGCTAGGACTTCCAAGTCCTTTGCTCGTGATTTTCTTACCTATGTGGTAGAAAACGAACCCAGGACATATGCTGAGGCAATGACAATTCCATAAGCTCCTTTCTGGAAAGAAGGTATATATAGTGAAATAGAGTCCATCATGGAAAACCACACTTGGGAGTTGGTTGGTCTTCCACCAGGGAATAAACCACTCGGAAGCAAGTGGATCTTTTAGAGGAAGTTAAAGGTGGATGGAATTATTGATAATCGTAAGGCGATGTTGGTAGCCTGAGGGTATCGACAAAAAGAAGGCCTTAACTTCTTACTCACCAGTTACGAGAATTACTTATAAGGGTTCTCATCGGTATAGCTGGAGTCTATAACCTGGAAATCCATCAAATGGATGGTTATGGCGAGTTGAAAAAAGAGATGTACTTGGAACAACCTGAGGGGTTCATAGTTCCAGGACAAGAGAGTAAGGTGTGTAGACTTGTTAAGTCGAATATTAGCCGGAGCAATGGCATATCGAGTTTGACAATGTTATGTTGTCAAGTGGGTAGGACATATATATGTCTACATTAAGAACACACCTATGTGATAGTAAGTCTATAACATGTTGATAATGGGAAATACTCATGAGAGGATCATGAATACGAAAACGATGCTGACAATGAACTTCGAGGTGAATATGTGATACTAGGGATTAAGATCTCTAGAGTATCTGATGGACATGTGTTGTCACAAATTTTCATTGAGTCTGTGTCTTTGATGAAAGTCCAATGAGCACTTCACTTGACCTAAGTATGCACTTAGTCAAGAATAGAGGTGAACTAGTGGATCAATTGAGATGTTCTCAAATGATTGGAAGTCTGATGTACATAAACAAATGTACACGACCAGACTTAGCATTTGCTAAGAATAAACTGAGTAAGTTCACGAGTAATCCAGACCATAATCTTTGGAAAGCCTGAAATAGGTTGTGAGGTACGTGTAGTACACTATGAGTCTGGGATTACGATATACAAGATATCCAGCAGTATTAGAAGGATATTATGATGCCAACTGGATATCAGATACGAAAGATTCAAAGTCCACCAGTGGATACTTATTCACGATTGGTGGTGCTGTTGTGTTTGTTTACAAGACAAACGTGCATAGCTCGTTCCATAATGGAAGATGAGTTTATATCATGGGATAATGCTAATGAACAAGCTGAATTGCTTGGAATTTCCTTGAGGATACACTGCGATAGTCAGTCGGCTACTCGACACATACGCCGTAGACACAATACCATTGAATAATTGATCTCTAATGGCGTGATTTTCATCGATTGTGTAAGAACGAAGGAGAATCTTACGGATCCGATTATAAAAGGTTTAGCTAGAGATCAGATGTCAATATTGACAACCGGAATGGGACTGAAGCCTATTACGCATGTTTCCTTGTAATGGAAATCCAACCATGTTGATTGGAGATCCCAAGATCATGATTCAAAAGGGATAACTAAGCTATGAGGAATAGTCTAGCACTTACCCATTCCGAGAGAATAAAAGTGCTGTCTGCAGAGAGTGTGAGGTTAAGCTTAGCTTTGAATGATTCCTATATCTTGATATTCAAGTGGGTAGGGCAGAATACCCTTGATAGGAGGTCACCTATGTAAGTATGAAGTGGGGCCGCTTCTGTGAGGATTTTGAGGCTTGAATTCTCTAAAGCACTTTCTGAAATCAAGTGTTGTCCAGGGCTGAGATGGACACAACCATGAGAACCGAAAGGTGCTAGGGGAAATATTGTGTGAGTTCTATTGTCTTGGTTTACACTAAACGCTGAATAGTTCAAGACCTAGTTCACTGATATTAGCCGAGTAAATCCGATAGTACTTCACTAAGGCAGGTTCAAGGCCAGAAGCTACCTCTCCTGATGCAATATTTTTCCGTCTGACTTCTCTTCAGAGTCTGCATTTGCATTTGCATTCATGTGCGGGATTGCTGGACATATAAGCCGAATCCCGAGAAATGGGGGCTTGAAACATGTGTTGAACAGTCAATTTTAGCGCGATTTTCGGATTTGCTCCGGTGTGATTCACTAGGGGATTATTACATCTAAAAATACTACTCACGGAGTATATGATGTTTGGCTTTGGAATCACTCGATTCGGATATTGGGTGAAATTAATGCGTAAAGTTGGTGTAAAACCTGTGTGGGAGAGGAGTTAAAGGTGTGATCAATTCAACTCTCATACATTGGAAAGATGGGAGACTTGAGCTCTATATTTAAGTGCTAGTGAGACACTTATGGATGTGCCCCAAGGGGCAAAGCAATTTTGTGCAGGAGGGAGGACTTCGATGATTCCACACGCGCGCCCACGCCGCCGTCCGGCCGGCTCCGCTCGGGTGTTGCTATTAATTTTTTAGACAAAATTTCCTTATAAAATTAACCACATAATTAATTTTGGAATTTGCTTATGTCATCGGACCAATCAGAATTCAAGAAGTCATTCGACCAATCAGAATTTGGACGACACGTCTGCCGACCAATCAAAAGCAAGATAGGGGTCAGCCATTATGCCTATTCCAACGTGTGGAATTACTTTTCCAAGGGGAAAAGTTTGATGACATGTCTCGATCAATCAGATTCGAGCATTGACTCCTCATCTCCACTATATAAAGTACCCCATGGATGAAGGTTTAAGTATTCAATTTTCTTTTGTCGTTTCCACCACAAAAGTGTATCATATAGATCTAGATTTTGAGTCAAAGAGAAGTCGGAGCACTCTGTAAGTTCGCCGGAGCTCGGATTTTTAAGTGCCACTAAATCCGAGACGTAAAACCGTTGTATCTTGGAAGACTGTTGCTACTACCGTGGGCACCATACCAGAGCAATTTGTCTTAAGAAAATAGTAACTACTCGCTTCAGTTTGATGTCTAGTCCTTTATTTTCTACATCATATTTTTATTATTCATTGTTCGAGTTTGATCTATATGGTAATGTTGATTTTATTAGATCTGTTAGATATACGAATTTTTCTATTCGCGTTATTTATTTTCTAGTTTAATAATTCGTAATCAGTTCTGTTAATTACAGATCTGTTTTGTAAATCACTCCATACACGATACACTTTTCCAACACTTTTAAATATAATTGAGTTTATGGTACTATATTATAAGTGTCGTGTGTTACGGTTGAATATACATAATAAAGACAAGGGAGTGCAGCCGAGAGTATTATCATACTTTGAAACTTGTATATTACTAAAATAAACGTACACCAACTTCCAATTCCATCACTATCTATCTTTTGACTAAGTTCATACAATTAATATATGTTTTTCATGACTAATTGAAACAACTAAGCTTCACTTGAAAGAAAAATGTCTAATTAATAAATAGAAAAATATATTGTAAAATATTTTGGGGAAGTTACAACGATTATGTTTTAGCTTTATATCATTCTTACTCCCTCCGTTCCTAATTATATGTCGTGTTTGAGAAAAACACTCAGATTAAGAAAATAAGTATTCCAAAAAAAAATCTTGGAAAATGTAGTGATGTAATGAATATGAAAGATTGATTGATTGAATAAGCCTAGAAAGTTGAAAAGTAGTATTGAAAAGCGGAAAGAGTATTAGAATATGTATTGAAAATGTAACAACGACATACAAAAAGGAAATTTTGATTTTGACAACTGCGACATTAATTAGGAACAGAGAGAGTAATAAATGAAATTTTCATTTTTTCAACGTAAAATATTACGACAGGGCACGGACTTCTGCTAACATTGAAGCGGTTATATCGTATTTAGAGACACCTAGGCTCCGTTTGTGTTCGTTAGAGTTTTTTTTGGAGTTTTTTTTTATATTATTTCACCAATCATATCTTACAATTCTCTTACCAATATCCCCTGGATATGGCCTAGTGGTAAAGTGCTTAGGTGTTGTAGTGACAGCTGGGCCATGAGTTGAAGTGTGCATGTTTGAATCCCGTAAAGAGACGGCTTCTTTCAGTTTCTTGGTAAAACGGCAAACTTCGACTCTGAGCTGCTAGGTCCCTGATTAACATCTCCACTCATTCTGTGGGATCGAGCAAGTGGGGACCCTCAAGGTTAGGGTTTAACATTTTTTACAATTCTTTTACCAATCATTTCTTCACCTACAAATAAAAAAATATTAAATTATCTCTAATCATTTCACTTTATCAACTTTATAATCTTTTTTACCATTATTTTATTTATTATACTAATTTAGTTCAATTTTTTCACAAATCATTTCATAATCCTTACAAATTTCAAAAAACATCTTAATTTTCTAATCTTTACTTCAATCATTTTATCTAAAACAATAAAAAAAACTTCAATCCAAAACAAACGGAGCGTGGTATGCATTTCTTGTCCAACGTTTTCGGTGCTTTAATTCCCAGAATATACAGTGCTAAAAGCATGCCAATTTATTAAAGGCTCCTGGTATGAACAGGACACTTTAATTTCTGTCAGGGCCAATTTTGTCCCTTTATATCTAATTTCCTTTTTTAACCTTTTGAAGTCCTGTCATATTTTTTTATTTCCTTTTACCCACGTCCCCAACACATCACAAACCTAATTTACACGGAAATAATGAATCTCATTTTTTTAATCACAATTTTTACAGAAATGCAAAAAACAATATTCATACCGTGAATAATTTTTTAAGAATGTATAATGATTTTTCGAATGGGTCAGAAATTTGTTTTGTCTTTTTATTTTATTTGTTTATCTTTTACTCATAGATTTGTATATACAATCAGTGACGACTAGCTTAGAAGGGTTGCATTGATTCCCACTCAAATTTTCGAACAAAGTTATTAATATATCTCTCTTATAATAATAAAACTGTGTATGTATATTATTTCAGACGATTTTTACAACAATTATTTATTTAGTTCAATTGGTTATGGTTTCGAGACTTTTTTTTTTTTGAATTTGGCCCCCACTGGAAAAATTTCCTGGGTCCATCACTGTATACAATTTAATACAAGTAATTATGAGTTAAACATAAAAACAGTGGGTCCATAAAAAAAATTTCCTACCGTTATTACTTATTAATATTTTTTTAGGGGGTCGGCCGTCCGGCCCGCCACTCGTAAGGGTAGAACCACCAGTGATTTGAATCATGCACATTTTATAAAATATAAAAACTTTTTTTTTTTGAGAGATAAAATATAAAAACTTAATAAATCATAAGCACTCCATCTTTTGATTGATAATTATATATACTACCTCCAGATTAAAGTATAAGTTCATTGAACTTTTAAAATTTGTTCCATAATATAAATTGATTTAAAATATCAAATGGAGATTTATTACATTTTTTTTTTTTACCCCTATTTATTAGATACTCACCTACTTTATATTAATAACAGTCAAATGTTATTTTAGATTTTTCCTATCAAAATTAATCATAACTCATTTAACCAACTTTCTTAATTTGTGTAAAAACTCCAAACGAACGTACATTTTGGGATATAGGTAGTATGTTTTATGTACGTTTAATGATATAAAATCACATTCTGGTTATGAAAATAATACTTTAATAATGTATTGCTGATTTATTATTGAAATAAAAACTAGTATGGTTTGTACCATTCGATGTATATTAAATATATTTAGTTGTCAATAAATGGACGACTATTTTCTTTAATAGGAGGGTATTTTTAATTAGGGGCGGAGATAAGGACTCAAACTACAGTCCACAACATTTACCACTATGTCAAATTCAATTCAAAAAATATTAATAAGTAATAACGGCAGGAAATTTTCCTATAGACCCATTGTTTTTATGTTTTAACTCATAATTACATGTATTAAATTATATATACAAATCTATGCGTAAAAGATACAAAAAAATTAATAAAAAACAAAACAAATTTCTGACCAATTCGAAAAATCATTTTATATTCTTACAAAATTATTCACGGTATGAATATTTTTTTATTTATATTTCTGTAAACAGTGTGATAAAAAAATGTGATTCATTATTTCCGTGTAAATTGGGGTTGTGATGTGTTGAGGACGTGGGTAAAAAGAAATAAAGAAAACATGACATGACTTGAAAGGGTTAAAAAAGGAAATTAGATATAAGTGGACAAAATTTGCCGTGGCAGAAATTAAAGTGCTCTGTTCATACCAGGAGCCTTTATTAAACCATGAAATTCAGGAAACATAATAATTAGCGCATGACACACTTTATAGTTTATGCACATTCTGGTCATAATCATACGATAATATAGAAAATTCTAAAGGATAAGTTACATAAACAAAACAAAAAAAACGCAAGTTTCAATAAGATAGTATGGCAAATGTCTACCGTCTAGTCAACTTTATCAAATAATCTTTGCATTATATATCTAGTTCGTAAATGGCAATAGTTGACCAATTAATGTTTGTTATCTACTACCTTCGGTCTAAAATATAAGTCATCCTAGGAGTTTTCACACAGATTAAGGAATTGGTTGAACGTCATTAATTTGAAGGTTAATGCCTAAAATACCCTCGACTATCATTAATGCAATAGTTGTTAAGAATGAAAAGTTGTTGAATTCATAATAAATTAAGGGTAAGATAGAAAGAAAGAATAAATGTTGACGGGTAATGTAGAATGACTTATATTATGGGACAAGTAGAAAAGTGTAGGATGACTTATATTTTGGACCGGAGGTAGTATGTTGCATTCTTACCATTTACATTTAAAAACCAGAGATGCTTTCCGGTATAAATAATTTCTTTATACGGAATAAACAGTGCCTTAAAAAAATTACCCCGTTATCTAATTAGGATATGCAAAACGCTAAAAGTAACTTGAGAATGTGGAATCTAAAAAAAAAAACTTGAGAATGCTTTGGTTTCGAGATTTGATTTTCCTATTCTACCTCTAGATATGTATGAATTCCTGTTTGAATTTCCGCAATTATATTCTGATCTTGTATTTGTAAGGCTTACGTATATAATTTGATATAAATGCAGTTATATTCGTGATAGACGTTCACTTCCGGATAAGGACTCGATGTCCGAAAACGGGGCGTCACAGTAGCATCAAAATTCGTGAAATCATAAAATACCAAAAAACCCATAAAATTTATTGAAGACGAGTTCAAAAAAAATATTGCGGAATTAAATTATTTGTAATTATTATTTTAAATGGGTATTTGTTTATAAGGACTGGTTTGAAGACTTAATTAGGTACTTAGGACACCTAAAAAAGATAATCGTTTATAAGGACACATTTCATTTATTTTTCCAATTTTGCCCTTCTCTGAGAATCTAAAACATTTCTAAGCGTATCACATTTGCTCTGGATAAGGCTATCGTCTTTCATGGCCGGCCGCTACTGCTCTACCACTTTCCTCCTCCTACTCCTCCCTATTCGTACTGCTTCTTCGTGTTTAGAGGGGAGAAAGACGGAGTTTCTGCTTCTCCCATCTCGTCGAAGCTTACTGATGGTTGTTTCGTCCGTCTTCCCTCCGGTTATTATTAACCCTGAAGATGAAGACTTTGAGGTAAAGCTTAGGCGGATTAATGAATGTGTATGTGTCCCCTTAACAACACATCCGGTAGTTCTGCTGATTCCGGCTCCGGCGATTTCCATCAGGTACTACTTTTTACTCTGCATTCCATATTTTCTTTAAACATTGTTTACCGTATTCAAATTTACAGCTTTTCCTGGCAATGGAGGCTTTGAATTATTGAATAATTGGTATTTTTTCTCGGCGGAAATTGTGATTGCATGCCAGAAGCTTTTAAATGCTTCGATTTTTCCGATTGAATAATTGGTATTTTGTCTCGGCGGAAAGTAAATGCTCCTGCATTTGATTTATGTGCATAAATTCTCAAGTCCAGCGATTTGTTGTTCTTCAAGAAAGGTGAATCATCATAATCATTTAAACCTTGTAACTAAGTTATCGATTTATCAACAGGTTTATATGCTTGCTTTTTTGTGTGAACTATGCCTATGTTTCATATTTTCTATATTTCTATGGTGGAGAAGATCTTCTTTGAATCCATTCGTATAGCCATGGCTTTTGCTCATTTATGAGATAAATTGAATCTTGAAAATAATTGATACAATGGTGTTGCTGTCGTATGTAGAATGAGGATAAAATGCAAGGTTTTTTTTTGGGTGAATCAAATGGCTATAGCTGAGTATTTTCCTTAAGATAAATAAACTGTTTAAAGTATGTAATTTCTTCTTTCACGTGAACTTATCTGGTGGATGCATCCCAACAACGATTATGGGAGAATATGTTTGTACCACACCAACATATGACATACCAGCGGCACCAATCACAGTCGACATTCAGAAAGTTGATTACATAGTCTTGAAACGACTCTTAAACGGTCGATCCTCAAAATCGACCTTTGGAAAGTCGATTCTAGACCATATAGTCAACCAGGGCCGGCCCTATCACAAGCCAGGCGAGCCAGTCGGCTTGGCCCAATGAATCCCGATAGGCCCAATCGGTACATGTTTTGCTTATCCGAATTTTTTTTTTATAGAGTTAATCCGATCGATTTATAAAAAAAATCGTATATTAAAAAGCCCGATTTTGATAACAAATAGGCCCGTTTCTTTAAAAAAAAATACCCAACTTCTTGTACATGTTTTGCCCGAAGAAGCGGATGAACCTCTCCAAATTTTGAAATTCTTGAAAACATTTGATCTTAAGTTATGTAAACACGGAGATTGTTTACCGAATATTGTTGACTATTCGGTAGCGGTTGCATCCAGTGAACGGAGTTTTTGAAGTTGAAGCTAATAAAGAACCATCTTCAAGCTAACGATGAGTCAAGAACGCTTGAATGGGTTAGCGATAATATCGATTGAGCGAGAAATTGGTTGATGAAATTGATGATTATACATTGATTAGTGATTTCGCCTCCAAATGTGCTTCAAGAGCATTGTTGAATTAGTATTTAGTATTAATATATATGTATGTTTTGTGTTTGCATTATGAATTTGATGTTTGTATATGAATGTATTAGAAAAAAAATTGTATTTTCGGTCGATTTTTTTTTGTGTACATAGGCCCAATTTTTTTTAACTGGCTTCGGCCCTAAAAAACGTAGGACCGGCCCTGTAGTCAACTTCCATAAGGTCTATTGTAAGTAGTGTCCAATTAGTGTGGCGCCACGTTAAGTTGGCGGTGGTGCAAATAAAAGGTCCCAAGATTATTTCTGAATGTGTTACTTGTGTTATCTATGTTCAGTATCAACTTTTGATGCAATTTCTTGTCATGACAGTATTGGAAAATGAGAAGGAAAAAGCAGGATAGGCTTGCAAGGATGGATATGACTACCAAAAAAGAAAAGGAAATGGCAGAGTTTAATAAGAGGAGGGAAGAAAGATTGAAAGCTACTGAGGATGTATTGACATGTTCCATATGCAATATTTTCCGGTGAATCGAAACGTTTTGCATATGTTTTGATTAGGAATTACTGAGTTTAATTAGCTGTGAAAATGTTTAAGGGAAGTTTCTAGCTTAGAATAAAGATTAATAGTTTTTCTTATGTAGCAGCATGAACAAAAACTAGCCATTTTCATTGTAATCATCTCTGCAACAGTATTTTTTCCATTCATTAGACAATTAATGAAGTGACATTGATGTCACTGCATACAATTTGATACGTTGTCTTATCTCTATCACATTACGAGCGTACAGCCACTGAAGGATTTATACGAATTTTTCACATGAGAGATTGGTGATCGGAGTTTTATATCAAAAGATATAGCCGTTTGAAGTCAATTTTATGAAGAAAAGAAATCGATTTTTTGAAATTAAGTCGGAAAAACATCAAATGTCATCGCGGTGTCGTTTCATCGCGGTGTCTCTGTATCGTGGTGTCCCTTAATCGCCGTGTCTCTGCATCGGGGGTGTCTTTGCATTGCGGTGTCTCTGCATCGCGGTGTCTCTGCATCGCAGTGTCACTTCATCGTGATGTCTCTACATCGCGGTGTCTCTGCATCGTCAGATGTCATCACATCGCGGTGTCTCTACAATACGGTGTCATTTCATCACGGTGTCTCTGCATCGTGGTGTCTCTACATCACGGTGTCTGTACATTGCGGTGTCTCTTCATCGCGGTGTCACTTCATCGCGGTGTCTCTGCATCACGATGTCACTTCATCGCAGTGTCTTTACATCGCGGCGTCACTGCATCGCGATGTCTCTGCATCGCTGCGTCACTGTATCGTGGTGTCTCTACATCACGGCGTCTCTGCATCACGGTGTCTCTGCATCGCGGTTGTCAATGCATCACGGTGGTCATTACATCGCGGTGTCGGTTCATCGCGATGTCTCTGCATCGCGGTTTTCAATGCATCACGGTGTCACTTCATTGCGATGTCTCTGCATCACGGTGGTCAATGAATCGCGGTGATCACTGCATCAGGATGGTCAATGCATTACGGGGGTCATTGCATCGGGGTGGTCACTTCATCGCGGTGGTCAATGCATCACGGTTGTCATTGCATCGCGGTGTCACTTCATCGCGATGTCTCTACATCGCGGTGTCACTTCATCATGGTGGTCAATGCATCGCGATGGTCAATGCATCGTGGTATCACTGCATCGCGGTGTCACTTCATCATGGTTGTCCCTGCATCATGGGTGGCCAATGCATCAAAAGATATAGCCATTTGAAGTCAAATTCTAAAAGAAAAAAAATCGATTTTCTAAAATTAAGTATGAAAAATATCAAATGTTATCGCGGTGTCGCTTCATCAGATGTAACTGCATCACGATGGTCACTGGATCACGGTGGTCAATGCATCACGGTGGTGACTACATCAGGGTGGTCACTGCATCAGGGGTGGTCAATGGATCACGGTGGTCAATGCATTACGGTGTCACTGCATCGCGGTCACTTCATCGCGGTATCTCTGCATCGTGGTGTCTCTGCATTGGGGGTGGTCACTGCATCGCGGTGTCTTTGCATCGGGGATGGCCACAGTATCGTGGTGGTTAATGCCGATGTCATTGCATAAATTGTTGATGTCACGCGTATATGATTACCGATGTCACTGCATAAATTGTTGATGTCACTTCTTAAAATGTTGATGTCACTGTATATTTGATTGCCGATGTCACTGCATAAATTGTTGATGTCACGCATATATGATTGCCGATGTCACGCATATATGATTGCCAATGTCACTGCATAAATTGTTGATAAAGTTTGGGCTCGATGAAGCCATAAAAAGGCAAGATTGAACTTGACTCGCTAAGTAATCGATATAGCTCGACTCGGCTCGTAAGGTCGATTATTTTCTTAGAATTCATTTAATTTTTAATAAAATATAACAAGATCGAGCACGACTCGTTAATAGTGGTCAATGCATCACGGTTGTTAGTGCATCGCAGTGTCACTTAATTGCGGTGTGTCTCTGATCGGGGTTATCACCGCTTCCGTGTCTCGATCGGGGTGGTCATTTGTGATCCGGTGTCTCTGCATCGGGGGTGGTCACTGAATCGCGGTGTCTCTGTATTGGAGGTGGCCACTACATTGGGGTGGTCAATGGATCTGGGTGGTCAATATATTGCAGTGTCACTTCATTGAGGCTTCTCTGCATCGGGGGTGTCACTGCATCACGGTGGTCACTGCATCGCGGTGTCGCATCGCGATGGTCAGTGCATCGCGGAGTTCTCTACATCGCGGTGCCACTTCATCGAGGTCTCTCTGCATCGTGGTGTCGCTTCATCACTGTGTCTCTGCATCTCGGTGTCGCTTCATCGCCGTGTCTCTGCATCTCGGTGTCGCTTCATCGCGATGTCTCTGTATCTCGGTGGTCAATGAAACGCGGTGGTCATTGCATCACGGTGTTCAATGAAACACGGTGGTCACTGCATCGCGAATACGCGATGGCCGCTGCATCGCGGTGGTTAATGCATCGTGGTGATCAATTCATCGTGGTGGTCACTGCATCACAGTGTCTCTGCATCGCGATGTCTCTGCATCGTGGTGTCTCTACATCGCGATGTCTATGCATCGCGGTTGTCAGTGCATCGGTCGTCGCGGTGGTCAATGCATCGGGGTGGTCAATTCACCGTGGTGGTCAATGCATTGGGGTGGTCAATGCATCGCGGTGGTCATTGGATCTGGGGTGGTCAATGCATCGCGGTGTCACTTTATCGGCGCCTCTCGCGATCGGGGTATCACCGCGATCGCGGTAGTCAATGCTCAGCGGTGTCACTTCATCGAGGTGTCTTTGCACCATGCGGTGTCTCTGCGTGATCGTGTTGTTGTCTGCTCGTGACGGGTGGTCACTCTATCACGGTGTCTCGCGATCGTGGTGTCTCTTCATCGCAGTATCTCAGATCGCGGTGTCTCTCGCATTACACCGCTACTTCATCGGTGTCCTTCATCACGTCGCGGGTCAATGATCGCGCCACAATGATCATTTGTGATCAATGAAAAAAAACTATCAACATCCAGAAAAAAAACAAAAAAAAAAAAACAAAAAAAACCTATCAACGTCCTGAAGAAAAAAATAAAAATAAATAAATAAAACAAAACAAACAATCAACATCCAGAAAAAAAAAATAAAAGAACAAATGGAAAATGAAAGAAGCACACAAACAACATCAACAGCTTTATTTCAATCAAATACTAATAATAAACAGCATTCAGCGCCTAGCGCTTCTTTTTTTTTTAATTTTATTTTATAATTATTATTTTTTCCCTTTCATTAAGGGTATTTGAGTCTATCTATCTAATTTGTGTCCTTATAACCAAATAAGATTTCTTAGTGTCCTATTTGCCTAATTAAGTCTATTTTGAGTCCTTTTGGACCATTGCCCCTATTTTAAAATAGGGATATATTTGACATAAGGGTGTACTAGGAAATTAATAGGATGACTAGGGCTTCTATGTACATATATATACATTACTCTGATGATGAATGAAGAACGGACTTTTGTGCGAAATTTAACATTGTATCAGAGCCAAAGATCCTTGGTTACTGAAAAAAGAAAAAGAATGAAAGGATCGTGGCTGTACTTAAACCATTGGAGCAGAACAAGGTGAAAAGATGGAACAGATTGAAGATGATGGGGAAACCATGACGGTCATTGAACTCCCAGTTGATTCGAAATCGAATCAGAGAACCGAAGGACAAGACGAACCTGTGTTTTCACGCCTCCATATTTGACTGAATTGGAGGGCTGCCTACCCTCATCCTGACCGAGCCACCGGTGGAAAAAATAGCGGAGGCGGAAATTGCGGATCGTCGGATGGCAGGAGGGGATGACGGACCGAGCAGACGACGGCAATAATGAACATAGCAACATCGGGTCGATTCACAATCGGACAAGGGGTCGAGCTCAACTCACACCCCGGCTGCTGGACCACGGACATCATAGGGATGGCCGGACTAGTACTTCGTCCGGAAGAGAGCAATGAGGCGTAAAGCCGAAGGCACTGGTACGGACCAATAAGGCTGGAACCAGGCTCGATTCGGAGCAGGATAGTGGGCCGGGCATAGCTCATAATCCTGAACAAGCAAGGCTTGCCAATATCAGCTTGGCCCAATGGAAAAGTATTTTTTATGTGCTTGATTTAGCTAAACAGAACGGTCGAATGCCTGTTGAGGCAATATGGATTATTGATATAGGTGAAACTCATCATGTGACAGATTGCTACCACTTATTAATGGATGTTCGTGAAATTGAATAATGCACGGTTGGCCTACTCGACGGTAGTGCTTACAGGCATCTCATACGGCAATGTGACGTTGGCAGGAAATTTGAAACTTGGGATTGTGTTATATGTGCCTAGTCTTAATTGCAACTTGCTCTATGTCACGCAATTATTGGATGAATATAAGTGCAATGTTCAATTCACTTTTCATTATGTGTTATGCAAGACCGAGTGACGAGGGCGGTGATCGGAGTGGGTGAACAAACGGAGGGACTTTTCTTTTTTCGAGGTGTTCCGGATACTCGGATTACGGCAATTACTGGCAGAGACTCGGTTGAGCTGTGGCACAAACGACTGGGACATGCTTTGGAAAAGGTTCTTAGATAACTTCCTATTGTAAGTGCGTCTAATGGTGAATAAAGAGGCTCGTGATGTGTACTTTTGTGCAAAACAGCCTCGTGACAGTTTTCCTAATAGTCCCAATAAGGCCAACAGGATTTTTGAACTTGTTCATTGTGATTTGTGGGGTCCATATATGACTCATTCGTCGTGTGGAGCGTCTTATTTTTTACAATCATTGATGATTATTCTAAGTCCTTCTGGGTTTATCTCCTTCTTCGTAAAGTGGAATTAAGTTGGTTGTATGTTTTTTGAATTTCGTGGCATTATCTGGACGGCAGTTTGATCAAAAAATTAAAAGGATTAGTAGTGACAACGGGACGAAATTTCATCCCCTGCAATCATATTTTTCGAAACAAGCACTACTACAAAATTAGACATAGGTCACACTTAAGATATGAAAACAATCACAGTTTCAATAAAACCGAGACAACGAAAATATATATATCACACTTACAGCTTTCTATCACACTTATTGAAAAACTGAGATAAGTTATATTAATCAATCTCATTTTTAAAGTGTGACTTAATTGATATGATTTTTCTGTCACAGTTATTGAAAACCGAGATAAATTATATCAATTAATCTCATTATTAAAGCGTGGATCGAATTGATATGATATTTCTGTCACGGTTTCTAAAAAAGCGAGATAAATTATATATATCAATCTCACATATAAAACTGTGACATAATTGATATGATATTTTTATCACAGTTATTGAAAAAACGAAATAAATTATACCAAACTATCACACTTTTAACTGTGACTAAATTGGTATGATATTTTTGTCACGAGTTATTGAAAGCGAGATAAATTATATCAATTAATCTCATTTTTAAAGCAGAATCGAATTCATGATATTTTTGTCACAATTATAGAAAAAGTGAGACAAATTATATCCACTAATAAGAAAAGAGATATAGATCACACTTATCTAAAGATAAGGATCACACTTTTAAAAGAACCGAGACAAGTAAAATGTATATATATCACACTTAAATTTTTTATCACAGTTATTAGGTGTGAAAAAAAAGAATGATCACACTTTTTAGGTGTGATTGAAATAATAATAGATCTCGGCTTTTAAGTGTGATTACAACTACTAAAATAAATCACAGTTTTTAAATGTGTTGAAATTATAATCGATCACGATTTTTATGTGTGATAACAACTAAAATAAATCACAGTTTTTAAATGTGTTGAATTATAATAGATCTCGGTTTTAAGTGTGATAACAACTAATATATGTCATAGTTTTTATTATCACGATTTTTAAGAAAACTGAGACAAGAACATCAATCAATCACGTTTTTAACCGTGAAAAAAAATATGATATTTTATAATCATATCTTAGATTAGTGTGGTTGAAAATGATAATATAGTGGGCATCAGCCCAGTGGTAATTAGTGTGGTTCCTTAATCCAGAGTACCCGAGTTCGAGTCCAAGTGGCAACAAAAGATATGTGTGCGTTTATTTAGTTATCGAAAAAAAGAATGATAACACTTTTTAGGTGTGATTGAAATTATAATATATCTTGGTTTTTAAGTGTGATAACAACTACTAAAATAGATCACGTTTTTAAATGTGTTGAAATTATAATAGATGTCGGTTTTTAAGTGTGATAACAACTATAATAGATCACGATTTTTAAGTGTGATAACAACTAAAATAGATCGCGTTTTTAAATGTGTTGAAATTATAGTAGATCTCGGTTTTAAGTGTGATAACAACTAAAATATATCACAATTTTTATTATCACGGTTTTTAGGAAAAATGAGACAAAAAATCAATCAATCACGCTTTTTTACTCGTGATTAAAATAATATGGTATTTTATAATGAGATTTTAGTTTAGTGTGGTGAAAATTGAAGAAAGAAAACATCGGTCTAGTGGTAATAAGTGTGGCTCGTTAATCCTGAGTATCCGGGTTCGAGTCCCAACAAAGACAAAAAATATGTGTGCTTATATATTATATTGCTTTGAAAAAACACTTTATTGGTGTGATTTAAATTATAATAGATCACGGTTTTTAAGTATGATAACAACTAAAATAGATCACAGTTTTTAAATGTGTTTTAATTGTAATAGATCTCGGTTTTTAAGTGTGATAACAACTATAATAGATCACGGTTTTTAACTATGATAACAACTATAATAGATCACGCTTTTAAATGTGATGAAATTATAATAGATTACGGTTTTTAAGTGTGATACCAACTATAATAGATCACGGGTTTTAAGTGTGATAATTATTATAATAGATCACAGTTTGTAACTGTGATTGAGTTAAAGTACTTTATGTCACACCTCAATATGCCTCACTTTGGAACCCGTGACTAATGTAAATATATCACACTTAAAAACTGTAATCTTTATGTTTTTTTGTAGTAGTGAAGGGATTATTTTTGAAACCTCGTGTGTGGGGACCTCATAACAGCATGGTCGGGTGGAACGTAAACATCAGCACATTCTGAACGTAGCACGAGCTCTTGGATATCAGGGGCACCTTCCTGTTAAGTTTTGGGTGAGTGTGTTATGGCTGCGTGTTATTTGATTGATTAACCGTACCCCGTCCAGCATTCGACAAGCGTCCAAATTTTGATATGCTTCATGTATTTGGGTGCCTATGTTACGCACACAATCAACACCACAAGGGTGATAACTTTGCGAGTAGAAGTTGACGTTGTGTTCTTTGGGATACCCGTACGCTAAAAAGAGGTGGACTTTATTTGACAAGGAAACTGAAGTTTTTATTGTTTCTCGAGTTGTAATTTTTTTTGAGGAAATGTTTCCTATGCTGGATTTAGATAATTCACTTCCGGGGAGTTCTGGGGATGCTTTTCCCTGAATATACTCAAGACTTAAATACAAATATTTATTTTCTGACACTACCATCCGTGGCCCCCACTTCACCCGCGGCACCCGTTCCATCAGTCATGGATGAGGACCCTTCAGAGGGTCGATCCTCAGGGGGACGGATCCTCCAACTCATGACACATGTACAACCCAAACCTTGGAGCTCGGTCTGGCAAAACGTGCAAAAAATCCAAACACGCATCATCAAGACTTCATCATTCATACTTCATTTGGCTTGAAAAGTCCCTCTCTGCCATCACCCGCTCCCTTTATCTTTCTCAGGTACACGGTATCAACTTTCACATTTAGTTTATTTTCATCGGTTTTCTGACAAACATCGTCAGTATATAGCTGCGAATACTGCAGGGACTCTTCCACGTAAATTTGCAGAAGCTGTGAGACATGCAAATTGGCGGCAGACCATTGGCCGATGAGATTCGTTCTTTGGAGGATTAGGGCACGTGGGAGTTACAACCCCTTCCTCTTAATAAAAAGGCTTTTGGCAGCAAATGAGTGTGCATTGATAAATATGATGAGCATGGCAAGTTTCAATGCCTAAAGGCAAGACTCGTGGCGTTTGGTAATCATCAGGTCGAAGGCATTGATTATAATGAAAATTTCGCCCCTTGGCGATGATGGTCACGGTACATACTTTTCTTGTTGTTGCTGCCATTAAACAATAGGAGATCCATCAAATGGATGTCCTGAATGCCTTCTTACATGGAGACTTAGATGAGGAAATTTATATGCGCATTCCTTCAGGGTTTGGCAAGTCCCGTGAGCATTTGGTTTGTAGAAAGAAGAAATCTCTATATGGGTTGAAGCAAGCACCCCTGGTGTTGTTTTGCCAAGCTGGAGTCCGCTTTGACAGATTATGGGTTTATGCGTTCTCACTCGGACTCGTATAAATGTTCTTGTTTACGTGGAGGACAACAGGAAATGATTCTGTGGCTTTGGCTGTTTACAAGTTGTATTTATGGCGGTGTTTTAAAATGAAGGATTTGGGGGGTCAAGTATTTTCTTGGCCTCGAATTTGCTCGCTCTAAGAGTTGTATTTTTTCGTCCCAACGCAAATATGCTGTGGATATTATCTCTGATTTTGGATTGTTCGTTGTGAAGTCTGTCTCCTTCCCCATGGAGCAAAATCATCGCCTTGCATTGGATGATTCGGCGCTCTTGCATGATCCTTGGAAATATCGTCGTCTCATTGGTCGTCTCATTCATCTTGGCGTGACTAGCCCTGACCTCGCTTATTCTGTCCACATTTTGTCTCAATTCATGCCACAGCCACTTGTTGGCCATTGAGAGGCGGATTTACGTGTTGTTCGTTACATTAAACAACACTCGGGGCAAGGCATTTTGTTACGGGCACATAGTGGTTTTACTTTGGAATGGTGGTGTGATTTTGATTGGGCAATTTGTCCTCTTACTCATCGATCTTTGAGCACCTAGTTTGTTTTGCTTGGTCTTTCCTCTATATCGTTGAAGACTAAGAAGTAGCTTACGGTCTCTCGCTCCTCGACAGAGGCCGAATATTGTTCTATGGCGGTAATCACTTGTGAGTTGAAGTGGTTGCATCATTTGCTGGGTGACCTTGGGATTCATCTTTCCTATGGCATGTGTTTGTATTGAGATAGTCAGTATGTGTTGTATTGAGATAGTCAGTATGTGTTGTATATTTCCCTAGAATCCCGTGCTTCATGAGCGCGCGAAGCAGGTGGATTGTCATTTTGTTCGTGACGCCATTTTGGAAGGCCATTGTTCGTTCTTACACTCCCACAAAGTTGCAGGTGGTGGATTTTCTTAGCAAAGCGTTAGGAAACATATCTTCTTTGGGCAATATGGGCGTTCGAGACTTCACTGCTCCACCTTGAGGGGGTATTACGGAACTCGATTATGGAAAAATTAGGTATAAATCCAACTTTCTCACTGAAATTAAGCTTTAATCCAACTTTCTTTTTTTAGTTGCAATAAGGACAAAATAAAATTGACTAGACCAAAATACCCTTAATAACTAATGCGTCTGTTTCTTTCCGTCCAGATCTATCTTACACTCAATCATATTTCTCACTCCTGAGTCCTGAACCGTTGCATTCAAGTTGGCTACTCGGCATTAGAGTCAATAAGCACATTACGGCTTTAAAAAAGTTTAGAAATGAAATTGTTTGAGATGGAATGGGAACTGGATGGAGTTAAAAAAAGAACGATGTATAACTTTCATGAGGAGTATTGGCATCCATTTGGAGAACTTCTTGTGAGAATAGGGACTCCGGGAATGCAAGTAGATCGTGCGTATCTTGCTGAGATAGAGAAAGTGGCTATCAAAGGGCAACAAACTGCTGCTGATAAATTTTGCAATTGGGCATCAAAGGGCAAAATTAGGATTTTAGTCCTGTAACTTGGCCTATTTTTTATTTTAGTCCTGCTCATGCTCCAGTGAGGAAAATAGTCCTCTAACTTGTATTTTTTTTTTGAAAAATAGTCCTATCCGCCGGAAATAGCTGACTGGGCACCGGAATCTTTAAAAAATACTTACGTGGCAACCACTAGGCTGCAACATTGAATCCTAGGTGGTTGTGGATCCAATTTTACTTTAAAAAATGATTTCTCCTTCCAATTTCCCCTAATTTCATCCCTCCAAATCTAATTCCTAATTTACTACTTTGCATCTCCCGTCTAATCCTCTTCCATCTTCTTTCTCCATTTACTACCTTCAATTGTTCATCTTCATCTTTTTTTTTTTTTATTTATATATTAAATTCTCTGTAATTTGTTTTTGAGGGATGAAATTAGAGGAAATTGGAAGGAGAAATCCTTTTTTTTAAAATTAAAATGGGTTCATAGCCACGTAGGATTCAATGTGGCAGCCTAGTGGCTACCACGTAAGCATTTTTTAAAATTAGGTGTTCAATCTATTTTTCCGGAGATAGAACTATTTTTCAAAAAAATAAACAAGTTAGAGGACCATTTTCTTCACCGGAGCAGGAGCAGGACTAAAATCTAAAGTAAGCCAAGTTAGAGGACCAAAATCCTAATTTTGCCGGCATCAAAGTATTGTGATGCTTATGAACGTTGGAAGTGATACACAGTTGCGGCAACTTTTTTTTTGGTGGCATTCAGAATGCGTAACTTCTTCTTATCTTGTCTCAGATCGATGTAAAATGCAGAAAACTTTGGATTGGAAAATTTACTGCTTTCCCGTTAGTCCTTTTGATCCAAAGTTACATTTGAATATAAAAGACAAAGGTTAGTTTTTTTTTGACCTGATAAATTTCAAAATACTTGAGTGTTTCTTTTATTTGTTGTTTATTATTTTTTACAGGAAGAACCCTGATGAGGATATTCCAGAAACTAAGGAATTTATAGTCCCTAACGTTGATATGGTGATTGAAGAAGGAAAGAAGGTGCCCACGAAATTCCGTAAGATTACTGGTACTTGACTCGCCAAAATCGCATCCGTTTTCGACCATTCCGTGGTGAAATGCTTCATGCTTCATGGCCTTCTTTTTTCAATATTATACAGATCAAAAGTGCCTTCCACCTCCACCTCCTGGAGCACCCTTTCCTGAGCCTACCAGGCATTCGATTAACTCTCTCATATTCCTCATGGATCGGGGTGAGGGACCTCAAATTGGTAGGGTTTACCATTTTTTTTTGTTAATGCTAAAAGGATGTTTGCTGATTATTTGTGTTGGGATACAAAATCGTGTGTGGAGTGATTTACGGAACAGATCCGTAATTTACGGATTAAATTACAGAATATTAATCTAGAATATAAATCATGTGAATAGTACAATTCATATTATTTAGTAGATCTAACAAAATAAGTATCATCATGCATATCTGATTCAAACAATAGACAATAAAGGCAGTATGCACAAAATAAAGGACTAAGACAAACCGAGACGAGTAGTTACTCTTTCCTTAAGACAAATTGCTCCGGTATGGTGCCCATGGTAATAGCAAATGTCTCCCAAGATACAACGGCTTTATGTCTCGGATTTAGAGGCACTTCAAAAATCCAAACTCCGGAGAACTTAAATAGTGCTCCGACTTCTCTTCGACTCAATATCTAGATCTATATGACTGACTATTTGTGGTGGAAAGACACAAGAGAAAATTCGATGATTAAACTTTCATCCATGGGGTTCTTTATATAGTGGAGAGGAGGGGCCCAACGTTGAACTGACGATTGGTAAACACATCATCAAACTTTTCCTTGAAAGTAATGGCCGACTTCTCCTCGAGGAAGAAGCTAAGTAAATTAATAATGCTAATTTGAATTAATCCAATCCTCGATTGGTCGGATGTTCATGTCGTCGAATTCGACGGCCCAACGACTAACGATTGACGGTCGAATGACACAATCATATTCCAAAATTAATTTTATGGTTAATTTCACAAAGAAATTTTGTCCAAAAATTAATTGGGTATTTGTTTATAAGACTAGTTTGATCTTAATCAAAGACTTAGGGACACACTTAAATCTTATTTGGTTATAAGGACAAAATAACACTTATTAGACAAAATTAGCCCCATCACTCTTTAAACAAATTTTTTTATTTTCGGATCCAGCAAATAAAAAATATAGAAAGAAAAGACGTACCATTCACATCGTCCATGGCCTGGTAGCTTCAATGGCCGATTCCGGCCGCCGGACTGTGACGACTACCGCCGATCTTAGCCCCAATCCCTCCCTCTTCCCCAAAATGGTGACCGGAATCCACCTTAAATAGGCTGTCATCGGCCTATCCTCCATGGCAGATTTGGCCAGACCTCATTCAGATCCGATTATTCTTCCCCGGAGCCTTTAGTTACGACAGATAAAATAGAAGAATGCAAGGAAATTTATGTATTTAAAAGCAATATAAATGCACTTGATGGAATTGGCCTTGAGTCATCTCCAGCTCCGATGACTTACTGGAGCTGCTGGTGATATATTGCTTTTGAATGACCTCTATTGTTTTATTTTTTTCCTGTCTAATTTGGAGTTATAATTTCTAGTGAATATTAGTTACGTATGCACCATTACATTTGCTTTGAGATGAATGCCAATTATAACTTTTTTTTTACAAATGCTACTTGCGAGAACCTGCATTTTCTTGATTTGGGGAATGACGTGTTTTTCGGGGAATTCTCGGAGTCTTTAACTAGGTTTGTTGTTGGGTTTGAGTTTGATTTGGGAGAACATAAGTGTAGTGACATGAATTTGCTCGCGGGTTTGAGTGTGATTTGGAATAAAATTTGGGTGTCAGTGGGTGTCACTGCATAGGGTGTCACGTCATAAAATATTGTTGTCATTGGGTGTTACTTAATAATATATTGGTGTCATTGAGTGCCACTGTATAAGGTGTCACTTCATAAAATAAGATATCAAAATAAAGAAGACGAAAAAAATATGAATTATGGTGAAAGAATTATGTTGATCGTAGTTTTATATCAAAAGATATAGCCATTTGAAATCGATTTTATAAAGCAAAGAAATCGATAATATAAAATTAAGTCGAAAAATATCAAATGTCATCGCGGTGTCACATCATCAAATATCACAGCATCGCGATGGTCACTGCATCGCGTTGGTCACTGCATCGCGATGGCCACTGTATCGGGGAGGTCAATGCATCACGTTAGTCAATGCATCACGGTGGTCACTATAAGGTCTCACTTCATAAAATATTGTTGTCATTGAGTATCACTTCATAAAATGTTTGTGTTATTGAGTGTCACTGTATAAAATGTCACTTCATAAAATGAGATCAAAATGAAGAGGACGAAAAAAATATAAATTATGGTGAAAGAATTATGTTGATCGTAGTTTTATATCAAAAGATATAGCCGTTTGAAGTCGATTTTATAAAGAAAAAAAATCGATTTCCTGAAATTAAGTGGGAAAAATATAGCGGTGTCTCTACATCACGGTGTCTGCATCGCGGTGTCTCTGCATTGGAGGTGATCACTGCAGCGCGGTGTCACTTCATCGCGGTGTCTTTGTGTCACGGTGTCACTTCATCGTGGTGTCTCTGCATCGCAGTGTCACTCCATCGCGGTATCTCTGCATCGCGGTGTCTCTGCATTGCGGTGTCTTTGGAATGCGGTGTCACTTGATTGTGATGTCTCTGCCTCGCGGTGTCTCTGCTTCGTATAACATCACGATGTCTCTGCGTCGATCTTTGTCGCTACTTCATCGTGTTTACGATCGGGGATGGTCACTACATCGCGGTCTCTGCTGATTCGTGGTGGTCACTACATCGTGGTGTCTGCGATCGGAGTGGCCATTTGATCAAGGTGGTCAATGGATTTGGGATGGTCAATGCATCGTGGTGTCATTTCAGGTGCATATACTTGTCATTCTTTAACAATGTGATTTTTGGCATTGCATCGCGTCGATTTTGCGAAGAAAATTTTGATTTTCGAAATAATGTTGTATGAGCAAAAATCAAATGTCATTTGCATAAATCATTTCAAATGTCTTCGCATACTACCGCGATATAGGCATAAAGTGGAATTTTCCAATCAATTATTTTCTTTGATCTTCCACAAAAAATTCAGAAATTGCTCGATCTTCCACTACAATTCGGTGCTTTTTTAGGGTCAATTTGGTGTTTTTGAGAAGTTGTAGAATACAAAGTTCTGACTTTGTTGTGTATGGATTTTATCTTGTAATAAAATTCACCCACCCAAAGAGATTCTCGAATTGATCTTCTTTGAATTGAAAGCTCTGTTTGAGAAAACTTGGCCCAGTTATGTCCAAGCACTACTTTAATTATTTAAACAGATTGTTGAACTTCAATATAGTCCTCAGTCCTCACTTTTATGTTATTTTGCCATCGTTTTTTATCAATCATTGAGTTTGATACGTTGTTCTTTAATACATTTATATGTCTTCTTTGATGTTTTTGTTGAATCATCTTTGATTGGTTTTGAGTAAAAATGGATGACAAACTGGGGATTTTCACTCGTGTATGCTTTACAACTTTTTATGCCGAAAACTGTATGACAAAAAATTCCTGCTAGATTTTGGTTATGGATGAAATAGTATAAAAATATATTCTAAATGACTTTTCGGGTTTTAATCCTTTTGGTGAGTTGATATTATAAAAAGGTGCTTATACAAAAATGCAAAATCACTCTTTTTTCTTTTTTTCTTTTTGACTTTGTAGATGATTTTAAAGTATATTACCATGTATGATTTTTTTCCCTTGATCCTGTAGCTACTACGGCGGATTGGATGCTTCCAAATTCAGATACAAAGTCTATTCTTCAATGTTGGGTGAAAATATGGGATCAACCGCGGACTCTGAGTTCACACGTGAAGGTGAAAGTGGCTTTTCCTTTCATGGTTCTCATGAAAATCATGCATCTACAAATCCAACTTATAGATATGGCCCATAAGATCATCACAGAGATCATGTTGATGATCAAACAAGTAGATCATGGGCAATGTGTGAGCAACAAATGAGCTCAAATGGTGTTGGGTACCTACTTGAAATGATGGCTTCTACGGGTTCTAGGGGTGGTTTAATGCCCCTATACTGAATATTGATACAATTAGAAGTGGTGATTTTCCACACAATTGGGAGAAAACGAGGCAAAGCCACACTCGGGAAAAACCACAAACGGTTTTGAAATTATTACACTTGTTGTTACATCTTATGTTTGTGTTGTAACATTCTGACATTGACTATATGTTTGAATTGATGCAGTGACATTGATGTCACTGCATATACAATTAAAGAATTGATGCAGTGACATTGATGTCACTGCATATACAATTTGATACACAAATTTGATAACTTTGTAAAATAAGTGTAGTGTCATTCACATTCGGGGTGTACTCGAGCCGAGTCGATACTCCATTAGGCTCAAGCTTGACTCGAATAAAAAAATTTGGGCTTGATCGAGCCATAAAAACGCAAGATCGAACTCGACTAGATAAATGCTCGATCTAGCTCTACTTGGCTCGTAAGCTAGATTATTTTCTTAGGAATCATTTAATTTTTAATAAAATATAACAAGATCGAGCTTACGAGCCGGCTTATCAATGCATTGGGGTGGTCAATGCATCGCGGTGGTCACTGCATTGCGGTGTCTCTATATCGGGAGTGGTCACTGCATCATGGTGTCTCGCATCGCGGTGTCACTGCATAAAATGTTGATGTCATTGCATATTTGATTGTCGATGTCATTTGTATAAATTGTTGATGTAACGCATATATAATTGCCAATGTCACTTTGATAAAATGTTGATATCATCGTGATCGCGTGGTGTCATTCACATTAGGGGTGTACTCAAGCCAAGTCGATACTCCCCAGTGGCTCAAGCTCGACTCGACTAAAAATTTTGGGCCTCGATCGAGCAATAAAAAAGGCAAGATCAAACTCGACTCGCTAAATTCTCGATCTAGCTCGACTCGGCTCGTAAGCTCGATTATTTTCTTAGGATTCATTTAATTTTTCATAAAATATAACAAGATCGAGCTTACGAGCCGAGTGGTCAATGCATTGGGGTGGTCAATGCATCGCGGTGGTTAGTGCATCGGGTGGTAAATGTATCACGATGGTCAATACGCCGGGGTGGTCGAGACATTGGGTTGGTCATTGCATCGCGGTGGTGAATGCATTGGGGGTGGTCAATGTATCGCGATGGGTCAATTTATCGTGGTGGTCAAGACATTGGCTTGGTCGTTGCATCGCTGAGGTCAATCGCGGTGGTGAATGCATTGCGGTGTCTCTGCATCGGGGTTGGTCACTGCATCGCGGTGTCTCTACATCTGGGGTGGTCACTGTATCGCGGTGGTCAATGGATCTGGGGTGGTCAATACATCGCGGTGTCACTTCATCGAGACGTCTCTGCATCTCGGCTTCTCTGCATCGTAGTGTCTACATGGGGGTGGTCAGCTGCGATCGCAGTTGTCTCGCAGATCGAGGTGTCAGCGCATCGCGGTGTCTCTGCATTGCGGTGTCACTTCATCGTGGTGTCTCTGCATCGCTGTGTCTCTGCATTGCGGTGTCACTTAATTGCGGTGTCTCTGCATTGTGGTGTCACTTCATCGCGGTGTCTCTGCAATGCGGTGTCACTTCATCTCGGTGTCTCTACATCATGGTGTCTCTGTATCGCGGTGTCTCTTAATCGAGATGTCTCTGCATCACGGTGTCTCTGCATCGTCAAATGTTATAACATTGCGATGTCTCCGCATCGCGGTGTCTCTGCATCATCAAAATGTTATAACATCGCGGTGTCTCTGCATCGTCAAATGTTATAACATCGCGGTGTCTCTGCATCGGGGGGTGGCCACTACATCCGATGTCTCTACATCGGGGGTGGTAACTGCATCGCGGTGTCACATCGTGATGGTCACTGCATCACGCTGTCTCTTCATCGCGATGTCTCTGCATCGCGGTTGTCAGTGCATCACGGTTGTCTCAACATCACGGTGCCACTTCATCGCGGTGTCTTTGCATCGTCAAATGTTATACCATCGTGATGTCTATGCATTGCGGTGTCTCTGCATTGGGGGTGGTCATTGCATCGCGGTGTCTTTGCATCGAGGTGTCTCTGTATCACGGTGTCTCTGCATCGTCAAATGTTATACCATCGTGATGTCTCTGCATCGCGGTGTTTGTGCATTGAGGGTGGTCATTGCATCGATGTGTCTCTGGATCGCGGTGACTCTACACCACGGTGTCTCTGCATCGCGGTGTCACTTCATCGCGCTGTCTCTGCATCATGGTGTCTCTGCATCACGGTTTCACTTCATCACTGTGTCTCTGCAATGTGGTGTCACTTCATCGCGGTGTCCCTGCATCGCGGTGTCACTTCATCGCGGTGTCTCTGTATCGTGGTGTCACTACATCATGCTGTCTCTACATCACGGTGTCACTTCATCGTGGTGTCTCTGCATCGCCGTGTCACTTCATCGTGATGTCTCTGCATTGCGATGTCTCTGCATCGCAGAGGTTAATGAATTGCGGTGGTCACTGCATCGCGGTGGTCAATGCATCGGGTTGGTCACTGCATCGCGGTGATCAATGCATCGGGATGGTCATTGCATCACAGTGGTCAATGCGTCGTGCGTCGCGGTGGTCAATGCATCGGGATGGTCAATGCATCGGGGTAGTCAATGCGTCGCGTTGGTCACTGAATCGCTGTGGTCAATGCATCGCGGTGATCAATGCATCGGGATGGTCAATGCATCATAGTGGTCAATGCGTCGTGCGTCGCGGTGGTCAATGCATCGGGGTAGTCAATGCATCGTGTTGGTCACTGAATCGCTGTGGTCAATGCATCGGGTTGTCATTGTATCGCGATGGTCAATTCATCGGTATAAAAAAAAAATAAAAAAAAACTGATTTTCAAATCCTGAAAAAAAAAAACAAAAAAAAAACTGCCTTTCTGTTTCAACGCCTGAAAAAAATAAAAAATAAAAAAAAATAACAACAACAACTCAACATTCAGCGCCATATGAATAAAAAAATTAAAAAGATGTGCCAAACATGCACCTGTTTTTTATTATTGTCTTTTATTTTATTTTTTCTTCATTAAGGGTATTTGTGTCTATCTTTTTAATTTATGTCCTTATAACCAAATAAGTTTTCTTAGTGTCCTATTTGCCTAATTAAGTCTGTTTTGTGTCCTTTTGGACCCTTACCCCAAAATTAATAGTAACACCTGAACCGAACCGGCGGCGGCGGCGCGCGCATGCATCTGTTTTTTATTATTGTCTTTTATTTTATTTTTTCTTCATTAAGGGTATTTGGGTCTATCTTTTTAATTTATGTCCTTATAACCAAATAAGTTTTCTTAGTGTCCTATTTGCCTAATTAAGTCTGTTTTGTGTCTTTTTGGACCCTTACCCCAAAATTAATAGTAACACCTGAACCGAACCGGCGGCGGCGGCGCGCGCATGTGGAATAATCTAAGTCCACCCTCCTGCACAAAAATGCCTTGCCCCTTGGGGCACATCCATAAGAGACACACTAGCTCTTATCACTTGAGTTCCCAACACTCATGTTTCCAATGTGGGAGAATGGGGTTATGTCCTCCCTTCAACTCCCATCTCCTATATATTTTCTACCAACTTTAGCCATTAATTTCTCATTCACCCGACATCCGAATCGAGTGATTCAAAAGCCCTTCATCAACTACTCCGTATGGAGTATTTAATGATATCATTAACTCTCAATGACATACATCGGAGCCTATCCGTAAATCGCGCTAAAGTTGACTATTCAACCCTTCAAAAAGGGCTTTTTCTCCAACAATTTGAACATGGAACTAGGTAATTGATAAAGAAAGACGCAGATGGCTAATGAAACACACTTGGAAACAACACAAATCATTCCATTGATCTGCTAATAATGATAGGTTATATGCGTTGCTGCTTAAGGAGTTTGCTATAGTGCTTTAAAGCATTGGTGGGAATGTAATTTCATGGAGTATTTGGTGAATTCTTTAGATTGTTCTATTTCCGAGGAATACCTGCTTAGCTCCATTTCCTTTTCTTGTTCTATTTCCGAGGAATACCTTCTTAGCTCCATTTCCTTTTCTTTTCTTATCATTAGGAATTGCTTAGGTACACTTTGTTGTTGTGAATTGACTGTTCCTGGTTTGGTAGTCTAGCGCTGTGAGCTGTTGCATTTTTTGTTTGACTTTTAAACAAATTGTATTGTAATAAAACACATGAAGGTTTGGTAGTGGTATTCTAACAAATTTCCCTTCATTTTTGTTGTCAGTTTGGCTGAATTCTTGCTTATTAGTGCCTACTTCTACACGCGATTATCTTCTTTTTTGTTGTGGCTTGGCCTATCCCTTAAGGTAGATTAATAGTATGCATGTACATAGATGCCTGCCTTGCTGTGCATATACATTCTTTTGTAAATGTTAAAATAGGTTGCATATATATGATTTAAGCGTTTTTTTTCTTTCTTTCTTTCTTTCTTTCTTTCTTTCTGAGTTAGGTAAATAGATGTTTGTATTTTGATGGTGCATGGACAAGTAAATAAACAGCAGCAGAATATGGTTAGTTGGTACTGAGAGTTTGTGTCCCTAATTTTTTTTATAGGTCTTAAGTTGATTCTAGAAAGTTTATTAGGTTTAAGTACTGTAATCTTTGAAGAAGCTAGTATGAAGTCATAAAGCAAAACTTTCTTAGGTTACTTTGTATGGTGTGCCTTAATGGCTGGAACTGGATGATGCATTTGGCAATGCGTGGTATATACTAATTCCGCCCTACAATATAAGTCCATTTTTTTTCACACAGATTAAGAAAGTGTTATTGTTATTGTTACTATTACTGTTACAGTTACACGTAAAATAGTTAACCTTTTGAAAATGAACTCTATAAAAAAACATGAATAAACTATGGAGACAAGATGAACAAAGAAAGAAATAACCAAATAAAGTCATAAAAAAGAAGGAATCTAGAATCAATATGCATAACACATCAAATATCATACATTAATATCATGCATATTGTTACTGTTACTATTATTGTTAGTACTGTTACTGTTAGTGTTGTTACTGTTACTGTTACTGTTAGGGTAATTGAAGGTGTCTGTGATTGTGAGTAATGTGTAAGTTTTTGTGGTTTCGAGAGTAAATGAGTGCCGGTAGTTTGATTGATCGTTTGGGTAATGAAAGTGTGGCACAGTAATGTAAGCCAATTGGTAGAGGTGACTTGGGTGCTTAGTGTCAAAACGACGGAAGGAGCAATGTATATGCTTAAGTTGGGTTCAGATGGTCCGTATAGAGTAGATGATACTTATTTTAAGAAAAGACATTTATGCCAAAGTCTAATATTACTATACTAACGTATTGAACTACCTAATGTTTAGATGTTACTTGATATGGCTTATTGTTTTGTATTGTTAATAAGTCGTAATCCTGTATCTTTAAATTTAATCATAAAAATGACACTTTAGTAGGCATATCATGCTATAGAAGACCATTAGTAGTTTTTTTTAGGCAACCACTAGATGTTCTATGGTGCCGTTTCATGATTCTTTTGTTTAAAATGATGAAACAATTCATTTTTAAGGTGGTGTCATTGTCATTAAAAAACTGCATTTGTGAGTTTAAAATGATAATCATTTAGTTATGGAGCTATTTTTTAGCGTTTTCAATGTTAAATATCTTTTTAACCATTTTTTTATGACCTCCTAAGTGGGGGTGTATTGCTTTCTGGACGTGGTTTGATGTTTGAATTGTCGTGGTTACCCATCTGATTTGTTAGGTAGCTTTTTTGTCTTTTGTACTTTATTAGATCTTGATGTTCTTATAATAAAATCTAATTGATGACTTTTCCTAGTGTAGGATTCCATATATATCCAATGTTGTGAAATGGAAACGGTTATACCCTAATAATTCGATGAGAAGTGAAGAACAAGTTTGTGCAATGAACGTAGATGGATTTTGAGGTTTGAAGATTAATTGGGGTCGAGAATACCCTACACATTAGGTATAGTTTTAGTTTGTCTAATGATCGAATATTGTTTCACAATTGGCCGGATGATCAACTTCTTCTTGCTATTTTTTTTTTCAATGTACAGCAAGAGAAGTTCCCATGTATTGAAATTAGTTTTAGGAGACAAATCAATGATGACATTGGAGTGTGTAGATCGATGGGAATAGTTCTTAGTCTTTCATATTTTGTACTTTTTGCTTCATTCTTATGGAAAATGATACATAAACAACATATTTGTGCACAACATATGCACATGATCTCACCATTAATAATGTGTGGGACACATCAATTGATTTAGATCCCATCATAATCAATGGTGGGATCATGTGTAGTGCACATATTGTGCACAAATGTGTTGTGCATGTATTGTTGGGGAGATTTTGCATCATTAAAACAAAAGAAAATTTATAAAACCTATACTACCATGCAAAACTACCTCCTAACCAGCCGAATACCGGGTAGTTGCTAGTAAAGTTGGATAAGTACGGGTATCGATCCTCAGGGAATTGGGCTGTCGAATCTAACTTATTAATTCTTCTTTATTAACCTAAACCTAAACTAAAACGGAAAATAAACTGGACAGAGGATTGTTAATCCAAAGCCAGGAAGGATAAAAGCGATAAAAACATAAATAAAACTACATCTACGAAAGCGGTAAATCTATCTCTTGAACAACCATAAACAAACCATGATCAACCTCTTCCCAACAACCATCACCCCACCGAAAGAAATAAGATCAACACACATTCATTCACAAGTTATCTTGGATTATTATCTTATCTAAAGGGCGTTTCCTCTTCCGATTTATCACGCCATTAATTAGTTTACCTTCGGTCTTAACTAATATCGTTACAAATCAAAGATATGGATGAAATCCTAATCTAACAACATTATCCCTCAACTTCCGTTTGTTGGAATAATTATTGTCAATCTCTCTCACGGCAATCTAACGAATCTATTAACTTCCGTTATCTAAATTCGATTAACATGCGGCATAAAAACATGAAAGAGAACAAGAACAACATAATGAATTAAACACATGAAAAATCCTATCTTTCCGGTAACGGTGATATCCCCCAATTCCAATCTAAGATAATCTTGCATCGAATTAATTAAATTGTGGTTCTCTCGTAAACCTAGATATTTAACCTACGAACTTCCGTTATGTATAGATTAAAGATCTAAACTTTCCTACGGTGATCTAAACTACACCGACTTCCGTCATACGGTAGCATCAAATCATGCAATCATCTTCCGATTTATATTGCAAGATACAATTGAACATAGAAAAAGAAACAATTCGAATTAAAACTTACAAAACATCCATCGAAAAAGAATTAAAGTTGCAGCTGGAAAGAGGGAGCTTCAAGGCTCATCCATGGCTGCTCAACTTCATCATCACTCGAACAAGAAGAAAGAAAAACGAACTAACTACCTAATCTAACTAACCTCCGGCCGACCAAGCATGGAGCTTGGCGGCCGGCCGGGCTCTCGCTTCGAAATTTAGGGTTCAAGAGAAGTGGGGCGTATTTGATAATGATTAGGGTCGAAGAGAGCTGCTGTATTTATAGAAAATCAGAGGCGGTTGCTACAGTAACGGTGCCGGACGCCCGTTTGAAGATTCCGGACGCCCGTCCACTATTTTCAGCAACAGCATCCAAACTTATAACGCTCATATCTCGGGCCTCGTAAGTCGGAATGGAGTGATTCAAAATCCTGTAGAATCCTCTCTTCAAGCCCTACAACTCTTATCTTGAGGTCCAGGGTCAAATCGGTTGTTATCATATCAATAACTGCGTTGCAAGGTCGTCACTACCCGGAATCCTGATTTTCCGACATTTATCTTGATTGATTTCTTTCCTTATATCTTTCAATCTTCCATAACTTTGATTGATCCTTTCCAAGCACGAATTTGGCTCTCTAAAATCCTCTCTTCCATCATCAATGAGTATCTACAACAATAGGAAAACATACCAAAGCGTAACGTATTTCCAAAATAACATAAAATCATCATTTAAGCACATAATTCGTTACGTTTTGAGATTTAACTATTAAAAACATCATTTACTCAATATTTCAATATAAAGCCCTATTTCTATGAAAATAATACATATACGGGGGAAATTGATATAAAATATAACTATAAAAATCATACAATTTGACCGTGAACATGTATCACTACCGCATTCTTATATATTTTTGCCAACACAGTGCATTATGATTTTTTTTATACTATAGATTATATTCACCCATTCTTGTTCACTTTCACATAGTGGAGCTGCGTATGATAAAAAAATAAAAATATATTATTCCAATGCATTACACTGGACACTGTCGATTGTATGTGAAAAAAAGAAAATATGATTCAAGATGAGTTTCAAGCGTAGAGCATGTGTAATGCATTGCATCATATGCTTGCATTATTTATAATAATTTTTCTAATTTACACTACTTCGTGCAATGCACGGGTTTTGAACTAGGGTAGGATAGGTTGGGGTAGTGGGTAAGGTAAGGTATGGTGGCGTGGTGGATAAGTTAGGGTAGAGTGGAATTGTGGAAATGATGGGGTTGGGTACGGTGGGGTGGTGGGTTGGGTAGGGTAGAGAAGGGTGGGGGGAAGGTAGGGTGGTATGATGGGTAATGTAGGGTAGGGTAGGGTTGGGGTGGATGAAAGTGGAGTAGAGAAGGTAATGGGTAAGGTGGGTAGGATGTCGAGGGTAAGATATGTGATATCGGGTAGGGTAGGATATGGTGGTGGGTAGGGTATGATAGCGGTGGGTAGGACAGGGTAGGATGGTGGGTATGGTAGGGTGAAGTGGTGGGTAAGGTAGGTTGGGGAGGGTTGGGTAGGGTAGGATAGGTTGGGGTAGTGGGTAAGGTAATGTATGGTGGTGTGGTGGGTAAGATAGGGTAAAGTGGAATGGTGAATAGGGTAGGGTTGGGTGGTGGGTTGGGTAGGATAGAGAATGATGGGGTGGTGGGAAGGTAGGGTGGTATGATAAGTAAGGTAGGGTAGGCTAGGGTTGGGGTGGATGAAAGTGGAGTAGAGTAGGTAATGGGTAAGGTCGGTAGGATGTCGATGATAAGATATGGTGATATCGGGTAGGGTAGGATAGGGCGGTGTGTAGGGTATGATAGCGGTGGGTAGAGCAGGGTGGGAAGAGAGGTAGGGTGTAATGGGGTATGACGTAGGACTACCCACCCTTTTATCTGCAGGTAATCACATTGACGTAGGAATACAGATTCAACACATTTAGATTACAATCTTCAGGTTACAAAATATATTGATTACACTGCTGAAATATTACACAACTTGCAGAGAGCTTAGATCATAGGATTTCAGCACAGTGTGAAGGCTGATATATCAAGGATGATACATAAAAAATGATCAGACGAAGCTGAACAGATAGCAAGGCTGGATACAGAACCAACCTGATCACCTTACACACCAGAATATATGACTGAAAAACACTTGCAGCAAAATCAAGGCAGCAGATTCACAGCCTATACTGAGCAAATCAGCACTACTGATCATTCAAAAATAACAGATCAGGAACACAAAGCAACAGTGCAAATGCAATGATGCTGATGTGCAGAAAATGCAGTAGAGTGTGTAAGCTTTAGCAATACAAATTAAGAGCAGCACAAGTTAAGATAGAGCACTTAAGATTGAACAATGGATTCAGAATGTGCAAACAGGTGCAACGCACTAATCAACTATTCAATAACAGCAAGTTGGTGTGTAAACAAAAACAAGCAGATTAAAAAGGATAGTGTGCAGAAAAGTGCAAGTGTACAATGTATTTTCAAACACCGGTTTATCAAGGGTATCAAGTATACACAGTCAAGCACAAAGAGCCACACGAGTGGCGCCAAATTTCAGCCTTTGAACTCAAGGAGTATGAGTCAAAACTGAAATTCAGATAAAGGTAACAATTTAGGGATAAACCCAGATCAACAAAGTTACTCAAACTCGACACTTTTGATCATCCTTTTCAGCTTGGTCGTGGTGTGTACAAGGCCACATCGTAATTTCAACAAACCGATGGCGATCTTCCCTCGCACGTAACTTCTCTAGAAAGAGAATTCTACGGATTCAGAAACTGATATTGATGTCCTTTTACACACACTAAGACCAAGACTTGAATCAAGGACAAATCAAAACACAATGGACACTAGTTAACTAATCGAGACTAAGACACAGATGCAACACAAGCAATACAGGGGCAAAAACTCAACAACAAAAAGGGCAATTCTGAGTACCTTCTGCACAAGAAGAACCTCAGAATTTCACCTTCACTGATCTTGAAACAGGAGCTATTGGATGGAAATGATCTTCCTTCAATACAGTAGCTTCAGATCAGCCCTCAAATTGCAGTATCTCACAAGATACTCAACTTCCTTGCCCACACTCTTAGACTCACACAAAAGGACTTCTTGAAAGAATGAAAATATTGGATTGCTATTGTGTTCAACTGGTTATTTATAGCCCTCAATGTATAACTTAACCTTAAGGCTTATATGTGAACACAATTTGAAAAATCAAAGAGGATCCGTGGCACAATAATTGAAGATGATTCAGCATTTTAGACTTCCAACATCAAAGGCAACATCAGTCCCATATTAGAACAGACTTAATACACATATTATATCACATACATAGTACACATATTCCATAACATTGTTATATCAACTCTATATTAGCCTGTCATACAAAATTTTCAGCATGTATAACTCAATGAAATAGGTAACAGTATACTATATATCACATAATAAGTAACATTTAACACATCAAGTTGGCAGGCATCATTTGATGATATATACCACATAGTATACAGAGCCATACTTGATATTATAGCACAGTAATAATACAAACAAGCCACTTTGTATCATAATAAAATTTGACATATGATGCAGAGAACAAAGAAGACATGTTTCAAGCATCTCAGTTTTACTTGATCTCGAAATTTTGATCTTATATAACTGTAACAGGCAAATTTTCAATTTTATAATAAGTAAAACAGAGATGATATACTATATACTAAGAACATTACAGAAATATACATCCATGTAATATATTTTTATAATAAACGAAAAAGGAAGAATACTACGGGATGGAAACTTCCCTGAAGAGATGGAATGACAGAAATCTGTGATTGACAAATTCTATGGCCGGATTTTGCTCGATTTGAGTAACAGCTGATTTTGAGATTTTCACAAACCGATCTCCAACGGCTTTTAGCTTGACGTGGCCGGATTCTTCGGAATCATCAACAACCTCAAACCGAACGTTAACAGGAAAGGTCCGATATTTTCCCGATTTTGTGCTGAGACGAAGATTTGCAAAGATCAAGCACTTTTGAATCGATTACAGCGATTCAGAATCGGTTAAACAGAAAACTGAGAATCATCATTATTACACGAGTCTATTTAGCTGTCCTGGAGCAAATTTCGTATAATGCATTTTATTAACTGATTGTACCTGCACAACGGGTTAATCACATAATACAGATATAAACAGTAAATCAAACTGTCACTTATACAGAATATGATATTGCATAAAAGCTTTAATAAGGGGAATGTTATATTTAAAAATTAATCAACATAACTTAAGATACCACAAAATACTCAACATTCTCCCCATTTGATTCATTTTCAAAATAACTACTTTAAAGCTTTTATTAAGGTATATATTAAATATGGAGAGTTAGACTGACTCCAATGGATACTTATTAAGCAACTCCAAAGCTCTTTTAGAGTTTACTTCATTAACTTAACATCTACAATGGATATTTGATACATTACTTCAACTTCAAATTCCTCTAGTTCCAACTGGAAATCTGGAGTAAGGATTTAGTATGAACAGTAGCAAAAAGCATACACAATCTCTTCCTTCTCTCCACCTTTTTCTTCCCAGCCCTTTTAATTTCAGTACCTTTTTTTTTTAAAGATGATTATATGAAGGGTGTTTGTTGGAGTAGATTGATTTATAAAGTATTAAAAAGATATAACTGAAACAAAAAACGATGTAGTTAAAGGGTGATGTAGAGTGTTATTGTTGGAGATAGTCTTACGCTCCCCCTAAATATACAATCCCCCTTAAATAGAGCTTTTCAACATAGAATAAATTCTCGTTTAAAATCTTTATATCACTCTCTCCCCCTTAGTTTGAAAATTAATCAAATAATGACTTAAAGACTCGGGATTGAGAGTTATATCACATAAATACTCATATAAAATTTATTTTGACACAAAATACTCATATAACGTACTCTTATAAAGTACTCATATAAATCTCCTCAAAAAAAAAAAAAAAAAAAAAAAAAAAAATACTCAAGTGTCAGAAGAAAAAAAAATTATAAGGTATAAGAGGACTTCTCTGTTGTTCGATACCAAGAGATCATCATGTCATTAAGTGCTTGTATCAATAATCATTCCAAATAAGCTCAAAAGACCTACAAACACAAGAAAATGACGATGGTACCCTTTATACTTTGGGTCCTTGGGGGTTAGATTGAACTTTTTTAGGAACCCAAACTTTCCTAACTTTGGGTTTATGTGCACAGTGCAGTCTTCCTAGGCTCGGTCTAAATCACCACAAAACCACCCCCGTTTCATATTTTTTCTAGGGTTTAGCCTTGTTCAAATTGTCACTAGGTAAAACAGGCCCCGGATTTATACTTAGACGATTTCCAGCATCGTCAAGGTACGGGAATTGAGAACAGAGATTTGGACGGGAAAAAAGGAACGGGATCGGGAGACGGAGTCTCAAAACTCTGATACCATGATAGAATAATGGTGGAAAGTATCTTCTATTCAATAAATATGAGAGTAATGTACAGTGGTATAAATACAAATACAGGAAGCCCTAGCTATACGTATAACTACAAGTGGACATATACAATAAATATAATAATATAATAATATCCTAATAGGGCGTCACAATAGTCAGGATATTGAGCCCCCTACACCTGTTAATCTTGAGGTTTTAGTTCTTTGTCGAGGACAAAACATAGGTAAAAATTTAACACAAACGAGATGATATTTGGTTTCAGATGATGAATTTGAAGAAGATGAACAGAACATATGGCTGGAAATTTTGGACAAGAGCAAACGATCGAGAGAGCAACCTCTGTTGTGGTTTAAATTGACAATCGAGACACAACTTAGACTATATGCCAAATAAAAAATATTAGAGCAGTGAGACAGCAATAAGAAAATACAACACCACTTTATAGGACTTTAGATACACGAGAGTGGACATGCTTGTTTACCAATTAATGAAAAGAGAAATACAGTGATATATTGTAATATTCCGAACTTTGGGAAAGAGCAGACGTGTCAATTTATAAAGTTCGGTACATTATATTTATTTATTTATGGATTAAGAGTATTATTATATATATATATATATATATATATATATATATATATATATATATATATATATATATATGTATATATACATAATTTTGGATATACATAATTATAGTAATTGGAAAATAATGGCAATTAAAAGAAGTAGTGGCTGGAGGTTTCTTTTGGGGGAAATAACTTCCTATTAAGAGGGGGAGTTTCCAGGAAATCAAATGAGTAGGCTATGTTCCAAACTTGAGAGGAGAAGAGAAACTAAAAAGCAAGAGGTTACAATCCTTTATCGAATTTTCATCGGTTTCTAGATCAAAGTAGAGCAATGGATTCGTGAAAGGACAAGGATCGTGTGAATACAAAACGTTTCAGGTTTCAGCAAGGTTTTGGAGAAGTGTGGTTGTAGTCTTTCTTGTAGTTCTTGCTTTGGAGTTTGCTTTAATCAAGTAAGAGGCTCTTCCTAAAGTTTATTTAAGGTTTTATGATGTTAACGTTGTGTATTAAGTACGATTTATGGTTAGAAATCATGTTGGTAGTTGTTGTTGTAGTATAAGGTGCTATTGTATGTTTAAAGGGTGTTTTCTACTGTTGTGATGTGTATTTTGGTGATAAACATGTTTGGAATGGGTTGGGAATCGTAAAAGTACATAGAAGCATGTTTATGGAGTGTTATGCGCTCAATGTGCGCACATTGACTAGCAACGTGCACACATTGCGGAGGCTGAATGCTGTTGTAGTTGGACATGTCCTGGAGTGTGCACACATTCCCCTGGAATGTGCACACACTGGCCGATTGAGCTTCTGATGCGTTTAGTTCCGGCACCGAATGTACTCTTAAAGGGAGTTGAAGTTCGGGACCGTCAGAAGGGCATGATAGGCTTGTGCTTTGATGAATTAGTATTCATCAATGTCTGTGTACATGCTAGGACTTGTCCGTGTCTAATGGTCTAGGAAAGAGAGTAGTAGATGTGAGGGAGCTTACTCGAAAACACTTAGGTGGCCAGTTAACAATTAATAACAAACGTACTTGTGTAGTTAAAAGATTAAACATAATGCAATTCTTGGTAAGGCACTATCGCAATGTGTGGACGGTCAGATAAAGTGAATAACTTTGTTGGCCTCTAAATAGCTAAATGGCAGAGGGACTTCGCCCAACGCGTGCACTATCGGAGTCTACTAAAATTGACTTCCGTGGTTATTGGTGTGAACCATCAATATGTTGCACCCAAGTACTTCGTGGTGAGTAGCACCATGCGTAGTGCCCTTGAATACGGATGTAAAAAAGATAAGTTAAGTTAGAAACCAATAGTCATGACATGTTGATGAGCATGAAGTGAACCCTAGAGTTGTGTCGGTCACATAAAGATAACTTAATTAATAATATGAACATGTTATTGTAAGACTCGATTATTCTTTAGCTTCTTCCTCTTATCTAAGTACGTTGTACTTACCTACATTGCATTTCATTGTATGCTTTGTGGGGTGAGAAGACGAACAGGTTGGCTACGAGATTGCTGAGGATGATGTTTGATGATGTTCATGCCAAGATGATGCTTTCGCTTTCTTTACTTTTGAAGGATGTATTAAATATGTTATACTTTTATTTTCCTTAGCATTGTAAGACAAGTTTGTACTTTTAAGACATCGTACCTTCTTTTGGAGGATTCTTTGTTGTAAGTTAAATTTCTATCATTAGTTTGTTGAGTTTCTACTCTTAGTAGCATTTATGATGTTTGCCGAGTCTATTTAGCTTCTGTTTTCCTAATTCGATACGACGTAGTAGAGGCTTACATATAATATTGGATTTATTTGATATTATATGTGCCGAATATTTCTTTTCCGGATAAGGGCTCGGTATCCGGGAATGGGGCGTTACAGTTGGTATCAGAGAGAAGCGTCATTTATACTTCCTTTCTTGAGATAAGATTTCTTTAGACCACTTAGTAACATTCTGATCTTTCATGATCTTCAGAATGGTAAAAACCCGCAGAGGCGTTTTTGGAGGTGAGAGTTCAAGAGTTGGGCAAGAGGGTGGTCAGAATCTGAATCAGAATGAGATACTTCATCAGCAACAAGCTCACCCCTAAGTTAATCATGAGATACCTCAGAATGTTGGACTACCTGATGGTGAACCCTTACGAGTCACCATAGTAGGTGATATACCACCGGTGTACGTACCTCCAGAGACGAATGTGTACCCTCCACCACCATTGGTAATCCTTCCACCTTCTCAAGTGATCCCACCTTATCATCAAACCTTTTACCCTCCACCTACAAGTTATCCGCCTCAACCTACCATACCACCGCCACCAAGAGTTGATAATCCATATAGTTTTGGTTATCCACCCTACGGAATTCACCAACCTTACCACATCCCACCTCAACACCAAGGATACTACCCTTACCACCAAGTATCACCAGTGGCTTGGTTGAGATAGTGTCCTAAACCCAATCGGGTTGGACCGGATCCGACCGGGTCGGATCATTTCTACTATTTCTTTATGTTTATACATATATTGAATGGATTTTCTGTTGTCATATATTTATTCTTTTAAAGAACCAATTATGAATTGTTATATGATGACGTCCTTAGTATTAAACTGTGATATTGAAACCATGATAGGAGATTATGGTTGATGAGATCTAAAAATCAGTTTAATAAGTTTGATACTTAAATGTCTCTAAGCTGATGTACCTATTAAACAGGACATTGATAGTATAAACAGACTACCACGTATTAGATGTCTTCTATCTTTAAGGGCAGGGATAGATCTCGTATATCGAAGTGTAGAGACACTTGGAATGTACGTGGACGTGTATTAGAGAATGCGTACGTTAGACTGACCCACTTACTATTAAGTGTCACACTATGTGACAGTTGTGTAATTATCCTTAGGACCAGAGTCTTCATGGCATCACGGTGTCGATTTTCATGCTTTGACACTATTGAGGTTTCCCTTAGCCACGGGGCGATCATGCGGTAGTGATTGGGTGTGATACTGAAGCATGCGGAGTATACATGTTTGGTCGTCCGGAAATCGCGTACCCTATCAGTAAGGGTGAATATCCGAAAGGGCTTTCTTATAAGGATTGTCTTACTCTCGTGAATCTTTGCAAAGTGGAAGTAAATGAGTTACTTCGAGAGAGCATGATATCCAGATTATAAGATACGGTCATTGATGTTTGACACTCGACGTACGACCGTAGGGATATTATTACAACGATAGGATTGTAATTTACACAGTAACTGTTTCACATGAAAGGTAGTATTCATTGCATTTGACTCTTCCGATGATTGGGGGTCACGGTGTGTTGCTAGACGCTATCTCGTGATCGTTAGGCATGAAGGGCATTTTTGTAATTTGCGCTTTGTGTCTATGGCCAACATATTCGGAAGCCTATCGGGTCACACATATATGAACATCTATCCGGATTAAAATATGGTTATAGTTGATAACCAAATAAGGAAAGAATTTATCTTATACTATAAAGGTTATAGTGGTAAATTAATATGGTGGTATTTATTTAATATGAATAAATATAATACAAGATATTAATTATGTTGATTAATTAAATATGTATGTTGATGCATAAATTTGAAATATATATATATATATATATATATATATATATATATATATATATATATATATATATATATATATATATATATATATATATATATATATATATATATATATATATATATATATATATATATATATATATATATATATATATATATATATATATATATATATATATATATATATATACACACACACACATATATACATATATATATATATATATATATATATATATATATATATATATATATATATATATACACATATATGATATACATGTATTTTGCAAATTAATTAATCATAGCATTATATTAATTAAAGAATATTCCGGATGCCAAATCTTTGGCAAAAGGGGCGCATGATTTAAGTGTATATAATACATTTGAATTGTGCAATTTAATTAATAAGATTACCATAATATTAATATTGGATATTAATTGATTTTTGGAAAATAGATTTATGGTAATAAGATAAAGATATATTCAATATAAGATATTGTCAATATATATCTTGGAAATATATTTAATATAAGATATTGAATATTAAATGGGATAAATCAATCAAAGGTATTTTCGTTATTTTATTAGGAAAATTTTTTCTTTCTCCTCAATCTATTAGGATGCTAATCCCAATCAGATTGGGAACACTAGGGGCGCAGGTCACCCTATTTAAGGGAGGCTTGGCTAGCTCTTTTGTACAACACAATTTCAAGAGCTAATAGTTCTTGTGAAAAATAGAGAGCTTCTTCTAGAGAGATTTAGAGAGAGAGAAAAGGACGGTCTGGCAACCGGATTTTTCTAGTAGCAATCCAATGGTGGATTCCGGCGGGTTGTTCGTGTGGACTAGCGGTAGAGGCCGAACGCTTGGGCGGCTCGGTGCATCGCTACTCTCCTTAGACGGTCAAATCGTAGATCTTTTAGATCAACCAAGGTAACCACCGTCTACTAGCTTTATATGTTTGTTGCTTAAACGAAGTCGATCCTGCTCAAAGGAAATAAATATTTGAATTCCGCTGCGTTCCCGCGTAGATTTCCTTACAGTGGTAGCAGAGCGAGTTTCGAACTTAAGCAATAAGCATGTTAATTTGCGTAGTTAATTTTATCGTTTAAATCACGTAATTAAAAGATGAAAGATTTTTATTCGCAAAACGATACACTAAAAAAAAAAAAAAAAAAAAAAAAAGGAGATCGGTTTTTTGGGTGCTCTCGCCGATCGCGGCGGCGCAATTCGCTGGAATAATAGCGCCGGCCGTGGTGGCTCCTCCGGTCGTCAACGTCGGTGGTGCATCTTTTTGGTGGATCCAAAAATTTTGTTTTGTGTATTTTATGATTCAATATGGTTCATAGTTGTGATTGATATCTCTTTGTTTAGTTGATATCATGTGGCTAACTAATGGTTCAATTAGTTTTGACCATTGGGATGCCAAATGGCATAATTTGGTAAATATGATTTGCCTTTAAATAATCTAGGTCATTCCAAATTTTGTTTGGAATAGATTTAAGCTCTTTTCAAAATATTTGATTTTGAAAAAGGCCTAGGTCTAGGCCATTTTTAAAATTTTGATTTTGGAAAGGGCCAAGGTAGATGCATTTTGGTTTAGGAAACCAAAAACATCCATTTTGATTAGAAATCAAAAGGAAAGAAACAAAAGAGACTTAATTTTAATTTTGATTTATTTTAGAATAGTTCTAATTAATTTAAAATTAAAATTAAAATCGTTTAAAATTAACCGTTAATTTTATTTCGATTAAAATCATTTAATTAATTAAATGTTAATTAGTTAATTGATTGGATAAAATTATTTAATAGATTAAACGTTAATCGATTAATTAAGACGCAAGTTGTTAGTTTTTAATTTTATCTTTTTCATAAGATGTTATTGTATGGATTAGATATATATAGTAGATATAATATGATTATATGGATTTGATTGATCATCGACTTTGAAATCGATATGATAGATGTGAATGATTTAATTTTTCTGTTGCTTTAAAAATTGTCCTAGGCCGTTATGAAGAACGTGACCTAGTTTATTTTCTGCATTTATCCCATTCCCGTTAGCTCCCCCCCGTGTGCGGCGATTTTATTAGATAGAATTAAATGTAACAAGAATGGAGCGGAAGATGAAGACCAAAGAAAGAAGAAAATAAAGATCTCATTGGAGAATGTAGTATTAAAGATCATATTGGCAGTTGCAGCTACCTTTAGATTGTGACCCGTGGTTTCGTCAGTTTGTATTCGAAACCGCACCTAGGAAAAGTCCATGATCATACCGGTTGCTTTACGCATTTATTTATTTTGTGCATGTATTTATTTTATATGATACGATAGATGAATAACTAGGCACGATCTAGATGAATGTGTAGGATGTATATCTATAGAGATAGATATATTTTGAAGAGACCATAATTAAAATTAATTAAGAGAATTAATTAAGTTAATTAATTTAAAATTACTCCCACAACAAAAATCGAGTTATATTATGTCTCCCAATATTATAATGACGGTGAAGAGCCCTTGTTCGGATCCAACTGATCGGCCCTCGTCAGGAGTTGACCTACCTCGGGTATATCATAGTTATCAAGATATGATCGTTATGAGATCTCATGAATATTTAGGTTACGACTCGACTAAGAATCTTGCGGTGATTGGCCCTCGTCAGGACCGTCTGATTTTAGAGACAAGGGGTTGACTATTACATAATATATATGTGAATCGTCAAAGAGTTGACTAGTCAACCACCAAGAGTCACATAGAGATGTGATTGGTAAAGTGTTACCTACCTTTCGAATTATTCCGGTTGATCGGCCCTCGTCGGGAATCGGGGTAACCAGAAGGGATCTTGGACACTAAAGAATTTTGAAAGATTCTTGAAAGTCAATTGAGAGTAGTTGACTAGTGGGAACAAAATCATAAATCAAAAGACCATTTTTGATTTTGCGTGTACAAACAACAACACTCATTTATCTTTATTTTATTTTATAGTTTTAGCAAACTTTTATATTTATGTTTCTAATTCTCGATTAGAAAAACCAAATAATGACTGTTACCTTTTGAGAAAAGTTTTCAAGTAAGGTTAAGTAATTTTAATCTTTTTGAAATAAGCTATGACACGAGCAATCCCGTTATAATAGTTAGAGACAATGAGACTACATATTTGATGGAGTACTCCAAGGCTTTAATTATTAATGAAAGCGGAAGCTCATGATATGATTAAATCATTTGAAATAAGTTTCAACGAATTAATCATATATTGAATATGATCCAAGATGATTATTCTATCATACGATGACAATTAATTCAAACGTTGGATAAGAATGACCACATCGAATTTTGGAAAGGTTGTTTTCAAAATTGTAAGATTTAAGTATCGACTTAAATCTATCATTGCTTACGATTCAAAGGTTAAATAAAATATTTAATAAACTTTAGATTTTCTTTATGAAAGGAAATTAAAGACATAGCTCTTGTGATCTTTCTTAAGTCTTATGAAGACTACAATAAGAAACATTTTTTCAAGTGCTTAAAGGATTAAAAATGAAAGTTAGGGCATGTGCTTAAATAGAGAACTTATTGAAGTTTCTATTCTAGACAAGTGAGTTGAGATAAATCTATCTAAGATCAAAGTCGACTTTAAGATATATGATATCTTACGTGTATGATTAAATTAGAAAGATTAAATACAAATATGGAAGGTGAAGTAAACGGTGTAACACTTACCATATTCTGGATCTAGTAAACTGATAAGGGAACTAAATAAATGTCATTATGTTCCGGTTCTTATGAAGAACATACTTTCAGTTATCCGTTAGGATTTAATGGACAAATTCAATTGTAAGGAATAAACGTTATTACGATAAAGTTGAATAGTCATCAAGTCTAACATACTAGACTACAATCACTATATAGTCGATATAGGTGATGAAACCTCAACCAAATATTAGGCTGTTATCCTTGATATTTGTGGTTGGTCTAGACAGAGTCTCTATGGAAGAGGTATAATCAAATGTCATTCTGATGATATCTGAACCGCGTGATTATGAATCATGTGGGTAATGCGTATCTTATCTAAAAGATGACTAATACCCTTTTATGAAAAGGTTATAAAATCTAGAAAGTTGTCTAAAGCCTAAACATATCGATGTTTAGCTTATGACAATTAATGCCACAAATAATTATTTATTAATCTCTAAGACTATTTTTAGAAATAGTTGAATGTACTTATTGAAGTACAACAATTCGGAAAGCCTGAAAAGTTTGAGTTACTACGAATATGAGATTGATGAGCTACTTAGGAATTAATCTCCAATTGGATTGAAGCAATTAATAACTGGAGGGTGTTTCAGAAGTCGTCTGAAAAGCAATCAGATTCTCCTTGAAGGATACCATTTTTGGGATACGCAATTAGATTGTGTTCCTAAAATGGAAACAACACTTTATATGATAAAGGTGTGACGCAAGCTATGCGAAGTATCTCTTACCCGTTTCGGGATAGTGCCCTTATACGAAACATATACTTAACTGAGTTCCAAATAATAAAGGTTGTACAAATTCCATATTAGATATGGAAGGGGATAATATCGAATCTATCTTAACCAATGATTTGAAGTTGTCATAGGCAAAGTCAGAAAGGCTTGGAGCCTAGTACGGCATATGCAACTTTGTGGAATATCTTAGCATGTACGCTAGATATTATTTACTTATCCGCGGAGCGAAATGTTTGTCTCCAAACATGCTGTCTTCTAGAGGAAGTGTTTCTTCCAAAAGAAACAGTGGGATTAAATTTAGATCTCGAAGGTAGTTTGAGAACTACAAGGAGATATTCAAGCATAGGAATATGAGCAGACGCCACATAGCGATGAGGTGTAGAATACTGCTCAGTGCACACAAAAGTTCTGTAAGTTTGTGGATAACCTCAAGCCTGAAAAGGCTGCTGGTATGTTCATCTTGAAGAATCAATATCTCACGACTTATGGAGGAATGTTTGAAAGGCAAGATTGAGAGATATGGCCAGAAGCCATAATATCTGAATTAGATTCCATCAGTGACAACCAGGTTGTGAACCTAGTCTGTCTTACCTAGAGGGAATGTCCTAGAAAGGCTGACGTGGATAGTAATATGATTAGCATAAGGCGATAGTGACGGCTAAAGGGTACAAGGTGTAAACCTTGTAATTATCTTTATGCTGCAGCTGAGCCCAGTTTTATTCAGACTATGTTTGTTATAATTTCGTATCATGGCTATATGATAGTGTTGAAGACGTTGGGCAAATAGCTCGATGTTCATAGATGATAACATGATATGTGAGCCCACAAGATCCATTTATGGACTTAAACAAGTTTATCTAGACAATTTCTTTGTTTGATAATCAAAGGAGTTTGATTTAGTCAAAAGAAGGGATATGTCCAATGTGCAATAAGGATAGTGGGAGTGTGTTACAATTTTTTAGTAAGGTATTGGATACCTCTCTCGGGAATCATCACCCCATGTCATAGTGAATTAATGTTTGGTAATTCAAGGCCTTTACGAAAGCACTTGGATTAGCAGTTCTTATTTTTTGGAATAAGAATCTATAGTGATATATTTAACTGTTGTTAGTTTATAGTTTACCTTTATAGATGTGATGCTAAAAGAGTTTAGCATAGATCACAACAGGAGATACTGCTATCCGGTGTTCTCAAGATCTATATATGTTAGGACGTTAGTCCTAAAGATAAGGTGAAAGATGATACATATGGAAGGTTCCCTTTGCTGCTGCAATAGGATCCATCATAAGAGTTATACTAGATGTTCATATTGTATGAAAAGTCATGAGCAAGTATGAAAGTAAATCTGGTGAATGTCGAGAATATCCTTAAACAAGTTAAGGATGGTTTCCTAGTTTATCGAAACTTGGAATCAGATAGATATAGTTATACAGATGTATATCCTGAGACTTATGAAGGTGAGTGGGAGCTATGGTCTAGGTTTGCAGTCACTTTGATTAAGTGATATAATGAGCTGGAAATGTTCTTAGCTATGGGTCACTGTAAATTCTACAACTAGGCTAAAACACAGTAGTGCCCTTGAAGGCGCAGCGGGAGCAGTACATGAGTCCATGAAGTTCATTCCTGAACCTTATACAGTTCTTCCACCTTTCTATATAGCTGATATAGTAAGTGGATTTATTGCTTAAATAAAGGACTAGGGTATCGTCGGAGATTCATGTGTGTGTTGAGGCGGTTCCTTTGACTTGGTCAGTTGAAGCATGGTATGAAGATAGTCAGAGTCCCCATGGATAGCGATCCGTTCATGTCTAGGGCTGGTTGCGAGTATTGCATGAGATTCTTGTGTTTCAACTTGGTCTTGTGTGTACGAGTGATTGGTTTTAGGCAAAGTGGGAGATTGTTGAGATAGTGTCCTAAACCCAATCGGGTTGGACCGGATCCGACCGGGTCGGATCATTTCTACTATTTCTTTATTTTTATACATATATTAAATGGCTTTTCTGTTGTCATATATTTGTTCTTTTAAAGAATTAATTATGAATTGTTATATGATGACGTCCTTAGTATTAAACTGTGATAGAGAAACCATGATACGTGATTATGGTTGATGAGATCTAAAAATCACTTTAATAAGTTTGATACTTAAATGTAACTAGGCTGATGTACCTATTAAACAGGGCATTGATAGTATAAACAGGCTAGCACGTATTAGATGTCTTTTATCTTTAAGGGCAAGGATAGATCTTGTCTATCGAAGTGTAGAGACACTTGGACTGTACGTGGACGTGTATTAGAGAATGCGTACGTTAGACTGACCCACTTACTGTTAAGTGTCACACTATGTGATAGCTGTGTAATTATCCGTAGGACAGGAGTCTACATGGCATCACGGTGTGGATTGTCATGCTTTGACACTATTTAGGTTTCCCTTAGCCACGGGGCGATCATGCGGTAATGATTGGGTGTGATACTGAAGCATGCGGAGTATACATGTTTGGTCGTCCGGAAATCGCGTACCCTATCAGTAAGGGTGAATATCCGAAAGGGCCTTCTTATACGGATTGTCTTACTCTCGTGAATCTTTGCAAAGTGGAATAAATGAGTTATTTCGAGAGAGCATGATATCCAGATTATAAGATATGGTCATTGATGTTTGACACTAGACGTATGACCGTATGGATATTATACAGCGACAGGATTGTAATTTACACAGTAACTGTTTCACATGAAAGGTAGTAGTCATTGCATTTTACTCTTCCGATGATTGGGGGTCACGGTGTGTTGCTAGACGTTATCCCGTGATCGTTAGGAATGAAGGGCATTTTCGTAATTTGCACTTTGTGTCTACCGCCAACATATTTGGAAGCCTTTCGGGTTGCACACATATGAATATCTAGCCGGATTAAAATGTGGTTATAGTTGATAACCAAAGAAGAAAAGAATTTATCTCATACTATAAAGGTTATGGTGGTAATTAATATGGTGATAATTATTTATTATGAATAAATATAATACAAGATATTAATTATGTTTGATTAATTAAATATGTATATTGATACATAAATTTCAAAATATATATACATGATATACATGTATTTTGCAAATTAATTAATCATAGCATTATATTAATTAAAGAATATTTTGGATGTCAAATCTTTGGCAAAAGGGGCGCATGATTTAAGTGTATATGATACATTTGAATTGTGCAATTTAATTAATAAGATTACCATAATATTAATATTGGATATTAATTGATTTTTGGAAAATAGATTTATGGTAATAAGATAAAGATATATTCAATATAAGATATTTTCAATATATATCTTGGATATAAATTTAATATAAGATATTGAATATTAAATGAGATAAATCAATCAAAGGTATTTTCGTTATTTTATTAGGAAAATAAAATATGGGCGTTATTTTAAATAGGGGCGCAGGTCACCCTATTTAAGGGAGGCTTGGCTAGCTCTTTCGTACAACACAATTCCAAGTGCTAATAGTTCTTGTTAAAAATAGAAAGCTTCTTCTGGAGAGATTTAGAGAGAGAAAAAAGCCGGTCTAGAAACCGGATTTTTCTAGTAGCAATCCAATGGTGGATTACGGCGGGTCGTTCGTGTGGACTAGTGGTAGAGGCCGAACGCTTGGGCGGCTCTATGCATTGCTACTCTCCTTAGACGGTCAAAGCGTCGATCTTTTTGATCAACTAAGGTAACCACCGTCTACTAGCTTTATATATTTGTTGCTTAAACGAAGTCGATCCTGGTCGAAGGAAATAAATTTTTGAATTCCGCTGTGTTCCCGCGTAAATTTCCAAACAGGCTCAACCTCAACAGCCGTATCCACCTCCATACCCTCTTCAAGTACCCTTTGGATACCCACAAGTTTACCATCCGGTTTACCCACCAGATGCTCAAGCGGTTAGACCTCCAGTGGCACCACCGGTTCAAGACCAAGCCTCACCGGTTGATTGGTATACAAAGTTGAAGAGAAACAGGGTTCAAGACTTCTCTGGTAACGTGGAACCGGCCAAAGCAGAATTGTGGATAAGGTTCTTTGAGAAGGCGTGTAGGAATGTGAATGTACCCGAAACAGAGATGGCATAGTTGGCAGTAGGTTTCCTCCTTGGGGCAGCGGAAAGTTGGATAGATGCACTTAAGAGCAGCAACGGTAAGGTCACGGATTGAGGATTATTTAAGAAGTTGTTCTACACCGAATACTTTCCACCTACGGTACAAGCAAATAAAGCAAATCATTTTATGAAACTCCAGCAAGGTGTAAATATGACGGTTTCACAATGCACCAATTGGTTCAATGAGTTGGGTCGGTTCTACCCCGAGATTATAGGGGTTGAAGAAAAGAGGATGGATTAATTCAAGAACGGTTTGTCTTGGGAAATACAATCAGGGATGTTGGGATTCAGACCAAGGACCATGGCGGAGTTGCTGAACAAGGCTTTGGAAGTTGAGACTTTTAATAACAAACCCACGGTTTTGGTTGGAGTAAAGAGGCCTTTTGAGGGCAGCCCCGTAAAAGATCAAGAAGCACCGCAACAACATGATAAGAAAAGGGTTATGGCACCGCTTGCGGCAAGGTCAACAGATAGCGCACTTTTGTGTCCAAAGTGTAAGAGGAATCACTCAGGGGAATGCCAGGCAGATACAGATGGATGCTACGTTTGTGGGAATATGGGGCGCTTTTCAAGAGATTTCCCTTCAAGGAAATCTAGCAGGAACCAGAGAGACAAACTGAGAAGTGCAAGTCAACCAGCACGGGTGTTTGCTTTAGATGCAGCCATGCCATGTACCTTTTAGTTTGTTTGTTTTCTTAAAGTATTATTATGACATGAATTGAATTCACGTTGTAATTGTATTTAAGTAAATGAACTAACTTTTAGATACATTATTAATGGACAACTTAGCTATGTCAACCTTGTTTAATACAAGATGTCAAAACTTTTGTGTTAAGTAAAATAGCTAAGAAGTTAGGTCTACCCTTCAACCTTTAAGAAACCTTTTCGGACACCATCCGGGTAAGTGTTTATAGAGGGCTGATTATTGATTAGGAGCTTGGTTAGTGCGGTTTTAGTAGTTCAAGGATTGGTTGGTCAGTTCTGGGTTAAGTGTACAATAGTTGGAACAGTTTGGGGATCCGTAGAGTTTGGTTCTTTGGATAGCAAGATCAGAGTTGATATTTGGGATCCAAGTGAGAACAAGTGAGGCTTCAGTTTTGGTTTCGTTTTGAGAAGGGTGTTAGAGTAAGTTCTACAATTTGAGCATGTTCAAGTTTCGAGGACACTCCTCTTAAGGGGGGAGGAATGTAATATCCCGAACTTTGGGAAATTGCAGACGTGTCAATTTGTAAATTTTGGTATATTACATTTACTTATTTATGGATTAAGAGTATTAATTTTATATATATATATATTTGGATATACATAATTATAGTAATTGGAAAATAATGGCAATTAAAAGAAGTAGTGGCTGGAGGTTTCTTTTGGGGGAAATAACTTCCCATTAAGCAGGGGAGTTTCCAGGAAATCAAATGAGTAGGCGTTGTTCCAAACTTGAGAGGAGAAGAGAAACTGAAAAGCAAGAGGTTACAATCCTTCATCGAATTTTCACCGGTTTCTAGATCAAAGTAGAGCAATGGATTCGTGAAAGGATAAGGATCGTGTGAATACAAAACGTTTCAGATTTCAGCAATGTTTTGGAGAAGTGTAGTTGCAGTCTTTCTCGTAGTTCTTGCTTTGGAGTTTGCTTTAATCAAGTAAGAGGCTCTTCCTAAAGTTTATTTAAGGTCTTATGATGTTAAGGTTGTGTTTTAAGTATGATTTATGGTTATAAATCATGTTTGTTGTTGTTGTTGTTGTTGTAGTATAAGATGCTACTGTATGTTTAAAGGGTGTTTTTCTGTTGTTGTGATGTGTATTTTGGTGATAAAGATGTTTGGAATGGGTTGGGAATCGTAAAAGTGCATCAAAGCGTGTTTATGGAGTGTTATGCGCTCAATGTGCGCACATTGACTAGCAATGTGCACACATTGCAGAGGCTGAATGCTGTTGTAGTTGGACAGGTCCTGGAGTGTGCGTACATTCTCCTGGTATGTGCACACACTGGCCGGGCTGAATGTCTTTGTGCTTACTGTGCACACATTCCCCTGGAATGTGCACACATTGCCCATGTTTTTGATAAATAAGTTGTTTTAAGCTAGTGTATGAGTCTTAAATGTTGTTTCATGATCTAATAACATTAATTAAACATGAACAAGCCTCGATTGAGCTTCTGATGCGTTTAGTTCCGGCACCAAATGTACTCTTAAAGGGAGTTGAAGTTCGGGACCGTCAGAAGGGCATGATAAGCTTGTGCTTTGATGAATTAGTATTCATCAATGTCTGTGTACATGCTAAGACTTGTCCGTGTCTAATGGTCTAGGAAAGAGAGTAGTATATGTGAGGGAGCTTACTTGAAAACACTTAGGTGGCTAGTTAACAATTAATAACAAACGTACTTGTGTAGTTAAAAAATTAAACATAATGCTATTCTTGGTAAGGCACTATCGCAATGTGTGGGCGGTCATAAAGTGAATAACTCAGTTGGCCTCTAAAAGGCTAAATGGCAGAGGAACTTCTCTGAACGCGTGCACTATCGGAGTCTACTAAAATTGACTTCCGTGGTTATTGGCGTGATCCATCAATATGTTGCACCCAGATACTTCGTGGTGAGTAGCACCATGCATAGTGCCCTTGAATACGGATGTAACAAAGATAAGTTAAGTTAGAAACCAATAGAGCATGAAGTGAACCCTAGAGTTGTGTCGGTCACATAAAGATAACTTAATTAATAATATGAACCTGTTATTGTAAAACTCAATTATTCTTTAGCTTCTTCCTCTTATCTAAGTACGTTGTACTTACCTACATTACATTTCATTGTATGCTTTGTGGGGTGAGAAGACGAACAGGTTGGCTACGAGATTGCTGAGGATGATGTTTGATGATGTTGATGCCAAGAGGATGCTTTCGCTTTCTTTTACTTTTGAAGGATGTTTTAAATATGTTGTACTTTTATTTTCCTAAACATTGTAAGACAAGTTTGTACTTTTAAGACATCGTACCTTGTATCTTTTGGAAGATTCATTGTTGTAAGTTAAATTTCTATCTTTAGTTTGTTGAGTTTCTACTCTTAGTAGCATTTATGATGTTTTCCGAGTCTATGTCGCTTCCGTTTTGCTAAACGCGATACGACGTAGTAGATGCTTATATATAATATTGGATTTATTTGATATTATATGTGCCGAACGTTTTTTTTCCGAATAAGGACTCGGTATCCGAAAACGGAGCGTTACATATATAGGACTCAGGTTCTCTCATAGATTGTTCGATCCCACGAGACATGGCAACAACCCACTCTTACTCTGATCCATGGTAAGCATCTTTAGCATCTTACCTTTGTTAGTGCACTATGACGAACTACATTTCTCTACATATCCATATTCCCAGACTATATTCCATGCCTTTCATTCAGATTAAAATTAAAAATTAAAAATAAGAAAAACTTTTAAAATTGGCGTATGAATTTGATTTCTTTCTATTTTCACTTATAAGGACAAGTCCAATGGTATATGTATCAAAATTTAAATTTTGATACCTATCAACACTATTATCAAATATTCATCTCCAATCATAGGTATCCCTGCTCACCTTTTAGCTCGACATACTTTACAGTTTGACTCGGACATCTTAGGGCACCTTGCTCTCGGATAACGTTTCTTGTTAGACGTATATTGCTTAATAAAAGTTCTTTTCCCTCAAAAAAAAAAAAAAATTGATTTTGATATCTTTAACCCACATCTCCAACCATAAATATCAAATTTAGCAGTATCATTTTTTAGTTTGATTAAATTTATGAATGTTTTTTTAACATTATAAATACAATAAAATATTATTATCACTAGTCATTAACTCGTGCATAATGCACGAGACAATTAACATTCAAAATGGTAATTGATCTATGTTTCAAAAATCATATGTTGTATGATGGTTTTTTCACAAAATAAGAAAAAGACCTTAAACACAAACTAAACATGATATTATTTAATAAGACTTGTAATAGTATAACTTTAAAAAAAAAAACATTTAACAACAAATTAAGCATAATTTCATTTTTGACTATGGAATGATAGAAGAAACACAATGCCTAAATATTACTAATAAATCTTAAGCAACAATATCAATCATACAATGAGCAAGCACTGACATGCTCTAAGTTCCACTGTTCCAGCATGTTGTACCCAAGCACCAAAAGATCACTCACCACTTCTGCAAGTTTATACTTAGGTGAGCATGAGCAAGAATAAAGATATTTAGCTGCAAGCAAAATCATAACTACAGCTCCAAAATGAAAAAATAATAAAATTATTTAAATCGGCTGAAAAAAATTGACATCATTAAAACTCAATAAGTGGAACCCTCGAGCACAAAAGTAGCCGGTAAGTTATCAAGCTTAATTCTTCAACATCAAAGCTAAAGAATGCACTCACTAAATGAACCCACAATTTAGAGGTAAAAAAGTAAAAGCTACAAACGGCATTTTTGAAGTCAATCTAGATGGATAAAATTCCATGTGATAACCTTTGAAGGTAGCCATTTGTTCCAACAGAGGTAGGGACTTGCGAGCTAAAATCGAGACCAAAGATTTACGACTCCAACAACTTCGTTAGCTTTAAAGAGGAGAATTTACCATTTGTGCTATATATGCTTCCACATGACTTGGTCGGCTTTGACTTCACACAACATAACAGAAGAAATGTCCGACTCTAATAGACTTAGCTTTTCCTCCTTCACCGGACTTTCAACTATCCGCAATCTGGAAACTATGAAATTAATGGGAATGAAATTAAGATACATAAAACCTAACAACGGCGAAAAATAGAAAACCGGCAACATGAAAAATAGAAAACTGGAAGGAATGGTTGCACGAATATGAGGAGTAGCTGAGAACACGAAGTGCGGCAAAATTACCAATATCCACACTGAAAACATCACTAATTCATAAGAAGCAAAACATTAAGTGGTTAATGACTCTTGGTAAAAGTAAAAGAACCATCAAATACCATTAAATTGAGATGCTAAGCCAAATCACTCGTAGAAGAAAAAAAAAAAAAGAGCTTTCACCGTTGTTTATGAAAATCTGATAAAATCTAGGAGCCTTTGTTCTCGAATGGCTGAAGTTCATTCTTCGCGGATGAGCCCAAACACAAAACACAAAATTTCAAGTAAAAAACAAAAGGAATAACGTACGTGAGTGACATAATATATTCACTGTAAGCTCACCGTGAACATTGTTCATACAATCACAGTTCATTCGTTTCCATTCCAAAGTTGACAGTGTTCAACCACGATCCCCATATTCAATGAACTTCCTCACCCCAATCTAAACATTAAATATCATTCACGCTTGGATAGTCATTCAATTTGGTGAGAATAAGGTGATGCCTACAATTAAATAATCAAATTAGTTCCAAAAAATTTCAATTTCAAAAAAGTTTACAACTCCCCCCAATTACTTAAAGCACAAATCCAATAGAATCAAATTTGAAATGAATCCAGGAAACATAAAAGCTTTAAAAAAAAATGTGAACCATTTACATTTATAAACCTTTGATGAATGAGCTCAACGCTTACTAATTAATATTCCCAAATGCAGTCTGGTGGCATGATTATGAATAAAATCACTCCAAGTTAAACATTAGTAGCTAACCGTACAACAACAAAAAAAAATGATTCCGGCACATTTTAGCCATAAGGAAAACCATAAACATAAAAATAGCACACCATCCAAAAGTCATCTTGTAACGATTATAGACCCTATGACATGAAAGCATAATCATATCCATAAGAATCGATTCATGGTAAAAATAATAACTACCGTAGCCATAGCTTCGAATTGGTCGGATTTCTTGCTCACAATAGAGAGTTGAAATACAATGAACATTTAAGAATATAAGAAAAGAACGCAAATGAATTGAAAAAATTAAATTCACATGGAAGCATCACCTTTGATTTTTCTCTAAGCATCATTGGGGATCTGAAATGAGGTTGTAGTCAATTCACATGGAAGCATCACCTTTGATTTCCACTTATGCAATCATTTGAAGATTCCATGATTGAGCCAAAAAAAAAAAGCCATATACTGATATATACTGAAATTAATAAGAAGATGGTTTCAAAAAAAAAAAAAAAAAAAAAAAAAACTCACCAGTCACAATTTCACGGAGAAATCAAATGAAACTCCACGTACCTTTGATGAATCTACGACAATGGTAATTGAAACTCCACACATAGTCAGTCTCCACCAGAACCGCAACCCTCCCTACTGACCGAAAATAACGTGTGAAATGATTAAATTGGAAAACACAAAAGTAAGAATCATTAATTTCTACCATCAGAGATATTCGATCATCCTGCAAAAAAAAAAAAGAGATATTCAATCGCATAACATCAAAAAAGAGAAAATAAACACAATCGAATTGCTTGACCGAACAGAATCATTAATTTCTACAATGAGATATTCGATCAGAAGCATCAGACAGTCGAACGGCACAACAACAAAAAAAGGAAAAAGAAAAAAACACAATCGAACAGCCGACCGATGCCGAAAGAAATGTAGGGTTTTCGATCAAAGGGCAACTTACGTACATTGTAGAAGCACATCAATGATGGAGAAAATAAAAAAGCGCAGAGTAATTGATGTTCGATGGCACCTTTTGTTTTTTCCGGCCTTCAATCAGTATATCAATTCTTTTCAACCTGAAAACCAAATAAATTTACAGTAGCAGATGCAGAGATAAAACAAACGCAAAAAAACGTACAATCGGATGAAATGTGAAATCAGTGGGAAGTTGAGAAAGATTAAGGAAGGAGAAAGAACGTGGGCAAGTGTTTTTTTTTTTGTGCGGAGAAGTTCAATCGTGGAGGGTCTTTTTTATTTTATTTTTGCAAGCTGTAAATGTTTTTTTACCGGGTTTGGGTCGGGTAATTGAAGAGAAACGGGCTAAATCTCTTTCCTTATATATGATATAGATATTTATTAATAAATAATTTGAAAAAATTATATACATGTTCTATATAATTTGATCTGATACTAATTTAACAGAAAATATAAATTTCAACTAGATTGTGTCTAAAAAGAAGGTTAAAACCATAGTGACATTGTACTTATATTTTCATGTTTTATTATGGTAGTCAATAACCATCAAACTCAATGGACACATGTCATCATATGAATGATTGTGATAATATGTGTTAATTTTCAACCATCGCATTCAAGATTAAGTTTGGTGGTCATTGATTATAATAAAATTTCCCACTTTTTTAAGAGTGTTCCGTATAATTTGATGTTAATTTATGTTTGTATCCAATGAAGAAATGGCCAAAAATGTAACCGCATAACCATTTTCTTTGAAGTCGACAATTTCTGACACAAACAATGCTATGATAAAGCACGTTTTTAGAGAAAATGAATTTCACTTGCACGCGTGGGGTGTATGGGTGAGTATCAGCTAAGGGATCAAATTTGGTAACTCATCTAGTACCACACCTAATTTAGATACCTAACATTTTTTCCACTCGAGATGCTAATACTTCCTATAGGGGTCAAAATTTGATTTTGGCCCCTACCAAATTTTGACCCCTACCATTGGACTTGCCCTAACCAATCTATTTTCACTTATAACCAAGGAGTAATCTCATTTTGTCAACTATCAAACCAAGGCAATATGTCAAATAATAATAATAATTAAATGAACTGATTAATACATCCGTGGACAATTAACAAAATGTTTATAAGGAGAACGACTTAATTCTTATTAAAAACAAAACATACGCAATTTTCAGGTTCTAGAAGTCTGAAATTCGTATTTATAAAGTTAATTATAAGTCTCCTTCTTTTTGTATGAATTATTACAGCAAGAACATGACTCGTGAAAGCATCGACTTAACTGGCATTTGAAAAGTTTGTCCAGGAGCAATCACGGATCCCGAGAAAAATTTAGTGGGTCACCCATCACAAAAATCATCACAAAAATGTATTCCTTCCGTCCCAAAATAACTGAGACAGTTGTCAAAAAATTTTGTTCCAAAATAACTGAGGCAGATTATTTTCCAAAGCAGCATTTACCGCTACTTTTCCAACTTTACCCTTATTTAATACTAGGATAGAAATTAAAAAGGAAACTGCATTAAATATATTATAGGAATTTTTTAGTCATTGCATCATAAAAGTTATAACATTAAATCATTTTCTTAGTAAGCGTGTTTTTGACAACTGTCTTGACGATACCGGGTTACGCACCTCGATATATCATCATCGAGTAGGCTTCATGGGTTAAATATTTGCCAAGGCACAGGAGCCAGATAAGGCATACAAGTCGAACTATCGACTTGGGAGCCATAACACGCATATCGACCCTCGAGCCTGAAGTATATCTAGGAGCTCGAGATCACGACTTTCGACTTACAGGCAGTGCAGGACGTGAGTTCCAGGAGTCGATCTTCCCAGGTCGGGCAGATCGATATCGAGAACAGAGTCCACACCAGCTACGTTGGCCCAATATCCACCGGATAACTTGGGCAAGGGGTAAAGCCCAATTAAGGGTAAACACGACAATAGCTGCAAACCGACTCATATTAGGGTTAGGTCATGCATTGTCCTTATAAATACAACGTTCCAGGAACTACGTATGGCCTGATTCCTGGAAGAATAACTGGATACGTAGGCACTCTAAGAATCCCACTTAGACTCAGCCGTAAACATAAAAACCCCTTCTTCGTTCTTGGCATTAAAGTTCTTGATTATTCATCAATATCAGAGGGAAAAGCCCGGATCTTTAAGGTGACATAATTTGTCATCGTCATTGGCGCTAGAAGGAGGGCCCTTCTTTTGTTGAATACATCAAGATCCTCATGCCTCCAAAAGAAAAGACCGCCAGGAAAACCACCTCCAAAAACGTGGATCCGCAGAATCCACAGATGAGTGAGCAGGCAGGTGTGGAGCCTCAGGGAGATAAAGATCAAGTCTTAGAGACCGTCCACGAAAATCCGCCAAAGCAAACTCAGGGCCTTGCCCCAGAGCACCAAGCCATGGTGGATCAGTTGGCGGCGACAGATCATAATGCTCTGAGAAAAATAATGGCGGAAGCCTTTAACCGACAGAGACTTCAGCAACAGCAACAACAGGCGGAAGGCGGCCTGAATAACGCCGCCAATAATCCTAAGCCAGATCAGTTTGAAGAGATCAGCGCTTCCTCAAGTTCTGTCGAAAGGAGGAGGCGAGAAATCCAACAGAAGCACATACGCATCGATGAAGACAGCGTTAGGCAAGAGTTAGACGTAATCCTGGGAAAGACCCAGGGTTCGTTATGGTTAGAATCTCCTTTCACCAAGGAGATTGAAGATTATCCTAAACCCAAGGGGTTTAAAATTCCTAAGATAGACCCGTATGATGGCACCACCGACCCGGTGGACCATCTTCACAGGTATCTATCCCAGATGAGGCTGGAAGCTGCACCTGATGAGATGCGATGTCGAGCATTCGAGACTCTACTCGTAGGACGAGCAAGAGAGTGGTTTACCAAGTTGAAGCCCAGATCCATCTCCAGCCTTCACTATGCTCGCCCGAAAATTCGAGACGCCTTCATCGTCAACAAAAGTTCGATTGAGCGAGACGCACTCACAAACGTGAGACGAAGATAGACGCAGTCGGTATTAGATTATCTCAAGAGGTTCAACCTCGAGGCCATGCGCAGGTAAAGGATCCGCAGGATCGAGTCTTGATCACTTCATTTGTAGGGGGACTGCGCAACACAAAGATATACGAGAAGTTAAGCGAAACCTCCTCAAACATGGATGAATGTGTGAATGTCGCCCATCGATTTTGCCCGGGCGAAGAGGCAAAGGCGTAGGCACACCCAAGCCGAGTGGATGGACGATTCGAGAAAAGATGGTCGAGGAGGAAATAAGAACCGCCTCGGACAGCAAGACGTCGAGAGGAAAACATCTGTTTGGGATCGTATCGAGGCAGCTCCCTCGGGCCGGTCAGAGAGAAAAGGGGGTAAAAAGGATAAAGATTTTACTCCCCTCAACCGGTCACGTGCGGAGGTCTTATCAGTAATGGTTTCTAAGAATTTGGCCAAGAGGCCACCTCCGATCAAAAAACCTCGAGAAAAACGAAGGTCGACAAAGTATTGTGAGTTCCACGAGGACACAGGTCACTCGACAGAGGACTGTTTCGATTTAAAGAAAGACATCGAGGCTCGCATCCAAGAGGGAAAGCTAGATGAGGTCATAGACCGATCGCGTTACAATGAGCCCAGGGGGCAGCGAGACTTCAAAAGAAAAAATCCTGACCAGGATAGAGGTCGAAGCCGAGAGAATCAAAGAAGAAGAGATCGATCCCCTAGACGAGACCGATCTCCTGATAACGATAGGGACTACTATGGTCAGGACCGCTATGATGATAATCGCCCAAATAATTATGTGAATATGATATTTGGGCCAGGGGAGAGTGAGAAGGAACGAGCCAGTCGAGGACCTGACGACAGCTCGAGGCCACGTAAGCAGCCAAGGTTGACCACGGAAGTCGGGTATGGCCCCAGAGACGACGTCCCTAAGTCGACAAGTCATAGTGAGGGGTTAGTAATTGAAGCGGTTATAAGTCGCGCCAGAGTATCGAGGGTATGCGTTGATAATGGTAGCACCGTGAATATCTTGTACTACTCGGCATTCCAGGGTATGAAGCTCAAAGAGAAAGATCTAGTGCCCATAGCCTCTCCACTATTCGGTTTCACAGGTCAGGCAGTCCATCCAATGGGTTCCATAAAGCTACTCACGACAGTGGGTGATGGAGAAAAAGGGAGGACGCTAGAGCTAAACTACGTGGTCGTGAAAGCTCCCTCAGCGTATAATGTCATTTTAGGCAGGCAAGCCCTTTTTGAGTTACTGAGCTATAATTTCGACATTCCATAACAAAGATGAAATTCCCGACTGAAATGGTTCCCACGAGGTAAAAGGGATAGTGAAATCGCTGGAAAGTCGTAATTCGATAGTAATGAATGGTAAGATGGCGGTGCAACAAGTCCTTGTTGAGGAACTTATTCCGGAAGAAGAGGAAGAGAAGTGTTGGGCCTCGAGTGAGGCAGTTGAAAATGTTAGCTTGTGGTTAGATGAAGTCGATCAGAGTGTCCAAGTCGGAGTCTGGATCCCGACTCAGGAAAAGCAGTTATTGATCGACTTGCTGAAAGAGTTCAAGGATGTTTTCGCATGGAAGGCATCCGACATGCCAGTCTGCCGACAGACATCGCCATCCATAAACTTGAAGTTGACCAGCCGAAAGCCGTCAAGCGAAAAGCGAAACCGGCGCGCAAGATCGATTGGAAGCTATCGAGTCGAAGTCGGGAAGCTACCGCCGGCAAATATAGTAAAAGAAGTACTTTATCCGTAATGGCTCGCTAATCCAAAGTGTTGGTGAAGAAACCGGATGGCGGTGGCGCGCGACGTGCGTAGATTTCACGGATTTGAATAAGGCATGCCTTAAAGATTCCTATCCGCTACCTAAGATCGACAGGTTAGTTGACTCAACCATCGGTTTTGAGGTATTTGCGTTCCTCGATGCATACAAGGGGTACCATCAGATGCTTATGGACCCTCGAGATGCGGAGAAGACCGCATTCATTACAGAGTTTGGCACCTTTTGTTATGTTACCATGCCATTCGGACTAAAGAATGCTGGTGCTACATACCAAAGGGCAGTCAATAGAATTTTTGCGAAGCAGATTGGTAAGAATATGGAAGTCTATGTGGACGATCTACTCATCAAAAGCCGATCGATGAAGCAATTTTTGGTAGACGCCAGGGAAGTATTTGAGGTATTAAGAGATACTGACATGAAACTTAATCCAAAAAAGTGCACATTCGGGGTGAGGACAGGCAAATTTCTAGGGTATATGGTGTCGAGAGACGGGATTCGAGCTAACCCTGATAAGATCGACACGCTAAAGAACATGCCTGCACCTCGGAATATGAAAGAGATTCAGAGACTCACTGGTCGGATGGCAGCACTGAATAGATTTTTATCTCGATCAGCCCAGCGCGCACTACCATTCTTCAAGGTTCTCCGAAAGCCTAGTCCTTTCCGTTGGGACAGCGAATGTCAGGCAGCCTTCGAGGAATTAAAAGCATATCTTTCTGAATTACCTACTCTCACTTCTCCTCGAGAGGGGGAAAGGTTGTTGGTTTATCTATCGGTCTCATGAGGAAGCAAAGTGAGTTCGGTCTTGGTCCGAGAGGGGGAAAAGGGTCAGGTGCCCATATATTTTGTAAGTAAAGCTCTACATGGCCCCGAAACCCGATACTCGCCAGCTGAGAAACTTGCATTATCGTTGGTACACGCGTCTCGGAAACTTAGGCCATACTTTCAAGCCCACCCTATAGTGGTAGTTACAGACCAACCACTCAAACAAATTTTGGCGAAGCCCGACACCTCTGGTCGACTCACGAAATGGGTAATCGAGATGGCTCAATACGACATCGAGTTCGTGCCGCGCACCGCAATCAAGGCTCAAGCTTTAGCAGACTTCTTAGCCGAGGGTATATCAGTGCAGCTCGAGCAAGAAAAGCAGAGTCAGGAAGAACGATGGATGCTCTATGCTGATGGAGCCTCAAGCAAGAGAGGATCGGCGCAGCAGCCTCCTATTAGTCAGCCCGAAGGGGGAGGAGTTTCCATACGCTCTCCGGTTTGATTTTAAGGCAACTAATAATGAGGCAGAGTATGAGGCACTTATTATCGGTCCAAGCTCGCCTCAAGCTTCGGGGTCGAAAATCTCAACGTTTATAGTGACTCGCAATTAGTCGTTAATCATATCAAAGGAGAATACGAAGCTAAGGAAGATACTATGAAGAAGTATCTGGCCGTAGTTCAAGGCCTCGTGCCGAAGTTCAACTCGATTCAATTCGAACAGGTACCTCGAACTCAGAACAAGAGGGCCGATGCTCTGTCCAAGTTAGCATCGAATTTCGTCTCTAGCAAGAAGGTGTTAGTAGAGTCGCTAACAGAGAGAAGCTTTGAAGAGATAGAGGCCCAGCCGATATTTCAGCAGGCCACATGGATGGATCCGATTGCCCTTTACTTAAAGGACGGAATATTACCCAACGATAAGGTACAGTCAAGAAAGGTCCGACTACAGTCGGCTCGATATGCATTCTTCAATGACATACTTTATCGGAAGTCATTCACAGGTCCATGGTTGAGATGCGCATCAGAGACAGAGGGAGAATATCTTCTCGAAGAAATCCATAGGGGAGCTTGTGGAAATCACTGTGGGGCTAGGATGTTAGCTCGAAAATGCAAGCTCGCAGGATACTTCTGGCCGTCGATGCAACGAGATGCGAACAATTTGGTGCAGAGATGCAATTCTTGTCAAATACACGATAATGTCACACATCAACAGGCACAAGAAATGAATTTTATCTCAAAGCATGGCCTTCGATATATGGGGAGTCGATATTGTGGGGACCTTACTCGAGCCCCGGAAATAACAAGTTTGTGATCGTAGCAGTGGATTATTTCACCAAGTGGGTAGAGGCCAAGGCCATACCCAACATCAAAGCAGCTACAATCAAGAAGTTCCTATGGGTCGATATTTTATGTAGGTATGGTATTCCGAAGGCTCTAATCTCGGACAACGGAACTCAATTCGAAGATCGAAGAGTCAGAGAGTGGTTAGCCAAATATCACATCGACCAGCGCTTCACTTCGGTGGCTCATCCTCAAGCTAATGGTCAAGTCGAACAGACAAATCGACAGATTAAACTCGGACTAAAGAAAAGGTTAGAGGCCGAAGGGCAAGACTGGGCGTTACAACTCCCGAGCATCCTGTGGTCGTACAAGACAGCTCCAAACGCGTCAACAGGTGAAACACCTTTCTCCCTAACCTATGGGTGCGAGGCAGTTATCCCTGCGGAGATCGGCGTCCCTTCCCCTCGAGTTTTAGCATATAATATCGAGACAAACGACCCCGACATCCAACATGAAAAGGATAATCTCGAGGAGCGGAGAGAAATAGCCTCAGCCAAAATGGCAAGGTACAAGCAGAAGATTTCTCAATATTACAACGCCAGAGTGAAATACAGATATTTCAAAGTCGGAGATCTAGTCATGAGGAAAAATGAAGCAAGTCGACAGAAGAAGATCGGGACACTCTCCCCGAACTGGGAAGGCCCGTATCAGGTTCTAAAAGTCCACCCTAAAGGTTCATATCAACTAGGTCGAGCAGACGGAACCACAGTCCCTCGACAATGACATGCGAATAATTTAAGGAAATTTTACGTTTAAGCCTTAGTTGATCAGTTTGTTTTTACTCGTTTTATTTAAGATATGTAATCAGTCCATGAGACGAGTCCACCTTCGTTATAATAAAGGATGATTTCTTTTTTCTACAGTTTTATTAAGTCATTTTTGTAATATTCTAAGTCCAAAAGGACACGAAGTTACACTCGACAAAGTATGGAGCAATCCGAAAGTCGGAACTCCCGACAACGCCATAAGCATATGATGCAGAAGGCACTAAGAAGACTCGCAGGGTCGGGTCAAATGTCCAAGTCGAAAGCCTACCGAACTTGAGGGTCGAATTTGGCAGACAAAGGACGGTTCGCAGGGTCGGGCCCAGCGTCCAAGTCGGAAGTCTAACCAGCCCAAAAGGCAGTTAGACCGAGACAAGGACAGTTCGCAATGACGGACTAACTCAAAGATCTAGTAAGCCTATGAGGCTAAGAAGCCAAGGCAACTAGATCGACCTGCAAGCCACATTGAACCCAAGTGCATTATGAACTAAGGTTTATAAAACACTTGGGGGGGCAATATTACATCGATAAGGCAGAAGCAAACAGAGCCAAAGGCTCGACAAGCAAGAAAGCCAAAGACAGTAATAAAAGAAAAGAGTAAATAACAACAAGAAGAGATAAAAGGGGATAAATTTCGAAACAAATTAGGGCCAGGTCGAAATGACCAACCCTGATCAAATAAATATTCACCCAAGTCTACTCAAGTTGATAAAATTTACAAAGGATTGCAAGTTAAAGTTTAAGACATCAAAGTTGGAAAGAAACCAGACAACTAAATAGAAGCGTCGGGGGTCGGATCAGCATCTTCAGGGGTCGGAGCATGAGCGATAGCAGCGGAAGTCGTGTTATCAGGAGCCGGGCTCACTGAGGGACCACCATACTTCTGAGCAAGGGATATACCCTGTTGGAATTCGTCGAAGTATAGGTCGTACAACGCCTCCGAGTCAGGGTCATAGCAGCCAGGCTCTTCGAGCTGGTCGATCTCGACTTCCGGATAGGCCTTCTTCACTTGGTCCACCGCCTTTGTGAATCCTCCGAGTATGGCCGTCTGCATCATTACGTCGAGATCATTACCCAACTCGTCAGACTTCCGATACTCGAGTATCGCAGCGGTTCTTGCTTCCTCAAGTTGCCCAGGGACCTGATCAAGTTCGGTTTTCAATTGATCTCTCTCCTCAGCAACAGTCGCTCCTCGCGCCAGTTCTTCCTCGAGAGCCACTTTGGCAGCAGCCTCCCTCCCCTCGGCCGCAGCCAGATCTCTCCTCAGCTCGGCAATGATGGCCTCCCGCTCCCCCTTGACCTTCTCTATCTCAGCAGCAGCCTCTTTCTTGAAAATGTTAAGCTGCGATTCCAGACCAGTGACACTAGCTGACTCGATAGCAAGCCTGTCATTCAATCTCCAGATTTGTGTCTTCAGCTCTTCCTCATTCTCAGACGGCGTGCTCATACGTCGAGAGGCCTCTCGGCTCATAAAGTAATGCTGCCAAAAAGGGAAAAAGTTAAGACATAGGCGGGATGAGTTCTAAAAAAAAAAAAAAGGGGAGACAGGAAATTGACAGAAGTTAGCCTTTACCACGCGACCCAGCTCTCGGAGGGAAGAGGCCAGGACCTGGTCGTCCAGCTTCTCGACATCTTCGGCCGACATCCTACTCGTGGCGGCAAGGTCGAGAGAAGGCTTTGTGACCTTGGCTTTTTTAGCCAGCCTTTGCTGATCTCTCACTAGCTCCTCGAGGTCCGACCTCCTCTTTTGCAACCGAGCCGCTTCAGCACCAGAAGGCTCTTCACCCCCTCCGACAGTAAAGTCGATAATGTCCTCTACTTCGCGTATCGACCGGTGTTCATGGGTGAGTCCTCTCGAGGTCGAAGGCGGGGTTGGTTGTGCGACAGGGGTAGTTGTCTCGACACCCTCAGTCGGGGTAGCAACGGGAACAGGTCCTTCCTCGGACGCCGGAGGAGCAACTCTCGACCTAGATGCACCACACGTGGCGCGGCACACAAGAAGCCTTTGGGGGGCGACCTTCGAGAACCCGCCACCGCATGAGATGAAAAAGGAGTCAGTATAAGAAATAGAAAAGATACAGCTTCAAAAAACAATAATAAAACTTAGCAACGAAATAATAAAGCTTCCTACGGTTTTCTTGATCGGCGGCATGAAGGCCTATACAGGGCGAGGGCCCTGCCTCCTCGAGTCGGGCAAGGTCGTAAAGGAGACTCAGGTCATGTGTAACCACCTCGAATGTGAATCTCTCGAGGGACAGAGCTTCGTTAGGTGCAGCTTCTCGACCCAGTTTGTCATCCCTTCCTTCTCTCGACCTCCATAAGCCGACATAAGGATTATCCGACCCATGTCGGAGAAAGAAGAACCTGGGTTTCCAATTTCCATGAGATGAAGGTCCTCGAGACACGAACTCGTGACGATTGGTGCGCTTCTGAAACGTGTACCACCCCGAATCTGGCATCGCAGCAATCTTGTGCCACCATCGGAACAAAGGGACGGTAAATCCGATACCCGCGACTCGGCAGGCAATCAGAAAGCCCATCAGAGTCCGGATGGCATTCGGGCCCAGTTGAGATACGCTGATCTCATAGTGGCGAAGAACAGCCTGGACCGCTGGACATAGGGGAAATCTGAGCCCCATCAATAGTTGGGCCTCGTAGACCGTACAGAACCCTTCTGGGGGCTCATCGGCAAATTGGTGGTGGCCGGAAGGGATCTGAGCCACCAGTTGGGGGCTATACAGCCCATATCTCTGCCGTAGTTGGTTGAGATCGTCCATGGTGAGACATGAAGTGCACCCTTAGCCCTTTTCCGTCCATTCTCGTGGACAATTTCTTAGGTTCCCTGATAATTCCTAAGGGTTCCCTAGGATTTGAGGGAAGGGTTTGATTGGAAGGGGCAGATATGGGTGTTTGATCGCCGGAAGGAGACTCCTCTACCCTATCAGAAAGTGTAGCACTACTAGACATGGATGGATTCAAGCAAGAATGGTAAGAACACAGAGAAAGAGGCTAGCAGAAAGAATGCTTACTTGTGTTTTCTGAAGAGATAATGGAGAAAATGGATAGGCATAAATGATTTCACCGTCTGACTCCTCTCCCTCTTTATGCGTTTTCGTTGCAAATGATAAATGATAAGACGTGTTTAGGGGGGTTACCAGCAGTTATAACCCCCTAGATATTGCGAGAATCAAGGACGACGTCAGTTATGGCAGCAGACGAAACGTTAGTGCGGTCTGACGTCATAATGAACGGCCACGATTGGCTAGGAAGACAGGTGGCATGTGAAACGGTTACGCCATTTCCCGCCCAAGATTTAGTCCAACTCGAAGATGATTTCAAATTGGCAGATCTGACCTCGGACAACGGTAGTCGCCTCTTTCAGGTCTGGGGGGCTTATGACGATACCGGGTTACGCACCTCGATATATCATCATCGAGTAGGCTTCATGGGTTAAATATTTGCCAAGGTACAGGAGCCAGATAAGGCATACAAGTCGAACTATCGACTTGGGAGCCATAACACGCATATGGACCCTCGAGCCTGAAGTATATCTAGGAGCTCGAGGTCATGACTATCGACTTACAGGCAGTGCAGGACGTGAGTTCCAGGAGTCGATCTTCCCAGGTCGGGCAGATCGATATCGAGAACAGAGTCCACACCAGCTACGTTGGCCCAATATCCACAGGATAACTTGGGCAAGGGGTAAAGCCCAAATAAGGGTAAACACGACCAATAGCTGCAAACCGACTCATATTAGGGTTAGGTCATGCATTGTCCTTATAAATACAACGTTCCAGGAACTACGTATGGCTTGATTCCTGGAAGAATAACAGGATACGTAGGCACTCTAAGAATCCCACTTAGACTCAGCCGTAAACATAAAAACCCCTTCTTCGTTCTTGGCATTAAAGTTCTTGATTATTCATCAATATCAGAGGGAAAAGCCCGGATCTTTAAGGTGACATAATTTGTCATCGTCATGTCTCAAATATTTTGGAATGGATGGAGAAGCATAACCAATTAATGATTGAATAAGAATCCTTTCTGACACCATCCCATTCCGAGGACTCACAGAAATACCGCGGCTGGTGCCACAATCTATTCGTCGTACAACAATGTGTTGTACTACTTCAACAAGTCTACGCGTAAGATATCCAAAGATCCGATGTTCAGACAATGTATCCACAACCCCTTTACGGGCTCTCAGAGCAAAACCAAATCACAAGCTTCGATAAAAACGAGCGATTCGCGTTAGATTTGTAATATGAATACCCTTACGTTTTGGCAGAGATATATGGTCCCATTTTAGGATTCCATTTCCGAGTACCATGACCAAAATGAACCCCTCCCCATCATCTGTTTCTAAATTGATGTTCCAATATCTTCTTATCATTTCTCCCCACACCCCCTTTTTTTAAGAGACGAGGAACCCCGAACTCAAATAAAAGATTGTTCCGATGGAACCTTCTACTCTACCCTATGATTGGACGTAGAGCCACGACCCAAGTCATTCTATTCTTTTCTAGACATTTCTCTTTTTATTATTAAATCAAATGACTGCACCAAATCAAAGAAAGTAGTGCAAGGAATGAATCCTTTCTTAGCAATCATGAAATCCGATAAATGATTGTTCTGGTGTATCGTGGAAATCCTTTGAAGGGGGATAATCAAAGAATTTTCTTTGGTAAAACAAAATGTCTCTCATTTCTCCATCAAATCGATTTTTTTTTTGTTTCCAAAGGAATCTTGTTATGAGAAATGGCCCGGTTTGGCCCATTCCTCAAAAGAAGTTTTTATGGGATCCCTATCTACCAAAATTTTTATAATATCGAATGCAAAGTGCCATGCTATTATTGCTTACTATTTCCTAGGGCGAAGGCACAGTCTTCCCTTTTTTCTTAAAAAAAATTTCATTGGCGCCAAGCATGAGGGAATGCTAGACGTTTGGTAATTTCCCCCCCGACCAGGATAAAAGATCCCATTGACGCGGCTAACCCCATGCATAATGTATGAACATCTGGTCGCACAAATTGCATAGTATCATAAATAGCTACTCCGGGTATTACCCACCCGCCGGGAGAGTTTATAAACAAATAAAGATCCTTGTTATCATCTTCAATACTGAGATATATCATAAGACCAATAAGTTGATTTGAGATCTCGCTATCAACTGCTTGTCCTAAAAAAAGTAATCTTTCTCGATAATGTGCACATAGACAGCAAAAGATTTTGACGATGCGGGAAACAGTCTAAGAATTAATTCGGGTCAATCTCCTATGCGATAAAGATCGTAAGCCCTAAGAACCCTAATTGTTGTTTATTTGTTTAGACTGAGCCCCCGAGTTATTTCTCAAGAGTTGCCTACGTATCCAATAATTGAATTGGAATCAAGTTTTTCGTTGTTCCTTAGGGTTGTTTATATAGGTGGCATCTCGCCACTATTACTTGTTATGCAAGTATTATTATTTATAATTATTCCCTAAGGAGATATACGAATTAATCCCTTTTGTTTAGATATAATTATTTACACATTAATTGCCAAGATTGGAGTCATTATGACTCAGGATTCTTTCATTATTTATCTTTAATTATCCAGGCACATAGAATAACAGTCGGGTTGTGCGGAGCGTCCTACGCTCAGCCCCCAAGACCCGTATGGCCGAACTGGGCAGCTCCTCTTCGCCAGACCTAGACCGACCTGCGGCGGCTGGAGGAGGAGTATGTGTCGATCTCCCACCAGGGGTAGACGATCTGCCCTCTGTTCGGCTCCTATGGCCCTTAGCCCTTAAAGCCCTAAGATTAAGGACTATCATTTATTACGCACCCTTAAAGGTGACACGTGATGCAAATCGGGTCGGGTATCATCATAAGCCCCCTAGATCTGACGTTGCTTTGTTAGTTGGTCAGATCTGCGCTATTTTGGCGATTCGGCAGGTGTTATCCGACCTCGCGTTTTGAATTATCCTGACGGCCAGATGGTAGTCTATTAAACTAGCCATCATTGCATTCGCGGGATACGAGGCGTTTCACTCCTTTCCATAGCTGACACCGTGTGCATGCCAGGAGGGGGTTATAAACTGTCCTTTCATATCAGACTTCCCTCTTCTTGACCTTGCTATTAAATCAGAGATTCCTAGCAAAAATCCTCTGTATTTCCAAGAAAGCATTTACTCTGATTCTCGTGTTGTTCTTCTTTATTTCTTCTTGCTACTTTCCCAGTTTATGAGGGCGAGTACCGCCTCGAGCAGCTCAATTGATAGGGAGTTTGAATCCCATTCCGAGTCTGAAAACATAGTAAGCAAACCGTTTACCCAATTTGGGGGCCCAATAGACGTTCCTGCCCTTAACACAATCGGGCCGCTATGGGTACATTTCGAGCGATCGTTTACCGACCTCACTTCTTCTATCCCATCCCGGCATTATTCAGCCTTTGGATTTACTTCCTTGCGTCAGTGTCTTAGAGCTCATATGACTACTAGGACGGCTATAGGTTGCTTTGGCGTTAGATCCAAAATCACCCAAGATGACATCCTGGAGACCTATTATACATATCATATTGATATGAATCATTATGCTCCTCGGCTGCCTGGGGGAACGCATATGTATGCTCATCAGCCCTCAGAGGGGTACTGTACTGTGTACAGGGATAATTTTACCGCATTTTACCTATGGTCTGAGGACCCCATTCTGTTCGGCTTTCCTTGCCGTTCTGAGGCATTACAATCTGAGCTCTGCTCAGATCGCCCTTAACGGAGTTAGGACGATCATAGGTTTTGCAATCTTTTGCAGGTTGATGGACATCGAGTTCACCGTAGAGTTATTTAGGACGTTCTATCAACACAAAAAGGTCAGAAACCACAATGGGTGGTACTACTTCCCCCGCCGAACAGACCATCGGAGGCTTGTTCCCATTTTGTCTAAGGGGAAGTCTTCCATTCACGAGTGGAAAACCACTTATTTTTCATCCGTCGCGACGTGCACCCTGAACTGGCCGGTTGGAACTACCTTATGCTATCAGCCAATGTGTGTCCTACTGGGGTGGGTGAACGCTTGCTGAACGATATTGCCAACACCAACGTTCTTCTCGATTTTGAGTACTGTCCGGCCAACCTGATAGAAGCTGCTCGCTTATCCGATTCCGGTCCGGAGCCTTGTCTCAGACTTATTCAAGATGAGTACAACAACTGCAGGAACCTATTTGTGCCTTGACTTTGCATGTGTTTTTTAGCTTCCATCTTCCTTCTTGTTTGTACTGATATTTTTTCTCTTTTTAGTGGCCGATATTGCCGACATCTTTGAACAGGCGTTTGAGGAGGATGAGGCAGTGCCTGAACAGAATGAGCCCCTTTAAGATCTGGAGGCTCCTAGGGATGATGCTGAGCCCGAGCCTGAGCTGACAAATCCTGAGGTCAACACTGAGGGTCCGCTTACAAATCCTCAGCAGGGTGACCTAGCTGCTGGTGCTCGTCGGACTGAACAGAGGGATGATAGCCTGGTCATCCTCGATGTCTCTGATGGTGGAGAACAGGCTTGACAGCGTTCTCCATCTGGGCAGAAGCGATCCAGGTCTGGCCAAAAGGCTTCTGAGGGGACCTCTAGCTCTTCGGCTGATTTCCTAGCGGAACTGCCAGATAAGGATCTGGCATCTATTGTAAGTTTTCGTATTTTTACGTTTCTCCTGTTTGCTATCTTTGAACTGTACTGACCCAGTTCGTTTTACCATTGTTATTTCCAGGTTGTTATGGCTAGGAATGAGGTTCTTCATCGCCTCAACGATTTCTCCACCCAAAAAGCCTCTCTGGAGAAGCGGATCGCCGACCTTTCCGCTAGCCACAACAAACACAAGGATGATTCCTTGTCGAAAGATGCTCAGATCGCTGATCTGGAAAGGCTAGTGCAGGCTTGGCAAGCTGAGCTAAAAGAACGGCGCACTGGTAGCGCTGTACACGAGGAGGCCCTGGAAAAACTCCGTGCTGAACGTGAAGGGCTTGAAGCTGGGATGCCTGCTCGGATTGCTCAAGCCATACACGAGTACAAGAGCTCTGCTCATTTCACTGGAGCTTTGAAGGTCTTGCTCGGCTCAATTCTAAACCATGGGTACACCCTAGGCATTAATCAGGCTAAAGAGCAGTGCCCTCAGCTCATTATTTCAGATCTTCAACATGGCAGGCTTTGCAAGCCAGGCGGTAATGAATTGTATCAGGCCAGGCTTAAGGAATTCTAAGCTGGTGACGGCCTAGCTGAGAAATATGGTCGCTGACCTGATGCCCATTATGCCGGTACGTCGTCCGCTCAGCATTCCGGTACGCCCACTGATCAGCACCAAGATTCTGCCGCCGACTCTTATGACCCATTTGTTTTTACTTTCTCAAAAAATGTAATAATTTCAGACTATTTGCTTTCTGCTTTGACTATTTGTGCCTTCTAGGCATTTGTTTTGTAAAGGTCTTCTTCTTCGGCATTCAACCAATTATTGCTTTGACTTTGCTTTTGCCATTGCTTTTGCTTTTTCTTTGCTTTGAGGTTTTGTTTCGAGGCCTAGCTAAAGCCCTTCACCCCCCTGAAGAACATTCATTTGAAAGTCAGCTTTTCGAATGATGTTCTCCAGCATAAGCACTGATCGCCTGTCCTGCAGACTTGGAGAGTGATTATTTCAAAATTTCCAAGTATTTTAGATATGTTCATCTGGCATATAATTTTTCCAGTCTTTGAACGCTGATCGAATGAATGGAAGTTCACCTCAGACCGACAAAAGCTTCTGAGTCTGGTCTGAGGCCTACTTTGAACTATTTGAGTCCCGTCTTTTTGCTAATTCTACTGAGACCAGCCCATTGGTCGGTTCATCGAGCCTGTCCTACAGACTTATAGTTTGTCCTTTGCAAACATTTTTTCTGAGACCGACCTGCGGTTCAGTTCTTCTACTAAGTCCGACCTGCGGATCAGTTCGTTGTGTCTGTCCTGCAGACTTATAGTTTTTCCTTTGCAAACTTTTCTGAGACCGACCTGCGGTTCAGTTCTTCTTCTGAGTCCGACCTGCGGATCAGTTCGTTAGGTCTGTCCTACAGACGTATAGTTTGTCCTTTGCAAACTTTTCTGAGACCGACCTACGGTTCAGTTCTTCTACTGAGTCTGACCTGCGGTTCGGTTTGTTGTGTCTGTCCTGCAGACTTATAGTTTTGTCCTTTGCAAACTTTTCTGAGACCGACCTGCGGTTCAGTTCTTCTACTGAGTCCGACCTATGGATCAGTTCGTTGGGTCTGTCCTGCAGACTTATAGTTTGTCCTTTGCAAACTTTTTTGAGACTGACCTGTAGCTCAGTTATGATCAATTAAACTCACAAAATAATGCACATGTGCACAAGAAACATTTATTTAAGATTCAATGTCTGCATACATCTTATTGAGAAATCAAAATTGACGTATAAATTAGAGTGGAACCTGTCCTAGACATAGAACTTCCTTAAATTAGAGGCATTCCAGCTGCGTGGTACAGTTCTGCCATTCGCATCAGCCAGCTGATATGCCCCCTTCCCATGTACTTTAACTACTTTGTACGGGCCTTCCCATTTCGGATCAAGTTTCCCTTGAGGTAGTTGCTTGCTAACCTCATTCTTTCTGAGCACTAGGTCTCCCTCTTTAAAGTAGGAGTGCTTAACTCGGGATTTGTAAAATACTAGGAAATTCGTTGTTTATACTTGGCCATTCTTATGTAGGCTACATTCCGAGCTTCTTCCAGGTCATCCTTGGAGTGTTTGAGCTCTGTCAATTGCTATCTTCTGAGTAAAGCGTTGTTCGGTGAGAATAGGCCGATCTCAGCTGGGATCACCACTTCGCATCCATATGCTAGGCTGAAAGGAGTTTCTCCAGTGGCTGAGTTGGGTGTTGTCCTGTATGCCCACAAAATGTTGGGCAAATGCTCGGTCCAACTTTCTCCCTCTTCCTCTAAACGCTTCTTCAACCCAGGCTTGATCTGCCTATTGGTCTGTTCGACTTGGCCATTAGCTTGAGGATAACCGACTGAGGTGAAGTGTTGAGTGATGTGTAAATCAGCACACCATTCCCTGACGATCCTGTCTTCAAATTGAGTTCCATTGTCTGAAACAAGAGTTTTCGGTATTCCATACCTGCATACTATATTTTCCACAAGAATCCTTGTATCTGTTTCCCCATTATGGTGCTAGCGGCTCCGCTTCAACCCACTTGGTGAAATAGTCCACTACTACGATTAGAAATTGCACATTGCCTGGAGCTCTTGGCAGTGGCTCCATTAGATCAACCCCCATTGGTCAAAAGGCCAAGGGGATACCACCGGAATCATGTCTTGGGACGGCTGATGCGACAAGTTATCATGCACTTGGCATGATTTTCATTTTTCCACTAATTCTTTGGCATCTTCCAACATTGTCGGCCAATAGTAACCGAACATCCTGCATTTCCGAGCCAGGGTCCGAGCTCCAGGTTGATAACCACAAATGCCCAAATGTATCTCTCTGAGAAGGTAGTTCCCTTCTTCACTTGTTACGCATCTAAGCCATGGTGCAATATACGACATGCGATAGAGCACCTCTTCGAACAACGAATATCTGGTCGCTAAGAGTTGTATTTTTTTGGACAGAACCTTATCTTGGGGCAAGACGTTATCTTTAAGGTATAACACGATTGGGTCCATCCACGTACTGGACTGTCTGATTGGCTAGACAACTTGCTGTTTGTGGCTCATCTCCTTCAAAAGTTCTACCAGTACTTTCTTCTTTGTTACAAAATTTGAGGCCAGCTTTGACAAGGCATCAGCTCTTCTGTTCTCAGAGTGGGGTATTTGGTCAACCTTGACCTGTTGAAATTTATCTAACAGGGTTCTAGCAGTTGCTAAGTACATTTTCATGGGCTCCTCTTTAGCCTCATACTCCCCATTTATATGGTTTACAATGAGTTGTGAGTCGTTGTACACTTGCAGATTATCTCTGCTCCAAGTTTGTTTGCCAACTTAAGGCCTGTGATCAAGGCTTCGTATTCAGGTTCATTATTAGTAGCCTTGAAATCAAATCTTAGTGCATAGGGGAATTCCTCCCATTTTGGGCTAACAAGTAAGAGACATGCTCCTGCTCCGTCTTTACTAGCTGCACCATCAACTTACAAATTCCATTTCTTTTCCTCTTGCTTTGGCTGATCGTCCCGTAAACGTATAGCTATCCCTACCGCCAAGAAGTCTGCTAGGGCATGTGCTTTGACGGTAGTATGAGGACGAAAATCAATGTCATACTCTGCCAGTTTGACAACCCACTTCGCTAACCTGCCTGAGGTTTCTGGTCGTCCTAAAATTTGTCGCATTGGCTAATCGGTGATCACTATAATCGGGTGTGCCTGAAAGTAAGGTCTCAATTTACTCGAGGCATGTACCAATGCCAATGCTAACTTTTCTGCATTTGAGTATCTGACTTCAGGTCCCTGAAGTGCCTTGCTGACAAAGAAAACCGGTACTTGTTGTCCGCTCTGTTCCGTAACCAGCACTGCACACAGTGCTTCTTCACATACTGCCAAATAAACGAACAGCGGCTCCCCTACTTGAGGAGCCGTCAAGGTTGGCAGTTCGGCCAAGTATACCTTCAGTTCGTCAAAGGCCTTCTGAATTTCATCATCCTATTGAAAAGGACTAGCTCTTCTCAAGATCTTGAAAAAGGGCGAGACGCGTTATGCCGATCTCGAGAGAAATCTGTTCAGGGCGGCTATCTATCCCGTCAAGCGCTGTACTTCTTTGGTATTCTTTGGTGGAGACATAGTCTTCAAAGCATCAATTTTATCCGGGTTCGCTCTAATTCCGTCTCTGGATATCATGTATCCCAGGAACTTTCCTGATCTGACCCTAAATGTACATTTCTTTGGGTTGAGCTTCATCTGAGTTTTCTTTAAAACTCCAAACACTTCTCTTACATCTTTCAAGTATTGATCGAGAGACCTGCTCTTGATCAGGAGGTCATCCACGTACACCTCCATACATTTTCCAATTTGATCGGCAAATATTTTGTTGACAGCCCTTTGGTAAGTTGCTCATGCATTCTTTAGGCCAAAAGGCATGGTTACATAGCAGTACGTCCCAAATTATGTTATAAAGGCCGTTTTATCCGCATCCTCTGGATTTATTATGATCTGATGGTGTTAAGGGTGATTTTATATGTTTTATAAGGATATATTTTATGTCAATTTCCCCCATATGTAGATGTTTTTCATAGAAATCGAGCTTTATATTGAAGTATTGAGCAAGTGATGTTTTTAATGGGTTAGTTGCAAAATTGTATGATTTATGTGTAAAAATTGATGGTTTTATATTGATATGGAAGATACTACATTTTGCAATGTGTTTGATGTATTATAGATACACAATTTCGACCAAGAAGAGGATTAAAAGAGGTTAACAATCGGATTAATGAAGAGGAGAAGAGATAAAGATGAAATCGATTGAAGATAAAGATGAGAAGATCGATTTTTGAGCAAGCTGAACGTTCGTCCAAGTCCCGTCCAGGATGGACAGGCGTCTGATCATCCAAACGGGCGTCCAAGGGAGGAAGTTGATTCAGAGAGTTTGGACGCTGAGTGGACGGGCGTCTGAAGCAAGTCCAAGGCATCTTGAACGGGCGTCCAACAAGACGGACGGACGTCCTTCGACCGACTTACAGCAGCCGAAATTATTTTCTATAAATACCAGCGCTTTGTAAACCCTAGGACATATAATTTTACACAGCCGCATACACAGAAAACCCTAATTTCGAGATCAAGTCACCTCGGCCGGCTGAGCCTTGGTGCTTGGCCGGCCGAGGGTTGTTTCTTTTCATCTTTATTTCGTTTTTTTCTGCTGTTTTTGGCTGGATGATTTGGAGGGTAGACGATTTGTTCAAGTTATTTAATTCCGTTTCATCAGGTTCTTTCTTTTCAATCTTGAGTTTGTTTTGTGATTTTTAATTCAAGTTGTATTTTTCCTATGCTTATGTGCTATGCAATCGATATCGAGAGATGTATTGCTATTTGATGTTTACCATATGATGAGAATCGGTGTAAACCTTAGATCACCATAGGAAAGATGGGATTTTTAATCTTGACATAACGAGAGTTGATAGGTTAGATATCTAGGTTGCTAGATTGAGAGATCTTACACCTTGGTTTGAGAGCGTCAATCTTATATATCGAGAGATGGGAGATTGATAGGCGAATTATCTACGAGAGTAGGAATTCATACCTCCGTTAGGTGGACCACATCTTTAATTAAATCATCAAAAGATAACTTTAGAGAGGAAATTAAGGGTTGCGGGATCGGAGGAATATTTGTTTGTTCATTGTTTAATCACCATGATCATCTTCTTGTTTACTGTTTATTTTATAGTTTATAGTTTAGATTTCGTTTTCGCTTTTATCCTTCACGGCTTTGGGTGACAACCCTCTCATCGATTTATTTTAACGTTTTTAGTTTTGTTTTAGTAGTAACAAATTAGAAGAATTAATAAACTAGATTAAACAACCTCGATTCCCTGAGATCGACTCCGGTATTAATCGCTATGCTACGATCCCTACACTTAGGGTATACCGGATTTATAAATTTATTACTTGTTTATTTTCATTAGATAAAATCCATGACAGATGGTATCCTCTGTACGCATCTAAAAAAGCAAACACCTCATACCCCACTGTTGAGTCCACCAGTCGGTCGATCTTGGGTAGGGCATAACAGTCCTTGGGACATGCTTTGTTTAGATCTGTGAAATCCACACACACCCTCCAGCTCCCATCTGGTTTCTTGACCAGCAAACGGCCTTTGTCTGATTTTCCGAGGACCAATTCTCTTCATCTTCAGGAAGTAACTCCTCTATACTTACCTGTTGAACCATCATTTTCCCATTTATTGTGGCCGTGTAACAGCTCCTGGCTGTTTCTACATCCCCTTTGATTTCTAGAGAGCCTTATCCCGTTGGAATCTTCATACTGACGTGAGCTGGTGAGATTACTGCCCGGAGATCGATGAGAGCTGGTCTTCACATAATCACGTTGTACGCTGATGGTGCCTTCACTACTACGTAGTCTACCATTAGGGTCATGCCCTTAGTTACCTCTCCAAAAGTGGTAGGAGTTTGATCACCCTCAACGGATGAACAGGAGGTCCAACGAAGCCGAACAGAGGAGCTGAAACAGGGGTCAGCTCAGCATCATTTAACTTCATTGCTCTGAATACATTATAGTGGAGGACGTTAACAGCACTGCCAGTGTCTACGCATATTTGCTTTATCCGATTTTTGCTGATCACAGCCTCTATAACTAATCATGCATTGTTAACTAACAATGGTAGTGAATCTATTGGACCATATACTACTTCCCCCAACATCCTTTGACTTTTGCTCGCAGATGTAGGGGCAGCAGACATTCTGCTACTCGTGTCTTCCGATCTTTGTGCATTATTCGGTCCCCTGAAATTGTATTGATCGTGTTCACAGGGTGATTATCCATGTGAGCATCAGGATCTGAGGACCGAACCCTTCTCCTCCGATATTCTTCTCGCTGATCTCTGTCGTTGTTATTCTGCCACTTGAACTCACATCGCCCCTTGGTTCGGCCTGTTGAGACCGATCTACGACCTCATCAAGCTTTCCTTCTATTACTGCCACATCAATGTCTCGGATTAAATCTTTGCACTGTTCCGAGTCGTGCCCAATGTCTTGGTGATATTTGCAAAATTTGTTGGGGTTTCTCCTTTCTCTAGGTCCCCTCATGGGAGGTGGAGTCCTGGCTATGCCTTTTCTTTGCATGATTGCTAGGACTTGTTCACGAGACCTGTTCAAAGGGATAAAGTCTCTGTCATGCAATGCTCTTTTCTTTCCTAGACGATCAGAGATGGGGGGCAGTTGCCAGATCCCAGACTGACTTTCTTTTTTTGTCGGACATGTCCTCAGTTTTATTCTTCTTTCCTTCACCTCTTTCCGCCTCTCTTTTGAGTCAGTTTGCTTCTTCCCCTTGACAATGTTTGTAAGCTATGTCCAGACATTCTTCCATTGTCTGAAGGAGGTTGCTGTTCATCTTAGCATGTAACCGTCCCTCTCGCAGACCTGCCATGAAAGAGGCGACCAACAGACAATCATCCGTGTCCCGCACTTGTGCGGATTTTTCGTTGAAGCATTTTATAAAGTTTAGTACGGACTCATCATGTTTTTTCTTTAGAGTTAACAAGTGAGTCTGATTTCTTTGAAACGGACGAGCTGCGATGAAGGCGTGGACGAACTTCCTGGTTAAGGTCCCAAAATCAGAGATCGAATTTGGAGGGATCTTATTGAACCACTCTCTGGCTCTCCCTGTTAGTAGTGCAGGAAAAGCTTTGCACTTCATTTCATCTGAGGTATTGTATAGGTTCATGTGCAATATGTACTGATGCATGTGGTCATAAGGATCCTTAGACCCACTATACGAATCTATCTTGGGGATCTTGAACCCGGCTGGTCAGGGGTAATTGTCTATGTGTGCGGTGAAAGGCGACGCACAGAGCAGATCATCAGGTCGTCGTCCGAGCAAGGTGTCCAGTTCGGCCTTAGCCGTATCGGTAGGTTGACGTATAGTCTCGTACTGGGTGTGGGTACTCGACTCTACAATCTCTGGTTTTTTGGGAGCCTGCTAGTGGAGATCTGTCTCTGATACCTTTAGAGGGTTTCTTCCCTTGAGTGTTTCGTCTAGGATTGCCTTTATCGTAGCGTTGTCCAAATTCTTCAGGGTCTCAACCAATGCCTGATTGGCTGGATCCTGAAGTGTTGGATCAGATTGATCTTCAGCGATAATTGCCACTTTTCTGGCCGCGGCATCCTGGGTTTCCCCTTGCGCGGTTGAAGTTGTTCCCCCTTGTTGAGTTAGATCTGCAGTCTTCTTACCAGTATTCTTCGGTGGTTCCATAACGGTTTCAAGGAATCTGGGGTTGTATCGATCGATTATCAGTAAAAGACCCTCCTTCTAGCGCCAAATGACGATGCTGGAAACCGTCTAAGAATTAATCCGGGTCAATCTCATATGCGATAAAGATCGTAAGCCCTAAGAACCCTAATTTGTATGAGGAAACGTGTTTTTTTTATTTGTTTAGACTGAGCCCCCGAGTTATTTCTCAAGAGTTGCCTACGTATCCAATAATTGAATTAGAATCAAGTATTTCATAGTTCCTTATGGTTGTTAATATAGGTGGCATCTCGCCCCTATTACTTGTTATGCAACTATTATTATTTATCATTATTCCCTAAGGATATATACGAATTAATCCATTTTGTTTAGAGATAATTATTTACACATTAATTGCCAATATTGGAGTCATTATGACTCAGGATTCCCTCCTTATTTATCCAGGCACATAGAATAACAGCCGGGTTGTGCGGAGCGTCCTACACCCAGCCCCTAAGACCCGTATGGCCGAACTGGGCAGCTCCTCTTCGTGACCTAGACCGACCTGCGGCGGCTGGAGGAGGAGTATGTGCCGATCTCCCACCAGGGGTAGACGATCTGCCCTCTGTTCGGCTCCTGAGGCCCTTAGCCCTTAAAGCCCTAAGATTAAGGACTAATCATTTATTACGCACCCCTAAAGGTGACACGTGACGCAACTCAGGTAGGGTATCATCATGAGGGGATCTCTACTTCGTGTGGATATGTGCAAAAACACTCCAAAAAAAAAAATGCTTCTTCCCAATAATAATCTATATATGATGGAATTTTTTTTGGGTAACGACCCATCTTCAAAACCTCAAGTGCTTTGATAAACATGTTATTCGGTCATGCTGTGGGATACAAAATATTGTAACACGAAGCTTTGTTATCTAGAAAATCATGACATGAATGAATCGGGAAAGATAAAACATCACTCGAAAAAAAAAAAAAAAAAAAAAAAAAAAAAAAAAAAAAAAAAAAAAAGACCAATAAATCCAATATTCAAATTTTACTATATATCTCAAGCATTTAGTACAAACGGGAACAAGGGTTCCACATTTTCTATATAGCTGATATAGTAAGTGGATTCATTGCTTGAAACAAGGACCAGGGTCTCGTCAGAGATTCATGTGTGTGTTGAGGCGGTTCCTTTGACTTGGTCATTTGGAACATGATATGAAGATAGTCAGAGTCCCCATGGATAGCGATCCGTTTAAGGCTAGCGATCGTTGCGAGTATTGCATAAGATTCTTGTGTTTCAACTTGGTCTTGTGTGTGCGAGTGATTGGTTTTAGGCCAAGTGGGAGATTGTTGGAATAGTGTCCTAAACCCAATCGGGTTGGACCGGATCCGACCGGGTTGGACCGGATCCGACCGGGTCGGATCATTTCTACTATTTCTTTATGTTTATACATATATAAAATGGCTTTTATGTTGTCATATATATATTCTTTTAAAGAACCAATTATGAATTGTTATGTGATAACGTCCTTAGTATTAAACTGTGATAGAGAAACCATGATAGGCAATTATGGTTGATGAGATCTCTAATAACTTTAACAAGTTTGATACTTAAATGTCTCTATGCTGATGTACTATTAAACAGGGCATTGATAGTATGAACAGGCTAGCACGTATTAGATGTCTTCATCTTTAGAGGCGGGGATAGATCTCGTCTATCGAAGTGTAGAGACACTTGGACCAGACGTGGACGTGTATTAGAGAGAATGCGACGTTATAATTGACCCACTTACACGGATAAGTGTCACACTATGTGACGGTTGTGTAATTATCCTTTTGACCGAGTCTTCATGGCATCACGGTGTGGATTGTCATGCTTTGACACTATTGAGTTTTTCAGCCACGGGCGATCATGCGGTAGTGATTGGGTATGATCATCAAGCACGCGGAGTATACATGATTGGTCGTCCGGGAATCGCGTATCCTATGATTGGGATCGAATATCCGAAATGGCCTTCTTATAAGGAATGTCTTACTCTCGTGAATCTTTGCAAAGTGGGAGTAAACGAGTTACTTCGAGAGAGCTTGATATCCAGATTATAAGATACGGTCGTTAATGTTTGACACTTGACGTACGACCGTATGGATATTATTACAGCGATAGGATTGTAAGTTACACGGTAACTGTTTCACATTAAAGGTAGTAGTCATTGCATTTGACTCTTCCGATGATTAGGGGTCACGGTGTGTTGCTAGACTCTATCCCGTGATCGTTAGGCATGAAGGACATTTTTGTAATTTGCACTTTGTGTCTACGGCCAACATATTCGGAAGTCTATCGGGTCACACACATAAGAACATCTAGCCGGATTAAAATGTGGTTATAGATGATAACCAAATAAGGAAAGTTTATCTCGAGACTATAAAGGTTATAGTGGTAAATTAATATGGTGGTATTTATTTATTATGAATAAATATGATACAATATATTAATTATGATGATTAATTAAATATGTATATTGATACATATGAATTTCGAAATTATGTATATATGTGATATACATGGGTTTTACAAATTAATTAATCATAGTATTATATTATTAATTAAAGAATATTCCGGAAGCCAATTTATGGCTAAAGGTGGCGCCAATATTAGTGTATAAAGATACACTTGTATTGTGCAATTTAATTAATGGTATTACCAAATATTAATATTAGATATTAATATATATATATATATATATATATATATATATATATATATATATATATATATATATATATATATATATATATATATATATAACTTGTGAATCCATGCGTGTCTTGTACATATTGATGTACATGTACACACATTTGGATAGTTATATATAATATATAGATTTATATTTGTAATAATATATATGTGATATATATACATGTGTAAATTGATTTATGGTAATAAGATAAATATAGTCAATATAAGATATTGACAAAATCTTGGAAATATTCAATATAAGATATTGACAATATCCTGGATTTATTTAATATGAAATATTGCAATAAATGAGATAAATCAATCAATTATATTTTTCTTATTTTATTGGGAAAATGTTTTCTTCCTTTCTACTCTATTTGGGGCGCCACTTCTACTATAAATAATAGGTGGGTGTCAAGCTCTTTGGTACATCACAATTGCAAGAGCTCATAGTTCTTGTGTAAAATATAGAGCATCCTATAGAGAGTTGGAGAGAGGGAAAAAAAACCGGTCTAGCAACCGGAGTTTTCCAATAGCAATCCATGATGGGATTCCGGCGGGCTGTTCGTGTAGACTGGCGGTAGAGGCCGAATGATGACGGTCAAATTATACCCGTAAAAGTCATCAACATTGTCCTTAAATCGGGATTAATAATATGTATTTTATGATAAATCACCTGTTTATATGGATTATTTAATGTCATGTGATTTATATTATATAAGTTGGTATTTATCCATTTATAATATATAATTTGGTATTTATCCACTTTTATTTAAATATGATTTATTTTGGGATAAATATCTTTTTTGCAGATTTGGATAATTATGGAGGATAAATACAAAAAGAAGAATTTAATCTCAAGATAAATTCAAGATGCATTGAAGATAAATATCGGATAAGCACAAGAAGAGGAGTAAAGCATGACAAAAGCCGGCAAGCCAATCAAAGAGTGGCGCCAACTTCCACACGCATTTAGGGGGGGCGCACCTTATTTTTACAAGATCGGCCGGGAGTTATCTCATATTTGTTTGATATTTTGAAGTATATCTCTTAATTAGCTTGAACACCTATAAATAAAGGCATGCATCACACGCCTTACACACCATAGACACACTCTAGAAACACAGTATTACAATACTTTTAGTTTATCAATATAGTTCTTCTTATTTTATATTATGTTTCTTCATCACGGAGGCGATGGATTCATCGATTAGAGATTGCATTGAAGGATCGGAGGACCCTCCGTCTACGAGGGTAATGCCTATCCAAATATGTTGTTTTTATTCGTAGATCTATTTTATTTCGTTATGGAGTAGTCGTTTGTGTATTGATTTCGTGATGTAGTTAGTTAACGAACCCATATTCATGTAGATCTAAGCCATACGAAGGCGTTTTACGAGAAAATTCTAGAGTCAACGGTCTAGATGTACCACGGTCTATATGGTTAGATCTAGCCATCAAGATTCTAGTAATTTTCTGTGAACGACTTCGGCTACGTCGTGCTTTCTGTTTTTCATATATACATGTAATAGATCTGGCCAATTTGTTACATCGTTCTCGTAAATTAATATGATATATTGTGAGAATTGTCATGTTACTAGGACATTAGTTAGCCGATCGTTTAGGAGGTGTGCCAACCCGTCCACGGTGGTTGCCTAGATGAGGTGACGATTTTAGATCGGCATCCCTAGTTTGGTATAGCATGCTTGTTATATGATGTTCTATCCTGTCCAAGGAAGGATTCGTAATTAAGCATAAAGATCTTCTATCCTTTCACGAATTAGATCCAGTTTAGGGGATGGCTCCCGTAGCCAAAATATAATCAAACTTAATGTCTTTTCTATCTCGGCTTAGTATACACGTACGGGGGAGTAATTACTACTAGCGTAATCAATACCGTTTGTTAGAGTCTTATAAAACCATAAAAATAAGTGTTTTAGTGTCTATTGTCGTATTGTTAGTCTTTGTGTTTTCTATCGTGTCAACCTTTATTTTTACGTTATTGTTGGTCGGAGACCGCCCTTTAATCTATTTTTAGTTTAATAACGTTGTACTTATTTAAGCCGAGTCTCTGTGGGATCGACCTCGACTCTATCTAGCTATACTACGATTGAACCTAGTTCTCTTGCTAGTTGGTTATTTAGGTATCGAGTATTTTTATTACTTGGACCGTGTATCAAGTTTTTGGCGCCGTTGCCGGGGACTCGTGTCATTAAATTAAGTATAGCTTATTTTATTAAAAGTAGATTCGTAAATAGTGTCTATTTAATTAGTTTTTATAACATAGAATTAACCTGTAAGAATCGTAAAACAAATCTGGGCAGTTTCTGTTCTGTTTTGTTTTACACAGTTTCTGCCTTGTGTTTTTGTATTTTTCGTATTTTTAGAGTCTGTTTTAGTTTAGTTTTTATTTATTGAGTCTAGGATTAGCCTTTAAAGTTTCTCATCGTTTATTGTTTTTGTTATTTTTATTTTTGTCTATTTTAGAGTCTCGCCAAAGGCAGTAGCCTTGGCGTATTTTAATTGTGTAATTTTGTTTTTGTCTTGCAAATGAAAAAAAAAACAAACAAGCCACCCGGATTTCTGAGGATCCAATCGAAGAGCAAGGAGAGGAAAAATCTGAAGGAACACAACATTCCGATCAATCTGACTCAGACATGGAAGCATTACTGAATGAAGCCAACCAAGTAAATGGAAATAATTTTAATAATGCAAATTTTGTTAACCAAGCTGTGGCTGCATGGGAAAGGCGTACTTTGCAAAGCTATGCAATGCCTACCATTGAACAATTCATTCCTGCTATCGTAGTGCCTAAAAATGCTGCTGAAGTTTATCACCCAAAACCTAATGTCATTCAAATGGTGACAAACTATTCCACCTTTCATGGTACCCTGAATGAAGATCCTGGCATTCACGTGATGAATTTCTTAGAGATCGTTAGTACCGTGAAGCCAGAACTGGTTCCTGAGGATAACATTAAGCTAAAACTTTTCCCTTTCACTTTGAAAGATAAAGCTAAGCAATGGCTTTTCTCTTTAGAGGGTAGATCAATCACGACCCGGGAGGAAGCTGACGCAAAAGTTCATGAATAAGTACTTCCCTATAGGAAAGACCTTTAAGTTACGCCAAGATATCTTGGGGTTCAAGCAAAGAACTGGGAGAGTTTTGATCAAGCTTGGGAACGTTTTAAGGAGTCCATAAGGAAGGGCATCATGATATCCCTCTATGGATTTTAATGCAAACCTTTTACCATGGATTGAGAGATACGGAGAAGATAAGAGTAGATGCCTCCAGCAATGGAGCGTTTGTTCTTTTATCTCCTGAGGAGGCACGAGGAAAGATGGAGCAAATAGCAATGAATAGCAAATGGGGAGGTGGTGAAATAGCAACTGTGAAGATGGCCGATAATCTTGAGGAGGATGTATCGCATAAGATCTTAAATACTCTATTGCTCATAAATGATAAGGTGGATGTTATACATGAGAGGATTGTACGAGTAGAGACTGGAAAAGGGACAGAAACGACTAGACCATTAGAGAATGCGGGTACTAAAGAAGCCAATTACATTGGGAGACAGGGTAATCAATATGACGATTATAGACCAAATCATGACCAACCTGAATTCCGATGGAGTGATCCAAATGAAGGGGTAAAACCACACAACACTTATGTACCTCAGCAAGCTCAAACTTACGGTTGGGAAGTTGCACTTGAAAAGATGAGTAACACAATGTCTGACACTGTGAATCAATTAGCAAATTCCATTTCTGACTTGGCTACAAAATTTCACCAATACTGTCAAAAGAATGATGCCAAAGTCACCAACCAAGAAGCCTTAGTCCATAATCTCTCTCATCAAATAGGCCAATTAGCTGAACAACTGTCAACTAGACCTCCTGGGGGATTTCCAAGCAACACTGATAGGAACCCTAGGGATGTGAATGCAATAATAACTAGAATTGAAAAGGAGCTTACTCCACCAATCCCAAAGAACAAGGAAAATGTAGAGGATGTTAGGGATGAGGAGAAAGAGCCTGAGGAGGCATTCACACCCTGCTTAGAAAAGCCCCCCGACGAGCAATTATCCTCCATATCTACCATTTTAGGGAATAGTGATTGTGCCGAAATATCTTCGCGAAGTGAGGTTGTTAAGGCTGAGAAGCAACAACCATGGTTTAAAGATTATGTGAATTATTTATCCGGGAGATATTTGCCACCAGACTTGAACCAGCAGCAAAAGAAGAAGTTCTTTGCGGACCTTAAACACTATTATTGGGATGAACCCTACCTTTTAAAGCGTTGCTCAGACAACATCTTTAGAAGATGTGTTCCTGAGAGTGAATTCCTCGATATACTTAAACATTGCCATACATATGAGGCGGGAGGACACTATGGAGGGGACAAGACTGCTGCTAAAGTTCTCCAATGTGGTTTTTACTGGCCCAATCTTTACAAAACTGCGCACGAATATGCTAGATCCTGTCATTCAAGCCAAATGACGGGCAATATCTCGAAGAGAAATGAAATGCCACTGAGGAGTATCCTAGAACCAGAAATCTTTGATGTATGGGGAATTGATTTTGTGGGACCTTTCACTTCGTCTGTTTCAAACCGCTATATTTTGGTGGCAGTTGACTATGTATCCAAATGGGTTGAGGCTATTGCTTCACCTACCAATGATGCAAAGGTTGTACTGCGGTTTTTAAAGAAAAATATCTTCATGCGGTTTGGAATCCCTCGTGTCATCATTAGTGATAATGGGAGCCATTTCTGTAATAAGCCGTTTGAGAAATTAATGGCCAAGTACGGGGTGAGACATAAGTTAGCTACCGCTTATCATCCTTAAACAAGTGGTCAAGTTGAGGTCACGAACCGAGAGATTAAGCGCATTCTAGAGAAAACTGTGAACCCAACAAGGAAAGATTGGTCGTTGAAGTTAGATGACGCTTTATGGGCTTATCGGACTGCGTATAAGACTTCCATAGGTATGTCCCCGTACCAGATTGTTTTTAAGAAAGCGTGTCATCTACCGGTTGAACTTGAGCACCGTGCCTTATGGGCTACTCGTATGTTGAATTTAGATGAAAGTTTATCCGGAGAAAAGAGATTGTTGGAATTAACTCGCCTAGAAGAGTTTCGCATTGAAGCTTACGAGAATGCTCGGATCTATAAAGAGCGCACTAAGAGATTTCATGATAAAAAGATCCTTGACCGCACCTTTAAGGTGGGTGATATGGTTCTTGTTTACAATTCACGCTTGAAACTCTTCCCGGGCAAGTTAAAATCAAAATGGTTTGGTCCTTATAAAGTGAGTAAAGTATTTACTTCCGGAGCTGCAGAGGTAAGTCACCTAGATGATCGAAAAACTTATATGGTCAACGGTCATCGATTGAAGCATTACCTCGGGAATCAATTTGATAGGGAGGAAGAAGTATTTACTCTCGGCAATCCTAGTTACAACTAGACCATCATGTGAGTACAGTCGAGCTGACGACTATAAACTTAGAACTATTTCTTAAAAACTATGTTTTGTTTTTGTTTTGTCTGAATAAAGTAGCATGAGACTGTTAAGGTTTTTTTCATCTCGCCATGTTCCGATTCTAAGTTCGGAATAAACGAGGTTTTTTCCTTGATAGCCGCCATGTGAGTTTTGTAGTTTTAACTCTTTGGTTTTACATGTCGTTGGTTGTATGAAATAAAGTGGCTTAAAATGTTTTTGGATATTCTATATCTAATTACTGCCACATTATTTTATAACTTCTAATGACATGTTGTTAACGGTTTCGTGGAGTTTCTGTTTGGTTTGCTTAAACAGGTTTGCGTTTGCTTCTCCACGACGTGCTTGGACTAATACTATATTCTGCATCTACTTGAGAGCCGCTTCCAGAGTTAAGTCTTTTTCTTAAATTCTCCTTTTTCTTTGACATTGGGGACAATGCCAAGTTTAAGTGGGGGGTAGGAGACTTAGCTATGATGTGTTATAATTGAAAATTGAATGAAACGGTGAAAATTGAAAAAAATTGAACAAATGCCAAATTAAGTATCTCGTACCCTTAGAATTGTGAGTTCTTAAACATAGAATTGATAGGAAATGAACCAAGTTGCATGATTACGTGATCGTTTTATACTTATGTGAATGTAAATTTAAGGATATTCATGCCAACTAGTGCAAGTAGTTATTTATTATTTGCTTACTCAATTTGAATCGATTTAATTCGCATAAAAATTATAATAAGCGAGAAGAATTATGTGTACATTGCGTAGATGATTGGTTATGCGGACTAGAGTCGATATTTATCTCATTGATGTATTCTTATCTTCTAGCCATCAAAGCGGAGTAATAAGCTTGAGAATTATCTGTGTTTTAACGAAATGTTAGACACTGGGCTTGTAGTAACATTACCAAAGTAGCTTCGCGCTTGTGGTAATATTCAATGCTTCCACTAATCCGTGAGAGAGGGATTCTTGCAATGCATACTTTACTTTTAAAGCAAGTTTCTTTCTTGAGAGGTGTTAAAGCTCGAAACTACGGAAATGCGGAAAAAATTCAAATTTTTAAGAGGCTTGAGTATTTTTTTCTCGGTCTCCAAGTCCAAAAACCTTATAGATGACGCTCTTGCTTATTGCACCATGTCTTTACCCATTGCGAGGCTTAAGGAGTGGGAATGCTGATGTTGGTAGGTTAAGACTGCGAAGTTAGCATAAACTATAATCTTGCCACGAATAGATAAAACTAAATGCAATGCACACATCACTTCGATTCATAACGAGTAGTGAATAATGAATACCTTATAAGCATGAATGGTATGAGTTGACTCGAGTTTCTTGTTATGATTTGACCATGGAAAATGTTATCTTGGGGAATGACTAATTGATGCTTTGTTCGGGACGATCAAAGTCTAAGTGGGGTGTAGTTGATGACGGTCAAATTATACCCGTAAAAGTCATCAACATTGTCCTTAAATCGGGATTAATAATATGTATTTTATGATAAATCATCTGTTTATATGGATTATTTAATGTTATGTGATTTATATTATATAAGTTGGTATTTATCCATTTATAATATATAATTTGGTATTTATCCGTTTATATTATATATTTTGGTATTTATCCACTTTTATTTAAATATGATTTATTTTGGGATAAATATCTATTTTGAAGATTTGGATAGTTATGGAGGATAAATACAAAAAGAAGAATTTAATCTCAAGATAAATTCAAGATGCATTGAAGATAAATATCGGATAAGCACAAGAAGAGGAGTAAAGCATGACAAAAGCCGGCAAGCCAATCAAAGAGTGGCGCCAACTTCCACACGCATTTAGGGGGGGGGGCACCTTATTTTTACAAGATCGGCCGGGAGTTATCTCTTATTTGTTTGATATTTTGAAGTATATCTCTTAATTAGCTTGAACACCTATAAATAAAGGCATGCATCACACGCCTTACACACCATAGACACACTCTAGAAACACAGTATTACAATACTTTTAGTTTATCAATATAGTTCTTCTTATTTTATATTATGTTTCTTCATCACGGAGGCGATGGATTCATCGATTAGAGATTGCATTGAAGGATCGGAGGACCCTCCGTCTACGAGGGTAATGCCTATCCAAATATGTCGTTTTTATTCGTAGATCTATTTTATTTCGTTATGGAGTAGTCGTTTGTGTATTGATTTCGTGATGTAGTTAGTTAACGAACCCATATTCATGTAGATCTAAGTCGTACGAAGGCGTTTTATGAGAAAATTCTAGAGTCAACGGTCTAGATGTACCACGGTCTATATGGTTAGATCTAGCCATCAAGATTCTAGTAATTTTCTGTGAACGACTTCGGCTACGTCGTGCTTTCTATTTTTCATATATACATGTAATAGATCTGACCAATTTGTTACATCGTTCTCGTAAATTAATATGATATATTGTGAAAATTGTCATGTTACTAGGACATTAGTTAGCCGATCGTTTAGGAGGTGTGCCAACCCGTCCACGGTGGTTGCCTAGACGAGGTGACGATTTTAGATCGGCATCCCTAGTTTGGTATAGCATGCTTGTTATATGATGTTCTATCCTGTCCAAGGAAGGATTCGTAATTAAGCATAAAGATCTTTGATCCATTCACGAATTAGATCCAGTTTAGGGGATGGCTCCCGTAGCCAAAATATAATCAAACTTAATGTCTTTTTTCTATCTCGGCTTAGTATACACATATGGGGAGTAATTACTACTAGCGTAATCAATACCGTTTGTTAGAGTCTTATAAAACCATAAAAATAAGTGTTTTAGTGTCTATTGTCGTATTGTTAGTCTTTGTGTTTTCTATCATGTCAACCTTTATTTTTACGTTATTGTTGGTCGGAGACCGCCCTTTAATCTATTTTTAGTTTAATAACGTTGTACTTATTTAAGCCGAGTCTCTGTGGGATCGACTTCGACTCTATCTAGCTATACTACGATTGAACCTAGTTCTCTTGCTAATTGGTTATTTAGGTATCGAGTATTTTTATTACTTGGACCGTGCATCACCGAACACTTGGGCGGCTCTATGCAGAACTACTCTCCTTAGACGGTCAAAGCGTCGATCTTTTAGATCAACCAAGGTAACCACCGTCTACTAACTCGTTTGTTTATTGCTTAAACGAAGTCGATCTTGGGTCGATAGGAAATGAATTTTTGAATTCCGCTGCGTTCCCGCGTAGATTTCTTAACAGATGCCATGAAGACTCCGGTCTAAAGGATAATTACACAACCGCCACATAGTGTGACACTTAATGTAAGTGGGTCAGTCTAACATACGCATTCTCTAATACACTTCCACGTACAGTCCAAGTGTCTCTACACTTCGATAGACGGGATTTATCCCTACCTTCTATAAGATAGAAGACATCCAATACGTGCTAGTCTGGTTACTATCAATCTCCCTTTTGATAGTACATAAGACTAGAGACATTTAAGTACCAATCTTGTTATAGTGATTAGAGATCTCATCAACCATAATCACTATCATGGTTTCTCTATCACAGTTTGATACTAGGGACGTTACTATATATGTACAACAAATAACATGAAGATAAACAATATATAATAACATAAGTGCTTTTATTAATCATAATAAAGTTATTACATAAACTAAATAGACTGTAAACGAGCCGACCCAGTCGGATCCGGTCCAACCCGATTGGGTTTAGGACACCTTTCCAACACAACACACTTAACATAATAAGTCTTAACCAGTCCGAACCACTAAAGTGTGAGTATATAACAAGTCTGAACCAATACAAATACTTCAACACGCCCATCATGAGTCTATAACAAGTCTAAACCAATATAGGCCGCCCCTTCAAGTGTGAGTCTATAACAAGTCTAAAACAATATAGGCACACAAAGGCACTACAAGACCGGTCTTAACCAGTCCGAACCACTAAAATGTGAGCTATAACAGTCTGAACCAATATAAATACTTCAACACGTCCCTTATGAGTCTATAACAAGTCTGATCCAATATAGGCCGGCCCCTCAAGTGTGAATCTATAATAAGTTTAAAACAACATAGGCACACATAGGCACTACAAGACCAACAAATATGGTCAACATTCGCACAATATAAATGGGGTAACAATGTTGACAGCAAGATTTGATCCCTCGACCCCCTCCCTCCCTGATACCATATTGAACTACTATCTCTCTTAAAAGGTTAAACGTAAGTAGATAATTAACATTTTATACACTTTTTTTAGAACACTTTATACACTTTAACACAAAACGATTTTGATGTAATTTTTTTAAAAACAAAATCAAAACTATATCGTTTTAATATTTCAGCTTTCACAGAATGATAAATTTCATTACAATTGTATTGTATGGTATATGAGTTAATTGTTATCAACCTTTTATTACTCGTTTACAAAAGAAGTCAAGGTAATTCTCAAAAAAAAAAAAAAGTCAAGGTGCAATAGTAATAATAACAATAAAAAAATGTGTATTGATGAGTTATCTACTTTACATCAAACAATGTACACTAACTATTCTTCTCACTCTTAGCATATACTTTCTGGCTAGCATAACAACTCTAATTTATTGCCTTTCCCTTCATTTTCTCCACCCAATAATACCGATAATACCCTCCCCTCCCCTCCTAATTTGCTCCGACCAGCTCACTCCTCGCCGGATGTTCAGCTCCTCTCCGCCGCTAGTTCTGTTTCATCGGGTCTTGTTTATCGGTTCTTGATTTCATTGCGTACTCGTATCTTGTGTATCGATTCTTGATTTGACTTTTTGAGGTCATCATCAGAAAAATAAGAAAATAATCTTTTAGAACTTTTATCTGCTGTGAGATGTCTGCAGCTTCTTCTTCATATTGGTGCTATAGATGCAATCGATTTGTACGAGTATTAACTGATGATTCAGTTACCTGTCCGGAGTGCAACCTCGGATTCGTCGAAGTAATCGTCACTCCAACCGGATCTCCACCTTCCGAATCAAGCCACCGTCATTTCCCAGCTGCTGGACCGATGTATATGATGCGTAATTCCGATTCCAATCAGACTCCGGGTTCTGAAACCGGATCGATTTCCAGCCCGGGTCCACGTAGAAGTAGAAGAAACGGCACTGATCGTTCTCCTTTTAATCCGGTCATAGTCCTCCGGGGACCCTCTGATGGTGGAGGTGGAGAGGGCGGCGGTGGCGGCGGTGGGTTCGAGATGTATTACGATGATGGTGTCGGGTCGGGTTTGAGACCCTTACCTGCAAGTATGTCCGAGTTCTTACTCGGGTCGGGTTTTGATAGGCTTTTAGATCAATTAGCTCAAATTGAAGCAAATGGGATCAATAGAATCGACAATCCACCTGCTTCAAAAGCATCTATTGAATCAATGCCGAAAATCGAGATAGATGATAATCACATAGCAACTGAATCACACTGTGCTGTTTGTAAAGAGGCGTTTGAATTGCGTTGCGAGGTTCGTGAAATGCCTTGTAAACATTTGTACCATTCTGATTGCATTTTGCCTTGGCTTTCATTACGTAATTCATGCCCTGTATGCCGACACGAGCTGCCTAGTGATACTCGTGTTCTTGGTAGTAGTTCAGTTAGAGGATTGAATGAAGACGTAAACAATGTTGGAAATGAAGATGAAAACGTCGGTTTAACTATATGGAGATTACCGGGCGGTGGTTTCGCGGTTGGGAGGTTTGCGGCAGGTGGGAGGAGGAATGGGGAGAGTGAGCTTCCTGTTGTGTATACGGAGATGGACGGTGGGTTTAATACGAATGGGGTTCCTAGGAGGATATCTTGGGGTTCGAGGGGCGGTGTATCGAGGCAAGGGGGAGGTTTTAGGAGGGCTTTTCATGGTTTGTTTGCTTGTTTTAGTGGTGGTAATCGTGGGACGGGTTCGTTAGGTTCTACTTCTTCAAGTTCGGATTCGAGGATGACTAATCGGAGTAGTACTTTTGCATCAATGTTTAGCCCTAGTTTAAGAAGGCGGAGACACTGGGGTTTTGAAGTGAATGGTGGACGAAGATGAAGTGAAATACGGTGGTCTTTTGAGGAGGAGGATATACGGTTGTATGTGATATTATAGCAAAAGATGTACTCATGAATCTCCGGTTTGTCTTGAACATCGTCAAATTATTGAAGAAGAAGAAGAAGAAACTAAAGCAATGGTGTATGAGTGGAGAAGAAGCTAGTTTTGCCTGCAGCCACGTTTCGTATTGTAGTTTCAGTTGAAGTTAGTCTTGATTTTTGCTCTGTCATGTCATCCTTAAACCTAAACGTGCTCACACACGAGACGAAGAGAATCCTGTTATTCTTTGTGCCATATTTTATATCTTCTTCTTTCAGGCTTTTCCTTAGCTTTGTGTATGTAAAAAGTATATTCTGCATTCTCTTCTTGTTTGAAAAAACCCGAAAGATGACGAACACATCTTTAATATGATTAACTTGTCTAAACCTTGCTCCTTTTCTTTGTTTATTTTTGCATTATCCTGGAGTATTTTGGTACGAATGGTTTTGCAAGAATCGAAGTATGTTAAATGGATTACACACCTGTACCCGGTTTGGATGATACCATATTGTGTTTTTGAGTTTCGTGTGGAGGCTGTTGAATTTTGGATGGTGCCATAACCGGTTTGCATGATTTGCAGGAAAAGCCGTAAAACTTGATCCTGTGTTGCATTCTAGTGTGACGCCTTCCATACAAAAATTGGTCACACGTGTTCACGGTAGAAAGCATAACAAGAATTACACTACTAAATAAAGTAGTACCAAACAATTGTAAGGAAGATGAACACCAGTATAATATTACATAATTTCATGTCAAAATAAACACAACGTGAAAGGCGCAGTTCATAGATAAAACACTCCTACACCGGAGGAGATGGGGACAGACATAACAGCAGCTTGCCAAACTCCCAAAACGGGTGTCTGACAATATTATTAAGAAATACAGGTACAGATACCGATACAGAATCAATCTTATTTCCCTTTACCCTTACCCTTCCCTTGACCCTTTTTCCCATCAAGCTTAGCTTGAATGCGAGCAGCAGCAGCCGCCTTAGCCTCTTCTCTCTTCTTCTTCTCTTCCTCTTTCGTTGCAGCCGCGAGCTCCCTCTGTTTCTTCAGCTCCCTATATCAATAAACACCACACAAAAAAGAGCTTGTTTGACATAATACCCAACATATATATAGAATAGATAAAGTTTGGATCGTTTCGGCTTCAATAATCCATCTTGGGGGTGGAAAGTTTTTGGGTGCACCCATGTGGAATGATTGGACCATCTGTTTCTGAATTGGATTCAAGCTGTGTGGTCCAGATTTGTTTCACAACATGTGGATATACCACACAAGAACTTCCCTTTCGGGGCCAGCTCAGGGCTCTTTTTTAGCGTTTAATGAGTGAGCTACTTATAATTTACCTACCAACACGATCTTCCAAACCGAACTCAAGACCTTGTGGAGTAGTATATAACTTGTTCTTACCGTCTAAGCCAACTTGAGTTGGCGGCAACTAGATCTAGATGGATATAAGTAGTCACAAATGAGAAATTAGAAAAGGAAACTTACTCAAGCCTAGCTCTTTCGTCTGAAACACTGCCTAGACTAGAACCCCTACGTGGCCTGCATGCCACCAACTCCACTTCAAACACAAGAGTGGCACTGCATTAAATCACCATATATAAAGTTAAGTTTCTTGTTGTAATCTACAATTTCTTAAAGCACTTCACTTTCCCCTGAAACAATATTTCGTCAGGCCCGGCCCAATCTACCGAGAAAGAAAAGAAAAAAAAAGAGTAAATTTGTGTTAGAATGGAAATAACAAAAGTGGAATAAGTAACTAAAAGCTGTATTTTGGGTATAAGATAGATAAAGCCGCGTAATCGCCAGCATCCTTCAATGCATGACATCACTATTCCCCACGTAGATGATTGACCCGCCCAAAGTTTTACACCGTAAACTTACTTTGTGAATGTCTGATGAACATTCACTGCAAAAAATTTGTGCAGGTATTACTCTTGTATTATTCCCTACTAATGCCTACAAACTATCTGACTCAGCCCACACAGAAAAACTCAAGCAGATTCAACAAGTGTTCAACCAGAAGAGTATGCTGATGTCATATTCTTAGCACTAGATGAACAGAAGATAGAACATACTCTGGGGGAATATCAGGTGGAGAACCGGCACTGCCGTAGGCATATTCTGGTTTGCAAGTGATCTTGGCAACCTCGCCAACCTGGAAGAAGAAACAAACATGCATTTGCTGGCTAGGAATTCATACTAAAGATCGGATAGTTGTAAGACCAAATTATCAACCTTCATAGTCTTGACTGCCATCTCCCAAGCCTTAATCACTGAGCCAGTGCCCAATTCAAACGAGAAAACAGTGTTATCTTCACGAGTAGTATCAAAAACCTCACCAGTTTCCTCAAGAGTGCCCTCATAATGAACTGTTACCACAAAACCATAAATCAAAACTCACCGAGTAAAAATAAGAACAGAATCCCTAAGTAAACTATATGTAACGAATCTTCGAAATCCCAAAATAAATCAGTTCATATTCGCTGCAGGTTGCACAGATACAGATACGTGGTATAGATACGCAGATATGAAATACACATGTACGGTATTTTCGAAAAATATAGGCAAATGCTTACATATTTTAAAATTAAAATATAAGGATCAAACTGTATGTAATAAAACTACAAGGATCAAAAAGTAGATGTTAAAACTCCAATAAAACAATTTTCAGTATTTCTTCATTTTTGATAGTTTAATATTTGGACAGCTTTTCATTCATTATCCGGCTGTTTTTACTCAAATCTCAACACAGTTCTTCATTTCACATGTCCAAGTTGTGGATATGCATATCTAAATCCCGTATCCAACTTTTGAAAACTACGCATTCACCCCAAGGTGTGTATCATACGTATCCAATGCGTGCTGGATACGTATTGGATATGAGACACGCTACCACACATATGTGCATCCGCATCCGGACGTTTTTATCGTCTTAATGATGTCTTACACTCTCTATATTACTTATTACTCAGTTCAGCTTAATGCATTCTTATTGTCTTACACAGATTTGTTTCTAAACTACATCACATGATATCGACAGGGTAAAACAAATACAACTTTAATCAGGTAATATGTTAACAATAACATACATGAGAACTAGATTTTCATTGAAGAAAAATCGCCAAAGAAAGGAAAAAATATTCCGATGCAAAATAGTTAGGGCAGAAATGAAGACCTACCATCAACTAGAGGGAGGCTCTCTGACGGAGCACCAGCATCAGGTTTAGCCCGGCGAACAATAGCCTTCACTACTCCTCCATCGCCACTTAAATCAATAGAATCACTCATCCTTTCACAAATTTCAGCAACCTTAAATTTCTATCCATAAACCACAATCAGCATAAATCAGAAAATACACCCCCAAAAAAAGAACATTAAATCCAACAAAACTGCTGGCCGTCAGTTAAGTTCCAACTAGATTAGAGGAACTAAAATACTCAAATAATTCTGAAATAAAAAGTGAAGCTAGGGTTTAAAAGAGTGAAAACATACCTGAGAGATAGGGGAAGTAATGGAGAAGAAGAGGAAAAGGCGGGGAATTGATGAGACTAAGAAGTGTAACGGAAGAATGCGAAGCTTGACCGTCAAGTCTGCAAGAATCGTCCGCCATAAACTTCCGGTGAGTTGCCGTGTTTCTTTTTGCCGGTTGATTTTGTGTGTTGTTGAATTTTGCTGTTGTCTTTTTATCTCCGATGATGAAAACGGCAAGTGGGGCAGGTGATTGCTTGCGTTTCACGCGCTTCCTAGTGGCCCAAGTGATTAGCTGAAAAGGAGTTGTTGGGCTCAAAAACCCAATCCAAATCAATAAAATATGAGATTTAAGTCCATCCCATAAGAAAAAAAGGATTGTAAGTTAGTCATTTCACTAAATTATGCATAGGACTTCTTAATCTTAACATATATAATGTGGATTAAGAGTGTTGGATGCAAGGAGGATGTACATACACTTATGACATCAGATTCAGAGCTTAAAGAATTAGCTGAGTAGAGGATCAGATCTGAAGAGAATCAGCAGATAAGATATCAGAAGAGAAAATGTTAGATGTGAAGAATCAGCTGAATATCTTCAACAGAGAAATGAATCTGATGTAGTTTTATACATTTTCTGCTATAACTAATTATAGTTGTTTGTAACTTACTTGGGAGGAGTATCATCTATAAATACACAATCATTAACATCGTGTAACTTAACTGGATTACTTTTTTCTGATTAATGAGAATTCCGCATTTTAGTTTGTGTTTCTGTTTTCTGTTTCAATAATTTCAACATGGTATCAGAGCATTTTAAACTCAATTTGCGCTAACTCTGAAGAAACTTGAGAGTTTTTTCAAATTTTTTTAGTTTTTCGTAGAATCTTGAGAGTATTCTGTGAAAATCCTTAGTTGGATCAAGTTCTTGATCGATTATTGAAGCTTTTCTAGAAGATTACATTGCAGTGTAGACGTTCTTGTAGCCATGGCGGTGAAGAAGCAAGAAATGAGCCTTCTAGTCCTTTTTATCTTATCCAAATAAGAATCCTTCGCTGGTGCTGGTTCAGCCATTACTGGATGGCATCATCGGAAGATGGCAAGAAGATGAAGAAGATGGCTTTCATCACGGAGACAAATATGAATATGGCTTTGTTGATGGCACAATCAAGAAACTATAGGAAAATTCAAGTGAATTCTCGGTTTAGAGGCAAGGTCATACGATGGTTAGAACTTGGATCTTGAATTCTGTTGAAAATACAATTTCTCAAAGTTCATTGTATTTGGGAAATGCTTAGTCTGTTTGGAAGAATCTTGCAGATGGATTTTCCAGTGTTGATGTTTTAGACTTTCTGATCTTCTTGAGAAAGTAATTATATGAAAAAGCCACTATTTTATGAACCGGTATTTCACAAAGCTCATGACTCTTTGGAAAGAGATCAAGATCATCAGACACTGTCCCTCATGAGACTTGTGAGGCTCGGCGTCATTGTGATGCTATGAAGATCTTGCCGGATCACATGGAGGCTAAACATGTGATGAGATTTTTTAAAGGGCTAAGAGAGGAGTTTGAGCCAGTGATGTCTCAAGCAACGATGTTATTGCCTTTTCCAGAGATTCAAGATACCTTTGCAATGGCAATCAAGTTTGAGAGGCAGAAGACTTATGCTTCCAACAAGTTGAAGAATAAAGATTCTATAATCTTGATGGCTCAAAGATTTGTTCAAGGCAAGAGTGATAGAGTTGATCAGTTTGGGGTCAGATCCGGTTAACTCATTTGACAAGATCAGTTAAGGAGTCTGAACAGTGGCGGATCCAGAAAAATGATTCAGCGGGTGCACAAATTTTTTTAAGTAAATATTTTTCCCAACGGGTGCACAATTTTTTTCCGGTGTAATATTTATAGTTTTCTACGGTTCAGCGGGGTCCGTAGACCCCATTGTGTATAGTGTATGTCCGCCTCTGAGTTTGAATAACAATAATCTCAAGAATAAGAACATTAAGACGCTTCGGTGCAATTTATGTGGATTCAATAGTCATGCTAAAGATAATTGCTATAAGAAACATAACCATCCACCAGGTTTCAAGTCTAAGAGCAAAGCTAACATTGTGGATCAAGCAGATTTGGGCTAGTCTACCGGTAGGGAGGACTAAGAAATTGGACAGGTTAGATCCGGATTTCAAGGCCTCACTTCACAACAATTTGGAAGACTTTTGGATCTTCTCAAACCACTCTATATGTTGATGCAAATATGCTTTTCATTTAATCAGATATTAAATTCATTAGCCGGATTCTTGTGATTCTCAATGGATAGAAGAATTGTGAAACGGAGAAAATATAATACCCATGAAACACTCAACATGGATAATCTTCATCAAATTTAAACATCATGTCTCGTACGAATTTGTCCTCTGTTGGCTTTATACATTTTAGTAGCTAATCCCTCAATGTTATAGTGCCAGTTCATTGTGATTCATCATAGACGAGGAGGGTAAGGAAAAATCCCCAAAAAGTCAAAACAGAAAACATTGAGAAAATAACCATAATCCGATCGACCGGACTCTGTTACACCTTCTATTCGCATCGAGGCCTACATTGGAATTCAGAAATTGTTAATGAAAAAAGATCTGCTTTAGATATAACTCGAGCTACCTTCATAAGTAGTATAGCTGCAACATACTTGGGGAGAGATATAGAGCCGACTTTACAAGCACTAATGGACAGTCACAGTCGGTCGTCGTCTTGTACATACATGGAAAAGCATCCAGAAAAGACACCCCAGTGGCCATCAAGTCATGGGGCACAGTCCTAACTTCTCCTCTTGCGTTTCCGTCGCTTGCCATCACTTTCACTGTCACTGGATGTATCAGAATCTGATGATGCAGATGATTTAGAGGAATCGGATCCACTACCAGATTCATCCTCTGATTCAGAGACCGACTTCTGCTGCTGCTGCTGCTGCTGCTGCATGATTAGTCGTGGCATGTTCTTCAAATACTCACGCAGGTTTTCTGTGATCCCACCAAGACCAATGGAGGTGAAGAAGTTGATTGAGAACCTCGTATTCTTCGGGTTGTCCCTCGGGAATATAGATTCAAACGAGTCTTGCATTGTGGGATCGTTCAGCCTCTCATTCAGCAAGCGGATACCAAGGTGTTCAGACAATTCCTATAACAAAAACATAAAAAACAAGAACAAATTTAACACCATAAACATCATATGTTGGTAATCAAAACAAAGCCATCAAGGTCTAAAAAAGTAGGCGGAAATGCGGAATGCAAACACTAAGAATGATGTGTCATGACATCTGACATGTTAAAAGATGGGAAACAGAAGCAAAGGCATATATACACAAAAAGCGTTTAACAAGAAAAAGAAATTAATAATATCTTCAAATACCTGAAAGAGAATCTTAATAAAAATACGAGACGATGATGTTGTGTCCTCCTCTGTTAACCGGATATAAGCTAAAACATGCCATGGTAAAGCGTCGGTACCAAGCAAGTGAGCGAAAAATTTTGCCACGTTACGAAGCTTATTTGTCTCAAGTCGATGTATCATAGAGTATTGTTGCACAAAACACTTTTCAAAGTTTTCCTGATGAACTTTGTTGATCATGCAAAAGCGCTGCCCTAGAAGCCCGTAGTATCGAAGGTAAGTCCTTTCCTGACTGCAGCACTCTAACAACATTATACACAGCTCCATCTGCAATTCATCACAATAAATTAAAAAAACAAGTTCGTTCTGAGAAAATGCAAAACAGATATATTCAGGATAGCTCATAATACTTACTTCTTGACCAGGCTCTAACTTAATTTTCAGAAGTTTGTGTCCTGCTTCTTCAAAATCCACACTTGACATGATAGTCAAGTAGATGGTTCGTCTCAAGTTAACCAAATTTGTCTCTGTTTCGTCTTTTATCTTCATTCTTTCCTCTTCCTCTTCATCTTCATCTTCATCTTCATCAGATTCTTCCTCGTCTTCAGACCCTTGTTCAGAATCAGCTTCATCATGAGATTCTTCACCTAGAATCGACTTCTTCAATTCTTCATACTTCTTCTCATTCTCCAAAAAGTTTGCATCCGGCTTAAATATATCTAAGAAAAGGATCAAATCATAATTAAAATATCATACAAGCAGTAAAAGTTTGATACTTGAAAATAAACACAAAACATGATGCTACCTAGATTATTTTCAGGGTCTATTTGATCTTGAAGTGAAATCTCATGTGTTAATTGGTCTTCTTGTTCCACAAGGTCCAATTCCGGGCGAACAGCTGGATGACCCTGTACATGAAACCATTGATGATAAAAACTTTCGATATTCTATCTTGTTTATGCCAGCGTACAATATGAAAAAATTCCATCAAGAGAAAACAAGGAAATATAAGCACTACAAATGCACCTGAAATTTTGCTTTACGCAAAGCAAAAAGGTTTTCAATCAAAAACTGGACACGCTTGTCGATTTCCCCCTCATGAAGAATTCCTCTAAAACGTTCAAATATGCCTGTCAACAAGGTCAAATCATGTGAGAGAATAGACACATTTTCAGGACATCAAAAGATATGAACGTTGCTTTGATAAAAGCACTCTAACACGAAGGGAACGGAAAAAAAGGCGATTTATTGGAATAACCAGCAAACAGAAAACACACAATTGAAAGGGCAACAGTGTGTTCTTAAAAAGCAATCAACAGTATATCACCTATGGCATCACTCATCAGCATACATGTACTACTTATCAGCCCATAATTTAACATTAAGCGGAATAAAAAAAAAATGGATAAAATAAAAACTGCTCCACTGGAGTCCACAGAAACAGTAGCAAGCAGAAGCAGGTATGGCCGCTGCCATGTGATTGATGCTGGTGAACTTCAACTACAAAAAATCACACACTAATTCCCAAGTCGAAAAGCAAACTATGCTCATCTGAAACACCTTATGAAAGCAAGACAAATATATAGAGTTTATTGAAACTGAGACGCGAAAATCAAATTCATAAATAGAAAAGCCCAAAATGATGCTACGTCCTACACAATGTTCTATAATTAAGATTCGAAACTAGGAATAATCACTGATGTAGACTTTAAACCATGACTTAAATTCCAAAGTTGTTCATAAAGGATGAGTGAACTTCATCACCTGCCTTAACTCCAAACAAACACTCCACGGCTTTCTCAAAGCTGATTGGGAAGTAATAAAAATGAAAGGGGTTAAAGTTGGCCTGAAATTCTTACTTGAAAATGAGCAACTAGAGCCATGTACTATCTGGTTCAGGTTTGGGTCCAAAGAGCCCAGAACTGTGATCGTTATTCTCAACATGAAGCTAAGGTACTACCTGATTCTGGATTTTTCATTGTCTTACTACCATACCGTCATCAAGCTTTACGAACACACAGTTGTGTTCAATACTAATAGGTTTACACCACTGCAGCCGAATTTCCATGGTAAAAAAAACGATATTTCAAAGTTCAAGATAGTCCAGGCACACACACAATAACCGGCCATCTCCAACTCTATACATCTGTCATTTCCAAGGCCTTCCCCACCCCAACTAAGAAAAAGGTAAAACTCATAATGATAATAGAAAACATTGATGCCTTTTAAGCAAACAGAAACACATGGAACAAGAATAACACCTCCAGGATGAAAAGCCTAATGCATTAACAGAAGATGTGGCCTTTGATTATCAGCAAAACGTAATAAAAAAAACCAATCAGCAGTAAATTTAGCAAGTCAATACTATATAAATTATCTGAAAATATTATAAACAAAGTATTACCCACCATGTAATCCTCTTGGGGCAAGATCTTGAAGAATGGAGCCACATTCTTGCACAAACCCAACTGCAACCTCCACGCTATCATCAGAGGGATTTTCTAACAGGACGGTGAGAAGTTCAAGAGCTATCAGCTCATGAATAATTTGTTGATTAACTAAATGAGCAATGAACTTTACAGCCGCCAACAATTGAGGCTGCAATACAATAGTAGCACAATGTAAGAAATGGTAACACGTATGAGATAATCCACAAAATTTAACATTAAACCAAAAAGAAAGCTAAGCACCTTGTCATTACGTTTATATGCCCTTTGCAGCTGCAATATAATCCTTTTGAGCAGTAACTCGCCCACCTCGGGGAATTTCGTATTCACAACTGCAACCAATGCAGCAAATACATCGGTAAACCCAGGGGATGCCATTTGGGATTTCATGCAAGATCTGCAAAACAAGCCTCTGCCTCTAATCAGATTCTCGGCAAATAGTTCTGGTATAATGTTCTTGATATTAGTCGCGTTGACCTTATTCACCAACCCATTTATGCTTTTCCTCAAAGCATCCCAAGTCATTCTTTGATACTCGATACTGCTTTTATCTTGAACCTCACCCATCATTCTCTGTAGCTTAAATGGAGGGATATAAACGCCTCCGCTCCTTCCCAAGTTTTCTTGTCTTTGCACCTTTGCATCATCATTAACCTTCCCGACGTCTACCCTCCTTTGCTCAACACTCTTGTCCTGCTCTTCACCTCCATTCCTCATCTCCCTCTCTCTAATGTACTTATCATCTCTATCATCCTTTCTCTTCCTCTTGTCCTTCCCTTCCTCATCTCTCCTATTCCTGTCCCTATTCACCTCTCTTCTATACTCCTTTCTATCATCATCCACATCATTGTCACTGTCCTTGTAGCGACCATCCCTTCTTTTGCGATCTTTAGCATCATTACGCTCATTTCTTCTCTCCACCCTCTCTCTTCTATCATCCTCACCCTCTTTCTTCCCCTCCCAATCCTTATCCTTTTGCATCTCCCTCTCTCCCCCCCTCTCCCTCTCCCTCTCCCTCTCCCTCCCTCTATCCCTTTTCCTTCCACTCTCCCTCTCCAATTCTTTATGCTGTTTCTCATCTCTATCATGCCTGATTTCATCATCATCGCTTGATGAATTCCTGTGCCTCCTAGCCATACTTTTGAATCTGCAACCAAATTTGAACGTCAAGCAGTCCATGTAAAACAATTTTCAAAAACATCTTCTAGGGACGAGAGTACAAATAATCAAGTATAGAGCTTAGTTAACTCAAACCTACAGAATACTAGGATGGTATGACATCCAACACTGGGAAAAAATGGCATGCTATAGTCAACCTTGGTTGGATTTGACATGTCACAAGGCCACTGAAAGTTATTAGAAAATTTTGAAAATCATCTGACTACTTAATTTATTTTGCAGTAATAGCAAAATAGCGAATGTTGGCATTTAAAAGCAGATTGCACCACAAATTTGAAGCAACTAAAATCAACCATATTATGAGTGATATTAAACTTTTTTGCAGTTTGAAGTCGGGAGCTAGATTGAATGATTTCACACCACTTGTTTTAAAGGAGAGGATTTCAGTCTTTAACTCTCGGTCTCCACAATTTTCACTTGATAAAGTAACCCCAAAAAAAAAGTGGAATCACCACCCCTGAAAATGTGCTTTTTGTGCTATGTAACAGGCAGTCAAAATCAGCATCCAATTTGGAAGCCACTAAACCGAAAATCCATCCATTTATTCATAGTCAAAACAAACAAACAAACAAACAAACAAAAGGCGGAAAAAGAAAGGAGTAACTTCAGCTGGTACTACTACACAAGAAGCAGCTGTGCCGTGTTTCTTCATCTTTGGAGACTCCTAATGTAGACAGTGGCAATAACGATAATCTGGTTACAACTTACAAGGGCCAATCCAATTACCTTCCTTACGGTATCGATTTCCCGATAGTCCGACCGGAAGATTCACCAACGGCTGGACATCCATCGACTTCATTGGTACGTACACGTGAACACTAGCTCCTCTATATTTTTGTCAATATTTAATTATTCCCCTTTTCCAATATGATATTACGTACGATAAGCTAATGTTCCACAGAAATAATGGTTTTGTTATCTAATTTATGAACAATTTTCACAGGCCAGAATGTTGGATTCGACGACTTCTTTCCTCCATTTGCAGCAGCGGAAGAAGAAAAGATCATTAATGGAGTTAATTACACATCCGGGTCAACTGGAATACGTGATGAAACTGGTTACTTAGCGGTATATAATATACACTTCTACTTTGATTTTTCCTGCTAATTATTTAATCAGAATTTAACTAAGTAAAAAGTTATTCCATATTTATGTATTCATACATATCTGGCTGCTAATAATATGGATTTCAAAACATTGATGGTTTAATTATTTAACAGGGAGATCGATTCAGCATGAATAGGCAGTTGTTGAACCATAATACAACAAGAACACGTCTAGCAACTTTACATGGAAATCAGTCAACAGTAAATGAGCATCTGAAGATTGCCTCCCTCAATGGAGTCTCAGCAATCTCAAACTTCTTAATAATCGAGACATAAACAGTTAAATCTTAAACAGAATAATCTCAAATGAGTCACAGATTAAACAAGAATAGTTACAGATGATACCTTTTACACAAAACGGGTTAAAGATTACACATATTAAACAAGAACAGTTACAGATTTAAGAAACTTCGGCTAATATTTTGTTTTGAAATGAATAAACTGAAAAACAAAAAAAAAAGAGAAATAAATTATAACGAAACTCACTCAGAACCGAGATGATCGACTGATGATGATTTCGATTTTCACAGCTTGCACAATTGAAGAAAACGAAGGGTCGGGTCCTTCTCCTCTGATTTTAAGGATTACTTGCACGATCGAAGCATAAAGAAGAAGTTTAGAGGCAAAACTGAACAAGGAATGAGCTCGAGAACGGTGACGAACGGCGGCGAGCGGTGGGGGCGGATGGTTTTTGTGAGGAAGAAGACGGCGGAAATAATGCTTTAGGTTTAGGTTTAGGTTTAGGTTTACGTTTCAAGGTTGTGATATACGGGGCCGGGTTGAAAAATGTATATAATAATGTATTTTCTTAAACCACTAGGATAAGTAGTCTTCTGTATATATATATATATCTTCTTATTATATATTTTCAAGGAAAAAACTAACTAATTACCCGTTTACCTCAATTGACCCGACCCATACCCGGCTTGCAACACGCCTTTGGCCAAGAAAAAAAAAAAAAAAAAAATCAGGCGTTCCTTCAGTCATCCTCATCGCCCCACCTTCTGCAAACTCCAACCCCACTATCTTCAACTGTACAACCCCAAACCGTAAAACTTTTTCTCCTAACTACCCAAAATCATGTTCCCATGTAAAACTTTTTCTCCTAACTACCCAAAATCATGTTCCCACGATTATCCCCTCCAATAACTTTCTCACTTTCCAAACATAATCTGCCAATCAACCACCCCGCTTTTGTTTAGATGCGTGCTTTGATGATGGTAGCAGCGAAATTACAGGAACCAATGATGAATAATGCACGGGATAATCTGAGAAACACTCACCTGAAGGGACTCAATTCTCCAAAATCACTTTCAGATTTGGAGATACCATATCTGAGAAATCCCCTCCTCTCCAAACCCAAATGGAGAAGGAGATCATCACGAAGCTTGCTTCGCCGTTGGGATGATAAATGGGAGCGAATTGCCGACTTTTCCATATAGTGGATTTCTGAATCCATATTGTAGGTCTCCCTACTCCCTTAATTATCCCGTCAGACTATAGGTTCTTTATTCGATGAAGTCACAGTGGGTCAACTTAGAGAAGAGTTGCGGTAAGAGTTCCGACAAACCCCTTCCGCTGACTAAATCAACTGGAAATTGACGATTGTAAGGTTCCGGGCTTCATCCAATATGAACGCTTACCGAACCTCTGTTTCAACTGTGGGCACATCGATCATACCATAAAAAAAGGCAATCTGCTCTTACAGAACAGTGAACACCTGAATAGTTGTATTAACTGATGAATAATGAACTGAAATCTATGTATATCCCTTCTTTATTGTTGATAGTTTGGTCTTTTTTGTTGTCCTTATATAATTTTTTATACAATGTTTGTGTTCACTTTTTTTTCTTCGAGAAAATGCATTCACGTTTTTGCAACTATGATCATATCTCACATCAGTTCTGAATTTTTTGTTCTCTGCAATCGTGTAGAAATTCATGGAGTAAATGAATTAGCACTGAATCAATGGAGTAGCACACCAGGTAAACAATCTAAAGAATTTTTATCGTTTAAGGGTTATGTGATTTTGTCATAAAATTTTGTTATTATTTATGCCGATCGTATTGTCTTCATTCAAGTCTAACTGGGTTAGGCTTTGGAAAGTAAATGGAAGGAGCTCGCCGGGCATTTTGGTGTGGCGGACTTTCACATTTGTTAAAGAGGGCAGCTCCGATTGATCAACCAATTTTGGTGATATGAATGAAGTTTTGGCTTACGGCTAAAAACCGTAGGCTGCCTAATTGGGAGATAATGAACAATCTATTTACAGTCAGAACAAACAGAAGATATACTATTCAGATAGCTTCAGTTGGATAGCTTCATTTTGCAGGAGATGACTTCGCCGTCGCGGTCATTGGCGTGTGATCAACATCTCCTCCAGCGTGCGGAAATTGGACGTCATCAATCGTACATCCCTGCGCTACTGCTGTTTTCTTGCTGATAATAGTCTAAAGCATGTTATGCTTTCTATATCTATGTTTATATATCCTTGCTTTGATTGACATGTTATTTTTTTGTTCAAATCTGCTATAAGCTTTTCTCAGCTCTTGCTTTGTTTGGAATTATGTGTTATGGGGTGTTGCATTTTGTACTAATCTTGGTTTTTATGCTGTGATTTGCATTTAGGTTTACGGGATAATTGATACGCTGTGATTTGAATCTTGGTTTGATTGTTGCATTTTGTACTAATCTTGGTTTTTATGCTGTGAACTATTTGTGGGCAGTTTTATTCAGATCCCGATGTCAGAATGGCCGATGAAAGAGCTAAGATTGAAAGAGCTCGGGAGGAATTCACCAAATAATAGAATGGAAGGTGTTCACATGTGGTTTTTTTATTGTGGGAATCCAGGTATGAATTCAGTTACTTCTCTACTTAATCCAGAAAAAAAAAAAATTCATGTTTACAGGAGCTTTCCGGTTCCGAGGATGAAGCAAAGTTGAGATAATCTGCAGTTAAAGAAAAGTACAAAAGATGTTAGGAACACGGTGCATTGGCTAAGCTAAGGAAGCGAGAGAGTTTGATAGATTTGGAGGTGTTGGTTAAGTGCGAGATAGTGCCTCCTGTCTGTATTAATTACCAAGTACCATTTTGGATGGGCACACCTATCATGTGATGTTAATTCTTGAATATCCAAAATAAATTTAACAGCCTACCCAAAAACTAGTATGTGAGGCAAACAGATATCCTATACCATTGTGCTTACAAGTGAATACATACCGGCGTGTTCACTCAAAAAACAATTCATAGCATCTATCATCTTAAAACAGTGCAACGGAAAATGCAAACAATCATGGATGGTTTCTATCAGAAGAAGTGATACTTTATATATGGGAGATATTGAAGAGAATGAGAATAAACTCTAGCTCGCTAAAAGGGGAAAAAAACAAAAGTATGAAGAGCTTACCTTCTTATGCAAGCCTTGAGGAGATTTCTGCCTCATGAATTTTTTGGTTGGATGTGACAAATCATTTTGCGGAGTGATCATTCGTCTACTCTCATTCTCAAACTGGTCCAAGGATATAATTGCCTGACCATTCCCCCCAGGCTCCCAGAAGTTTCGTTTGCAACGACAACCTGAAGAACTTAAACTTAAATAAATTCCTCAATAATCACTACCTAATCCCACGAGGCAGGGTCATCAATTTAGCAAATGAGATTGAGAAAAACCAATCAACTGAGAAAGACATACAGCTCTAGAGTGAAGGCGAACATCAACGTCAATATTACTACCATTTGAAGTGGTATCTCCAACCTGTGGTACCATCGAGTTTTTCTGCTGAATTTTTGTAGGATGGCTTATATTGTCGGACAAAACAAAAATTATAGGATGACTTATATTTAGGACCGAATGTAGCATCTGTTTTTTAAGAACATATTTGTTTATCATTTAAACTCTGTTTTTTCAATGCAAACACCGTATTTATGACTAAATAACTCAGATAAAGTCGATTAGAGTTCTACTTAGTATTAACCGTTATTCGTACAAATTCTAATTTCGTTGTTTTGTTTTATTATTCTTTCTCTTCAGTTTTTTGGCTAAAAGAGTGTCTTTTGATATTTTCCGTGCATCGCACGAGTTTCCTACTAGTATATATATATATATATATATATATATATATATATACCCATTACTGTTATTTGACCCGATCCATACCCCAAACAATATCAACGTAATCAATATCAAATTATTTATAAATGAATATCCCAAACATCATCAACATGTCTGAGGTATCATCAACTAATCTATGACTTGAAAGAAAAGATAAAACTGTGTATGTTTTTTTTTATAAAAAAAATACATAGATCAAATCTTATATTTGCCCAAATCGCAACAAACTATAATACATCCTTCAAGCTGAATTGATATGATCGGCATTTGAAACGAAAGACATGGATGATATATAAGAAAAATAATATATATATATATAGTGAACTCATTCATACTATTTTTTACGTGTTGTTTTTCGTTGCCATCTAAGTATGGCTAGTTGTCTATAAGTCTGAAGTGCAAAGGCTCATCGAGACTAGGGTTGACGTCATCCTAAGGCGTGATGCAGTGTGCACAAAGAAACCTAGATGTAGTAGAAGGTTAAAGGAAGTTGTATGTGGCCAGTCTTTGTGAAAAGCTCTTGACAAATACAAGTGAAACTAATGTGGAGTAGTGTGAGGTAAAATAGAACACCAGGTAAAGGGCCATGATTAAATCTGAGGTTTGAAGACAACTCAAGTGAACATGAAGGAAAGAACAGTGCAACTACTCACAAAGGAAAATAATTACTCTACTAACTAAAACCCCTAAAACAGGAAGATAACCTACAGTGGATCCTAGAATAGCATTATCACCTTAAAGGAAGTCCCACATAGCAAACCTATTAACTGTAAGGATAACTATTGCATATATTGTAGGTGCAAACAACTACAAAGTGTTTATGTGTGCAAGCAAATCAAGATTTTCTTCAGATCCCATAACTACGGGGTTTGCAATAGATCCCCACAACTATTGGGGTTTGCGGTAGGACCTAACTACACAAACTGAAGCAATTGCCTTGTTTGCGATGCAGAGAAATCACGACACCTTCTTCGAAAACAAACTGAAAAAAATACCAGCTTGGTAAGTGGGATTTCAAGGAGGGAAAACTATATTTGTAGTGCATATACTGGAAAATAAAATAAAGCACAAGGAACAAAGTTTTAATGTATCATTGAGTAAAGAGCGGATGTGTAGTTGAAGTAGTCAATAAGTTTGAAATATGAATCACGTTTATTTCTACACATAAGACCATTCTGATAGCGCTTGTCTAAAAGTAAGTTAAAGACCTTGTTTTTTTATCAATCGTGTGAATGAAAGAAAAGTGCTAAGAAAAGGATGTATAAGTGAAAGGACAAGTAAAGGTATTCAGGCTTATAATCTGTTTGAATTTTGGGAATGATTGTGTTATCATGGTTAAGATCTAGTGGTTGAATTTTTGTAACATACGTGTAAGCCTGATATTTGATTAGCGGATTATGTAAGTATCGTTCTTATTTGCATTTTTTTGTGAACTACCTAAATGGTTTTAGTCTCTTTATTGAGTGTAGGTTTATTCCTTAGTTTTTCTTAAAGCGTTTCTTTTTAATTGCTATATGGTTGTATTGACAAAGAGGAGACAAACGTGCTTAAAAAAGCGTGATAGTTTAGTTGTTGGAATATGTAGATGGAAATGAGGAATTTAAAATGTAAGGCAGGATCGCTTAAACTAAAATAGAAAGTTAAGAATGAATCTTTGTATAACTTTATCTGAGATATTAATCTTCATGGGTTTTGTGTGCGTAGTTGATCGAATATAGTAGAAGAAGGTCAAATGAATCTACACACATTAATTCATGTTAAAATGGTACTAAGGTTGACATCCTATGTATACCATAAAAGATGCTAAAGAGGTATATATAGTAAAACTGATCATTATTCAATATATATATATATAGTGAACTCATTCATACTATCCTATCCTTATAGTTTCTTTGAACTTTAAGGTCATTTTCGTTTCAATGATACTGTGAGGTTACCTTATCCACTTAAGTTTTCTAATTCTATTTTTTAGTTTCATCTTTCAAATTTTTTTATTTATTATTTTTTCTTTTTTGAAAAGTGAACATTTTATTGAAATAGGCCAAAGACAATCATACATAGTTTAAAAAATAAAATTCAAAGCCTCTCACGATTAACTACTACATAAATCATTAATTATCCATTTGCCAAGCAAGACGAAGGTTCTTGGCTCGTTCTACTGCTCTAGATGCGAAGACGAACGCCGGAGGTCTCTCTTTGTCATATCCATGTAGCTGTCTGTTGCGCCATAGTCATATGCCGTAAATAATCTCTCGCCACAAATACTTCCACTTCGTTGATCCAAATATGCTTCCGGCCTTTGCCGTTAGATTTAACATCACCCAGTCATTCACATTTGGGGCCCCAAAAAATCTGCTCCACTCCTCTCGCGGAATAGCAATGCACCACACCATATGTGCCCAATCACAGTCCCGTAATGTATGTAAAATAGACTCCTCTTCGTCATCACACAAAAAGCACGTCGCTGCAGGGACAATCTGACGCTTCGCAAGGTTTTCACAACTGGTAGGGCATGGTGCAAAATGCTCCATAGTAAATAGTTGCCCCGGGTCGGCCCCTTTAACTCCCAAATTTTCCCCCACATCTTGTTATTTTGCAACGGTTCCTCAGTTGGCCAAAGAAAATTGTAACCTGAGGAAACCGTGTATTTCCCTTTCGCATCCTCTCCCCAAAAATATTCCTGGTTACTCTCCTTGAACCCACCCCAAAGGACTGTGTATGCCTTGCAAATGGCCCTCCACACTTGTGAGCACCTTTGTTTTGGCCTACTCGTGAGTTCTTTATATTTATGAGACAAGACTTGTACCCAAAGAATGTTATTCTGTTCTATCAATTGCCAGACTAACTTCCCTAGAAGAGCAAGATTCATCTCCCTCATCCTCCGAATACCCAAGCCACCTACATCCCGAGGCCTACAAATATTCTCCCAAGAAACCATGTGTAGAGAACGAGATTTAGTAGTATCTCCCCAAAAGAAGTCTCTACAAATGCGTTCAAGATTATTAACAGTAGTGGAAAGAAGATACATACTCTCCATTAAATAGTTAGGCTGCGTGGCTAGAGAACTTTGGATCATGACCCTCTTTCCTGCCCGGGATAAGGCCTTCGACTTCCAGGAACTTAATTTTTTCTTCATCTTGTCTTCCAAAGTGGTAAACGTACTAACCCGTATTCGACCTTGTATAAGAGGCACTCCCAAATAGTTTACTTAGAGATGTCATGTGTTGCATTCCCAAACTGTCAGAAATTGCTGCTTTGGTGACTTGGCCTACATTCTTCGACGTAATAAATCTGGACTTCGTGATACTAATTTTCTGTCCCGAGCACTTGCAGAAACTACTCAAAACTTCTTCCATAATTTGTGCCTGTTGCACCGTAGCTTCCCCAAATAATAAGAGGTCATCCGCGAAAAATAGGTGGGAGAGCAGGGGTCCGTTCTTCAAGATCCTCAAAGGTTTCCATCTCGCTCCATCCACTGCCATATTTATCCGTTAACTCAGAACCTCCATACAAAGTACAAAAAGATATGGGGCAATGGGGTCTCCCTGCCGAAGGCCTCGTTTGGAGTGAACGCGCATTGGGATGTACTAACCAAATCACCAATGCATTGGCTGAATCTGTTTCCCAAAATTTTAGTAATCAACTTCGTCACTACGTTGGCAAGGGCGATTGGTCTAAACTGAGCTGGTGTTTCCGGGTGGTCCACTTTAGGGATAAGGGATATCAACACTTCGTTCATATGCGGCGGAAAAGTGTACTCTTCGAACGATTTCTTGATAAAAGTAATGACAGATTCTCCCACAGTGCCCCAGCAATTCTTGAAAAAAAATTGGAGTTAATCCGTCCGGCCCAGCAGCTTTGTAAGTTCCCATATTGAAGCAAGCGTCCTCAATTTCCTTCTTGCACACATTTCTATTTATTAATTGCAGCGAAGCTTGAGAGAGGTTGGCGAATTCGAGCTGACAGTTACATTGATGATCATTTGCCTCGGCCGAATACAAATTAATGAAGTAGTATCGCATCAAATTCTCTACCTCAGTGGCATCATTGATCCATGTTCCATCTTCCCATTTTAAGGATTGTATGTTTGCACGTTGTCTCCTTCTTAGGGCTGTCATATGATAATAATGTGTATTGTTCTCTCCTTCCGTTATCCATTGAAGATGGGCCCTTTGGTGCCAAAACTTTTCCTCTTGGTTTAGAATATTTGCATACTCGATCTGAAGTTCCTTTTCTAGATTACGCAAAAAATCCGACTCGTGTTCATCTAAGGATCTTTGAATGCCCCCAATCTTTTTAAGCAAGTTGACTTCCGGTAAAAGATGTTCCCAAACGTGCACCGGTTCCATTCATTTGCTTTTGCCGTAAATTTTTTAATTGTTTCACCCAGATTATTGCAATTTGCATCCCAACTCTGCTCTACCATATTTTGAAAATCATCGTGTTCAAGCCAGGCATTGAGGAATCGAAAAAAGGCTTCCCTTATGTGAGGCTTCTGTTTCGCCGTTAATTGGAGTAAAATTGGGCAATGATCCGAATGGGTCTTTGCAAGATGAGTAAGAGAGGCGTCCGGATAGTCAATCAGCCATTGCGTATTGTACCAAACTTGATCTAGCCGTTCCAAAATGTGTGTTCCCTTATAAAGTGGTCCTGTCCAAGTGTATTTAGGACCTTGGTAAGCCAGCTGAAAAAGCTCACATTTATTTATCATGTTTCGCATAGCCTGGACATTAACACCGCCCAATGGTCTACCGCCTTTTTTATCTGCCTGATCGACCACTTGGTTAAAGTCACTTATCAAACACCACGGGTATTTCATGACCAGGGCCAACCTCTCTAGTATTCCCAACAATCATTCCTCATACTTGGTGTAGGGGATGCATAAATCATGGATAAAACCCAACTGATAGAATTGTTTTGGTATACTGCTAAATTGAGGCACTAGTTCGAACTAGGCAAATAAAAAAGAGAAGTTATCTTATCTGACCAGAAGCACCATATACCTCCACCATACCCTCTCGCTTCCACGCAAATGACTCTGTTAAAGTGAGAGTTTCGCAATATCTTCCAAGCTTTTTGGCTGCTAGCACGCGTTTCTAATAAACACAACACATCTAGTTTATTTGCTCTCAGCATATCCCCAAGGCTACGAAGAAAGTCTTGGGACCCGACCCCTTTACAATTCCAACAAAGAACTTTCATTAGAAATTTAAATTTTTTGTGTGATGGGGACCCCCCTCTACCATATTGGTGTCATCCGGTGGCTCATCTCGCAAGCTCCAATTTAATGTATCATGTTTCGATCCTTTCCCACGGTTATTTTTAGTCCCCCCATCTGGTGGTTTTAACGGAGTGATGTTACCAACCCCATCTGTTGGGACCAAAGTTCGTAAATCTGGAACCAACTGCCCGTTATGGCTCAAGGCCATCGTACCTCTGCTTGTCGAGTTACTTCCTTGCCCATTAGAAATGTCTGTTAGGATGATAGTACTTCTCGCAACCCCAGTGTGTTGTAAATAAAACTTGTAAGGGATGAAGACAACAATGTCAAACTATATCGCAGGAAATTAAAACTTGATATTACGAATCGTGTTGAAACACTTTTCTACAAAAGTTATTCGACCCTTATTCAATGCCCCGGGTTGCACGAATACCTTTGTGAGATAAGACTACGTTTGCCCTTTTCTTTTTGTCACCAAAAGAAAATTATACAATTGGAGTTTTGTAGGAAGTTTTGACACACAAAGATGAATAACACTTGAAAGTATTTTCAATGTATTCTCTCAAATGATCAAGTAATGTATGTTTTAAAAAAAGTGTGTTTTAAAGCATGTAAAACTAGTTTTATACCTTCTAGGATCAGTATTTGTTGGTTAAAACCGTTTTGTTTTAAGAGACACCTTTGTGGAAAAGTGTTACGAAGAAAAACTGCTGAAAAAACTAGAAATGACACACCAATTCGTATTTTCGGGCCACAGGCGGGCGCCTATGAAAGACAGGCGGGCGCCTGTGAGGTCCTGAAAAACGAATATGAACCTGTTCAAATTTCTGCCTGAAAAATTTCCACAGGCGGCCGCCTGTGACACTGTTTTTCCAAAACAAATTTTCCGTGTCTTTTAAGTTTGTTTTACGAACTCTACTTGATCATTTACATCCGTAAACTCGTAAACACTTATATGAGCGTGCACTCCGCACCTCCAAACCCACAATAGAGTGTTCCGAGTTCACCCATCTTTGTACCAAACCCTTAATTACACTAATGGACATGGTTATACTTAAATCGCCAACATTCCCCCCAATTTAAGTGTAATCCTTGGTTTAGTTAAAGATCAGTAAAAAAATAACAACTCATGCATCAATGATAATGTCACGAAGATTGAATTACCACCTAGTAATATTACACATTTCAAATATTCGAGTATCGGGGTGTGTCTAAGCATTGAACCCCTTTACACGTTTTGAATACATGAAGATAATTTACACATGTATTAAGATAAAACCAAAAGTTTATTCTTGACACTAATTAAATAGGCCTTGTGTCCATATCCATTCATGAGCATATAGAAAGCCAACCCTAGAACATCCTTGAAGCGGCCAAACCTCATACTCATATAGGTGAGCCTTTTATTAATCGTGCACTTGCAATAGCACTTTGTCAAAAGACTCATTAAGAAGAATACCTTCAACCTAATCTTGCAGGTCATAGCACATACCTTCGGGACAATAACATGTGCTCAAATATAAGATAATAGACCTTCCACATTGAATTCTGCCTCTAACATTGTAATAGAAGGGAATTGGGTATCCTATCACCAAGATTCATATGGGTTGTAAACCCATCCCGATTACCGACTTTTGTACCAAGTCTCTAGCCAATCCTTTGGTTAAGTGATCGGCTAAATTATGTTGAGATCTCATAAAAACAACCGAAATCACCCCATGAGTGATCAACTCACGTACCGCGCTATGTCTAACGCCCAGGTGTCGCGACTTACCATTATACACTTGACTATATGCCTTAAACAAGGTAGATGCACTATCACAATGGATAGAAATGGGTGAAATTGGTTTTGGCCATAACGGAATTTCATAGATCAAAATCCTAAGCCACTCCGCCTCTTTTCTGGCTGCTGCTAAGGCAACAAATTCCGACTCCATAGTAATGCATGTTTGCTTTTTGGAAGCCCATGAAATGGCACATCCTTCAAGCAAAAACACCCAACCACTAGTAGAAGAGTGATCCTCTACATTGGATATCCAACTAGCATCTGAGTATCCCTCTATTACTGAAGGATGTCCTACATAAGTCAAGCCAAAATCCTTGGTCGACTTAAGATACCTTAGTATACGAGTTACTGCACGCCAATGATGACTACTTGGATTACTCGTAAACCGGCTTAGCTTTCCAACCGCATAAGCAATATCCGGACGTGTACTAGTCATAGCATACATCAAACATCCTATCACCTGAGAATACTCAATTGTAATATAGGATTTCCCGTATTAGGCATGAGTTTCTCATTAGGATCCATGGGAGTATTTGCTGGAGTAGAATTTTTACAATTGAATTTCTTTAATACTTTCTCAATATAATGAGATTGTGTCAAAGATATCCCTTTGTCACTCCGTATGATCTTGATTCCCATGTCTTTCATAGAAAAACTTGATGACAAAAATGCCTTACAAAGGTCAACTTGTTCTTGGTTAGTTCCAAAAATTAACATGTCATCAACATATAAACAAATTATCACACCATTACCGGTATTGTCAAACTTGCTATATACACACTTGTCTGATTGGTTAAGCTTAAAACCATTAGACAAGACAACCTCATCAAATTTATGATGCCATTGTTTAAGCCCGCACAATGTTTAACAAGCTTTTACCTTAGCCCAGGCATAACAAATGATTTCATAATATTTCTTACAAATCCATTTAAGAATATGCATCCATTTGGATCACAGATTGTTAATAGCCGCTAAGGCAATAACAAAATGGAGATTCCGCAACAGGGCATTTCAAAATAATATATTTCTTCATGCCAAATCTCCATTTAAGAATCAACTTTCATCTTTCTTTTAAATATCCATCCACGTGTTGGATGGATCATCTCATCATTGATGGCTTATTTTAAAATGACACGCTCGAGACTCCAAGGTTTGGGAATCAACAATCTAATTCCTACTTCATCTCTTGTTCCTTCCACCAAATAAGTTTGATAGTCGGGTCCAAAAGACTTTGGTTTTCTAGCATAGGTATCAAAATAATCAATACCTTTCTTTACTCCAACTAAAGCCTTGAATTACCAATCACCAGATTGTTAATAGCCGCTAAGGCAATCAACAATCTAATTGTGGAGATTCTAGCAACCGGGGCATAGGTATCAAAATAATCAACACCTTCCTTTTCCCTAATGCCTTGAATTACCAATCAACTTTCATCTTTCATCTTTCTTTTAAATATCCACTTGCAACCCAATGGTTTGCAACCACGCGGAAGATCTGTAAGGATCCACGTGTTGTTTCCCATTATGGAATCCATCTCATCATTGATGGCTTATTTCTAAAATGACACGTCTCGAGACTCCATAGCCTCCTTAAAAGTTTCAGGATCCTCATCAATATTATAACAATATGAGTATTGAAATCCTACTTCATCTCTTGTTCCTTCCACCAAATAAGTTTGATAGTCGGGTCCAAAAGACTTTGGTTTCCTAGCCCTTTTGCTTCTACGAAGCTCTAAAGGCTCATCTTGAGAATCAACACCATTGTTGTTCTCTACTCCAACAATAGTAGGAGTTATATCTGTCACCATTGTTGTTCTCTACTCCAACAATAGTAGGAGTTATATCTAGCACAGCAAACAAGTAATAAATATTTATAAATCCGGTTTCCCTCAAGTATAAGGATCGTAGTAAAGAGGTTGATACCGGGTCGATCTTACGGGGAACTAAACGATTGTGATTCTAGCTTTTGTCTAACCTAAACTATGTCACGAAACTAATCTAAACAGTGAATAAACATCGAACAAAAGCAGAAAATAAAACTAGACAGAGGATATAATCCAAAGCTAGGAAGGATATGGCTGCGAACCAATTCAATACTAAACAAAACTAAGATGCAAATAAAAGTAAACTAACTAAACAAATTCAAGTTTTAAGGATTAATTCAAGTGTGTAATGAACAAACGAGGATTGATCCACCTATCCAACAAGCATTGATTTCCTATCTCGATTATGTTGTGGTTTTTATCTAGGTTGTGATTCACCTTATCTAAACATGAACCCTAATTCCTTAGAAAGTTCATCTATTAATCTATTATCTTCCAATGCAAGATTAACGCGTTTCCTAACCAAAGGTGTAAACTTTATGGTTGTAATCTAGCAATTAAACATATTAACTTCCGTTATGATAGATTCGAATTACTATTCTTATTCATGATGATCTAGGGTTTATTAGATTTCCATCAACAATAAACAATCACACATGCAGATCTTCCGATATAAAAGCAATTAAGCGTAATAAACATGAATAAGAAACAACCTTTAAGTAAAGACTCACAGTTTAACCGAAGAAAACGAAATCAACAATCGTTGGATGGCTTCACAATACTCGTTTGATGAAGCTTTTAGCCTCTGGACATCCTCAGCAACTCAAATTTGTATAAACAGTGCATAAAAAGTAACTAGTTTTAATCTAAACTAAAGTGCATAAAAATTGGAACAAAAGGAAGAAAAACGCAGCCTAAAGCCGCCCCTAGGTTTAGGGTTTTTAATATATGATGTATGGTCCCTTTTGTGTGGAGAAACAACCGACTATATATAGATTTTAAAGTCGGTTTCAGCAAGTCGGCTACCGGACGCCCGTCTGGATCCTTGAACGCCCGTCCATTCTTCATATGAACTTCAAATCGGCCGAGTCATGATCGACGCCGCTCGTCCAACCAGCGCCCACCTCGGCGTCCAAACTTCACGAATCAACTTTCCATCCCTGGACGCTCGTTCGATTTTAAGAAACGCCCGTCCACTGGGACGGGACACGACGCCTTGATCCAATATGATCAATTTCGATTTCTTGATCTCTATCTCTTTTTCTCTTGTCAATTCCTTCATTATCTCTTTTAATCATCATATATTTCGACTCTTATCTCTTTTGATCATCATTTGAGCCTTGAAAAATGCATCTACATCATATAAAAACACCACAAAATGTAATATCGCTCAAATAATCGTAAAAACATAATTAAAGCACATAAATCAACCTATTTTGCAATTAACTCTTTTGAAATATCATTTACTCAATATATTCATTAAACACATGCTTCTTATGCAATTTGAAATGCGAATACGGGAAAAATATCATAGAATATAGCATTATAAATCGTATAAAATCACCCTTAACAACTCCCCACACTTAAGCTTTTGCTCGTCCCGAGCAAAACAAAACAAAAATTAGGCTCGAGAAAAGAACAGGACATCTAAACATACATAACACATATCCAATAAATCGAAGTTCACCATTGTGTGTGTGCATAGCCATAGAAAACTTCCACTAAATCCAAACTCGAGAAACTCAAAGCAAAACTAGCTAATACCCCCTCGTAGACTAGTAATAAATGACACTCATAAGATGCACCCTACAAACGTGATATATCCCGAAAAAGATGATAGAATATATCTAGGGCCTTTTTGAAATACTCAGAGGATAATCCCTACAACATATCTGTCAGTTTCTACTGGTGATAAGGTAGACGATAACTTAGTCTTATATATATTTCATAACACTTCATAAGTTGATTTAACTTTTTCACTTTTAAACACACATCGAGATTGAGCTATTGCCTGTCATAATGAGAATAGGACATTCGAGATATACCTACCTTACTCAAATCATAAGGCGACTTTCTCGACATTTGTCGTGAGCTTTTAGTCATCATAGTGGTATAGGACATACGTGGTATACCCTATCGCACTCAAATCATCGACTAGCTTTCGACACACCCAATTAATTCATATTTTTTCAACTTTTTCATTTGACAATAAGTTACGTGTTACTTATCACATTCAAACCTTCAGATATTCACAATATATCATACTCCAGATCTAAATACAAACTATCATAATTCGCGAGATATATACGTAGCACTAAGCACATGACTTATAAGACAATCAAAAATCACTCGTCCAAAAGGGGTATAACTTTATAAATAGCTCATCATTTACTATGGCTCGTGAAAAATCGATCTCAGGTGAAACAACTAACTTATCAAACATATGATATACAGCTTAAATGACTAAAAAAAATAGCGAACATTGAATCGAATTGCCTACTCGGGACAAAACAAAAACAAAAGTGTCGAAAAATTTCGAAAATTTTAGCTCATTTGCATAGAAACATTACGAATTAAGCAAATGTGTAGATACATATCGAAACATTCCCCTCCCCCACACTTAAAAATCAACATGTCCTCATGTTGTGCAGATCGAAAGAAAAAGGAAAAGACTTAGCTGATTTAAACCGAAACGCGAATCGTCGGTCAGGCCGGAGCCTACATAATGACACTTTTAACGCCAGAACTGACAATGTAGCTTGACGAAACCGCTAAAAATATACACGCACGTCTTGACAAACAAGGAACCATCTCGGGAAAGCGGGAGTTATACCAAAATGAAAAGATATGACAAAATCAACAAGAGATAAAGCATCCAATACAACCAAAAAGTAGAAACCAAGTCGAAATGAAAGTACGGGTGCCTTATGGCTTCCATGATCCATCGGGAAAAGTAACAGTAGCAATATCAAAATTACAACGGATCATCTAAGTAAAAAGTAGTAAAAATATACAATGAAAGTATCTAGGGCAAATCAAATCGAAAAATAGACAAAGAAAATCAAGATTGCCCCGGAGCCGGAGTATCATCAGCCGGAGGATCAGAAGGAGGTCGAAGGTGGTGGCGTAGCCCTAGTTTGCCGAATCGCCGCTCTCTCATCGGAAGATGACTCGGACTCTTGAAGAACATCGGCAATGGCCTGCTCAATCTCGGAAGAATAATGGAAATCAATGAGGCTTGGATTGAAACCCCGTCATCCTCGGTTGCGGCCTTCACTTATACACTTCAGGATCGTCAAAATGTTGTTACGAGGCGCCCCGATGTCTTCCGGCCGACCCCGCTGCTTGTTGGCCATACTTAGCCGCATCCGGACCAAAGGCGATAAAGCAGAACCGTAGGCGCTTGAGGCGGTGCGAAGATGAACCGGCTCTCTGTGGTGTCTCCGTCTCAGGCCCGACCCGAAGGCTTACCCTTTTCTCATTTGTATCGGCCTCGGATTCTTCGGTTTGTGATCGGCTCCATACTCAGGCACACGGCATCGATATCTGAGATCGTGGATTAAGTGAGGATAATCAAGCATCGGGTATAGATCTTACGATTAATAGCCACCTCATCATATAACGCCCGCCCCACATTCACGTTCAAGCCAAATGTCAATGCATATAACATGCCTAGGTCACCAATGTGAAAGTCGCGTCGAGTTGTTCTTAGGCAACAACCGACTGAATAAATCAACACTGGACCTTCCAGGTCCTCCGTCCAGTCGTGGTAACCAACTCCTTCCGGTCGCCTCCCGGTCTTAATGTCCATGCCACATCCGGGCAAACTCGCAACCTCAACTCCTCCAAGGATCCGCGCCCCAAACTCGCTATGTAAAATCTCCTCCTTATAATCTCTACCTCAAAAGCCGCCAACCCATACTTTGCATTGATCACCTCCGCGAACGGAACTTGGACTCTCGAACCACAACTACCTTCATTTCCAAGTCGGTTTCGAACAATTGGCATAAAACTCCCGAACCAAGGAACTATTGACCGGGGTAGTTGGAATCGTCATCAAAGCGTCCCATTTCCGATCCTTAAGCAACTTAACGAAACCGGATCGACCTTTGACAAAGTGGGCCCTTTCTATCAACATCGTCCTCGAGAAATAGTGCTGTTTATACACATCGTGAGCTCTAGGGTTCACGAACCTACGAGGTAAGGGCATAGGAGGTACGGTTTTGGCTTTCTTCCTAGGTTGGGAAGCCCTAGTCTCAACCGGTTCATCTCCTCGTGTAGCTTCCACAACCTCCTCAACCCTAGACGAGGCTCCGCCTTTCTGAGCTCTAGGCATCCGTACTAAAGGAATATCATCGTCCGTCTCAGAGTCGGAGGTTGGTTCATCTCTTAAGGTTGCCCTAGTTTGGGTGGCTCTAGGGGGTTGCTCTCGAATACTCACACCCCGGTTAGGATCAACCAAGGCCGGATCAAACTCTTTTCGCTTTTTCCCCGCCTCCCTAGCCACTTCCTTCCCGTGCCTTTTCATGACTGCTTTCTGATGAACCATTTTCAAGCTTAGACTAACCAAAACAACCCCAATTCACAACAAGATACCCGTTGAACATCCAAAGCGGGATTTCAAAACAACCAAACCACAACCACAACCATAGCCATCACCAAACAACCCCAATGCAGCACCCATCACAACACCATATCACCAAAACAAAGCAACAAGAAACAAAAAAAACCAGAAAAAAAAACGAATTAAGGCAATATTCAAGTGAACGAGCCGACCCAAAGATCGAACTCGCAAAAACGTGAATAAAAACTAGAAATTTTGCTACGAACTTACCAAGTAGGGTGAGTAGATGTTGATCGAGGTGAAAATCAATCCAAACAACACCAAAATGGGCACCAAAATCGAATTTTTTCTCTGAAAAGTCGGACTTGAATGGGGCCTGATTCTCCAAAAATATGGTTTGTTGGGGAATTTGGTTATGAAAATCAAAGAGAGGGGATCAATAGCGGCCTGTAGCACTTGGAATCGCTCAAAATGGTTTAGATTTGAAGATTTTAGGGCAAAAGAGGAAGAGAAACCGTTGGTGGCTTTTGAAAATTCTGAAAAGTGAAGGTTCACTCGAAGAAGGGGTATATATAGACAGAGGGTGGACGCTCGTCCACCTCAGTGGACGGGCGTTCACTGAGAAATCAGATGAACGGGACGGGCGTCCAGTTTAGTAGACGCTCGTCCAAAAGTTTAAATCACATACAGGATTGGAGGGAAAATATCAGACGGGCGTCCAGGCTTAGTGGACGCGGCGTCTAAGGATTAGTCAAAGCGGACGGGCGTCGGTTATGCGGACGGGCGTCCCAGAAGGCAAAAGTGCAAAAATCATAAAATTCCATACAACCCAAATTCAAAAGTACATCTCTTATTAAACTTAAATAAAGCTTCAAAAATACAAGTAAAAATCAAACGAAGTACATAAAATTTCTAGAAAATAATTAAAAACAAATAGAGAGCAGTGGGTTGCCTCCCACAAAGCGCTTTTGTTTTACGTCGTTGCTCGACGAAACAAACCTAACTAACGCTAGTCTGCAAAAATCTCGCCCCAATCCACCAAAGCGGATGAGACGACGAAGCATATCAATAGCGGGAGGGAAATCATAGTCGCCTTGTACGCCTGGGTCATCTCCGGCTACCTCTAAACCTCTAAAATGTGAATCTGTAGTACCCGGCGCTAGATCTCATCAAAGATAGGGTCATTTAGGATCGTATATGGACGTCCTATAGCTTCTGTAGCTCCTCATTAGTGAAGTCACTACCTCCCGAACAATGGGGACAATGAGAACATAGGTGATGGTCTTCGTACGGGTACTAAGCTCAAAATCTACGTGCAAGACTATAGTGCCTCCTGGTCCATCAGCTACTGTAATCAGTGGGATCCGACTAATGATGGGGAACTCCTCAGGAAGAACTCCGTAATCCATATCTAAAAAGCACACTAACTGACAGATATAAATAGAAAAACTTAGTCAGCTAAAACTTAATTAAACTAAAACTTAAATAAATATAACACTAACAAAGATGAGCAGAATTTAACTAATATAATAAGGATATCTAGGATGCCTCCCAAGTAGCGCTTTTGGTTAATGTCGTTAGCTCGACACCGTTTAAAACTCGGCTGGATCAAGGCCATTTGACTTTTTACGCCACCACTACCTCGTGTAAGCTCGATCAAGAGTGTGGTCTGCAGAAAACAGCATCTAACACATGGGGTGAAATCTTTAACAGCTTTCCAAATACGCTTAAACTTCCCCATGGTAGACTTCTTCCTCCTTTGATTCTCCTGATCACGTTTTCGTTGACGCTCCCTCCAATACTCTTCCATATCCCAACTACCAGCTAGAACTTCTTCAGATTGACTATTACCGTCATCCTCGGAAAATAGGTCGGGTGAAAACACGTCAAATTCATCGACTTGTGTAGCACCACACCCGAGGATATCGAGGCAACGAACAGTCAAAGATGTTTCTTTAGGTTCACCAATGTAGTGCTTGCACCTCTGGCCATTCACTCGAAACGGGTCACCACTATAACCACGAAGTTCTAGAACGCCTCCAGGAATAATCTGGAGAATTTCAAAGGGGCCGGACCAACGTGTCCTCAACTTTCCAGGAAACAGATGTAACCTGGAATTATACAGAAGAACTTGTTCGCCGACATGTAATTCTTTCTTCTTAATCTTAGCATCGTGGAGTAGCTTCATCTTATCTTTACTAATCCTGGCACTTTCGTAAGCCTGGAGTCTGAATTCGTCTTGCTCATGTAACTGCTGTAGTCGATGTTTTCCACAAGATTGGGAATCAAAGTTCAGAAACTTTGTAGCCCAATAAGCTCTATGCTCTAACTCGACAGGCAGATGACATGGTTTCCCGTAGACCATTTGATATGGAGATGTCCCCATAGGGGTTTTATAGGCAGTTCTGTATGCCCAAAGTACATCATCCAACTTCAAACTCCAGTCTTTTCTATGATGTTTGACTGTCTTCTCCAGGATTTTCTTGATACTTTGGTTGCTTCTCTCAACCTGACCACTAGTCATCGGATGATATGGTGTGCCAGTTTTATGACGAACACCATACTTTTCAAGTACTTTCTCTGAGGGTCGGTTGCGAAACGCGTCCCCTTCATCATCGATCAAAGCGCGCGGACATCCAAACCTCACGAAGATATTCTTCTTTAGAAATTTCATTACCGTCTTATGATCATTGTGAGGAGTGGCTTGAGCCTCCACCCATTTAGACACGTAGTCTCACGTGAGACTAAGATGTATTTATTACCGCAAGATGATGGGAATGGTCCCATAAAATCGATACCCCATACATCAAAGACTTCGCATTCTAGGATGGGTTTCAAAGGCATGTCAAAACGCCTTGTCAGAGCACCGGTTCTTTGGCACCTATCACAAGCTTTACTGAAAGCTTACAGTATCTTTAAAGATCATAGGCCAATAGAAACCAGTTGGAAGATCTTAGCAACGGTTTTCCATGGACCAAAGTGACCCCAGAGTGGGTCCCCGTGTGGCTTCGCTCAATAATATCGCGTTGCTCGGATTCCGGAACACATCTCCTAAGCAAACCATCTTTACAAATCTTAAAAGATAAGGTTCATCCCAAACAAAATATTTCAAATCGAGAGAAGAACTTTTTTCTTCTCGATAAGACATTTCGGGATCGAGATAACGGGCATGAAGGTAGTTCACAATGGACAAATACCATGGAACATCGGGAGGGCAACCGTCTATCAACATAATGTTTTCTAGAGGAAAGTAAAAATCTATATCATCTGGTTCATCCTTTTCCTCATTTAACATTCTAGAAGCGTGATCCGCCACTACATTTTCACGCGCCTTTTTGTCCTTAATTTGAACGTCAAACTCTTGTAGGTCGTGATCCACGCGCAGAGGCGCGGTTTAGCATCTTTCTTAGTCATCGATAACATAAGCGGCGTGATCATCCACACGATCACTTGAGCTCCTAACAAGTAACTACGAAACTTGTCCATAGCAAAGACTACGGCCGTGAGTTCCTTTTCGATAGTAGTATAGTTAACTTGAGAGGGTTCAATGTGTGACTGGCGTAATAGAGATAGGTGGAATTTCCCTTTGATCTTTTGTCCTAGAACAGCACCAACAGCATAGTTTGATGCGTCGCACATAAGCTCAAATGGTAGGTTCGATCAAAGCGATATAAGAATTGGAGCAGATATTAAACGATCCTTAAGCTCCTCAAACGCTTGCTTGCAGCTCTCATCAAAATTGAATTCAACGTCTTCCTTCAGTAAAGTAGACATTGGCTATCTTGGAGAAGTCTTGAATGAATCTTCTGTAGAAACCGACATGTCCAAGAAAGCCTCTAACTTCACGCACATTCTTAGGATAGCTCATTTTCTCAATAGCTTCTACTTTTGCCCTGTCAACTTCTATACCCTTGGCGGAGATTTTGTGGCCAAGAACTATTCCCTCGTTTACCATGAAATGGCATTTTTCCCAATTAAGTACTAAGTTCTTTTCCACACATCTGGATAACACTTGATCAAGATTGTCAAGGCAATCATCAAAAGACTGACCAAAAACCGAAAAATTGTCCATAAAATCTCATACACTTTTCTACAAGCCCGTCAAAGATAGCTAGCATACATCATTTGAAAAGTAGTTGGGGCATTGCAGAGAGGCCAAATGGTATTCGCGGTAAGCGAATGTACCATAAGAAGCGAGGTAAAAGTGGTCTTTTCTTGGTCAATTTGGATCAATGGGTATCTGGAAGTATCCGAATATCCATCTAGGAAGCGGTAGAATGCGTGCCCGCCAGGACGCTCAAGCATCCGATCAATGAATGGAAGGGAAAGTGATCTTTCATTGTGACCTCATTGAGCTTTCGATAATCGATCTGAGACTCTGTAACCAAAGTGACAAGTCTCAATGATATCTCCTCTCCCTTCTCATTCTTCTCAATCGTAATTCCACCTTTCTTGGGAACTACTTGAGTTGGGGAAACCCATTCACTATCCGCGATGGCATAAATGATTCCCATGTCCGAGAAGTTTAATGATTTCTTTCTTAACCACCTCTTGCATATGAGAGGTTGAGCCTTCTCTCGAGGTCAGTCTAACACATTTTGCACCCTCATTCGTCTTGATCTTGTGCATACAGATGTCCGGAGATATCCTCTCGATATCTCCTACTTGCCAACCAAAGGCTTTTTCATTCTTTTTCAAGGCGTTGATAAGTTTCATTTCCTCTAAACGAAAGCTTGGCGAGAAATAATTAAAGGAAGCTTGTCGCCTTCTCTTAAAAACACATACTTAAGATGTTTAGGCAACGGCTTCAACACCAAATCTGAGGGGTCTTCCAAACTAGATTTAAGATCTCCACTTTTCAACTCAATATCACCTGAGTTTACTCTGTGGTCCCACCGCCAAAGCTTCTCCTTCCAACAATTCTTCCTCAAAATCATTTGCTAATTGATTCAGATTGACCACACCATGAGTATTTAGATTATCAACCAATCGCTCATATTCCGCTTCTACAACCATGACTTGCTTATCCATATAATCGGTAAAATCATCCGTCATATAATCAATGGAAAAGCCGGTGGGGGTCAGAGGTACTTGAATGGACTTTAAGACATTGTAACTCACCTCTTGATCACCAACTCGGATAGTCACTTGCCCACCATCGCAATCGATGAGGGCTCTAGCCGTAGATAAGAAAGGTCCGCCAAGAATCGGGGGACGTTTGCGTCTTTCTCCATGTCTAAGACATACCGGTCAACCTGGAAAGGTAAATCTATCAATCGAACCAAAACGTCTTTCGGGATCCCCTGAAGCTTTCTTAGAAGATCTATCCATGAACTGTAGACTCATAGTAGTGGGTTCTAGAAGGCTTTGTAAACCGAAATGCTTTTGCATCTGAGACATTGGCATAAGGCTTATAGAGGCACCTAGATCACACAAAGAATTAGGGAAGACTAGACCTCCCATTAACACTTGTAAGTACGAACTTACCAGGGTCACCTCTTTTAATTGGTAAGTTTTCATAATTAATCATGGAACAATCCTCACCAATTTGCCTTTCCATGCCTCGCTAACTTCTTTTTCAAGACACAACATCCTTGATAAATTTTGTATACTTAGGCATTTCGACCAAGACATCGATAATGGAAGATTAGATAAATGTGTTTTTCGCTTTTTTCTCATCGTTCTTTCTTACCTTCTTTTTTTTTCGCAAATTTGCGCTTACGTTCTAGTTTTCCGCTACCAAACGGGTGTCAGGATATTGGGACGCCCGTCACTGAAAATTATCAATTCTGTTTTGTTTTTATTCACTTAGACGAGCGTCCATAAGATTTGGACGCCCGTTCAGGTATTCTGTCTTTCAGACGAGCGTTTGGACCACTAAACGCCCGTCCGATTTCAATTCCATCCGGACGCCCGTCCAAACTTTTGGACGTCCGTCTGGTCCTGTTTTCTTCAATACTTTTGTTTCCTTTTCTTCTTTCCCATTCTTTTCTTTAGGCTTTTAATTTTTAGGTTAGGCTTTTACTTTCTTAGCTTTTAGGTTTCGTTCCACTTGTTTTTGGTCCGGTTTATGCAAACTCGGAGTCAAAAGGGACCGTTATTATACACCCCTGACCCCGAGCGAACCGTAGTCCGGCCAAACAGGCGGATCTTCCGTTCTGCGGATCTTCTATTATTAGCAAAGGAAATCACTGATTTTGTTATAATGGCCGCTAATAATAGACGTACGTTGGCAGACTACGCCATGCCAGGCGAAGTCAAAGTTAACCCGGCTATTGTTATTCCGGCCATTCTTGCACAAACCTTTGAGTGAAGCCAGGACTTATCCGGATGATGCAAAGACGCATCAATTTTTCACGGCTATCAATCGGAGAATCCGTGATACCCACTTACACACATTCTTAGAGATATGCGGTACTACACGCATCCAAGGAGTAAGTGAGGATGCTATCAAGCTAAAGCTTTTTCCTTTTTCTTTGAAAGGAGAGGCTAAAGAGTGGTACACCTCTCTCCTCCTCGAATCTATCACCACCTGGGCAGAACTCGAAAAGGAGTTCTTGAGTCAATATTTTCCACCTTCAAAAACTGCCCAGTGCTTAAATGAAATATTCACCTTCTACCAGAAAGAGAATGAGTCCTTTTTCGAATGTTGGAAGAGATTCAAGTCTCTTCTTAGAAAGTGTCCCCACCATGGCTTACCAATGGAAAGGCAAGTCAACACCTTCTTTAGTGGATTGACCGAGAGCTTACAAAAGGCATGGTCAATAGCTCTTCGGTGGGGCATTTCAAGAAAACACTGAAGAGGATGGGCTTTGTTTGAGGACATTGCAAAGTATAACTATGCCCCTCTTATCAAGCAATTCAAGCTCTCCTCCTCCCAAGGTTGAGGAAGTCAATTTGCAAAGTTTGATCGCCATCTTTGTAAAGCAGATGGCAACACCTCCGATTTCAATCCTATAAATCAAAATTCTCCTTTTCCACAGAACCCTCGTGTTCGTACATAAAATCTTTGTCGACCGCCATATGAATGGCCAATGTCAATTTAATCCCCTCGCACCTTATCAAGTGAATGCTGTTCATGATTATGGGCCAAGTACAATCAAGTCACATGTCGAATTGTGACGAGGTGGGGCACACTTCTAAATTCGCCGCCTATGAACGGATGAACGCGGAAGTGAATGCATTCTATGGCCGAGAACAATCAAAGGTTCAATCGGTTTCTGGCCAGGGCAATTTTCAAAACCAAGGGTTTAATCCATCTTCAAATTTCAATCCTAATTCGAATTTTAATTCGAATCAGAATTTCAATAGAAACCCTGGGTTTAATCAGAACCAAAACTCGAATTTTTCCAATCCTGCGCAAAAATTCAATCAGAATTGGCCTTTCAATTCAAACTCTCAATTTCAAAGTCGGCCCAGCCAGCCCTATGCTCCAAATCTCCAAAACTCTCAAGGCCCCTCCCAATCTACCAATCTTGAAGCTAAGTTGGAGGAGCAAAGTAGATCGATGAAGAATCTTGAGAGGCAAATTGGGCAACTGGCTGAGCAGTTAGCTTCTAGACCCCCAGGCATTTTGCCGGTTTCCGAGAAGAATCCAAAGGGTGGTCAAGTTGCTCAGGCTGACTTGAACAAAGGCCCATGTACTGACCTCGTGCCATCAAGTAAACATAAACTAAGATGCAAATAAAAGTAAACTAACTAAACAAATTCAAGTTTTAAGGATTAATTCAAGTGTGTAATGAACAAACGAGGATTGATCCACCTATCCAACAAGCATTGATTTCCTATCTCGATTATGTTGTGGTTTTTATCTAGGTTGTGATTCACCTTATCTAAACATGAACCCTAATTCCTTAGAAAGTTCATCTATTAATCTATTATCTTCCAATGCAAGATTAACGCGTTTCCTAACCAAAGGTGTAAACTTTATGGTTGTAATCTAGCAATTAAACCTATTAACTTCCGTTATGATAGATTCAAATTACTATTCTTATTCATGATGATCTAGGGTTTATTAAGATTTCCATCAACAATAAACAATCACACATGCAGATCTTCCGATATAAAAGCAATTAAGCGTAATAAACATGAATAAGAAACAACCTTTAAGTAAAGACTCACAGTTTAACCGAAGAAAACAAAATCAACAATCGTTGGATGGCTTCACAATACTCGTTTGATGAAGCTTTTAGCCTATGGACATCCTCAAAGAACTCAAATTTGTATAAATAAATTGCATAAAAAGTAACTAGTTTTAATCTAAACTAAAGTGCATAAAAATTGGAACAAAAGAAAGAAAAACGCAGCCTAAAGCCGCCTTTAGGTTTAGGGTTTTAATATATGATGTATGGTCCCTTTTGTGTGGAGAAACAACCGACTATATATAGATTTTAAAGTCGGTTTCAAACCAAGTCGGCTACCGGACGCCTGTCTGGATCTTGAGCGCCCGTCCATTCTTCATATGAACTTCAAATCGGGCGAGTCATGATCGGGACGCTCGTCCAACCAACGTCCACCTCAAGATTCAAACTTCTGAATCAACTTTCCATCCCTGGACGCTCGTTCAGTTTCAGCAAACGCCCGTCCACTGGACGGGACCTGGACGCCAGTCCAATATGACTGAATTTCGATTTCTTGATCTCTATCTCTTTTTCTCTTGTCAATTCCTTCATTATCTCTTTTAATCATCATATATTTCGACTCTTATCTCTTTTGATCATCATTTGAGCCTTGAAAAATGCATCTACATCATATAAAAACACCACAAAATGTAATATCGCTCAAATAATCGTAAAAACATAATTAAAGCACATAAATCAACCTATTTTGCAATTAACTCTTTTGAAATATCATTTACTCAATATATTCATTAAACACATGCTTCTTATGCAATTTAGTACGAATACGGGGAAAATATCATAGAATATAGCATTATAAATCGTATAAAATCACCCTTAACAATATCTTTCGGCCTCGGTATAGAAGTAAACCGATGTTCATCAAAGATGGCATCCCTTGACTCAATCACAGAATGAACAACAACTGAATTATTAGGCTCTATAACATAGAACCTATAGGCTTTGGAATGCAAAGCATATCCAATAAATATACAATCAATGCCTCTTTCACCCAAGGTTTTAATCTTAGGCACTATAAGTCTTACAACAGCCCTACAACCCCAAACTCGTAGTTAATTCAAGTTTGGCATCCTTTTGAACCTTAAGTCATATGGGGTAATAGGATTCCTTTTATTAGGAATTCTATTCAGCAAATAACAAGCCGTTAACATGGCTTCCCCCCAAAATCCCTCACTCAAACCAGAGTAAGATAGCATGGAATTAACCATCTCGTTAAGAGTACGGTTTTTCCTTTCCACTATGCCATTTTGTTGCGGCGTATACGGCGCTGTAACCTCATGATTCGCATTTTCGGGCCACAGGCGGGCGCCTGTGAAGTCCTGAAAATTGAATATGAACCTGTTCAAATTTTGCCTGAAAAAATCTCCACAGGCGGGCGTCTATGGTCACAGGCGGCCGCCTGTGACACTGTTTTTCAAAAACGAATTTCCCCTGTCTTTAAAGTTTGTTTTACGAACTCTACTTGATCATTTACATCCGTAAACTCGTAAATACTTTTATGAACGTGCACTCTGCACCTCCAAACGCACAATAGAGTGTTCCAAGTTCACCCATCTTTGTACCAAACCCTTAATTACACTAATGGACATGGTTATACTTAAATCACCAACATTCCTCCCCCATTTAAGTGTAATCCTTGGTTTAGCTAAAGATTAGTCAAAACATAACAACTCATGCATCAATGATAATATCACGAAGATTGAATTACCACCTAGTAATATTACACATTTCAAATATTCGAGTATCGGGGTGTGTCTAAGCATTGAACTCCTTTACACGTTTTGAATACATGAAGATAATATACACATGAATTAAGATAACTCCAAAATTTTATTCTTGACACTAATTAAATAGGCCTTGTGTCCATATCCATTCATGAGCATATAGAAAGCCAATCCTAGAACTTCCTTGAAGCGGCCAAACTTCATACTCATATAGGTGAGCCTTTTATTAATCGTGCACCTGCAATAGCACTTTGTCAAAAGACTCATTAAGAAGAATATATTCAACCTAATCTTGCAGGTCATAGCACATACCTTCGGGACAATATCATGTGCTCAAATCTAAGACAATAGGCCTTCCACATTGAATTCTACCTCTAACATTGTATTAGAAGGGAATTGGGTATCATATCACCAAGATTTATATGGGTTGTAAACACATCCCGATTACCGAATTTTGTACCAAGTCTCTAGCCAATCCTTTGGTTAAGTGATCGGCTAAATTATGTTGAGATCTCACAAAAACAACCGAAATCACCCTATGAGTGATCAACTCACGTACCGCGCTATGTCTAACGCCCAGGTGTCGCGACTTACCATTATACACTTGACTATATACCTTAGACAATGTAGATGCACTATCACAATGGATAGAAATGGGTGAAATTGGTTTTGGCCATAACGGAATTTCATAGATCAAATTCCTAAGCCACTCTGCCTCTTTTCCGGCTGCTGCTAAGGCAACAAATTCCGACTCCATAATTGAACCAGTAATGCATGTTTGCTTTTTGGAAGCCCATGAAATGGCACCTCCTCCAAGCAAAAACTCCCAACCACTAGTAGAAGAATGATCATCTACATTGGATATCCAACTAGCATCTGAGTATCCCTCTATTACTGAAGGATGTCCTACATAAGTCAAGCCAAAATCCTTGGTCGACTTAAGATACCTTAGTACACGAGTTACCGCACGCCAATGATGAGCTTAGCTTTCCAACCGCATAAGCTGTTAGGTGTAGTGCCGGAAAGACAATTTGTGTAATTGTTTTTGATATTGGATGACAGAATTTATCACCTTAGTTACTTGCTTTGTGCTTGTAAAGTAATACACTGCTGCAAACCCTAAGTATATATGTATGTAACCACTTAACTCAGTGTATGGATTACACGTGAGGATTGAGTTAGTGGAGATATGCTTAAACTATTAGTCCGTGGTGAACTTAATCAGAGTTTAATGTCTCTTGATTAAAACACCAATAATGCGCCCAGAACACCTTAGGGTGTGATAGTCTTATCCGGACTGTCGGTAGAGGGTACCTATGTGGGGCATTTATATATGATGGCATTCATATAGGACTGGACCGATTTAATATGTATTTCTCGGTATAATTCCGTAATCGAGGAATCTTATTAAATCATTAGATGATCATATATGGATCAACCTTAATCCTAAGGTGATCACAGGGTGCTGCTTGTCCCGGGATAGTGTTTGATGTGTTAGTTACGGTTCACTTAAATATGTGTTCCAAGCCACTTCTCATTGGCACTATCTCCAGTTGAGTGAGTAGTTATGATTTTCACAGACATGGAATCCATTTCTTCCTATGGGAAGTAGAGAGACAGTCCCCTTATTTGTTAGCCCTAAGAAAATGATCGATGGGCCCAGTTCATGTTAGACTAATTAGCTACTAGTCAGATATGTGAACTAATTGATCACTACGGGGTTAATGGTAAATAAGGATAAGATATTCGAGTCGGGTTCACGGAGACTTCCCACTCGTAATGGGACGATCTATGGAGGGTTAATCCGTATGTAGTGATTATATCAATGGACGCTTATTCACTCTACATGGGTTGAGTATAAGTATACATCTATAATCGGTAGAGTTCGATTTCGGGTTTATGGTGGCGTAATCCCGGAATTAATAATTAATGTACTTATTCATTCGATGAATAATTAGTTATTGGAGCTACTGGTTATAGGTCAATGGGTCCCGATGTGGCTCTCTGTAATTCGGATGTTTTTCCTGTTTTTGGGCCTCATTGATAATTAATTGGTGGGCTAATTAATTGATATGCAAAAATTATTAGTTGAAATTTGAATAATATAATACAGAAAAGACATTTTACGTGGGCCTAAACTCTAGTAGTGTGTGGCGCCTCCTAGCTATTAAAAGGGCAAGAATTGATTTTTTTATGTGATTAATTATTTACTTGTTAAATAATTAATTAATAAAAGATAATTGATTTGTAATTGATTGATTGATTAGTCACAATCTTTTATAAATGGAATTATCCTTTATTGTGATTTCTTTTTAATTATTTATTTAATTAATTAGAAACTTGGAGGCCAATGATTTTCTCTCCTATAGAAAAGAGTTCTTCCAAGACAAAAGTGAGTGCAAAATTTCGCCCCCCACACTAGAATAAAGAGAGAAAAATTTGTTTCTTGTCTTGGGTTTTTGGTTGAAGAAAAACTTGGAGTTTTTCTTGAAAGCATATCAAGGAGGTTTCAAATCCAAGGATCGGTGTCCACCAACCACCGTTTGGAGAACATATTGGAAGATCTTGGCTTCTCTTCCCACTATTGGTAAGATAAACTTAACCCCCTTGTAGTTGTTAAATCCTTTATTTACGTATTATGATATATGAATCGAGATCCGTCCGCTGCACGTAGATCTAACTCGTTTAGATCTGAGCTCCTGCATCCTTCATAAGCAATATCCGGACGTGTACTATTCATAGCATACATCAAACATCCTATCACCCCAGAATACTCAAGTTGTAATATCGGATTTCCCGTATTAGGCACGAGTTTCTCATTAGGATCCATGGGAGTATTTGCTGGAGTAGAATTTTCACAATTGAATTTCTTTAACACTTTCTAAATATAATGAGATTGTGTCAAAGAGATCCATTTGTCACTCCGTTTGATCTTGATTCCGAGAATCACATCCGCCTCCCCCATGTCTTTCATAGAAAAACTTGATGACAAAAATGCCTTACAAAGGTCTACTTGTTCTTGGTTAGTTCCAAAAATTAACATGTCATCAACATATAAACAAATTATCACACCATTACCGGTATTGTCAAATTTGCTATATATACACTTGTCTGATTGTTAAGCTTAAAACCATTAGACAAGACAACCTCATCAAATTTATGATGCCATTGTTTAGGTGCTTGTTTAAGCTCGTACAATGATTTAACAAGCTTACACACCTTATGCTCATTTCCAGGCATAACAAATCCCTCCGGTTGTTTCATATATATTTCTTCTTCTAAATCTCCATTTAAGAAAGGTGTTTTAATATCCATTTGATGGATTACCAGATTGTTAATAGCTGCTAAGGCAATCAACAATCTAATTGTGGAGATTCTAGCAACTGGTGCATAGGTATCAAAATAATCAATACCTTCCTTTTGCCTAAAGCCTTGAATTACCAATCTGGCTTTATGCCTGTCGACAGTATCGTCAACTTTCATATTTGTTTTAAATATCCACTTGCAACCCAAAGGTTTGCAACCACGCGGAAGATCCGTAAGGATCCACGTGTTGTTTCCCATTATGGAATCCATCTCATCATTGATGGCTTCATTCCAAAATGACACGTCTCGAGACTCCATAGCCTACTTAAAAGTCTTAGGATCCTCATTAATATTATAACAATATGAGTATTGAAATCCTACTTCATCTCTTGTTCCTTCCACCAAATAAGTTTGATAGTCGGGTCCAAAAGACTTTGGTTTCCTAGCCCTTTTGCTTCTACGAAGCTCTAAAGGCTCATCTTGAGAATCAACACCATTGTTGTTCTCTACTCCAACAATAGTAGGAGTTATATCTTTCGGCCTCGGTATAGAAGTAAACCGATGTTCATCAAAGATGGCATCCCTTGACTCAATTACAGAATGAACAACAACTGAATCATTAGGCTCTATAACATAGAATAAGCTTTGGAATGCAAAGCATATCCAATAAATATACAATCAATGCCTCTTTCACCCAAGGTTTTAATCTTAGGCACGGTAAGTCTTACAACAACCTTACAACCCCAAACTCATAGATAATTCAAGTTTGGCTTCTTTTTGAACCATAATTCATATGGGGTAATACGATTCCTTTTATTAGGAATTCTATTTAGCAAATAACAAGCCGTTAACATGGCTTCTCCCCAAAATCCCTCACTCAAACCAGAGTAAGATAGCAAAGAATTAACCATCTCTTTAAGAGTACGGTTTTTCCTTTCCGCTATGCCATTTTGTTGTGGCGTATACAGCGTTGTAACCTCATGTATTATACCACATGACCCGAAAAAGGTTGGATCAAAATATTCACCACCTCGATTGGTACGCAACCTTTTTATTTTAGAGGTTAATTGTAATTCTACCTCATTTTTATAGATTTTAAATTTATCTATTGCCTCGTCTTTAGAGTGAAGTAAAAATACATAACAAAATCGAGTGCAATCATCTATAAAAGTTACTACATATCTTTTATTACCAAAAGAAGGCGTAGCACAGAAATCACATAGATCACTATGAATAAGTTCCAATAAGGAAGATGACCTTTCAACACTATGAAAAGGTTGTCTCACAATTTTATTTAACATACAAGTATTACACTTATTCATATTCATGTCAAAAGATTGAATTAACTCATTTTTAGACATTATCAACATACGCTTATAATGAACATGTCCTAACCGAGCATGCCACAAAACAGAACTATTAACATCATGATTTGTGATAACATTATTAACAACATCATGCTGAATATTTAACATAAACATGCCATTACATAAGTAACCAAATCCAATAAATACACCACACTTACTTAAAATGTACTTGTCCGACTCAAAAACTTGTTTATAGCCTTCTTTACATAATAAACTACCAGATACCAAGTTTTTCCGTATACACGGAGCATGTAAAACATGTTTTAAATTAATACATTTTCCAGAACTAAAACATAAAACAACAGTTCCTATTCCAACTATGGCGGCCCTTGACTCGTTTCCCATAGTAGCATGGATCCATCGTTCACCGGTTCATAGTTTTTAAACCTGATCGATCCTTGCAAACGTGTCTCGTTGCACCCAAGTCAATCCACCAAGCAACATCAACATCTTGCATATAAAATGCCTCAGAAATTAGTGGTACATAATTCATGTTGTAATTAAATCCACAATTAACATTTTGACCTTGATGTTTAGGAGCACCTTGGTCCTTAGACCCTTGCCCCGAACTGTTGTTTGAACCTTTCTGGTTCTTCCTTACTCAACAATCTGCCCGGAAATGTCCAGTTTTCCCGCAAGTCCAACAAGCACCTTTTGGTTTTTTGTTGGTATCTTTGCCATTGTTTTTGGAAGATTTTTTCTTTTCTTTTCCTTTGTTCTTATACGAACATTCACCGGCTTCCATCATATTGATAGAGGTCGAATCCATTACCTCTTTACCCTTGGTTTTACCGCCCTCTTGCGCCTAGAGATTCCTCTATACGCAAGTGACTACCAAGTTCTACCAGAGATAATTCTTCCTTTTTGTGTTTTAACATGTGCTTAAAATCTTTCCATGACGGTGGTAATTTATCTATAATGCTTGACACCGAAATAGACTCATCCATTTCCATTTTATGTTGTGCAAACTGACCCAAAATGCGTAGTAATTCATTATACTGTTCCATTACCGACCATGAATCTACAATGTTATATTTCATGAAATTACCAACCACGAACTTTTTACTAGAGGCATCTTCATCCATGTATTTAGACTCTAGTGAATCCCAAAGTTCTTTTGCAGACTCAACATTTTGGTAAATGTCAAACAATGAATCAGACATACCGTTTAGAATGTGGCCTCTACAGATGTAGTCATCATTCTCCCATTTGTTCTTCCTCCTCAGTTCCTCCAATGGTCCGTCATCCATCACTTCAGGCATCGGTGTACTCAACACATAAACCACCTTCAATGTTGTTAGCAGAAAATGCATTTTCCTTTGCCATCTTCTAAAATTGACACCTTCAAACTTTTCCAACTTTCCAAAGTTTGTAGTCATCTCCTTAACACTTGACATTGTAGAATTTACTAAAATAACTTTTGTAGATTGTTGTAGAAAATGTTTGTAAGGGAATGTAAACAACAATGTCAAACTATATCGCAGGAAATTAGAACTTGATATTACGTAGAATCGTGTTGGAACACTTTCCTACAAAAGTTATTCGACCCTTATTCAATGCCCCGGGTTGCACGAATACCTTTGTGAGATAAGACTACGTTTGTCCATTTCTTTTTGGCACCAAAGAAAAGTATACAATTGGAGTTTTGTAGGAAGTTTTGACACACAAAGATGAAGAACACTTGAAAGTGTTTTCAATGTATTCTCTCAAAATGATCAAGTATTGTATATTTTCAAAAGTATGTTTTAAAACATGTAAGACCACTTTTTATACCTTCTAGGATCAGTATTTGTTGGTTAAAAACGTTTTGTTTAAGAGACACATTTGTGGAAAGGTGTTATGAAGAAAAAACTGCTGAAAAACCAGGAAAAGACACACCAATTCGCATTTTCGGGCCATAGGCAGGCGCCTACGAAAGGCATGCGGGCTCCTGTGAAGTCCTGAAAATTGAATATGAACCTGTTCAAATTTTGCCTGAAAAAAATATCCACAGGCGGCATGTAAAACATGTTTTAAATTAATACATTTTCCAGAACTAAAACATAAAACAACAGTTCCTATTCCAACTATGGCAGCTCTTGACTCGTTTCCCATAAGTAGCATGGATCCATCGTTCACCGGTTCATAGTTTTTAAACCAGCATCGATCCTTGCAAACGTGTCTCGTTGCACCCGAGTCAATCCACCAAGCAACATCATCATCTTGCATATAAAACGCCTCAGAAATTAGTGGTACATAATTCATGTTGGAATTAAGTCCACAAGTAACATTCTGACCTTGATGTTTAGGAGCACCTTGGTCCTTAGACCCTTGCCCCGAACTGTTGTTTGAACCTTTCTGGTTCTTCCTTACTCGACAATCTGCCCGGAAATGTCCAGTTTTCCCGCAAGTCCAACAAGCACCTTTCGGTTTTTTGTTGGAATCTTTGCCATTGTTTTTGGAAGATTTTTTCTTTTCTTTTCCTTTGTTCTTATACGAACATTCACCGGCTTCCATCATATTGATAGAGGTCGAATCCATTACCTCTTTACCTTTGGTTTTACCGCCATCTTGCGCCCTTAGAGATTCCTCTATACGCAAGTGACTACCAAGTTCTACCAGAGATAATTCTTCCTTTTTGTGTTTTAACATGTGCTTAAAATCTTTCCATGATGGTGGTAATTTATCTATAATGCTTGACACCAAAATAGACTCATCCATTTCCATTTTATGTTGTGCAAACTAACCCAAAATGCGTAGTAATTCATTATACTGTTCCATTACCGACCTTGAATCTACCATGTTATATTTCATGAAATTACCAACCAAGAACTTTTTACTAGAGGCATCTTCATCCATGTATTTAGACTCTAGTGAATCCCAAAGTTCTTTTGCAGACTCAACATTTTGGTAAATGTCAAACAATGAATCAGACATACCGTTTAGAATGTGGCCTCTAAGATGTAGTCATCATTCTCCCATTTGTTCTTCTTTCTCAGTTCCTCCAATGGTCCGTCATCCATCACTTCAGGAATCGGTGTACTCAACACATACACCACTTTCAATGTTGTTAGCAGAAAATGCATCTTCCTTTGTCATCTTCTAAAATTGACACCTTCAAACTTTTCCAACTTTCCAAAGTTTGTAGTCATCTCCTTACAACTTGACATTGTAGAATTTACTATAATAACTTTTGTAGATTGTTGTAAATAAAACTTGTAAGGGATGAAGACAACAATTTCAAACTATATCGCAGGAAATTAAAACTTGATATTACGTAGAATCGTGTAGAAACACTTTCCTACAAAAGTTATTCGACCCTTATTCAATGCCCCGGGTTGCACGAATACCTTTGTGAGATAAGACTACGTTTGCCCTTTTCTTTTTGGCACCAAAAGAAAAGTATACAATTGGAGTTTTGTAGGAAGTTTTGACACACAAAGATGAAGAACACTTGAAAGTGTTTTCAATGTATTCTCACAAATGATCAAGTATTGTATATTTTCTAGGATTAGTATTTGTTGGTTAAAACCGTTTTGTTTTAAGAGACACCTTTGTGGAAAAGTGTTATGAAGAAAAACTGCTGAAAAAACTAGAAAAGACACACCAATTCGTATTTTCGGGCCACGTGGCGCTTTATGAAAGGCAAAGGGCGCTGTGAAGAAATCTGGAAAATGAATATGAACATTCAAATTTACGCACTGAAAAATTTCCACAGTAATTTTGCTGTGACAATGCTTTTTCCAAAACAAATTTTCCATGTCTTTTAAGTTTGTTTTACGAACTCTAATTGATCATTTACATCCGTAAACTCGTAAACACTTACATGAGCGTGCACTCTGCACCTTCAAACCCACAATAGAGTGTTCCGAGTTCACCCACCTTTGTACCAAACCCTTAATTACACTAATGGACATGGTTATACTTAAATCACCAACACAGTGGACATGGATGACCTCTTTGAAGGAGCATTTTTCCGTGGTTCGTTCACAGCTGGTTCCTTCCTTTTCGTATGTTCCGTCCCATTATTCGATTTGTTTTGTCTCCCCTGTTTTGTGCCATTGCTATCCTTGGATCCATGTTGGTCCTCTTTCCTTAAAAGAGTAATACTTGGTGCTGTGTTCTTGTTTGTTGCTTCCTCCATTTGTCTTCTGAATCTATCTATTTCATCCATTGGTTCTTCTTCTACATATGCTTTTTCTCGAGGCTCATCCTCATCGGATAGCACATCAAATCTTGAACCGGATGCACCTCTAGAGGTTTTATTCGCACTTGAAGTCCCCGACTTATTCCCTTGACCGTGTCTTTGTGTTTCATTACGGTTCTGTTGTTCCTCTCTTTGGGCCTGGGGTCTCCTCCTTCTGTCCCTTGCCAACATCCAAGGTCCAAAAGGCTTTTCCGGTGTAGGACCTTCCGGAGCCTTTGGATTCAGAAAATCTTGCGTGCCTACGATTCCTTCGCTTTCACTACTCGTTTGTCGGTTCGGGCATTCATGTGTCTTGTGGCCGTAACGACCACACTCAAAACATGTCAGCTACATTCCCTCATACTCCACCTTGAAACGATTTCCCCGAATGACAATAGACGTCCTCAAGGTTCTATGTAGGTTCATCTCTACGCAAACTCTGGCATACCTTCCTCTAGTCGAACCGGTAGTGACTACATCCACTTTAATTGGCTTACCCACCCTCCTAGCCAATTCTATCAGCAGATCATGATTTTCAAAATGTTCAAGTGGTACTTCTGGGAAACGAATCCAAACCATAGTTGACACGATTTTTTCTTTGGATGGCACGAAAAAAGGTCTCCACCTCATTACCGTTAAATAATGTCCTTGTATAAGCCAGGGACCCTTGCCGAGGGCTGTTTCATAATCCTCCTTACAACAAAATCTGACTACGTAGTAGCCCAATTCCAAATCCACAATGTCCAGCGTACCTTGTGAGCACCACATGTTTGTCAATTTCTGTTCCAGGATACGATAAGAGACGTTTCGGCCCAGCACTTTTATGATCACTGCCCTTCGCCATGGCCGCCAATACTCTATGCAGTCCTCCACCTCCAATTCAATGGGGTCATCATCCACCTCGTTACCTTTCCTTTTTTCTGCAATTTGGATGAAATCCGCAATGTCGGATTCGTCCTCTCCCTCCCCTGTATATAGATGGTCTCTGACATTAAATTGCTTAACAATGTCAACCCCACTTCTTCCCTGCCATGCAGACTCATTTCCCGGTGAACTGAGGTTCGGTCCTTTCCATCTTTCATTGCTACGCTGCAGAAGGTCGTTCTCTTCCTCGGTGCGTCCTCCACCATCAAGATCCATGGCCAACGGTCTTTCAATTTTATGTGCCTTATTATGCAATTTTCTTTCTCTTTAGCATTTGTGGTGGTTTGGTTTGTGTACTTCATTACAAGGATGAAAGAAGAACAAGTGCTAAAGATATTTCAAATTATTTTCATAACATGCATGCATTTATTTTATTTTCTAACTTATCATTCGTTTTCTTTTCTCCTTTGACTATATATGCGAGTTTTATGCTAAAAGGTTTATGATGTGGTTAGTCCATTATGATCCAGATATATCATTTTGTGCGAGAAAAGACATACAAAATAATACAACTATATTATTTTATCGTGATTCATGTTTCACTGCATATGAGAAATTGGTACGTTTGCTTTTCACTATTGAAATTGGTGAGTTACTAATGATATGGGGCGAGCATGATAGGAGAAATTATGGTAAGTAAAGTTTGCTACGATTTCACTATTGACCATTCATTGGCAAACCAAGCTAAATGGCAAATTTAAATTGGTGAGTTACTAATGATTTTAGTTGCGTGGATTTTGGTCGATTTATTTTGGTCCTTTAAATTTTTTTTGGTTGCAAAATAGGATTCATCTAGAAAAACAATTTCTTCGAAAAAAAAAAATCGATTAAAGTTTTTATGACGCTGAGAAGATGCTACACCTAATCCACAAGATCCATCATTTTATATAATAAAATGCTTTCTTTTTAACATCAGGTTTTTTTTTCTATTTGGGTCGGGATAAATATTCTTTAATGATTCGGGATAAATAATTCTTTCTAGAATCCAATGATCGAAAGCACTTCCTTACCTAACAGCGGTCCGTAAAAATAGGTGTGTTAAGATTTTTTTAGGTGTGAAAAGACTTTACCATATGTATTCATCAGCTGGCAAGTAAAGTATCAAGATGTTTCAAGAATCAGGAAAATGATGAAAACTAACAAAATAGGAAAGATGAAAGACTACAGTTAATTGGATAAGTATTAGAGACAAGGTTTATTCTTTTAAGCCTGATGACAAGAATTAAAGAATATGTATTGATTTCTATTTTTGCTAATGCCGGTGCTGCGTATGGCGGTATCAATAACCGTTACATCCCTCATCTTTTACCTTAATTATTTGTATTCCCAAATGACACCTCCATCCTCTGAAAACAGAAAATCGTGTTAGAAGATACATTCCCAGAGCTTTTAATGGCACCACCACACACATCTTGTTTTCGTTCGACCTTTCAAAAGTCGATTAGAGGCCTTACATAAAATTGACTTTTGAACGGTCGAATATGACAATTGAATGTCAGAAAGTCAATTCAATGGTTTAGAATCAACTTTTGAAAGGTTGATTGTCTGTGTGATGCCATAACCGTAACAAGCAGAGATGAACTAAATGTATCATACGAAGAATCGTACTAAATGATTCTCAGAGCTGGTAATAGCAATTTTATGCTGAGAAAACTCAAAACGCTATGATCAGCATATATATACAGACACGATATATGTATGTGCGTGTGTGTGTGTGTGTCTATGTGTGGAAACAAATGAAAACTCAAAACAGTCTGATCAGCATATGTATACAAACACAATATATATATATATATATATATATGTGTGTGTGTGTGTGTGTGTGTGTGTGTGTGTGTGGAAACAAATGAAATGACAGAAACTGAAATATGAGTGCACGATTATAGTAGAAAGAAGCAGGGCGGTACCCTTGATCTTTTTGTTCATCCAGACCTCAAGTAACATCCCAGCACCAATTCCACCAGCAATACATGCACCGTAGAAAGCAAGGTTGTAAGGCAATGATTTCCGAGGAAGGAAATAGTAATCTGGAATTTGTCTTATTCTTTTCGGAAGCTTTTCTTCACCGGTTCGACACTGCTACCTCCTGCCTCTTTGGGAACCTCTTTGGAAACTGGTTCCATATTTTTCCACTCCATTATCCTTTGCCTGTTCTGTCCATTGTAAAAGAACATAATAATGAAGTCCATTAAAAAGTAAAACCGTAGTTAATTCGGAAATGCGGTTTAGAACTGAAATTAAAGTAATGGCACGAAGTAGAACACAAGAAGATACTCTATCAGACCTTTCATCGAACACCTTTGTAGAATAGCAGTTAGTTAGTGACCGTTAGTAAAACAATTAGTTTATGCAGTTTAGAGCTTCTACTACTATATAAACAGCTTAATCCACACATTGTAAAAATGATTTCTATGTAAATAAAAGTTTGATTTCTTCTCTGTTCTTGAGTACTTCAATTACTAGTTGCATTGTTCTGTGTAATCTGTGAAAAACCCGAGTAGTTTTCAGGTACGGACCGTTTGGTCATGACCTGAGACCTGAGACCTGAGTTCTTGCTCTGGGGTCATGGCTGAACAATCCGTATCTGAAAATTACTCAGGTTTTTGGGATCGGGTCGTTACAGTTGCAGATGTAAAAAAACAGTATATTTCTACATGCAATGATCAAATCCAGAGTTGCGAATTGGAGGCAATAAAATTGAAGAACACAGTACAAACAATGTGAAATTTGATCTGTAACATAAGCAAAATCCATGTATACATTATCAAGCCATTAAAATAATGAAGAGTACAATTCCTAAATCATCCAAAATCTTACCCTAAAATTCTGAAGGAAAAAAAACACAAAACATTTACTCAAAACAGGATGATCAGAAAATTAAAATCAGAAAGAAAGCTTGGAGCATGGATTGGCTCTTGTTTGTTGATTTTATAGACTTCTACGTCAAACACCCTCCCCTTTAAAGCTTCCATGTCCTCGTGGAAGTGGAATATTAGGATCTAATAACTGTGGCATCCTCTCAGGTTGGTGAATCTGCATCCAACCCAAGCTGTTTGGTCCTCCAAATGTGGCAACAATGATACCATATAATCTCCCTTTTGGTAGTGTATCATTTGTGGACCATGCAATTAACCAAATTAGAACACAGGACAAATTTTACATGTATTCCCAAGTTGAACTGGTGGATCCAATTGAATAAGTTGCTGTCAAATGAATTGCAACTTACAAATGAGACAAAGACCTCCAAATCGAATGTACCAGCGAATTCACTCTCGTCAGCCAAAATGGAATTGACTTGCAAGACATGAATCAAAAGGGCAGCTCAAAGCAAGAATTCCTACAGTCATCACAACACCGAGGATCTCGCTCTTCTGCTGGTTCCTTCCACTTGAAGCTACCACCATCAAACACTCAGGTCACTTATTTACAACCACATTGCTCAACTTTCCACACTCCAGGCTGAAATGCAAACACGGCATATATTTTGAAACCCTCAAGAAGCTGCTTCAAAATCTCATTGATAATCCACTCATTTCAACTTGACCATCCTTATATGTAGTCATAATCCTACTAACACCAAGGACGACTCGAAAATAGTTCTGGCTCAACAATATATTCATGGTCCCCTGTAAAGCTTCCATGTCCTCATGGAAGTGGAAAAATCTGGGAACTGGGACATTCAAAAAAGTAGAGCATATCGCTAGAAAATTTTGAACAGATAAAGGCGGACTCCAATAGATGAAATCTGTATCGCATCCCATAGACAGAACTCTGTATGGTAGCATCCAAATTTGTTGTCTCTGCTAAATTCTTATTACCCTCGGTAACAGACATATGGTTATACGCATTCTGGTGTACATCAAGCATATCAATTGCTTCCTGAATAAAAGGATCATATATATGACTCTTGTAACTCCAATGATGTAAGGCTCTAACAACAATGAGGTAGCTACTAAGATACTTTGTATTATCTTTAGCAAGGTCAGATCCATCCAAGTTTGAAAGATCCATCATATTATTACCATGGATTATGTACCAAAAATTTGCTACAGAAAATGAATCATTAATATAAAATTGGTCCATGCCCCCAACAAATTCTGAACAGCCTCTCTGCAGGGCATAAAACATGTCCGCATCGCCAGAAAACTTTGAGCTAAAACGCCCCGAACTTTTCATGCACAAAGCATATAACAGCTGGAGCATAATCAATTATAATACAATCCGAAATCTCCATTCCCCCATCATCTTCTGCGTAAGCCAAAAATTTCATGCTGCTCCTCTGTTCTTCCAGTTCACTTTCCTTACGGCGTAAATGCGCTCTAACTTTCGAACCCTCTAAAAATTCCTTACACTCATCCTTTTCTATTTTGAAGTCATTACACCATTGATTTTCAGTAGTCACAAATCTGCCAGCTTCCACCATAACATTTTTAACCTTTCTATACTCAAAAAAAACAACTGAAGTCTGCATATAGGGACATCGATCGGTGGAAACACAAACAAGACCGACAATAAAAATTCCTCCACCTCTCGGTCTTCTCAGATTAACTTTCATGAGCCCATGTGTAACTAGAGTTCCCAGCCTAGTGCACTCATTTAATTTCATGGACCCAAGAGAATAATGATCTCTCCAGCTCCTTGGTCAAACAGAACAAACACAACTACCACCCGGATCAAACAAAAACTGCAAAACTTTATTCACAGAACAACTAGACATCAAATATTCATCATGGATCGGACAAGTCAATTTAAGCTGTAAGGAAAGAGGAAATCCAGAACCAAATCATATGGCAATGTTACCTTGTCAATTATATGATTACTTTCGAGCTTCCAAAAATAGTCAGAATAGTCCAAGTTTCTCATGATGGAATGTTCAGCTAGTAAAGGAAAGAAACCTTGCGGGATCTTCCTCATCGAATCTCTAGAGCTGAAGACATCATTGCCAATTTCTTTCATAAATTCTGATTCTGGCCATTCATCGAACACCGATCCGGTATCATCAGATTCAGCATCTTGTATCTCCGATAATTCATGGAGAGACGATTTATCTTTAATGCCGATATCATTCTGTTCCTCTGAATCCTTACCAGCTCCCTTGGCTTCGATTTTGTCGACTAAAATTGGATTGGGATTTTCATCGAACGCCTTGGTGACTTTGCTCCCATTGCGCCATTTTGCCATTAAAGTCACTGATTCTTCATAATTATCACACTCAAATGCCATGGATAAGCTGTGGAACATGAATGGTTCAACGTTGGCAGCTCCCTCAGTCTTATGGCTCTGCTGATTGGGAAAGGCTTGAACAGAAGCGTTGAAGGCTGCTAATTGAGCAGTTTTTACAGCTGTAGCTTCCAAACCTGCTGCCAAATTCTTGATACTTTCTTCTACAGATTTGAATCGTGAACCACCCACCATGATTGAATGAAATGAGGTCTCAGAACCGTGTTCTCTGATACCACACTCAATCGAGCTGTGAATTTGTCTTCGATAGTTTTGTGTCTGTCAGTTCGCTTATTAACTACCCTTCTCAACGGCTAATAGCTAATTACATGACACCTAACTCCTACCTCAGTCACAGCACACCAAGATTTGCAGGGCTTTCTCAAATCGAAGAATAATAATAAAAATACATATATATTAAAAAAAGACAATAAAAAAAAGACTACCAATTTACCTGGAGAATGGAAAATCAAGCCTGAAGCTGAAGGAGTACGAGACTTGCTGCTGAGCCTTGAATCTTCAGTTCCGGTTTGTGACGGAGTCCGGCCGCCGGAGAAATGGAGATGTGAATTGCAGATTACTAGAAGGAGCACAACGATGGAGCATGAGAAGGGAATGGCTGCAACTGCAAGCAATAATATAATTTCCCCCGGATTAAAGTAATTTTTTTTGAGACTATCTTTTCACACAAATATTGTTTTACATTTATCAAGAGTCGAGAATAGATTTCGTTTGGATATTCCACACACCTGCCATTCTGACAGTAAATGAGTCCGGAAAATATATATTATTCTGGTCAATTTATGATCAATTCACACAACAACCATTCTCGATTTCGGCTTACGTGTGAATACGATCATTATCTTGATTTTATTCTAATGAATTTTGAATGTATTTCATCTTATCTGGTCGAAAGACATTCGACTAAAATTGAGTGAAAAAAACTTTTAATATTCTCATGCAATTTGATCGAGAATCAATAGTGATCTTTTATATTATTGTTGTTATCACGACCCGATTCTAGTGTGAATATGCAGAGTATTCCGATTTCAATATTGGTCGAATGATTCATTATATATGAGTTTGGAAAACTTCAAACATTCTACCTAAAAGATGGTCAAAATCAATCAGTGTAGACTCTCAACACGTATATTCTGACCATATTTCAGTATGGATAATGTAACGCGCGTAAAATAAAAAAAATAAGGACGAAATTGAAAATAAATTTCTGTGTGATAAAATAAAAATTAGTGTGAAAATATATTTCTTTTTTTTAAAATATAAATAATAACACGTGCATCGGCTTAAAAGTGCAAGTTCTTGTCATTAAATCGAAGATTTCGGGTTTGATCCCAAACGATAATATATTATGCGTGCGTGTATTTCTTTTGTAATTGAAAAAAAAAAAAAAAAAAAAAAACTTGTGCATCATTGTATGATAATTTCTTACACAAATTTAAGGAAGGGTCTGGGCCTCTGGCTCTTCAATGAGTCCCCCACCATTGTGTGAGCAAATAAAAGCATATATGGTTAAAATCCGATTAGACAAGTCCATCAAAAAAACCCACTATACTGCAATGTAATCTCTTATAGAAATTTAAGAATGGGCATGGGCCCACTATACTACAGGCCATGATTTAAGTTGAGATGACTGTGATGTTGTTTGGTTTGTTATTAATTTCGTGTTAAATAAAGTGTATAAGATGAATGTGATGAGAAATGTAAGAGGGGTTGTTTGGTTTGTATTGAATTTCGTGTTAAATAAAGTGTATATGATGACTGTGAAGAGAAATGTAATGGGGAGGGGGAGGGGGAGGGGGTGGGGGATATTATTTCATTAAAAATGAATGAAGTTCTTTATTTGAAAGATCCGTGCCCAAACGGACCAGCGTGTGAATATCTAAAGATAGCCTGCATGTTTCGGCCACATTGATCCAACACGGGAAAAGAGGACACCGAAAGAAATTATTCGTTCAGTAAGCCGAAACATAGTAAAGTTACACTCGAAGCTTTATAGTCTACATAAAGTCTACGTCCAACATCATTGTTTAGTTATTAGTATAGTATTTCTAGTTTTTTTTTTTCACGCACGCAGATGTTCACTTAATATATGATTTTTCCCGAGATTAACAAAGTTTTAACTATAATTTACTGCCAACACATAGAAGAAAGACTATACTTTCTCTCTCAAAAAAATCTCTCCCTAAAAATCTCCCTAGCTTGCCAGCGTCCTTATCACCATAGCTACCGACGCTGGCGGCACTAGGCTGCCGGCGTCCGATCTCCGTGTAGCTTCTTTTCTGTCTTTTTTGTTTTCCCAGCTGCATCCTTCCTCCGGTGGTTTTTCTTAAGGATTTTTTCATCTGCCTGTCTTCTCTCAAGCTCCATGAGCTTGCTTGTGGTTGGTGGAGACAGTTCGGAGATTGTGTTGCCGGCTAGATGTGTTTGACAATAGAAAATACATTGAATCCTCGAAGGTGTTTGACATTAGTTCCCTGCAACAGTTACTTATGCATTTTAATATATGTGAAAGAGAACCTGAAATTTTACCATGACCCCTGTAAGTGATCTGGTTCTCTTTGATGTTATGTTTCTTTACTGAGCGTCATAGTTCACCTGTTACTTTAACACCTTACAGATTATTAGCTTTAGAAGCAACACGAGGACGAGGTTGGGTGTGGCCCTAGTTCCTACTGTTGAAATAGTGTCCTAAACCCAATCGGGTTGGATCGGATCCGACCGGGTCGGATCATTTCTACTATTTCTTTATGTTTGTACATATATTAAATGGCTTTTCTGTTGTCATATATTTGTTCTTTTAAGGAACCAATTGTGAATTGTTATATGATAACGTCCTTATTATTAAACCGTGATAGAGAAACCATGATAGGCGATTATGGTTGATGAGATCTCTAATCACTTTAGTAAGTTTGATACTTAAATGTCTCTAGGCTGATGTACTATTAAACAGGGCATTGATAGTACAAACAAACTAGCACGTATTAGATGTCTTCTGTCTTTAAGGGCAGGGATAGATCTCGTCTATCGAAGTGTAGAGACACTTGGACTGTACGTGGAAGCGTATTAGAGAATGCGTACGTTAGACTGACCCACTTACACGGTTAAATGTCACACTATGTGACGGTTGTGTAATTATCCTTTAGACCAGAGTCTTCATGGCATCATGGTGTGGATTGTCATGCTTTGACACTATTGAGGTTTCCCCTAGCCACGGGGCGATCATGCGGTAGTGATTGGGTGTGATACTGAAGCATGCGGAGTATACATGTTTGGTCGTCGGGGAATCGCGTACCCTATCAGTAGGGGTGAATATCCGAAAGGGCCTTCTTATAATGAATGTCTTACTCTTGTGAATCTTCGCAAAGTGGGAGTAAATGAGTTACTTCGAGAGAGCATGATATCCAGATTACAAGATACGGTCGTTGATGTTTTGACACTCGACTAACGATCGTATGGATATTATTACAGCGATAGGATTGTAAGTTACACGGTAACTGTTTCACATTAAAGGTAGTAGTCATTGCATTTGACTCTTCCGATGATTGAGGGTCACGGTGTGTTGCTAGACGCTATCCCGTGATCGTTAGGTATGAAGGAATTTTTGTAATTTGCACTTTGTGTCTACGGCCAACATATTCGGAAGCCTATCGGGTCACACACATAAGAACATCTAGCCGGATTAAATGTGGTTATAGTTGATAACCCAATAAGGAAAGTTTTATCTCACGACTATAAATGTTATAGTGGTAAATTAATATGGTGGTATTTATTTACTATGAATAAATATAATACAAGATATTAATTATGTTGATTAATTAAATATACATATATGATGTGTATGTCGAAATTATGTATATACGTGATATACATGTATTTTGTAAATTAATTAATCATATATATTCACACATGCGTGTGTGGTGTGCATATGTGATGCATGCGCACTAGTGTAGTATGGATATTTAATATATATAGATTTATGCGTATATTTTATATATGTGATATATACATGTGCAAATTGATTTATGGTAATATAATAAAAGATAAAGATATATTCAATATAAGATATTGTTAATATATATCTTGGAGAAAATATTTAATATAGGATATTGAATATTAATGAGATAAATCAATCAATTATATTTTCCTTATTTTACTAGTAAAAGGTTTTCTTCCTCTCTACTCTACATTGGGGCGCCACATCCATTATATATAGGAGGTAGGTGTCAAGCTCTTTTGATACATCACAACTCCAAGAGCTAATAGTTCTTGTGAAAAATAGAGTGAGTTTTGAGAGAGAAAAGACCGGTCTAGCAGCCGGATTTTTCTAGTAGCAATCCAATGGTGGATTCCGGCGGGTTGTTCATGTGGACTAGTGGTAGAGGCCGAACGCTTGGGTGGCTCCGTGCATCGCTACTCTCCTTAGACGGTCAAAGCGTCGATTTTTTAGATCAACCAAGGTAACCACCGTCTACTACTTATTTATTTATTGCTTAAACGAAGTGGATCTTGGGTAAAAGGAAATCAAAATTTTGAATTCCGCTGCGTTCCCGCGTAGATTTCCTAACAGTGGTAGCAGAGCGAGCTTCGAGTTTAAGCAATAAACATGTTATTTTGCGTAGTTAATTTTATCGTTTAAATCACGTAACTAAAAGATGAAAGATTTTGATTCGCAAAACTATACACGAAAAGAAAGGGAAAAAAAGGAGGTCGGCTTTTGGGGTGATCGGCCGATCGGCGGCGGCACCCCACCAGAAATTGCGCCGGCGGCGGCGGCTTGCCCCTCGGGGTGGTCGGCGTCGGCTGGTGCATCTTTTGGGTGGATCTCCAAAATTTTGTTATGTGTATTTTGTGTTTCTATATGGTTCATAGTTGTCATCAATATCTCATTTGTTTAGTTGTGTTATGTGGCTAACTAATGATTCAAATAGTTTTGGCCATTGGGATTCCACATGGCATTAAAATAATAATGTATTTCCAAACTTTGTTTGGAATAGCTAAGCAGCGCTTCCAAATATTTGATTTTGGAAAAAGCTGAAGCAAATATATTCAAAATTTTGATTTTGGAAAGTGGCCAGTCATATCAACCAAAAGATTGGCATTTCCAAATTTTGTTTGGAATAGGCCTAAGCCCCTTTCAAAATATTTGATTTTGGAAAAGGCGTAGGCCTAGGACATTTTCAAATTTTTGATTTTGGAAATGGCCAAGGGAGATGTCTTTTAGTTTAGGAAACCAAAGACATCCATTTTGATTAGAAATCAAAAGGAAAGAAACAAAAATAGACTTAATTTTAATTTTGATTTATTTTTTGGAAAAGTTCTAATTAATTAAAATTAAAATTGAAATCGGTTTAAAATTAATCGTTAATTTTATTTCGATTAAAATCATTAATTAATTAAATGTTAATTAGTTAATTGATTGGAATAAATTATTTAATAGATTAAATGTTAATTGATTAATTAAGACGCAAGTAGTTGAATTTTAATTTTAGTTTTTTCATAAGATGTTATTGTATGGATTAGATATAGTAGATATAATATGATTATATGGAATCGATTGATCGATGGACTCAACCGATATGATTGATGTGAATGATTTAATTTTTCATTGGTTTAAAAATCGCCCTATGCCGTTATGAAGAACGTGACCTAGTTTATTTTTCGTATTTATCTCATTCCCATTAGCCCCCCCCTCGTCTGCGGCGGGTGTATTTATTTTATTAGATAGAATTAAATGTAACAAGAATGGAGCAGAAGATGGAGGCCAATGAAAGAAGAATAAAGATCCCATTAAAGATGGCGCATTAAAGATCCTATTGGCGGTTGCAGTTACCTCTGATTGTGACCAACGGTTTTAAATCGGTTGTATTGAAACCGCACTCAGGAAAAGTCCATGATCATACGGTTACTTTACGCATTTCATTTTGTGCTTGTATTTATTTTATATGACACGATAGATGCATAACTAGGCACTATCTAGATAAATGTGTAGGATGTATGTCTATAGAGATAGATATACATGATGAGACCGTAATAAATTAATTAAGTGAATTAATTAAGTGAATTAATTTAAAATTACTCCCACAACAAAAATCGAGTCATAATATGTCTTCCAACATTATAGTGACGGTGAAGAGCTCTTGTTCGGATCCAACTGATCGGCCCACGTCGGGAGTTGACCTACCTCGGATATATCGTCATTATTGAGATATAATCGTTACGAGATCTCATGAAGGGTTGAACTCCTTTCTGGGACTCAACTTTGGGGAAACAAGAGTCAAAGAGTTGACTAGTCAAACCACTGGAAGTCGCGTTGGACGCGATTGGTAAGAAGTACCTACCCGTCGAAATTGACCCGGTCGATCGGCCCACGTCGGGGATCGAGTCAACTAGATAGGATTCCAGCCACTAAAGAATTTTGGAAAATTTCTTGAAAGTCAATTGAGAGTAGTTGACTAGTGGGAGCAAAATCATAATCCCAAAGACCATATTTGATTTTGCGTGTATAGACAACAACACTCTTTTATCTTCATTTTTTATGTTGCAGTTTTAACAAACTTTATATTTATGTTTTTATTCTCGATTACTAAAACCAAATTATGACTGTTACCTTTTGAGAAACGTTCTCAAATATGGTTAAGTAATTTTAATCCTTATAAAATAAGCAATGATACGAGCAATCCCGTTATAGTAGTTAGAGACAAGGAGACTAAATATTAGATGCAGTACTCTAAGGCTTTAATTATTAATGAAAACGGAGGCGCATGATTGAATCATTTGAAATAAGTTTCAACGAATTAATCATATATTGGATACGATCCAAGATGATCATTCAGTCATACGATGACAATTAATTCAAACGTTGGATAAGAATAACCACATCTAATTTTGGAAATGTTGTTTTCAAAATTGTAAGATTTAAGTACCGACTTAATTCTATCATTGCTTAAAGGTTAATTGAATAGTCAATGTTTTGAATACGATTCAAAAGGTTAAATAAACTATTTAATAAATTTTAGATTTTCTTTCTGAAAGGAAATTAAAGACATGGCTCTTGTGATCTTTCTTAAGTCTTATGAAGTCTACAATAAGAAACATTTTTCAAGTGCTTAAAGGATTAAAAAGGAAGTTAGGGCATGTGCTTAAATAGAGAACTTATTGAAGTTTCTATTCTATCCAAGTGAGTTGAGATAAATCTATCTAAGTTCAAAGTCAACTCTAAGATATATGATATCTTACAAGTGTGATTAAATTAGAAAGATTAAATACAGATATGGAAGATGAAGCAAACATTGTAGCACTTACCATATTCTGGATCTAGTAAACTGATAAGGGAACTAAATAAATGTTATTGCGTTCCGGTTCTTATGAAGAACATATTTTCAGTTATCCGTTAGGATTTAATGGACATATTCAATTGTAAAGAATAAATGTTATTCCGATAAATTTGAAGGGTCGATGAATCTATCATACTAGATTGATGTCACTATATAGTTGATATAGGTGAAAAAATCTCAACTAAATATTTGCATGGCTGTTATCCTTGATTTGTGGCTGTTCTAGGCATAGTCTCTATAGAAGGGAAGCATGTAACCAAACGTCATTCTGATGATGCTGAACCATATGATTATGAATCATGTGGGTTATATGTATCTTATCCAAAGAGGACTAAAATACCCTTTTAAGAAAAAGGTTATGAAATCTAGAAAGTTGTCCAAAGCATAAACATACCGATGTTTGTTGGCTTGTGACAATTAATGCCACAAATGATTGTTTATTAATCTCTACAAATATTTTTAGAAATAGTCAAGTGTACTCAGTGAAGTGCATAATTCGGAAAGCCCGAAAAGTTTGAGCTAGTACGAATATGAGGTTGATGAACTGCTTAGGAATTAATCTTCAATTGGATTGAAGCAATTAATATATGTAGGGTGTTTTAGAAGACGTCTGAAATTGAATCAGATTCTCCCTTGAAGGATACCATTTTTGGGATACGCAATTAGATTGTGTTCCTAAAATGGAAACAACACTTTATATGATAAAGGTGTGACGCAAGCCATGCAAACTATCCCTTACTCGTTTCGGGATAGTGCCCTTATGCTTAACCGAGTTCCAAAGAATAAAGGTTGAATAAATTCCATATTAGATATGGAAGGGAATAATGTCGAATCTATCTTAACCGATGATTTGAAGTTGTCATAGGCAAAGTTAGAAAGGCTTAGAGCCTAGTACGACATATGCAACTTTGTGGAATATCATAGCAAGTATGCTAGCTATTATTTACTTGTCCGCGGAGCAAAATGTTTGTCTTCAAACATGCTGTCTTCTAGAGGAAGTGTTTCTTCCAAAAGAAACAGTGGGAGTAGATTTAGGTCTCAAAGGTAGTTTGAGAACCACAAGGAGATATTCAACCATAGGAACGTGAGCAGACACCACATAGAGATGAGGTGTAGAACACTGCTCAATTTACACAAAAGTTCTGTAAGTCTGTGGATAACCTCAAGCTTGAAAGGGCTGCTGGTATGTTCATCTTGAAGAATGAATATCTCACGACTTATGAAAAATGTTTGAAAGGCAAGATTGAGGGATATGTCCAGGAGCCATAATATCTGAATTAGATTCCATCAGTGACAACCAGGTTGTGAACCTAGTATGTCTTACCTAGAGGGAATGTCCCTGAAAGGCTGACATGGATAGTAATATGATTGCCATAAGGCTATAGTGACGGCTGAAGGGTTCGGGGTGTAAACCTTGTAATTGCCTTTATGCTGTCAGCTGAGCCTAGTTCTATTCAGACTATGCTTGTTATAGCTTCGTATCATCATTATATGATAGTGTTGAAGAAGTTGGGCAAACAACTCGATGTTCATAGACGATAACATGATATGTGAGCCCACGAGATCCATTTATGGTCTCAAACAAGTTTCTCAAGACGATTTCTTTGTTTGATAATCAAAAGAGTTTGATTTAGTCAAAAGAATGATATGCCCAATGTGCAAGATGGATAGTGGGAGTGCGTTACGATTTTGAAATAAGGTATTGAATATCTCTCTCGGGAATTATCACCCCATGTCACAGTCAATTAATGTTTGGTAATTCAAGGTCTTTATGAAAGCACTTGGATTAGCAGTTCTTATTTTAATAAGAATCCATAGTGATAGATTTAACTGCTGTTGAATGATAGTTTACCTATATAGATGTGATGCTAAAAGAGTTTAGCATAGATCGCTAATAGGGGATACTGCTAGCCGGTGTTCTCAAGATCTATCTATGTTAGGACGTTAGTCCTAAAGATAAGGTGAAAGATGATGCTTATGGAAGGTTTCCTTTGCTGCTATGATAGGAACCATCATAAAGTAATTCCAGATGTTCATAGTCCATGAGCTAGTCATGAGCAAGTATGAAAGTAAATCTGGTGAATGTCGAGAATATCCTTAAACAAGTTAAGGAGGGTTTCCTAGTTTATCGAAACTTGGAATCAGATGAACGTAGATATACAGACGTATATCCTGAGTCTTATAAAGGCGAGTGGGAGCTACAGTCTGGGTTTGCAGTCACTTGGATTAAGTGCTACGGTGAGCCGGAAATGTTCTAGGCTATGGGTCACTGTAAATTCTACAATTAGGCCAAAACACAGTAGTGCCTTAGAGGCGCAGCGGGAGCAGTACATGGATCTAGAAGGTTCATTCCCGAACCTTGTGCGGTTCTTCCACCTTTTCTATATAGCTGATATAGTAAGTGGATTCATTGCTTGAAGCAAGGACCGGGGTCTCGTCAGAGATTCGTGTCTATGTTGAGGCGGTTCCTTTGACTTCGTCATTTGGAACATGATATGAAGATAGTCTGAGTCCCCATGGATAGCGATCCGTTCACGGCTAAGGCTGGTTGCGAGTATTGCATGAGATTCTTGTGTTTTAACTTGGTCTTGTGTGTGCGAGTGATTGGTTTTAGGCCAAGTGGGAGAGTGTTGAAATAGTGTCCTAAACCCAATCGGGTTAGACCGGATCCGACCGGGTCAGATCATTTTTACTATTTCTTTATGTTTGTACATATATAAAAATGGCTTTTCTGTTGTCATATATTTGTTCTTTTAAAGAACCAATTGTGAATTGTTATATGATAACGTCCTTAGTATTAAACCATGATAGAGAAACCATGATAGGCGATTATGGTTGATGAGATCTCTAATCACTTTAGTAAATTTGATACTTAAATGTCTCTAGACTGATGTACATTTAAACAGGGCATTGATAGTACAAAAAGACTAGCACGTATTATATGTCTTTTGTCTTTAAGGGCATGGATAGATCTCATCTATCGAAGTGTAGAGACACTTGGACTGTACGTGGACGTGTATTAGAGAATGCGTACGTTAGACTGACCCACTTACACGGTTAAGTGTCACACTATGTGGCGGTTGTGTAATTATCCTTTGGACCGGAGTCTTCATGGCATCACGGTGTGGATTTTCATGCTTTGACACTATTGAGGTTTCCCCTAGCCACGGGGCGATCATGCGGTAGTGATTGGGTGTGATACTGAAGCATTTGGAGTATACATGTTTGGTCATCTGGGAATCGCGTACCCTGTCAGTAGGGGTGAATATCCGAAAGGGCCTTCTTATAAGGAATGTCTTACTCTCGTGAATCTTTGCAAAGTAGGAGTAAATGAGTTACTTCGAGAGAGCATGATATCCAGATTATGAGATACGGTCGTTGATGTTTTGACACTCGACTAACGACCGTATGGATATTATTACAGCGATCGGATTGTAAGTTAACCGTACATGAGATTTTCACCTCATACGGCTCCTCTTTCAATTCTTTCGAATTCATTGGATTGGATCCTACACGGTAACTGTTTCACATGAAATGTAGTAGTCATTGCATTTTACTCTTCCGATGATTGGGGGTCACGGTGTGTTGCTAGACGATATCCCGTGATCGTTAGGTATGAAGGGCATTTTCGTAATTTACACTTTGTGTCTACGGCCAACATATTCGGAAGCCCATCGGGTCACACACACAAGAACATCTAACCGGATTAAAATGTGGTTATAGTTGATAACCAAATAAGGAAAGTTTTATCTCACGACTATAAAGGTTATAGTGTTAAATTAATATGGTGGTATTTATTTATTATGAATAAACATAATACAAGATATTAATTATGTTGATTAATTAAATATACATATATGATGTGTATGTCGAAATTATGTATATACGTGATATACATGTATTTTGCAAATTAATTAATCATGGTATTATATTATCATGTATTAATATAAGATATATATATATATATATATATATATATATATATATATATATATATATATATATATATATATATATATCGTATATTAGGTTCACTTATTAAATATGCATCATAGGAACTACTATTTTGTCCTCTTCCTGTTTTTGTTTTAGCCTTTTTTTAAAAAAAAAACCCAGAATAGGTAAAACGACGCCGTAACACGGATTGATTGCAATCCTCACACGTACCACCTACGTGTACTTCCCACTTTCGTTTCTCGCCTCCACCACCGTCTGCAAGGGCCTATGATCGGGCTTCTTCTCCACCGAAGGAGAGCAGTGGAATGTTCAAGATGGTGGGGTGTTGTCATCCTATACGGATATTACTTTCCCAGTCGGTTTGTCATCAGTCTGTGTCTGTGAGGGAGGTGTTGTGGTTTTCCCGGCAGGCGAATCTCATTTTCCGGTGGGTATTTCGGTTTTTTTCCTTCTTTTATGCTTCCTTTGTTTCGTCTAATGGTGTTTTGGGTTACGAATTGTTGAATTTTTTTTGGGGCTTATGCTTCCTTTACGTTGAACTTATTGCCTTCTTCCCCAGTTTTTCTCCGTATTCTCTTGTCTCTATCTTCTTTTCTTTTGAGCCCTAGATAACAAAAGCTCAGCAAATCATCCAGAAGACGAGAAATCAAAGATGAAGATGCCTGGTGTTAGTCGGATAGACAGGGAATCTGCGATGAAAGAGAAGATATCCAAGCAGTTATTAAATCTTTCATTGAAGCTCTTAAATGTTAGATAGCTATGTTTATTTCATTTGTTTTTCTAGGGTGAGATACTTGTTGAACTCCTTGAATCCTAATTTAGTCGATTTGTATTACAGTAAGTCAGCATCTATGTTCGTTATAGTGAAAATAATGACTGAAATTGCATTTCAACTATTTCAAAGATTGTTCATTCCGTCCCAATGTAAAGAAAATTTGTCTTCATATATTTTTTTTCTAGGATTCGATGAAGATGGAGTCTTTTTTTGAGTGGATTTTTCTAGGTAACAAAATAACTAATCTTTGACAAGACTGGACTTTAAAGGCATCATTTGTATATTCTCTGTTTCTGATTGATATACGAGTTTCTGCTATGAAAATTGCATCTATACCTTTGAGGGTTTATTAGTTATCTACTCGATTCCTACCTTTATGTTATGAATATTGTGGAAGACACTTTTTCTAGGATATTTTGTTGATGATTTCTTAGTTATTAGTTCTCAATTGCAATTTTTTTGCGTTATTAGATCGAGATAATGTTAACAGATCGCCGAGTATCGACAAGGATAAAAGAAATTTTAAACAGCTCATGTGTTGCTGTTTACATGCCTCAAGATGGCACAAACTAAAGAAGACTACCGGAAAGCTAATCAGCTGCTTTATTTTTTCTTTCACTTTGGACTTTTAACAGAATACACAGATTGTTTGCGTTCCGCTGCCATTGTGAAGGGCTGGTAAAAGTGCCTTCTGATTTCCTTGCTTTTCACTACCTTCTGCAGATGGATTGGTTTGACGTTTTTCTTTTGATTTTCCTCTAAAATGATGATGTGGGTGGTGGATCAGTTGATGGTGATCAAAAGATAGGTTCTTTGAAGGACGGAAAAGGGAAGATATTGTGGAAGAAGGACCTAATTCTTTGAAGGACGGAAAAGGGAAGATATTGTAGATGAAGGTGTATTAGCTCGTGGAATATTATTCGTCGACAGAACTGTATTTTGATGGGAGCTATTTTCCACCTACAAACAATATGGTTGCTACTTTTCAAAGGGGGAAAACAATATGGATGCTAGAAAGAAAACTAGAGATACCATAGTCACATAGTCCAGTAAGTGGGGAAATGGAGTTTATTTACACCGTGTTATTCTTGTATTTTTCAAGCTTAGTGCTCTTGGTTTTCCTAATGCAGCTTCATAATGTGGTTATATGTGAAATTTTCAATGGGAGCTTTTTGCAGGGAAACATGCAAGTACAGTTAGCTGGTTATCTTTTTGTATGGTTTGATGATTCATCCAAACTTGGGACCTTGTGATATTGATCGCTATGTATTTTCCTTGGTTGAAAATAATATTGGCCATTCAAATGGGATACATAAAATGCCAGACTTCTATCAGTATATGTAGTATAAGGTTTTTTTTTCCCGTTTTACCAAAAAAAATATATTCTAGTGCTTATTAACCTACATGTTTGCCTTGGGAGTAAAGCTTTTTGCTTGGATGTTGAAGTTCAAGAGATAATCAGATTGTGTACCTTTAATCTTTTCTTACATTGTTTCTGCTTTCATAGACATATTGATGCACTGGATGGTGGTTTTGAATTGGAGAATGTGGTTTTTCTTTGAAGAGTCATCTTTTCCAACGATGCGCCTTAACATGAGAAGGTCCGTCGGTCAGTCCAAGATTGGAAACTGAATACCAGGCAATTTTTCTTTTGTTTTTTAAAGGTTAGGCAGTTTCTCTGACTCCATTATCTTCTGCTTGATTTTTATTCTATCTCTACGGTTACTCTGTTCTTCTCCTTTGTATTTTGTTTTTCTCTCTATTTGGCAGTAAGTTTCTTACTGTGTTAAAAAGGTTGACAATGAAACTATGCAATTACAACAGCCAAAGTTGACGAGAGTAACTGAAGCATTTCTTGTTCCAAGGTAAGACAAGAAAAATTCAACAAGTATTTTTTGCAACAGTAAAATTCATTTTCAATTTTCATATTCTTTAATTGAATACATAATTTACTTCTCATTACATCATCAGATTATATGTGAACAATAGGTGTACATTAGTTGCTGACCTGTTTCTATTTGACCTTTCTGGGGTAGATTATCTCAAAGAAATGGTAGGTTGCTTGGTAATATGTTCTTTCAAAAGCAACATTTCTTGTAGTGATGTCTTTTTGTGAAGATTGTGATCTTGATTTGTAAGAGGAGTTTCACTGTCATTAAGGAGGTAAGTCTGTGTTGTTATTTGCTATTTTTTCCCCCTGAAAGAAGTTGTATTCTTTAGCAATCTGATAAGCACAACCAAAAAGAATAAAAATAGCTTGCTGTGTATGATTATTGTTACTATGCATGTTGATGTGTTTAGTTTTGCATTCTAATATGTGGCTTTCATGTTTGCGTCCACTTAAGAAAACTATTTACCTACGTTGAAATATCTTTAACTTAAAAGATTACTTTATACACAACCTAATGAGCTTGGTAGCTACCGCTAAACATTGGAGATATTATGCAATAGTATTGGGTTTGGGAGAACTTTTAATGTCGATGCTTGAGTTGATGATTGAAAATTGTAGACTTTACTTTCTTATTTGCTCATAGAATGTGTTTCTATTTTCTGTCAGCATTCTACATAGAATGAAATCTCTGTAGAGAAGCTAAACTAAACGACAAAGATATGTTAGCTTACTAGGTTTAAAGAAGAATATAAAATGATTGATGTTCGACTGAGTTCTCTCCATTTTCCTATGGCTTTGAATTTCTTGATGTTTGCAGGCTAAGAATTTACTTTGTTGGTTTTGGATATTGTTGAATGTTTTTCAAATTATGTCTTTGGTTTTCCCCATCCCGGCTTCACTATGTTGCTAAGCTTTAAAAAGTGGTTTTTAACGGTGGAACATGATGTTTAGTTTACTATAGGCAAACATAAAAGATCTTATTTTGTTTGCAGTAGTTAAACCTAAAAGAGCTCATTTAGTGTTTGTGGTTTCTTTTAAATCTCTTTTGGCATTGACAATTTTGTGTGGTCCATTGTGTTCCCTCTTCTGAATTAGAACATCTCCACAAGATAATTGAAAAAAGGGAAGTTTTCCTTTTGGATCAAATGTGGGGTTTGGTTTTGCACAGTTTATTTGTTTTAAGATTCTTTTCTCCATTTTATTGTGTCAACACTGAATATACTCCTTCACAAAAAGAGCATGGTGTGGGTTTGCCATATTACCGCGTTGTTGTTCACCTTCTGTGCTTATGGCTTTGCGGGGCCTGCAATTTGGCTTTGTTATGTTTCTGTTCTCTTAGCCTGCTTTAACAAACGTGAATTAAGATTATCTTTCATTGGTTCATGGTTTGGCTTGTTGTTTCTAATGTGGCAGATTAGAATTAGAATTTTAGATAGTGAGCTGAACTTCTGAGTGAGTTTCTTTATATTGTAGTAGTATGTAAGAAAACTGATTGTTTGATTTCCATCATTTTAATATGATAAATGACAATGACATGATGCATTCCCTTGATTTTTATAGACAAAGAAGAGGGAAACAGAGTGAGTACAGCACTACAATAAACACCCGAACCTGACTGCGGTAAGAAGGACAAAAGACCATGTGATGCCACAGAATCGAGCCCAAAGAAGAAAGTAAAGCTGGAATTCCCTAAAAAACCTTCGCCAACACAGCAGCACAATTCGGGATAAACTTGCCAGCCCAATCATAAACTTTTGCTACATCACTGCAGCCTTAGGAATGTTTTACCATGACTCCATTCTATGTAAACTAACCCTGCCTCCTTCTTGTACACCTTCATGTCAGGCTGATATAGATATATATATATATATATATATATATATATAGGCAGAAAGGATGAATACGTAGGCCCATAGGGTTTTGGGGTCTAGATTAACTTCAGCAAGGCTGAAGAAGGTATTCTGAAGTTTTTGGCTCTAAAGTTACCTCAGCAAGGCAGAATGAAAGCTGCATAAGTGTGTAATAACATATATAAATACTTTGTCAATGTACATTAAACCTATTACATATAGTTTAGCAACCAACATATATCTCAATTGGTCACCTACATCACATAAATAAAATAGCCACTTTACATACATGCACCAAATAAAAAGTTGTCTAACTGACAACCTTGTACATTTAAAAAAACAGGGCCCACCGTGCAACGCACGGTACGCCTCCCTAGTATATATATATTCACACATGCGTGTGTGGTGTGCATATGTGATGCATGCGCACTAGTGTAGTATGGATATTTAATATATATAGATTTATGCGTATAGTTTATATATGTGACATATACACATGTGTAAATTGATTTATGGTAATATAATAAAAGATAAAGATATATTCAATATAAGATATTGTCAATGTATATCTTGGAGAAAATATTTAATATAGGATATTGAATATTAATGAGATAAATCAATCAATTATATTTTCCTTATTTTACTAGTAAAAGGTTTTCTTCCTCTCTACTCTACATTGGGGCGCCACATCCATTATAAATAGAAGGCGAGTGTCAAGCTCTTTTGATACATCACAACTCCAAGAGCTAATAGTTCTTGTGAAAAATATAGTGAGTTTTGAGAGAAAAAAGGCCGGTCTAGCAGCCGGATTTTTCTAGTAGTAATCCAATGGTGGATTCCGGCGGGTTGTTCGTGTGGACTAGTGGTAAAGGCCGAACGCTTGGGCGGCTCCGTGCATCGCTACTCTCCTTAGACGGTCAAAGCGTCGATTTTTTAGATCAACCAAGGTAACCACCGTCTACTACTTATTTGTTTATTGCTTAAACGAAGTCGATCTTGGGTAAAAGGAAATCAAAATTTTGAATTCCGCTGCGTTCCCGCGTAGATTTCCTAACTCCTACCTCTTATTTCAATAGACTATTCTTGGATCCAAGGTACCCTTCAATGATTACCTCTTTTTCCATGCGTTTGGAGCGGTCTTCATCATTCACAAAAGTGAAGTTATTGATATTCAATATTACTAGTCAAGTGATGTATGAAGAAATGTGTTGAAGTTACCTTGTAACCAGAAATTTTGTTAGTAGATATAGAGTTGTGATAATTATGATGATGTATGAAACTTATGTAGTAAGGATGATGTAATGTTGTAAGCACAAGGATGATTTAATTATGTATAGATATTGTTGTTAGTTGAGTTTTTTCGTGTTCAACTTCCGCATTTAAAATTTTTAACGCGCCTTACGAGAATTCATGATTCAAATCTTTATTTTTCACCTTTCTCTAATTATGATTGAACGATCCGTATCTAGGAATTTATTCAAATTTTCATGTCGAGTCATCACAAGAAAGGTGTAGTTAGATTCATTCTACACGTTGCTTGGAATAAAGATGTACTTTGATTCATCCTGGAATCATATTCCTTTTCTTTTTCTGCTATGGACTCTATAGAAGATGACATTATTATTCTAGACTAATTGCACATGCTCCAAAGTGATTGGGAAGTCAAAATTCAAGTGTAGCTAACAAGGTCGCTCTTCATTCACAATCTACCAATATTAACTTAGTTTTATTGGATTCCCCCCACTCAGATGTCCTTGTTTTTATTTTATTTAAATTTTTATTGGTCTGACTAATCCGGAGTTCGATTTTGGATCGCGTCTTACTGAAGTCATTTCTTATTTGTATGTAAGTCGTCAAGAGTTTTTTTCAACATGACGTCTTAGAAGAGAATCGAACCGGTGATCTCTCTAGGCATTCTCAAATCGCTTATTACTTGAGCCAAGCTACTTGGTTGATGTCCTTGCTCTTTTTAATACTCCCTCCGTTCCAATTTATCTGAGGCAGTTGCCAAAATTACACATATTAAGAAAAATGAATTAATGCATTGACTTTATAATGAAATGACTTAAAAGTCTCTTGTAAATAATTAATGCAGATTCTTTTTATCTATCATATCGATAAATAAATAAGCAGTAAAACCAAGGAAAAATATCATTAATGTTGATTGGAAATGAATCGCCTCCGAGATAATATGGAACAAATTATTTTGACAACGGCTTCAGAATTCAGATAATTCGGAACGGAGGGAGTATTATTATACGAGAGGATTACTCCACTGTAGACGTAAGTTTTTGTTGTTCTTTTTAAAGGGCATTTGCACCTTCATATCTACTACCATTTGTTGTTCTTTTCTTAAGGGCTTCTGCATCTTCATATCTACCAAAAAAAATCAGAAGATTACTTTAGTTTATGATGTTCTTTTTAAGGGGCTTATGCACCTTCATATCTACCTTCTTTAAGGGGCTTTTGCACCTACATTTCTACAACAAAAGAAAACATCATTTGGCTGCAATAATTATTGCTATTACCATTAACACAACTTATTAGCATACAATTAATGAAATTAAAGTGTGCTATGATTATTGTGATCATACCTAATCCTATTCACTTATTTATTCAGTTCTTTAATGAAGCAACAGAGAGTTACTGTTATAACATAAAAATAGTAAAAATAACAAATCTAAGAAAAATGTCACTAAATGATCTGATTGCATCAGAGAAGCAACACCACATCCACACAATTCTTTGCTGCACCTGCATCTGCACAACTGTACGCATCAATAGTGGCCTTATGGAATCATCTTTCTGCTCACTGTATTACATCATCAAGATCTAACACAAATTCCTTCAATTCATCATCAAACAGTGAAAAAAAAATGATACAATTTGCTGCTAATTTATAATGAACAATCATTTTCACAAGAATTACTGAAATTTCCCAATAGAACTTTTTTCATTGATTTATGGAAAATGATGCTAGATGTTTACAATACATAGCTAGAAATCAAGAACCCACTTCTCCATAGGTGTTTATAAGGTGTCTCCTCCATATGTATGTAGAGATTGTAGAACATCCCTTCTCCATGACCAAAGCTTAAGAACCCACAAACTGCTAATAGTTAAAAAGATAAGGAAAAAAAAAAGCAAAAATAACTATTTTTATAGCATATACAAGGCTGATTGTGGAGCTTGCCTATCTCTTTCTTCTCGGATGCTGCCTAATTTTGTGATCAGAATTCTAATATGGTATCCCAGAAACCCAAGAACGATCTCGAAGAAAGAAAGAGAAATAAGTGGTGCTAATGATTCAATTTCATTCTCGAAATTCAAGAATCACCGTAATCTCGCCAGCAGATGAGCATAGTAACACATCGCCTCATAATATAGAACCGGGCTCTCTGTTCCTTCACCAATCGTGCACATTTTCTTGTGAAAGCACATTTCTTTTGGGATGAGTGATGTTTTTTATAGGAATTAGAGGAAAGATTGCTTCTTGAAAAGCTTTCTTTCTTTGAAAGCTTCCATTTTTCATCCAAGCAGATCTGTGGCGGCGGCGGCGGCGGCGGGACAAGAGGAGCAGCTGGAGGAAGATTCGCCATTAGGATAATGACTGTTTCAAAATTGGGGATTTTGTGGGTTTAAATCTGATTCTAGTGATTAGAATCCGGAAAAAGTGAAGGAGCAGGGAGTGGAAACTGATGGTTTTTCAGAGTGTGAGATGATGAAATTTTTGGGTGATTTGATTTCGATGAAAGATGAGTCAGTGAGAGAGATGAGATGAATGCAGGTTGAAGGTATCGTGACGCTAGCCTATGATGCCTATTTATAACCACAATTATTTTTTTTATTTTAATAAAAAGTTAAAAACCCAAACAATATAAAAATAGTTATTTGCCAGACACTATCAGATTTTTATACAAGAATCGGTTGTAGAAGAAGGTTCAGCAAAGTGTCATTATACATTGAAATTCCTCTCATTTTTACTCTCTTTCATAATACACTTTTATCGTGTGTGTGAGAGGTTAGAAATGAATGGTTGTAATATGATGCCACTTTGCACAAACTCGCTACAACTGGTCAGATATATAAATTTATCATCCCCGAATAATAAAGTAAGATTCTGCGGATATTATTCAGATTGAGTTTCGGATAAGTCGGATCAATTTAGTTCGAATTCCGAAGACTCTAAAAAGAAACAAAAACCCAAACAATATAGAAGTATAATGATAAAATGTCGCTATTACATAAATAAAATTAAATTCACCATATATTAAAAAATAATTCACTAGATATTCATTTTCAAAAGAGGTTTACAAAGCCTCCAAGGGAAAAGAAATCCATATTAAATTGAAAAACAAATGTAGCAACGAGAGTAAATGATAGTGTAAATCACGTGACACCAAAGATCCACTGTGAGGGGAATCCATTGCCCGATTGTTCGACAATTGAGAACGACCACGGTAAAATCTCTCTTGGACTATCTCATAGGCCCTTATCAAAGTGCTTTCATTAAAGGTACTGATAATGATATTGTTGCCTTTGAAGCCTTTCACAGCATCAATTTTAGAAAGAATTCAGCTAGTGGCTGATATGGCCCCAAACTGGATAAGTGTAAGACTTTCGATAGAGTGGAATGAAACTACCTAAAGTTTATCCTGAATAAGATGGCTTTCCCTCAAAGATTTTCTAATCTCATCCTCAAATGTATAACGTCATCCTCCTTACAAGTCCTCGTAAACAAGAAACATTCTCCAACCTTTTATCCTTCGCGAGGTATTAGGCAAGATGACTCCCTTTCTCCATTCACTTCCATCATTGTTTTGAAGGGTTCTCCTATCTTATCAATCGGGCTGTCAAAATAATGAGTTAGTCCTTCTATGTTTTGATACATATGGGCCAAATCTATCTCGTCTCCTCTTTGCGGATAATAGTCTTATTTTTGCAAAAAAACAAAATCCTTGTCCAATGCCAATTGCATATCTCCCAACCTCTCTAAGTATGAAACAGACTCTGGTCATATGATCAATTCAAATAAGTCTCAGATTTTTTCAACATAAGAAAAAATGCTAACTTAGTTGCTAATCTCGCCGACTGTCTTGGTGTTTAAGAGGGTAATGAGAATGGGAGATACTTGGGGCTTCCCCGTTTTAAAAATAAATTTTTTTTATTTTTATTCTTGATAAGGTGTGGAATAAACTTCAAGGCTGGAAAACTTCATTCCTCTTTCAATCTGGAAAGGTAACTCTTATTAAGGCTGTTATTCGATCGATCCCCACCTACATAATGTAGTGCTTTGACATTCCAAAGGTTATTACTTATTACTGATGAAATATGGAACTTTGGTGAGGAAATGCTGGGAAGGAAGGAAGATTGTTTGGAAGGCATGCAAAACCCTTTAAAGTGAGGTTGGGCTGGGGTTTAAGGACCCTACTATATTCACCGAGTCTCTTCTGGATTTTCAAGACCAGATATATAGTATTCTCAAAGCTATATACTTTCATAAATCAAACTTTCTCACTACTAAATGTGGTTCCAACCCTTCTTTCATCTAGTGTAACCTTCTCAAAGGTCGTACTCCCCCGAGCTTTGGGCTTAGACGACGCGTTGGAGATGGGTTGCAAGTGAGTATTTTCAAAGATCACTAGTTGACAAATGAGCCTTCCTTTAAGCTCATCACCCTAACCTTAACTTACATGATATTTCTAAAGTCCATTAGCTCCTTACACCAACAAACTCTTACAATGTTGATCTCATAAAAAACTCCTTTCTTCATTGGGATGTTGATTTTATTCTTAGCATTCTCCCTAGCCACACAAAATTGCCTGATAAGCTAATATGCCACTACTCTAATAAGGGTGTATTAGGTCAAACATGTTACTGCCTAGGGCTTAATATCCAATATTGATTGAATTCTTTGGGTGAATCCTCCAACACTAGTATAATTGCAGAAGTCTGGAACTCTATCCGGGGTCTCATTATTTCTCCTAAGGTCAAGCACTTCCTTTGGAGATATGCTACCGACTCTCTACCTGTAATATCCCGACTTTTCGTAAAAGGGTAAAATAATCATTAGGTGTATTTACTACGACCTAATTATTATTTTTCCCATTTATTTGATTGAAAAGGAATTAATTAAAGGATTTAGTTATTTAATTAAGGGATTTAATTAAATGGCTATAAAAAGAAATAATCCCAAATATTTTCCCCATAAATTTCACACGCCTATTCTGAAAAATAAAGAAAAGGAGCGGCGGCAGCATCTCCACAGACGCAGAGAAGAAAGCGAAATAAAAGGAAGAACCGTGTGATCAATCCGTTCATCTGTTCAAGACGCCGCAGGAGAGAAAAGTGATCAGCGCGAGGAGACGCAACTTTGGAAAATAACATATCTCAATTTCGTAAGTTTTCAGTTTAGCCCTAGTTTTCGGTATTCGTAGAGTTCGATTCTTGAAAAATTCGTATCTTTTAATCCGTAGCTCTATTTCGCAGCCATGAGTAGTCGAAACGAACGTCTTGAAGCATAGAATAATCTAAAAATAGTTTCACAGCAGTAAACCCAGGTAATATTCAGTTTTACAGGCTTTTTCAGTTTCTGTTTTCTGCAAAGAAATAGGATTTTAGGGTTTCTTGTTGATCACATAGGTTTTGGGGTTGATGATCAACAGTTGTTGCAGTTGCTTGGCGTTTTGCTGGCAATTAAGGTAAGAGACTCTTCCTATGATCTCGATTATGATTCGTAAAGTTTAGGTCATGTTCTAAGAGGCGTAGATGCGAGAAGGATGTGTTTTTTGTTGATCAAAGGATCATAGATGTTTTGGAACGTTTGGATATGTTTTCTACGCTTTACTGTGTTGAAATCGAGGTTAATTAGGTTAGAAACGGTTTAGAAATTGCGTGTTGAAAGATTTTAGCGTTTTGGGAAAAACCCAGGCAAACGGGCGTCAGCACTAGGCAAATGGGCGTTTGCAATCATAGCAGCTCAAACGGGCGTTTGCACAAGGCAGACGGGCGTTTGAGGTTAGACTTTTGATTCATGATGTCGCCTTTTTTGACAGACGGGCGTTTGGGGATTAGTGGACGGGCGTTCGATGTCGGACGGGCGTCCATAGGATGTCAAACGGGCGTTTGACCTGTTTTACCTAGTTTTTACTGTTTTATCTTTTCAGCTTGGTTTCGGGCTTCATAATCATGTTATTATTGTTTTAAACCCTTAATTTGTGATATGATAACATTGTATAAACATAAACAAGCCTGAATTGAGCTTCTGATTCGTTCAGTTAAAACACCGAATGTACTCTTAAAGGGAGTTGAAGTTCGGATCCGTCGGAAGAGCATGATAGGCTTGTGCTTTGATGAATTAGTATTCATCAATGTCTGTTTAATTACTAGGCCTTGTTAATGTCTAGTGGTTTAGGAAGAGAGTAGTAAATGTGAGGGAGATTAATTGAAAACACTTAGGTGGTTAGTTAATCATTCTAATAAATACGTACTTGACTAGTAAAATTAAACAACATGTCTCTCTTGGATAGGCACTAGTCTATATCGCGATGTGTGTGCTACCTCTGAAGGTGGAAGAACCCGTAGGTCAAAAAAACCACAAGTTCGGGGGACTCCACTGAGGTGTGCGCACTATCGGAGTTTACCTATTCTAGATCCGTGGATATTGGTGTGATCCACTAATATGTTGCCAAGAGTGTCCCAAAAGTGGATACGCGTAGTGCCCTTGAGTGCGGTTGTAACACAGATAAGTTAAGTAGAAACGTTTAGTCAATTCATGTTGATGGACATGAAGTGAACCCCAGATTGAGTCGGTCACACATAAATAAATAAATGATTAAATATCTTTTCTTTATAAATCTTAATTGTTGTCATAGCTTCTCACTTTTACTAAGTACTTTGTACTTACCTCCTTTGCATTTTCTTTTGTATGCATTGTAGGGTGAGAAGACGAACAGGTTGAGCATGTTTACGAGGAGGATTTCGATGACGACGTTTGACGACGCCTCGTTGAAGATTTCTCTTTTATTTATTCTGTTATTTATTTAATAGACTTTTTAGTACCTTTTGGAGTAGGCTTTTGGTCTTTCGAGACTTGTCGTACGTTTATTTTGGATTTCGTATTTTCCTTTTAATGTAATAAAGTTACATTTCCATCTTTAGTATGGTTAATATCTATTCATAGCAGCTTTTACGTTTTTACCCGAGTCTTTTTAGCTTCCGTTTGCTTTTATTTGATACGACGACGTAGAGGCTTGCATATAATATTAGATTTATTTAATGCTATATGCACCGAACGTTTCTCTTCCGGATAAGGGCTCGGTATCCGGGAGCGGGGCGTTACAGTTGGTATCAGAGAGAAGCGTCCTTTCTGTTCTAGGCATCTCTTCCTCTAAGATAAGAATCCTTTAGACCTTTTAGAACTTGAGCTTGGTGGTAATCCTCGTTAGACTAAGAACCCTTAAACCGTGGTCAAGTTATCGAGGACTAGTGAGAGTCTTACGAGACGATGGTTAGGTTGAGTTCTCAGTTCACATCTTTCATGTGATCACCTCAGGTTTTGTTCCTTCTAGTATCCTTAGTAGAAACTCTTTCTTCTTTTAAAGTTCCAAACCGTAGCTTGTCGCATAGGGTTAAGTGAAACCCCTTAAGTAAAGCTTTGGGATCGGAGTCTTATGCCTACAACTTAAAGTCGAGGTCCTCTAGGTTGATTTCCTTTTCCTTACTTTCCCTATTGAAATCTCTTCACCTTCTCTACACATGAATATCTAAGTTCACTTTTATCTTGGCTTAACTTTGTAGAGAATGATATTTGATTCAGCTCTACAAGTCCTCCACTTTCTCTTTTCTATCACTCGGTTGAGTTCATCAACATTCTTTGACCTTTGCTTTGCTTGAGATGGTTCTACACGAACTCCATGTGTAACTTTATTATTTCCAAGTACTCCTCAGTCGTTTCAACTCATAGTGTTAAATGTCTCTTACTTTGGCACATACTTTTCATTGTCCTCGTGTTTGGATTTACCCAACATGAGTGAATGCTTTTGTTTCTGTGTTTTCCCTCTAACATAAGACTGTCTCTCCATACTCCAAAAAATTCTGCAAATTTTCAGCAAAGTAGATTTCTACCTTATATACAATTTCTCTTTTTACACCAACTCGATAATCATTATGGATTATTCAGAAAATTCATGTTTATACCGGACACTCTGTCCAGAAAATCTGCAGCAGCACCTTCACTTCTTCTTCTGTTTTGAACAGGTTAAGCATCTTCAAATGACCTGAATTTTTGATATGTTGCAGAAAACAATTTTATCTACAGATTTTATTTTGGAATTAAGTTCAGATTCTTTTTCATTTGATCTCGATTGGCAATTCAACTCAGTGTTTACTAATCTGGAAATTCTGGCAGCTTGTGCAATCGTCAGAAATAACTGTTTTTGACCAACTTAGTTTCATTCAAAAATTCTAATATTTTTATATCACCTGGAAAACTCGGGTATCTAAATATTTTCTCTTGGGATCGTGCTCAAATTCTTCTTCGTTTGTTCTGTACAAATTGATAATGTCAGATCCAGTGTAAAAATCTTACACAGCAACCTAAAAGGAATTTTCACCTCTTTGACTTAGAGTTTGGGTTAAGAGGGTAGTAAGTTACGACTGTTATGTTTAGGAGTTCCCTGAAGTTTGATCTCCTTCTGAGTTAAACCTTTTAGTAGGATGCTTATAAAGCTAACGTTATAGTTTCTTTTGCAGTGTTAAACGAAAACCAAGATGCTGTCCTCCAGCATGCCATGTTTGATGTTAAGACCCTTTTCGTGTCCTTTTGTAGTTATACTTTTTTTGGTAATTTGTTTCTCATGTAATCCCTCACTTGAGATCTTTAAACGCAACAAATCCTCTCGGCTTGGTGTCATGAATTATCTCCGAAACATATCTCCATAAGCCCTTCTTTTGAACAAATTCATTCTTTCTTACTTTTCAAATCAAGAAACAAATTCTCTTCAAAGTTCTAAATTTTTGCACTCTCATCATTCATGCAAATTCAAAGTTTGCTGAACCTTTTATTGTCAGAACATTCTTTTTACTTGTGTTTATTCTCAGCTCCCCTCCTAAGGGTAGTGTCGATATTGTAACTATTTCACCTAATGTCGTTCTGCCTTTAAGGTATGCATATCTTCTTTCGCTGGTCAAATTTTTAAGCCTATCATGGCATTCCTCTTCAGTTACTTATCTTTAACCTTCTATCAATTTACGCTAAACTAGTTTCAAGCAGAAGGCAGAATTTTTCAAGATGCCTTACGAACCCAACTAGCCAACCGACTTTTGAGTTCCTAAACTTTTGATCTCCATCTCAGATTATTTTACCTTGTACCCTTCAGTTTTAAATCTCTTTCGTGCCATTTAGAGCCATGAACCGCCAGACACCCTTTTGATATTTCACCTTCTATTTTGGCATTTCTATTCCAATTTTGTTACACTGGTCGAAAGTCTATTTCATTTTAACCTTTTCATTCCCACACGAGGAATAACCTTGAGCATTTATTCTTTGGTAGTGTACTATTCTTCTCGAGTAGTGCAACCTTGTGTTGGAAAGGTGTCCTAAACCCAATCGGGTTGGACCGGATCCGACCGGGTCGGGTCATTTCTGATCTATTTAGTTCATGTAATAACTTTATTATGATTAATAAAAGCACTTATGTTATTATATATTGTTTGTCTTCATATTATTTGTTGTATATATATAGTAACGCCCCTAGTATCAATCATGATAGAGAGAAACCATGATAGTGATTATGGTTGATGAGATCTCTAATCACTATAACAAGGTTGGTACTTAAATGTCTCTAGTCTTACATATTATCAAATGGGACATTGATAGTATAATCGGACTAGCACGTATTGGATGTCTTCTATCTTTTAGAAGATAGGGATAGATCTCGTCTATCGAAGTGTAGAGACACTTGACCGTGCACGTGGACGTGTATTAGAGAATGCGACGTTAGATCGACCCACTTACATTAAGTGTCACACTATGTGGCGGTTGTGTAATTATCCTTTGACCGAGTCTTCATGGCATCACGGTGTGGATTGTCATGCTTTGACACTATTGAGATTTCTCCTAACCACGGGGCGATCATGCGGTAGTGATTGGGTATGATATTGAAGCATGCGGAGTATACATGATTGGTCGTCCGGGAATCGCGTATCCTATGATTGGGATTGAATATCCGAAATGGCCTTCTTATAAGGAATGTCTAGCTCTCGAGAATCTTTGCAAAGTGGGAGTAAATGTGTTATTCCGAGAGAGCATGATGTCCAGATTATAAGATACGATCGTCAATGTATTGACACTCGAGATACGATCGTATGGATATTATTATAGCGATAGGATTGTAAGTTACACGGTAACTGCTTCACATGAAAGGTAGTAGTCATTGCTTTTGACTCTTCCGATAATTGGGGGTCACGGTGTGTTGCTAGACGCTATCCCGTGATAGTTAGGTATGAAGGGCATTTTAGTAAATTGCACTTTGTGTCTACGGCCAACATATTCGGAAGCCTATCGGGTCACACACATATGAACATCGAGTCGGATTAAAATGCGGTTATAGTTGATAACCAAATAAGGAAAGTTTATCTCTAGACTATAAAGGTTATAATGGTAAATTAATATGGTGGTATTTATTTATTATGAATAAATAAAATACAAGATATTAATTATATATAAATTAGATTAATTAAAGAATATTCCGGAAGTCAATTTGTTGACTAAAGGGGCGCCACTTTTGTGTGTATAAGATACACTTGGATTGTGCACTTTAATTAATAAAGATTGCCATGATATTAATATAAGATATTAATTGATTTTGATAAATAGATTTATGGTAATAAGATGATTATAATCAATATATGATATTGACAAAATAAATTATAATTAAAGAGATAAATCAATCTAATTGATTTTCCTTATTTTATTAGAAAAAAGGTTTTCTTCTCCTCCACACTCAATTTGGGGCGCCACCTCTCTATATAAAAGGAAGTGGGTGTCAAGCTCTTTTGTACAACACAATTGCAAGAGTTCATAATTCTTGTGTAAAATAGAGAGCTCTCCATAGTGAGTTTGTGAGGAAGAAAAGGTCGATCTAGCGAACCGGAGTTTTTCCGATAGCAATCCAAGGAGGATTCGGCGCGAGGATTCGTGTGGATTAGCGATAGAGGCCGGACGCGTGGGACGGCTTGCGCGATTGAACTACTCTCGGTTGGCGGTCAAAGCAACGATCTTGTAGATCATCTAAGGTATAACCGTCGAACTACTTAACGTGTTTATTGCATTAAACGAAGAACGATCTAGAAAAGGAAATCAAAATTTTAAATTCCGCTGCGTTAAACTAGTGATTTCCTAACAGTGGTATCAGAGACAGACTTCGTGCTTAAGCAATAAGCATAATTTAATTGCGTAGTATTTAATCAATAGATGCAAGATTTAAATCACGAAACGTTGAAACAAAAAAAAAAAAAAATTTAGGGTTCATTGGGGGGTCGGCCGACTGGCGGCGCCCCCCTCCCTCTGCGGCGGCGGCGGTAACCCTAGGGTTGCCGTCCGTCGGCTCTCCTCTTCCAATGGGGGAGATCAACCCTTTTCGTTTTGTGATATTTTATTGTGCATAGATATCTCGTTTGTTTAGTTGTGTCATATGGCCAACCAATGGTTCAAATAGTTTGGACCATTGGGAAACCATATGGCATGTTGGCCTTTCCAAATTTTGATTTGGAATAGGCTCAGCCCTTTTCAAATATTTGATTTGGAATAGGCTGCAGCCACTTCCAAAATTTTGATTTTGGAAAGTGGCTGTGCCTAAACCAAAACTATTTGGCCTTTCCAAATATTTGATTTGGAATAGCTGCGCCTTTCCAACTATTTGATTTGGAATAGCTTAGCTTCAGTCCACTTCCAAAATTTTGATTTTGGAAAGTGGCCGGCCTAGACTATAATAATTTGGCCTTTCCAAATATTTGATTTGGAATAAGCCAGCCCTTCCAAATATTTGATTTGGAACAGCCAAGCTTTGCCACTTCCAAAATTTTGATTTTGGAAAGTGGGCAGGCTAAGCTAAATTTAGTTTTGGAAAGGAAACAAATAGAGACTTTATAATTTTAATTTTATTTTGAATAGTTCAAATTTAATTAAAATTGAAATCGATTTAAAATTAAATGTTAATTTTAATTTTCGGTTAAGTCATATAATTAATTAAAAGTTATTTAATTATTTGACGTGATAAAATAAAGACGCATGAGTAGTAGTAATTAAAATTAGAATTTAATCTTTTTCATAAGATAAAATTGTATGGATTAGATATGTAGATATAATGTGATTATATGACCCCGATTGATCATGGACTCACCAATAGGATATATGGGAATGTTTTTCTTTATGTTGATTTTGAAAAATTGTCTGACCGTTATGAAGAACGTGACCTAGTTTACTTTTTGCATTTATCCCATTCCTCGAGTTCCCCTCGTGTGCGGCGGGTGTAATTATATATTATGTAACAAGAATGGAGCAAGAAGTTCAAGACCAAGGAGAAATAAAGAACCCATTGGCGTCAAAGAATAAAGATCCTATTGGCGGTTGCAGATACCCTTAGTTTGTGACCCGCGGTTTCGCTGGGTTTGTATTCGAAACCGCACTCAGAAAAAGTCCATGATCATACCGGTTATTTTATGCGCGGAATGTTGTGTATGTTTTACTTTATATGATATCGTAGTAATATGCACATAGTAGATGAGACCATAATTAAACCAAATTAATTAAGTGAATTAATTTAAAATTATTCCCACACCAAAAATCGAGCCAAAATTGTCTCCCAATATTATAATGACGGTGAAGAGCCTTTGTTCGGATCCAACCGATCGCCCACGCCGGGAGTTGACCTACCACGGGTATATATCGTCATTATCGAGATATGATCGTTACGAGATCTCATGAATATTTGGGTTACGACTCGACTAAGAATCTTGCGGTGATTGGCCCACGTCGGACCGCCTGATTTTAGAGACAAGGGTGGCTATCACATGAGATGTGAATTGTCAAAGAGTTGACTAGTCAACCAATGGAAATCGAATAAGATTCGATCGGTAAATAGTACCCACCTTCGAAATTGACCCGGTCGATCGCCCACGCCGGGATCGAGTCAACTAGATAGGATTCCATCCACTAAAGAATTAATTAAATTCTTGAAAGCCAATAGGAATAGTTGGCTAGTGGGAGTAAAACCTTATAAATTTCTTAGTGCAAATTTAGGTTTTTTATACATGAGCTTTTACTTATTCTATCTTTTATTTATTGTTGTAGAAAATGTCAAACAAATTGAACCTTCGTTTTACCATCGAAAACAAGCTTGACGAAACTAATTTTCTCGATTGGGAAAGAAACCTCAAAATCGTTTTGAGGCACGAGAAGATTGGCTATGTCTTGGACGAGGCCCAACCGGAAAAGCCCGCTGAGGGTTCAGCTGCAGATGTTGTCGAGAAGTACAACAAGCATTTATTTCGACAAGATCGATGCTACATGTATCATGCTTGCTTCTATGACACCGAATCGCAGAAACAACATGAGTCTATGGACGCCTACTTTATCATGGTCCACCTGAAGGAACTTTATGCTTCTCGCCTCGCGACCGAGAGTGTACGAGGTCTCGAAGGCCCCTGTTTAGTTGTAAGATGGCATCCGGGGGATTCTTTGTGGGGTCACACGTGCTTAAAATGATCGGGTACATAGAGAGGCTTGGGAAGCCGGGCCACAAGTTGGAACGAGAGTTGAGTATTGACTTGATTCGCAATCTCTACCGACTCATTCTCGCAGGTTTGTGATGAACTATCACATGAACAAGATAGATTGCTCTCCTAGCGGAGTTATTGAACATGTTGAAAAGCCAAGGCAATTGTAGGAAGGGAAAGCAAGTGTTGCTTTGGTCACTTCAAGCAAGGGCAAGGCAAAATCGAGAAAAAGTCCAAGAAGGCGAAGGTCGCACCTAAGCCAATGCCTAAGATAGCAAAAGACAAATCCAAGGATGCTTGCTTCCATTGCGGTGAGACCGGACATTGGAGGAGAAAGCGCAAGGGCTTCTTGAGTACCAAGAAGAAGCATTCGATGCTTCGACTTCGTGTATATTTATGATTGAGATCAACATTACTTCTTCTAAGTCTAACCTTTGGGGGTATTAGATCTGGTTGTGGTTCTCATATTTGTACGAATATGCAGCACTAAGAAGAACTAGAGATCCGAGGAAAGGAGAGAGGTGGACCTACGCGTTGGAAATGAAGCAAGTGTTCTTTGCTATTGGCCGTAGGAGTTTATTTTCTTTCATTGCCCAGTGGGCTAGTACTAGAACTCAATAATCTGTTATTTTGTTCTCGCGCTCTTACGAAGAGCATCATTTCTATTTCTCGCATTAGATGTTGATGGATTTTCTTTTACGTTTGAGAATAAATGTTGTTCTTTTCACGTGATGGAATCTTTTATGGTCTTGGCATACTTAGCAATGGTCTCTACATATTAGATATGAATGTTGACGTACTTAATATAAATAACAAGAAAGCCAAAACAAATGACTTGAATGAATCCTACTTATGGCATTGTAGACTTGGCCATATAAATAAGAATCGCATTTCCAAACTCCATAAAGATGGAATGTTGGATCAATTCGACTTTAATCGTTTGATACATGCGAAGCTTGTTTACTTGGCAAGATGACAAAGTCACCTTTTAGTGGCAAAGGGATAAGATCCAATGAATTGCTTGAGCTTATACATACTGATGTGTGTGGCCCAATGTCGATTCAAGCCAAAGGAGGATACTCTTATTTTATCACTTTCACTGATGACCATTCTCGCTATGGTTATATATACTTAATGAAGTATAAATCTGAAGCCTTCGAAAAGTTCAAAGAATTCAGAAGTGAAGTGGAGAAACAACTAGGTAAAGAAATCAAAACACTTCGATCCGATCGAGGCGGAGAATACCTAGATGGAGAGTTTCAAGATTATTTGAAGGAGAATGGGATTCTACCTGAATGGACTCCTCCCGGAACGCCACAGATGAATGGCGTGTCAGAGAGGAGGAACCGCACCTTGTTAGACATGGTGCGCGATCCATGATGAGCTATGCGATTCTTCCAAAATCGTTTTGGGGTATGCTCTAGAAACCGCATCCTATACACTGAACCGAGTTCCATCAAAGACGGTTGATTCTACACCATACGAGGTATGGGCCAAGAAGAAACCAAATCTGGCATATCTTAAACCTTGGGGTTGTCCAACTTATGTGAAGCGGATGATGCCTGACAAATTGGAGGCCAGATCCGACAAATGTGTCATTTGTGGGATATCCTAGAGAAACTAGAGGATACCAATTTTACCACCCTGAGGAACAAAAGGTGTTTGTTGCCAGGACTGGCCACTTTCTAGAGAAAGAGTTTATTCTGGATAGGGTCAGTGGGAGTAAGATTGATCTTGAAGAAATTCGAGAACCACTTACGGATAACAGTCCGTTGATGGAAGTAGAGGAGACACCACATACAAATGTGGCGCCACCCTCTACCGTAGACACAATTGCACCTCGAAGATCCACCAGGGAACGCCGTGAACCCGAAAGGTACACTGGCGTGTATCTCATGGAAGATGAGGACCCTAGAACTTATGAGGAAGTGCTATTAAGGCATGACAAAGAGAAATGGCTAGAAGCCATGAATTCTGAAATGGAATCCATGAAGGACAACCAAGTTTGGAACTTAGTTGATCCCGCTGAGGGAATAGTTCCTCATGGTGTAAATGGGCCTTTAAGAGAAAGACCGACATGGACGGTAACGTGACCACCTACAAGGCTAGGTTGGTGGCAAAAGGTTATAAGCAAAGACAAGGAGTTGACTATGATGAAACCTTCTCGCCTGTTGCCATGTTAAAATCCATTAGAATTTTGCTCGCTATTGCAAAGATACCATGATTACTAAATCTGGCAGATGGATGTGAAAACAAACTTTCCTTAACGGGAACTCGTCTGAGGAAGTGTATATGACATGTACCTGAGGGTTTCACAACCAATGACGCCAGGATGGTGTGTAAACCGCAAAGATCCATTTATGGATTAAAGCAAGCTTCGAGTTGGAATCTTCGCTTTGATGAGATTATCAAATAGTTTGATTTCATCAAGAACGAAGATGAGCCCCTGTGTTTACAAGAAGGTTAGTGGGAGTGCCATTGTGTTCCTAGTGCTTTATGTGGATGACATACTGCTCATAGGGAATGATGTGCCTATGTTACAATCAGTCAAAGCTTGGTTATCTAAGAACTTCTCAATGAAGGACTTGGGTGAGGCAGCCTATATTCTGGGAATAAAGATCTATAGAGATAGATCTAAAAGGTTGCTTGGTCCATCGCAATCCACCTACATAGACAAGATCTTTGAAGAGATTCGGCATGGAGCACCCAAGAAAGGATTGCCGCCCATGTCACATGGGGTCTACTGTCGAAGGAATGAGTCCTAAGACAGAGGAGGAAAGGGCACAAATGAGTAAAGTCCCTTATGCTTCGGCAATTGGGTCTATCATGTATGCCATGTTATGCACAAGACCAGACGTCTCGTACCCTCTTAGTATGACTAGTAGGTACCAGTCCAATCCAGGTGATGGTCACTGGATTGCTGTCAAGAATATCCTTAAGTACTTGAGACGCATCAGGGATATGTTCCTGGTTTTCGGGAACGATGATTTAGTATTACGAGGTTACACAGATGCCAGTTTCCAAACTGACAAGGATGACTTTAAGTCACAATCTGGATTTGTTTTCACGCTTAACGGCGGAGCAGTGAGCTGGAAGAGTTCCAAGCAGGAGACTACTGCAGACTCTACAACGGAAGCCGAATACATAGCAGCCTCGGAGGCGGCAAAAAAGCAGTTTGGATGAAGAAGTTCATTACTGAACTTGGTGTGGTTCCCTCCATTGAAGGTCCATTGCCTCTGATCTTTGTGATAATAATGGAGCGATATCTCACCAAAGGAACCAAGGTCTCATCGTGAAGTCCAAACATGTGCTACGGCGCTATTACTTGATTAGAGATAGTAGATAGAGGAGATGTAAAGATAGAGAAAGTCCACACGGATGATAATATAGCTGATCCGTTAACCAAGGCGTTGTCTCAAGCTAAGCATGAGAAACATGTTCACTTGCACGGGCTTAGGCATATGGGTGATTGGCTTTAGGCCAAGTGGGAGATTGTTGGAAAGGTGTCCTAAACCCAATCGGATTGGACCGGATCCGACCGGGTCGGGTCATTTCTGATCTATTTAGTTCATGTAATAACTTTATTATGATTAATAAAAGCACTTATGTTATTATATATTGTTTGTCTTCATATTATTTGTTGTATATATATAGTAACGTCCCTAGTATCAATCTGTGATAGAGAAACCATGATAGTGATTATGGTTGATGAGATCTCTAATCACTATAACAAGGTTGGTACTTAAATGTCTCTAGTCTTACATATTATCAAATGGGACATTGATAGTATAATCGGACTAGCACGTATTGGATGTCTTCTATCTTTTAGAAGATAGGGATAGATCTCGTCTATCGAAGTGTAGAGACACTTGACCGTGACGTGGGCGTGTATTAGAGAATGCGACGCGTTAGGATCGACCCACTTACATTAAGTGTCACACTATGTGGCGGTTGTGTAATTATCCTTTTGACCGAGTCTTCATGGCATCACGGTGTGGATTGTCATGCTTTGACACTATTGAGATTTCTCCCAACCACGGGCGATCATGCGGTAGTGATTGGGTATGATATTGAAGCATCACGCGGAGTATACATGATTGGTCGTCCGGGAATCGCGTATCCTATGATTGGGATTGAATATCCGAAATGGCCTTCTTATAAGGAATGTCTAGCTCTCGAGAATCTTTGCAAAGTGGGAGTAAATGTGTTATTCCGAGAGAGCATGATGTCCAGATTATAAGATACGATCGTCAATGTATTGACACTCGAGATACGATCGTATGGATATTATTATAGCGATAGGATTGTAAGTTACACGGTAACTGCTTCACATGAAAGGTAGTAGTCATTGCTTTTGACTCTTCCGATAATTGGGGTCACGTGTGTTGCTAGACGCTATCCCGTGATCGTTAGGTATGAAGGGCATTTTAGTAAATTGCACTTTGTGTCTACGGCCAACATATTCGGAAGCCTATCGGGTCACACACATATGAACATCGAGTCGGATTAAAATGCGGTTATAGTTGATAACCAAATAAGGAAAGTTTATCTCTAGACTATAAAGGTTATAGTGGTAAATTAATATGGTGGTATTTATTTATTATGAATAAATAAAATACAAGATATTAATTATATATAAATTAGATTAATTAAAGAATATTCCGGAAGTCAATTTGTTGACTATAGGGGCGCCACTTTTGTGTGTATAAGATACACTTGGATTGTGCACTTTAATTAATAAAGATTGCCATGATATTAATATAAGATATTAATTGATTTTGAAAAATAGATTTATGGTAATAAGATGATTATAATCAATATATGATATTGACAAAATAAATTATAATTAAAGAGATAAATCAATCTAATTGATTTTTCCTATTTTATTAGAAAAATGTTTTCTTCTCCTCCACACTCAATTTGGGGCGCCACCTCCTCTATAAAAAGGAAGTGGGTGTCAAGCTCTTTTGTACAACACAATTGCAAGAGTTCATAATTCTTGTGTAAAATAGAGAGCTCTCCATAGTGAGTTTGTGAGGGAAGAAAAGGTCCGGTCTAGCAGCCGGAGTTTTTCCGATAGCAATCCAAGGAGGATTCCGGCGAGGGGTTCGTGTGGATTAGCGATAGAGGCCGGACGCGTGGACGGCTTGCGCATTGAACTACTCTCGGTTGGCGGTCAAAGCGACGATCTTGTAGATCATCTAAGGTATAACCGTCGAACTACTTAACGTGTTTATTACATTAAACGAAGAACGATCTAGAAAAGGAAATCAAAATTTTAAATTCCGCTGCGTTAAACTAGTGATTTCCTAACACCTTGAACCTTTGATTTGGATCGTCAATGATCGTTTAAACTTCATTTGAAGGATTGAATTAATTCTTTGAAATCAAACCTTACCCGACAATTCTAAAGTGTCATTTCCTCTTCACTCAAAATCTTGTTTGCCGCTTACTTATCCAAACTTTGGATATTCCCTTACAATTTCTTGGGGAAAATTTCTATTTCTTTTAAATCTTGAAATAACCTTCCTTTGACCATTGTAAACTCGGACACTTCCTGACAAGTGTTTAATTTCATTCTGAGACCTTTTGATGTGCTCGTTTTCCCTCCATAGCTACTTCATGTTGAGATTCTTGCTCTATTTTGATTTCTAAATTCTTTCTAGTCCTTCTGCTGCTTGACCTTGCACCTTTACTTTGATTTTCTGTTGTGTGATGTTCCCTCTACGGAACTCATGCGAACTGATTATTTTTCCTAGTTCGCCAACATCCATCTTTTTTGTTAACCAAGTTTTTAACAATCAAGGTCATCTGCCTAATGTTCTCAAGTCCAGTATTTCCTTCCTTCGCAGTTAATGTTTCCAAGTCCATCAGGTGATGTTTCCTTTAACGTCTCCACTTTCTAAAGGTTTATATGAAAACCTATTACCATTCTTTCAAGTTGCATCTGAAGTCTTTGTAGACCACCGTATCTTGCGGAATTCATCTGCAAGGTGTTCTTTTGTTTTCCTTTCTGGTGGCTATCTTATGTATTATGATACAATGCCTCGTTCTTCATCCTGGAACCAACTTCAACTTTCCTCAACACGGATTTTTCATGTTTTGCTTGTAACCCAAGCAACCTTCCTTATTTCAAGTGCATTGTACCCTTCCTTGGCTTACCTAGTCGACATACCACCCTGGTACTCAACTTGTCACTTTTCAACTTCTTTTATTTTCCAAGATAACCCTAATTGGCATAAGGATTGAATCAGACCGTCGGAGAGAAAGTATGGTATGCATGTTCCCCATCCCCAAAAAGTCTCAGAGGTCTTTCAGCCGGGATCCTTACAGTTCTTCAGCAAGCTTGTGGTGCCATGAGGGAAGTTGAGATCGAAAGAAGTCAAGTGTGCGAAGTGCGCGCTTGGTCGGGAAGATTCGACTTTCGGGTATAAAGTCGGCATGAGCAATCAAAGAAGTGTTGAACCAATGATTGCAAGATTCGAGGTAGTCTATGAGTTCGTAAAAGAAGCAAGACAAAGATCCAGTTGTTTCCGGTTACAAGTGAGTGGCTGGAGCCCAAGCAGCCATTGGTCACGGGTTAAATGATGATAGCAACCGTTGGTAGCGGAATCAGCTTTGGGATTCCGATTGCGGAAGATTGGGAAGGACAATAAAGAATGGAAAACCTTGAGATGGTAATTGCAGTCCCTCTCGGAGCGACCAAGAAGTACAAGAATTGGAACAGTACTGCTGGCGATCTTTCATGAAGATAGAGATAGAAGAACGCGAGTTTACGGGATGAAGTGGGCGACAATGAATCACGAGTCCGAGTTGATCTGACAAGCCAACAAAAGATTGAGGTAGATCGTCGCCACCTCGAGATAGCTCAAGACAGGTGGAAGGGTTGGAAGATGGAAGAAGAAGAAGACTGTACGAGTTAAGAGGCAAAACGCTTCGCAAGTCCAGAGTTCAAGTACCTCTCGGTTACATTCGAGTTTCGAGCACGAAAATCCTCTTAAGGGGGAAGGAATGTAACATCCCGACTTTTCGTAAAAGGGTAAAATAGTCATTAGGTATATTTACTACGACCTAATTATTATTTTTCCCATTTATTTGATTAAAAATGAATTAATTAAAGGATTTAGTTATTTAATTAAGAGATTTAATTAAATGGCTATAAAAAGAAATAATCCCAAATATTTTCCCCATAACTTTCACACGCCTATTCTGAAAAATAAAGAAAAGGAACGGCGGCAATATCTCCACAGACGCAGAGAAGAAAGTGAAATAAAAGGAAGAACCGTGTGATCAATCCGTTCATCTGTTCAAGACGCCGCATGAGAGAAAAGTGATCAGTGCGAGGAGACGCAACTTTGGAAAATAACATATCTCAATTTCGTAAGTTTTCAGTTTAGCCCTAGTTTTCGGTATTCGTAGAGTTCGATTCTTGAAAAATTCGTATCTTTTAATCCGTAGCTCTGTTTCGCAGCCATGAGTAGTCGAAACGATCGTCTTGAAGCATAGAATAATCTAAAAATAGTTTCACAGAAGTAAACCCAGGTAATCTTCAGTTTTACAGGCTTTTTATGTTTCGGTTTTCTGCAAAGAAATAGGATTTTAGGGTTTCTTGTTGATCACATAGGTTTTGGGGTTGAGGATCAACAGTTGTTGCAGTTGCTTAGCGTTTTTCTTGCGGTTTTGCTGGCAATTAAGGTAAGAGACTCTTCCTATGATCTCGATTATGATTCGTAAAGTTTATGTCATGTTCTAAGAGGCGTAGATGCGAGAATGATGTGTTTTTTTGTTGATCAAAGGATCAAAGATGTTTTGGAACGTTTGGATATGTTTTCTACGCTTTACTGTGTTGAAATCGAGGTTAATTAGGTTAGAAACGGTTTAGAAATCGCGTGTTGAAAGATTTTAGCGTTTTGGGAAAAACCCAGGCAAACGGGAGTTAGCACTAGGCAAACGGGCGTTTGCAATCATAGCAGCTCAAACGGGCGTTTGCACAAGGCAGACGGGCGTTTGAGGTTAGACTTTTGATTCAGGATGTAGCCTTTTTTGACGGACGGGCGTTTGGGGATTAGTGGACGGGCGTTCGATGTCGGACGGGCGTCCATAGGATGTCAAACGGGCGTTTGACTTTTTTACCTAGTTTTCTTGTTTTACTTTTCAAACTTGGTTTCGGGCTTCATAATCATGTTATTATTGTTTTAAACCCTTAATTTGTGATATGATAACATTGTATAAACATAAACAAACCTGAATTGCTTCTGATTCGTACAGTTAAAACACCGAATGTACTCTTAAAGGGAGTTGAGGTTCGGATCCGTCGGAAGAGCATGATAGGCTTTTGTTTTGATGAATTAGTATTCATCAATGTCTGTGTAATTGCTAGGCCTTGTTAATGTCTAGTGGTCTAGGAATAGAGTAGTAAATGTGAGGGAGATTAATTGAAAACACTTAGGTTGTTAGTTAATCATTCTAATAAATACGTACTTGACTAGTAAAAGATTAAACAACATGCCTCTCTTGGATAGGCACCAGTCTATATCGCGATATGTGTGCTACCTCTGAAGGTGGAAGAACTCGTAGGTCAAAAAAACCACAAGTTCGGGGGACTCCACTGAGGTGTGCGTACTATCGGAGTTTACCTATTCTAGACTCCGTGGATATTGGTGTGATCCACTAATATGTTGCCAAGAGTGTCCCAAAAGTGGATACGCGTAGTGCCCTTGAGTGCGGTTGTAACACAGATAAGTTAAGTAGAAACGTTTAGTCAATTCATGTTGATGGACATGAAGTGAACCCCAGATTGAGTCGGTCACACATAAATAACTAAACGATTAAATATCTTTTCTTTATAAATCTTAATTGTTGTCATAGCTTCTCACTTTTACTAAGTACTTTGTACTTACCTCCTTTGCATTTTCTTTTGTATGCATTGTGGGGTGAGAAGACGAACAGGTTGAGCATGTTTACGAGGAGGATTTCGATGACGACGTTTGACGACGCATCGTTGAAGATTTCTCTTTTATTTATTCTGTTATTCATTTAATAGACCTTTTAGTACCTTTGGAGTAGGCTTTTGGTCTTTTGAGACTTGTCGTACGTTTATTTTGGATTTCGTATTTTTCTTTTAATGTAATAAAGTTACATTTCCATCTTTAGTATGGTTAATTTCTATTCATAGTAGCTTTTACGTTTTTACCCGAGTCTTTTTAGCTTCCGTTTGCTTTTATTTGATACGACGACGTAGAGGCTTGCGTATAATATTAGATTTATTTAATGCTATACGCGACGAACGTTTCTCTTCCGGATAAGGGCTCGGTATCCGGGAGCGGGGCGTTACACTACCTTTGGGCAATCAATTGAAGAGAAGGAATCTTACTTGTGGTTTCTGTCGTATCTGCAACTTAGAGGAGGAATAATGGCATCACTGTTTTTTGGCTGGCATTAGTCATTGAAGGTTTGGAATCATTTCAATCGGTTGAATTCACTGTTTATCTTCGGGTATCGTACTTCATTGATGTCTGAGAGGCTCTATCGCCATTTGATCTTGAAAACTAGGCTTTTATTCATGTAATTTCACTTATGTTAATAGACTAGGTAACGTCCATGCCCACTTGCTTTTCAAGTTTGGTCTCTCTCTAGATTTATTTTGTAATTGGGGGCCTAATCTCCCATCTCTATTGTAACTGCAACTTCTGCTGATTTGTTAGTGTTATAAGTTTGTTTATTCTCTTAAAAAACCATGTGCCACCAAAGATCCACTATGAGGATGATCGATTGGATGATTTATCGACGATTGAAATGCATGTTGTACACTTCAAGAAGAAAAAAGATAATGCCCACTCTCCGGATAATGCATGTTCTCTTAAAAAGATAATCACTGGTTTGATGCCAACTCTCCGGTCCATAAGTTTTTTAACAACTCCACTAGAAGACAACTAGGAAAGACTCTAGCTTAGGCATATGCAAACTTCACTCCGAAATGAAATCCTTAACTCAGTTATGTAAAACCAGTGATTTGAAGCCAAATGTAATGACCCAAACCTACCTTAGGGGTAGAATAGGAAAAGGTCGCTCGACATGTGCATAATCCTTTGAAAATTGCACATGTAAGCCTTAAATTACAATGACTTAAGGTTAGACCAATCTCATGTAATCCCCAGATGGCGAGATAATGAATAATAAGTAAAATAAAATGTCATGACGCGTCATTAGTTTGTAAGCTTTTTGGTGGAATAAGCTTATCTCATGTAACATCTGGTTTGCGAGGCATTGAGCAATAAATGATATAAAGTATCAAACACATACTTAAGGACCAATCGATGTTCAGACACAAGAAAAACTAGAATGTCATGATATGTACCTTTCACTACCTGAAATTACAAATTCCGCAATAATTACGTAAATTAGATATTACAAGTTATGTTGCGAATAGTTAATGGTATCAAATATCTTGCCACACATAATATGGCTTTTAGGGGTCTGCAGTGAGAGGTTACATGCTGGAGGACAATGGACTAAAAGAATGCCCTAAAAACTTATCTACATGCTGACTGGACTGCTGGGGTCTGTTTGGAACAATGGCCACCACTGCACCGGTGACAGCGCACCGTTAGGCCAGTGGCCGAAGTGATTTGGGTTCACTCGCAAATTCTGCAACTCCCGGGGCAAAACAAACTCCGAAATTCCTTGGCAAAATGAAATAAAAACAAAACACTACTGCGGAATTCTATAAAAATATGAAAACCTAGAAACCCCTCGATTATGTTCTTCTTTACCTTCTAAGTCTTGGAATTTCAATAAATCTTTAGAATTTGGGGCTAAAAGAGAGCGATCCCCTAGTGAATGAACACCTAATCAAGATATAATTTTTAAAATGTAAGATTGAAGAAAACATGGAAGGGATCTTGACCTTCTCAGATGTTTTCTTAAGAACAAGAAAGAAGTGGTGAAGAGCACAAGTTTTCTTTTCAAATGTTGTTGCAATTAAAACTTTATCGTCTCCTCCTTCAAAGGTGAAAGCTTGATCTTGACCTTCTCAGATGGAAGATGAAAAGAGATAAGTTCAATGGTGGATTTTAGTTGAAAACCGAGGTGAAAAACTCATATGAAACCAAGGATGGAGCTATGTACATTTGTAGAAGGGCTAAGCCCATCCGGACAAAAAAATAGTACACTCAAAAATCCAGGTAGTCCAGTTTGATCCATAAAGTTTTCTTAATCTAACCCACCCGACAAACTCAACATAGTCCATTAGTCTATCCCAAGTTCAAATCCTGGCTCCATCCTTATATGAAACATTGTGTTTGTTTTGGGTTGAAGTTTTTTTTTTTGGAGTTTTTTTTAGATTATGTGATTGAAGTAATGATTAGAAAGTTAAGATGTTTTTTTGAAATTTGTGTAGATTATGAAATGATTGGTGAAATAAAGTAGAATAATGAATAAAATAATGGTAAAAAAGATAATAAAGTTGATAAAGTAAAATGATGAGAGATGATTTAATATTTTTTTTATTTGTAGTTGGAGATTTGATTGGTGGAGAATTGTAAAAAATGATTGGTGATGTGATGTAAAAAAAACCCCATAATAACTCTTGGCAAAACAAACACAACCCTAGGATTTGTTGAGAGGATTTACAAGGCCGGAGCTGAAATGCGGGGATTTTGTCTCCACCGCTGCACCGGTGCCCTGTTGGTGTTGGGCCCATGGATTGAGGGCCCGAAAATTTCTAAAATACCCTTAATACATTTAAGTCATCACATTACTTGATTGACTATATTCACGTCTTTAAATATGAGATTCCTTATTTAATTCATGTAAGTATCATGCTCTTGAATAAATTCTAATTACAAAAGAACATTGTCCAAATCATGATACATCATACATATAATGCAGAAGATAAGGGAAATGTTGTATGCATGTTTGTGTGTGTGTGTGTGTGCGAACAAGTGTGATACTCATATGTTTTAGTAATAGATTAAAGATACAGACACAATCAATTCGTCATAACAGTGACACCGGCTAATCATCCTCCTTTGATTATGTTTTGTCTCCATTCATCATTATCTATATTCATCATAATTACGGGTGTATGATTATGTTGTATATTCAATTGTGACTAAATTGATTGTGGCCGTATCATTTCTCTTAGTGATATTTGAAAAAACTAACATTTATTTAGTGAAAATGACGTATGCAAGTTTCTGTGTTTGAGGAGGAGTAATTATAAGAGATTTTATTGTGCAACGGTTGTAGGAAGGTTATACCAGTAGCATACATTAGAGTCTCTCATTTTTACTCTTTTTTACATAATACACTTTTATCGTATGTGAAAGGTTAGAAATAAATGGTTGTACTGTATGTCACTTGATAAAACCTTCCTACAACGGTTGTATTTTAAAATTTCACAGAGTAATTATGCTGCAATGCATTTATGGCTATCACCATAACGGAATGGGAGTCCCCAATACTGAATACACGCATTATATACACTTTACTTTATTGAAACTCACATAGGTTTATTAATGAAGCCTGAGCAAGATCTCACTAAGCAGTAAGCATATGTTGACTGTACCCATTGAATTTGTACTCTTATAATTTCGTATCCCATATTCAAACTTCTCTAGCTTTTGTATTGTGTTGTCCACGTATTTATTTATACTACTCCTTCCATCCAAATTTATTAGTTTCGTTTGACTTTTCACACAGATTGAAAAATTTATTTAATATTTTGAATCTCATTAAATAATCTAATATTTTTACATTTATACCCTTTAAGTAGTTGTTAGAGCATTTAATGCTACACGTTTGTTATTGTGAACATTGTAAAGATGAAAGATCATTTGAAGAAATTTGATAATTAATGCATAAAGTGAAGACACTTATTTTGAAACAAACCAAAAACGAAACGTAGACAAATGAAATGAGACGGATGAAGTATATTTTTTCTCATTCAAATTTCTCAACCGAGCCTCTCTCAAGGGCATAACCTGTGTTTTGATGTTGAGACATCTCATCTTATATCTATTGAAGACTATATTTTCAACATCATCATCATGAATCACCTTATTCCTCCAATATCATATGTCTGCCGCCAGGGGCGGACGCATGATCTCAGATAAGTGGGGCAATAATTTTTTAAAGGCAAATAAAAAATTTAAGGGGGGAGCAAACGATATGCTTTGTACATATATTAATGTAATTTTTCCGGATCAAGGAGAGACAGTTGACCCTCCTTGGTTGTATGTAGCTCCGCTAGACTGCCACAGTCCTCCTATTAAAAATAACGACACGTGTGCTTTTCATATGGTAGATCCCACACGCCTTCAAAGTTATATCATATGACACAATATTCCAGAAAACGCAATGACATGTCTGCTTATTAAAAGATACATCCCTCGCAACTTCAATGTTGAGGTTAATTCAATCATTCGCAAATGGTGAATCAAAGAAGTTCCATGAACTTCTTGGAAGTGTCATTTTCCAAACACGTTTTGCCCATGCACAATCCATTAATGCGTGGAGTATATATAGTTTCATCCTCACAATCACACACATCACCTGACACAATCTTGCAGAAAAGGTAGTGACATGCATGCTTTTCACAAGTTAGTTCCCTCATGCCTTCAAAGTTAAGGTAATGACACACTATTACGAATAAAGAAGTCACAGAAGTTACATGAAACTAGTGATATTTGTAGTCAGTATAGAAGTGTAATAAAGTAGTGTTCTTGCTGTATGTAATTAGAGATATAGTTGAAGGGGCAAAGTTGTAATTAGCATTTGTAAATTACCCTGGATATATAAAGGGTAATCCTAAGACTTGTTGACGGTCTGAGTATTTTTACCTTATTTCCCCAAAATGTGAATTACGTTTTCTTCCCCAAATTTTAGGGTTCTACCCAACTGCATTTTATCTTCTTCTTCTTTCTTTTGTCTTGTTGATTGATGCTATGAAGGTTTTCGACATGGTATCAGAGCATTATTGAAGCTTCGATTGTGTACGGTTTATTTTCTTCTTAAATTGTTCGATTGTTTCTGTTTCATCTCCTTCTTCGATTGCTTCTGGTTTTCTTCGATGGAAATAAATCGACAGGAGGATATCACGCCGGCACATCCACTATATATGCACCCTAATGAGAATCCGTCAATCATTCTCGTCCAGCCGTTACTCACCGAGAAAAATTATTACGGGTGGAGTAGAGCTGTTCGCAGAGCCTTGATTTCGAAAAACAAGTTAGGGTTAGTGGATGGAACCCTAATTTTTTCCAGTAAATACAGATAATCACTATGATGCTTGGAACCAGTGCAATAACATGGTTTTATCATGGATTCTTAACTCGGTTTCTCCGACAATTGGATAGAGCCTTCTAGGAGCAAATACAACAAGAGATGTGTGGGTTGAGTTGCAGGAAAGGCTCTTAACAGGCGATTTCTTTAGGGTATCTGACATTCAAGAGGAGTTATATGCAACTAAGCATGGGATTTCATCGGTCACGGAGTATTTTACGAGGCTGAAGATTCTATGGGAGGAATTACTCATGCTCCGACCGATTCCTCATGGAGTGACACAGGAGTTCAAGGACTACATAGAACCTGACTATGTGATTGGTTTTCTGAGAGGCCTGAATGATAGCTTTGAGGCCTTAAAATCTAAGGTTCTGCTCATGAATCCCCTTCCGAAGATCAATGAGGTGTATAATCTGGCAATCAAATTGGAGAGGCGGCTTTCCCATGGACCAGAAAGGAATACGCTAGGAGGCACATCAACTGTTCTGCAAAATACTTCAGTGAATTCCCATGGGAATTTTGTCAAGCAATTGCCTCCTAGGCGTTCCATGATAACTAACCAGCATCAGGGGACTTCTAATTCCAATTGTAAAAGAAATATGCAGTGTACTTACTGTAATAAAACTGGACATACTGAGGACAAGTGTTATAGAAAACACGGTTTCCCCCAGGCTTTCAAAGCAAGAGACTGGTACATATAGCACAAGTGGATGGGCAGCAGTCTGCTATAAACACATCTGGTATAGAGTCAACTAAGGGTAATAATCAAGGCTCATCCTTTACACCCGAGCAATACACATAAATGATGAGTCTCTTCCAGCAGATGCAAAGGCCTTCCAGCCACCAGCAGCAAGCTACAACAGCGGCAGCCATCTTGAACTCAAATTTCAATCAACCAGATTTGGGTAAGGGCAAACAACCTTGTATTACTCATGGGATTTTGGATTCGGGAGCCACTGACCATGTGGCAAGTAGTTTATCCTTGTTCTCTTCATATACAACTGTTTACAATAAACACATCACGCTCCCAAATGGCACCTCTGTCCCAATAACACACACTGGTGTGGTTAAAGTAAATGAGTTCCTTACTTTACATTCTGTACTTCATGTACCAGCTTTCCATTTTAATCTACTATCCCTTAGTACACTCACAAGGTCTGGTAAATATACTGTGTTTTTTCATGATGGTTTTTGTGATATTCAGGAAGTGGGGCATATGAGGATGATTGGTATAGCTAAGGAATCCTCAGGCCTTTACTGTCATGAAGGAAACCACTCAATCAAGGCCCCTGCTCATCGACATTTATCATCTTCCAGTATTCAACTCTCAACAGCTCTTTCTTCAACTGCTGCAAATGACAAGTTGTGGCATTGCAGGATGGGGCACCTGTCCACATCTAGACTGAAACTTGTACATAATGTAGCACCTTTTGTCACCTTACCTTTCAATAAAGATTGTGATGTTTGCTATAGATCAAAACTTAAAAGACAACCTTTCCCCAACAGTGTGTCTAAGTCTGTTTCTAGTTTTGATCTTATCCACTTGGATATTTGGGGCCCTTATAGGCATCCTACGTTATGCAATCAATGTTTTTTTCTCACTATAGTCGATGCTTATAGTAGATATTGTTGGGTCTTTGTTAAGGGTGAATTTATACGGTTTAAAACGCTATATTCTAAGATATTTCCCTTCATATTCGTATAATTTGCATTAGAAACGAGTGTTTAATAGATTTATTAAGCAAATGAGGTTTTGAATGAGTTATTCGTAAAATTGGTTAATTTTGGTGCTTTAATTGTGATTTTTATGATTATTTGGACGATATTACATTTTGCGATGTTGTAATGTGTTATAGGTACATGTTTGATGCTCAAATGTTGATCAAAAAGAGATAAGAGTCGAATTTCATTGATGATAAAAAGATAATGATGATTGGATTTGATGAAAAGAGATAGAGATGAAGAAATCAAGATGAAGTCGCACTGAATCAAGCGCCCATCGCTTGAATCAAGCGCCCGAGTGGACGGGCGTTTGACATCTGGGACGAACGCCCGTGAGGAGCTTTTACATTCAGGATGATTAGATTTTTCGTGGACGAAAGCGCCCAATTTAAAGAAGACGGGCGCCTCGATCCAGCTCGGCCCGACTCGAAGAAGTTTACATAAGCTGGACGGGCGTTCACCCTTTCCAGACGGGCGTCCGAACGCCGACTTAGCAGAACCGACCTGAAATTCTATATATAGCTGCGGTTTTCTCCACACAAATCATCATATATTCGAACCCTAAACCCTAGGGGCGGCTAAGCTGCGTTCTCCCTTAGTTTACAAACAGTTTTTACTTAAATACTTTTATGCACTTTTATTCTAAACAATTCGAATCTCGAAGAGGATGCTAAGAGGCTAGACCTCCTTTGAACAAGCGTTGTGAAGCCATCCAATCAACAATTCAGTTTTGTTCTTGATTATCTTGTGAGTATTTTAATTCAAGTTGTTTCTCTATCATGTTTTTCATGTTGTTATGCAATTTATATCGAAAGATCGTTGCATGTTGATTGCTTGTCTTGATGAAAATCATGTTAAACTTTAGATCACCGTGATAAAGAATAGATCTTAAATCTAATTAACGAGAGTTATTAGGTTAGATTTCTAGATTAAAAACATTAAAGTTTACATCTTTGGTTAGAAGAAGCGTTAATCTTAGATCGAAAGATAGAGATTAATAGATGAACTATATAAGAAATTAGGGTTCGTACTTTAGATGAGATGAATCACAACTTGGTTAAAGATCACGAGATAACCTGAATTGAAATTGAATGTTGTAGGATAGGTGGATCAATTGCTTGTTTGTTCGTAAATCATTAATTAAAACCCCTTGAATTTGAATTGCTTAGCTTAGTTAGTCTTTTATTGCATATTAGGTTTAGCTTAGTTTAAATTGGTTCGCAACTATACTTTCCTGGCTTTAGATCTCGATCTTCTGTCCAGTTTACGTTGTTATCTTCCGTTTAAGTTATTCACTATTTTATTTTCGTTTCTGTTTAGTAGTAGTAGTCGTGACATAGTTAGGTTGGGAATAAGAACTAGAATTCACAACCCCGATTCCCCGTAAGATCGACCCGGTATTAACCTCTATACTACGATCCTTATACTTGAGGGAAACCGGATTTATAAATATTTATTACTTGTTTGCTGTGTTAAATAAATCCGTGACAGTCTTTTTGCTTCAACACAAATCAGAAGTTAGACAACTTATTGTGCAATTTTATGAGTATGCTCTTACACAATTTCAAAAAGCGAGTCAAGGTTTTTCGTACTGACAATGGTCAGGAATTTGATATGTCTGATTTTTATAACTCAAAAGGCATTATTCACCAAACATCGTGTACTCACACACCACAGCAAAATGGGTTGGTTGAGCGTAAACATCAGCACATTTTGGCTGTTGCACGTAGCCTCAGATTTCAGGCTCATTTGCCTATTCCTTATTGGGGTTTTTGTGTTGATCATGTGGTATATCTCATTAATATCACTCCTACACCCCTTTTTTCAAACCACACACCTCATGAGAAACTTTTTGAAACAGCCCCTTCTTATGAACATTTAAGGATATTTGGATGCCTTGCATATGCTGCAAATGTTAACCCACAAAAATCAAAATTTTGTCCTAGGGGTTTAGAGTGTTGTTTCCTTGGGTATTCCTCCACAACCAAAGGTAGTATTTTACTTAACCTCAAGACCCAATCCATTTTTATTTCCAGAGATGTCACATATGTAGAATCTTGTTTCCCCTTCTCTAGTGACAACACACATCAGATTTCACCTTTTACAGATCCTATTCCAGCACCTACCTTGCCTGTTTTACCCACCATTGACACATCAGCTGAGTCCCCAACTATTCCTACTGCCCCAGCTGACATTTCATGTGACATAGGCACTACTACTTCTACTCCCACTTCATGCGATATTGGTCCGAGACCTGCAAGGCAGCATAAAGCCCCATCTTGGCTTCGTGATTACCACTGTAACCTTCTCCAATCTATCCCTACTCAACAAAACTCCACCACTGCACATCCCCTTCACAAAGTCCTAAAGTCCTCTCTTATGACTTGTTGACGCCACAATACAAATCTTTTGCTTTAAATATTGTTGTTAACCCGGAACCACACACTTTTACCGAGGCTTCTAAGTACCCCGAATGGCAGCAAGCCATGGAGTCTGAAATACGGGCCTTAGAGGCCAATCACACTTGGCAGCTTATGGATTTACCTCCTAACAAAATACCCATAGGTTGTAAGTGGGTCTTTAAAGTGAAACACAACCCCGATGGGTCGATAGAAAGATACAAGGCACGGTTAGTTGCAAGAAGGGTATACACAACAACTAGGGGTAGATTATCTAGAAACTTTTAGTCCGGTGGTTAAAATGACGACTGTTAGAACATTATTAGCAGTCGCTATTGCTAAAGGCTGGATATTGGAACAATTGGACATCAACAATGCGTTCTTACATGGGGACCTCCATGATGAGGTATATATGTTGCCACCACCCGGGTTTACTTCCAGCTCCAAGGTTTGTAGACTTTAGAAATCGTTATATGGGCTCAAACAAGCGAGCCGACAATGGAACGCAAAGTTGACAGCCGTATTATTAGCCCAAGGATATTCTCAGTCGGTCAATGATTATAGTCTATTTGTTAAGATGACTTCTGGCTCTTTTACTGCACTTCTTATATATGTTGACGACATAGTGGTTGCAAGTAATAGTCCTACTGAGGTTGCATCGATTAAGGCACATCTTGACAATATTTTTCACATAAAAGATCTTGGTCCTCTTCATTTTTTCCTGGGCATCGAGGTCGCACGTTCGAAAGCGGGTCTGGTCCTCAACCAACGCAAATATGTATTGGAACTTTTGGATGAGAGTGGGATGCTGGGCTGGAAAGGTGTTGTAACACCCATGGACACGAACTTAAAGCTATCTCATGATGATTCTCCTCTCATATCTGAAGTTAGCACTTATCGTAGCCTCATCGGTAAGTTGCTTTACTTGACCATCACCCGACCAGAGATATCTTTTGTTGTCCAACAACTTAGTCAATTTCTTGACGCACCCATAATTAATCACCAGCAGGCGGCCATCAGGTTACTCCATTTTCTTAAAACCAACCCGGGTCAAGGTATATTTTTTCCTTCACATAATGACTTGACTCGAAAGGCATATGCTGACTCGGATTGGGCCGGTTGCGTAGAGACCCGACGTTCTGTTACTGGGTATTGCATATTCTTGGGCCAGGCCTTGATTTCATGGAGGTCAAAGAAGCAGTCCACCGTCTCACGAAGTTCTTCAGAGGCGGAATATCGTTCAATGGCAATGGCCATTTGCGAAACGCAATGGCTGCTTTATTTGCTGGCTGATCTGGGTATTACGAACACCAAACATGTTCCTCTATTCTGTGACAATGATAGTGCCATTTATATTGCCGAGAATCCAGTTTTTCACGAGCATACGAAGCATATAGAGATAGATTGTCACATTGTCCGTGAAAAATATGTGCGTGGTATTATCAAACCGCTGCCTATTCGCACTGCGTTTCAGCTCGCTGACGTCTCTACGAAGGCCCTTGATCGATTTACTCTATCCTGGTTGCTTCATGGGCTTGGCGTTAAGGATCTTTATAGCGGCCCAGGTTTGCGAGGGGGTATTACGAATAAAGAAGTCACAGAAGTTACATGAAACTAGTGATATTTGTAGTCAGTATACAAGTGTATAAAGTAGTGTTCTTGTTGTATGTAATTAGAGATATAGCTGAAGGGGCAAAGTTGTAATTAGCATTTGTAAATTACCCTGGATATATAAAGGGTAATCCTAAGACTTGTTGACGGTCTGAGTATTTTTACCTTATTTCCCCAAAATGTGAATTACGTTTTCTTCCCTAAATTTTAGGGTTCTACCCAACTGCATTTTATCTTCTTCTTCTTTCTTTTGTCTTGCTGATTGATGCTATGAAGGTTTTCGACACACACATTCTTTTCACAAGGTAGTTCCCTCATGCCTTCAAAGTTTAGGCTAATCCAATCATTCGCAAAAGGATGGATGATCCATAAACTTCTTCTAAGAGTCATTTTCCATACACGTTTAGCCCATGCACAATCCCTATTATCCCTTAATACATGTGGAGTATAGTTTCATCCTCACAATCCCACAATCACACATGTTGATGTAGAAGAAACAAATTAATCATCAAAGAATTATGATTTATGATTCACCTCTCATAGGAACATATTCCCGTGAAACGTGACCCTCAAAATCCCATATTTTTCAAATTTTTATGCCATATTTCAAAAATAAATAAAAATAATCGAGCGACAAAAAGTGTTTTTATTTTTTCTTTCACAATAATAAACTATCTTACATTACACGCTTTATCATCATTGATTAAAGTGTATAATTAATTAATTAATTAATTTAGGTTCTACCAACGGTGACTAGATTGTGTGGTGAAAGACTAGTGAACATATTGTTATTCCCGTGTATAATTAAAATTGTCAGACCGAATTAAACCAACAATTTTATTGATTTTGAAGAAGCAAATACAACAAGAAACAGAGAAAGAAATACAATAGAAAACATAAAAGGATATGCTACGATCTGAGCCGAGACGAACTTTTTCCTTAAGACAAATTTGCTCCGGTATGTACCCCGGTTTGCAGCAATTGTCTCCCAGGAATTCTCAGATTACCTTTCAGAATAGTGGTACTACAGATTCTAAACACCGGCGAACTCGAACAGTGCTTCAGAGATTTCTCTTCACTTGATGCAAGAACAAACTTATGCAGAAGAATGATATGTATGCTATTTATGGTGTTGTAATTCAGTGTTTCTTCCCATTCATGTAGCTCGTTTATATAGTAGAAGACATGGCTGATCTGAAGCCTTTTGATATTCAGTATTCAAGGCAGCCTGTTAATGCAGCAGGTTGAAGTTGTTTCATCTTCACTCCATTGAATTCAGCCTTCTAGAATTCTGAATTAAGTGAAGAAGATCTGAGCTGTGAGCTTTGAACTTAGAATGTTGCACGAATCGAGCAGATGCTTAGATCATAGCCCATCAGGATGTGTATTGGGCCAATTAAACTTTGTATAAAAAATTTAATATTGTCCTGGGCCTAGGGCCCCCAGGCCCAAGAAGGCCCATTCCCCAAAGCCAAAGCCAAAGCCCAAGCCCAAGCCCAAGGTCAATGGTCAATGGTCAACGGTCAACGGTCAACGGTCAACGGTCTCGGGCTCGGGCACGGGCACGGGCGGGCGGCGGCGGCGCGCGTGCTCGCGTGTGGCCATTTTAGCAGAACGTCTGACCGCTAAAACCAACCCGATATCTCTCCTTCTTCTAGGAGCTTATACCACATACAACATCCTTCCCACATAAATACTAGGAACTGTTTCTCCCAATTCCCAATGTGGTTTACAAGTTGAAACTTTTCAACTTCCACTTCCAACATTAGCTTTTTCAACCATCCGACTTTAAGCGTTAATTTCTCATTCACTCGTTATCCGAATTGAATGATTCCAAATCCTGAAGTCATCTACAACTCACGTAGTTTTCAGAATTAACAAAATATTATATATATTCTATACAAGAATATATCCGAATTACGCTTACAAAGTTACTGAATAAAATGATTATAAAATCATTTTAATTCAATTCCTCATTTTCTCCAACAATCCTCCACATGAATGGAAATTAATGCAAATGCAGACTCTGAAGAGATTCTGACAGAAAAATATTACATCAGGAGAGGTAGCTTCTGGCTTTGAACCTGTCTTAGTGAAATACTACCGGATTTACTCGGCTAATCAGTGAACTTTAGTCTTGAACTGTTCAGCCTTTAGTGTAAAACCAGACAATAGTACTCACACAATATTTCCCTTAGCACTGTACTTGGTTCTCATGACTGGATTCGTTTTGGCCCTGAACCACACCTGGTTTCAGAAAGTGCGTTAGAGAATTGTAGCCTATGAATTCTCATTTTGAAGCGGCCCCACTTCGCACTTACATAGGTGACCTCCTATCAAGAGTATTCTGCCATACCCCACTCGAATTTAATCAAGGTATAGGAATCATTAAAAGTTTTCACTTAACCTCAACACTTCTGGCAGACAACACTTTTATTCACAGAATGTGTAAGTGTTCATCGACAGCTTCATAACTTAGTTGTCCCTTTGAACCAAGATCTTGGGATCTCCAGTCAACATGGTAGGGTTACCATTACAAGCTTATCTTTCAATAGGCTTAAGTCCCATTCCAAGTGTCAAAATTGACATTTGATCTCTAGGTAAACCTTTTGTAAGCGGATCCGCAAGATTTTCCTTCGATTTTATATACTCGATGGAAATCACACCGGTAGAGATCAATTGTTTAACGGTGTTATGTCGTCGACGTATGTGTCTAGACTTACCAATACATACTATTTTGTGCACGGTGTATAGCCGATTGACTATCACTATGGATGCTGATAGGAGCAATCGGCTTAGTCCAACATGGAATGTCCTCTAGGAAGTTTCGAAGCCACTCTGCTTCTTCACCTGCTTTATCCAATGCAATAAACTCAGCTTCCATTGTGGAACGAGATATGCATGTCTGCTTTGTGGACTTCCATGACACTGCAGCACCACCGATCATGAATATATATCCAGTTGTGGATTTTGATTCTTTTGTATCATAAATCCAATTCGCATCACAGTATCCTTCTAATACTGCTGGATATCTTGTGTAGCATAACCCCAGGTTCATTGTATATTTCAAGTACTTTAGTACTCTAATAAGAGCCTTCCAATGATCCTCACTAGGATACTTGTAAATCGGCTCAGTTTATTCACAGCACATGCAATATCCGGTCTAGTACAATTCGTTATATACATTAAACAACCGATAATCTGAGAATATTTTAGCTGAGACACAGGGTCACCTTTATTTTTGACTAAGTGAAGACTTAAGTCAATAGGTGTTTTCACGTTCTTTTATCATAAACCTTTGAATCTCCTCAGACGGATTCAATGTAGTGAGGCTGTGACAACACTAGTCCTCGAGATATTTTGGAGATTTTAATCCCAAGATTACATCCGCCGATCCCCATATCTTTCATATCAAAGTTACGTGTCAGCATCTTTTTGGTATTCATGATTATATCATGAGTACTCCCAATAATGAGCATATCATCAACATATAGACACACTAACACATAAGCATTAGGTGTATGTTTGATGTAGACACATTTGTCGCACTCGTTGATCTTAAACCCATTAGATAGCATAGTTTGATCAAACTTTTGATGCCATTGCTTGGGTGCTTGTTTTGATCCATACAACGACTTAACGAGTCGACACACTTTCTTTCCTCGACTGGAACCACAAACCCCTCGGGTTGTTCCATATAAATTTCTTCGTCTAATTCACCATTCGTAAATGTAGTTTTAACATCCATCGATGTATTTCCAAGTCATACATCGCAAAGAAGAGAAATTAGAACCCTTATATGAAGTGATTCTAGTTCTTGGTGAGTAAGTATCAAAGAAATCAAGACCCTTTTTTGCCGATAACCCTTAGCTACCAACCTGGCCTTATACTTATCAATAGATCCATCAGCTTTTAGCTTCTTCTTGAAAATCCACTTACACCCGAGAGCTTTATGTCCCGGTGGAATATCAACCAATTCCCAAGTGTGATTTTGCATAATGGAATCTATCTCACTATTAATTGCCTCTTTCCAGAAAGGTGCTTCTGGATTAGACATAGCCTCGGCATATGTCCTTGGAGTATTTTCTACCATGTAGGTCAGAAAATCTGGCCCAAAAGACGTTGAAGTCCTAGCCCGTTTACTCCTTCGAGGTTCCACTTCCTCGTGTTCTGAAGCATCATCCTCCACACTTTCGTGTGCCCTCTTAGTCGAATTTGAGTCTTCATTATGTCTTTCTTTGTTTGGAAAGACATCCTCAAAAAACACCGCATTTCTTGACTCCATGATTGTGTTTACATGCACATCAGGGTTGTCAGATTTGTGCACAAGAAATCTATATGCACTACTGTTATGTGCATACCCAATGAATATGCAATCTATCGTTTTAGGCCCAATCTTGATTTGTTTAGGTTTAGGCACTTCAACCATTGCTAAACACCCCCACACTTTCAAGTATTTATAACTTGGTTTGTGGCCTTTCCACAACTCATATGGGGTCTTTTCCATCTTTTTAGATGGAATTCTGTTGAGAATTACATTGGCGGAGAGAAGAGCCTCCCCCACAAGTTCGAGGTAAACGAGAATCGATCAACATAGCATTCATCATCTCTTTCAGAGTGCGGTTTTTGCGTTCAGCAATTCCATTTTATTGAGGAGCATATGGAGCAGTAGTTTGATGAATGATGCCCGAATCTAGGCATAATCCTTCAAATGGCGATTCATACTCTCCACCTCTATCACTACGAACCTTCTTGATAAATCTCGCTAAGTTGATTCTCAACTTCATTTTTATAATTTTTGAATGCCTCGATAGCCTCATCTTTGCTACTTAGCAAATAAACATAACAGTATCTTGTACAATCATCGATAAAAGTTACAAAATACTTTTTACCGCCTCTCGATTGCACAAACTTTAAATCACACGAATCCGTGTGAATTAATTCTAAAGGTTCTGTATTTCTTTCCACGGATGGAAATGGCGCTTTAGTCATTTTTGCTTCAACACATACTTGGCATTTACCGGTTTGGTTAAATTTTAGTTTAGGTAACAAATCCAAATTCATCATTCTTTGAATTGATTTATTTTTAACGTGTCCTAAACGATTATGCCATAAAGTGCAAGACTCAATCAAGTAAGAAGAAGTAGAAGCATTTTTATTAGCCTCAGTGAGCACAGTAGTCTTAGGCATTATAGCCATTACATTCAGTTTAAATAAACCTTCGGTAAAATAACCTCTACCAACATACATCTCATTTTTGGTCAAAATGACCTTGTCATTACCAAAAGAAAGTTTAAAACCATTCTTATTCAGCATACCACCAGAAATCAAGTTTCTACGTATATCAGGAACATGGAGAACATTCGTGAGTGTCAGCTTCTTCCCAGAAGTCATCTTCAGAATCACGTTTCCAGTTCCCTGAATAGTTGATTGGGAAGAGTTTCCCATCCACATCTTTTCACCATTGCCAGCCTTATAGGTTGAGAAGATCTCACGGTCAGCACATACATGTTTAGTGGCACCTGTGTCCACAAACCACTGCCTCGGATTCCCATGGTGTTGCACTCGATCACCACCATGGCACAGAGATTGTCATCATCACCATCAGTTTCAGCCATATGAACCCTAGGTTTGTAAGGCTTCTTTGAGCGGCATTCCGCAGCACGGTGCCCATGCTTGCCACAGTTGTTACAATTACCGTTAAACTTGAATGACGTCGGTTTCTTTGAAGATTCCCCGCCTTCTTAACCGATTTCTCTGTCTTCTTTCTTCGACGATTGTGAACCTCGGCGACATTAGCTTTCGGTTGTCCAACCGGCACGAACGTTTTCTTCGAGATGCTCTATTGTCCTCCTCAATACGGAGTCGGACAATCAAATCATCCATCGTCACTGCTTTCTCTTGTGCATGAGATAGCTCTTGTATTCCTTCCACGAGTCGGGAAGCTTCTCAATGACACATGCCACTTGAAAATTCTCATTGATTTTCGGATCTTTCTACTATCATCTCGGATATCGAATTTGCAACTCCTCCACTGTTTCACAATAGATTTAGTATCATTCATTTCATACTTCAAAAACCTAACGACAAGAAACTTCTTGGCACCAAAGATCTTCGGTTGTATATTTTCTTCTAATGCTTGCCACAATGATTTAGCAAGATCATAAGTACAGTACACACCATACAACATGTTATCTAAACCATTAAGAATATAATTCTTGCACAGAAAATCACTGTGCTTCCAGCTTTCTACAACAAGAAAAGCCGTCTTTTCAGGTGCTTCAGAGATTTCTCTTCACTTGATGCAAGAACAGACTTATGCAGAAGAATGATATGTATGCTATTTCTGGTGTTGTAATTCAGTGTTTCTTCCCATTCATGTAGCTCGTTTATATATAGTAGAAGACATGGCAGATCTGAAGCCTTTTGATATTCAGTATTCAAGGCAGCCTGTTAATGCAGCAGGTTGAAGTTGTTTCATCTTCACTCCATTGAATTCAGCCTTCTAGAATTCTGAATTAAGTGAAGAAGATCTGAGCTGTGAGCTTTGAACTTAGAATGTTGCACGAATCGAGCTGATACTCAGATCATAGCCCATCAGGATGTGTATTGGGCCAATTAAACTTTGTATAAAAAATTTAATATTGTCCTGGGCCTAGGGCCCCCAGGCCCATTCCCCAAAGCCAAAGCCAAAGCCAAAGCCAAAGCCAAAGCCCAAGGTCAATGATCTCGGGCACGGGCACGGGCGGGCGGGCGGCGGCGCGCGCGCGCGTGTGGCCATTTTAGCAGAACGTCTGACCGCTAAAACCAACCCGATATCTCTCCTTCTTCTAGGAGCTTATACCACATACAACATCCTTCCCACATAAATACTAGGAACTGTTTCTCCCAATTCCCAATGTGGTTTACAAGTTGAAACTTTTCAACTTCCACTTCCAACATTAGCTTTTTCAACCATCCGACTTTAAGCGTTAATTTCTCATTCACTCGTTATCCGAATTGAATGATTCCAAATCCTGAAGTCATCTACAACTCACGTAGTTTTCAGAATTAACAAAATATTATATATATTATATACAAGAAATATCCGAATTATGCTTACAAAGTTACTAAATAAAATGATTATAAAATCATTTTTAATTCAATTCCTCATTTTCACCAACACATATGTAGTACATGTGTTATTGCCGAAGGAATAAACCAAACAAAGGTTAGAAGATGATAGTAACATTTTAAATATACGTTGATTTTTCAATTAAGAGATCTATTACTTGCACCACGATGCATTTACCATACCTCACAATATCACATTACATGCGCACCACACTAAAATCGATTTTTTGAAAGTCGGTTTTTAAGTCTAGAATCGACATCTCGTAAGTGTTGTAAGTATCGACTTTCAGTTTTATTGCTCTATAAGTTTATTTTTTGTATGATCGGTGTGATGCACCGATAAAATCCCTGTGGTACAAATAGAAACTCATGTAACACCCAAGAACTTGGGCCTGACGGCGCTTGGGCTCGACATCTTGTAAGTGTATTGTAAGTATCGACTTTCAGTTTTATTGCACTATAAGTTTATTTTTTGTATGATAGGTGTGATGCACCGATAAAATCCCTGTGGTACAAATAGAAACTCATGTAACACCCAAGAAATTGGGCCTGACGGCGCTTGGGCCTGGCGGTGCTAAATAAGTCATAAATGATCCGGTCAACTGCTTAGACCGTCATCATCGCTTGGTCTAAATGGGCTAACCCTAGTTGACAAGATCTTTATATCTCACACTTATATGAGGGTGAATATTCTTTTACTTTACCGATGTGGGACCTTACATTCTCCACCCTTATAAGGACTGGCGTCTTCACCAGGACTTGGCTCAGTCTCATCCCTACAAGAGGATTCTAGAAGTGACCCCCACCGTCTTTTTCAGTGTGACATTTAGGTCCGTCTGATAGTCGGTTCTGATAGCAATCTGTAACGCCCCAGAATTTGGACCTGACGGCGCTAAATGAGTCATAAATGATCTGGTTGATCAACTGCTTAGACTGTCATCTTTGCTTGGTCTATAATGACTAACCCGATTTGATAAGAATTTTATGCCTCACACTTATATGATGATGAATATTCTATTACTTATTCTATTATTTTACCAATGTGAGATTTTACGACTCCCTTCAATTATAAGTTTGTTAAATACTACTAATTTTTTTTCTGAATGGGAAAAAAGCAGGGAAAAAAAAGTATCAGGAAGAGTGTCATTAACGACCAAATATTGAAACTTTTCCAGTGGGTTCCGAATGCCGGGGCTTTAAGAAAAAAAAATGAAAAAAAATATTAAACTTTTTCTCTTAGTCTAGTCATGTATTTTTGTAGGGTTATTTTGCTGTGTTGTTAATTTGGTCAATGACATCTGACTATTATGTAGAACCAAACGACAGAACCAAACACTAAGGATAAAGATAACAAACAGAATGCATCAAATGCTTTTCTTAATTTGGTCATTGACATCTTAATTTAACAAAAAAAATGTATCATTACAGCCAAGAGTGGTTGTGTTATGTGTGTAGATAACCATAGTTTATCTCAACGTATAGCTAACTTCGTATCTTTCAGTATCCGAAAATGGAACGTCACGTAATTATTCTTGTTGCTCTTGAATCAATCAGACTATATAGCTAGAATCATACACAAAATGGAGGCTGTCTTTACTAGTAACATTTTGATCTTAAACAACCGATTAATTAAACTTAACATGTACATGTTGTTTGACAAAATAGAAAAAAGATAATTGGAGACACATCCACCATAATAGTTTTTATAAAATAGTTTGATAAGTAATGAAATTAAGGACTACTTAAACAAAAACTTTATAACTATACTAATGATCAACTAAGAGAAGCTCTTGAAATAATTATACGCTTCAACCTGGAACGCCAGCCGGAGAAAAGATACTGTAAATTGCAGACTGAGTTTTTCAGCCAGCTCCGGCATAATAACTATACTTTGTATTAATTATAGTTTAGGATCAGAGCCTGATCGTATTGCACTATAATTGTAATCTCTCATTTATAGCCCAAAAGTAGGCATGTGTCCCCATTATAGCCGGAGTTGTTAAACAATAAGAGTCGCTCGCAAACAAACTTGTGATTGGCCTGTTAGTGTTCGTGATCAATTCGTTTTTTTAGCTAAATGATCGAACCAAGCTTGTACGATACTATAAGCTTGATTCCTAAATGAACCAACACAAGTTTGACTCATGAATGTTCGATTATGTTCACGAACCATTTATATAGATAAATCAATTTACAACCTAATTACTCCTAACACATCATATGATAAATCATCGATTCATCTAATGGTTTTTATAGAGTAATTGTATAGACTATTTATAGCATTCTTAAAATATATTTTGTACTAGTATGATGTTTAAACATTTTTTATGCATTTGAACTTGATTTTTTATACGTTAACGAACCAAAACTCGAGCAGGGAGATAAATATACATCTAGCTAGCTGATCTTGACTAATTTGTCTTTTAAGCGAGTTGAGCATGATCATAATTTTCTTTTAGTTTATTAAACAAACGACCACGAACATAACGAACCAACTTTAAGTAATTAAACTTTTATTTATTTATTAAGCAAGCGATCATAAAAAAACTCGTGACCTAAAAGATCCAAGATTGAATAACAAATACTTGACTCGATGAATTACAAGTATATGTGATTTTCAAATATTTTTCTGATTATTTGTATTTGAACTCTTTTTTTTTTTTTTCTATATATAACAAATGTGTGTGTATATGTATACATGTGTGAGAGATAGAAATAATATGTGTTTATTTATTATGGATTTGAAATTAAATTTTTTTTTGAAAAGGGGAAGTTTCATTACATCAAAGATTGTCTACTAAAATGGTAGAGATAACAAGATTTAGGGGTTGGGTACCCCAATTACAATAATTTGAGAGGCTAGTAGGAATGGAAAACCCTAGATTCACTAATAGATCAGCCGGAGAATTACAAGATCGGCTGATATACGCAAAGGAACAAGAGTTGGCAAATTTACAAGCCCTTTTAATTCTGGCAATAAGAGAACCCACTGGTGATAAATCTTCATCTTCAGAGTTGATTCTTGCAATGCAGAGAGCTGAGTCCGATTCAACAATGATTTTTCCATTCCCGATCCTTGTTGCCTCTAAGGTACCACAGAGGATTGCATAGCATTCAGCGAATTCTACTGAAGGTACAGAGCCTACATTAATTGATAAAGCACAGAGCAAGGAGACATTGCAATCCCTAATTGCTACACCAGCCGTTCCGATGCCATTCCGGAAGCATGCATCCACATTGGCTTTGATTATTCCATCCGGAGGTTTCACCCAGCAAGAAGGAAGAGGTTTTGGGTAGACCGAGCAAATGTCAATCGAAGACGCCCGTTGGAATTCCGATAAGAGTGAGGAGGAGAGAAATTCGATCTTGGAGGAAGAGGGTTGGACCGCCATGAAGACTGCCTTATTTCTTTCAAGCCAAATGAACCAGATCGTGGTGAAGAAGAGATCGGCAGTAAGAATGCGATTGTGAGAGAGGTAATGGCAGAGATCTAGAAAGGAATATGCTTCAGTTTCGCAATATCACTGAACTCCAATGACTCTTTCCAGAATCTTTTTATCCAGTAGCAATCAAAGAACAAATGGGCCCAATTTTCAGTAGAGCTCGGCAAATCGAACAAATCCCATCAGAAAGTCGACAAACTTGGAGGTTGGAGGCACAAGGTAGCGAGTTGGTAGCAATACGCCAGAGAAAAGCTCTAATCTTTGGCGGGACACAAGCAGACCAAAGGTAATTCCATGTTTTCCCATTTGCTTTTTGAGACGAAGCCTCATCAGGTTTTTGCATCTTAAGTTTACATTTAAAAGCAAGGTTGTAACCTGATTTTGCAATATACACCCCTTTGTTGTTGAAATGCCATGTCAGATAATCAGTCGTGTAGTTTTGGAAAATTGGTATATAAATGATACAATCAACTTAATGGGGTAGGAATAGGTTATCTAGGGAGTTAGTGTTCCAATTGCCATTAACAATAAGCTGATCAACAGTCTGGATAGTTCCCTCAGAATGCCTAGGGTGGACTTTAAAGGTGGGTTCTAGAGGTATCCAAGGTTCTTGCCATATATTGATTGTTCTGCCATCCCCAACCACCCATCTAAGCCCTTTTTTTCAGAAAATCTCTGCCGGTCAGGATGCTTCTCCACACAAAGGAGGGTCTGGTGCCTAAATTAGCATCCAAAAAGGAGGAGTATTTGAAATATTTGTACTTCAAGATAGTGCTGATCAGGGAGTGAGGATTCTTTATCAATCTCCAGCCCTGTTTTGCAAGTAGAGCAGAGTTGAAAAGAGACAGGTCTCCAAATCCCATACCACCTTGATCCTTAGGAGTGCAAATCTTCTCCCAGGAAATCCAAGCTAAGGAGCTCTTCTCTTTGTTTTTATCCCACCAGAATCTTCTAATCATACCTAGAATTTCATTGATCAATTTTTTTGGGAGATGAAAACACTGCATGACATAGGTAGGAATGGCCTGAATCACTGCTTTAATAAGGGTTTCTTTGCCAGAGGGTGATAGATATAAGGACTTCCATCCGTTGAGCTTCTTCCAAATCCCGTCCATGATGTATTTAAAGACATCATATCTGGACTTACCAATGAGAAAGGGAAGTCCCAGATACTTACCATTAGAATGACCAGAGGGATAGACAAGATTTGAGTGATGCAATTCTTTAGATTCACATTCATCCGATGGTTAAAATAAATATGAGACTTGGCAAGGTTGACTTGCTGCCCAGAAAGAACCTCATAGCAGTCCAGAATTCTTTTGATCTCTTGTGCATTGACTGGGTCAGCAAAAAGTAAGTGGGATAGGATAGGCCCATCCTTACCAAATCTGAAAAGGATGAGTGAGCCAGTGAGAATTGACTGTTTAATTAGAGCAGTAAGACCCTCAGAACATATAATGAAGAGAAGGGAGATAGAGGGTCTCCTTGTCTTATGCCCCTAGAAGGATAGAAATTACCAGAAGGTTGACCATTAATAAGCACCTGGAAGCTAGCAGTAGTAACACACCTAAGAATAATAGCAATGAATTTAGGAGGATAATTCATCCTAATCAGAACCTGTTTCAAATACCCCCATTCTACTCTATCAAAAGCTTTCACCATATCTAGTTTCAGAGCCATTTGTTGACAGTCACTGTGGCCACCCCCATTAAAAGTATGAAAGGCCTCAAAAGCTGTGATGGCATTATCCGTGATAAGTCTTCCCTTCAAAAAAGCACTTTGTGTAGAATCCACCACCTCATTCAAGCTCTTTTTGAGTCTATTAGCAATGGTCTTGGAGATGATCTTGTAGATAGTATTGCTGAGACTGATTGGTCTGAAATCCTTCAAAGAGGTAGCATATGATATCTTGGGCACTAGGGTAATATGAGTACCATTAATAGCCGAGAAATCCCCCTCATTATTGAGAACATTAAGGACAAAGGATAAGATATCATCCTTGTAAATATGCAAGTGCTTCTGAATGAAAATAGCCTACATACCATCAGGGCCTGGGCTCTTTCATCCAGGTAGAGATTTGAGAGCCTTAGTAACTTCCTCCTCAGTAAAAGATTCTTGTAGGGCTGCAAATTGAGTTGCACTGATTTGATTAAAAGGTAGGCCATCCAAAGAAGGATTAATGTTAACACCTGCATAAGATGAGAAGAGGTTAGCATAAAAATTCCTTGCATAGTCTTTGAGGTCCTCATGGTCAGTGAGAATAGTGCCATCATCAGTGATTAAGGAGTCAATTTTGTTTTTGGTTTGCCTGATGGAAGCTTTTTTGTGGAAGTAGGTGGTGTTTTTATCTCCAGATTTAAGCCAATTTGTTCTTCCCCTTTGATTCCAGTAGTCTTCTTGCACGTTCATTAGCAGGTCAATCACTGCCATAAGATCTTTTTATAATCCAATGTCATAGTCCTCCTGTTGTTGGAGAGAGATGAGTCTATCTTGCATTAATTCAATCTTCTTAGGTAATTTGCCATATTTCCTTGAGCTCTATTGACAGAGAGAGTCTCTAACTGCCTTAATACCGTTTGCACAATCAGTAGCAGTTAAGTGAGAGGACATATTCCAAGTGTGACTAGAGATATCCATACATTCTGGATCTTGGAGCCAAAAAGGATCAAACCTAGGAACATAATTTTTGGTTCTATTGCCCTTCATAGTGAAGAGACCAGAAGAAACGAGAATTGGTATATGATCACTCCGCGATGCTGTGAGATGAGTGACAGAGTATCCATCGAACAAAGAAATCCAAGCATTATTAGCAACAGCCCTGTCCAACCTTTCCTTTATTTGACCATTGTTCCAAGTGAATTTGGCACCAGTGAAGCCCAAATCTTGTAAGTTACAGTCCACAAGAGCTTGCCTAAAGTTCTTCATTAGGTACCTTGGTCTAAGACCAACCCCTGTTTTTTTTTCAGACAAATGCAAAATTTCATTAAAATCTCCAGCACAAAGCCAAGGGAGATCAGAGACAGAGTGGAGTCTTCTTAGGAGTGTCCAAGAATCCTGCCTCAAATTGTGATTAGGATTCCCATAGAAACCGGTAAAACGAAAGACTTTATTTTTGTAAGTAACAACAGAATCAATATGTCCCTGAGACTTGCTTAACACTTGAACGGAGGTTGAGTCATTCCAAAGTAAGGAGAGTCCTCCTCTAGTTTCCTCACTGCTCACATGGAAACAAGAGGAAAACCCAATGCTTGTTCTAATTTTAGTCATTGCTGTTGAAGTAAGTTTTGTTTCTGAGAGAAAGAAGAGAAAGGGAGAAGAAGTTTTGACCATGCATTTGAGACTAGGAACTGTGTTGGGGTTGCCTAAGCCCCTGCAGTTCCAACAAACAATATTCATTGGGCTTGGTGGAGCTGCATTGCAGTCTCCACCGTTTCAAGGTTTGGGATAAGTTTTGATTTTTTCCCAGATAAAAATTCTTCATCATCCACTTTTCTTTTACCAAGGTTGTGTTCTAAATTGGTTGCATCAGCAAGGGGCCTAGGATTTTCCTGTTTAATCCTTTTCAGGATACTGCATTTGTTGAGGATGCCGAAATAGGAATGGTGGGTTGTTCTTGAGTAGATGAGGTGTTAGGAAGATTTGGTTTATAGGAGGCTAAGGCTGGAGTGGTGGTTAGAGGGTAATGATCAATAACATGGCTGTTTGGGGGTTAGCTTTCTGGAAATGAGAGTCTTGATCAAGAGGTTGAAAGATGGTGAGAGATTTGTTTGGATTAGTGTTTTGGCTTTGAGTTTCTGGATTAAGGCTAATTACAGCTTTTTGAGAAGAAGGTTGTAGGGTAGGTTTATGGACTATGGGAATGGGGTAGTTGTTTTGATTTGACTTTTTTGTTTTTGAATCTTTGGTAGGTGGGTCTTCTGACAGGATGGGGACATAAGATAAAGGAAAATGGACATTTTCTGCCACTGTTTTGTCTTTTACTGGTTCTTGGATAGAGCGAGGTTTAAGGTTGGAAGAGTGATTGCTTTCAGATGAAGACAGGTTGTTGACTTTTTTGGTGCTGTCCGAGGTTGAATTTTGTTCCTTTTGAGTTTGACCAGGGGTCCAATGGCTTTTTGGCGGGCTGTTTGAATTTTCCTGGGTTAAGGCTTGGGTTTATGATGAAGAAGAAGGTGCAGGTTGAATTATGGAAGAGGCAGGAACTGGGAGAGGGTAGGGTTGTAATTCCATATCCAATAGTCTGAATTCCTTTACCAATTTTGAGTGATTTGAAGCATTCAACCATATACCAAATCCCTTTTTTTTCTTCTTCCAGGTTGAACTCTTCTGTGGTGGAGGGACAATTTTTTTGCAGTATGGCCAAGAAGTCCACAAGAAAAGCAGTAAAATGGTAATCTTTCATATTGAAACACGGCAGTAAAGGGCTCGAGATAAGGATTCCCTTCATCAACAGGTATACTTAGAAGTTGGGGTAGAGGTTTATTCAGTTTTACCATGGCTCTGAATCTGAAGGATAGCTGGTGTGTTCCAATCTCTTCCCTAATTTGAATAAAAGAGCAATCTAGAAGTCCAAAAGCAATTTTCTTACCAACATTTTCTGTATGCAGGTACAATGGCAGACCCTGAACTTGGATCCATAATAGAGACTCATCAAAGTCTTCACTTTCTTGATTTAAAGATGGCTTCCACTGCTGTAGTACTATGAGTATGTTGTCAAAGCACCAAGGACCATCAGCCGGCACTCTTTGTTGATCTTCAATAAGGTCAAAGAAGAAATGATAGAAGTTCTTGTGAAGTTTCACCACCTTAAACTTGGAAGTTCCCTAGGATTTTTCCATGGCTATTCTTAGATTTTTGATTGGTATATCTTTTGTAGTGATGAACTTTCCCAGGGGCTAGATCTAATTTTTTGTAGGCCTTATGAAATGTCATAAGCATTGATTTTTTTCGGCTAAGATAGGAGTTACATGAATTTTAAGATTGGAGATTGAAGCAGATCTTTCTTGTCCATTGACACAAGGAGCCAAGAAGGCTAGGGAAGACTCAAGAGAGTAGGAAATGTTCTAGAGAGAAGGAGGAGCTCTCATTAGAGAGAGAACACACAACAAGTTTTCCACGTTAATTCGAATGGTTACTTTTTGAAATTTAAAATTTTAATGACACGTATAATATAATCAAGATTTTAATGCAGTGGGTCTTGTTTCGAGTTCCTTTAAGTACTTTTGATGGGATTGATGCTCTAATAAGGAAATCACCATAAAATTATCCTAACGAATGACATAATATGATTTTTACAACATTGATAGTTACAATAAAGTTCATATCAAATGATAGATTTTTCTTCAATATAATTAATATGAAAAAGATATGATGTATTATTTATTATGATTATTTTATTATGACATTAACACTAGTCTATCTAATAAGTAACACTAGAGTAATGCAAATTTATATGGAAAAAAAAAGTTGTAAAATAATACAAAACGACGGGACAAACATGTTTATCCAGGAAAACATTAAAGGGAACTTAAAAAATATGTTCCAACCGTTATTATTTGTATTTTATAACTTAAAATAATAATATTTGAAAAATATGTCAAAAACACATTTTGTTATAGATTTGTTATAGAATAGCTAAGAATCGCTGTGAAATACTTTTGAAGCATTATTTTCATCTGTAATCTTTTGAGCCGTAATACACAAATAATAAACTTATGAGAAATATTTTTTCAAAGTTTCCCTAGATAAAATATAGGAAGGTGTTTATTTCACATACTACATCGGTTTCAAAATATAAGTCATTCTACACTTTTTGTTTTGTCACATAATATAAGTCAATCTACATTACCAATGCAACATTTATTACTCATTTCTCTGTCTTACTTTAATTTATTATCAATTCAACCATTTTTCATTACTTAACAATAATTGTATTAATGATAGTCAAATGGTATTCTAGACACTAGCCAATAACCCGTGCACATGCACGGGACGTTTAGTGTCTTACCCATCCAACCAGGTGCTTAGCACAATTATTTTTGTCATACCTATCATGTTATATTACATGATTATTCGAAACAAAGATAATATGAATTACTAATTTTTATGTTTATCGTGAATTCAGATTAACTATACCATGTAAGCACAGAATTGCATAATCCCAAGTCATCACCAGCATAAAACTTGATGAACTGTGTTGTGCACAGAGTTGTTCCTATAATGCAAACAATCATGAACATTAATGATGTTGTAAGGTGACGCTAACATTTACAATAGCTTAGCGTGTACTTTATTTTAGGTGGAAAGCCTCCTTAACATGTACTTTATTTTAGGGATGCCTTCATAAATATGCGTGTCTAAAATCCTCGTGTCCTTGGTGAAAAGTAGCTCATATTTTGCCTTTGCAATATGATACCTCGATCTACGTGGGATAACGCTTACACCGGAGAAAACATATATATTTCCTTCAACTAATTCTTTAACAAAGTAACTCATACATGTCAGGTCTTTAATAAATCCCTGCATCAAAATTTTCTACAAAAGGATCAAGTATTAGACCGTTTTTTCAAGTATGGTAAGTTAATTGTTTAAAAATGCGTGAAATACGTCCTTACATTTTTATCAATGCACAATGTGTACAATCCTCTAGGGTATCGGTTGATCACATTGAATAATCTAACCTTAATGACCCAATCATGTCTCCCAGGGCGTAGCGAATCCAGAGGTGCAAAATGCATTTTTTGTTCTGAGCAGCACATCGTCAATCATGATAGATGTATAAGTTTAACAACACGTTTGAATGGAACAATATCCAATACAACATAGATATAAAAATAAGTAAAAGCATAAAAGTAGTGTTTTATTCCCACATTCGTAAAACAATCGAAACCAATGGTACATTAATGAAAAGACATGTAAATAAAAATGAATATTGTGTTCTATTAAAATGTTAATGTATTAAAAGATACAAAAGGGAAAACAATCATACACAAATGCACTTCGCCCTATAAGTCAAATACTTCACGATAAACTATATTTTGCGTGTAATTCCATGGGTCACCATCTTTATTAACTACCAGAAACTTTAGACCTGTGGGTGCGGTGACACGGGAGAATGCCACATATTGCTAGCCATGTGAAAACACCGGGTTCGGAAGGTATACACCCACGTTTTTCAATGTCTGGCCTTGACTCCTATTGATTGTCATAGAAAAGCCCAACCTTAATGGGAACTGTCTTCTTTTTATGGGAAACAATGAATGAGTGTCTTGTGGTGTCAATGTGATTCGAGGAATAACAACTTTATCACCCACATTTGGCCCTGTTAAAATCTGTGCTTCTATTACCCTGTCACCAAGCCGTGTAACTTGAAGTCGCGTTCCGTTGCACATACCTTGTAATTGATTCAGATTTCGCAATAGGATCACCGGTGCTCCTTCAATTCTTTGAGGTATTCTGGTGGATTTATGTTGTGTTCGACGTCATGCTGATCATTGGGAGAGATAGTGTCAGCACTCATGTACTTACGGCCAACTCCCAGAATGGCAGCCAACATCATTTCATGTATTTTACCGACATCACTATTTTTCGGAGCAAGTATGTTTGTTGAAGTGTTTCATTTTATTTTATTAATAAGGTTGAATATACGTGTATATTAGCAAAAAAAATATGGATATGAAACATAAAAATATATAATAAAAAAATTGAGGCACAATTAATATCCTGCCAGAATGGTGGGGAAATTTTAATAACCGAACTCAGACTATTTTTGTTCTCTCGGTTTTATTATTTTCAGTCTTTCATTAATTCTTTTTAGTTTGGAATGTGAGGGTTTTCTTTTTGTTCTTTTTCTTTTCTCTTATTTGAGGTAGGATTTCATTTTTATGGGAGGAGTTGTGATTGTGACGCTCTTAGAAAAAGTCATGAAGCTGGATGATTGAAAAAAAGAAAATGATACTTAAAAAAAAGGATGACAACGTTTTTCTTTAATAAAAAGATAAACAAAACGGGAATCAAAAAATGATTAAAAAACAATAAACTGTAGACAACCCCTAAATTACACACAGGTAAGTTTTTGTGTAATTGTATAAATGAGACTTATTTTAGGACATTTATTGAATTAAGGGTTAAACTTATAAAACAATTTAAAAAACACGTAGGTCATATTCCATCAGACCATAATGCAAGGGTCAACAAACAAATTTGCTGCAACCGTGATTGTTCTTCCATTTTTTTTCCCCGCATTTGTTGACGGTTTTTATTTTATTTTATAAATAAGGTTGAATTCATGTATATTAGCAAAAAAAAAAATATTGATATGTTTTGCTTTAGTTTAGATTTTATTCAGGAGTCCGTTAAGAGAAGAAAATAGTCCATAAATAAAGAATTAAAATTTGAACTATTAACTACCAAGAAGAAAAAAGTTTGTTTTGACAAAAAAGTAGAAAAAAGTAAGGTGGAATTAATTTTAAACTCATGTGTCAATGTATTTTCAGTGACAATTATTGATGCACGGACAATTATATAGACTGATAAAGTATTTTTTTTAATTTAGACTAATCAAATATTAAATATATCGCGACACACGTTAGAACATTATCATTGCGTATTATAAATACAACGACAATTGTAAATTAATGAAGTATCAATTATACAACGACATCACACATCCAAAAATAAGTACACAAAAAAAAACCACCAAACTGCATTAGCAATTGTATACGCAGACTATCTTAATTGGAACCGTATTGTCTGGAAAAACTGTTGTGTTGTGTTGTGTTGTGTTTGAACTGTATATATACCTGAGAAGATGTATTTGCTTGCGATTGATTTATTGTAAAAGTAATGAAAGTATCATCTCAATTAATTGAGTATAACATGGATAGTAAAATACATGCAGAGAAACGATGAACGTCTGATTTATCGCTCGCTTGGATGACATGTCGGGTTAATATGTAATCTGTGTTTCATGTATATATTTATAGTGAGGGAAAATGAGATTTTTTAGATTGGTGGTTTATCCTATATTTAATTAATTTAATATTTATAAGTTTCTTCATATTAAAATTTGTTAGGATGTTTATTTAGATTTTAAAAAAAAATTTATTGTTTAGATTTTATTGTTAGGTGGCCATTGCAGAATATTGTACGGTTGGTTTATCCTGTAGATATACTTTCAATTTTATTGTTAGATATAAATATAGATTGTTGCACGGTTTTTTTTTGTCTAATTTTTTTTCTTGGTTCGAGTGGTTTTTTTTTTTTTCTTTATTTTTGGGTTTGGGTCGGATCTTTCCGGGTAATCGGGTTAAATTGTGCTTTCAAATATATATAGATATAGATTATTAACCATTAAATTTATGATATTTTTTTAATCTATATAAAAACACATAAAATGACATATATTTTAGAAGGGATGTATATCTCGTCGTTATCGTCCTTGTGAGCCAACTATGCATTGAATTTAAAATTGTGAGCAAATGACGTCAAAAGCCCGGTCAAAAGCCCTGTCGGGGACCAAAAATAATTAAATACATAAACATCGTGTCACATTTACAAATTCATTGATTTCACGTTACTTTCATCCATTTATATGAATTGATAAAGTAGTATATGATCACTTTTAGGTAGGTTCATTCACCGACAATTAATTGGGTTTGCAGTAGGATATATAAATCAAAGATATATCGAAACGAAAGATAGTTGTGTGGTGTCTACATACGTATGAAGACATCGTGTGAAATAATATGAATCATACAGTTTCATTCTGTATTTAAAATGTGTGGTTCTGATCGTTTCATCCATCACTTCGTCTAAAAAACACTTTTCACACAAGTATTTTCCTATCGAAAGGGCCAGCATAGCTAAAACTCATAGTTCTGTTTATATGGGTTGAAACGTGAATAATAAAACAAGTTATTTACTCTTCTTCTTCATTTATTTTTTCCTCAATCTTTCGTTATTGTATCAGGGCATCTCATATTTTTTTCAGTGACTTCCATGCCTACCCAAAAACTCAAGCTCAACCTCTCCAGTCATAGTTATCGGACTCGGCTCGGTTCTTGAACCGGAAAAGACATTGGGTCACCAGGTCAATGGTTCAACCGTCGGGTCACCGGTTCAACCGGAATTATTTATATAGTAGTATATAATATATACTATCATGAAAAATATACATTTGATAATTTATATTCAAGTAAATAATGATATGAAACTATGTATCACCTTATGAGTTACTCTCTTCGTTTCAATTTATCTGAGACAATTATCAAAATCACGCATATTGAGGATGTGAGTTAATGTATTAACTTCTATAATGAAATGACTAGAATGTCCTTGGATATAATTAATGTGGCCTTGTTTTTTATATCTCCTAATGTAATAAATAAGGGTAAATCAGGTAAAAACACAATAAATGTTGCATTGGAAATTGTGTTGCCTCACATAAAATGGAACAAAACATTTTAACAAATACCTCAGTTATTATGGAACGGAGGAAGTACAATTTATAGTCTCAAATTATAATTATTTGCATCATATCGGAGAAATTTGAGTATTTTTGCTGCTTAAAACGGTTTGCTACTCATTTCATACTTTTTTTTTCTTCATTAAATTTACTTGACTTACCGGTTCAACTAGTGCCCACCGGGTGAAAAGAATTTTTTTATTGTAGGGATTGGCACAATAAAAATTGTATGAAGAAAATTAATTAAAGCATCGTACATTTTTTAAATTCTTTTCTCAACGGTTGAATCGTCGTACGATGCATTTTTGTGATGACAATGTGTACGAGTTTGCCAATATCCATGTCCTACAATAAAAAAATTCTTTTCCGATACCCGATTCATTCATTACCCATGCGAGTATAAATATTTTAATCCGCACCCTCCTCTTGCGGATATCCACAGGTCTGTGGATACCCATAGATATTTAGTTTAATTCACAACTAAGCATCCCAGTTTCATATTATAAAGTTATGGTGTTCCATTGGCACCACAAAATGCTTCGTACGACGATTTTATTAATTTTCTTTAGTACATGTACCATAAAATTTCTTCTATCACATTTCACGTTTGAAAAATTCGGTTGAAGTGTCATCTCGAAAAGCATTCAGTATAAAAAAAATCACATTATTGATTCTAACGCTTCTCATCATCGTCACTTTGGAAGACGCTCATGCAATTTAGGAAACGTACATTCGAGATTTGTTTTTTCTTTAAAAAAAAAAAAACGGTAGTTTCGTAACATTGCTTTTCACCCTTGCTTTCAAGAGTTCTTGTTTAATCCACAGCTTACGTAGCAAGACTTGATTCGTATATACCTCATTTTTAAAGCGCCCATAGCAACAAGAAGCGAAGCAAGGTTATTAGATACTCGGGAAAGCCGGCCGGAACCACACGTGCAAGTTTCCCTGCATGTGGCTCGTCCGTGATAACTTCTTCGGATTTGCGTGAACTAGCGGACCGATCAATAAGTGGGGATGCTCCTTCCAGCATGAGCGAACCCTTTTCAGAACTGGTTAAGAATGGGCGCCACTATCCCAGCCCGGCTTGACTCCCTCCGTCCGACACTATAAGTCCTTATAGGTTTTACACACAATTTAAGATAGTTAATAAATAAGTTGTTTTTTAAAATTTCAAGATAAAATATTGTATTGGTTTTTGAGAGTGACATATAGTATTGCATTGATTAATGTGAAAGTGAAAACAAATGCATTTAATATTAAATTGGACTGTGAGAATGACTAATATTTTGAGAACTACAAAAAAATTAAAAGGACTTATATTGCCGAAAGGAGTGAGTACTAATTTATATAGTGCTTTTAGTGAATATGGTGCTTGAAGCATGTTTAAGGTGTCAATAGCTTCTCTAAAGGAAGCCAATTCGTCAATCAAATCAATTGACATGGAAAGATAACTGTAAGTATTGAAATATTAGACATAAATACAATTGTATATTTAAATTGATTAAATTGTATGTGAATTACAAAAGTATATAACAATAGTATATTAAAACAATGGAAAATTAGGGATAAGACACAATCAAATATTTTGTGAAACTAAATCGCATAATTTTTATAGCGAGAAGGACAAGCAGAAATCAAAAGTATATAATCAAAAAGTATATTAAAACAATGTGAAGACAATACATAAATATCTACAAACAACACTTATACCGGTGTTTCTTTTTTATAATTATGTCTATCTTTCATTATAAAAATTGATTACGGTGTTTCTTTTTTATAATTATGTCTATCTTTCATTATAAAAATTGATTCAGAAGTCATAGTAGTCCCCGAGCAAAGAAAATATATCTCGAGAAATTTCTTAGAGTTACGTGCATGTGATCTCATTGTTATCGATCATTCAAGAATACCAAAGTTGAGAGATTTTGAAAAAACACCATCTAAATTTTGGTCTAACCGTGGCTATACTAACATTCATTTCATCATTTACAATCAACAAACATGTGAATTTCTCGACCATTAACATCATTCACTTTATTTGATGAAAAACTATTAAAATACATGAATACACCTTCCAGAGATTGTTTTCATTAATAAGTTAGGTGAAATATGAAAGTAGTTGTCTAATGTCCAAAATGAATTTGTTTGATTCCCCCCTAAGATTTTGGACATAATGGTGTGTATGTGCACATGTGTAATTGATATATATTGTAATATAATATATATACAATTAATATTAGATATTAAATAAAAGGGGATAAGTCAATTATAAGGATTTACTTTCATCATTCTTATTTTATTGAGAAAAGTGTTTTCTTAATCCCTACCCCAAGCAAGAAGCTAATCCCAAGCCATTTGGGAAAAGAAAGAGGCGCCACTTCTGCCTATATATAGGAAGGGGTGTAAAACTCGTTTGTATCACAAATTGCAAAAGTATTATTTTACTAAAAAATAATAAAAGGCATCTTGAGAGAGTTTGAAAGAAAGAAAAGTTCAGTCTAGCAGCTGGGTTTTTGTAATAGCAATCATTGGAAGGATTCCGACGGAGGTTCGTGTGGATTATCGATAGAGGCTGAACAATTTGACAGTTTCGTGCAAATTACAACCGTAGACAAACGACGATCTTTCGAAGTTCATCCTAGTATGAATTATGTCTACTTCTTATTGTTTATAGGTCAAACGAAGCCGATCATTGGTAAAAAAGAAATCAAATTTTTGTTATCCACTGGGCCAACACGGCTTGATTTCCTTACACTTACCTTGGTGCTTAAAACTAAAGGTGCGAACACTACAAGAAAAACAGTTTTTTGCTACACTATTGTTTGCCACACAACAAAAAAAGTGTTGCTATACACTTACTTTTAGCCACATAAGCGTGGCAAAAGAGTCTAATCAAGTGCTATTAGCCACACTTTTTTTGTGTGTGTGGCAAAAATAGTGTAGCAATAAAGTGTTTTATTTTGTAGTGGAATTCAGTGAAAGTCTTTCAGCCTATTAGTCTTTGTAATTCGGTTTATAAAATTTTATCCCGCACTCTAGTAAACATATTGAAAGGCTTGACGGATTCTCTCATTTCAACGACACATTCAACATTGTTAAGGGCAGATTGATCACGGACAATAGAATTGATATTTTCGAGTCTTTACATTCATGAAATTCATTAAAAAAATTGTCTACATGTAATAATCATATGGCACTAAAACTTGATATGATGAAAGCTTTTGATAGAGTGGAATGAAGATTTTTGAAACATGTTACGGAGGCTATGCAGTTTCCATCGTCTATTATTGCTATAATGGCCCGTGTTTCAACACCATCTTACCAAGTTCTTATTAATGGCAATATGTCGCCTGTGGTTTTCCATCCATAGGTAGGTTCCAGGCAAGGAGATCATCTTTCTCCGTTCTTTTTTATCTTATGCACAAAAAGTTTCTCCTCTTTAATTCGGTGTGCTGATACTAACAAAGCCTTGCATGAAGTAAAATTTGGTTAACAGAATCCTTGTGTGCTAACACACATACATTTTTCTGTGTAAAAAATCAGAGGCAAAGCGGAAGTGATGCAGGAAGAAAGAACACAGATGAAGGTAAAAATCCTCTCCTATGTTATTATTCAATTGAATCGAGTGCCTTTAATTTATACAAGCTGTTCTAAGAGTCTGAAACAGTGTAGACTCTTTTTGAATTCAACCCTAGAAGATAAAAAATAGATAAATTGCTAATTTATTCAAAAATACAATCTGATCTAAATGAATTTCAAAGGTATTAACCACTTGAGATAAACTATCACTTTGTTTGAAAAATCATAGCTTTGGATAAACTCATTACTTCGCATTATTTGAACTTCTTGACTTCCAACCTTATCACTCCACTTTTGAATTTTGGGCCGAACTGTTTATCCTTTGCTCATAGTTGTGGCATTATCTTTGTCTGAGTCTTCAGTGTCTGAATGTGGTTTGTCTGAACTTGTTTGACTCTTAATACCCTCCCTCAAACTGTGCCTGGGGCGAAGACGGAGTTTGTTGAGAAAATGTTGAAGGAGGTATTTGGTGGCTGGCTTGGTAAACAGATCGGCCACTTGATGTTGTCCAGGAATATGCTTGGTAATAAGTGTACCCTGGGCCACTTTCTCCCTCACAAAGTGATAGTCTAGCTCAATGTGCTTTGTCCTCAATGTGAGATAGAGGGCACTTAGGTTGTCACAGTAGATAGTGGGAACTTGTTGTGAGAGATGTGGAGATCTTGTGTGAGATAGTGCAACCATATCAATTCTGCTGCTGTGTTAGCTACCGCTCTGTACTCAGCTTCAGTGCTGGATCTGGAGATGGTATGTTGTTTCTTGGCACACCAAGAAATAAGATTTCTTCCTAGGAAAGTGCGAAAACCTGTTGTGGATCTTCGAGTGACTGGACAGCCTGCCCAGTCTGCATCTGAATAGGCTGTAAGAACCATGTGTGGATCTGCTGTGAAATCCAATCCAAGTGATAATGTGGCCTTGACATATCTGAGAATTCTATATGCTATCTTGAGGTGAGCATGAGTAGGGGCTTAGAGGAACTGAGAAGTATAGTTTACACTGTAAGCAATGTCTGGTCTGGTGAATGTAAGATACTGCTGTGCTCCAATTAACTATTTGTAATGGGTAGGACCATCATACAGTGTGGAATCATCATGGTGTTGTGGTTTGAGCTCCAGAGGTATACCCATAGGTTTGCAGTCCACCATGTATGCTCTTTCCAGTATGGTGAGAGCATAGTGAGTCTGTGTCAAGTGCATTGTAGAACCTGCATAAAAAATTTCAACTCCAAGAAAATGATGTAAGGTGCCCAGATCTTTCATAGCAAACTCAGAATGAAGTGAATCAATGAATGAGAATATGATGTGAGAATTAGATCCTGTCAATAGCATGTCATCCACATATAATAGAAGGAATAATGAGCAATAATCCGAATGGAACACAAACAGTGAAGGATCAGCCAAAATACAGTAAAAACCATATGTAAGAAGGTAGGAGCTGAATCTGTCAAACCAAGCCCCGAGGGCCTGTTTGAGGCCATATATGGCCTTCTTAAGTTTACACACATGTGCAGGATATTGGGGATCAGGCATACCTGGAGGTTGGGACATATAGATTTCTGCATGGACAAAGCCATGGAGGAAGGCATTTTTGACATAAAGTTGTCTAATGACCCACTGTTGACTTAGGGCAGCTGCTAGGACAAGCCTAATGGTTCCAGGTTTTATAACTGGGGAAAAAGTTTCTGTATAGTCTACCCCATCTACTTGATTGTATCCCTTGGCCACAAGTCTAGATTTCAGTCTTTCTAAGGTCCCATTAGGATTGAGTTTGGCTTTATTGACCCATTTGGAGCCAATAATATGCATGTGTGGTTGTCTAGGTACCAACTCCCAGGTGTGGTTGTGATGGAGGGCCTGTAGTTATTCTAACATGGCAGCTTTCCAGCCAGGGTGTTTTAAGGCTTCTGTGACATTTCTGGGCTCCCTAGGTATACTAGGGAATGTGGAAATGGTAAGAGCATATTTGGGATTAGGTTTCAGGATTCCATCTTTGGCTCTAGTGGTCATGGCATGAGTTCCAAGGGGATTGTTTTCTGGTGAGGATGGTGATGGTGTGTTTTAGTGTTATCAGTGGAGGAGTGGATTGGGGATATATGAGGTGTGACATTTAGGGATGTAAGGGGTGTGATGTTTGGTTCTGTGTTATGTAGAGGGACAAATTGTGTTTTAGTGTGGATAGTGGTGTCTATGGTGTCCGAGTCTGATTGTTCTTGCAACTGGTTATCTGGACCAGGTTGAGAGTTGAGGCTTATAGGTGGGAGATCACTTATTGGAGTGTGTAGAGGTATATATGGGACAACATGTGCAGTAGGGTTTGTGGCTTGAGGGACATGGGAGTGGAAGTAAGGTGTGTGTCCTGATGTGGGCTGGAGCCAGTCTTCAAAGGTACTTAATGGATTGGTCTGAGGAATGGTTGGGGGTTGACTGGTTTGTGGTTTGTAGGGGAACATGGACTCATCAAAGACAACATGTCTTGAGATGATAATTTTTCTAGTTAAAGGATAGTAGCTTTTGTAACCTTTGTGTTGCATGCTATATCCTATGAAGACACATGGTATTGTCTTAGGATCAAATTTGTTTTGTCTTGTGTCCTATGTGTAGGGATAACACCTAGTTCCAAAGACTCTTAATGTGGAGTATATGGGGTCTCTTTGGTGTAGTTTATGGTATGGGGACTCAGAATTTAAGGCAGAAGAAGGAGTCCTGTTCATAATATACACTCTCTTGTGGCAAAGGCTTCACGTCACGTAGCTTGATGGCGAGTTGTTGTGTGAAACAACATGGTCATGCCTAGTTCTCTGATTGTTCTATGTCTTCTCTCTACAACACCTATTTGTTTGGGTGTATGAGGACAAGACAACTGATGTACAATGCCTTGTGCTTTGAAGTGATTGCTTTTCTTAGTGTTATCAAACTCACCACCACAATCTGAGTGAAAGATTTTAATAGTTGTGTCAAACTGTCTGGTTATATAGTTCTCAAATTAACATAGGCCTCAAAGAAATCAGATTTATGAACTAATGAAACAAGCCAAGTAAATTTTGTAAAATCATCCACAAAGCTAGCATAGTAAGAAAAGCAACCAATGGATTTAATGGGGGCTGGGCCCCACAAGTCACAGTGTATTATTTCAAAAGCCCTAGTACTAACACTTTCAGAATCAAAGAAAGGCAATTTATTCATTTTTCCTAATTGACACAGCTTTCACAGATGTTGTCTGTCTTTATTTTTCCAATAACATCTATCAAACCCTTGTTTTTTAAAGCTTGGACAGTCCCCATCTGAGTGTGTCCTAGCCTTTGGTGCCATAGTTCACTTGTCCCTGACCTGAACCTGTGTAGTGTAGTTCAGGTGTGTTTTCCAAAACATATAAGTCACCCTTTCTTTTCCCTGTAGTCAGTATCTGCCCTGTTGCTTGTGCCTTGACAAGAACATCATCATTAGTAAATTCACAAAACACAGGTTGATCATTGGTGAGTTGACTGACTGATAATAAATTCTTTGTGAGTTGTGGTACAAGTAGAACATCATTTATGGTAGTGTGGTGTGTTTATGTTTGAGGAGTGATTGACCTACTCCAGTAATAGGGAGTGTAGTGCCATTTCCTATTATGATAGTGTATGTACCAATTGTTTTTTGGATGTTATGCTACATACCTGATTTTCCAGTCATATGATGAAAGGCTCCTGTGCCCACTGTCCATTCAGTATCAGCAATGGATGTGTCTAATGTAAGTGCAGCTAGTACTTGAGGAAGTTCATTAGATTGCTGATCTTTCTTAGGCACCCACCAGCAAATCTTTGCTATGTGGCCCATCACTCCACAGCACTGGCATATGTCATTCTGGTACTTCTCTCTTTCCTCATTTGTCATTCTCCTTTCTCCTGGTGGTGGAGGTCTTCTTTGATTGTTGTAGTAGTTTCCTGTGGATTGCTGGGCCTGAAACCCCTTCCAGGTGACTCAAACCTGTTGGTTTGTGCTGTTTCAAATCTGCTGTTGTTTTGGTCTGTAGGTAGTTTGTAGCTAGACTGTGTTCTAGAATAGTTTTGACCATAGTATGCCATGTGGTGTGTGAGGGAGTGAATGAGGAGAACCAACTTCTCCTTTGATCCAGGTTTTGCAATTGAGACACTAGTTCTGTGTAGCTAGGTCTTGGCGGTTTAAGCATAGTTGTGGTAAAAGTTTCATAGCTAGGACCTAGACTAGTGAGCAGAAAGTATACCTTTTCAGAGTCTCCAACTGGTTTTCCAATAGCAGCAAGACTGTCACACAGCTCTTTGAAGTTCCTTATATGCTCTGCAATGGTCTTATCTTCATCCTTCTTCAGATAAGTCAATTGCTGCTTGAGGGTGAATTCTCTTTCCTATGAGTCCTGTGCATAAGCACTCTTTAGTGCATCCCATACAGCAAATGATGTGTCCAAACCAATAACTATTCCTAGTGATTCTTCTGAGAGTGAACCAATAATCCACCCTCTTAGCAATATGTCTGATTTCTTCCATTTTAGGTATTCTGGATTTGGTGTAGATGATTCTGATCCTTCTGGTCTTGTAGTTTTGATGAACTGATCTGGTGTAGGTGTTTCCTTATTCAAGTGTCCTACTAAATCCTGGCTCTCAGCTAGAGCCAGTGCTTGCTCCCTCCATAGTGGATAATTGCTTTGGGTCAGTTTCAGAGTGATGAAGTTGCTGACATTCAATGAAAGTGTTGTCATTGCCTTTGTGTTGATGCTAACCTGAAGTAATCCTTTTTGTTTGCTTGATTTATTGTTTTGCTGGGATTGATTTGTCGGATTTGCAAGATTTGTTTTTCTGATTTTTGTTTGTGCAATTTGTGGTTTATGACTTGTTTGGTTTGATGATTTTTGATTTGTGATCTGTGGTTTATGATATGTTTGATTTGTTTGTATTTGTATGTGCATGAATTCTCTCTGATACCATGTAAAAAATCAGAGGCAAAGCGGAAGAGATGCAGGAAGAAAGAACACATATGAAGGTAAAAATCATCTCCTCTGTTATTATTCAATTGAATCGAGTGCCTTTAATTTATACAAGCTGTTCTAAGAGTCTGAAACAGTGTAGACTCTTTTTGAATTCAACCCTAGAAGATAAACAACAGATAAATTGCTAATTTATTCAAAAATACAATCTGATCTAAATGAATTTCAAAGGTATTAACCACTTGAGATAAACTATCACTTTGTTTGAAAGATCATAGCTTTGGATAAATTCATTACTTCGCATTATTTGAACTTCTTGACTTCCAACCTTATCACTCCACTTTTGAATTTTGGGCCAAACTGTTTATCCTTTGTTGCATAGTTGTGGCATTATCTTTGTCTGAGTCTTCAGTGTCTGAACTTGTTTGACTCTTAATATGCTAATGATGGTCTGATATTTGTTGAAGCAACCTCTGAAACTTGTCTATGGATTAATAATATTTTGGAAAAGTATGAATTAATACCATGACAAAAAATAAATTTCACGTCTTCACTTTGCTTCAGTAAGCGAGTACCTCATCCTTTAAGGAAGGAAATATTTTCTCTTCTAAATATTTACTGGACGAAGGTGTTGGCAAGTATCTAGGCTTACCTTTCATTTTAAGTAGGTATAAAAAGAAATATTCTCATAAATTATAGAGAGAGTGGAGAAGAAGTTAGGGGGTTAGAAAGGTAGGCTTAATTTTATCACCAGCGGACAAACAAATTTTGATTAAAGCGGTTATATATACTCGATACATTATGTGATGTTTTGCTTTACCAATGACCCTTATCATGGAACTTGAGAGACTAACGAGACAATTCTTTTTGGGAACCTCTGAAGGCAAAAGATAAGATCCATTGTAAATCTTAGGACGTCTTATGTACAAAGCAGGTGGATAGGGGACTAGGCTTTCGAGATTTGGAAGGCTTTAACCTAGCTCTCTTAGTTAAGAAAGGTTGGAGAATTATCATGAACACATATACTATCTTAGCACATGTCTTGAAAGCAAAGTATTTTAACTCAATTGAAGTAGCTAGGGTTCGATCCCTTTATCGCATGGGAAGAAAGACGATCGAATTATCTGGCACTTTATACTAGAAAATAGGATTTTTTCTATCACATCGGGTTATCAATTAGTTATGAATCGAATCATCAAGCTATGCAAGAGATAATGTCATTCTCAACGTCTGATTGAAGAAATTAAATCAAGGAATTAATGCCTTATATGGAATTTAAAGTGGATCCGTGCATCAAGCATTTTCTTTAGAATCTACTCATGAATGTTTGCCTACCGCATCAGCTTTGAAGTCACGTGGTCTGGGAAATGGTTTATGCCAGATGTGTCATACACGTGATGATACTCCTTGACAGAGATCCCTAGAGCTTTTTGGAAGAAGCATCACCGTGGTGATTATTTTTTGAAAAACAAGGCTGCACTCAATTTAGATTTCTTCGATCCACTGCTATGATTAAAAGGTGAAAGAGTGACAGCATAAATAGTCTATATATCTCCTTTAGCATATATGGAAGGCAAGAGATAACTTGTCTTCATGATGAGAGTGAACTTGACTATCGTTTTCTATGTGATTTTGCCCTGTATATACATCGTTTTATATGTATTCGGAGACATTTGTTTGCATTTTGATGCATTTTACTCCTTGGTTATCATTTCGAGACCTAGGACGTAAAGTCCGGAAACCTCATCGTTTTCCGGTGTTTTGATGCATTCTCGGTCACTCTAGTGTCATGTAGGGTTTACGTGTGGTATTTGTTGTGATTATTTACAAGAATTAGGTGTTATAGATGGCTGGAAGGCGAGATTCGGGGGTAGGAGTGTGTGCCCGAAGCTTAAACGTTCAAATGGATCAAAACTCGTGGGTACTACAACCATACCTTCCATTGATATGCATTTTGATCCACCTTAGAGGCATTTCGGGGTTTGACATCTTCATGAATGTTGTAGACAATTTTTTCAGCTTTCCAATGCATTTTGAATCACATGATTTGAAGGTCTACACACATAGTTATGGTTGTTTTACTGAAAATGTGTCAGCAGGCCGGCGGCTATAAAAGACAGGAAACCACCTAGAAGAGGCTGAGAGTCCCCCAAATTGGCCCAGTTGATAGGCGGATGCCTATGAATCCCAGGCAGCCGCCTATGGTGTATTACCCTCTATCACTATAAATACCCCCAATTCGTTTTAGGTCATCTTCACCACCTCCTTAGCTCGCTTTCTGCAGCTTTTCATATTTTTTTCTTAAAATTAACTTAGATTTGTATATAGTTAGTTTTGATTAGCTTTAATTAGTTGTAACTCGAAGATCGTGCTACTAGCTCGTTGTATTTTCAGTTTGGATTTTGTTTTTATTCCGGTGTTCTTCGACTTGATTTTCGGTAATTTCGATTTCTTGCTTTTGATCTTGATTCATGTTAACTTTTATTGTTTATTTCTTGTATTCTGTTGATAAAATGATTAGTTAATGTTTATATAGCCGAGTTATGTGAATATCTATGAAATCGAACCCTAGCTTTGCTCATTTGGTGTTCTTGATGTGAATTGTCATTGATTCTTAGTGTTGTTGTTCTTCTAGAGCTTATTCTTAATCACAGTGCGACTCGATAATCGTATTTCATGTATTCTCTTTATATATGTCTTTTGTGAGAGGGTACAAGAACCGGGGTTCTAGAATCACCTTGTAAAACCGACTGAGCTGTTCAGATTCGGTTTCGTGTGTGAGGTTTGTATTAGCTTGTTGAACGTTTCATTGAACGTAGACCGTGTTAGGTTAGTTAAATCCGGTCAGCGGACTGTTGAACCTGACATAGGAGGGTAGATTATTGTATGGTGTCTATTATTGGAATTAGGAAACGACACCCTTCAACGATGCCAAGACCATTACAGTAGATCGAAAACACTTCCGGATTTAGCTAGGGTTTGTGAGTATTAGATTGGGTCATAGCTCGGCTATCTCTTTTTTCATAGTTTGAACTCTTTTATTTCGTGTATATTTAGTGTGTAGAACCGGTGATCCGACAAATCACCACATTCAATAGTTGTGTGTTGCTTTGAACCAATAGAACGATATTGGCTTTGATACTTAATATATAACTAACTAGACTTACTCCACTATTAATTCCTCGTGGGATACGACCTTGCTCGCCATTTATAATACAACCGACTCGATACCCCGCCAATTAGAGTTGGCTTACTGCAATTCACTAATATAACACCGATCTAGATCTCATTTGAAAGTCCCGGAAAACGGCCATCACTTCAAAGGAAAAAAGGGTAAGCATCAGCTCTACCTTAGCTCATTCTATAGTGGAAGCAGAAGAATTCTTTAGAGCAACTTCGAAGTCGCACAAAGATAATTCCAATTCAGGGTTCCCTATGAAATGGACCCCTCCTACTTATACTCTTGGTTTAATGTTGATGTGGCGATCGGAGAAATTATGGCAGCCGTGGGTGAGGTTCCTCGTAACTCCCGAGGAAAAACCATTCACAATTTCTCTATATATGAAGATAGAAGGAAATTATGATGCTCTAGTTAGTGAAGCGCTAGCTATATATCATGTTTGGTCTAGTTAGTGAAGCGCTAGCTATATATCATGTTTGGTGGCATGATTTTTGACGTGAGAGCGGCTATTTGCGAGGAATTTTGACATGGGGGTCAGAAAATTGTCAATTTTTTTTTCCGTATCACACATATATTTGATATTCAATTCTATACACGTAACTATGTGTCAATAGATAAAAACAGGGGGTCAATACACAAAAATAAGGGGGTCAATTTTACATATATGTGAGTTTATAGAAAAAATATATACTATTTGTACATAATATTTTTATTTTAGGGGGTCGGTTGGAGCCACATTTCTTAATGTAGAGCCGCCCCTCCTGTATGGGGGTCAGAAATTTGTCATTTTTTCCCATATCGCAAATATATTTATGTATTAAATTCTGTACATGTAATTATGGGGCAATAGATAAAACATGTGGTCAATACATAAAAATAAGGAGATCAATTTCACACACACACACACATATATATATATATATATATATATATATATATATATATATATATATATATATATATATATATATATATATATATATATGTATATGTATTTATTTTATGGGGTCGGTCGCACCCTCATTGACAAGGGTGGAGCCGCCTCTAGTTATGGTCCTAGCTTACGTGAGGTTTCTTCAGAGTTACTTTTGAAGGGGATTCCCTCTCTATCTACAATAAACTTATGGATCTTTCTATATCTAATGTTGGAAACTTCGTCCATGTCGCTTATTATTACTAGGTTTTTCCTCGGTATCCTTTTTTTTTTTTTTTTTTTTTTTTTTTTGTCAAGAAATTTGGAAATATGTCTGCTCATCTTTAAACTAGGTAAGGCCTCCATAAGGTTGGATATGATGTGTGGAACGAGGTTCACCCTCTTCATATAATTCATGCTATACATATATATCATGGTAGGAGTTCACTCTTAAATAAGTTATATACATGCATGATTCATCATTAACTCTTACCACATGACTCCTGAATAGATTGCACAAGTTTCACAAGACAGAAGTACGATTCTTGATTGGAAACAACATGATGCTTTTGAATGGGTGGGATCAATAATAATAATCAAAAGAGAGAATGCATGGGGGGGAGTCCCACACAATATCACTTCAAATCAAGGAAGGAAGATAAGAGATATTGATAAATGGTTGCATTTTCCGTTTTAGGGTTTGGAAATGCATGCTTGTTCAATAAGGGGACCCCTTGGCTCATCATAAATATGGCAATTGTGAAGCGATTGAGCACCAAACATTTCTGTTACGTCAATGGACAGATCGTGGAGCTAATTTTACGTGTCTTCATATCGAGATATACACACCTAAACACGTGTCATCATGCGGAGATACATGTAAATAAATGCATATTATATAGGACAATTCTAAAAGCACCCACAATTTTAGTTACGGAACCACATTCACATGTAAAAATTGCATGTAAAATGTGGTGTCGAAGTAATTACGGGGATGCCTTTAGAATTGCCCATTATATATCACATCCTATATATATATATATATATATATATATATATATATATATATATATATATATATATATATATATATATATATATATATATATATATATATATGTTAATCATAAATGTTTAAAAGCATGCAATCTAAATATAGTAATGATACGGATATAACCTGTGAGACATAACGAATGCACAACTATCATCTGCATCTTTGATCATGGTGTATGATTTAGTGATTAATTAGGATGTACACCACCATTGTTAAGGATGCAGATGATACTTGTGTCATCCGTTGTGTCTCATAGGTTGTGCCCGTTATTGAAGATAATGTTAAAGATAAATAATATTGAATTTGTAATTGTTTTTATCTTGTATCTAGAAATACATGAGGCTAAGTCACATGCTACTATATATACTTGTATCTGTACCAATATTCAATCAATGAAAAATCCTGATTATTTTCGACAATATGGTATCAGAGCCTGTTTTGATCTCATCTCCATCTCACATTAATCTTCTTCTTCTACCTCCTTTTCTTTTTCTTTTCCGGCTCCCTTCTTCTGTTCAATAGATGAACAACATGACTCCACATCCACCACCATCGGAGGCACTTCCTCCTCCTCGTCTTCCTTCCTACTTTCCACCCAACTATACTATTCATCTAATCAAATTAACCTGCGCCAATTATCATTTATGGCGCGCTCAGATTCTCCCTTATCTCCGTGGCCAAGGGGTTTTCGGCTACGTAAACGGAAAAATACAAGCCCCTCCGGTCACTCTCACAGAAGACAAAGGTGAAGAACATCCTAACCCTAAATATGATGTCTGGGCTCAACAAGACGCCTTAATTCTCTGCACAATAATCTCTTCTCTTTTTGGTGAGGTATTAATGCAGGTGTATCATGCGGAGACCTCTGCTGAAATTTGGACGACGATTGAAACCTGCTTCGCTTCTCAATCTAGGGGGAAGCAGGTGCAATTACGAACTCAGCTTGCTTCAACCCGCAAGGATACTTAATTAGCCACCGAGTACTATGTTGCTATTAAGCTTCTTACCAACGATCTCACCATGGCCGGCCATCCATTGCACACAGACGATGTTATTACCTACCTCCTGGCTGGACTTGGCCTGGAGTATGATTCTCTTGTCACTATGATCACAGCCCGTACGTCCATTACCATCGAAGAAGTGTATTATATGCTCTTAACGACTGAATCTTGTCTTCAACACCATGCGGCTTCTCCCCTTTCACCGTCTCTGCCAGTGTCATCTTCACCCACCAGTCTGGCTGCTCACCTCAGCTCGACCTCTCAGCCTAATTACCAGCAGAATTATCAGCAAAATTACGGCGCTAATTATGGAGGAAATCGAGGACGTTGTTCCTCTAATTATGGTAACTCCGTGGTAAAGGGCATTCTGTGAATTACCGTGGTCGAGGCACTGGCTGCTCTACTTCCGGTCAATCTTGGCCTCATGAAATGTGCCAAATATGACGAAGCGTGGTCACTCATCCCAATATTGCTATCGCCGTTATGATACTCCTCTATTGCCATGTCAGCTCCTCCCTATGCCCTCAACACGCAGCTTCAGAATAATCCTATGCAATCGTCTAATTGAGTACCGGATACGGTTTCCACGCACCACATGACAAACAACTTCTGCATCCTGAATATTCAATCTGAACCTTATGATGGCCCAGATTGAATTAATATTGGTGATGGTTCAAGTTTGCCTATTTTCTACTTGGGTTTCTCTCACATCTGTTGGTATCGATCACCGCCTCTCATGTCCCCATACTCATGAACAAATGGGCATAGTTGAACGGCGTCACTGCCATATAGTCGAGGTCGGTCTCTCCCTTTTGGCCTAGTCAGATCTACCCTTGCCTTATTGGGAGGATGCGTTTGTCACGGAAACCTACCTTATCAATCGCCTTCCCACTCGCACCCTTAACAACAAATCTCCCAATGAAATGGTCCATCATCGTCCACCCGACTACTCCTTCCTACGGGTCTTTGGCTGTGCGTGTTGGCCTCACATTCGCCCTTACAACCACCACAAAATGGACTTCCGCTCCAAAACTTGCATATTTCTCGGTTACAACCCCTCACATCATGGATACAATTGTCTAGACCTCCAAACTGACCGTCTATATATATCCCGTCATGTTGTCTTTGATGAAACCATGTTTCCCTACACTCCCTCGGACTCTCCCACAACCTCTACTACTACTAGAATTTCCCGGATTTGTGACGAAAATTTGTCACGAAAATATTTCGACACAATTTAGCGACATATTTGCTACTATTTCCTGACAAAATACAACTAAATTATTTTTACCATGAATCATGATGACATTGCGACAAAAATTGCACGTTGCAAACTTTTTGTCACCATTTCGCCACAAACATTCGCGCCAAATTTCAGCGCCATATTTTGTGATAAATCTATGATAAAGTATCTTCGTCGCAAAATTTATCGTAGCTAATTCGTCACTATTGAAAAATTTGGCCCACATCTATTTTCCCACTAATTAGTGACGAGAATTTTATGACAATAAAGTTGTGAAAATATTTTGTTGGTGATTTGTGACAATGTTTCAATGGTTTAGTGACAAATCACAAAAATAAATATTGTGCTAGAACTTGCGACCCCTTTGTGATAAAATATGTGTGTGACAAGAATTTGGTTACGAAAATGGATTTGTGATGAAAGTTTGTGACGTAAAAATTTGTGACGAAAATGGTTCGCCATAAATTTGTGATGAATATATTCGATCACTCATTTGTGTCAATGTTCCATGGTTGATGTAGTCTATTTAATGATAGAAGACACTAAATAAATGAAATATATAACACAATTTAAATTAGAAAAACCCATTAATTAGACATAAAAAATGTTAAAATGTCAAAATTTATGTATTAATTGACTTTAGTCCAGTGGATTGAATAGAATTTCAAAAGGGATAAATTATCATTCAACTGGAAGATTATGTCTTTCTAACGTTTTTAGTTTTTGCTTTTCTTTTAGTGGATTTGTTTGGTAGTAGATTTGTTTGATATTAAAAAGTTATAGCACTACTAGAATTTCACGGATTTGTAATAAACTATACTTGGATTATCTAAAATGATATATAACTCAAAATGTGATACATAACTTAATATAAGCATTTCATTCATTATTAATTATCAAAATTTATATTTGCAAGACATAATTTATTATTTACTATATATAAGACACTGGTGCACAAGGTGCATCGATGTAGTGGTGAGCTAGACTATAACCTGACATGGAGACCAGTGTTTAAACCCGCTAGAGGCAAAAAAAAAATATATATATAAGACACTGGTTAAAGAGGTGACTCAATGCTTGAATCAATGATCAAGTGACCCAGTGAATTTGTCAAGTCAATGACCGAGCTGCATCTGATAACTATGGTTTAAGGAAGCTAACGTCTTGTTCAACCGGCCTTTCAAACTGCTACACTGCGATTCGGGTAGGTATTAATTAAATGGGTAGGCTAAGATATCTACTCCATTATTTCAAAAGTAAAACCCTCGTCGATCTCATCTCAAGCTGCCTTTCTCGTAGTTTTTCCCATTTTCAGCCAAATCTCTGGAAATCACCACAAAAATTTCACAATTTAATCACAACCCTAAGAACCAGCAATTTACTCGCCATCAATTTAACTAATCCTTTGCGATTTAACTAATTCACTGAAGACAGACCATGCCTTCAAATCAATCGATAATAATTCAAGCTCTAGGTTCTATTTCCAGCTGGTGGTTGTGAAATTGCGAACCTCCAAACAACAAAGGATGCATCATTTTGGGACCTAGACATAGCCGCTCCACAATCCCTTAACGGCGTTGCTCGTTCAATCCACGGCGACCCGATTCCTGTTGACATAAGCCGTGCAGGCTGAGCGGTTAGAGTTTAGCAGCTTTAACTTTTGGGGTACTGGGTTCCCTTTTGGTATTATTCCAACTTGGTCTCCTTCCCCACACTGAGAATTGGGGTCGTTCACTCTTCATTCCTGCTTTGTCAAAGCTGCTTTCAATAACTGGTAATTAATAATAATGTTGTTTGCTGACTGAATGATTTTGCGTTTAAATTACATTTTATGTTCTAATTCATCGTATTTGCTTGAATTGATAAATATTTATAATTGCCTTTTTGTTTTTGGAAAAGGGGACAAAAAGAAATTATTCAGTTTCTATTCTATGTTCTGAAATAGTTAGCTTAATTACAAATGCTTGTTGAGATGAGTTGAGTGGTAAGGAGCTGAATGACACTTACCCTGTTTGGATAGAAAGAGATAGAGGAAAAAGAAAAGGACTCTGATTGAAAGGAAAACAGAGTAGAACAAATGTTCATGAAAAATATCCGCGCTGTTCGGATTAGCTTGGAGGAAATGGGAGTACATGATAAAACGTTTAATTCAAAATGAACCATTTCGTTCAGTTTCTCATATGTTTTGGAAGGAAATGAGACAATTAAATTTAAATTCTTCCAAATCATTCCATTTCTTTTCTTCCAATCGAAATAGCTGTAGGGAGAATTTTCCATTTGGGGTCTACCCAACTTGATTAGGTTACGATAGGAAATAAATGGTTAAGCTGATTGAAATTGTGAAGTTTTCATGTGGACAGTATCTTTTGTTGGGTTGTAGGCTTTGTTGGTTATGAAAGGAGGAGGCAGAAATTAGCTTATAAAAGTGTGGGGCATCTTTAGTTACACCACACAAGATCTACCAGTACCGATTTTTGGTACCACATCACAACGCTCTAAAATTGACATTCTGTTGATCGATTACGTAAAGTCGATTCTCAGCTCTAGAATCAGCTTTCCTCTGGTTAATTTTTTTCTTGTGTGGTGGCATGCTAAAAACATTGTGGTGTCTAGTTACAAGGTGTTGGTAACAAGAATTTGGAAATGGTAGACAAGTAGCATTCAAGTAGCTTGTTTCATGAAAAGTAAAAAGAAAAAAAGTAAAGACAATCACTGTGTGGAGTGACAGAGTTTGGATTAAGTTGAGTTTAAGAAATCGTTTATGCGTTAAGAATGGACTTTAATTTTGAAGTATAGACATTAAGTTAAGTAATTATGATTACAGTTTGAAGTTTCAGCAGTTGTATGTTATACTATTTAGAATTTTTAGGTAAAAACAGATAAATTATCTCGAATACTAATAGATATTGAGTTTTGCTTTTAATTTGATCATGCCTATGGTTTCAGAATAAAGATACAAATATTATCAGTCACGTATTGTTCATCGGTATACAGGTGGCTTAGTTCGGCCGAAAAAACTATTATCTTCCATTGTAAAAGAATTATTCTCTCGCGATGAATGGGAGTTGCCCGCTTTTAAGGATGTAGCAAGACATTTCGTGTACGGGTCACTCTATTCAATCGCAATGTGCACGCAGCTGGCACTGACACCTAATTGTTCCGTATTTTTTAGCACCGAGAAGCAAGGGGAGAGGAAAGGACGCTGATCTAAACCCATGCTTTACCATAAGGAAATAACTGAAACTTTTATAGATATATATAAGGTGGCTTAATTGCTCGAATAACTTCCTTTTCTTTTGCATTATTCACCTGTTTTTGCTTTGTTTTTCTATCATTCGCGGTACTTCACCAGTTTTTGCTTTGTTTTTCTTTTCCATTGCTGTTTGCAACAGCAAGTACTGAAGAACCATGGCAATGATCATCTTGAAGATGTTGAGACATAACAAATAATACTAATGTCTTTGAAAACAAAAGCATTGTCAAGACTATTACTACAAGTAATACCTGAATGACTTTAAATAATGCAGGTTCTCCATGCTAACCTTTTTATTTCTTTTTTCTGGGACTTCCAATGAATAATTTGCTCTTTTTGAATACGTGAGGGTGTTATGTGTAGGGCTTAATTCAACTGGGTCCATAACTCGTTTGTAGTTGTCTATAGAGAATTATGTACATGAATGATGTTGTTCTAATTTTATTTGTGCTTCTGTTGATTGCTTGTAGGTGTACCATCAATTGTGTGCTTTCCAAGGAAAGTTGATGATGTTGATGATCCTAAACTGTAGGAAATTGTGGAAATGAAGCTCTGTGGTATGCTTATTTGCAAGTTGTCATGTTTTTTTATAGTTGATTTCTTGAGTGAATTTTAGTTGACCAAATGAGACGTCTATGCATGTTCCTGCAGATTTGCTTAGATTCGACAAGTTTTCTTGGAATGAAATCCTTTTTTTGTGTGTGTTTCCATGGATGTACTGCTAATCCTTTTGGCTGTGGTTGACAAGTATAAGCTGACCATGAATGCAGGGGTTTCTTAACTCGCTTGAAAATGAACGGGTGACATAACTCAGTTGAGTGAGACCGTCGAGATTATGAACGTGATGCACAACTCAATATGGGTCTAGAGAATATTGCTCGTTCCCAAGAGATTGACGTGTCTTTAGTGAAAAAACATTAGTTTCTCGAAATTGTCGACTAATTACGAAAATTTTAGATTTCATGTTAGGGATTCTAATTGACTTTATGAATAAAAAGATTTTGTTTTTTTTATGATTGTGTATGTTTTTCAATTGTTTTGAAGTGAATTTGTGGTATTGGATATAATTTATTAAATAAAAAATATGAATATAAACGTGACCATAAAATAGTTTCAAATATATTTATTTGTTTGGTCACAAATATGATGCAATGTTTTGTTTCAAATCATTGGTCATTAATTTGTCAAAAATATTTCATCGCAATTCTATCGTAGACCATTGTCACAAATTTATTTCATACTCGTAACAGAAGGTTATAACAATTCCGTTAATATATTTGGTCATAAAATTGTCGCTATCTATCGTAGCAACTTTGACACAACGTTTTGTCATAAATGCATTACAAATTCTGTCACACTTTCGTTACAAATTATCAATGTTGTCGTAAATTCATCACAAAAAAACACGTCACAATATTGCCACAAAATATAGTTTTTGTCACAATTTTATCACAAAACTTAGTGACACGGTTGATTTTGACTCAAAAATTTGTAACGGGGTGTTCCATGACGGAAATAGATTTCGTCACAAATTCGTCACTAACGCTCGTTTGTGACGAATTTGTGACGAAAACCGCCGTCACAAATCCGGAAAATTCTAGTAGATCATCGTGCCCCTTTCCTCCTCGTTAATTCCCCCTCCAATTTGGCCCAAATATCTCCATCGGATCTTGACCCACCTACCCTATCCAAGCCACACAGTCTGCCGGATCCACCCACTTCCTCCTCTCCGGCCATTAGCTCGCCCTCCACCACATCCACTTCTGATTCTCCTTCTAATCTGGTGCTTCCTACTCGCCAAATGGTTACACATTCTCAAACAAACTCCCTCAAACCTAAATCTCTCCATCCTGACTACGTTCTGTTTCCTCTCCCAAAAGCTTTCCTCTTTAAATCTTTTTTCTCCAAGCCTACATGTTACATTGAAGCCGTTAAATACCATGTTTGGCGTGATGCCATACGAGATGAGATCAACGCCTGGTTCAAAATGATACTTGGGAACTACTTCCTTACCCTTATAATATGAATTTTATTGGTAATAAATAGATTTATCATGTTAAGCATCATGCAGATGGCCGTATTGAATGCTACAAGGCACGCCTTATGACTAAGGGTTTTCATCAGACAGCAGGGATTCATTATCATAACACATTTAGTCCGGCCCTGAAACCTATCACAATTCGGTTCCTTTTTACCTTGGCAGGTACACAACACTGGTCAATTAAGCAGGTAGATATTCATAATGCTTTTCTTCATGGTTATTTATCTGAAAGTGTGTTTATGCAGCAACCATAGTTTCAGCATTTGGATTATCCTGACTACGTATGCCGTCTTAAGCGTAGTCTCTATAGGCTTCGTTAGCCCCCCCGTACATGGTTTTCTCACTTTACCTCGGTTCTCTCTTCTTATGGGTTCGTTGCTTTCAAAGACGATACCTTATTATATGTCTCCCGCAGGGGTTCTGCTTGTGTCTACGTCCTTATATGTTGATGACGTCATTATTATGGGTTCTTCCTCTACGCTTGTGGATGATGTTATTCGTCACTTGGGCCTCCAGTTTCCAGTTAAGGACCTCGGACCCTTATCTTATTTTCTGGGCATTGAGGTCTTGCACACTACCGACGGATTATACCTCTCGCCACGTAAATACATTCTTCAATTTCTTGAAGGCCGGATTGGTGGAGGCCAAACCATGTACCACTCCTATGGCGGCCGAATGCCGTATGTCCCAGTTTTCTTGCTCTCCCTTTTCGGATCCGTTTCTTTACCACACTATTGTTGGCGGTCTTCCGCATCCGTAGTTTACTCGCCCCGACATTGCTTTCACGGTTCATAAGGATAGTAAGTTTATGCATGCTCCCATTGATGAGCTTTGGATAGCTGTCAAGCGTATTCTCTGGTACCTCAAGCATTCTATTTTTGACGGCCTCTTCATCTCCCGCACGTCTCACCTCACTCTCTATGCCTACTCTGATGCTGATTGGGCTACTGATTCGGATGACCGTCGATCCGTGGGGTCCTACTGTGTCTTTCTTGGTCTGAACCTTATTAGTTGAAGTTGCAAAAAACAGCAAAATGTTGCCAAAAGTAGCATGAAAGCTGAATATAAGGCTCTTTCTCTTGCCGCTTCCGAACTTCAGTGGTTAACTCAGCTCCTTCGAGGGTTGTGCGTCCACCTTCCTCGTCCTCCAGTTTTGTGGTGTGATAATATTGGTGCCACCTATCTTGCCGTGAATCCTATGTTTCATGCTCATACGAAGCATATTGAGATCGATTTCCATCATGTGCGTGAGCTAGTGGCCTCCGAAGCCCTTGAGGTTGCGTTTATCTCCTCCAAAGACCAGCTTGCCGATGCTATTACCAAGCCATTAGGCAATCCGCGCTTCACCCAACTCAAGGCCAATCTCCACATCTAACCTCTTACCGTGGGATTGCGGGGCGTATTGAAGATAATGTCAAAGATAAATAATTTTGAATTTTGAATTGTATTTATCTTGTATCTAGAAATACTTGAGGGCTAAGTCAAAGACTATTATATATAATTGTATTTGTACCAATATTCAATCAATGAAATCTCCCGATTATTTACTACAATACCCGTTTACTCATCTGAATACACTGAAGTATTAAGGCACTGAAGCATATCCTTCGATTTACACTATTCACTTTATTAGGGTTCGGAAAGAGGATGAGAATTTGAAGCTAGTAAGTACACTAACCTTTATACATTTGATATACAAATAAAAACACGTGTACGTGAACTTTTAAGAGACGTATTCTTCATGGCCGGCCCTCTACTAAGGCCTTCGAGACCCGGGTCTTAAACCCAATGGTGTTGGAGGGCCCAACGGTACATGTAAAAGAAAAAAAAATTCGTGTAGATTTAATCCGATCCAACCTAATATAATATGTTAATTTTCTTTTTTGATAAATGCCCAATTTTTTTTTTTACTCCAATGGATAAAGGTCCCAATAAAAAAATTTACTTGGCCAAAAAAAAAAGATATACAAACAATTTTTATTAATTTTTTGTTTGGAAACTATAGAAATTAAAAAGAATATATTATTTTATATTATTATATATCTATATTATATAATTAATTTTTTGTTTGAAAAACTATAGAAATTAAAAAGAATATATTATTTGCATAGGATTTGACAGAGAAGTAGAAACTCCAAGGCACGTTAATAACTTTGTCTTTTAAGAGATATTTTGTCTCACACCATTTGTCACTAAGGGATCAAACGAAAATCTCTCTCAAGATACAATGGAGGTGTTTGATTCAAACAGTGACTTGTTTGAATCAAACCCGAGGACACTCAAAGTTTTTCTGATGATGCTGTCAAACTTATGAATTTTCGTCTGCATACTTGTGCCTTTTATAGGCTGCAAGTACCCCATAAATGAATGGAGGTACTCCTTGCACGAAAGGGTAGGGTTGTCACTGTTCACCGGATGAAAGCATGCAACCCTTACATGAAAGGGTAAGTACATATCAGTTCGAAAATGCATGTATCTGAAAATCCGTTTCGTTGCGATAACATTAATTCGTACGGCAACTCGTATGTAAACGATTATAAAATATTTACTTTATGATAAAATATCTAACATTATTTTATATTATTATTATATATCTATATAAAAAAAAAGCTTACAAAGAAAATTAAAAAGTATGTTTTGTGTATACGTATGAATTTGGTTTTTGTTTATAAATATGCTAGAAAAGACTACTTTGTAGGCATGTTTTGAGGTTATCAATAAATTGACTTTTGTATTTACGGATGTTAAAAACGCAATAAGTATGTTTTAAAAAAAAACTTCAACTAAAAGGCCAAATTCTGAAACTTGGTCTTAAACCCAATTAATTCGAGGGCCGGCCCTGGTATTCTCATATGGTGTCGAAGCCTAAAAATCTCCTCCTCTACCACGACCTTGAGGTAATATTTGTTTATACTAGTGGGGGGACACCGTGCGCTGCACGGTCGTTGCCCTCGAATATATTTTTTCAGTAGTTGTTATGTAGTGGTTGGTAAGATGGTATTCTGATTGTCTTGAGCTTCAGCTTTTTAAGGGGGCTTATCGTGCGTCATTTGGTGACCTGATTTCTTCGGTAATAGATTCAGTCTCCATTTCGTCAGTGTTGAGGATGTTGGTTTATCTGGTAAGAGTCTTCGCCTTGGTCATGGTCCTGGGAGCTCCAGACGTGCCTGGGTTATGCATTTCAACATGTTTCAGTTAAGGAAGTTGGGGAAGGGGATAGCTTAATCTGTGTGTGCATTGACAATGTAATGTTGTGTTAACCGCACCCGTGTGTTAATTCTTTTTACTTGTTGATGAAGAAGACAATCAATGGGAGAATCCAAACCATCAACGCAAAACCATGTAATGACCTTCATCTTCCCCTTCAACATTGCCTCCTCCAATAATGGAACCAATCATCATGGCCATGTTCTATCCTCTTAATAAGGACATCCAACACCATATTTTTAAACAAAGATACAAAACAAAAACCTGCAGAAAGCAGCTACAACCAAATGGACAGGAAAAGAGGCAAAATCAATTAAGGTTGCTAAAAAAATGCAATAACAGAAGAAAAATTTGCGTATAACAATTTTACTTGAATAGCTTATAAGAAGCAATGAAAAATACAAAAGTCGCACACCTGCATATATGTATAAAGTCGCTGAATTAAAAAAAAACAGTAAGCAAATTATGAAAGAACAAATACATAATGGCTAGATTATACCAAAGAAGCTGTTTACCAACTGACCTGTACCAGAGCCAATTCCAACCTCTCAATTATATAGCTGTGCAGAAAATGGAATGTGCATAACCGCCTCGACACCCTACTTCCATATAGGGAGCAGCAACACCACCTCCAATTGGCCTAAAACAGCAGCAAACAAACAAATGGCACTCCTCCCTGTCCCTAACAAGAAGAGTTACAAGCAAGCACAACTCTTAAACCATGTAATAATAATCAGAAAAATAAGAATCACCTCAACTAAAAATGTACAAATTAAAAAGGGTTTCTCTCCAGCTCAATTGTCAAAAGCACCAGCCTTTTTTCGCATGTGCATTCGGTTGTTGGTCAGGCCTTGACGGTGTTTCACGAATTGTTGAACTCTCATTTCACCACCCGCGTTAAAAGCCATAGCATTAGACCATTTAATACTAAAGCAGAAAATAAGAAGGGATTCTCCCATAAAAATTTATGATTTCCTAATTTGAACAAACAAACAAATATTTTCATAAGCATATTGTTAATCTGTTACCTATATAGTGAGTCCATAGTCATCTTTAATTTGAAACAAGGTACAAATACATTTCTTCTAATGGGGTAAATCAACGAGATATCATCCAATCCAAATATTTAAAAACTTAGTACATAAAGGGATGAACTAAACCTGGATTTTTGCAAACCACCAAACAACACTCCTCACTTCTGCTAAAGATTTACAGTATAATACATTCGTTTTCAAGTTTTAGGCCATGGAAGCTGATGAAATGTGCCTGTTCTACTAACATTTATGCCTGCATGTATATGTTTGTTGTATGCCTGTATTGTATGTCAAGAAGAATAGATGTTGTAATATGTTCGGTGTACAACTGTAGTCTAAGGAATTGTCTAACACATAAACCTGCACTTTGCAACCACATGAATCCCAGTAGTCTACTTTATTTCATAAAAAAGTAGTCTCATCAGCTAAAGAAGAGGAGTATAATGGATTTTTTGAATCATTCAAAAAGCACACAAATTATGTAGTGAAGAAAACCACATAATACAGAGACACAAAAATCGCATAAGTACAGAAGAAAATGTTTTCCGGGTAGCAACAGGTGAAGAAATCACAAAAGAATCGAATCATTCCAAAATACACAAATTAGGTGGAGAAAAACCACATAACACAACACTATGCTCCTTTCGAAAACATTTACTGAGAGAAAGAACATGAACAAAATCAAACCCAGACATAAACCACGTAATACAATCACTATGCTTCACCGAAAATTGAACAAATATGATCAGAAATATGGAAAATCCCAAAGCAAAGAGGGCTTTTAAACCCCTCAGTTTAACCCAGCAGACCAAATTAAGCCAGAAAATTATTTAATCCATTGATTAAATAGCCGTACGAAAAAACCCAAGAACGGGTCCCCATTAAAAACGACATCACACAGCAACAATTGAATAAAGAGAATAGTAGATGAAAAGCTGATTCAGATTATATAAGAGAATAAGAAACAAACCTGCTTCTCTTGGATGGATTGGGATGCAGCCCCCAAACCCACCGTTCTTCAACCATATCAAAGCCTTACCCATGTCGATCTGTCACCGTCTTCTCGTTCGCAGCCACGGAGGAGACAACGATTGGGCCACGAAGAAGACAGAGCAACCATAGGGAAACACGTATCCAGAGCAATTGCAAGTTGGAAGCCTACAGCAATGATTACAAACCTCCACGTACCGAAGCTACCTGATTATCTCTTCGGGAGTAGAAGCCGACGGAGTTTCACAGGTGTACGGCGTCGTTCAACGATTAAAACGGAGCAGGAGGCTGGAAACAGAGAGGAGACCATTAAAACCCAGCATGCATCCTAATTAAAACTATGAAAAACACCAAGAACAACAGCTCTGTAAGAAACAAGCACAAAAAAAAAGCTACACGAAATCACAAACACCAAATCCAAGAATGGAGTAAACAAACGGCACCAAGTGAAGACACACTGAAATTGAAGCAAAACTGAAGCCTAAAATTAGGGAAAAAAATAAAAACGACCACAGCATACCTGGAAACACCTGCGTTCACTGAAAAAGCAGAGGCAATACAGATCACTGAAACTGCAATAACAACCAAAATCATGACTATGTCAAGAACGAGCAACAAAAGAACGACAGAGAAGACAAACCAAAATAAAGACTCACCGGAGAAGACAACTGAAATCGTGAAATGGTTCATTGATCGAGTAGCAAGCGTATTCATATACCACCCAAGCTTCATTTCCTTTCCCTGTGAGACACGAGGAGGAAAGATCTTAACATTGGTCGACCTTTTCCACTCCGTCAAAACATAGAAATCGAATTTATCAAGTAAATCTCTGGTCTAAGAAAGAAAGCAAACATTGAAATAACCAGATCTGTTTACAGATTCATACAAAAAGATCGAATAGAGGAGGATAGTTTACATCGTCGGTGGAGATGCAAACCCAAACCCCTTACTCACGCGGTAGAGATGCAAGAAATCTAAAATTTCACCGATTGAAGGATACTATTAAATGAATATCACTGCAATAGAGGAGGATAGTTTACATCGTCGGTGGCTCTCGCCGGGGCCCGTGGTGTTGAGGACGGTGAAGAGAAAGAGAGATGGCAAATGAAGCCAAAGATGAAGAAAGAGAGTTGTGGAACTAAATTATATCTCTGTTGCCCCTCAAAAAAAAAAAATTATATTTGTCAATGAATAGACACGTGTCTTGAATGCAACAGAGAGAGATGGAAAATGGGACACGATAGCAGGACCAACTTAAGACTAACATATATGATATAGCGACGACCAAAACGTCGCTAAAGCCGGACGACCAAAAAGGTCGCAAAAAGCCGTACTACCAAAGATGCAAATTTAAATAGTATACTACTATATATGATTAAGGTTTGATTTTAAAACATGAAAAATAAGATTATGATCATGCCCTTGCTAGTAAACTATGAGTATATACTATAACATAATTTTTATATGATGGTAGATGTGGATTTTATAAATCAAAATACATATGCAGGGTATTTCGGAGCCATGGAACAGTTTGACCGCGGGGATTCTTTAGTTTTGGAGTACAAGTTCTTTTGTTTTAAAAATATTGAAGAAATAAAAATAAAGTTAGTAACAAGATTTCAATCTGAATTCATGCTCATAATCTGTAGTATAAATTGGGTTTAAAGATGATTAACAATGTCATGAATAATTCCTGCAAAATAGAAGACTTGGATCCTCACAGTTTCACGATTATCGCTGTCCTTCTTAAATTATTCGACCCATATATCTTGTCCGGGTTTCACAAATATTTAAGTGAGATACAAAACTGAAAGTAAACCTTTAACTCTGGACAAAAGAGATTAAAGAGCACTTTGGAAGTTTTAAGATATAAAATGACAAACAAAGATACTTACATTTGTTCTATGTTTTCAACAATGTAAACTTGCTTTATATAGCACTTGGATGTCTGAAAGAGAGCAAAGAATTCGTTGTTAAGTTATAGATACCAAATGAAAAGGTTCCATTTGGTTGTACCCACTTAAAATGACCAAGAGACACCAATAATTCAGTTTTCAGGCCACATGCGGGCGCCTATGAGTGACAGGCGGGCGCCTGTGAGGACCTGAAAACTGAATATGAACCTATCCAACATTTTGCCTAGGAAAAGCTCCACAGGCAGGCGCCGGCCGCCTGTGACACTGTTAGTCCAAAATCGAATTTTCCGTGTCTTTTAAGTTTGTTTTACGAACTCTACTTGATCATTCACATCCGTAAACTCGTAAACACTTATATAAGCTTGCACTCCGCACCTCCGTACTTATATCATAGCGTTACGAGCATAGCCATCTTTGCACTAAACCCTGATAACCTTAATGGCTTGTGATTATACTTAAATCACCAACATTCCTCCCCCATTTAAGTGTAATCCTTGGTTTAGTAAACAACAGTCATAATATAAATCAACTTATGCTTCAATGAAAATATCACAAAGATTGAATTTTCACCTAGTATTATTACACGCAAATATTCGAGTATTGGGGTGTGACTAAGCATTGAACCCCTTTACACATTTTGAATACATGTACATAACAATACACACGAATTGAGACTACTCCAAAGTATTATTCTTGACACTATTTATAGAAATCTAGCCTTGTGTCCATATCCATTCTTGAGCATATAGAAAGCTAACCCAACTTTCCTTGAAGCGGCCATACCTCATACTCATATAGGTGAATCTTTAATTTACCGTGCACCTGCATTAGCACTTTTAAAAGACTCATTAAGAAGAAAAAACTTCAACCTAACTCTACAGGTTTATAGCACATACCTTCGGGATTAATACATGTGCTCAAGTTTCAAATAACAGGCCTTCCACATTGAATTTAGCGTAAGGCATTGTACCAAAGGGAAATTGGCTATCCTATCATCAGAAAACTTATACGGGTTGAAGACCCATCCCGATAACCGACTTTTGTAATAAGTCCTTAGCTAATCCTTTCGTCAAATGATCAGCTAAATTCCTTTGAGATCTCACATAAACAACCGATATCACCCCGTGAGAGATTAACTCACGTACCGCGCTATGTCTAACGCTAAGTGTCGCGACTTACCATTATATACATGACTATAAGCTTTAGATAGTGTGGAGTAACTATCACAACGGATAGATATCGGTGATATTGGTTTAGGCCATAAAGGAATTTCATGAATCAAATTCCTAAGCCATTCTGCCTCTTTACCGGCTGCTGCCAAGGCAATAAACTCCGACTCCATAGTCGAGCTAGATATACATGTTTGTTTCTTAGAAGCCCAAGAAATGGCACCTCCACCTAGAACAAACACCCATCCACTAGTAGAAGAATGATCTTCTACATTAGATATCAAACTAGCATCCGAATATCCTTCAATCACCGAAGGATATGCAACATAAGTCAAACCAAAGTCTTTGGTAGACTTAAGATATCTCAATACACGAACAACCGCTCTCCAATGACAATTACGTGGGTTACTCGTATATCTACTTAGTTTCCTAACCGCATATGCAATATCTAGTCGTGTACTAGTCATTGCATACATCAAACAACCAATGACTCATGAATATTCAAGTTGATTCACGGTTTCACCTTTATTAGGTCCAAGTTTCTCATGAGGCTCCATGGAAGAATTTGCCGGAGTACAATTTCCACAATTAAATTTCTTCAATAATTTCTCAATATAATGAGATTGTGTTAGTGAAATTCCTCCCTGATTTCTCTTGATTTTGATACCAAGAATGACATCTGCCTCCCCCATGTCTTTCATAGAGAATCTTGAAGATAAGAGTTCTTTACATTTATCTACCTGATTTTGGTTTGTACCGAAAATCAACATGTCATGGACATACAGACAGATTATCGCACCGTTGCCGGTATCATCAAATCTACTATAAATAAACTTGTCTGAATGATTGAGTTTAAATCCACTAGTCAAGACAACCTCATCAAACTTTTGATGCCATTGTTTAGGAGCTTGTTTAAGTCCATACAATGATTTTACAAGTTTACATACTTTATGCTCGTTACCGGTCATAACAAATCCTTCCGGTTGCCTCATGTATATTTCTTCATCCAAATCTCCATTTAGAAATGCTGTTTTAACATCCATTTGATGGATCACCAATTTATGAATTGCGGCTAAGGAAATCAATAACCTGATTGTGGAGATTCTAGCAACATGAGCATAAGTATCGAAATAATCGATACCTTCCTTTTGCCTAAAGCCTTGTATAACTAACCGGGTTTTATATCGGTCAACCGTACTGTCGACTCTCATTTTCCTTTTGAAAATCCATTTGCAACCTAACGGTTTGCAACCACATGGTAAATCTGTAAGAATCCACGTATTGTTACCCATTATGGAATCCATCTCGTCGTTGATGGCTTCTTTCCAAAATGATACATCCTGAGATTCTATCGCCTCAGAAAATGTTCTTGGATCATCCTAAATATTGTAACAATATGAGTATTGATATCCAAATTCATTTCTTGAACCTTCTATGAAGGCGTTTTTCCGTAAGTGGAAATGTTTTCGCTATTCTAGTCCTCTTACTTCTTCGAAGTTCAGAAGACTCCACTTGAGAATCATTATTCTCCACATTCTCCACCCCAACTATTGTAGGAGCAATAGCCTTTGGTCTGGGAATAGATGTAAATCTATTCTCATCAAATATCACATCACGTGATTCTATAACCAAATGTATAGCCATGGAATCCCTAGGTTCTATAGCATAAAACCTATACGCCTTGGAATGACTAGCATATCCAATGAAAATGCAATCGATGCCTCTTTCTCCTAAAGTTTTAATTTTAGGATCGGGAAGTCTAACAACCTCCCTACAGCCCCAAACTCTTAAATAATTCAAGTTTGGTTTCTTTTTGAACCAAAGTTCATACGGGGTAGCATAATTCCTTTTATTAGGAATTCTGTTTAGTAGATAACAGGCTGTTAACATGGCCTCACCCCAAAACCCATTACTCAATCCCGAGTAGGACAACATGGAATTTACCATCTCTTTTAGAGTACGGTTCTTCCTCTCCGCAATGCCATTTTGTTGTGGCGTATACGGTGCAGTAACCTCGTGTATAATACCACACGACCCGAAGTAGGTTGGATCATAGTATTCTCCACCTCTATCGGTACGAAAACGTTTAATACTAGAATTCAATTTTAATTCTACTTCACTTTTATAAATTTTGAATTTATCAAGTGCCTCATCTTTAGTATTAAGTAAATACACATAACAAAAACGAGTACTATCATCTATAAAAGTAATCACATATTTCTTATTTCCTAAAGATGGTGTGGCATAAAAATCACACAAATCACTATGGATAAGTTCCAAAATTGTAGACGATCTCTCAACACCATGAAATGGTTGTCTTACAATTTTGGTAAGCATACAAGTAGTACACTTATCCACATTGATATCAAACGGGGGAATTAATGCATTTTTAGACATAACTTGCATACGTTTATAATGCACGTGACCTAACTGTGCATGCCACAACTTTGAGATATTAACATCAGAAATATGCATAACATGATTAACTTTATTATTTACAATATTAAGCATAAACATGTTATTGCATAAGTAACCAAATCTCTATAGGATGCTCTCTATTTTACATAAGAACTATTAGTTCTTGGAATTATGATGTACCAAAGAGCTTGACACCCACCTCCTATTTATAGTGGTTGGGGCGCCCCTGCTAGGTGTGGAGGAGAAGAAAATATTTTCCCAATAAAATAAAGAATATCTCTTAGATTGATTTATCTCATTTATTACAATATCTCATATTAAATAAAATCTAAATATTGCCAATAACTTATATTGATTATATTTATCTTATTACCATAAATCAATTTACACATGTGTGCAAATCTATAGTCATTAATATCCAATATTAATATATGGTAATCTTATTAATTAAATTGCACAATCCAAGTGTATCTTATACACATTGAAAGTGGCGCCCCTTTGACCCACAAATTGGCTTCCGGAATATTCTTTTAATTAATAATATAATACTATGATTAATTAATTTGCAAAATACAAGTGTATCAATATACATATATATTTTCGACATATGTATCTAAATACATATATTTAATTAATCACCATAATTAATATCTTGTATTATATTTATTCATAATAAATAAATACCACCATATTAATTTACCACTATAACCTTTATAGTCTCGAGATAAACTTTTCTTATTTGGTTATCATCTATAACCACATTTTGATCCGGCTAGATGTTTTTATGTGTGTGACCCGATAGGCTTCCGAATATGTTGGCCGTAGACACAAAGTGTAAATTACGAAAATGCCCTTCATGCCTAACGATCACGGGATAACGTCTAGCAACACACCGTGACCCCCAATCATCGGAAGAGTCAAATGCAATGACTACTACCTTTCATGTGAAGCGATTTACCGTGTAACTTACAATCCTATCATTTGTAATAATATCCATACGGTCGTTAGTCGAGTGTCAAAACATCAACGACCGTATCTTATAATCTGGATATCATGCTCTCTTGAAGTAACTCATTTACTCCCACTTTGCAAAGATTCACGAGAGTAAGACATTCCTTATAAGAAGGCCATTTCAGATATTCGATCCTAATCATAGGATACGCGATTCCCGGACGACCAATCCGCATGCTTCAATATCATACCCAATCACTACTGCATGATCGCCCCGTGGTTAGGGGAAACCTCAATAGTGTCAAAGCATGACAATCCACACCGTGATGCCATGAAGACTCCGGTCTTAAGGATAATTACACAACCGTCACATAGTGTGATACTTATCCGTGTAAGTGGGTCGATCCCTAACGTCGCATTCTCTAATACACGCCCACGCATACGGTCCAAGTGTCTACACCTCGATGAGCGAGATCTATCCCCGCCTTAAAGATGAAGACATCTAATACGTGCTAGTCTGTTTATACTATCAATGTCCTGTTTAATAGTACATCAGCCTAGAGACATTTAAGTATCAAACTTATTAAAGTGAATAGAGATCTCATCAACTATAATTGCCTATCATAGTTTCTCTATCACAGTCTAATACTAAGGACGTTATCATATAACAATTCACAATTGGTTCTTTAAAAGAACATGACAACATAAAAGCCATTTAATATATGTATAAACACAAAGAAATAGTAGAAATGATCCGACCCAGTCGGATCCGGTCCAACCCGATTGGGTTTAGGACACTATTCCAACACATAGATGTTCCAACTGCGTCATGCACAATTGGTGTCTCGAATGTTTACTCCCTCCATGGTCTGTGCGGTTTGATTTCGACTAGTTCCTTCTTCGTTTATTTGATGGGTTTTGCTTTCATAACCTATGGTTGACTGTTTAACTCGGAGGTTCTGGCCCTCCTTTTAGAGCCATTGCACGATGCTAGAAATCGTCAAGGTATAAAATGAGTGGGTGATGGGGTAATTAATTAGGCCTCCAAAGTAGGCCAAGAAGCCTTAGAATAACTAGCAAAACAAACAAAACGTAAGTATTAAAAGATATAAATCAAAGATAATACCAAAGAGATAAATATAGTTGTTGTTATAGTTTAAATTAAAGTTTGATTTAAATTTATGTTAGGATTATTTGAGATTTTATCATTATTTTTTCATTTATTTTGAATTTAGTTTTTATCTCTTTTCTCTCCTATATAAAGGAGGAAGTACTGTAACAATTTAATCAATCAATAAACATCAGTTTCAGAGTCTTTTCGTTTCGTGCGCGATTCGATTTTCTTCACAGTATCGAGGCGAGAAGGCGGGGTTGAGATCTTTAATGATGGTGAAACCTCGCCCGTTCCTCATTGTGAACCCTCGCCCGTTCCTCCTCCGCAAATTTACTTCTCATATTGCCCCATAATCAATATTCTTTCTTCTTCCGCTTTTATTTTTTTTGAACCCTCATCACCAGTATTCCTCAATAAACCTTCCCTTCAACAAAAGAAAAAAACAACCACCAAATATCATTTGCCCGTTTCCGAACCCACTGATATGGATTGTTTGTTTTCCTATAATTAATCACAACCCCACCTGCAACCCAGTTATTCTCCAGATTTCCACTATTCATTTCACACAATTCCTCAAAACAAAACCAAAAAAATAAAATAAAATTCATCAGTACCCCATTTTTTTGGGAGAATTGGCTATATAATTTTTTTCAACAAGTCTTGCATTTGTGTTTTTCCGTTTTTTTGACCGCGATTTTCTCCATTTTTTTCACAAATGTGCACGATCTTAAGGTCCTCAAATCCCCTATAGGGTTCTCTCTTCCCGATTAGGGTTTATGGTTCAAAAACACCTAAAAACAAGCGAAGATTTAGAACAAAAGCATCTATTCTGTGATTTCACGAACAAAAGACTATATCCTCAAGATTCACAAAAACACTTTTTTAACCTTTTTTTTTTTTTCGACTTTGCACCACCCATTGACAAAGCAGCCAAACAGAGACATGTTCCAGCCAATGTTCAAACATTGTCAAAAAAAAAATTCCATCTCTTCGGAGCTAGATTTTTTAATATTATTATCAGATGTTATTCACAATAAATAAATATTCTTATGTATGGCATCTTTCATTTTTTTTGGCATCCGTTGTACGATCTCTTTTTCAAGTTAATGGCAGAGCAATCCAATTGGAGGCAAAAAAAAAAAAAAAAAAAAAAGAAGAAGAAGAAGAAGAAGAAGAAGAAGTCGGAAGAGCCGAAACTATGTGCGCTGACGTGTCATTGTGTCAATCCCCAAACACAAAACAGGGACTCTCGGAAGAGCCGGACATACGAGCACCGAAAAAGTCAAACACACAACTATGGACTTCGGAAGAACTCTAGTGGAGACGCTCTCCAAAACAACACAGATATGGACTTCGGAAAAACAACCGGAGTGGAGATGCCCTCCAAAACAACACAACTATGGACTACGGAACAACCGGAGTGGAGATGCCCTCCAAAACAACACAGATATGACCGGAGTGGAGATGTCCTACAAATCACGCCAAGAGAAACTCGGCCTCCAAACCCGGTATCGTTTGAGAGAGTGTATTAGAAGATATAAATCAAAGATAATGCCAAAGAGATAAATATAGTTGTTATTATAGTTTAAATTAAAGCTTGATAGTTTGATTTAAATTTATGTAAGGATTATTTGAGATTTTATCATTATTTTTTCATTTATTTTGAATTTAGTTTTATCTCTTTTTTTCTCCTATATAAAGGAGGAAGTACTGTAACAATTTAATCAATTAATAAATATCAGTTTTAGAGTCTTTTCGTTTCCGCACGCATTCTGATTTTCTTTAGTAAGAAGACACGTAGTTTGTTCTCCGGATAGCCACTTAGACGCTCAAGTCAGTTCGGTATAGTTGTATTTGCTATAGAAACAATGAGCTTGGAGATTCTAAGTCAAAATTTCAAAAGGAAGTGATAACAAATACAAGGGCGCCCCTGTGTAATCGGAGATTCTAAGTCAAAATTTTGTTTCAAGGCCTGGACTGTGTAAGAAATAACTTTGTAGCAGTTATTTTTAGGTAATACAATATTAACAGGTAGATGAAAAGATATATAAGTTGATTTAACATTAATTTTTTAATAATTACGTAAATTGATTTGAGTCATTAAGTTTTTTAAATTAGATAAAATAAAAACATATTTAAAATACACTATAAAGATATAAATTAGATCTTGAAAATGGTAATTTTTAAAGGTGGGTTATTAAGACTTCGTTTTACTTCCTAAGACTTATTTTTTGATTATTTTTCGGTTGAAAAAACTTGATCACATTAATTGTTCGCTTGTGGCACTTAACGCCGTCGATGTCACTTCCTTGCAAGACACCAACGTCGATGTCATCGAAAATGGTAATTTTTAAAGGTGGGTTCTATTAGCACCTCGTTTTACTTCCGGCACTTATTTTTTTGATTATTTTTTCGGTTGAAAAAACTTGATCCACATTGGTGTTCTTCGCAAGACACCAACGCCGATGTCATCGGCTTAAGACACCAACGTCGATGTCACGCCGATGACATCGACGTTGGTGTGTACAAGCGAACACCAGTGGAAAGTCTTAGACTGACGTTTTTAAGTTTTAACACTTTTTATAAAAGGAACGTCTGTCACACTGGTGTTCCTTGTTGAACACCAATGTCACTGACTGACGTTCTCTTTTTAAGTTTTAACACTTTTTAAGGGAATGTCAGTCACACTGGTATTCCTTGTTGAACACCAACATCAACAAGGAACACCAGTGTGACTGACGTTTCTTTATAAAAATCACCGGATACCGAACTTATTTTTTATGGTGCCGAAAGTAATATGAATACTAATAATAAATTAGGGAATGCCACTAGAACCCCTTTTTAAAAGATGCCTGAATCGTAACCTTGTTGACCCATGCCTATAATGTACCGAACAAATTTGATGACAGGGTGTAAAACAATTGTTATAAAAAAAAATAAAAATAAAAATAAAAGACTTGTACTCCTACTCCCGATCTATCACCTAACACGTGTGGCCGTCTTTTGTAGACTTGACCCAACTTCTCTTTTTGTCTACTTGGTGTATAATAGCGATATATATATATATATATATATATATATATATATATATATATCTTAGGGTTTGTAATTATTGTAGATTCAGTTTTATATCCTTAACTTAAATTTTATATAAGCGATTATATACATCATTCATTTATAAGTGTGAATAAAGTTATTTATTTTATAATTCTGTCATGGTATCGGAGCCCTATAAGATCATGATTTTTGTTTTTACGGTGCCGCCACCTACACGGCCTAACCCTAACTCTTCTCTTTTTCGAAAAAAAAACAAAAATTCTGGCCGCATCATCTTCTCCGGCAACTCTTATGGCATCTCCCGTCCTCTCCGGTGCGGTTTCGGTCGTCCAATTCACCCCAGTTAAATCATCCCCAAAGCTTGAATAAAAAATATATATACACAGCTGATCGTCCGATCGTCTTCTCCGATGGTTCCTCTTATCCAACCAGTCGTATTGCCATCTCTCCTACACACAGGAAGCTTCGTCCTCAGCCCATTATTCACAATCGCAGCACCGTTGCTTTCCGTCGACCAACCATCAGCAAATCCCCCTCTCCCCACTTCAGCCAATTCCCCCTGCCTTTGACTGTAGTTCTTTGGCCGTACTCACCCCTGCTTCTATTTCAGTCCCCAACAAAAAAAAAAAAAAACCCTCTTACGTTCAGCAAAAATAAAATAAAATTTTTTTTCCTTCTTTTTTTTTTTAACGTTCAGCAAAAAAAAAAAAAAAAAAAAAAAAAAAAAAGGTATTCTCTGTCCGTCAATCTCCTTCTCCGGTCAACTCTATAATGACCTCAAGCGCCATTGTGGCATCAATGTCATATGAGCGAAGACTCGGCATCTCCGCCGCAATGCCCACTTTCTGAACGCAATACCCAATTTTTGAACAGCAGCATCACCTTGAATTTTGTGGTTAATAAAACACGCGGTAAACGTTCCCGTCCTCGACGCCCCTATCTCGGTACATGTCAATTATGTTGTGTGCCTGGCCACTCGGCTCGTACTTTCTCTCTATTTCATGCCCAATCGGTTGCCAAAGCTCGGCTCGTTCGGATAGGCCACTGGCTCATTCAGCCGCCCCACCTGGCACCTCGGCTCGGCTCGATTCGTCTACATGGCTTCTTGATAGTAGTGCTTCGCACCATGTGACTCCGGATATTCGGAATCTCTCGCCTCACTTCCCGTACACTGGGACCGATGATATTATCGTTGGTGATGGTAAAGGTATCTCTATTTCTCATACTGGCAGTACTTCATTCCCCATTTCCCCTGCACATCCCTTCCCTTACGCAACGTCTTGTGTGCCCCAAGCATGTCTCGTAACTTACTCTCTGTCTCTCAATTATGTCAAGCCAATAATCTGTCTGTTGAATTCTTTCCCTATGAATTTGTTGTAAAAGACCTAAGACAGAATCAACCCCTACTCCGTGGCCCAGTTAAAAACGGCCTCTATGAATGGCCGTCTCAACCTTTAGTTGCTTTTGCCTCCACAAAAGCCACCTCTCAAGAGTGGCGTCATCGTTTGGGTCATCCAGCAGCCCGATTTTATCTACCATTTTACGCAACTATAATTTAAACTCGACTGTTTCTTCCTCTTCACATTGTTCTGCTTGCTTAGAAAGTAAAATCCATAAGCTATCCTTTGGCCAGTCTACCTTATGTTCCTCCCGACCTCTTGAAATCATTTTTAGTGATGTTTGGACATCTCCTGTGCTTTCTGTGAATGGTTTTAAATACTATGTGATTTTTCTTGATCATTTCACTCGCTATGTATGATTTTACCCGTTGACTCAAAAATCTGAGGTTCACTCAACTTTTATTCGCTTCCGCTCCATCGTTTAAAAATTCTTTGATCAACCCATTAAAGTGCTATATTCCGATAATGGGGGCAAATTTATTTCCCTCCGTGACTTTCTTTCTACACATGGAATCTCTTTTCTCACCACCCCACCTCACACTCCGGAACATAATGGCATTTCTGAATGCAGGCATATGCACATTGTTGAAACAGGTCTTGCTCTCCTTACCCATGCCTCCATTCCAAACACATACTGGCCCTATGCCTTTTCCACTGCGGTTTACTTGATTAATCGCATGCCTACTCCCACTCTCAAAATGCACTCTCCTTATGAGTCTATCTTCCATGCGTCCCCGAACTATACCAAACTTCGTGTCTTTGGTTGTCTCTGTTATCCTTGGCTCCGCCCTTACACCGATCATAAGTTGCAACCCCGCTCCAAACCGTGTGTTTTCCTTGGTTATGTTCTAGACCAACATGCCTACTACTGCTTAGACACGACTACCTCTCGTATCTATGTCTCTCGTCATGTTAAATTTGTAGAGTCTATTTTTCCTTTTGCCAATCCTGCTCTATCTCCACCTCATCATACTTTCCACACACCTATCTCGGATTGGATCCCCACTCCTCCTCCTGTTCACCTGCCCGCATCCTCTTCTCCACCTCCTCCCCATCTGACTCCTTCCTCACAACCAACCTCACCCTCTCCCCCCTCAGCTTCGTTGCCTCCTTCCCCACCTCTAAATCCTCCTCCCACTCACCCTATGCGTACTCGGGCTCAAGACAATATTCATAAGCCCATTAAGAAACTCAACCTTCATACTCAGCTTTCCTCTTCTGACACTGAACCTACCACTGTCACTCAAGCTCTTAAAAATCCCAGGTGGAGAACTGCCATGCAAGAGGAATATGACACTTTAATGCGTAATGACACATGGGAACTAGTTCCCCCGCATCATCACTATAATATCATTGGTTCCAAGTGGATTTTTCGTATTAAGAGTAATCCAGATGACTCTATTGATCGGTACAAGGCTCGTCTTGTGGCTAAGGGGTTTACTCAACGCCCTGGTGTTGATTACTTCCAGACATTCAGTCATGTGGTTAAACCTACTACTGTTCGTCTTGTGCTCACTTTGGCTCTGTCGCAGGGGTGGTCTTTGCGGCAGCTTGATATTAATAATGCTTTTCTACAGGGTCATTTACAGGAAGATGTTTACTTAGCTCAGCCGTCTGGGTTTGTTAATTCGGATCATCCTACTCATGCTTGCAAATTGCATAAGGAAATTTATGGTTTGAAACAGGCACCTCGAGCTTGGTATGATGAGCTCAAGGGTTTTCTTTTGGCGAGTCAGTTTCGGAATGCATATGCTGATTCATCACTGTTTATTTATAACTCTGATGGCATCATCATTTATATCTTTGTATATGTGGACGATCTTATTGTTACAGGGAATAATTCCAAGGCACTTGAGACATTTATAGCTCAATTGGGTCGTCGCTTTGCTCTCAAGGACTTGGGTTCACTCTCTTATTTTTTGGGCATTGAGGTAATTTATAATTCTGTTGGGTGTATCTTGTCTCAGAAAAGATATGCCACCGAATTGTTGGCTAAATTTCACATGGACCGTGCTAATTCAGTCACCACTCCTCTGCCGGCTGATATTTCTGGGCTCACTGCTAAGTCCGTTATGCCTCTGCCTGATCCCTCTCAATATTGCATGGTTATTGGCAGCCTTCAGTATTTGAATTTTACTCGGCCGGATATTGCCTTTGCTGTCAATAAGCTGTCTCAGTTTATGCATGCCCCTACGGATATACATTGGGATCATGCCAAGCGTACGCTGCGGTAGTTGGCTGGGACATTGGATCTTGGCCTTCAGCTATACCGTGACTCTCCTATGGTTCTTCATGCTTTTTCTGATGCAGACTGGGGTGGTAATAGAGATGATTATTCATCTACTGGAGCCTATATTGTTTATATTAGTCGCAATGCTATCTCATGGAGCTCCAAGAAGCAGGCTACAGTTGCTAGGTCCTCCACTGAGGCTGAATATCGTTCGGTGGCCTCAACTACTGCGGAGCTTAATTGGGTTACTTTTCTTCTTCGTGATCTTGGTTTTCCTCCCAAGCAAGTTCCGGTTATCTACTGTGACAACCTGGGCACCACACAATTTTGTGCAAATCCTGTGTTTCACTCTCGTATGAAACACGTTGCGATAGACTATCATTTTATTCGTGATCAGGTACAACGTGGCTTCTTGCGTGTTGCTCATGTTCATGCATGCTCAAGATCATCTTGCTGACTGTCTGACCAAGTCTTTGCCTCGCACGGTTTTTCAACAACAACGAAGCAAGTTAGGTCTCCTCCCTCGTCCAACTTGAGGGGTGGTAATAGCGATATATATATATATATATATATATATATATATATCTTAGGGTTTGTAATTATTGTATCTGCCGTTTATACCCCTAGCTTAGCCTATATAAACAGTGTACATCATTCAATTATAAGTGTGAATAAAGTTATTTATTTTATAATTCTGTCGGTGTATACATCCAAGAAAAACAAAAGAGAAACATAGGTTCTTGTCCGAAATATATGGTATAGTGTTGAATAATTAAAGGTAATAGAGTTATAGACGAGATTCTTAATAACTGGTATTATAATTACAAACTTCTAAATATAATAAATATACGTGTTTTTTTTTTTTTTTTATAATTTTAAAATTATCTGAGTATCAGTCTGATTTAATTGCTGAATGTTTTGTTATTTCTTATATTTCTGCTAATGTTTTGAAAATTCCATCAGATGATTAGTGCCCTCTCCTCCGCGTTCCAAAATAACTGATTCAGTTTTCAAAATCATTTGTTTAATTTTATATGCGACGATTATATTTACAACGCATCATTTATAGTGTTTTTCATACATTTACCGTTATTTATTAAGAAGTAAAAGAATAAAAACTACCCCAAAAAAAAAGAAAAATTACAACATTGCATTATATATAATGTAGGGGTTTTAGTCATTTGATATTTAAATTAAAACATTAACTCACATCCTTAATATGCGTGTTTTTGTCAACTACATCAGTTATTTTAAAACATAAGGAGTATAAGAATTATATTCTATGTGTAAAAAGAATAGTTGAAGTATCTTATTGACAATATAAACAAATTTCAATGATATCTACTGCTTATATATAGTATACAAACATGTATCTTAATTAATACTAATTAATGATGCACACGATTCAAAGACAAAAGATGACAACATGTTGATTTTGTTTCTCCTTATTTTTGTTTTTTCATTGGACTCTCCAACATGGCTGATGAATTCATGTTAGCCTTATCTTTCAACACGATTCATGTTTCTCCTTATCTTTCAACACGATTCATGTTTTTTCAGCCTTCACAGTGTAACCATATCCGCATCAGTTGATTCGACGGCTTACCATATTCATTCTGATAAACCTGGACCGAGCTTAGGCTTTACGGTTCCGATAAACTTTGAAGTGCAAATCGTAACCAATATTATAAACAATTAACAGATTAGTGATGTACTCATGATATCTCGATTCAATAAGAATGATACACTTTCTTTGAATGCAGCTGGCTCATCCGATGATTGAAGACCAAAGTTTTATGGTAATGTTGAATGATGTCCAAGTAACTCTAGCCGGCGGGACATGTTAAACATTGAACCACAAGAACAACATTAATTCAAGAAAAAAAATGATGATGGAAAATGAGTACTTAAACATCACATGTGAAAATTTTGCTCATATAAGAATATGGATAACTGAAAAAGTCAAACAACTTTGCTCGATTAATTACATGATGAATAACTAAAAAGGAAAAATAAGAGAAATAAAAAATTGCTCATATTTATGTGCAACGGAAGTCTTGAAACAGGGAATGGGAGAATTTAATGTGAATATAATGGAACCTAAAAGCATAATCTTGTCAATACATAATGTGCTTTGCTTTCATGTTTTTTCATTGTCAGGCCATGTCTTATCCATATACAATGATTGCTCATTTTGTACTAACCCAAAAACCAAAGTATGCAACAAAAGACGCTCACATGAAGATAAGAGTACCACCTGAAAGCCTGCTGCGATAAAAAATAAAGTTGAATTTAGCATAAAACAATTAAATTATAGGAAGCGATACTGTATGCACATACAACCACGAAAAGTTGAACAAATGCTCGTTTATTTTGGCAACAAGGTGTGAAAACGTAGAACAAACATGCTATGAGTCTACGAATATATGGACCAAATGTGCTACTTTATTCATATTCAAATTCAACAAGGAGTAATGATACTAACAATAACACCATGAAAAACAATTAGGCCTGTTTGTTCCACCCCGCAGCCAAACTATTATATTCCATGATAACCATTCAAGTATGGAATATACTAACCAAATATGCTACTTCATTCAGATTCAAGTTCAATAAAGGACACAAACACTTACAGTAACACCAGAAAGGACATTTAAAGTAGAAGGGAAGTATGCATACTATGAGTAAAGCTGCACATTTTGTTTGTGTTACACTACAACTGACCTGTAAATAGGTACTGTGACCTTTTTATTCGTTAGAACAGGCCTCTTTGTTCATATTATGTGTGTAATCTAACAGGACTACCAAACTATTTGCCATTTACAGGTCACAGAAGGCAAAAAAATGTCACAGTACAACCGTAGAAAGCATTTAAAACACAAGGCAAGAACACATTAAAAGGTAACTAATAAAGGCATCACCAACAGAACATTAACAAAGGCATCACAAGCAGAACTGACCTTTAAATTGGTTTGAAATTGTCTACTGGAGTAAATTCAGGGAGAGTCTTTTTCTGTGGAACAGAGTTTGGTAGTCGAAAAAAATGCCAGAAGCTCTGATATATGATCAATGAAACGTCTTTTGTAATTAAAATCCAAAAAAAATAAAAAGTAAGGCTTTTAACCGGTCCGCAAGACGAATTTGACATACTCACCAGCATGCACGGCCAGAACCACCGTGTAATCATCTGATTGGGGGTGACCCGAATCGGTCCACGTGTCAAGTGTATACGGAATGGATCAGCTGGACAGGATGGAGCTTTATCTGACCTGGAGGTCAGTACGGCCGGATGGGCCAATCAACTGGATAGGATTCCTGATCAGGCCAGGGCAGGTCCCAGACTATAGGAAGCAGCCAGATCAGATCAGGGCAGGTCCCTGATTAGATAGATCAGACCAGGACAGGCCCCTGATCAGAAGAAGCCATCTGGGATGAAAAACATATGTGTACGTGAAGACGTGGGGGACTACATAACCGCCCACTAACCCCAGTACCATGGATAATCGCCTGAACTACGGTTGGACTTGATTCCAAATATATATTTGGATACGTAGGCAGCTTATTCCTTAAGTTCAGTCCATTAAAATAACAACAATTACTCTCTGCACAATCCTAGAGCAAGAAAGACCCGATTGTTTACCTGTTTCATTATAAGTTCGATCATTGGCGCTAGAAGGAGGGCAATTTTTTGTTTCTAGTGGCAGATTACAGAGTAAAGAACATGAAATCCAAGAAAAACCAACAAGGGAAGGATCTCGCAGGGTCCTCGCGTAATCCAGAAAATACGGATCAAGATCCAGAAAAAAATCCAGAAAAACAACCAGAAGATCAACCAAATCCTAAGGAAATGGCAAAACAACTCCTAGTGGATGCTTTAAAGACAATAGGAGATCAAGATTTTCAGATTCTTTTCGAAAGTGTGAGAAAAGGAAGGAAAAAGGTAGAAACTTTTGGAGAAGATGGGCAGTTATCACCAGAAAACAGGGGTGCTCATAAGGAAGCTGCAGAATCCAGTTGTCGAATTGTTAAAAGCAAAACTCGTCAAGCGGATGAGGCTGCAAGGGCCGAATTGGATGCAATGTTAGAAGATGAGGAGGATGAGTTCCATCTGGCCTCGCCTTTTACAGAGCATATTGAAGCATACCCCTGTCCCAGAGGGTTCAAGATACCCAAAATCAGTCCATATGATGGAACAAAAGACCCATATGATCATATGCATCAGTATATAGCGCATATGCAGTTATACAACGCCCCAGACGAAATGAAATGCAAAGCTTTTCCCGCACTCTTGTCTGGAAGGGCTAGGGACTGGTTCAACAAGTTGCCGTCCAGATCTATCACCAGCTTTATAGTTTTAACAAAGAAATTCATGAGTATGTTTATCGCGGAAAGACCGTTTCAAAGGAACAATACTCATCTTCTCACCATTAAGCAAAAATCCGACGAAACGGTTCTACAATTCATCAAGAGGTTTAATGCATAATCAACCCAGGTGGCTGATGTGGATGATCGATTTCTGGTAGCCGCATTCGTAGCAGAGCTACGAGAAGGGAGGCTACATGCAAAGTTAAACGGGAAAAACCCCAAAACTATGGAAGAATGCTTGGCAATCGCTTTCAAGCACTGTCAGGGTGAAGAAGCTAATCGTGCCAAGCGCGAGTTGGAAAAAGGAGATCACAGAAAAGGAAAAGCAGAAGAGAAATATGATAAAAAGCGTAAGTCGGTTTGGGATAGGGTGCCGATAGGTTGGGCAAAAGAGGTGCTCTGCAGGACAGAGACTTAATCCCGTTGAACAGATCACGAGAACAGGTTCTGGCCATTATGGAACGTAAAGGCATAGCGAGAACTCCATTTCCCATGAAAGGACCCAGGGAAAAGCGAGATCAGACCAAATTCTGTAAGTTCCACTAGGATGTTGGTCATGATACATAGTTTTGTAGGGAGTTGATCAGGGACATTGATGCAGCTGCTATGGAAGGAAGACTTGACAAGGTAATTGACCGATCTCATAGCGAAGAGCCCAGGGGGCACAGGGAGTTCAGGAGAAGAACACATCAAAATGATAGAAATAGGAACAATGAACAGAGAAGACCAAGGAATCCATCCCCAAATCAGGACGGTCAGATCGATAACCGTCCAGTAAATACCATCAATACAATTATGAGAGGTCCTAGGCGGACAGATCAGGAAAATGAAGTAGGGACAACAGCCCAGGCACGCAGTCGAGGATCGACTGCAGTAGCGTCAAAAATATCAGGTGAGGTGAAGTACGGACCAGAGGATCCACTACCACTGGTCATCAACAATGAAGGGCTGGTCATTGAGGCCGTAATCAACAAGAACTGGGTAAAAAGAATTTGCGTCGATACAGGAAGTGCTGTTAACATCTTGTATTACAGGGCTTTCCAGGCCATGAAGTTGAAGGACTCCAGTTTAACACCAGTATCCACGCCTCTGTTCGGATTTGCAGGCCCGCCTATCCATCCTATGGGCATGGTCACGTTGCCTACAACTTATGGTAAATTACATCGTGGTTAAAGCACCCTCAGCTTATAATGTCATCATGGGACGACCAGCAATCATGGATCTGCGTGCTGTTATCTCCCCAGCCCATAACAGTATGAAGTTTCTAGCCAATTCTGGACCGGTTGAGATTAAAGAAGATGTGGAAGTAGCCAGGAGCTGCTACACCTCTATAGTTGGTGAGAAACAACTCGTTCAGCAAGTAACTCTTGAGGAATTATTACCAGAGGAAGAAAAAACTTGGGTATCAGCAGATCAGACTGAGGTTGTTCAGATCGGGAAACAATGAGCAGAGTCAGCAGTCAGTATAGGTTCATGGATTCCAGACCCCTATAAAAAGGCGTTAACAGATATGCTCAGGGAGTACGAGGACATTTTTGCTTGGAAAACAGATGATATGCCAGGTTTATCACCAGAATTTATTGTCCATAGTTTAAACGTGGATCAGAGCAGGCCCCCAGTTCGTCAAAAGAAGAGGCATTTTGCACCAGAACGGATCTCAGTCATTGAATAGGAGGTTGCAAAGTTAAAGCAGGCAGGAATTGTCAAGGAGGTGGTTTACCCATAATGGTTGGCCAATCCGGTCTTAGTGAAGAAGTCAGATGGATCTTGGAGAATGTGTGTGGATTTTACGGACTTGAACAAGGCTTGCCCTAAGGACAGTTATACTTCACCCAGAATCGATAGGCTGGTGGATTCGACTGTGGGTTTTGAGATTTTTGGGTTCCTGGACGCGTATAAAAGGTACCACCAGTTTTTTATGGACCCAGAAGATGCAGAGAAAAAAGCCTTCATAATTGAGTTCGGGACATATTATTATGTAACCATGCCGTTTGGGCTGAAGAATGCAGGTGCCACCTACCAGAGTGCAGTTAATCGAATTTTCCATGACCAGATAGGCAAGTCCATGGAGGTCTACGTTGATGACTTACTGATCAAAAGCAGGTCTTTAGATCAATATTTGCAGGATGTCAAAGAAGTCTGTGAAGTACTTCGAAATACCAAAATGAAGCTGAATCCCAAGAAATGCACCTTGGGGTCAGGTCTGGAAAATTTCTGGGCTACATGATTTCTAAGGATGGAATCAGGGCCAATCCAGACAAATTAGATGCTCTGAAGACGATGGCACCACCCACCAATATTAGAGAGGTTCAAAGATTAACTGGAAGATTAGCAGCATTGAACAGATTTCTTTCACGTTCGGCACAGCGTGCATTGCCTTTCTTTAAAATTTTAAGGAAAGCAACACCCTTTCATTGGGGGGCAAATTGTCAAGAAGCTTTCGATGAATTGAAGAAATACTTGTTGGAATTACCAACTCTGACATCTCCACAAGAAGGAGAGGTTTTATACATCTATCTATCAGTCTGTGATGAGGCCATTAGTGCTGTCTTGGTTAGGCAACATGATACACTCCAGAAGCCAGTTTATTTCACGAGAAAATCCTTACATGGACCTGAAGTAAGGTACTCAGATGCGGAGAAATTGGTACTAGCATGGGTACATGCGTCCAGGAAATTGATATCTTATTTTCAGAGTCACCCGGTGGTCGTCCTGACCGATCAGCCATTAAAGCAAATACTGAGCAGGCCAGATACTTCAGGTCGCTTAGCCAAATGGGTTGTCGAATTGGCAGGTTACGATCTGGAGTACAGGCCAAGAACCGCTGTGAAAGCTCAGGCTCTAGCAGATTTTCTGGCCGAAGAGAAATCTATATTTCTATCGATCAGCAAGCGCGTCCAAAAGAATCGGGCCAGTGGAAGTTGTTCGTTGATGGAGCATCTAGCAAGAGCGGGTCAGGAGCAGGTCTCCTCCTCATAAGTCCAAAGGGTGAAGAGTTCCCTTATGCTTTTCACTTTAACTTCCACGCAACCAACAACGAAGCAGAATACGAAGCACTGATTACAGGTTTGAACTTAGCTCTAAAATTGGGAGTCAGGCAACTCAAGGTGTACAGTGACTCTCAACTGGTAGTGAACCATATCAGGGGAGAGTATGAAGCAAAAGAGGAACCTATGAAAAGGTATTTAGCTCTGGCCCAATCAAAGATAAACCAGTTCCAAGAAGTGCAAATGGAGCAGGTCTCCAGATCACAGAACACCAGAGCAGATGCCTTGTCCAAGTTAGCATCTAATTTCTTGTCAGACAAGAAGGTCCTGATCGAGCAATTAAGCCAACATAGCTATGAAGTATCTGAGGTACAACCGATCACGCAGAGGGAAACATGGATGGATTCCATTGTATCATATTTAAAAGACGGCCAGTTACCAGGGGACAAAATGCAAGCTCGTAAAATCCAACGCTTATCTGATAGGTATGCCCTGTTCAATGATATCCTGTATAAAAAATCATTCATATCCCCTTGGTTACATTGTGTTACTATAGAAGAAGGCAATTACCTGTTGAGAGAGATCCACTTGAGGATCTGTGGAAACCATATGGGATCAAGGGCATTAGCTAGAAAATGCAGGTTGTTTGGCTATTATTGGCCTAAAATGCAGCAGGATGTAGAGGAGTTAGTCTTGGCATGCAGGTCATGTTAGGACCATGGCAATCTATCCCATCAGCCATCTGAAAAATTAACTCCAGTCATCTCGGCCTGGCCCTTTGATCAATGGGGTGTCGACTTGGTTGGACCACTGCCAACAGCACCAGGAAGCTTTAAATTCTTAGTGGTAGCCGTTGATTATTTCACTAAATGGGTGGAGGCTGAACCATTAACCACTATCACAACTAAACAAATCCAAAAATTCTTGTGGAAGAACTTGATATGCAGGTATGGGATACCAAAGACTATAATTTCAGACAATGGAACCCAATTCCAGGACAGTGGAGTTCAAGAATGGTGTGCAGATTTGGGCATAACACAACATTTCACCTCTGTTGGTCATCCACAAGCAAATGGACAGGTGGAGCAAACTAACAGGCAGATCAAGCTTGGCTTAAAGAAGAGACTGGAGCAGGAAGGCAAGCATTGGGTGGAACACCTCCCAAACATTCTATGGGCCTACAGGACAACCCCAAATACGTCAACACGTGAAACTCCATTCTCACTGGCCTATGGATGTGAAGCTGTCATTCCAGCAGAAATTGGATTGCCCTCCCCCAGAGCAACACTGTATAATGATCAGGTTCAAGAAGAGGAAATTAGGCATGCTAAAGATGAGCTGGAGGAGAAAAGAGATATTGCTCTGATCCGGATGGCTAAATATAAGCAGCAGGTGTCCCAGTATTATAATTCCAAAGTGAAACGGTGCTACTTTAAGGTTGGTGACCTGGTTTTGCGCAAAAACGAAGTCAGCAGACAAGAATCAAGTGGAAGCTTGAGTCCTAACTGGGAAGGACCTTACCAGATCATCAAAGTACATGGAAAGGGAGCGTATCAATTGGCCGATAGCCAAGGGAAAACTGTTCCCAGGAGCTGGAATGCGGTTAATCTGAAGAAATTTTATGTTTAAGGCAAGTGATTGTCGTTTTTATTTTTGCAAGTCTATTATGCATTATGACTTTATCTTGAACTTTTGAATTATGTCATGGATGTAATATATTTCCATTGTGAAACTCTTAAAAAGAGAATGTTTATTAAGTCTGAAAAATCAGATCGTTTTTTGACCTCAGGTCAGGTCGTTTATCTTTAGACCTCAGGTCAGGTCGAAAAACTCTTAAAAAGAGAATGTTCATTAAGTCTGAAATATCAGATCGTTTTTTGACCTCAGGTCAGGCCGTTTATCTTTAGACCTCAGGTCAGGTCGAAAAACTCTTAAAAAGAGAATGTTCATTAAGTCTGAAAAATCAGATCGTTTTTTGACCTCAGGTCGGGTCGAAAAACTCTTAAAAAGAGAATGTTCATCAAGTCTGAAAAATCAGATCATTTTTTGACCTCAGGTCAGGTCGTTTATCTTTAGACCTCAGGTCAGGTCGAAAAACTCTTAAAAAGAGAATGTTCATTAAGTCTGAAATATCATATCGTTTTTTGACCTCAGGTCAGGTCGTTTATCTTTAGACCTCAGGTTAGGTCGAAAAACTCTTAAAAGGAGAATGTTCATTAAGTCTGAAAAATCAGATCGCTTTTGACCTCAGGTCAGGTCATTTATCTCTTAGACCTCGAAAAGGTCGACAAACCCTTAAAAAGAGAAAAATTCATGAAGTCTGAAAAGTTAGACATCTAAGACCTCAGGTCAGGTCATATACTTTCATGCCTCAGGTCAGGTCAACAATCTTGCATATAATTAAGTTGCTATAACCACAGTATGACATATGCTGCACAGGCCAATCACATGTCATACTGGGGGGGAGGATAATAGGAACACCATATAATATAAGGCACAAAGGCAAACATATTTCATAAATTGTGAAAAGTGCCAGAGGCACTAAAATTCAAGATAAAGACAACAACAGCAAAATTTTAATGTTTTGAATCAAATTGAAATAGAGAACAGGCTAAATATTTTCACTTTGAACTGGGGGGAACTTGAGATTGTGATGATGAGCCAGTTTGAGTAGGCGGAGGCTTCTTGCCATACTTGGAGACCAAGTCCACTCCCTCCCTGAATTCCTTGAATCTGGCCTCATAAATTTGAGATCCATCTTTTCTGTTCCAGCCCATATGAGATAGCTTAGTAGCATCAACATTGAGTCCTGCTGCCTTCATATCTTCAATGGCTGAGGAGTACCCAAACCAGATAATGGGGGCAAACAACATCTTGATGCTATCAGCTAGCTCGTCAGACCTCCTGTAATTAGCAAGGGCTTCAGCAATGTGCTCAGGCAGTTGGCTTTTCAAAGTATCTCTCTCTTTTTCAAGGGTGGCTACCATCTCTTCCAGGTTGGACTTGATTTGATTAGCAGTAGCTAGTTGGGTCTGGAGCTCATCGGTTTTGGCTTTCAATTCATCGGACAAAGCCATTTTCTCAGCAGCAGAAGTATTCAACAGATTCTCATACTTGGCTTTCCATTCTGATACAGAATTGGCCAGGTCTTCCTCAACATTACCAGAACTTCTCAGTCTGGACATGATCTCCTTACCCAGTTTGGCCCCCTAACAGAGAAGACATGGTACAAAATCAGCATATATTCTCCAGAAAAGACAGGTTATTACCAATGAAATAAAGCACTTACGAATGCTGACAGATCTTGATTGGTCCACTCTCTCCAATCATATCTTTCTCCCTGATGTCGTTCTGAGGTCTAAACATCTCCATCAGCCTGATCCTGAGATCTAATACGCTTTGAAGCACGTCTGGTCTCAGTTGTAGTCTCTACCAAAGCAGTACGAGGAACCATCCGATAATCATTGGTCTCATCAGAGTCACCCTCAGCCTGATCTGTTTCGATTGAGGGCTCGGTTGGATGACTGTCAACAGGCTTGGCAGTCTGATATGGTACATCCGGATTGACAACAGGACCGGATGCATCTTGACCTCTAGGAGGTGATGCCTCATCAGCGATCTGAACGATATCGGTGAAGCTTGCCACTGCAAGTGCCAACAAAAAGTTAAAAACATGTCTCAGACAAATAATAAATATTCAAAAGCAAAAAGGGGAATCTTACTTATATTATATCTCTCCTCAGATAGTTCAACATAAGGTTCTGGACCGGCAGTTTCCAGACGAGCAGCATCGATTAGATTAGAATTGTAATGCCTCAGACCCAGGTATATGAGAGGTGCCCTAATGTCATTTATCAATTTCTTGTCCGCTTTGCTCACCAACACATCGCTATTCTTAGTGGAAGTGTTCCACTTGCCTAAATCTCTAGCGGTGTTGTGCCTAATGAAGAAGAAGTGCTTCTTCCAATCAGAGAAAGATTGATTTGTTTTCTTAATCAAACGGACACTACCCAAATTATCAGTTCTCCTACAAAAGCAGTACCAGCCAGGACTCTTCTTAACCTGTTTGCACTGGAAGAAAGTTCTAAAAAGTACTAGAGTGAAGGGGATGACGGATAACCTACACCAGATCAGGAAACCAGTTATAGCTCTTATGCTATTGGGGACTATCTGACCAAGTCCTAGATTGTAATAGTGAAGTATCTCCAGAAAGCCGGGAGGAAGAGGAAACCTAAGACCGCATTCAAACTGTTCTTTATAAACAGTGCAGTACCCAGCAGGAGGAGCAGCCACGCTTTTTCCAGACGCAGGTCGGATAGGAGCGTAAGTGTTCCTATTTATCCCAAACCTGTCGCAGATGTCTGTGATATATGAATCCTTCAATTTGAAGTCGATTGCGTGGCAAGCCATCATTTTCTTGGTTTCGTAAGTCCTCATCAATGCTCGTATGGGCGCAGATAGGCCGGAAATATTATACTCAGTCGGAGGCGATTCGACAAGGGTAGGGACAATAGAAGCAATCAGATGAGGGGGAAGAATATAGAAAAGAGGGTTTTCGCCGGGGTTGGATACTTCAGGCTGGTCTGGATTCATATGGAGTAAAAGAAAATTATACAAAGGGAAGAAAGACTTACTTGCAAATCGAAGAGCAAATCCACCAAATCTGACATTTGCGTCTATAAATAATGATGGGTGTTTACAGAGTTTAATAGGTGTAATGATTTTTGACCAGAAGATGGGACATTTGGGCTACGTACCGATTGGAAAGAAAAGCGTGTGCATTTATGGTGGCGTTTGAGATAACCAAGGCAAAGGTAGACAGGCCATCTGGGCGGTACACGTGGCATAACCTTGAATCTCAGATCTTAATCCATCAGAATTACAAAACTATATCGATTAAGATCTGGGGGGCTTTGATTGGGGGTGACCCGAATCGGTCCACGTGTCAAGTGTATACGGAATGGATCAGCTGGACAGGATGGAGCTTTATCTGACCTAGAGGTCAGTACGGACTGATGGGCCAATCAACTAGATAGGATTCCTGATCAGGCCAGGGCAAGTCCCAGACTATAGGAAGCAGCCAGATCAGATCAGGGCAGGTCCCTGATTAGATAGATCGAGACCAGAAGCAGCCCACGATCGAAAAGCCATCTGCGATGAAAAACATATGTGTACGTGAAGACGTGGGGGACTACATAACCGCCCACTAACCCCAGTACCATGGATAATCGCCTGAACTACGGTTGGACTTGATTCCAAATATATATTTGGATACGTAGGCAGTTTATTCCTTAAGTTCAGTCCATTAAAATAACAACAATTACTCTCTGTACAATCCTAGAGCAAGAAAGACCAGATTGTTTACCTGTTTCATTCTGAGTTCGATCATCATCATTCCCAGAGGATAAATCAGTATATGAGCATAAAGAATCCACTATGTAAAAGCCTTCTTCTAATCTCATGTACCCGATGCTGCTTTATTGCATTTTTGTGTGAATTGATTAGACAACTGTAACGCCCCCAGACCCCGGGCCTGGTAGCGCTAAATGAGTCATAAATGTCCGGTCAACTGCTTAGACTGCCGTCCTCGCTTGGTCTAAAAGGGCTAACCCGAGTTTACAAGATATTTTATGACACACACTTATATGGAGGTGAGCTTTCTGCAAATTTCCCGATGTGGGATTTTACATTCTCACCCCCTTAGAAGGGACTGGCGTCCTCGCCAGGACGGCCAAGACTGGTCCTGGATCGTCCCTACCAGAGGCAACTACACCATCTTTCTTATACGGTGCGGGCGCTTAGGCCGCCTCGATAGTCGGCTCGATACCCATCTGAACGCCCTGCACCGGCCTGGTAGCGCTAAATGAGTCATAAATGTCCGGTCAACTGCTTAGACTGCCGTCCTCGCTTGGTCTAAAAGGGCTAACCCGAGTTTACAAGATATTTTATGTCACACACTTATATGGAGGTGAGCTTTCTGCAAATTTCCCGATGTGGGATTTTACAACAACCGTGGTAAAATCTGTACCTTATTCTTCATGATCCACCGGTTAATCGCCTTGAACGCGGCTACAACCTTCTTTCCGCCTAGTTAATCGCACAAACCAGCTAGCATGATGGGAAGAGAAAAGAGGGAGATATAGATCTGATTTCACCCTGGAAAAGAAATAAAAAAAATAGAATAAAAATAAAATCTAAAGCTTTTAATGCTGCATAAATAAATAATAAAAATTTTAAAAAGCAAACATGACACGTGTCACCTGTAGAATTCTCTTTAAAAAAAGCCGACGTGAAATCATTTGAAGAGAGTATTTTTAGCTCTTAATAGTAGATAGATAAATTCAAAATCTGCATAAACTCTCAAAAAAAAAAAAAAAAAATCATGAGAGAAAAGGGAAAGTACCTAAGTACAATCCCATGTTCCAATTGGAGTGGTCTCCAAAAGCAAGTGCTAATCTAATGTTCACTATAAATAAATAGACAAGCTTTCTCTTTTAGACCTAGTTATAATAATACTTAAACTTAATATGTAAATCATAATGGAAAACCTCACATGCACCCATGTGATTACTATATTCTAGACCTTTAGATGAGTGGTGGATATCCATCACTAATGACTTCTTTGAAGTTTATAAACAAGTTGAAGCTAGCTTTGCTAAAGGGAAACAAGATAAAAGAGTAATTAGCTAAAACAAGTAATATGGAATATTAATTGTTTTTTGTATTTAACTTCAAATTGGATTTGAGCTGGAATCAGTGCCTCTCTATTGTAAATACGAGCAAGACTCGGCCTATTATACGAGTTGAACATGACTAAGACACTCTCTATTATAACGAGCATGGCTCGATTTAAAAAAACAAGGAAAGATTCATATAGAATTTAATTATGTTATGCAAACATAATTGATTTTACATGTTATTCAAACAAATCATTATGAACACTACCTCTTTAATCTCTATTACAAAAATGAATTTAGTGCCAAGAGGACTTTGATCTTCTAAAATAAATGAATTATAAGAACCTACAGGCTACACCCATTAATTTCTTCTCATTATACATATATATTCTCCATAATAATAATAAATAAAAAATAAAAAAAACATTCAAGAACATAAGAGAGCTTACAAACAAATAATAAGTTTTAATAGTAAATAAAACTTATCATTTGCTTAATTGTAAGTTGCAGTTGTAATAAACATATAAGATCAACTTTCTTCCCCTTAAAAAAAAAACTTTCTTTAATTATTTTCAATATTTTCAAGGTGCCGACATACCCATTTTAATGATCGTATATTACAAAATAGTAATAATAATAATATATTACTATTACACACATGCTGCTGTTTGAATTTTTATTTATTTTTATTTTTATTTTGTGTTCGCCACCTTGCCCTATTAGTCAAAGTTAGCAAACACCCATAACTACAAAAACATTACAATGTTTTTTCCATGTCTGTATATATATAATAGTATTTATATATATAGTATGTGCTACTTTGAATTCCCAAGTTAAAATAACATCACTTTTCTTTTCATTAAAATAACATCACTTTCAAAAACAAAATTAAAATAACATCAATTATTTTTCGAAAAAAAATAACATCAATTATTATTCAATAATTGAGTAACTTATTACTCACACAAAGTTTCGTACCAATAAAATTTCTTAAAAGATACTGACGTGGCATCATTAAGAAATTAAATATGACATAAAATGTGATTGTTTTAGTTTTAACTAAAGTTGCAAACAATTTTTTCCAATCAAAAAAAAAAAAAGTTGCAAACAATTAAAGCACAAAAAAAAAGTTGCAAACAGTTCACAATTGACTACCGAGTTTTTGAACGAAATGAAAGAAATAAAATTGTACATGTTGAAAAACATGAATCATATAAAAGAACAACAGAAACCGGAATCGAAATTGATCTTGGAACAGAAAATCGATCAAGAACACATGAATGTGTTCTTTCCCAAATTCAAAAACTAAAAGGCGGGAAAACTAATCTGAATGAATTACAACGAGTGTTCTTCATCAAACTACAATTAAACTTCTTAATTGAGGTTCTGCAACTCCAATTGGTATTTATAATGGAGTTGTGAGCTCAATCGGCTGTAACAAACTTAACTAACTAACTACCATCTTAAGTGTTTGTGAAAATATCTCTTAAAACCAAAAAGCTTATCCTCTTGTCATATATCTCAACACCCTCCCTCATGCTGAACATGGATGTAATCCAAGTGATGCTTGAACCAAAAAGCTTATCCTCTTGTCATATATGTTGGAGGTGGTTAAGAGGTTGTTGCTGATGTTGCTGGTGATGTTGCCTGCTGATGCTGCCTGTTGATGCCGTCTGCTGATATTTGAACAGTAGGCTCGTATGTAACTTTGAAGAGAATAGCCCAGTCTGCTGATGAGTGTAACATCAGCAGATTGCTGATGTTTGAACATGAGGCTTGTATATATCTTTGAAGGGAAAAGCCTGTAGCAATTTGTCTAGTGTTTTCCTATCAACAGGCTTTGTTAAGATGTCTGCTGGTTGATCCTTGGCATTAATAGGTAAGGGAACTAGAGTCTTAGCTAGATATTTTTCCCTGACAAAATGACAATCAATCTCTATGTGCTTAGTCCTTTCATGGAAAACAGGATTTTCCACAATGTCTAAAGCATTTTGACTATCACAGTAAAGTGGTACAGTGTCTGAATAAGTTATCTGAAAATATTGGAGTAGATATATTAACCATTGAATTTCATAGGCTGTAATGGCCATAGCAATGTATTCTGCCTCACTTGAACTTCTGGAAACAGTTGGTTGCTTCTTTGATTTCCATGAAATTAAGGCATGACCAAGATAAACTAAGTAGCCTGTAGTGGATCTTCTGGTTTTTGTACATTCAGCCCAATCTGAGTCACTGAAAGCCTTTAATGTCACTGAACCTTGTCTAGGGAAAAGAGACCTTTTCCTGGTGCTGATTTAAGAAATCTTAGAAGTCTGTGTGCAGCTTTTAGATGTGCCTCATTTGGTTTTGCCAAAAACTGACTTAATTGCTGCACTGGAAAAGCAATGTCAGGCCTAGTATTTCCAAGATATAAGAGCTTTACAACCAAGCTTCTCTAAAGTGTGTTGGACTCTAGGAGAGGATTTTCAACCTTTGATAGATTCTGTGAAGTGTCCATTGGTGTCATTGCAGGTTTGCTGTCCAAAAAACCAAATTCTGTAAGGAGATCCAGGCAGTATTTCCTTTGGTTTATGACAATTCCATCCTTTGATCTTGCCACCTCAAAACCTAGAAATTATTTCAATGTGCCAAGATCCTTTATAGTGAAAGCTTCATGGAGTAGATCTTTAAAAACTGAATCACTGTTAAATTTGAGCTTTCAACAACAATGTCATCCACATAAACCAACAATGCTACAGATTGTTTGTAAACATGGTCCAACAATTTGTTTGTTAGTTTCGCATTCCATTGCATGTTGTCCTGTCTAAGACCATATAAGGATCTGTTTAATTTGTATACTAAACCTTGTGCTTGTAGACCTAATGGTGGTCTCATGTAGACTTCTTCTTCTAGGACTCCATGCAAAAAGGCATTGTTTACATCTAGTTGATGCAAATGCCAATCCTTTTGTGCTGCTAAGGCCACGAAGAGCCTAATGGTGGTATGTTTTGCCACAGGGGAGAAGGTTTCTAAAAGATCAATACCTTCTGTTTGTGTAAAAACCTTTGCCACTAATCTTGTTTTGAACCTTTCCACTGATCCATCTGCCTTTCTTTTGATTCTGAACACCCATTTGCAACCTATAGGTTTGACTCTTTTAGGTAGGGGATCTAGTGACCATGTATTTTTTTTGTCTAAAGCTGCCAATTCCAAATTCATGGCCTCTTGCCATCTAGGATCTGTTACTGCTTCATTGTATGATGCTGGTTCTCTTTCTTCAGAAATTTGGCCAATAAACCCTTGATAAGCATTAGACAAATTAGAATAAGATATAACATGATCTAAAGTGTGAGGGGAAGTTTTCTTCACTTGATTTGCACAGATGTAATCTGTCAAGTAAGAAGGGATAGATCTTTGTCTAGTAGATCTTCTCTGTGGTGGTATATCTGATGTGATAGGAGATTGATTTGAAGGAATATCATCAGTGTGAGTATGTTGATCAGATATACCAACACTATCATGTAAAGGTAAAGGAAGGCAAAGTTCTGGAAAATTATCAGAAGGTGTAATATTAGAAAAGGAAACGTATCTTCATGAAAAATCACATCTCTGGAGACAGATATGTTTCTGGTGTGAAGATTCGTGACTCTTTACCCTTTAATGTTTTGCTCAATACCTTTAAAAACTGATTTTGAGCTTCTGTCTTCAAATTTACCTCTACCATGAGATGTAGTGGATACAAAACATAAGCAACCAAACACCTTTAGCATATCATAAATAGGTTCTTTATTGTATAGACCAAAATGAGGTGTTTTGTTGTTTAATAAATGGGTAGGCAACAAATTTATCAAATGCACAGCATGAAGAACACAATAGTGCCAGTATTCTATAGGTATATTAGACTGGATTCTAAGTGCCCTAGCTACATTCATAATATGTTGATGTTTTCTTTCAATTAGACCATTCTGTTAGGGTGTTCTGACACAAGCCATTTGGTGCACAATACCCTTTTGTCTATAAAATTTTTTCTTACCAAATTCAGCACCTTGGTCAGATCTGATGGTTTTAACACATCTGTCATATTGTGTTTGCACAAAAACACAAAAATTTCTCAATAGATCAGCAGCTTGATCCTTGGTTTCATTAGAAAAACCCAAGTATACCTGCTATGATCATCTACATTAGACAAAAAATAACTATCACCATCAACAAAAGGAATTCTATTAGGCCCCTAAATGTCAACATGTATGAGATCAAAGCAATTTATTGTACTATCTAAAGCTTTCAAGGCCTTTAGTCTATTAACAAAGGGATGTCCTAGTCTATAATGCCACAGGTTTGTATCTGCTAAAGAGTTACAGGCAATAGAAGGCTTAATATTGGTCATTCTTTTATCTGAGGCTTGAGACTCCAAAATGTATAATACATTCTGAATTTTAGCTATACCAATCCTCCTCATAGTTGACTACTCCTACACACAACATCCATTAGGACAAAAAATAACAGATAAACCACTATCAGCAGCTAATTTCTTTACATATATAAAGTTGTAAGTGAAATTTGGAATGCAAAACACATTGTACAAGATGATATCTCTGTTGATATGAATGTCTCCAATGTGTGTAACAAGAACAGATGTACCATTAGGTAAGTCAACAAATAGATTTTTCACAGTTTTGACATTGACCAAGCATTTTAAAGTAAAGGTTATATGGTCAGTGGCCCCTGAATCTATGATCCAATGGGTTACACTGCCCTTGATACCTTGCCCTTGTGAGTTAGCTCCTGCAGCCATAACCACGAATTGCATTGGTTCTTTGGAGGTTGCAGATTCTGTATTAGAGCAAGCAGATGATCATATTGACTCTTGGTGATTATGGGATCTCCAGAATTTTGATTCTGCTGCTGAATTTCATATGACTGCATATCTTCAGATTCTTGATCACAGGCTACATGATTTGGTACTGCATTGCCTCTACCATAATGATGACGCTCTAAATGGTACCAACAATTATACCTATATTCACCCTGAATTCTGCTCAAGAGAGGATAGATAGGCTCCTTATTGCTTAGAATATGTGTCAAATGCTATGTGAGTGTTTCCAGGATTGTAATTATGCATCTATGCTATTTTCCCGATGTTTTGGTACTGTTTTGTCTCGTTTTGTGTGTTTTATAGGATGTACCAAATCTGGAGCATTGGAGAATGGATTTGGACCAAAAGGAATGCATTGGGCCAAGTGATTGAAGTCCAAGAAGAAGCCTGATGTAGAAAAAGAAGAATAGAAGGCCCGGTAACCCGAGGGTTTGGCCCGGTATACCGGCGTCTTGTGGAACACGAAATTGATTCTGCCGCATTGTCTAAGTCGGTTAGGGTTTTAGAGAGTCTTAAGTCGGTCATTGTATCTATATAAAGCCGCATATACTGAGTATTACATAGTTCATTATCAATTCTTTAATTACATTACAATTATTATTATGCAATAAAGTTTTTTTGAGCTTTGGAGAGTTGTTTTCGGTTTCATCCCTTCTTCCATCATCTCTAGCTTGAGTAAACCGAGCTAGATCTCCATTGTTGAAGGTATGAAGCTTTGAACATTCCTTTATTGTCTTCAATATGGTAGATCCGTTCGTATTTATGTGTTTTAGTTAATCTGCATGTTTAACAACCCCATAATTTACTTATTTTAATCATACTGAGCAATGTAGATCCAGAAATTAGGAAAAGCCGCCCCCGGTAAACTGGCGGTCTATACCGGTTTACCGAGGCATATTTTACAAAACCTAAACTGGGATTCACTACAGCTACGTTGATCGGCAGGAATAATTAAAACGAGTAATAGGTCTGGCCAATCTAGTATTCGTAATTCGTAAATTAACATGAAGGACCACAAGTGAAGTGTTAATTAGGACATAGTCTTGATGGACCCTAGGAACGTGCTGGTCAATGTCGACAGCTGTGTATGAGGGTTAGCGGTATGAGGTAACGCTCAATATAGGCAGTTCTAGTTCTTTATGCGTATTGGCTATTACGGATCAATTAAGGAGGGTAGTTTGCGTATAGATTGTCTACTGCCATTGTCGGAGTAGATTGGAGTAGGAATTGCTCCCATAGCTGATAAATATGATAATAATCATTAAAAGCTCACGATTAATCTAAGGAAATTATATGGGGAAGTAAACATAACGATTAACTAATCCAAGTTAGTAGATCGGTGAGGAGAGGGAGAGGTATACCATGTTTGTTTTTTTTTACGTTATTGTTGGTCAATGACCGCATCTATGTTGCTTCTTAATTAGGTTAGAATCGTTTATATGTATAAGTTGCATTGTCTCTGTGGGATCGACCTTGACTCGCATTTACTATACTGCGATGTACCTAGTATTCTTGCTAGTAATATCGACGTTAGTGACTTACACGCGATAAATATTTTTGGCGCCGTTTCCGGGGACAATGGCCAATTTTTAAATATAAACGTTTTAATTATAATTAAGAAGTCGTTTTTATTTTATTTTATTTTATTTTGAGTCTTGAGTCGTTCTGTATCAATCCTGCATATGTTACACTGCCAGAATTAGAAAATTTTGGGCCGGTATCCCGAAGGTACCCTCCGAGTTACCGAGGCCTGGAGAATCGATTTCTGAACAGTTCCTGTTATTCTGTGTTATTCCCTATTGATTTTAGTTAGTAGGTCCGCAACAGTTGGGATCACACCCAGCTGAAGCGGAAGTTGCTAAAATTTTCCTTGTTTTATTTTGTCTTTTTGCAGATTGGTCAGAACTCTTCAGAAATTTGATCGATTCAGAGTTGAAAAAGCACACACAAGTCCAACAATATGCCTAGAACAATCTTGAACATCACACCGATTTCCATGTATCCCGGAACTGAAGCACGAGAGCATTATGAGACTACAAAGAAAAGGTTGGAAAAAGAGGAGAAAGCAATCAAGCAAGAGCCTGAAGATCACCTGAAGGAGTATAGCACGTATCGTCCGGGTGAGTTTCCTTGTGAGCTAATTGAAATATCATCTTCCGATTTTGATTCTGACACGATGTTTTCTAAGCCTGAGGATTACCAGACTCAGACACCGTGATGAAGTTAGGAGACCCTGACACGTTCAGACTCCCAATTTCTGTTAATGGAATATCCGTAGGATTCGGTCTCTGTGACTCTGGCTCGAGTTGAAATATTCTTCCTTTTTCCCTCTGTCAAAAGATAAAACTTCCGGTCGTGATGAATCAAACTAGGACCATGACCTTCGTAGATAGAACCAGAGACATGCCTGCTGGTTTGCTTAAGAAATACACAATTAAGGTAGGAGGGTTCACGTATCCTATCGACTTTACGGTCATAGATGTACCTGAAGATCCTAGTGCCCCAGTTCTCTTAGGACGACCTTTCTTAGCAACGAGCATGGCGGTTATGGATTTTGATAAGGGGGAGATCACTGTAAGGATGAATAATGATGTTGTATCTTTTAGGATTTTAGAACCTCTAGAAAACCGACCGGAGAGTTGTAAGATGACGTATGCTTCAGGGAAGGTGGAGATCTTGGAAATCGAAGGGCATAAACATAGAGAGGTTGTCATTGAAACCGTTGAGCAGGAGTTTATAAGATTAATGCTGAGAGAGAAAAAAGAAAAGGACTACGACAAGATGCTCACGGAAGCTAGTCCTTCTGTGTTGCGTAGTGAACGAGTTGAGTTAAAAGTGGAAAACGTGGAGTCCTTGAGTTTAAAGTCTAAATCTCGACGAAGAGGCAGACCTAGCATGCAAGCTAAAAGAGAAAGGCGTGCTAGGAAGAGGGCTGAAAAAGGTTCTTTTAAAGTGCAAACCTCTGGAATGAAAGTTTGGCGAGTTAAGGCTCCAACCCTTAATTGATCAGAGATCTGAAGAAAGTCGAGCTGGCGACTATAAACTCAGAACTATCTCTTCAAACCCTTAGGTAATTTATGATTGAATAAAAGTAGCCAGATGAAGGGATGAGCTTTTTTTCATCCTACCACAAACTTAGGCTTGAAACCGAATGGTTGTGGAAAGGTTTTTTTACCTCGTTGCGGATTCTAGTGAAGTAGGTTAGGTTTTGAGTCGGAAATGACAATTGAAGAATAAAAGGGTAGTCAATTTGAGGTCAGAATTGAGTAAAAAGGTTGAGTAAGAAGTGCAGCAAAGGCAGATAAAATATCTGGGGAAAAGATACCCCCGATATCTCAAGGTTAACCTCCGGGTTACCGAGGCTTGATTTTTAGATTTCTGAACGTCACTTCATAAAGCTGAATTTTTAGAGACACGTTGAGGACACACGTTGCACCAGATACGGCCAGTCAGCAGAAACCGAACCATTTTCCCCTCTTTTCAAAATTTTCATCATTTCCCACACTCCACCATAACTCCACCTCAATCCCATGAATCACCTCCTCAAATCCCTCACCCTAATAACTTCTCTACCCACAATCCTACTAAAACCATCCACATTCACTCCATTCTTCCTATTTAAACCACACCTTCATCACCATTATCATCATTCTTATCATTTTCATCTCTTTCATTTACCAAACTTCTTCTATTTCTTCCTTCTTCATATATTTCGTCCACCATCACCACCACTATCACCACCAAATCACCACCATAGCCAAACCAATTCCTTCTATTTTCCAAACCCAAAACACCCATTTTCAAACCCTGTTGCTATTCTGAAGTGCTGCTGCAATGGTGAAGTGCCCAAAATTCTTCATCTTTCATCATCAGAGGCACAGTCTCAGAAGAAATCCAGAAAAATTCAGGCTGGTAAACCGAACCCTACCTCTGGTTTACCGAGGTTTGTTTTCCAGAAATAGATTCTGTATCAGGTTCTGTACTCATTCAGGATGGGTCCTAAGTGTCAACGGTCAGCTGTTCGTCCCAGTGGATATCAGACAGTGTATGGGGATGCCAATCCGTTGATCGACAGGGTTGCGCAGTTCCATTCTTTAGCTATTTACGAGTCGTTCCGAGGCCATTGGAACGCAAGGCCAGTGGCTCGAGAACGAGGGGTAGATTGGGATGACTGTGGGTCGATATTGCCGGAGGCCCTACAAGCACATGATTTATTAGATATGGCTGAGGCACCGGCAAGGTTCAACGCCACGTTGGTAAGAGAGTTTTATGCTTACGTTTCGCATAACCCCGGAGCCACCTTTGCTATGGTCCGCGGTGTTATGGTTGATTTTTTGATTGAGCGGATCAATGCTCATTTTGGGGTTAGAAATCCACCGGTGGGCACGGATGAGTACACATCCTCGAGCAACATCGCCGATTTCGAGAGGATGGATATGGTTGCTGTTTTCTTAAAAGTGCAATGGAAGCGTAATCCTGCTGGAGCCCCCACCATCTTCTTAGAGAAAGATTTATCTTGGGACCGGAAGATGGTCAATCAATTTGTTTGTGCTCGCCTTCTTCCGACGAAGCACACTGTCTCTGTCACCACTTCGAGGGCAGAGTTAATGTTCTACCTAGAGACGGGTGCCTCGATTAACATCGGTCTACTGATGCATAGCCGTATTCATGAGCTTGCCGCCACTTCTGAGCGAGAGCAGCTACCATACGGGCCGATGATTGATATGTTTGCTCTAGAGGCCGAGGTGAAGATGCTTGTCAGTGATGATTGGGAAGATCCTGAGCCATAGCTCAGTTCACAGCCAGTTTTGATAGTACAGAGACGGGTAAGAGCAGAGAGGGAGCGTACTCCGGTGCATGGTGCACCGAGGACTCAGAGAGCCTTGCTTGAGGAGCACTCGCGAGAGGTTGCGAGTCTACATAGCAAGATGGATAGGATTATTGACTTCTTTGGCATTCCTTCCTCTACCCCGCAACCTAGGATTGCCCCACATCATCGAGCATCATCTTCAGCCGCCGCCGCCGCCGCCTCTAGTTCTGCACCACCTCCCTGTTTTGAGCCTAGAGACGACTGAGAGGGTGATTCTGTTGAGGACTAGCTTTTATTTCTTTTTATTGTTGTTTTCCATTTTTCTTGTTTTTATTTTATTTTCTTTTTCTTTTCCTACTTAGTTGTTGTAGAAGAATAAAATTTATATAATGATTTTGTCTGCTTAAATTGTTTTGGAGTTATTTATTTTCTCTTTTACTGCCGCACTTTTGTTATACAGTTTCTTGTCACCACTATTCTTCTTGGTTTTTCTTGAAATACTTAGCGCAGATTCTTCATGGACTACTTACATGAGCCCGTTAATTTATATGACGATCCGATTCTTCTTTGGTTCCGCCCTTACCCGAAGCTAAGTTCCTTTCCATTTTTTTATTTCTCATCTTGCACAATGGGGACAATGTTTCGATTAAGTGGGGGGGGGGGGGGGTAGAGGAACGTCACTTAGCTTTTTAGCATTATATTCCATGAATTGCATGATTATGTTGATTCTCTTTGATGCACGATTCACCACTTAGACTTTGATTCTTTTCGACAGAATTTCGAAAAATTATGATATCTTTGATATTTTCGAGTTAATTGACTTCATCTTTGTTTTACTTTGCACGAGTAAGCGAAAGTGTCCACTTCTGAAGTAGTGGCGTATTAAGCGCATATTCTATTATGAGCCACCATTTTAAGCACGTATAACTCACTTCCCTTGGTGTGTAGTCAATAGCATATTGCTTTAACTAGAGTTAACCCTGGCTTTATCACGAATCATGTTTCACTTATGCTTAAAAAGGCAATGGAATTTCGGATTCGGTAGTTTACATGAGTGGGGCCGTGAGGATAGATAAATCAATGAGAGTTCACCTGCCAAGAAAGAGAAGTGCATTGAAATATATATATCTGTATTCTCTTTGGCAATATTTTAGTCTATGGAGCGTAAGACGCACGACTTTTGCATAGACCGATAAATGTGAGCCTAAGAGTAATATATGCTCGGTTCTCGATCCGCCTTGCCAGCTCAATTAATTAACAAATATATGTTCAAGACTGGTTAGTTCGACTACGGGTTGACGTAATGTGAGATTGTCTGCATTTCTAAGCGGTCGTGAAAGTTATTGCACACACACATTGGCTCATGACATGAATAGTGTTTAATATGTTACTGATGGATACAAGTGGCATGATTTTGATCTTGGCTTAATAAGGCATAGTTGTTTTTAATTAACTTGTGTATTGATCAGAGTGTTGTTTTCTTTTTGCCTGTTTGCTCGGGACGATCAAAAGCTAAGTGAGGGGTAGTTGATGACGCTCTAAATGGTACCAATAATTATACCTATATTCACCCTGAATTCTGCTCAAGAGAGGATAGATAGGCTCGTTATTGCTTAGAATATGTGTAAAATGCTATGTGAGTGTTTCCAGGATTGTAATTCTGCATCTATGCTATTTTCTCGCTGTTTTGGTACTATTTTGTCTCGTTTTGTGTGTTTTATAGGATGTACCGAATCTGGAGAATTGGAGAATGGATCTAGACCAAAAGGAATGCATTGGGCCAAGTGATTGAATTCCAAGAAGAAGCCTGCTGAAGAAAAATTGATTCTGCCGCATTGTGGAACACAAAATTGATTCTGCCGCATTGTCTAAGCCGGTTAGGGGTTTAGAGAGTCTTAAGTCGGTCATTGTATCTATATAAGGCCGCATATACTGAGTATTACATAGTTCATTATCAATTGTTTAATTACATTACAATTATTATTATGCAATAAAGTTTTCTTGAGCTTTGGAGAGTTGTTTTCGGTTTTCTCTCTCTTCCATCATCTCTAGCTTGAGTAGATCGAGCTAGATCTCCATTGTTGAAGGTATAAAGCTTTGAACGTTCCTTTATTGTCTTTAATATGGTAGATCTGTTCGTATTTATGTGTTTTAGTTAATCTGCATGTTTAAAAACCCCATAATTTACTTATTTTAATCGTACTGAGTAATGTAGATCTAGAAATTAGGAAAAACCGCCCCCGGTAAACCGGCGGTCTATACCGGTTTACCGAGGCATATTTTAAAAAACCTAAACTGAGATTCACTACAGCTACGTTGATCGGCAGGAATAATTAAAACAAGTAATAGGTCTGGCCAATCTAGTACTCGTAATTCGTAAATTAACATGAAGGACCATAAGTGAAGTGTTAATTAGGACATAGTCTTGATGGACCTTAGGAACGTGCTGGTCAATGTCGACAGCTGTCTAGGCGGGTTAGCGGTATGAGGTAACGCTCAATATCGGCAGTTCTAATTCTTTATGCGTATGGGCTATTACGGACCAATTAAGGAGGGTAGATTACGTATAGATTGCCATTGTCGGAGTAGATAGGAGTAGGAATTGCAACCGTAGCTGATAAATATGATAATAATCATTAAAAGCTCACGATTAATCTAAGGAAATTATGTGGGGAAGTAAACATAACGATGAACTAATCCAAGTTAGTAGATCGGTGAGGAGAGGGAGAGGTATACCATGTTTGTTTTCTTTTACGTTATTGTTGGTCAATGACCGCCTCTATGTTGCTTCTTAATTAGGTTACAATCATTTATATGTATAAGTTGCATTGTCTATGTAGGATCGACCTTGACTCGCATTTACTATACTGCGATGTACCTAGTATTCTTGCTAGTAATATCGACATTAGTGACTTACACGCGATCACATAACCCTTGAAGTTTGGTGGAAATCCATATTTCTTGTAGCATTTGTCTATGGTATGCCCCTCTTTGCCACAGTATGTGCAGTAAGGCTTCTTGGAGTTCCCTTGGTATCCTCTACTAGCACCAGGACCCCTTCCTTGTCCTCTTCCTTGATTATGAGGTTTGGCATAACCCACTGCTTGATTACAATCCGGTTCTGCAATTTGATTACTCTTGGAGGCAAGAACTACAGATTCCGCACTAGTAGCATAATTGAGTTGCTGCTCGTGATTCAAGGCCATAACAAAATCAGTTTTAATGGCAGGAAGTGGCAAAGTCATCAAGACCGGAGACTTGATAGTGCTAAAATTTCCATTTAATCCCTTCAAGAACCAAGTAGTGTAGGCATTATCATAATGTTCTCGTATGGTTTGCAATGCAGGGCATGCACATGGAGGAATAAGCTTTAAAACTATATATTGATCCCACAACTACTTCAGTTTTGTATAATAATCAGTCACTGTGAGATTACCTTGCTTTGCCTTCTCTATTCTTCCTCAAGATATGAAAACCTATATGCATTTCCTCTTCCAAAATGATCCTGTAAATCCAGCCAAATTTCCCTTGCAGTATCAAAGTACATGACACTTTCTGCTACAGAGGGAATCATGGAATTCACCAACCAAGAATGAACTAGATCATGCATTTGAAGCCAAGAAGGATAACCAGGATCCGTGATTTCGGGCATAGTTGATCATCAATGAAAGAGAGTTTACCACAAGAGGACAACACCTTTGTCATGGATCTTTTCCAATGATTGTAATTGTCTACACCTTTGAGCAAAGGTTGAACAAGAATCAAACTCGGATTATCAAGTGAACTTCCAGTATTTGCAGGTGCAGTAGACATTGAAAAAGCTTCGAAGAACTTGATGTTAATCCAGAAAAATTGTCAAGAAATAGAAAAAGACTTTGAGATTGACAGCGGAATTGATTAAAGCTCCGATACCATGTTGAAAAACATGAATCATATAAAAGAAGAACAGAAACAGGAATCGAAATTGATCTTGGAACAGAAAATTGATCAAGAACACTTGAATGTGTTCTTGCCTAAATTCAAAAACGAAAAGGCGGGAAAATTAATCTGAATGAATTACAACGAGTGTTCTTTCATCAAACTACAATTAAACTTCTTAATTGAGGTTCTGCAACTCCAATTGGTATTTATAATGGAGTTGTGAGCTCAATCGGTTGTAACAAACTTAACTAACTAACTACCATCTTAAGTGTTTGTGAAAATGTCTCTTAGAACCAAAAAGCTTATCCTCTTGTCATATATCTCAATAGTACAACAAAATGTTTATAACAACGACACGATAATTTTTTTTTTTGAGAAACACGTTAATATTTTAAATTATTAATCATGATTCAAGATATATTAATTGATGTTGTCTTATTAACGGTCACTCATTAGATCACTTTTGTTCTGAAACTAGAATTTTCGATAAGAAAAAACAGTACGTGTTGTTATACAACAAAATAATACAAGTCACTTTATATCATTGATCATTACATAAGATCTATAGATTCATGTGTCCGGGCAAGGCCCATACCGTAGTGGTTACCACTAGGGTCTTCCCAGACTCCAGTTGTTGGAGACCTGGGTTCGATTCCCCCTCCCCGTAGAATTTAGGCCTTTCGTTTCCCGTCAAAAAAAAAAGAAAAAAAGATTCATGTGTCCAACTAGTATGATCAACCGTGTAAAAATATTTAAGTATCATTTATTCTAAAAATAAATAAATCCAGAAAACGTGTTATATTCGATTGTGAAGGGAGCAAGAACTTTTAATAAATGCAATTATCAAAAGACACCGTAACGACTCATACTTTCGTATATAACATTACAATCATGTTCGAATTCTTGAAAATTAAATCTAACTTCAATATCCAACTTTACAGAGATCAAATACCTAATCTTTATCTCTGTTAAAATCAAACCTAACACGAAATTTGACGTCACATTAAATTTCCTATAGTTCTTTTTTGAACGCCATTAATAAAACATGAGATCACATGGCCTCAAGCATGTGTGGAGGTTCTGTAATCTTCTTTTGATTGCAAAAAGTTTATGCATCTTAATTACTGTTGCTCGTTGAGGGATTTGGAGACAAGAAAATATGTTATCCCAAAATCAAATCGCTGATTTAATTTATTATATCCATTTGATTACATTATCCCTAAATTATGGTGGCTAAAGCTTGTTTTCATGTGGCGACAGAGATTCTAAGATAATGATTACAACATATTCAATGATCCTTCTCTGCTTACTTATTATTATTATTATTATTATTACTTTTTAAATATATATTGTTTGGTCCATGATGTTTTACTATATTCTTTGACTATTGTCTGACTCAGATTCAATATTGTGGACTAAAAATCAAAATAGTGGGCTGCCGGCTTTCAAGCCATGTTACTAATAAAATTAGTCGGCTACCGACTTGTGTGTTATTTATTTATATATTTGTTTGTTTTTCATTACGACGAAAGGATTTTATGGCATGTTTGTTCCGCATTAATAAAATGTAATGAAATAAAATAATATAAATGTAATGGAATTGAATAAATTTATTCCATTACTGTGTTTGGCATGTTATTAATAAGCATGACATGATAGTGAATTAAGGTATGATTAATAGGGTATGGTATGGTTCATAAGGTATAATATGGTGAAATGGATGGATTAGGTGGCCTGGGGTGGGGTAAGTAGGTGTGGGTGGGTAGCCCAACCCCACACCCCAACCCCACCAACACATTGTACTCCACCATCATCCACCCTTACCCTACCCTACCCACCACCCCACTCTACCCTATCCTACCAACCACCCTACCATACGCTGCCCTACAATACTCACAACCCTACCCTGCACTAACTTACCCTACTCACCACTACCCTACCATACCATACTCAACACACCCTACCCACCACCCTACATCTATCCTACCCTAACCCTATCGTACCACCCCCACCTACCCCTACCAATTACCCCACCATATCACCCACCCTACCCTATCATCCACCCCGCCCTACCTTACCCATCACCCCATACCTACCCTACCCTACCCGCCAACTACAATATACTACCCTACCCAAACCTACCTTATTCTTTACCCCACTCTATCACCCACCCTACCCTATCCACCACAATGCCCCTACCCAACCTTACCCACCACCCCACCCTATACCCCACCCTACTACCGCCCCTACCCTGCCATACTCATCACACCCTACCTTACCCACCACCCCACACCTACCTTACCCAGCCCTACCCACCACCCCGTCATATTCTACCCTACCCTACCACCCCCACCCTACCCTAAACCTACCTTATTCATTAACCACCCTATCACCCGCCCTACCGATCCATCACCCTGCCCCAACCCTACCTTACCCACCACCCTACACCCACCCTACCCTACCCATGCCTACCTTACACTACAACCGCCCCTGCCCTATCATACCAGCACACCCAATCCTACCCAACCTTACCCTACCCACGCTTACCCTCTGTTGGAAAGGTGTCCTATACCCAACCGGGTTGGACCGGATCCGACCGGGTTGGGTCGTTTACAGTCTATTTAGTTCATATAATAACTTTATTATGATTAATAAAAGCACTTATGTTATTATATATTGTTTATCTTCATATTATTTGTTATATATATATAGTAACGTCCCTAGTGTCAAACTGTGATAGAGAAACCATGATAGTGATTACAGTTGATGAGATCTTTAATCACTCTGACAAGTTTGATACTTAAATGTCTCTAGTCTTATGTACTGTGAAATGAGACATTGATAGTATAATTGGACTAGCACGTATTGGATGTCTTCTATCTTATAGAAGGTAGGGATATATCTCGTCTATCGAAGTGTATAGACACTTGGACTGTACGTGGACGTGTATTAGAGAATGCGTACGTTAAACTGACCCACTTACATTAAGTGTCACACAATGTGGTGGTTGTGTAATTATCCTTTAGACCGGAGTCTTTATGGCATCACGGTGTGGATTGTCATGCTTTGACACTATTGAGATTTCCCCTAGCCACGGGGCGATCATGCGGTAGTGATTGGGTGTGATATTGAAGCGTGCGGAGTATACATGATTGGTCGTCCGGGAATCGCGTATCCTATGATAGGGATCGAATATCCGAAATGGCCTTCTTATAAGGAATGTCTAGCTCTCGAGAATCTTTGCAAAGTGGGAGTAAATGTGTTATTCCTAGAGAGCATGATATCCAGATTATAAGATACGATCGTTAATGTATTAACACTCGAGGTACGATCGTATGGATATTATTACAGCAATAGGATTGTAAGTTACACGGTAACTGCTTCACATGAAAGGTAGTAGTCATTGCTTTTGACTCTTTCGATGATTGGGGGTCACAGTGTGTTGCTAGACGCTATCCCGTGATCGTTAGGCATGCAGGGCATTTTCGTAATTTGCACTTTGTGTCTATGGCCAACATATTCGGAAGCCTATCAGGTCACACACATATGAACATCGAGTTGGATTAAAATGCGGTATAGTTGATAGCCAAATAAGGAAAGTTTATCTCTGGACTATAAAGGTTATAGTGGTAAATTAATATGGTGGTATTTATTTATTATGAATAAATAAAATACAAGATATTAATTATATACAAATTATATTAATTAAAGAATATTCCGGAAGCCAATAATTGGCAATATAGGGCGCCACATTGAAGTGTACAAGATATACTGGATTGTGCACTTTAATTAATAAGATTACCGTAATAATAATATTGGATATTAATTGATTTTGGAAAATTAGATTTATGGTAATAAAATAAATATAATCAATATAAGATATTGACAATATTTAGATTTTATTTACTATGAGATATTATAATAAAAGATATAAATCAATCTAATTGATTTTCCTTATTTTATTGGGAAAATGTTTTCTTCCCCTTCACACCAAGTAGGGGCGCCACTTCTACTAGAAATAAGAGGTGGGTGTCAAGCTCTTTTATACATCACAATTTCAAGAGCTTATAGTTCTTGTGTAAAATAGAGAGCATCCTATAGAGAGTTTGGGAGAGAGAAAAAAGGCCGGTCTAGCAACCGGAGTTTTCCAATAGCAATTCAAGGAGGATTTCGGCGAGGAGTTCGTGTGGATTAGTGATAGAGGCCGGACACGTGGACGGCTTGCGCACTGTACTACTCTCTGTTGACGGTCAAAGCGACGATCTTATAGATCATCATGGTATATTCTATCAAACTACTTAACCTGTTTATTGCATTAAACGAAGAACGATCTAGAAAATGAAATCAAATTTTAAATTCCGCTGCGTTAAACTAGTGATTTCCTAACAGTGGTAGTAGAGCCAGACTTCGAGCTTAAGCAATAAGCACAATTTAATTGCGTAGTAATTAATCGATATATGCAAGATTTAAAATCATGAAACGCTTAAAACAAAAAAACAAAAAAACAAAAAAAAAAGGACGATTGGGGGTGCTCGGCCGACTGGCGGCGGCCCCCCTCCTCTGCGGCGGCAGCGGCGGCTCTAGGGCTGCCGTCGTCGGCTGTCCTCTTCAAAACAGGGAGATCGACCTTTTTCGTTTTGTGATATTTATTGTGCATAGATATCTCTTTTGTTTAGTTGTGTCATATGACCAACCAATGGTTCAAATAGTTTGGGCCATTGGGAAACCATAGTGGCATATTAACCAAAATATTGGCATTTCCAAATTTTGATTTGAAATTAACTATTTGATTCGTAAAAATATATATTGGCATTTCAAAATTTTGATTTTTTTGAGCCTAAACTAAAATTTGGTTTAGAAGATGCATTTTGGTTTAGGAAACCAAATGCATCCCTTTTGGTTAAGAACCAAAAGGAAAGAAAATAAATAGGAGACCTTATAATTTTGATTTTAATTTTGAATAGTTCAAATTTTATAAAATTAAAATAAGAATCGATTTAAAATTAAATGTTAGTTTTATTTTCGATTAAGTCATTAATTAATTAAAGGTTATTTAATTATTTGATGTGATAAGATAAGACGCATAAGCAGTTAAAATTAGAATTTAATTTTTTTAATAAGATAAAATTGTATGGATTAGATAAGTAGATATAATGTGATTATACGGACCCCGATTGATAATGGACTCGACCAATATGATAGATGAGAATGTTTTCTTTATGTTGGTTTTTGAAAAATTGTCTTAGGCCGTTATGAAGAACGTGACCTAGTTTACTTTTTGCATTATCTCATTCCCGTCAGCTCCCCCCCTCCGTGTGCGGCGGGTGTAATTATTTATTAGATAGATTATTATGTAACAAGAATGGAGCAAGAAGATGAAGACCAAAGAGAGATAAAGAACCCATTGGCGTACAGCAATAAAGATCTTATTGGCGGTTGCAGATACCCATAGTTTGAGACCCGCGGTATCGTCAGTTTGTATTCGAAACCGCACCTAGGAAAAGTCCATAATCATACCGGTTATTTTGTGCGCGGAATGTTGTGTATGTTTTACTTTATATGATATTGTAGTAATATGCACATAGTAGATGAGACCATAATTGAATAAAATTAATTAAGAGAATTAATTTAAAATTATTCCCAAATCAAAAATCAAGTCAAAATTGCCTCCCTATACTATAACGACGGTGAATAGCCCTTGTTCGGACCCAACTCACCAGCCAAAGCGGGGGGTGTCCTACCTCGGGTATATTGTCGTTATCGAGACCGTAAGAGATCTCACGAATATTGGGGTTATGACTCGACTAAGAATTCTCTCGGCCACCAGCCAAAGCGAAGTCGTTTGGATTTTAGAGGCAAGGGTTTGACTATTTTCATAAGATGAAAAAATTGTCAAAAAGTTGACTAGTCAAACAACAAGAGTCGTATAAGATATGATCGACAAAGTGTTGTCCACCTGTTAAATTATTTTCGGCCCATCAGCCAAAGCTGGGGGTCGGGGTAGTTAGATGAGATCGTGCCCACAAAAGAAAATTATTTTCTTGAAAGTCAATTGGGGATAGTTGGCTAGTGGGAGTAAAACCTTATAAAATTTTAAGTGCAAGTTTAGGGTTTTAATACATGAGCTTTTACTTATTCTATCTTTATTTATTGTTGTAGAAAAATGTCAAATAAATTGAATCTTCGTTTTATCATCGACAATAAGCTTGACGAAACTAATTTTCTCAATTGGGAAAGAAACCTCAAAATTGTTTTGAGGCACGAGAAGAACTAGTGAGCTAAGGAAAGGAGAGGTGGACTTACGCGTTGGGAATGGAGCAAGTGTTGCTGCACTAGCCGTAGGAGTTTATTTTCTTTCATTGCCCAGTGGGCTAGTACTTGAACTTAATAACTGTTATTTTGTTCCTGCTTTTACGAAGTGCATTATTTCTATTTCCTCATTAGATGCTGATGGATTTTCATTTACGTTTGAGAATAAATGTTGTTCTTTTTCACGTGATAGAATTTTTTATGGTACTGGCATACTTAGCAATGGTCTCTATATATTAGATATGAATGTTGACGTACTTAATATAAATAACAAGAAAGCCAAGACAAATGACTTGAATGAATCCTATTTATGGCATTGTAGACTTGGCCATATAAATAAGAATCGCATTTCCAAACTCCATAAAGATGGAATGTTGGATCAATTCGAATACGAATCGTTTGATACATGCGAAGTTTGTTTACTTGGTAAGATGACAAAGTCACCTTTTAGTGGCAAAGGGATAAGATCCAATGAATTGCTTGAGCTCATACATACTGATGTATGTGGCCCAATGTCAATTCAAGACAAAGGAGGATACTCTCATTTTATCACTTTCGCCGATGACCATTCACGCTATGATTATATATATTTAATGAAGTGTAAGTCTGAGGCCTTTGAAATGTTCAAAGAATTAGTGAAGTGGAGAAACAACTAAGTAAAGAAAAAAGAGGTAGAAAAAGGAGTAAATATACTCATAATTTGATTCCTCGTTGCCGTAGTAAATAGGAGATTAAAACATCGGTCTACTGACGTTATTATCGAAAATGAACGCCAGGGGCGTTCCTAATGTGGTGCTGAAAGTAAAAAAAGAAATAAATGTGTGGTGCCGGAAGTAAATTTAAAAAAAAAAAATGGCGATAGTAAATATGCGGTGAAAAAAAAAAAAAAAAAAAAAAAAACCCTTTATTGGGCTCAAACCATTTCATATTACTGTCAACACAGTAGGGAACTTTCATTGTTTGGACTTGGGCCATGGTTTTAAACTCATGGGCTTGAAATGCTAACTGCCCACATACAATACAGGCTTCCAACAGGCACTTACCATCCTTATCACATATTGACACCATAATTTTGTTTTAGACATCACAATTGCTTAAAGACCTAAATATTTATTTCAGACACGACATATTTATTTCTAGACTATTTTTTTCACTGAAGAAAAATTAACGGGGATGATGTTGGTCATGTATATCAAGATTCATTGCCGGTAAAGTTTCTACCTAATAGATTTTCTTTTGTGGGGGGAGGAAAGTCGCTGGCATTGAAATTACATAACTTATATGAATATCAGTACAAGTGATGATGGTGAGATACGTCATTGACGGTAATTTTTTTCATGTATAATTAGAGTCGGCGACAGTAACATTTCTACCCGACATATTTTTAACATGTAGTGAGCTAAACGTGATTTTGTTGTGCCCGAAAAAAAAAAAATACAGGTAATCAAAAAATGTGGCGTCCAAAGCAAATTTATGGTACAATTTGAGTCATAATTTTCCATGTAATAATCATACCCAATAGCCAGGGGTAGATCTACATACATTTGAGGAGCAATAATGTGTTTTGTTGTAAAAAAAATGTAAAAACTCTTTTAGAATCCTTGATGGAGCTTTAAATTTGCTCTAGTGCCTTCAAAATAAAAAAATTCTTGGATCTGTCACTACCGGTAGGTTCACCTACTCAGATCAAACGGCAAACGGCCCACATGAATATTATGTCATCAATCACAATGTGTATTCCATATCCATGCATGCTCGATCACATGATTCTTTTTCTGACTGAAATGAATTTAGCTAATAGAGGACAATAAACACATACTCGGTGGGACTCAAAGCCATAATTGAAATTAAAATTAGTGTATAATTGAAAGTAGACCACATGAAATTAAAATTAGGTGATATGTGAAAGTAGACCACCACTCAGGAACGGCTACAGGAATTTGGGGATACGGGTCTGAAATTTATCATATTTGTAACTATTGAACCTAGTCTTATATATTATAGCTCAATATGTGTCAAGACAAATCAGTATACAAAAATAAGCAGGTCAATTTGTGAAACCCCGAACTTTTAATTAAGGGTAATATTGTCGTTTTGTAACTAAATTATTTTTATAGATTAATAATTCACCGACAAAGGCGTGCTTGACCGTTATTACTGTAACTCTGTTAATTTAAGGAGATAATTGTGAAGATATATTATTGGGATCCGCTAATCAAGGTAAGTTGCTTAAAAGATAAAATTTGATTGAAGTTTGATTGATACAAGTAATTAATGAATTACTTGTAAGAAGGATTACACATATTATAGATAAGTGTGTTGTGTTGTGTGCGGTATTAATCAAACAAAAGAAAGAAAGAAAAAAAAAAAAACAAAGTTGCATGAAGGGTTTGAACAACGCCAAGGAGGAAAAGGAGGAAAAAAAAAATGATGATCTGATAACAGTGGCGGATCCAAAATATTATTCAGCGGGGCCATAACCTTTTTTCAGAGTAAATTTTATTTTTCATGGATTTCAAAATATTTTTCTACACATAAAATGTAGAGTTTTCTTATATTTAACGGGGTCCGCGGACCCCCTTTAGCAAAGGGTAGATCCGCCTATGTCTGATAACCGTTCGGTATACCGTTATTCAATCCGATTCAAAAATTGTTTACGGGTAAGTTTAATTTTTGATATTTATTGTGTTTTAAGAGTCTTAATTCTAGATTTAAGTTTAAAGATGTGTCGTTCAATTATTAGATTGTTTCGTTATGGCCTACTGGTGGGGTTAAACCTCAGTTCCGGCTATGAATGCATCAAACATTGACATTATGCAGAGATTCTGCTAACTATTTTGTGCAAGCTTTGTTTGTTTTCGTAACAAGAATCATGTAAATATGAATGTAATAAGAAAGTGAAGTAATTGGTTACGTTACATTTAGGACCATGTTTTGTGCATTACAAGATGTTTTCCTCAAGTACTTTTCCGTACTATAATTTGCTTTTAAACTGTTTTGTTGAAAATTTGGTAAGAAGGTTCATGTCATGTCTTCCGGATTAAAAAACCTGAACATCTATTTTTTATTTTTTACTCCTTACTGAGCATATAACTACTGCTCACTCTTTTATTTGGAATAAGAAGATATGTAAATTGACGACAAGTTAGATGATGAGAATGAAAGCAAGCTTAGAAATAGAGTCATGTAGTTCTTTGTGTTTCAACAGTTTCTTTTTTGGTCAAGTTGGGTTTTAATAAATGTTAGCACTTATTTGTGATTTAGTTTGACAACAATTCTAATCGGTTGAGTTAGTTAATGGAAGACCCCAAGGGTCAATGTCCCGAGTCTTTTGTTTGTTTCTTTTCTTGCGCACATTCTTTAGCTACTCTGGTATGACACAAGACTTACGTTGGTTTTAGGATTTTCCCTAAAAGTCACATGTTGAACGTTTTTTTTCCGCATAAAGACTCGATATCCGAGATATGGCGTTACACAATTTCACATATCCATGTAATATATATTTTAACGGGTTGACTGCCCCATGTAGCCTTAATATGCTGCCACCCCTGCCATTACCGCAGCAGGCGGCAGCCTGAATCAGCCGTTACGGCGGTATAAAAGTTTCATATGCAAGTATTTTCTTATAATTCTTCTATGATTCACCCGTAATGTTTCAAACATTATTCTATTGAGATGGAAAATGTTATTATTTTATTAAATCAACATAGCAAGCCAAACTTTATAAGGTGACATAGTACTCATTGTTACCTTCTCTTTTGACAAAAAGAGACTATAATTTGAAAAGGGGAAAATGACAATTTTGGTCCCTCATCTTTGCTGATTTTTTCTAAACTAACATCTATGTCTCATTGTTACGATATATATCCATATGTATATGTTTTTATTACGATAAACATATGTGTGCGTTTTTGTTACGATAAACACTCTTGTGTATGTGTTTTTGCTACAACTATAGAACAACTAACAGAGTGTTTATTGTAACAATAATGCATACATAGGGGTGTTTATCGTAACAATGAAATATAGAGGCTTCACAGAAAATTAGAGCAGTTGAGGGACCAAAAGTGTCATTTCCTTTTGAAAAACAGGCTAACATGTTTTTACAATCACCAATGATGCTCCTTACATAAGAAAGTTCTGGAGAATCATCACTTAATTTAAGCTTGACAATTTGAGTGTTCCCCTAAAAAACGACATTCAAGAAATGAAAAGGCGATAGGATGATATATAGATAAGCTCTCGCCCATGACTACCTTATAGCTATCGTCCAACAAAAACGCAAAACGACCAAGAATATGACCGGCTGAATTTCGATGCACCCCCCCAAGTGCCCCTTTATTACCTAACATTAAATTTTGTCAAACCTGTTGGCGGTGGAGACCACAGTCTCTATTGTGAAAGAGAATTCTGCTTGACATACTATCTTCGTAAGCTTCAATATTGTAGGCCTCAACTTCTATTTCTGCTCAAGCAATAATATTGGCATACGTCGTACTTTCATTTTCAAAAAGTACAATACATTACTCTTCCATATCCATCACATAATATAAACTAGTGGAAATGCTCACGCCGTGCAAGGCACGGCGTACCCGTTAAAGGTGTAAACGTAGAAGCAGAGAATATTTTTACATTCATAGAAATGATACAATCATAGATTTTTATTAATACAAACCCTTTTGGTTCAAATCATACATCAGTTTAGTTACTATAAGTTACAAAAGATAGTGGAATTCAATCATTGCAAGCATCTATAGTTATGTATATTACTACACCATCAAACTTTATCCATGATAAAAGATAATGGTGGTAATATACTAATTATATTTCCCTATTATAGCAAAGTTTGGTTTTTAAAAAGCGTAGACTACAACCATGACTGCATTTTAATACATAAACATACACCAATTCTTAATCGTTGGATAATTGAATATTTATTAATAAAATAATAAAAGAATTCCATTTTAAATAGGTATTACGTGTACATCTATAGAGGTCTGGTCTTTAACAACCTATCTATTGAATCATATACGTTTTATTTTTTACAACAATATTATACCCGAAATCATATATTTATTACGTTGTGGTTTAGGCTCATTATTCTACTCGAATGTAATAAATATGATTTGGAGTATACTTATGAGTATAAATTTAATAAATATGATTTCGAGTGTAACAAGTAAGAGTATGACTCATAAAAAAAACAACAGTATCACTATAGACACCAAAAACATATATATTCATTAAAGCTTTGCATTTACCTATATATATTGCTAGAGTTACTCTACTTAACAAAGTAAAAAAGATCACGTGGGCCGAAATATTTTTCTATAGGTAAAATGCAAAGTATTACATTTTTTAACGGGATCCATAAACTAAGTGGAATGTAAAGTATTACATTTTTAACGGGATCCATAAACTCATTTAAGTAAATGTGGATCCATCAATATTTATGTATCTACATCTTATATATATATATATATATATATATATATATATATATATATATATTTCTATAGGTATCTAAAATTACTCTATTTAATAAATATGATTTCGAGTGTGACAAGTAATAGTATGACTCATAAAAAAAACAACAGTATCACAATAGACACCAAAGACATATATATTCATGTAAAGCTTTGCATTTTACCTATATATATTGCTAGAGTTACTCCACCTAACAAAGTAAAAAAAATCACGTGGACCGAAATATTTTTCTATAGGTAAAATGCAAAGTATTTCTAGAAGTAATAGCACCGATCGAGACACTCGATCTTTGCACAGCGGAAGCTTATGCAATTTACGATATGAGGCATAACTAATTAATCCTACAAGAAGGTTGAATATTTACCTTATCGGAGAGAAAGAGTAAATCGACCAAGGGAGAAGCCGTGATTTTCCAGATTGTATCTCTAAGCGACGACTGGTGGACGTCGATCCTCGCCGTAGAACCTCCTCGAATATGCACAAGAAAAATCCTATATTTTTATCCTCTTAATGACTAAGGCAAGAAACTAATTTTTCTTCCTTCTAATTGTAATGTGGCACAAATTTCAATGTGAATTGTGTTAGGAGGAACTCTCTTTATATAGGAAAATAACTAGTCAAGAGAGTTATCATTTTCACACCACAAAAACCTATTCTCATAAGGAAAAGATATTTTTGCTACAAAATAAGAGATAATTCCCAAAAAATCAATCTCTTTATTTTTCCATTAATTATCCAACAAATAGATAATTAATTAATTACACAAATAAGATAATCTAGAAAAATTTCTTCTCCCAATTTATCCCAAATGTGGCGCCATTTTAGTTACTATTTTTGATAGAAAATGACTTTTCTATTTTACATATTATTTACCAAATAAACAATATTGCATATTCATTAAATAGACCAACTATTTAATTTATTCTCGAGGTTCCATAAAACGAGAAAACACTCGCATGTTAGGAGCCAACCCGGGGACCATTGACCTATAATCAGTAGCTACCATAAATAAAATAAAATATTCATCGAACAGAATATTTCTACTTAATTCATTAATTCCGGAATTACGCCACCATAAATCCAAAACTGAACTCTATCGATTATAGATATAACTTATTCTCAAAACGTCGAGTCGAGTCGATAAGTGTCAATTGATATAATCATTACATATAAACTAACCCTCCATAGACTATCCGTACTGAAGTAGGATTATTTCCGTAAACCTTCTTCAATACATCTTATCATTATTTACCATTAACCCACTAGTGATCAATTAGTTCATAACCAATACGAACTCCCGGGATTGATCAGTTTCTAGGATCAACAAATAAGGGGATTGTCTTTCTACTTCCCGTAGGAAGGAATGAATTTCATATCTGTGAGTCACACACTTCGCACTCATTCCAGAATAGTGCCAACGTGAAAGTGATTCAGACCGCGCCTCTTAGCGATCATTAACGAACACATCAAACCCTATCCTGAAACCAGTAGGAGTCTGTAATCACTTCAGGATTAAGGTTAATCCATATATGATCATCTTGTGATTTAATAAGATTTCTCAATCACAGAATTATATGAGAAACTCAGATTAAATCGGTTCAGTCCTATATGACTCTCATCATATATAAATGCCCCACTTAGACAACCAATGTCGGCAGTCCGGATAAGACGGTCACACCATAAAGTGTTCTGGGCGCATTAATGGTGGTTTAATCAATAGACCCCATACTTTGATTAAGTCCACCACGGACTAACAGTTCAAGTGTATCACCATAAACTTAATCCTCATGTGTGTCACACACTAAGTTATATGGCTACATTTGATACGACTTAGGGTTTTCAGTAGTGTATTACTTACAAGCACGAATCAAGTAATAAGATGAGAATAAATCTGTCATTTATTAATCATAAAAACAATTACATAAATTGTCTTTCGGGCATTACTTCCAACAAGTATTACATTTTTTAATGGGATCCATAAACTAAGTAGAATGTAAAGTATTACATTTTTTACGGGATCCATAAACTCATTTAAGTAAATGTAGATCCACCAATATATATGTATCTACATCTCTATATATATTGTTATAGATATCTAAAGTTTTACTCTATTTAACAAAGTAAAAAAAAATCACGTGAACCGAAATATTTTTATTTAGGTAGAATGCAAAGTATTACATTTTTAACGGGGTCCATAAATTAAGTAGAATGTAAAGTATTATATTTTTTAACGGGATCCATAAAATCATTTAAGTAAATGTACATCCACCAATATATATGTATCTACATTTATATATATTGCTAAAGTTATTCTATTGTGTTAAAAGAAAAAAAACATGATTTCGAGTGTAATAAGTAAATGTAGATGTGTCCCTCGTATCCAACTTTTTATTAAGTTGTACGAGGCAATGCAGATGAGGTTCACCATCTGCATGATTTTCACTACATACCCTCCATAAAATATGTCTAGGTCTTTAAGTAAAGTGAACATATAATCCAAAACAAAAAGTGGTATTAAGGGGCAATGTGGATATGTTAAAAATACTGATTTGCATTGTAGTCTATATGTGGGAGGTCTCACCTTCATCCCTGTACACTCCCCCTGAAACCTTAATGTTAAGTTATACCTTAACCCACATCCCTTAATGTTAAGTTAGTCCTTAATCATTACAGGTGAGAGAGATGAACAATGGTCAAAGTGTTCTAGTGGATCTGTCATATATTCCTTAATCAATAATTGATTTAACACAATTATCCCTGAAAATGATTATCTGGGTATTTGGGTGATGGACAGTACTCCCACACTGGGCCAGCGGCTGCAGTTATATATTGTATAACACTTCTTAGATTCACGATTTTTCTTTGTCGTTGGGGTTGATAAACAAACCCCTGCTTTAATTTAAATTGCAGGTGGGGGAGACTATTCATTGCAGGTGGAGGAGATGATGAATAGGGCATTTCCTGTGAGGAAAATAATCATGAAGAAATTGAAAAAGGATAAACAAAGTGCTTTTCTCAGAAAATGGAGTAAGAAAAATAAATATCCCTTTCACACTGAATCTGACAATTCAAAAATCCGACAATGGGACACAATCTTATCACCCAAATACACAGATCCCCAAAAGTGATGTGAATGTTGCAGAACACTTTGACCATTGTTCATCTCTCTCACCTGTAATGATTAAGGACTTACTTAACATTAAGGGATGTGGGTTAATGTATAACTTAACATTAAGGTTTCAGGGGGGGTGTACAGGGCATAGTTCATCATCTCCTCCACCTGCAGGCTGAGCAACCGTTCATCTGGGCTACCCAGCTCAAAACACAAAACGAATGAATAGTAGTTTCCAACTTCTTTACTACTTAGGTTTTGCGGAGGGACAGAGGTTGATGAGAGAGAATTTTCTCTGTGATGACACACTCTTCATTGAATCTGAATTTCGATTTTCTCTCAGACTAACCGTTGGATCAGGGTGATTTCAAGTGCCTCTGCACGCAAGACCAAGCCACGTTAGTGCAAGCGACTAAGGTCTTGCAATTACCCCCTATTTGGAACGAATGGACCGGACGGATCTTCGATCGGAGGTCGGAATCAAAATGTTGACTTGGTCAACGGGTGAATAGTGAGAAATTTACCTAGGTAGAAGAACTGTAAATAATTTTTATAAATTAATTTACAACGAATTAGCCTTAACTTTCAACTACAAAAGTTCTTAAAATTCTTCACTGAACAACATATAAAAAGATTTTTTTTTTTTGAAAAAATTAAATATTTGAATTAAAATTGGGGATTAACAGTGAAGAAGAGGAAGAAGAAGGGTCCGGTCCATTCGTTCCAAATGGGGGGTAATTGCAAGACCTTAGTCGCTTGCACTAACGTCGATTAGTCTTCCGTGCAGAGGCACTTGAAATCACCCTGATCCAACGGTTAGTCTAAGAGAAAATCGAAATTCAGATTCCATGAACAGTGTGTCATCACAGAGAAAATTCTCTCTCATCAACCACTGTTTCAATCACTATTGTACAACAGTAAAAGGTAATGATGATGTTGGATTTTTGAATTGTCAGATTCAGTGTGAAAGGGATATTTATTTTTCTTACTCCATTTTCTGAGAAAAGCACTTTGTTTATCCTTTTTCAATTTCTTCATGATTATTTTCCTCACAGGAAATGCCGTATTCATCATCTCCTCCACCTGCAATGAATAGTCTCCCCCACCTGCAATTTAAATTAAAGCAGGGGTTTGTTTATCAACCCCAATGACAAAGAAAAATCGTGAATCTAAGAAGTGTTATACAATATATAACTACAGCCGCTGGCCCAGTGTGGGAGTACTGTCCATCACCCAAATACCCAGATAATCATTTTCAGGGATAATTGTGTTAAATCAATTATTGATTAAGGAATATATGACAGATCCACTAGAACACTTTGACCATTGTTCATCTCTCTCACCTGTAATGATTAAGGACTAACTTAACATTAAGGGATGTGGGTTAATGTATAACTTAAAATTAAGGTTTCAGGGGGAGTGTACAGGGTATAGTTCATCATCTCCTCCACCTGCAGGCTGAGCAACCGTTCATCTGGGCTACCCAGCTCAAAACGCAAAACGAATGAATAGTAGTTTCCAACTTCTTTACTACATAGGTTTTGCAGAGGGACATAGGGACTTATATTGTGCCCTCTATTTCTGACTTTAAATCTCAGTCTTACACGTGGCAAAACCATAATCCTGGCCGTCCACGTGGCAAAACCATATAATATTACAGGTTTTGCCCACGTGTCTTGAGGCAATTGGGGCATGGTGCCAGACAGCTGTCCCCACCACGTGGTATGAGTATCTATTGTCGGATTCATAATTGCATCTTTTACTGTTGTACAATAGTACATGTCGGTACTTTTTCACTGCTGAGCAATAGCGAAAGCGCACTTTCTTATTATCTTTTCTGCTTTAGCAACTATCGTCACCCAGACAATCATTGCTCTTTTTGAATTTTCCCATTTTCGCATTTTTTACTATTCACAAAAGCGACTTTTTACTGTAGCAATCGATCGCGGCGAAGAAAATTATGAGTATTTGTCCGATTGATTGTACTTTTGTTGACAGTCTGAGAAAAGCATCTACAATAGGATGGAGATTCCTATAGCCGAAACTGTTTCAGTCGATTACGAGACTGATTGTACTGATATCAAGTCAGGATCATCTGTTGTGTCTGTGAAGTTAAAATACCCTAGTTTTATTGACATGGCATTTAACAAGATGAAGAATCTGTCAGTGATGATAGACAGTTGTCTGTTGATATATAGACCCCAGTGCCCAATGAATTCTGAAGGTTGTGTTAGGGTTAGAGTTTTTTATAATAGGTTATGTGAACCTAATTGCAAACAGGCTGAGTTTGTGTTCCCAGTATGTTGTTGTTTGAACATGACCTATTTCGGTAATGCTTATGCCAGCTTGAATGACAACGAATGTCCTGTCAATAAAACTAGGTTATTTTAACTTCACAGACACAACAGATGATCCTGACTTGATATCAGTACAATCAGGTGAGTGTACTTTGTTGAACAATATATCACAAGGAACTAGTTCTGATCAAAAGCTTGGTCATGATATTAATTTATATGGGATTAATATCAAGGGGAAGGTCCATCTTCAAGTGTGCGAAGAATTAACTGGACTTGATGTGATTTGGTTCTTAATTGTTGACAAGAAACCTAAAGTTACTTCATCAGAAACGTTAAAGATGCATGATGTTTTCGACATTTATGCGGATGAACCTGCCACAGCTATGATTAAGGAAGAGTTGACAGACAGATTCAGGGTTATAAGGAGGGGAGTGTGTTGGCTTACCATGGAAGGATCTACTTCAGGCGGTCAGAAAGAGATTGTTGTAAGAGAATATTTCAACAAAAAGATTTTTGTAAAGTATGGAGGTGCAACTACATGCACTATTGATAACATTCATGAGAATGCATTGTATTTATGTGCAGCCAGTTCAGTGAAAGATACATTAGCAGTACTGACAGTATCTGTTAAAATATATTTTTATAGCTGAAAATTTGTTTATCAACCCTAACGACAAAGAAAAATCGTGAATCTAAGAAGTGTTGTAGATGAGTCTCACCTGTAATGATTAAGTAAATGTAGATGTAGATCCACCAATATATATATATATATATATATATATATATATATATATATATATATATATATATATATATATATATATTGCTATAGTATCTGTTGGAAATAAAATTTATGTTTTGATGATAATTCATCTTATTTGTTAAAATATTATCTTAACCCCATTAATGAAGTGTGAAGCCAAATTTGTTATAGTGGAAAGCTAAAAGATGTCTAGAATCGAATGTATAAGTTTTACTAGAGTCGATATTTGTATAGGTTACATCGGACAAGCAATCGTAATTATTAGTGTGTCGTAAAAGCGAAAACAGGAAATCATTTAGAAAGCTCGAAATCATTGAGACAAGCAAACCGACTGTAATACACCTACATGGCGAAGAAGGTAAGTTCATTTGAGATTCTGACTCGGTTGGCTTATCTAGAAGATCAAGAACCGGGGACACAGACTCGATTATTGAAGAATGAAGAAGCGAGGCTCAAACTCGATTATGAAGATTACAAGTCGAGATTATAAAGTTAGACTTGTGCAAGATTGTGGTGACTGAATCGACTTTATAGATCTTGTATGAAGACCTAAGAATCATAAGGACAATGAATTCTTAGATGATAATGAATCATGGTGTACTCTGATTAAGTCAATTATAATCGATGAAAAGCGAGTACTCGATATTTGAAGAAGACTAAAATCTCAGTTAATGCTCCAAGTCAGTTAGGAAACTGACAAAAGAAAAACTCAGTACAAAACTGATAAGGAATTCAGTTTTATAAGTCAGCCATCCAACAAAGCGATCGCATGATAATCGAACGTTGTAAAGAAAGCAATTTCATTGGAAGAAATCGACACAATGAGCGAACGGTCGAAAATATAGCCGTTGCAAGATAGAGCGTTGATACAATTCAAATTGAAGCCGGATGAACGTCGGACTTCACACTATAAATAGAAGACTTTGCACCAACAACAAAATATATAGAATGCAGAGCATATACAAGAATCAACAAGCAATTTTGTGCATCATCCATTCTATTCGAATTGCTATCATCTCGAACTATAACAAGATCATATCTAGTATTTCTTCAAGTGTTCAAGCTACAAAGAATTTATCAAGAATCCAACACTTTGAAGAACCACAAACAAGAATCAACTTATTGATTCTCACCAACTTTGATTCAACATCAAAGGTTTTAGATCGTATGAAGCAAACCGGGAAGGTTTCGCCAGGACGATTGTGACAAGCGAATGGTAGACTGTGTTTGTGGTGGTAGTGGTGAAGAGGCAATCCTACCCTCTAAGGACCCGAGTGGTTCAAACAATTGAAGAAGCGACAATTCTACCTGTTCTACAACTGTTTAGATAGTGAAGCTAGGGATTAGCCAAGGACTATTGTTTAGGACTTTTTGTAACAGTTCACCTCAAGAAGTTCTAGTGGAATTTTCCTCCGCACCACAAGGCATATCGAACTACCTACAAAACCCCCATGGGCACATCACCCTATCAGATGGTGTATGGAAAATCATGCCACTTGCCAGTCGAATTAGAGCATAGAGCGTATTGGGCCATTAAGTTCTTAACCTTTGATGCCAAATCATGTGGTGAACACCGACTGCAGCAGTTGCATGAGTTAGATGAGTTTAGACTCCAAGCCTACGAAAATGCCAGGATTAGTAAGGATAAGATGAAACTCCTTCATGACGCAAGAATCAAGAAGCGAGAATTTCAAGTTGGGGAACAAGTTTTATTGTACAATTCCAGGTTACATCTGTTTCCTGGAAAGTTGAGGACACGTTGGTCCGGCCCCTTTGAAATTCTACAAATCATTCCTGGAGGTGTTTTAGAACTAAGAGGTCATGGTGACCAGCCATTCAGAGTGAATGGTCAAAGGTGCAAGCATGATATCGGTCAAACCAAGGAAAAACCTTTGATTGTTCATTTCCTCAACATCCTCGGGTGTGGTGTACCTGAAGTCAATAAGTTTGACGAATTTTCACCCGACTTGTTTTCTGAGGATGACGGCAGTGGTCCAGTAGAGGAAGTTCTGGCTGGTAGTTGGGATATGGACGAGCTTGAAAGGGAGCGACAGTTGAAGAAAAGACAGAGAAAGAAGAAGTCTACAATGGGGAAGATTAAAAGCGTTTGGAAAGCGATCAGAAACTTGACCCCATGTGTTAGATGTTGTTTCTGCAGCCGCACTACTGACCAGAGCTTACACGATGTAGTGGCTGGGAGAAAGGTTAAGTGGCCTGATCCAGGCCGAATTGAAAGATTGTCGAGCTAACGACATAAACCAAAGCGCCACTAGGAGGCATCCTAGATATCCTTTTCTATTTAAGTTACTTCCGTTTTTGTTCTTTTCTTTGATTCATTTATTTTAAGCCTAATTAGGTTTTAGTTTGAATATGCCTCAGTTTAGCTTTGTTTTTAAAATGGATTACGGAGTTCTGCCGCACGAGTTCTCATACATTAGTAGGATTCCACTTATCACTTTAGATGACGGACCTGGAGGGACGATCATTCTGGATGTAGATTATAACATTAGCACCCGCATCAGGACCGTTACCTATGTTATCATTGTACCCCAAGCTATGGGAGGTGGAGAGTTTAGTACAGAGGACCTGCAGAGCGCTTTAGGACGACCGTACACAATCCTTAATGACCCGATGCTGACTAACTTGATGCAAGTGCTGCGTGCTGCACATTTCAGGGAGTGGATGTTGTTGGAGAGGACTGGGCTTTACAGGATGAGTACGATTTTCCTCCCGCGATTGATATGCTCCGTCGTCTGATCCGGATTGTGGATTGGGCGGATATTTATGAGGACTAGCTTCATTAGGGTTATCGTCGAGCAACCGACGTTAAACAAAAGCGCTCGGTGGGAGGCAACCCACTATTTTCTATTTGGTCTTATTCATTTTTGAGGTTTTGTATTTGTTTTATGTTGAAATAAAAGGTTGAAATTGGAATTAATGAAAAAAATTATGTCTTTGCTTGATTTTTGCCTTTGGACGTGCGTCCATCCTTTAGAACGCCCGTCTGACCTTTGTTGTCCTTGGACGAGCGTCCACCCTTCATGAACGCCCGTCTGCTAATTTCCCTCCAACTCTGTTCTCTTTTTGAAAAGTTGGACGAGCGTCTGAATATCTGGACGCCCGTCCAGTTCATACTCAACCCAGTGGACGTCCGTCCATGTAACTGAACGTTCGTCCAACCCTGCATCTATATATACCCCTGCTTCCAAACTTCATTTGAATCAGAAGGTTTCAAATTGCAAGCCCGACTTTTGAGCACCCTTTCCCCTAAAATCCTTGATTCTAAACCATTTTTGGCGATTCAACGTCCTACAAACAGCTCCCAATCCCCTCTTTTCGATTCTTAAACCTAAATCCTCCAACAAACAACCGTTATTTCAATTCAGTGACCTAGCTTGCGCGAGTCTTTTAGAGAAAAATCCAATCTTTGGGTTCGTTTTTGCACTGTTAGGGCTCCTAATCATCATCATCATCATCCCTTCAACGTACTTGGTAAGATTTTATAAACTTTTCTTAGATTATTTCACGTTTTTTTTTGAGTTCGATCTTCGAGTCGACTCTTTTACGTGAAATTCACCTTATTGGTTTTTTCTTCTTGTTTTGTTTATCTTTCTTCCTTTGTTGGTGATCTGGGATGGTAATGGATGATAATGGATGGTTTGCATTGTGGTTTTGATGTTGGTTTGGTGTTGGATTGTTTGGGAAATCCCGTTTGGACGATAAACGGGTGGTTTTGTGTTGCATTGTGGTTTGGTGTTGTTGTTTAGATTGTATAGCAATGGTTCGTAAACGACATGGTAAGGGGTAGCAAAGAGCCCAAGAAGAAGAAAAGGGTGTGGATCCCACCTTAGTACCTCCCACACGGGTATTGAGATTAGAGAGCGTCTTTCCAGGGGTGCTCAAGGTCAATCTAGGATGCCATTGAGAGATGAATCTGAGTCTGATACTGATGATGAGGTACCCCTAGTGAGAATATCTAGGGATGAGAGGACTGTAGAGACTCCTAGGCCTACAACTGAGGAAGAACCTGAGAGACGGGAGCCTGTGAGACAGAATGTGAGACCCCCTATCCCTATTCCATTTGCTAGGAGGTTCATTAACCCCAAGGCCCTAGACGTGTACAACAAGCACTATCTGACGAGAACCATGTTGATTGAGAGAGCCGTTCTTGAGTCTCAAGTCGATCCTTCGTTTGTTCAGATATTGACGGATAGAAAGTGGGGTGCCCTGATGAAAACCCCTAGAACCCCTGTCAATGCTACCCTAGTTCGTGAATTTTATGCGAACTGTTCTGAGACGGATCTGGAAACTGGGGTAGTTATGGTTCGAGGAGTTAAGGTGCCGTTTACACCAAAGGTCATCAACGAGAAATACCAGTTGGCACCTTTTGAGGGGTTGGATTATAAGGAGGCGATTAAAGCCAAGCAGGATGCGGGTGAGGATCCTTTGGAGGAGCTGAGACTGAAAGTGTGCCCGGAGGTGTTGTGGACACTTAGACCGAGAGGAGATAGGAAAGAGTTGGTTACTACCTCGTGGACGGAGGATTGGAAAGTCCAATGTCGGTTTATACAGAACAGGTTGTTGCCTAAGAACAACTTGACGCATTTTCACATTGGCGATCTTGGGATGCTCTACGCCTTGAACTTCAAGTTGAATGTTGATGTAGGACAGGCGATTTTTGATGAGATAGCGATGAATCAGAAAGTCTATGCTCGATGTTTGATTTGCCCCCATTTGATCCATAGTCTCTGTCAAGATGCTAGAATTCCCGAGTATAAGACGGATCACAAGCCGAGAAATCCTAGGTACTTGCAGCGGGAGAAAGTATGATCTTCGGGACAGTCTGAGGGTACAGAGGCACATGAGCCTGGCTCCGCTTCGGTACCGCCTCTGAGTTCTTCACTTCCTTCTTTATCTCTCTCAGTCCGGATGAGGTTGAGCATGGCTAATAGTCTACGGGATTGGATGGAGGATATTAGGACTTCACAGAACAATATCTTGTCTATTTTGCGCTGTATGAGTGAGGGCCGTCCTCCGAGGGACGACATAGTCTTCAATTCGAGTACTATGGATTATGTTTTCTCCGACGAGATCGAGCAGGCCATTGCGGATGTTCTTCATAATGAGTCGTCTTCGGATGAGGAGCAGATTGACACGGCAGGGAGGACTACCACTACACAAGCTGGACCTTCTACTACTCCTACGGGTGGAGCACCTCCTGCTGGTGATTCTACAGCACTGGGGCAGACCTGATTCTTATGTTACTGATTCTAGCTTCTGTGTTTTTGATGAGATGATTGTGTTTTCCTACTACTTTTCCTTACTTGATTCATTGTACTTTTCATGTTAGCTACTGTCGGTTCTCGTTGCTATATTTTTCTCGATGAATCATGTAAGCCTTAAGGCATTTCGTACTTTCATTTGTATTTGACATTACTATGCTTTCGATTTTCATTGTATTGAATGTTTTATCTTTTGATCTAATTCGATTTTACCTTATCCTTTCGTTATCTTTCATTTCTTTCATTATGGTATAATTTCCCCGTTTTCCCCGAGATTTTCCGTGTTTGTCGAGTAGTTCAGGAATATTTCTAGCTGTGTTGTCGAGCTAGCTTTTACATCGTACTGATACGAGTTCTATTTGTCACTACAAGCGTTGGCCTTTTCATGCTCCGGCCTGACCACCGATTCGAGTATCTATACGAATCAGCTAAGTATTTTGTTTCTTTTTACGTTCTGCACAACATGAGGACATGTTGTTGTTTAAGTGTGGGGGAGGGGAATAGTTATGTGTATCTATCATTTGCTTAATTTATTATGATTCTATGCTGGGAAATGAGCTAAATTTTTCTTTTTTTTTGTCCCGAGTAAGCAAATGCAGATTTTTGTTCGGTTTTTATAGTCATTGATGCTGTGTACCGTATGTTTAGTAAGTTAGTTGTTTCACCCGACATACATTTCACGAGCCATACTGAACGATGAGCTAAATTATAAAGCTATACCCATTTGGATTAGTGATTTTTTTATTATCTTATAAGTATCTTGTGCTTAGTGCTAACGTACGTATCGTGAGAATTATAATAGTTTGTATTTATAGCCAGAGTATGACATACTGTGAATATCTTAGGTTTGAATGTGATAATTGAAACGTAACTACTGTGCTTTAGAAGTTGTTTTAAATGAATGAATAAATAGGGTGTGTCGGAAGCTGGTCGATGATTTGAGTGCGGTAGGTCATATCTCGAAAGTCCTATACCACTATGATGACCAAAAGCTCACGACAGTCAGAAGAAGCTGCCTTATGATTTGAGTAAGGTAGGGCATATCCCGAATGTCCTATTCTACTATGATGGGCAATAGCTCATTCTGATGTGCGTTTATATGTGAAAGTTAATTGAATCAACTTATATAAGGAATCTGGTATGAAGTGAAATGAAAGACTTAGTCATCGTCTACCTTATCCCCAGTATAAACCGACATATATGTTGTAGGGATTGTCCTCTGAGTATGTCAGAAAGGTCCTAAATGTATTCTATCATCCTTTTCGGGATATGTTACGTTTTGTAGGGTGCATGTTATAAGTGTCAATTATTTCTAGTTTGAATGGGATATTGGCTAGTTGATTTGAACAAATTTCAAGTTGGGACTTAGTGGAAGTTTGGTATGGCTATGCACACACACGTGGGTGAACTTCTAATTTATTGACTATCGTTGTATGTCTTTGAAGTGTCTATATTTTCCCGAGCCTTTATCTTGTTTTGTTTTGCTCAAGCGAGCAAAAGCTAAGTGTGGGGAGTTGTTTAGGGTGATTTTATGTGATTTATATCGTTATATTTTGTAATAATTCTCTCCATATTCGTATAATTCGCATAGAAATTAAGTGTTTATTTGGTTTATTGAGCAAGTGAGGGTTTAAACGATTTATTCGCAAAGTTAGTGGATTTATGTGTTTTATTGTTGATTTTCTATTTATTTGAATGTTATTACACTTTGCAATGTTTTTAATGTCTTGTAGATACACAATTTCGATCTGAAAGAGGATTAAAAAGAGGTTCAAGATCGGATTTCTATGGAGCAAAAGTGATAAGGAAGAAATCGGATAAAGGATTAGAAGAGATAAAGATGAAAAAAATCGAATTTTTACATCACGAACGCGTGCGTTTAGAAGTAGCCAAAGTGGACGGCGTGCGTCAAGAAGTGGACAAAGCGCCCGGAGGAGCTGTTTGATTCGTGAGTTTTGAGAAATTTGTTCAACGAGCGTCCGATTTTACATAGGACGGGCGTCTGATCCAGCTCGGTCCGACTCGAAGATTTTTACACAGTTTGGACGGGCGTGCAAGGATCTGGACGGGCGTCCATAAGCCGCCTTTGCTGAACCGACTTAAACATCTATATAAGACTGCGTTTTCTCACACATTAGGACGAGAATTCGAACCCTAATTCATCTTGGCGGCCACACATACCCTAAGGGGCGGCTTAGCCTAGTTTTACACCTCTATTACTCAAATTCCATGCTTTTTAATTCCTAGATGAATCTCTTTTATTTTATGTACTTCTATCAAGCAATTCGAGCCTTCCAAGTGATGTTTAGAGGCTAAAAGCTCTTGGAACAAGCATTGTGAAGCCATCCTATCAACAATTCAGTTTCGTTTCTTGAATATCTTGTGAGTTTTTAATTAAAGTTGTATCTCTATTATGCTCATGTTGAATTTATGCAATTATATCGATGGATTGTTGCATGTGTGATTGTTTGATTTTGATGAGAATCATGTTAAACCCTAGATCGCCATAGTAAGGATTAGATCTTTAATCTAATTAACGAGAGTTGTTAGGTTAGAATTCTAGGTTAGAAATTGATAAATTTCGCACCTTTGATTTGAAAGCGTTAGTCTTTGGATCGAAAGATGAAAGATTGATAGGCGAACTTTTCTAAGAGATTAGGAGTTCATACTTTTGTTAGGTGAATCACAACTTTGTTAAAAACCGTGAGATGATCTAGATAGAAATTGATTGTTGTAGGATTGGTGGATCAATAGCTTGTTCGTTCGTTAAATTATTGATTAATCACTTGTGATCGTTTTTCTTAGTGAAGTTACAGTTTCTATTTCATATTAGGTTTAGAAAAAAATAGTTTAGTTATCTTGTTCGCAACCCTATTTTCCTGGCTTTAGGTTTCGATCTTCTGTCCAGTTTATTTTTGTTATTTCCATTGTAAGTTTCGTTTTATGTTATAGTTCTTAACTGTTTCCTTATCTTTTTAGTAGTAGTAGTCGTGACATATTTAGGTTAGTTAATAAAAACTAGAATAAACAACCCCGATTCCCTGTGAGATCGACCCGGTATTAGTTGCTATACTACGATCCCTGCACTTGGGGTATACTGGATTTATAATTATTACTTGTTGTTTTTCCGTTGATAAAATCCGAGACAATCAGATCCTATATTTTTGAAGAAAGAGTTAACTGATGATCAACTTATTGAAAAATACAATCAACCTGGAGACAGAAGAGTTACTCTTACAAAGGATCCGTGGACACAGTTTATCAAAGATTACAATCCTATTAAAGTCAAGTACAAGGACAGAACATTTGAGGAATCCTTGAACTACTTTCTATCTGATATTTACTCAAAGCAAAAAATTGCACAACATAAGAAGAATCAGAGGATTGATGATAAACTGAAGATTAAAGACAAAACTGAACAAATGAAAGCCGATCTAGTAGAATTTGAAAATTACTACTCGAAAGACTTATGCTTACCCAAGCTAATTCAATGGAGAAGATGTAAAGAAAGTAGTCAAGTTGACTATAACAAGACCTTTTCAAAAGAAGACTCCAAGCTTGAAGAAGATTTTCGATTGTATGACAAAGCAAAAAGATATGATTCAGTCATGTAAAAAGCTAAGAAGAAGCTTAGTCTTTAATCACAGTTATCTGAACAATGTACTTATCCAGTTTTTGTTCATTCTAATGAAAACCAGTTTTCCAGTTATACATTGTTTTACATTGTTTTGATCTTTAAGCTTTTATTTTAGGGAGAGTTTTGGCATCATAAAAAAGGGGGAAATTGTTGGAAATAAAATTTATGTTTTGATGATAATTCATCTTATTTGTCAAAATACTATATTAACCCCATTGATGAAGTGCTGAAGCCAGCTGTTATAGTGGAAAGCTAAAAGATGTCTAGAACTGAATGTATAAGTTTTACAAGAGTCTGATATTTGTATAGGTTACATCAGACAAGCAATTGTAATTATTAGTGTGCCGTGAAAGCGGCGGAAATCATTTAAAATCGAAATCATCGAGACAAGCAAACCGACTCGTAATACACACATGAAACCCGAAGAAGAAGGTAAGTTCATTGAGAGATTCTGCACTCGGTTGGCTTATCTAGAAGATCAAGAAGAAGCGAGGACACAGACTCGATTATTGAAGAATGAAGAAGCGAGGTTCAAACTCGATTATGAAGATTACAAGTCGAGATTATAAAGTTAGACTTGTGCAAGATTGTGGTGACTCGAACTTACTTTATAGATCTTGTATGAAGACCTAAGAATCATAAGGACAATGAATTCTTAGATGATAATGAATCATGGTGTACTCTGATTAAGTCAATTATAATCAGATGAAAACTGGAGTACTGATATTTGAAGAAGACTAAAATCTCAGTTAATGCTCCAAGTCGATTAGAACCGACAAAAAAAAACTCGATGCAAAAGCGATAAGGAAACTCGATTTTATAAGTCACCATCCAACAAAGCGATCGTGACGATCGAACGTTGTAAAGAAAGCAATTTCATTGGATGAAATACTGACACAGCACTGAACGGTCAGAAAATATAGCCGTTGCAAGATAGACGTTGATACAATTCAAATTGAAGCCAGATGAACGTTGGACTTCACACTATAAATAGAAGACTTTGCACCAACAACAAAATATATAGAATAGAGCATATACAAGAATCAACAAGCAATTTTGTGCATCAGTCCATTCTATTCGAATTGCTATCATCTCTGAACTATAACAAGATCATATCTAGTATTTCTTCAAGTGTTTAAGCTACAAAGAATTTATCAAGAATCCAACACTTTGAAGAACCACAAACAAGAATCAACTTATTGATTCTCAGCCCAACTTTGATTCAACATCAAAGGTTTTAGACTGTGAAGCAAACCGGGAAGGTTTCGCCAAGGACAGTTGTGACAAGCAGTCGGGTAGACTGTGTTTGTGGTGGTAGCTGGTGAAGAGGCAATCCTACCCTCTAAGGACCGATGGTTCAAGCAATTGAAGAGCAGCAATTCTACCTGTTCTACATCTGTTTAGATAGTGAAGCTAGGGATTAGCCAAGGACTATTGTTTAGGACTTTTTGTAACAGTTCACCTCAAGAAGATCTAGTGGAATTTTCCTCCGCACCACAGGGGAAGAGAGGACGTATAGGATTACACCACCTGGAACCTCTATAATATCCGCCTTATTTACTTTACGCATTTATGTATTTATTCAGCATTTACTTACAGCATTGTGATACCTGAATGTTATACTCCTCACAGTCACAACTGACATTCAATCAGAATTCAGTTCACAACACTCATTTTTCATAATAGAATAACAAGATCAAGAAAAAGGCTAAAATCATATCCGCTGCCGGTTGACTCAGTTTCAGCTTAAGTCAGTTTGACTTAATCTCAGCTTTGTTAGCTTAACTCCACACAATTTTTTAACTGCACCTTAATTTGCTTTAAATCCAGTTTTAGGGACAACTTTATTCACCCCCCCTCTAAACTTGTGTTAGCCTTTCCAATGGACCAACAATTGGTATCAGAGCGGTGTTTCTTTAACAAGATATCATTTGCTCTTTATCTCCTCTAGTTGTTCTTATTTGAAAGCTCGATTTTCGATTAATCTCCATCGGTCTTCACTCACTCACAATGGATAACAATCAATATGCAAGACAAATGCTTATGTGCAACATGGATAGATTTGACGAATACAAACGTCGTATGCAGGCATTTCTAGCAGCTACTCATGATGAAATGATGGATGTACTCACTGATGGACCAATTCAAATCACTCATATGCAAACTGTTGGTGGAGAGCAAGTTCGAGTTGCAAAACCCAAATCCGAATGGACTAGTGATGATCGCAAGCGAAACAATCTCAACAATGTTGCCATGGACTTTATCCTCAGAACTCTTGACAGCAACATGTACTTGAAGGTGAAAGAATGCACAACTGCAAAAGAAATGTGGGACAAACTTCAGTTAGTTTGTGAAGGAACAGACTCAATTAAGGAAAATAAAATTTATGTTGCAAAACAAAAGTTTGAGAATTTCAAGATGAAATCTGGAGAAACCATTGACAAAATGGAGACAAGATTCAGTGCTATCATGGATGAACTAGATCTACTCAAGATTGAATACTCAAAGAAAGTCATCAACACAAGAATCTTGAAGGCATTACCAATGTGCTGGAAGATGAAGGTCACTGCTATGCAAGAATCCAGGAGACTTGATGTAGAAGATTCATTCAAGATCTGAAAGCTTATGAATTCAGTGAAGATTTCACAACCACAGCTGCAATAATCAAAGCTCTGGAAGAACCAAAGACCACAGCACTTGCAGCAGCATCAAATGAGATTCAAGAAAACTCATCTAACAATCTTCATGAATTGGATGAATGGAAGAACAAATGGCTCTAATGATGAACAAAATTCGAAGAATGAAAAGTGGACACCCAGTCACTCAAAAGTTCATCAAAAGGACTCCTGAGAAAAGAAAAGACGATGAATACCTCTGTTTCAACTGCAAGAAACCAGGACATTATAAAGCTGAATGTCCGTCATCGATCAGAAGACACCACCAAGAAGAGTTGGTAGAAAAGCACTCCTTGGCTTTGGAGATGAATCGATTATGAAACCGGTAATCGAAAGAGTATCGGATGACACGACTTTAATGGCACACATGGAAGATCCAAATGAGGTATGTGAATCAAACTCTAAATACTCTTATTTCAGATTTCCATGATAAATGCATGTTCTTCGATCACGACTCCAATCCAAAAATCTAGAATTAGAAGAAACTCTTGACGAGTTGATGAATCACTAGTAACCATACAAGCTGGTTATGAATCAATCAAAGCTGAGAAAGAAAGTCTAATTCTTGAAGTTGAAAGATTGAAGTCTAAACTAAAAATGTTGAAACTGACTAAAACTGATAAAGAAAAGATTCAAAGATCGACCCATGCATCGCGTGAGCAAAGAATCGAATCGCTTGCTCAATCAAGTTCAATTCTTTGGATTCAAATCGGAAAACCATATGGAGACAAAACTGGTTTAGGATTTGATACACAACAATCTTCAAAGAATGGAACTAGCAAAGCTGTTGGGCCAAGTACCAAAACTGGTATTAAGTTTGTAGCTGAGCAACTTCCACAAACTGAGAAAATTGCTGAACCAGCAAAGCCAGCATCACACAGGATAAATCAGTTTTCTAAAAAGACAAATGCATCTACCAACAAAGGTAAATCAAATGGTAGATCAACTGTATCCAATGGAAACCGAAACGGCAAATCAATTTCCAGATCCACAAAAACCAATAAAGTCAGGAACCAGAAAAATTACAATCAAAATAAATCCAAGAATGTCAATCATTGAAAGATTCACACATTTAGGGGGAAAGGAAGACTATATCCCACTGATGATGATTGGAATTTTACTGAATTTGTTAATAAAACTAATAATGACAATCATTCCAGACCGAAAACTTATCACAAGGTTCAGTCCAAAACTAAGCAGAGGACTAATCTCAGTTCTCAGCATAAGTCACAGTACAAAGGTCAATCCAGACCTCAATACAGAAGGAATGATGGTTATCACTCTAGCTTTAATAACAGAAATCAACATGGAAACAAATTTGATCGAGAGAAGATTCGAGAAATCATATAAATAAGACACAATCCGAACATAGATACTATGGGAGTGTGGCTTACATATATGAAAACAAGTGCAACAATATCCGAAGAATCCTAAAAGGATATATTCCCAGAGTTGTACTGAGAATCGACTTCATGGACCCAAACTGAGTTGGGTACCTAAAAACTTCTAATTTTCATTGCAGATATATGGTACTTTGACAAAGTGGTTGCTCTAGACACATGACAAAGAGCAAAGACTATCTCGATAATTTTATTGCAAAGGATGGACCAAAAGTCAATTTTGGAAGTAAAGATAAACCTGGTTACACAGAGGTTTTGGCACCTTAATCAATTGGACTTACAATCAAGAATGTATCTTATGTAGAAGGACTACACTACAATCTACTCAGCACAAGTCAATTTTGTGATATGGGATACAAAGTTACTTTTGATAAAGAATTCTGCGTTGTCATCAGCGAATCAGCTTATCAAGTTGTCATAGCCGGAAGAAGAAAGGAAAACATGTATGTGGTAGATTGGACAACTGCCGTTGCTGAAACTTGTTTGCTCGTGCATACCAAATCAGAAATCAGTTGGCTATGGCACAAGAAACTGAGTCATCTCAATTTTGATGACATCAACACACTTGTTAAGAAGCAGCTAGTCATTGGACTACCAGAGATATCATATAAGAAGGATAGCTTATGTGATGCATGTCAACAAGAAAAACAAACAAAAGCAAGTTTCAAGACCAAGTCTCAGCATTCAACAACCAGACATCTAGAATTGATACACATGGATTTATTTGGACCTATTACACCAATTAGTATCAGTGGAAAGAAATATACATTGGTGGTAGTAGATGATTTTTCAAGATATACTTGGGTAATCTTTCTAACCAAGAAAAGTGAAACCAAGCAAAAGCTCACAGAACTTCTCAAGAGACTTCAGAATCGAAAGGAGTTTGATTGTGAAGATAAGATCGATAAAGGAACCGAATTCCTCAACAAAGTGTGATTATTGAATATTGTGAAGAAAATGGTGTCTTACACCAACTTGTCGCCACAGAACACCACAACAAAATGGTGTAGTGAAAGAAGAAGCAGAACACTCAAAGAATTTGGGAGGACTATGATCCGTGAAGCTAAACTACTGAAAGATATTGGGCGAAGCGATTAACACGACTTGTTACACTCAGAACAGAGCTCTCATGAACAAGAGACATGAGAAGACTCCTTATGAAATTTGGAATGGAAGAAAACCAAATGTTTCATACTTTCATGCTTTTGGAAGAAAATGTTTCATACACAATAATGGAAAAGATTAACTTCACGTTTTTCAACCCAAAGCTGATGAAGGAATTCCTAGGATATTCAAGTGTCAGAAAAGCTTTTAGAGTACTAAATAAAAGGACACTCAAGCATGAATAATCAATACATGTAGTATTTGATGAACCAAACTTCCCTGGTGAAACAACTGAAGACCGACCAGAACCAGTTTCTCAGTCTCAGTTACCAGTCACACCAGAACCAGTTTCAGTTGACGTTGGAAGACTACAAATTTTAGAATGTTCAGATCAAGATCAGCCTCATTTTCCAATTGCTCAACAACTTGAACAACTTCATTCAGACTCAGTTGAACAAGTTCAAGAACCTGTTTTTGAAGAATCAGTTGAACAAAATGCAAATCAGTTGATACAAACTCACTCACATCAATTGATGAGAGATCACCCTGAAGAACAAGTTATTGGTGATACTCAAGCTGGAGTTCGAACAAGACATCAACTAGATGCAATGATTGCATGATTTCTATCTCAATCAGAACCTAAGGAAATTGAAGAAGCCTTGAAAGATCCAGATTGGATATTAGCTATGCAAGAAGAACTCAATGAATTCGAGAGAAATCAAGTATGGGAATTGGTAGATAAGCCAGTTCATGTCAATATCATTGGAACCAAATGGGTTTTCAGAAGTAAACCTTATGAAGATGGGAACATCATCAGAAACAAAGCTAGACTTGTAGACAAAGGATACTCTCAAGCAGAAGGCATAGACTTTGATGAAACTTATGCACCAGTTGCAAGACTAGAAGCAATCAGACTATTTCTTGCTTATGCAGCTCACAAGAAATTCTAAGTTTATCAGATGGATGTTAAAAGTGCGTTTCTAAATGGAATTCTTGAAGAAGAAGTATATGTTCAACAACCACCTGGATTTGAAATCAAAGATCAAGCAGATAAAGTTTTCAGACTAAGGAAAGCTCTTTATGGACTTAAACAAGCATCAAGAGCTTGGTACGAAACTCTAGCTCAGTTTCTAGTGGATAATGGATTTATCAAAGGAACAATCAACAAAACATTATTCAGGATGAAGAATGGAGAAGATACTCTACTTGTTCAAATTTATGTTGATGATATCATTTTTGGATCAGAAAATGAACAGTTATGTGAGAAATTTGCAAGTTTGATAAAAAGCAAATTTCAGATGAGTATGATGGGAGAATTAAATTATTTCCTAGGATTGCAAGTTAAACAATTAGCTGATGGAATTTTCATTCACCAAACCAAATATACAAGAGAACTTATCAAAAAGTTTGGTATGGAGAAATCTACAGGAATTTCTACACCAATGGGGACCAACATCGATTAGATGAAGACAAAGAAGGTAAAGATGTTGATCAAACACTCTACTGAAGGATGATTGGAAGCTTACTCTATCTTATGCCAAGTAGGCCGGACATATCTTTTTTTTGTTGGTGTATGTGCAAGATTCGATCAAGACCAAAGGAAAGTCATCTCACAGTTGTGAAAAGAACTTTGAAATATCTGAAAGACACAGATGGAGTTGGAATTTGGTATTCAAAGGAAGGAGAATTCAAGCTAATTTCTTATTCAGATTCAGACTATGCTGGATGCAAAGTGGATGAGAAAAAAGCACATCAGGCACATGTCGATATTGGGAAATAGACTTGTGTCATGGTTTAGCAAGAAGCAAAACTCAATCTCAACTTCAACAGCTGAAGCTGAATATATAGCAGCTGGAAGTTGTTGTGCTCAAGTTTTATGGATCAGACATCAATTAAGAGACTATGGGATAGAAGAAGGAACAATTCCTATAATGTGTGATAACACAAGTGCAATTGCAATTACTGATAATCCAGTTTTACACTCAAGGACAAAGCACATTGATGTCCGTCACCACTTCATAAGAGATCATGCAGAGAGAAGAAGGATATAACAGATTCTTTATGTACCTCATCAAGATCGGTTATGAGATATCTTTACAAAGCCATTGGACAAAGAAAGATTTGCCAAATTAAGAACTGAGTTGGGAATAATTAAAGTCAGTTAAGCCAGAGATTCGTCAAGGGGATTAATCTTTGTTATGTTGGGTGCGCTCACTTAATGATTAGTCATTGACATCAACAATCTCAAACCGACAAATCAAGAATTTGACAAAATCGAATAAATTGATAAAATCGAATTATCTCTAGGCCCGACCTCAAAGATCGTTTTCATTCCAATCAAATTTAGTCAAAGGTTGATAAGATAGAATCAACAGCCGGTTATATCGCATTAAATTACCTGATTCTTTTTTTGTCGAATTTCGTGTGTACACCCCACGATTGTCGAGCAAGACACGATCGGTTATCAAAACCATCATAGAATTTGAAAAGTTGTACCACTCAACCGCCAGAATATCCTACCTATTTATTCAACCTCCGTTCACACTATTCTCTATCAAAATTCAAAATTATTTTCAGAAAGCAAAATAGACTCCTTGCAACCCTCTCTTTCAAAAATCAAATCTTTGTGTTCACACTCAAATATGGCCACTTCGGATGATTCGAAAGACAAACGATTGATCATAGAGCTGGATGAACTAACACTTGAAATGTATGAAGGTATGTGTCAAAACACCTTGTTAGCCAGTTGTGTACGAGATAAAATCGAAAAACAACCAGGATTGAACAACATCCTCGAAGTTAGTTTCAAAGAAAAACGAGATGTGGAAGGCATTTTGCAATTTTGGCAAAATATGCGATTAGTCAGAGACTCCTTGATAACTACAGTTCGTGGAGATCGCATTGTTCTCAATGAAAGAGACATGAGGTCACTCTTTGGCTTCCAAATACAACAAAGAACTTCAACGAGTTTGCCACTCTACCATTGAAGAAAGAAGCTTTTCTCGAAATGATTACTTCGCCTACGTAACCAATCGAACCTGGTATTCATGTCGACAAAATCAAGCCGAATTTGGAAATCTCTCGTGAGATGGCTCAAAGCAAACACGTCATTGGAAAATCCAAAGGAATTAATATACTTTCGGAAGAAAATATTTTGCTGATGAACATAATCTGGGATAATATAGAATTTAATTGGGCAGGTTATATAGTCAATCAGTTCAAGAAGCAACACTTAGCTGAATTAGAAAGCGTGAAAAGAGCTCAAGCTGAAGGACAAGTAACTGATGGGAGATTCCGACTGAAGAAGACTCTTAGTGGAATCATTCAGTATTATTTAAAAAGAATTAAGGAAGGGAAGCAAGCAAGGAAAACTGCAACATCGAAGGAAATCACAGAAACAACTTCCCAACTCAAGCAAGTCGATAAGCGTGTCTCAAAGAGAAGTCGAACACAAAGGGACTAACCGAAAAGCTGAATCCACAGAAGGAAGATCAGTTGTAAGATGTTTGTACCCTGAAATCTCAAGAGAGAAAGAACCAACTTAGGGGGAACAACAACATCAATTAACAATGAAGTCACTCAAGAGAATGTCACTCTGCGACAATACTTCTCGCCATAACAATGAAGAATCGGTTCAAGAATCAAGATTTGCAGTCTTGGTCGACAAAATCATTAAGTCGATAAAATGAAACTTCAACCGAGAAGATTCTCGAGATGTCGCTTTTCTGATGAAGAAAAATTACTCTTAGAGAAATTGGAAGTTAGAGATCTTTACTCTCTGCTTCCTATTACAATTTCTTGACAAACTGCTTTCAAAAGATTTACCGAACTAGCAAAAGAAGAGAATCGGGCACATCATCTAAAGAGCAGTTCAAAGAAAAAGGATGATGATGACCATGATAAGTCAAGAAAAGAAGGCGATGATACTACGATTTTGCAAATGATCACTCAATCTCAACCTCTAGCAACGCAAACTGTACCATAGCAAGAAGGATTGCCAGTTGGAAATCAGACAACTGACAATCAGCAAGCAGCTGACGAAATCAGACAACTGATGGTTATTGCTGATAATACTCAGGATAAGGATCAAATAGAAGCTACATATGATCCCTCTAATTTTCTATCTAAGGATGAATTGGCCAGAGTTCATGAAAACTTGAAAATTGTACTCAGTCAGAGAGATACACAGAATGGCCTTTTATCAAACATCTCTGGATATCTTGATTATAGAACTAGAATCGATGTTTGATTCATGCAAGACTAGAGATGATTCACAAATCAAGTTCAAGTTATGCTTCAGAGATTGTGTTACTCAAACAACAACTAGAAGATTCAACCGCAGTAGATAGAGAAACTCAAGCTCAGGCTCATTGGCATATAAATCAGCATATCTACGGGTTAGAAACTCAGCTTAAGGAAGTACTTGCTTCTCAGCGACAGATTTCAGAAGATCAAAAAGCAACCCATGCCCTGGTAGATCAGTTATATGATGCCAAAAGGGGGAAGCTGAAGAAGAAAAGCTGAAATTACTTGGAGAAATGAAGCGACTTGAAGAAGAATTACAAAGATACAGATCAATGTTTAGGGTGATTTTATGTGATTTATATCGTTATATTTTGTAACAATTCTCTCCATATTCGTATAATTCGCATAGAAATTAAGTGTTTATTTGGTTTATTGAGCAAATGAGGGTTTAAACGATTTATTCGCAAAGTTAGTGGATTTATGTGTTTTATTGTTGATTTTCTATTTATTTGAATGTTATTACACTTTGCAATGTTTTTAATGTCTTTTAGATACACAATTTCGATCTAAAAGAGGATTAAAAAGAGGTTCAAGATCGGATTTCTATGGAGCAAAAATGATAAGGAAGAAATCGGATAAAGGATTAGAAGAGATAAAGATGAAAAAATCGAATTTGTTACATCCTGAACGTGCGTTTAGAAGTAGCGTCCAGTGGACGAGAGTCTGAAGAAGTGGACGGGCGTCCGGAGGAGCTGTTTGATTCAGAGTTTTGAGAAATTTGTTGAACGAGCGTCCGATTTTACATAGGACGGGCGTCTGATCCAGCTCGGCCCGACTCGAAGATTTTTACACAGCTTGGACGGGCGTGCAAGGATCTGGACGGGCGTCCATAAGCCGCCTTTGCTGAACCGACTTAAACATCTATATAAGGCTGCGTTTTCTCACACATTAGGACGAGAATTCGAACCCTAATTCATCTTGGCGGCCACACATACCCTAAGGGGCGGCTTAGCCTAGTTTTACACCTCTATTTTTCAAATTCCATGCTTTTTATTTCCTAGATAAATCTCTTTTATTTTATGTACTTCTATCAAGCAATTCGAGCCTTCCAAGTGATGTTTAGAGGCTAAAAGCTCTTGGAACAAGCATTGTGAAGCCATCCTATCAACAATTCAGTTTCGTTTCTTGAATATCTTGTGAGTTTTTAATTAAAGTTGTATCTCTATTATGCTCATGTTGAATTTATGCAATTATATCGATGGATTGTTGCATGTGTGATTGTTTGATTTTGATGAGAATCATGTTAAACTCTAGATCGCCATAGTAAAGATTAGATCTTTAATCTAATTAACGAGTGTTGTTAGGTTAGATTTCTAGGTTAGAAATTGATAAATTTCGCACCTTTGATTTGAAAGCGTTAGTCTTTGGATCGAAAGATGAAAGATTGATAGGCGAACTTTTCTAAGAGATTAGGAGTTCATACTTTTGTTAGGTGAATCACAACTTTGTTAAAAACCGCGAGATGATCTAGATAGAAATTGATTGTTGTAGGATTGGTGGATCAATAGCTTGTTCGTTCGTTAAATTATTGATTAATCACTTGTGATCGTTTTGCTTAGTGAAGTTAAAGTTTTTATTGCATATTAGGTTTAGAAAAAAATAGTTTAGTTATCTTGTTCGCAACCCTATTTTCCTGGCTTTAGGTTTCGATCTTCTGTCCAGTTTACTTTCGTTATTTCCATTGTTAGTTTCATTTTATGTTATAGTTCTTAACTGTTTCCTTATCTTTTTAGTAGTAGTAGTCGTGACATATTTAGGTTAGTTAATAAAAACTAGAATAAACAACCCCGATTCCCTGTGAGATCGACCCGGTATTAGTTGCTATACTACGATCCCTGCACTTGGGGTATACCGGATTTATAATTTATTACTTGTTGTTTTTCCGTTGATAAAATACGAGACAAGTTTTTGGCGCCGTTGCCGGGAAACCGGACGGTTGTCTAGTTTTTATTTTCTTGTCTGTTTTTCTGTTTTCCGTTTTTTCGAAATCGATTTAGCGCCCGATTAATCCGACGCCCGCCTAGTTTCTTGAGCGACGCCCGTCCCAAAGAATCCGGACGCCCGTCTGACCTCTTTTCTTTAAAATCTTTTCTTGGTTTTAACCTTTGATTAAAAGGTTAAACCACATGATTTTGGTTTCGGTTTATGCAAACTCGAAGTCAAAAGAGGCCACTACTCTATACCCCTGACCTCGAGCGGACCATAGTCCGACCAAACAGGCGGAGAATCCGTTCTGCGGTTCCTTCTGACAGGGCCGATCAAGACCTTGAGGATCGCTTAGCTGAAGAGATCGAAGATTTCATCATTATTGCTGCTGAAGATAGACGTACGTTGGTAGACTACGCCATGCCTGGCGAAGTCAAGGTCAACCCGGCTATCGTCCTACCAACCATAAATGCACAGTCCTTCAAACTCAAGCCTGGGCTCATTCAAATGATGCAACATGCATCCATCTTCCACGGGTTTCAATCTGAAAATCCTCATACGCACGTACACATATTTCTAGAGATATGTGGTACGACTCGCATCCAAGGAGTTAGTGAGGATGCGATTAAACTGAAACTATTTCCGTTTTCCTTGAAGGGGGAGGCAAAAGAGTGGTACAACTCTCTCCCTGCTGATTCCATTACCACCTGGGCTGGACTAGAAAAAGAGTTCTTAAGTCAATATTTCCCGCCATCCAAGACAGCCCAATGCTTAAGTGACATCTTCACTTTCTGCCAAAAGGAAAATGAATCGTTCTTTGATGCATGGAAGAGGTTCAAGTCTCTTCTTCGTAAATGTCCCCATCATGGTTTGGACTTGCAGAGGCAAGTCAATACATTTTTCAGAGGATTGACCGAGCTCACTAAGGGCATGGTCAATAGTTCTTCTGGTGGGGCATTCTTGAGAAAGACACCTGAAGAGGGATGGGCACTATTTGAGGATATTTCCAAGTATAATTACGCCCCCTCCTCTCAAGCTATCCAAGCACCTCCTCCTCCTCCCAGGATCGAGGAGGTGAATATGAAAATTCTGATCGCCATGCTGCAAAAGTAGATGGCAGCTTCTCAAATGTCTTCTAATCCGATTAACCAGAATCTATCATTCCCACAGAACTCTCAAGTTCAGACAGAATATTGCCGCCGACCGCCATATGGTTGGCCAGTGTCAATTCATTTCCCCTTCTAGTCATCAATTTAATGTTGTTCATGATTATGGACAATACAATCAAGTCACATGTCAGAACTGTGACAATATGGGGCATACATCTCGTTTCTGTCCTATGAATGGACAGAATGCGGAAGTAAACGCTTTCTTTGGCCAGCAAAACCAGAGATTTAATAATCAATTCTCTGGTCAAAGTAATCTTCAAAACCAGGGTTTCAATCATGATCAAAATTTCAATCAAAATTCGAATTTCAACCAAAGCCAGAATTTCAATAGAAACCCTAATTTCAATCAGAACCAGAATACTAATTTTTCCAATCAGAATCAAAGGTTCAATCAGAATTGGCCTAACAATTCTAATCCTGCATTGCAGAGTCGGTCTAGCCAGCCTTTTCCCCAGAACTTCCAAAATTCTCAAGGCCCCTCGCACTCTAATGATATCAGAGCTCAGTGGGACTCCTTCCGGGAGGAGCAAAATAGAATAATGAAGAATCTTGAGAGGCAAATCGGGCAATTAGCCGAGCAGTTAGCTTCCAGACCCTCAAGGCAGTTGCCTAGCTTTACGGAGAAGAACCCTAAGGGCGGTCAGGTAGCTCAGACCGATTTAAATCATAGCCAATGCACTGACCTGGTACCTTCAATTCCGTATGGTAGAGAAGAGGCCAGTGCAATGAATCTGAGATCTGGTACTCAACTAAGTGGTCCCCCGAACCAGGGAAACCACTAACCCCTCCTGCCAGTGATAAGGCAGGAGGGGAAGTCGAGCACCTACGTTCCCCTTTTATGCAAGAGAGTACTCAGGTGGCTGATCCCCTGAAAAGTAAAGAGTTTGAAGGACCTCAGGTGGCTGATCCCCTGACTAGTAAGAAAAATGAGAAAGTGGTGAGGTGGAAAGATTTGGAAGACAAAGTTGTCAGTTCATCCTCGAAGAAAGTCTTTTCTGAGAATGATTTGAAGAAACTTCCATTTCCACCTAGAAAAAGCAACATCCCCTTGCATGAGGATAAGAAATACGAAAAAGTGCTAAATCTTCTGAAACATACTCAGGTTAATCTTCCACTATCTGATGTTTTGGTTTAGATGCCTAAGTATACCAAGTTCATCAAGGATGTTGTTTCTTCTAAGAAGAAGTTAGAAGACATGGATCGGTTGATTGGTGAGGATTGCTCTATGGTAACTTATGATGATCTACCAATCAAGAGGGGTGACCCTGGGAAATTTGTGCTCACATTGCTGATGGGAGGCTTAGTCTTCCCAAATTCTTTATGTGACCTGGGTGCATCCATAAGTCTGATGCCATTGTTTGTCTGCAAACAGCTTGGATTGAATGATCTTCTAGAACCCACAACCATGAACCTTCAATTTGCCGATAGATCTTCCAAGAAAGTCTGGGAATATTAAAGGACGTATTAGTTCAAATTGATAGATTTACCTTTCCGGTTGGTCTGTACGCCCTAGACATAGAGAAGGATGAGAATGTCCCTTGATACTTGGAAGACTCTTTCTTTCTACTGATTGAGCCCTCATTGATTGTGATGGTGGGCAAGTGACTATACTGAGTCGGTGATCGAGAAGTGAGCTACAGTGTCTCCAAAGCTATTCAGAGACCCTCTGATTACCCCACCGGCTTCTCCATTGAGGATATGTCAGATGATTTCAATGATTACATGGAAAAGCAAGTCATGGCTGTTGCAACTGAATACGAGCGATTAGTTGAGAATCTGAATAATCATGGTGTGGTGAATCTAGAACAGTTAGAAGCTGAGTTTGATAAAGGATTATTGAAAGGAGAGGCTTTGGCAGTGGGACCACTAAGTAAACTCAGTGATGTTGAGTTGAAAAGTGGAGATCTTAAATCAAGTTTAGAAGACCCCCCTGCAGATCTGGTACTGAAGCCGTTACCTAAGCATCTGAAATATGTGTTCTTAAGAGAAGGTGACAAGCTTCCGTTGATTATTTCTGCCAAGCTATCTCGATTGGAAGAGATGAAATTGTTAAACGTCTTGAGAAAGAACGAGAAAGCCTTTGGTTGGCAAGTAAGAGACATCAGAGGGATATCTCCTGACATTTGTATGCATAAAATCAAGACTCAAGAGGGTGCAAAATGTGTCAGACAGCCCCAGAGGAGGCTCAACCCTCATATGCAAGAAGTGGTCAAAAAGGAGATTATCAAGCTTTTAGACATAGGTATCATTTACGCAATTGCTGACAGTGAATGGGTATCCCCTACTCAGGTAGTTCCCAAGAAAGGAGGAATTACTATTGAGAAGAATGAGAAGGGAGAAGAAATAGCATTGAGGCTCGTTACTAGTTATAGAGTCTGTAACGACTATAGAAAGCTCAATGATGTTACAATGAAAGATCATTTCCCCCTTCCATTCATTGACCAGATGCTAGGGCGCCTGGCGGGGCATGCATTCTACTGTTTCCTGGATGGATATTCAGGATATTTCCAGATACCCATCGATCCGGTTGACCAAGAAAAGACCACTTTCACCTGCCCCTATGGTACATTCGCTTACAAGCGAATGCCATTTGGTCTTTGCAATGCCCCAGCTACAATCCAAAGATGTATGCTGGCCATCTTTGATGGGTTAGTTGAAAAGTGTATGGAAATTTTTATGGATGATTTTTCGGTCTTTGGTCAATCCTTTGATGAGTGCCTCGATAATCTTGACCAGGTGTTATCCCGATCTGTGGAAAAGAAGTTAGTCCTAAATTGGGAAAAGTTCCATTTCATGGTAGATGAAGGAATAGTTCTTGGCCACAAAATCTCGGCCAAAGGTATTGAAGTAGACAGGGCAAAAGTTGAAGCTATCGAGAAGCTGAACTATCCTAGAAATGTGCGCGAAGTTAGAGGTTTTCTTGGACACGTCGGTTTTTATAGGAGATTCATTAAAGACTTTTCCAAGATAGCCAAGCCCATATCTACTTTTCTCAAAGAAGACGTTGTTTTTAATTTCGATGATAGTTGCAAGCAAGCGTTTGAGGAGCTTAAAAGTCAATTAATTTCTACACCGATTCTTATCTCGCCTGACTGGAATCTACCCTTCGAGCTTATGTGCGATGCATCAAACTATGCTGTTGGTGCAGTCTTAGGACAACGGATTAAGGGAAAATTCCAGCCTATCTATTACATGATCACACACTAAATCCTACCCAAGTAAACTACACAACGACTGAAAAGGAATTACTAGCCGTAGTCTTCGCTATGGACAAATTTCGTAGTTACTTGTTGGGTGCTCAAGTGATTGTGTGGACTGATCACGCTGCTTTGTGATATCTCATGACAAAGAAGGAGGCTAAACCGCGCTTACTACATTGGATACTGATCCTACAAGATTTTGATGTCCAGATTAAAGACAAAAAGGGCAGTGAAAACGTAGTGGCTGATCATGTTTCGAGAATGTTGAATGAGGAAAAGGAAGACCCTGACGATATAGATCTTTACTTTCCTCTTGAGAATGTCATGCTGATAGACGATTGTGCTCCAGATGTTCCATGGTATTTTTCCATCGTCAACTACCTTCATTCCCAATATCTTAATCCGGAACTTTCATATCAGGAGAAGAAGAAATTTTTCTCTGATTTGAAAACATTTGTATGGGATGAACCTTACCTCTTCAAGATTTGTAAGGATGGATTGCTAAGGAGATGTGTACCTGAATCTGAGCAACGTGACATTATTGAACAATGCCACGGTGGACCTACTGGTGGTCACTTTGGTCCCTGGAAAACCGTTGCCAAAATCTTTCAATCTGGTTTCTATTGGCCCACGATCTTCAAGGATACAGAAGCTTTCTGTAAATCTTGTGATAGGTGCCAATGAACCGGAGCTCTAACAAGGCGTTTTGACATGCCATTGAAGCCCATTCTTGAATGTGAAGTCTTCGATGTATGGGGATTGATTTTATGGGCCCGCTCCATCTTTTCGTGGAAATAAATACATCTTAGTCTGTGTCGATTATGTATCGAAATGGGTGGAGGCTCAAGCCACTTCTCGCAATGATCATAAAACGGTCATGAATTTTCTAAAGAAAAACATCTTCATGAGATTTGGGTGTCCACGTGCCTTGATATGTGATGAAGGGACACACTTCTGCAACCGACCACTAGAAAAAGTACTTGAGAAATATGGTGTCCGGCATAAAACTGGCACACCATATCACCCTATGACTAGTGGTCAGGTTGAACGAAGCAATCAGAGCTTGAAGAAGATCCTGGAAAAAGTTGTGAACAGTCATAGAAAGGACTGGAGTCTTAAGTTGGATGATGTACTATGGGCATATCGAACTACCTACAAAACCCCCATGGGCACATCACCCTATCAGATGGTGTATGGAAAATCATGCCACTTGCCAGTCGAATTAGAGCATAGAGCGTATTGGGCCATTAAGTTCTTAACCTTTGATGCCAAATCATGTGGTGAACACCGACTGCAGCAGTTGCATGAGTTAGATGAGTTTAGACTCCAAGCCTACGAAAATGCCAGGATTAGTAAGGATAAGATGAAACTCCTTCATGACGCAAGAATCAAGAAGCGAGAATTTCAAGTTGGGGAGCAAGTTTTATTGTACAATTCCAGGTTACATCTGTTTCCTGGAAAGTTGAGGACACGTTGGTCCGGCCCCTTTGAAATTCTACAAATCATTCCTGGAGGTGTTTTAGAACTAAGAGGTCATGGTGACCAGCCGTTCAGAGTGAATGGTCAAAGGTGCAAGCATGATATTGGTCAAACCAAGGAAAAACCTTTGATTGTTCATTTCCTCAACATCCTCGGGTGTGGTGTACCTGAAGTCAATAAGTTTGACGAATTTTCACCCGACTTGTTTTCTGAGGATGACGGCAGTGGTCCAGTAGAGGAAGTTCTGGCTGGTAGTTGGGATATGGACGAGCTTGAAAGGGAGCGACAGTTGAAGAAAAGACAGAGAAAGAAGAAGTCTACAATGGGGAAGATTAAAAGCGTTTGGAAAGCGATCAGAAACTTGACCCCATGTGTTAGATGTTGTTTCTGCAGCCGCACTACTGACCAAAGCTTACACGATGTAGTGGCTGGGAGAAAGGTTAAGTGGCCTGATCCAGGCCGAATTGAAAGATTGTCGAGCTAACGACAAAACCAAAGCGCCACCAGAGGCATCCTAGATATCCTTTTCTATTTAAGTTACTTCCGTTTTTGTTCTTTTCTTTGATTCATTTATTTTAAGCCTAATTAGGTTTTAGTTTGAATATGCCTCAGTTTAGCTTTGTTTTTAAAATGGATTACGGAGTTCGCTGCATTTGAGTTCTCATACATTAGTAGGATTCCACTTATCACTTTAGATGACGGACCTGGAGGGATGATCATTCTGGATGTAGATTATAACATTAGCACCCGCATCAGGACCGTTACCTATGTTATCATTGTACCCCAAGCTATGGGAGGTGGAGAGTTTAGTACAGAGGACCTGCAGAGCTCTTTAGGACGACCGTACACAATCCTTAATGACCCGATGCTGACTAACTTGATGCTAGTGCTGCGTGCTACACATTTCAGGGGAATGGATGTTGTTGGAGAGGACTGGGCTTTATAGGATGAGTACGATTTTCCTCCCGCGATTGATATGCTCCGTCGTCTGATCCGGATTGTGGATTGGGCGGAGATTTATGAGGACTAACTTCATTAGGGTTATCGTCGAGCAACCGACGTTAAACAAAAGCGCTCGGTGGGAGGCAACCCACTATTTTCTATTTGTTCTTATTCATTTTTGAGGTTTTGTATTTGTTTTATGTTGAAATAAAAGGTTGAAATTGGAATTAATGAAAAAATTTATGTCTTTGCTTGATTTTTGCCTTTGGACGTGCGTCCATCCTTTAGAACGCCCGTCTGACCTTTGTTGTCCTTGGACGAGCGTCCACCCTTCATGAACGCCCGTCTGCTAATTTCCTCCAACTCGTTCTCTTTTTGAAAAGTTGGACGAAGGCGTCGAATATCTCGGACGCCCATCCAGCTTCATACTCAACCCCAGTGGACGTCCGTCCATGTAATCGAACGTTCATCCAACCTCGCATCTATATATACCCCTGCTTCCAAACTTCATTTGAATCAGAAGGTTTCAAATTGCAAGCCCGACTTTTGAGCACCCTTTCCCCTAAAATCCTTGATTCTAAACCATTTTTGGCGATTCAACGTCCTACAAACAGCTCCCAATCCCCTCTTTTCGACTCTTAAACCTAAATCCTCCAACAAACAACCGTTATTTCAATTTAGTGACCTAGCTTGCGCGAGTCTTTTGGAGAAAAATCCAATCTTTGGGTTCGTTTTTGCATTGTTAGGGCTCCTAATCATCATCATCATCATCCCTTCAACGTACTTGGTAAGATCTTTTCTTAGATTATTTCACGTTTTTTTTGAGTTCGATCTTCGAGTCGACTCTTTTACGTGAAATTCACCTTATTGGTTTTTTCTTCTTGTTTTGTTTATCTTTCTTCCTTTGTTGGTGATCTGGGATGGTAATGGATGATAATGGATGGTTTGCATTGTGGTTTTGATGTTGGTTTGGTGTTGGATTGTTTGGGAAATCCCGTTTGGACGATAAACGGGTGGTTTTGTGTTGCATTGTGGTTTGGTGTTGTTGTTTAGATTGTATAGCAATGGTTCAGAAACGACATGGTAAGGGGGTAGCAAAGGAGCCCAGTAAGAAGAAAAAGGGTGTGGATCCCACCTTAGTACCTCCCACACGGGGTATTGAGATTAGAGAGCGTCTTCCTAGGGGTGCTCAAGGTCAATCTAGGATGCCATTGAGAGATGAATCTGAGTCTGATACTGATGATGAGGTACCCCTAGTGAGATTATCTAGGGATGAGAGGACTGCAGAGACTCCTAGGCCTACAACTGAGGAAGAACCTGAGAGACGGGAGCCTGTGAGACAGAATGTGAGACCCCCTATCCCTATTCCATTTGCTAGGAGGTTCATTAACCCCAAGGCCCTAGACGTGTACAACAAGCACTATCTGACGAGAACCATGTTGATTGAGAGAGCCGTTCTTGAGTCTCAATTCGATCCTTCGTTTGTTCATATATGGACGGATAGAAAGTGGGGTGCCCTGATGAAAACCATTAGAACCCCTGTCAATGCTACTCTAGTTCATGAATTTTATGCGAACTGTTCTGAGACGGATCTGGAAACTGGGGTAGTTATGGTTCGAGGATTTAAGGTGCCGTTTACACCAAAGGTCATCAACGAGAAATACCAGTTGGCACCTTTTGAGGGGTTGGATTATAAGGAGGCGATTAAAGCCAAGCAGGATGCGGGTGAGGATCCTTTGGAGGAGCTGAGACTGAAAGTGTGCCCGGAGGTGTTGTGGACACTTAGACCGAGAGGAGATAGGAAAGAGTTGGTTACTACCTCGTGGACGGAGGATTGGAAAGTCCAATGTCGGTTTATACTGTAACAAAGTTGTTGCCTAAGAACAACTTGACGATTTTCACATTGGCGATCTTGGGATGCTCTACGCCTTGAACTTCAAGTTGAATGTTGATGTAGGACAGGCGATTTTTGATGAGATAGCGATGAATCAGAAAGTCTATGCTCGATGTTTGATTTGCCCCCATTTGATCCATAGTCTCTGTCAAGATGCTAGAATTCCCGAGTATAAGACGGATCACAAGCCGAGAAATCCTAGGTACTTGCAGCGGGAGAAAGTATGATCATCGGGACAGACTGAGGGTACAGAGGCACATGAGCCTGGCTCCGCTTCGTACCGCCCCGAGTTCTTCTTCACTTCTTCTTTATCTCCTCATCCGGATGAGGTTGAGCATGGCTAATAGTCTACGGGATTGGATGGAGGATATTAGGACTTCACGTAACAATATCTTGTCTATTTTGCGCTGTATGAGTGAGGGCCGTCCTCCGAGGGACGACAGAGTCGTCAATTCGAGTACTATGGATTATGTTTTCTCCGACGAGATCGAGCAGGCCATTGCGGATGTTCTTCATAATGAGTCGTCTTCGGATGAGGAGCAGATTGACACGGCAGGGAGGACTACCACTACACAAGCTGGACCTTCTACTACTCCTACGGGTGGAGCACCTCCTATTTGGTGATTTCTACAGACCGAGGCGCACTGATTCTTATGTTACTGATTCTAGCTTCTGTGTTTTTGATGAGATGATTGTATTTTCCTACTACTTTTCCTTACTTGATTCATTGTACTTTTCATGTTAGCTACTTTCGGTTCTCGTTGCTATATTTTTCTCGATGAATCATGTAAGCCTTAAGGCATTTCGTACTTTCATTTGTATTTGACATTACTATGCTTTCGATTTTCATTGTATTGAATGTTTTATCTTTTGATCTAATTCGATTTTACCTTATCCTTTCGTTATCTTTCATTTCTTTCATTATGGTATAATTTCCCCGTTTTCCCCGAGATTTTCCGTGTTTGTCGAGTAGTTCAGGAATATTTCTAGCTGTGTTGTCGAGCTAGCTTTTACATCGTACTGATACGAGTTCTATTTGTCACTACAAGCGTTGGCCTTTTCATGCTCCGGCCTGACCACCGATTCGAGTATCTATACGAATCAGCTAAGTATTTTGTTTCTTTTTACGTTCTGCACAACATGAGGACATGTTGTTGTTTAAGTGTGGGGGAGGGGAATAGTTATGTGTATCTATCATTTGCTTAATTTATTATGATTCTATGCTGGGAAATGAGCTAAATTTTTTTTTTTGTCCCGAGTAAGCAAATGCAGATTTTTGTTCGGTTTTTATAGTCATTGATGTCTTGTGTACCGTATGTTTAGTAAGTTAGTTGTTTCACCCGACATACATTTCACGAGCCATACTGAACGATGAGCTAAATTATAAAGCTATACCCATTTGGATTAGTGATTTTTTTATTATCTTATAAGTATCTTGTGCTTAGTGCTAACGTACGTATCGTGAGAATTATAATAGTTTGTATTTATAGCCGAGTATGACATATACGTGAATATCTTAGGTTTGAATGTGATAAGTGAAACGAATTCATCGTGGTTTAGAAGTTGTTTTAAATGAATGAATAAATAGGGTGTGTCGGAAGTTTGGTCGATGATTTGAGTGCGGTAGGTCATATCTCGAATGTCCTATACCACTATGATGACCCAAAGCTCACGACAATGTAAGAAGTCGCCTTATGATTTGAGTAAGGTAGGGCATATCCCGAATGTCCTATTCTACTATGACGGGCAATAGCTCATTCGATACGTATGCGTTATATGTGAAAGTTAATTGAATCAACTTATATAAGGAATCTGGTATGAAGTGAAATGAAAGACTTAGTTATCGCTCACCTTATCCCCAGTATATAAACCTGACAGATATGTTGTAGGGATTGTCCTCTCGAGTATGTCGAAAGGTCCTAAATGTATTCTATCATCCTTTTCGGATATGTTACGCTTTGTGTAGGGTGCATGTTATAAGTGTCAATTATTTCTAGTTTGAATGGGATATTGGCTAGTTGATTTGAACAAATTTCAAGTTGGGACTTAGTGGAAGTTTGGTATGGCTATGCACACACACGGGTGAACTTCTAATTTATTGACTATACGTTGTATGTCTTTCAAGTGTCTATATTTTCCCGAGCCTTTATCTTGTTTTGTTTTGCTCGGGGCGAGCAAAAGCTAAGTGTGGGGGAGTTGTTTAGGGTGATTTTATGTGATTTATATCGTTATATTTTGTAACAATTCTCTCCATATTCGTATAATTCGCATAGAAATTAAGTGTTTATTTGGTTTATTGAGCAAGTGAGGGTTTAAACGATTTATTCGCAAAGTTAGTGGATTTATGTGTTTTATTGTTGATTTTCTATTTATTTGAATGTTATTACACTTTGCAATGTTTTTAATATCTTGTAGATACACAATTTCGATCTGAAAGAGGATTAAAAAGAGGTTCAAGATCGGATTTCTATGGAGCAAAAGTGATAAGGAAGAAATCGGATAAAGGATTGTAAGAGATAAAGATGAAAAAATCGAATTTGTTACATCCTCGAACGTGCGTTTAGAAGTAGCGCCCAAAGTGGACGAGCGCCTGAAGAAGTGGACGGGCGTCCGGAGGAGCGTTTGATTCGTAGTTTTGAGAAATTTGTTGAACGAAAGCGTCCGATTTTTTACATAGGACGGGCGCCCGATCGGCTTCGGCCCGACTCGAAGATTTTTACACAGCTTGGGACGGGCGCAAGGGATCTGGACGGGCGCCCATAAGCCGCTTTGCCGAACCGACTTAAACATCTATATAAGGCTGCGTTTTCTCACACATTAGGACAAGAATTCGAACCCTAATTCATCTTGGCGGCACACATATACCCTAAGGGGCGGCTTAGCCTAGTTTTACACCTCTATTACTCAAATTCAATGCTTTTTATTTCCTAGATAAATCTCTTTTATCTTATGTACTTCTATGAAGGAATTGAGCCTTCCAAGTGATGTTTAGAGGCTAAAAGCTCTTGGAACAAGCATTGTGAAGCCATCCTATCAACAATTGATTTCGTTTCTTGAATATCTTGTGAGTTTTTAATTAAAGTTGTATCTCTATTATGCTCATGTTGAATTTATGCAATTATATCGATGGATTGTTGCATGTGTGATTGTTTGATTTTGATGAGAATCATGTTAAACCCTAGATCGCCATAGTAAGGATTAGATATTTAATCTAATTAACGAGAGTTGTTAGGTTAGATTTCTAGGTTAGAAATTGATAAATTTTCGCACCTTTGATTTGAAAGCGTTAGTCTTTGGATCGAAAGATGAAAGATTGATAGGCGAACTTTTCTAAGAGATTAGGAGTTCATACTTTTGTTAGGTGAATCACAACTTTGTTAAAAACCGTGAGATGATCTAGATAGAAATTGATTGTTGTAGGATTGGTGGATCAATAGCTTGTTCGTTCGTTAAATTATTGATTAATCACTTGTGATCGTTTTGCTTGGTGAAGTTACAGTTTCTATTGCATATTAGGTTTAGAAAAAAATAGTTTAGTTATCTTGTTCGCAACCCTATTTTCCTGGCTTTAGGTTTCGATCTTCTGTCCAGTTTACTTTCGTTATTTCCATTGTTAGTTTCGTTTTATGTTATAGTTCTTAACTATTTCCTTATCTTTTTAGTAGTAGTAGTCGTGACATATTTAGGTTAGTTAATAAAAACTAGAATAAACAACCCCGATTCCCTGTGAGATCGACCCGGTATTAGTTGCTATACTACGATCCCTGCACTTGGGGTATACTGGATTTATAATTATTACTTGTTGTTTTTCCGTTGATAAAATCCGAGACAATCAGATCCTAACTTTTTTAAGAAAGAGTTAACTGATGATCAACTTATTGAAAAATACAATCAACCTGGAGATGTAAGAGTTACTCTTACAAAGGATCTGTGGACACAGTTTATCAAAGATTACAATCCTATTAAAGTCAAGTACAAGGATGTAACATTTGAGGAATCCTTGAACTACTTTCTATCGATATTTACTCAAAGCAAAAATTGCACAACATAAGAAGAATCAGAGGATTGATGATAAACTGAAGATTAAAGACAAAACTGAACAAATGAAAGCCGATCTAGTAGAATTTGAAAATTACTACTCGAAAGACTCATGCTTACCCAAGCTAATTCAATGGAGAAGATGGAAAGAAAGTAGTCAAGTTGACTATAACAAGACCTTTTCAAAAGAAGACTCAAGCTTGAAGAAGATTTTCGATTGTATGACAAAGCAAAAAGATATGATTCAGTCATGCAAAAAGCTAAGAAGAAGCTTAGTCTTTAATCACAGTTATCTGAACAATGTACTTATCCAGTTTTTGTTCATTCTAATGAAAACCAGTTTTCCAGTTATACATTGTTTTACATTGTTTTGATCTTTAAGCTTTTATTTTAGTGGAGAGTTTTGGCATCATCAAAAGGGGGAAATTGTTGAAATAAAATTTATGTTTTGATGATAATTCATCTTATTTGTCAAAATATTATATTAACCCCATTGATGAAGTGCTGAAGCCAGCTGTTATAGTGGAAAGCTAAAAGATGTCTAGAACTGAATGTATAAGTTTTACTAGAGTCTGATATTTGTATAGGTTACATCGGACAAGCAATCGTAATTATTAGTGTGTCGAAACTCGGCGGAAATCATTTAGAAAACTGGAAATCATCGAGACAAGCAAACTGACTCAGAATACACCTACATGAAACTGAAGAAGGTAAGTTCGCTGAGAGTTACAGACTCGGTTGGCTTATCTAGAAGACTGAAGAACTGAGGGACACAGACTCAGTTATTGAAGAATGAAGAACTGAGGGTTCAAACTCAGTTATGAAGATTACAAGTCGAGATTATAAAGTTAGACTTCAGGCAAGATTGTGGTGACTTGAACTGACTTTATAGATCTTGTATGAAGACCTAAGAATCATAAGGACAATGAATTCTTAGATGATAATGAATCATGGTGTACTCTGATTAAGTCAATTATAATCGATGATGAACTCGAGTACTCGATATTTGAAGAAGACTAAAATCTCGATTATCGCTCCAAGTCGATTAGAAACCGACAAAAGAAAAACTCGATAAAAGCGATAAGGAAACTCAGTTTTATAAGTCAGCCATCCAACAAACTGATCGTACAGTCGAACGTTGTAAAGAAAGCAATTTCATTGGATGAAATACTGACACAGCAGAACGGTCAGAAAATATAGCCGTTGCAAGATAGACGTTGATACAATTCAAATTGAAGCCAGATGAACGTTGGACTTCACACTATAAATAGAAGACTTTGCACCAACAACAAAATATATAGAATAGAGCATATACAAGAATCAACAAGCAATTTTGTGCATCAGTCCATTCTATTCGAATTGCTATCATCTCTGAACTATAACAAGATCATATCTAGTATTTCTTCAAGTGTTTAAGCTACAAAGAATTTATCAAGAATCCAACACTTTGAAGAACCACAAACAAGAATCAACTTATTGATTCTCAGCCCAACTTTGATTCAACATCAAAGGTTTTAGACTGTGAAGCAAACCGGGAAGGTTTCGCCAAGGACAGTAGTGACAAGCAGTCGGGTAGACTGTGTTTGTGGTGGTAGCTGGTGAAGAGGCAATCCTACCCTCTAAGGACCGGTGGTTCAAGCAATTGAAGAGCAGCAATTCTACCTGTTCTACATCTGTTTAGATAGTGAAGCTAGGGATTAGCCAAGGACTATTATTTAGGACTTTTTGTAACAGTTCACCTCAAGAAGTTCTAGTGGAATTTTCCTCCGCACCACAGGGGAAGAGAGGACGTACAGGAATACACCACCTAGAACCTCTATAATATCCGCCTTATTTACTTTACGCATTTATTTATTTATTCAAAGATTTACTTTGACATTGTGATACCCGATTGTTATACTCTCATAATACAATCGACATTCAATCGTAATTCGATTCACACACACTCGATTTTCATAATAGAATAACAAGATCAAGAAAAAGGCTAAAATCATATATCCGCCGCGGTTGACTCGATTTCACTTAAGTCGCTTTGACTTAATCTCACTTTGTCACTTAACTCTACACAAGTTTTTAATCGAACCTTAATTTGCTTTAAATCCAGCTTTTAGGGACAAGTTTATTCACCCCCCTCATTTAAGTAACGTTACATCCACCAATATATATGTATCTATATATTTATACATATTGCTAAAGTTACTCTATTGAAAAAAAAATCACGTAATAAATATTTTTCTATAGGTAAAATGCAAAGTATTACATTTTTTTACGGAATCCATAAACTAAGTAGAATGTAAAGTATTACATTTTTTAACGGGATCCATGAACTCATTTAAGTAAATGTAGATCCACCAATATATATGTATCTACATTTTTTAACTGGATCCATAAACTCATTTAAGTAAATGTAGATCCATCAATATATATGTATCTAGAGTTACTCTATTTAACAAAGTAAAAAAAAAAATTCACGTGGGCCGAAATATTTTTCGATAGGTAGAATGAAAAGTATTACATTTTTTAACGGGATCCATAAACTAAGTAGAATGCAAAGTATTACATTTTTTAACGGGATACTTAAACTAATTTAAGAAAATGTACATCCACCAATATATCTGTATCTATATATTTAAACACATTGCTAAAGTTATTCTATTGGAAAAAAAAATTTCCAGCAGCTGACACGTATCAAGATGTAAGCCTGCCATGTGTCAGCAGGACACAAATGCAAAAGTTGAAGAAAAAAAGGGACGTGGCCGGCTGTTTGGGCTTCTTCCTCTCATCTTATAGTATACAGATAATTTGAGCCACCCCCATTTTCATCTTTTTTATCAACTAGGTATTCAAAGAAATCAAGACAAGATAAAAACATTTGTTTCCTCCGAAAAGTGTCATCTAGAAGAATGCTCCATACCTCTTTCGAAATAGCACGAAAAAGTTGTGCCGTGTCGTTTCGGTAGGATTATGGCAAATCACACATGAACCATTTTCAATGCCTCTATGCCGGAGGCCCTCAACTGTTGGCATACCTTTTGGTAAGAATCACCAACAAAAATGTTTGATTCTAGGTTGTACTTTAATACTCCACGAGGAATTTCATATTCTTTTACAAGGCTTTGACGGAGAAGCCCGCCTCGACCCATTTCTAGTTAGCCGATAGAAGGTACCCCGTTTTAAGTAAATAGATTACGTTGTTAGAATAGTACCATATGAGTCTGTCTACAACATCTCTTACGGACATAAAAAGGATGTTGGAGTGAAAATAATGCATATATATACTTTACATCTCCATTCATACATACTAAATATTCATTTTTCACATACAACAGTAGCAACATTTATATATGTTCAAGGACATGAATAGTGCATCCCACAAGATTGGGACACACTATTCATTATCCATATACATTGTTTAATTAGGACGTGGATTCTGAAGAAACTAATTTTTAGGTTTGTTTAGATTCATTTCCACCCATCCTATGAGACATGGAGAGTGGGGATTCTCGTGATTAGGATTTAACCATTGGGTATGCCTTGAACAAAAAGTTGGATGGCGTCGGTGAAGCTGAATCAGCTTTTAAGGGCCATTTGCTTTACTCAAAAGGTCTAACCGATTCCAAGAGAGAGATATCCATTTGCAGCATCATAACGTAGGCAGAAGCAACTTCCACAATGGACATTGCAATATTGCATAGCAACGCTGGCATTATTACATAGTGCATGAAATCATAGGTAAAACAAACCCCTTGTCTTTTCTCCAGCATGATATCATATGATATATAAATCGTATGTGACAGCATGATTGGCAAACTTCAGCTAGTATGTATTTGGTATGTCAATTGTGTTTGGTAAAGTGTTCTTATTGTTGGCCCTGTAACAAGGATGGAGCAAAGAACTTTTTTGGTTGGATGTGTTAAATCATTTTATAATGTTATTTTATTGCGTAAATTTTTTCTATAATTCTAGGATTAAGAAACAATAACAACAACAAAAAAAAGTCATTCTAAGAGCTCTTGCAGTAAATACAGTAAAGAAATTAAAAAGTCTATTTTAGAAAGAAAAAAAATTTGATGAAATATTTTAGATATTTCAACAGGAAAAATAACACTGCAACAAATACTCTACTTCATTCGTCCCAATTTGTTTGGAACATTTCGAAACTCTAAATTTTTAGGGGAACATCATTTATTACATTGTCTACTAATTAAAAACATGATTAATTTACAATTATATCCCTGTTATATAGTCCTTACAGTTTTTAATAAATTATAATATGTGGGCATTTTAGACATTTAAGAAACAACTTTAAATCTAAATATTAGTAATGAGACTTATTTTGGGACATCAACAAATAGAATAAGTTCCAAACAAATTGGGACGGAGAGAGTATTTTTTATTGTAAAATATAGATTCCGAAGAATTTTCATAACATCTACCGTATTCTTATAGATTCTGTAAATCTACCTTTATATCTACTTCATTATGTAAAGTAGAGAATCAGATTCATTTCATCTTGAATAGAGATTCCGCAAGCTAGAAAAACGTTTATTTAAAACCGTTAAATAGAGAATTTGTTAAAAATATTTGATGCAAGTGCTCTAATACCAAAAAAAACATGAGAACCTAAGTTAAGACTGATGGGGAACTAGAGTATGTAAATTTATCGAGATACAATTTTATATAGACTATTTGTTTACGAAAATATATAAATTGGGTTGTATGGGCTCAGCCAGGGCCGGCCCTATGCTAAGGCCGGCAAGACCCGGGTCTTAGGCCCAATTCTGTCGGGGGACCCAACGGTACATGTTTCGCTAAAAGAAAAAAAAATTCATGTAGATTTAATCCGATTCAACCTAATATAATATGTTAATTTTCTTTTTTGATAAAGGGCCAAATTTTTTTTTTTTACTCTAATTGATAAAGGCCCCAATAAAAAATTTTACTTGACCAAAAAATAGATATATACAAACAAGTTTTATTATTTTTTTGCATTTACGGATTGTAAAAACGCGATAAGTGTTGGAAAAAATGTAGTACTTAGGATTTGACAGAGAATTAGAAACTCCAAGGCACGTTAATAACGTTGTCTTTTAAGAGATGTTTTGTCCCACACGATTTGTCACTAAGGGATCAAATGAAAATCTCTTTCAGGATACAATGGGGGTGTTTGATTCAAACAGTGACTTGTTTGAATCAAACCCGAGAACACTCAAAGTTTTTCTAATGATGTTGTCAAATTTATGGATTTTCGTCTTCATACTTATGCCTTTTATAGGTTGCAAGTACCCCATAAACGAATGGATGTACTCTTGCACCGGATGAAAGCATGCAACCCCTTACACAAAATGGTAAGTACATATCGTTCGAAAATGCGTGTATCCGAAAATACATATCCTTCATGAATCGATGCATGCGGTGGAGCGAGTTTTTGGGGCGTTGCCCCGAACACCCTAAGTTGGCGCCGCCCTCGACCCTCGCGAAGGGCGGACGCCCCCTCGACCCACCACGACCGACCGGGCGAGTCGAACCCGCTTCGTTGCGATAACATTAATTCGTACGGCAACTCGTATGCAAACGATAAGCAAAATATTTATTTATGAAAAAATATCTAACAATAAGTATGTTTAAAAAAAAAAAACAATTTCAACTAAAAGCGCCTAATTCGAGGCAGTGCCCAGCCTAATACTGGCGAGGCCGGCCCTGGGCTCAACACCCCAACCCTTAATCTAGTTAGGTCTTTTCCTATATAGTTAGTATGCTATGTGTCCTATATTGACGATAACTCTTTGTTAGAGACTCACGCTTTACGGGATCTGTTAGAGTTAATTAATATATGAATTACTTAAATCCTAACAACTTGTAATATTGAATGATATGATGTTTCAACAATATGTTCTCCACACTTTACCTGACCAATAATATTATTAGACATATCAAACATGTGCCCAATTCATTACATTCAATGTACAAAGTAATTGTGTTCATATATATGTAGATTATTTACTTACTAAATATAGTTATACTCTACAACAACTCTATATTAGATCCCTAATGTGCACCTGACGCCGTCTTTCGGTGATTGGCCACCGTCAGAGCCGTCTGATTTTAGAGACAATGGGTTGACTAACACATAGTGATGTAAATTGTCAAAGAGTTGACTACTCAACCACTGTGCTAGAATTACATAGTGATGTGATTGGTAAAATGTTACCTACCTTTCGAAATTATCTTGGTTGATCGACCACTGCCGGAAATCAAGGTAACTAGATTGGATCTCAGCCGGGAAAATTTCTGGGTTTGAGGATTTTAGCATTGAATGAAGTAGGAATTCGAAGAGCGGCTGAGAGGATTGAGGTAATTAGGGTTTCTAGAATAAGACGGGAGATGATAGAATGAGGGGTGACTTCGGGTTTTCTGACTATTATCAGACTTTTTGATCCAGCGGCCAATATTTTGATAATTTAAAAATTAAATCAAGCTAATGAAATATTAATTAAATAAATTTATCCTGCAAAACAAATACCAACATACATTTTGCATATAATATAAGTCTATGCCTTCATGGCTATGTTGGTGTGACATAAGAAGATATAATAAAGATCACACACACAGGTATCATCATTGTACAAAATACAGTTCAGAACACTTGTAAAGGGTTTATATAAAATATTATATGGAATACTATACATAAAAGCTTTTAATCAAGGAGAGCGTTACTTTTGAAAATTAATCAACATAATAGTAGCACAAAATACTCAACATTTATCTCATACTATAAAAGTTATAGTGGTAAATTAATATGGTGGTATTTATTTATTATGAATAAATGTAATACAAGATATTAATTATGTTGATTAATTAAATATATGTATTTTGATACATATGGGCGCATGACATGATGTATATGATACACATGTATTTTGTAAAGTAATTAATCATAGCATTATATTAATTAAAGAATATTCCGGATGCCAAATCTTTGGCTAAAGGTGGCGCCAATAATAGGTGTATAATATACACTTGGATTGTGCAATTTAATTAATAAGATTACCATAATATTAACTGATTTTGGAAAAATAGATTGATGGTAACAAGATAAATATAGTCAATATAAGATATTGACAATATCTTGGAAATATTTAATATATGATATTAAATTAAATGAGATAAATCAATCAAATGTATTTTCTTTATTTTATTAGGAAAAGATTTTCTTTCTCATCAATCTACTAGAAACTATTCCCAATCAGATTGGGATTGTCATAGGGGCGCACCACACTCTATTCAAGGAGTGGTTGGCTAGCTCTTTTGTACATCACAATTCCAAGAGCTAATAGTTCTTGTGAAAAATGGAGAGCTTCCTAGAGAGAGTTTTGAGAGAGTGAAAAAGTCCTAGCAACCGAGTTTTTCTGGTAGCAATCCATGATGGGATTCCGACGGGCTGTTCGTGTGGAACACCGGTAGAGGCCGAACGCTTGGGCGGCTCCGTGCATCGCTACTCTCTTTAGACGGTCAAAGCGTCGATCTTTTAGATCAAACAAGGTATTCACCGTCTACTACTTATTTGTTTATTGTTTAAACGAAGTTGATCCTGGTTAAAAGGAAATTTTTTTTTGAATTCCGCTGCGTTCCCGCGTAGATTTCCTAACAGTGGTATCATAGCAAACTTCGAGCTTAAGCAATAAGCATGTTAAAACGCGTAGTTAATTTTATCGTTTAAATCACGTAATTAAAAGATGAAGGATTTTAGATTCGAAAAACGATACACGAAAAGAAAAAAAAAAGGGAGATCGGGTGGTGTTCGGCTGACTGGCGGCGGCACCACCATCGTCTGGCGTCGGGCGGCAAACCTCACGGTCGCCGGTCATGGTCGCTCGGTGAATCCCTTCCTTTTCTTTTGTGTATTTTGTGATTCAATAAAATTCATAGTTGTGATTGATATCTTTTGTTTAGTTGATGTCATGTGGCAAAGGTAGGCCTAGGCCCTTTTCAAAATTTTGATTTTGGAAATGCCAAGGTAGATGCCTTTAGGTTTACGAAACCAAAAACATCCATTTTGATTATGAATCAAAAGGAAAGAAACAAAAGAGACTTAATTTTAATTTTGATTTATTTTTAGAATAGTTCTAATTAATTAAAATTAAAATTAGAATCGTTTAAAATTAACCATTAATTTTATTTTGATTAAAATCATTTAATTAATTAAATGTTAATTAGTTAATTGTTTGGATAAAATTATTTGATTGATTAAACGTTAATCAATTAATTAAGACGCAAGTAGTTACATTTTTAATTTGTCTTTTTCATAAGATATTATTGTATGAATTAGATGTGTAGATATAATATGATTATATGGACCCCGATTGACCATGGACTCGACCGATAGGGTAGGTGTGAATGATTTAAATTTTTATGTTGGTTTAAAAATTGTCCTAGGCCGTTATGAAGAACGTGACCTAGTTTATTTTTTGCATTATCCCATTCCCGTTAGCTCCCCCCCGTGTGCGGCGAGTTATTTATTTTATTAGATAAAATTTATGTAACAAGAATGGAGCTGAAGATGAAGACCAAAGAAAGACGAAAATAAAGATCTCATTGGAGAATGGAGCATTAAAGATCTTATTGGCGGTTGCAGCTACCTTTAGATTGTGACCCGCGGTTTCGTTAATTTGTATTCGAAACCGCACCTAGGAAAAGTCCATTATCATACCGGTTACTTTACGCATTTATTTATATTGTGCTTGTATTTATTTTATATGATACGATAGATGCATAACTAGGCATGATCTAGATGAATGTGTATGATGTATGTCTATAGAGATAGATATACATGATGAGACCATAACTAAATTAGTTAAGAGAATTAATTCAAAATTAATTAAGTGAATTAATTTACATAAATACTTCCACAACAAAAATCAAGTCGAAATATTGTCTCCCAATATTATAACGATGGTGAAGAGCCCTTGTTCGGATCCAACTGATCGACCACCACCGGGAGTTGACCTACCTCGAGTATATCGTCGTTATTGAGATATGATCATAAGAGATCTCGCGAATATTGGGTTATGACTTGACTAGAGTCTGTCGGTGATTGGCCACCGTCAGGGCAGTCTGACTTTAGTGACAAGGAGTTGACTAACACATAGTGATGTGAATTGTCAAAGAGTTGACTAGTCAACCACTGAGAATTACATAGTGGTGTGATTGGTAAAAGGTTACCTACCTTTCGAAATTATCTTGGTTGATCGACCACCGCCGGGAATCGAGGTAACTAGATTGGATCTCAACCACTAAAGAATTTTGGAAAATTTCTTGAAAGTCATTTGGGAGTAGTTGACTAGTGGGAGCAAAATCATAAATTAAAAAACCATTTTTTATTTTGCGTGTATAAACAACAACACTCTTTTATCTTCTTTTTTTATGTTGTAGTTTTTAGCAAACTTCTATATTTATGTTTTTAATTCTCGATTTGTAAAACCAAATTGTGACTCTTACTTTTTGAGAAACGTTCTCAAGTATGGTTAAGTAATTTTAATTCTTTTAAAATAAGCAATGACGCGAGCAACTCCGTTATAGTAGTTAAAGACAAGGAGGCTACATATTTGATGCAGTGCTCCAAAACTTTAATTATTAATGAAAAGCGGAAAATCATGATATGATTAAATCACTTGAAATAAGTTTCAACGAATTAATCATATATTGATACGATCCAATAGATCATTCATCATACACGATGACAATTAATTCAAACGTTGGATAATAGTGACCACATCGAATTTTGGAAAGTTGTTTTCAAAATTGTAAGATTTAAGTATCGACTTATTTCTTTAATCATTGCTTAAAGGTTAATTAAATAGTCAATGTTTTGAATACGATTCAAAAGGTTAAATAAACAATTTAATAAACTTTAGATTTTCTTTATGAAAGGAAATAGAAGACAGAGATCTTGTGATTTTCTAAAGTCTCATTAAGACTAAACTGAGAAATGTTTACGAGTGCTTAAAGGATCAAAAGAGAAAGATAGGGCAAGTGCTTAAGTAAGAGAACTTATCGAAGTATCTATTCTGTGTTGAGATAAATCTATCTAAGTTCAAGTCAACTCTTAGATATATGATATCTTACGAGTGATGAAATTAGAAAGATTAAATACGGAATACACCAAGTTATGAAAGGTGAAGCAAACGTTGCGACATTTTCGATATTGTATTCTGAATCTGGAAAACTGACAAAGGAACTAAATAAACGTTATTGGGTTCTGGTTCTTATGAAGAACACGTTTTCAGTTACTTGTTAGGATTTAGTAGACATATTCAGTTGTAAGAAATAAATGTTAATCCGATAAAATTGAAAGGGCACTGAATCTAACATACTAGATTAATGTCACTATATAGTTGATATATGTGATGAAATCTCAACTAAATGTTTATATGGTCGTTATCCTTGATATTTGTGGTTGTTCTGTATGTCGACACTCTCCGAAAAAAAAAGTATAATTAAATGTCATTATGATGTCTAAACCACGTGATTATGAATCATGTGGGAAATATTTATCTTATATAACTAAAATACGCTTTTATGAAAAGGTTATAAATTCTTGAAAAATTGTCTAGAGCCTAAACATACCGATATTTGTTGGCTTGTGACAATTAATGCCACAAATAATTGTTTATTAATCTCTACGACTATTTGTAGAAAAAGTCAAGTGTACTCAGTGAAGTGCATAATTCGGAAAGCCCGAAAAGTTTGAGCTAGCATGAATATGAGATTGATGAACTACTTAGGACGAAGTCGATCCTGGTTAAAAAGAAATAAATTTTTGAATTCCGCTGCGTTCCCGCGTAGATTTCCTAACAGTGGTATCAGAGTGAACTTCGAGCTTAAGCAATAAGCATGTTAAAACGCGTAGTTAATTTTATCGTTTAAATCACGTAATTAAATGATAAAAGATTCGCAAAATGATACACGAAAAGAAAGAAAAAAGGGAGATCGGGTGGTGCTCGACCGACTGGCGGCGGCACAACCACCGTCCGGCGGCCGGCGGTCGGCGGCAGCCTCATGGCTGTCGGCTACTCGGTGAATCCCTTCCTTTTGTTTTGTGTATTTTGTGATTCAATATGGTTCATAGTTGTGATTGATATCTTTTGTTTAGTTGATGTCATGTGGCAAACTAATGTTTCAAATAGTTTGGATCATTGGGATGCCACATGGCATTATTTGATAAATATGATTTGCCTCTAGGCCTGGGCCCTTTTCAAAATTTTGATTTTGGAAAAAGGGTCAAGGTAGTTGCCTTTTGGTTTACGAAACCAAAAGCATCCCTTTTGATTATGAATCAAAGGAAATAAACAAAATAGACTTAATTTTAATTTTGATTTATTTTTAGAATAGTTCTAATTAATTAAAATTAAAATTAGAATCGTTTAAAATTAACCGTTCATTTTATTTTGATTTAAATCATTTAATTAATTAAATGTTAATTAGTTAATTGATTGGATAAAATTATTTGATTGATTAAACGTTAATCAATTAATTAAGACGCAAGTAGTTACATTTTTAATTTGTCTTTTTGATAAGATATTATCGTATGAATTGGATGTGTTGATAAAATATGATTATATGGACCACGATTGATCATGGACTCGACCGATAGGATAGATGTGAATGATTTAAATTTTTATGTTGGTTTAAAATTTGTCCTAGGCCATTATGAAGAACGTGACCTAGTTTATTTTCTGCATTATTACATTCCCGTTAGTTCACCCCGTTCGGCGGGTGTATTTATTTTATTAGATAAAATTTATGTAACAAGAATGGAGCAGAAGATGATGACCAAAGAAAGATGAAAATAAAGATCTCATTGGAGAATGCAGCATTAAAGATCATATTGGCGGTTGCAGCTACTTTTAGATTGTGACCATTGTTTCGCTTAGTCGATTTGTATTCGAAACCGCACCTAGGAAAAGTCCATGATCATACTGGTTACTTTACGCATTTATTTATTTTGTGCTTGTATTTATTTTATATGATACGATAGATGCATAACTAAGCACGATCTATATGAATGTGTATGATGTATGTCTATGGAGATAGATATAAATGATGAGACCATAATTAAATTAGTTAAGAGAATTAATTCGAAATTAATTAAGTGAATTAATTTATATAAATACTTCCACAACAAAAATCAAGTCGAAATATTGTCTTCCAATATTATAACGACGGTGAAGAGCCCTTGTTCGGATCCAACTGATCGACCACCACCAGGAGTTGACCTACCTCGGGTATATTGTCGTTATTGAGATATGATCGTACGAGATCTCGTGAATATTGGGTTATGACTTGACTAGAGTCTTTCGGTGATTGGCCACCGCTAGGGCCGTTTGACTTTAGAGACAAGGGGTTCACTAACACATAGTGATGTGAATTGTCAAAGAGTTTACTAGTCAACCACTGAGAATTACATAGTGATGTGATTGGTAAAAGGTTACCTACCTTTCGAAATTATCTTGGTTGATCGACCACCGCCTGGAATCGAGGTAACTAGATTGGATCTCAGCCACTAAAGAATTTTGGAAAATTTCTTAAAAGTCAATTGGGAGTAGTTGACTAGTAGGAGCAAAATCATAAATCAAAAGACCATTGTATAAACAACAACACTATTTTATATTTTTATTATGTTGTAGTTTTTAGCAAACTTCTATATTTATGTTTTTAATTCTCGATTAGTAAAACCAAATTGTGATCATTAGTATTTTTAGAAACGTTCTCAAGTATAGTTAAGTAATTTTAATCTTTTAAAATAAGAAATGGCGCGAGCAACCCCGTTATAGTAGTTAGAGACAAGGACGCAACATATTTGATGCAGTGCTCCAAGACTTTAATTATTAATAAAAATCAGAAGCTCATGATATGATTAAATCATTTGAAATAAGTTTCAACGAATTAATCATATATTGGATACGATCCAATATGATCATTCAGTCATACGATGACAATTAATTCAAAAGTTGGATAAGAATGACCACATCGAATTTTAGAATGGTTGTTTTCAAAATTGTAAGATTTAAGTATCGACTTATTTCTTTAATCATTTCTTAAAGGTTAATTAAATAGTCAATGTTTTGAATATAATTCAAAAGGTTAAATAAACTATTTAACAAACTTTAGATTTTCTTTATGAAAGGAAAATAAGATATAGCTCTTGTGATTTTCTTAAGTCTCATGAAGACTAAGTCGAGAAATATTTACGAGTGCTTAAAAGATTAAAAGGGAAAGATAGGGCAAGTGCTTAAGTAAGAGAACTTATCAAGTATCTATTCTAGGCAAGTGTGGTGAGATAAATCTGTCTAAGTTCAAGTCAACTCTTAGATATATGATATCGAGTGTGATTAAATTAGAAAGATTAATAATGAATACACAAAGATACGAAAAGTGAAGCAAACGTTGCGACATTTTCGATATTGTATTCTGAATCTAGAAAACTGACCAAGGAACTAAATAAACGTTATTGTGTTCCGTTTCTTATGAAGAACACGTTTTCAGTTACTTGTTAGGATTTAGTGGACATGTTTAATTGTAAGGAATAAATGTTATTCCGATAAAGTTGAAAGCTCACTAAATCTAACATACTAGATTGATGTCACTATATAGTTGATATATGTGATGAAATCTCAACTAAATGTTTATATGGCTGTTATCCTTGATATTTGTGGTTGTTTTAGATGTTGACTCTTTGGAAGAGAAACGTATAATCAAATGTCATTCTGATGATGTCTAAACCACGTGATTATGAATCTTGTGGGAAATATTTATCTTATCTAACAGACGACTAAAATACCCTTTTATGAAAAGGTTATAAATTCTAGAAAAATTGTCTAGAGCCTAAACATACCGATGTTTGTTGGCTTGTGACAATTAATTCCACAAATAATTGTTTATTAATCTCTACGACTATTTCTAGAAATAGTCAAGTGTACGCAGTGAAGTGCATAATTCGGAAAGCCCAAAAAGTTCGAGCTAGCACGAATATGAGATTGATGAACTACTTAGGAATTAATCTTCAATTGGATTAAAGTAATTAATTCCTGAAGGGTGTTTCAGAAGTTGTCTGAAATAGAATCAGATTCTCTCTTGAAGGATACCATCTTTGGGATACGCAATTAGATTGTGTTCCTAAAATGGAAACAACACTTTATATGATAAAGGTGTGACGTATACCATGCAAAGTATCCCTTACCTATTTCAGGATAGTGCCCTTATACAATTCATATACTTAACCCAATTCCAAAGAATAAATGTTGAATAAATTCCATATCAGATATGGAAGTCAATAACATCAAATCCATCTTAATCGATGATTTAGGGTTGTCGTGCTTCTAGCAAGCATGCAATGTCTGAAAGGGTTCGAGCTTAGTATGACACATGCAACTTTGTGGAATATCATAGCTAGCACGCTGGATATTATTTACTTGTCCGCGGAGCAAAATGTTTGTCTCCAACATGCTGTCTTCTAGAGGAAGTGTTTCTTCCAAAAGAAACAGTGGGAGTAAATTTAGATCTCAAAGGTAGTTTGAGAACCACAAGGAGATATTCAACCATAGGAACGTGAGCAGACGCCACATAGTGATGAGGTGTAGAACACACGCTCAAAGGCACACAAAAGTTCTCAGAATCTATGGATGACCTCAAGCCTCGAAAAGGTTTTTGGTATGTTCATCTTGAAGAATTAATATCTCATGACTTATGAAGGAAAGTTTGAAAGGAAAGATTGAGAGATATGGCCAGGAGCCATAATATCTGAATTAGATTCCATCGATGGCGACTGTGTTGTGAACCTAGTCCTGTCTTGCCTAGAGGGAATGTCCCTGAAAGGCTGATATGGATAGTAATAAGATTACCATAAGACTATAGTGACGGCTCAAGGATATAGGGTGTAAACCTTGCAATCATCTTATGCTGCCAGCTGAGCCTAGCTCTATTTAGACAATGCTTGTTATAACTTCGTTATCATGGCTGATATGATGGTGTTGAAAACGTTGGGCAAACAAACCCGATGTTCAAAGACGATAACATGATATGTGAGCCCACGAGATCCATTTATGGACTCGAACAAGTTTCTCTAGATGATTTCTTTGTTTGATAATCAAAGGAGTTTGATTTAATCAAAAGAAATGATATGCCTAATGTGCAAGATGGATAGTGGGAGTGTGTTATAATTTTTAGTAAGGTGGATTTCTCTCTCGGAATTATCACCCCATGTCACGATCAATCAATGTTTGGTAGTTCAAGGTCTTTATGAAAGCACTTGGATTAGAAGTTCTTATTTTTGAAAGTAAGAATCTATAGTGGGATTCCAGCGGGCTGTTCGTGTGGATCACCGGTAGAGGCCGAAAGCTTGGGCGGCTCCGTGCATCGCTACTCTCCTTAGACGGTCAAAGCGTCGATCTTTTAGATCAAACAAGGTATTAACCATCTACTACTTATTTGTTTATTGCTTAAACGATGTCTATTCTGGTTAAAAGGAAATAAATTTTTGAATTCCAATGCGTTCTCACTTTGATTTCCTAACACTATCCTCTAGAACACAAATCCCATATTTCGTCGCTTTGAAAATATAAGCGATCTTTTTCTCCACGCTTATCAAAACACTTAATTATGTCAATGGTGGTAAAATTCATTTGTCTCTCGTCATTTATCGCTAAGGTGGGCATTACACATCTTCCCACACTACCTCGCATCCCTAAACACAACGGCTCAGCCAAATGACGCCACTTATATATCGTTGAAACCATTCTCACATTGCTAACTCAAGCTCACGTATCCACCAACAATAGGCCGTATGCCTCGTTGTAATGGTGACTTAAACTATCTTCTTTGAAATCGTGTGTATGGCTGATTAGGTCAATAGAGCGTTGTGTAGTCCATCAAGTTTGGTGTTCACTTTGGCAAGTAAGGTGGTTGATCAACCTTTTGATGTTCGAACATCGAGGTTCGATCCATCGAGATTGGTTCTCAACAATCCTGGGGAACACGTCTGCATAGTTTTCCGGTTTTGGTGAAGTTACTTTTGGGGTGTTTCAGTCATTATCTAGTTTGGCTGTTAAGTCGGTTAGGGTTTGATCCCCAAGGCTACCATCCGCATTAATTGTAACTGTATGCAACTTTCTCATGATAATAACATATCCTCGTTTGTCCATGAAGGTGTCGGCACATTGCCGGAAACTACGTTAAATTTGTGTTTTTCTTGTTTATGTGTTTGTTTACTTGTTAATTCTTTATCTTTACTCACAATCACCATCACTTCTTGATCGATCCGTCATAACAAACTAGTATCAGAGCGTCCAAGTTCATCAAGAAATCTATTTATCTGTTGAAGCATTGGTTGTTTGGCACCAAGCTCATAATTGACGCTAGGTTTTGGGATCAACGCAAGCTTTTATGGTGAGAAAAGATGTCTGCTTTAAACGTCAAGATTGACAAGTTTATAGGAATAAACTGTTTTAGTCTGTGGCAGATCAAGATGTGTGCTTTGTTGAAACAACAGAGATTATGGGGTCCCTTGTCTAAATCAACAGAAGGAAGTGCTGCTGAGAGAGCCAGTTTGGAGGAGAAAGAACATTCAACAATTGTGTTGTGCTTGTTAGATGATATTATCACAGTGGTTGCTGAAGATGACACAACAGAGAAGTTATGGTCCAAGCTTGAGAGTTTGTACATGACAAAGTCTCTAACCAACAAGTTGTTATTGAAACAATGTTTGTTTAGTTTAAAGATGCATGAGGGCACTTAGCTGAGGGATCATCTAGATCAGCTGAACACAATATTGCTTGACTAAAGGAATATTGATGTAAAAATTGAAGATGAGGATGCAAAGATCGCTCCTATTAGTATCATTGCCTGCATCATATGAGAACTTTGTGCAAATCCGTTGTTGTTGGAAAGGACTCAGTGTCATTGGAGGGTGTGAGATCATCACTCCATGCTCGAGAGCTTGATGACGGTCAAATTATACCCGTAAAAGTCATCAACATTGTTCTTAAATCGAGATTAATAATATATATTTTATATTAAATCACATGTTTATATGTATTATTTAATGTTATATGATTTATATTATATAATTTGGTATTTATCCATTTATAAGATATAATTTGGTGTTTATCCGTTTTTATTATATAAATCGGTATTTATCCGTTTTTATTATATTTATCCGTTTTATTTAAATATGATTTATTTTGGGATAAATATCTATTTTGCAGATTTGGATAATTTTGGAGGATAAATACAAATGGAAGAATTAAATCTCAAGATAAATCCAAGAAAATCCAAGATGCATTGAAGATAAAGATCGGATAAGCATGACAAAAGCCGGCAAGCCAATCCAAGATGGCGCCAATAGGGGGGACGCACCAAGGGGGGCGCATTTTGCATTTTATTTTGAGATCGGCCGAGAGTTATCTCTATTTGTTTTGATATTTTGGAGTATATCTCTTAATTAGCTCGAACCCCTATAAATAAAGGCATGTTACACACGCCATATACACTCTACACCACAATATACACAATTTATAATAAAATTCTCAGTTTTTCTTAGAGCAGTTTTTATGCAAGTTCTGCAATAATATAAGTTCTTGTATTTATTTGTTCTTAGTTCTTTGTAATTAAGTCCCCAATTATTGTTTATCGTTTGAGGTTGTTCGTTCTTCATCGAACGATGTAGATCTAAGGATACGATATGAGGCAGTGGGGATTCCTTGTCTATAAGGATCCACACGCCTGCATCTCGCTATCCGGTGACCTATATATGACTTTGGTATGATCGACAACCGTGTTTTTAGTAGATCTATATAATTGCTTTATGAGTCTCTATGTTATCCGTTACATATGTAAACGCTTAAGATTTAGTTGTTCGTCGATCAATCTAGCCACGCCTTTATGGTGTGATTGTCCACCTAGAATTTCTAATCTTAGTAGGTATGACTACGGCTACGTTGCTCGTCTGTTTTAATTAGCGTATGATTAGGAAATACCAATATAGGACTCCTAGGTTGGCTCATGAATTGATCTTCCGGGACTTTCAAATGAGATCTAGATCTGCATTCAGATTCGGGAATTGTGCACACCTAGTTATACGCACATCGTAGATTAACATGATACCTAAAAAGTTAGTGTTAATGGACGGAGATCGATGCGATCGCTTAGGAAGTACCTTTGAACAAAGGAATGTTGCCTAGGTGAGGAATACGGTTAATATCGGAATCCCTAGTTTTGTAAGCGCATGAGTCAAATGAGATGGAGGCCGATAAAGCGAAGTCACGTGATGTAGCATAGTGATCCGGATGGCCTACCCGAGCTAGATCTAGTTTGGGGATGACTCCCGTAGCCAATATAAAAGAGATACGAATCGGGTTAATAGTTGTCGAGTCTAGCTTAATTATATAGAATCTTAGATCCAAACGATAATATAATAATTGGGGAGATTAATTACGTGTCTTTATTTGTGTTGTTTCGAGTCGTGTCATTTACCTTTTCTTGTCTTTGGTTGGTCGTAGACCGCCTTTTGTGCCCCTTGACATGAATGATTAATTGTTTGTATATAAATGACCCACAATTGGTTCCCGTGGATCGACCTTGATTCGCTTATAGCTATACTACTACGATGGACCTAGTCCTCTTGCTAGTATTGGTTTATGGTGGTCAAGTATTTTAATTTCACTTGATCTACGTCATCAAGTTTTTGGCGCCGTTGCCGGGAACCAACGGTCAATTTTATATATAAATAATTTTTTTATTCATGTCGAGTTTTCTCGCTTTTAGAGTCTGCTTTTATGTTTTTGAGTCCTCTGGTTGTCTACTCAGGTAAAAATTCCGTAACTGAAAAATCGGTTTTGCTCCCAAATGAGATCGCTTCGCCGCCAAGAAGCCTGGCCGGGTTCTCTGGAATTTCGTGTCTGCTTATCTCAGATGTTTAATCCGTAGGTCCGATAGCAGCACGGGAAACCATGTTAAAATCGCCCACAAATCCGCTTTTGTTTTTGTTTTCTTCGCTTGCGTAAACCAAGGAAATAATAATCTGAGTCAGTAATTTTTCGTGGGCGCTGAGAAATAACCCAACAACATGTGGAGCTATGAATCTGCGATGGGAAAAGCGATGGAAGCAATACCTTTAAAGCACTAAGATGGCTCCGGAAAAAAAAATTTAAGGTTCGTGGTACAATGTTGAAGGCAAGGTACACCCTTTTTGCTTATGATTTACTATCTTTTGGTCTTATGAGCATAAGTTAGCCTATACATGAACCTGAGTATGAATCTTAGCCCGGAGTTGGTTTGTGAGATTTATTTTATTAGTGTGGAAGGTTCTGCCCCAAATCTGCCTCATCTAGAGGGTGTAAGGAAACATGTAGTAGTTGAAGGAAGTAGTGAATAAAAAGTTCCTCGTAGTTCTGTGAAAATCTCATTGTCCTATGCATGAGATTGCTTCTACTGGCCATGGGAGCAACAATTTGTATAGTTTAAGAATTCGCAATCTAAAGAAGACGTTGAGTTTTGAGAGAGCATAATGAAGCAGCATTATAGAGGATGTGATTAAAATGGGTCCCTAGGACTAAACCGCCTTAGAATTCACTAGTTTCTAAAACGAGAGCCGAGGTAAGAGCTTCGTATAAATGGTATGGATAGATGTCGTTTCCTAGGTCTCACAACCAAAGGAAGGGTATTAATCCACAAAAGCGACGAGCCCACCTCATATAGTGCTCAAGTGGTCAACATCTAGCGATCCAAGAAGGATAACTGACAAGGATAATTTTTGGAAAGTCGAGCTGAGGACTTTAAACTCAGAACTACTTCTTTAAAACCCTTAGGATTTCTTTTTAGGATTTTAGTTTTTTTGTCCTATAAGAGTAACGTGACATATGTTGAGGTTTTTTATTTTGCCGTGTTCCGATGGCCGTTAGGCTAAGGATGTGCAAAACTTTTTTACTCAATATAGGCCACGTGAATTGTGAGTTCCAGAGAGAGTCGAGAAATTGCTAAAGAAAAGGAAATTTAGCAATCAACCTTAAGATGGAAGCATTAAGAGAACTTGAGAATTATGAAAATGTAACAGAGAATGATTGGTGCTAACAAGAACAAGTTTTGGTCAACTTCCAAAATTTTTAGAATGGCGATCCGAGTGAAAATCCAAAGTTGTGTGCAATTCATTCCGCAACTACCCGTGATCATTTCCTTTGTACCTTTTCACCCTTCAACCTTTCTATTCTCTCACCATTCTTCCCCACAGTTCACATTTCTAACCATTCTTTCATCCCCTCTTTCTTTCCATCTATTTCACTCTCCCACCCTAACCCAATCCCTTAACCAATACCCACCCAACAAACAATTTCTTACCCACCCTTTATCTTTTCTTACCATCCTTATATATCTTTTTCTAAACCCATCATATTCTCAACCTCCATCTTGTTTACCAAATACCTTTGTGTTATGGAATTAGAAAAATTGCTAAGTTTTATTGATTATCTTTATCATTTTGGTTTTCCTAATCCTAGCTCGTAAGTGTAGCTCGCCCTAGCTAGATTTTAAAAGTTTTTGGTTTGATCAAAATACAACTTCTCTTTCTACCGGAAGATTTTAAATTTCACACTTTTTCTGACCCTTCCGGCATATATATGATAAGTTTTGTTCTAAAATATCACACTGATCTGACCTTGTTGATGACGGTGATGACTTTTACGTGATACATTGGGCTATTAGTAATGTCGAGGAGAAGCTACATCTCCCTAAGTTGTTGATATCCAATCAAAACGTGACGCGTCTGCGCCAAGTTTTCTGATCCTATCTTTTACCAATAGGCCACTGACGGACCTTTTCTAGGCTATACAGATCCTAACCGGCAGTGTACCGGGTCAAATCATAGTGCTAGTATGATGAGTCAGGTGTCGAATCCTCAGGGAACTTGGTAATTTCTTTTACGTGTGGTTAAACACCAAAGAGCTGTTATTAACTCGATCTAAATCGCAATTTTATCACACAGATCACTACTATTCTAGTCAACATAAAATAAATACGTAATTTAAAAGTTATTCTAATATAATATATATAGATATATAAATATATATAGATGTACATAAATTGCAAAGTATATATATAGATATAAATATATAGGTACCAATATATTAGACAAATAATTTTAGAGAACTGGCCAAAACTTATATAATTGGTTTATACGATCTTTTCGATTAATTGAAATGTGTTCGATCTCTCCTTTTATTTTAGGTCCAATTGAGTAAGTGAAACGGTGCACTCCTGAGGTAAACAATTCCTCCTCACACGAGCGTATGAAATTGTCATATGTCCATTGTCATCAGTCCAAGGTCCACAAATCATACGGTAAACTAATTAATCGAACAGCCCCGAGTACAAATCTACCTTTAGATAAAAAGGAGTCATTCCGTTCGTCAAACGGTCAATTTTATTTTAAAGGCTCCGGTTGTCAAAGCCGGACGATTTAACTTTCCGGTTTAAGTTTTAATTAAACTGATGATTTAACATTATTACGATCTCGAGTACAAATTATAATAAAATTCATTTCTCCCAAAACAAATTTACCCCCGGTTAGGAAATCGGATTCCGTTATCACGTTGTTCACACGGCCAATTTTACCCTCCGGTTTTTCTATCTTTTATTTCATATCCTCGACTATTTAGGCGCCAATTCATAATTAGATTATGAATTCCTCAGATCTATTAAATATGTCAACACGAATACGATCAAAATAGAAAAAGATTCAATTAACTCAATTTTAGTCATTTTAACTTAACAACATTTCTTTAACGAAAAGATCGAAAATAAAACCGATTACATAGTTTTGGCCATATTATATATTTAGCCTAAAAACATTATAACAACGAAAAATATAAAAACAAACATAAATACTTAAGAAAAGTTACCCGAATACATTGATTGATTCGTAAATCGATCTTCCGGACATTACAACTTCTTTAGCAAAACCGACTTCCGAGATTTTCTCGAGCATTACAACGATACTAAAACTACATTATTACGGGCGTAAGGCCTTATTTACTACTACTACTAAAAATAAAAAAGAAAAGAGAGAGGAGAATATATATATAGAGTGTTATATATATTTTGGTACTCCGAAATGAATCTTCGATGAGCGCTATATATAGGCAAATTGGTAAAGGCCGGACCGGTCCGTAGAAAGCCGGCTCGGTCCGACTAATGATGATCCCCACCTTCTTGATTAACTCAAGATGTGCGTTGATATAATTATATATATATATAATTATATATAACTTGTAAAATTCATATCTCGAGTTCGATCTCCAAAAATCACAAACGAAATGCCAAAATTAAGGTCTCGAGAAACTCTACAACTTTCATGAAGGACTCTTCTCCAGATAATGCTTTTTTGATAACCTCGTGTTCCTCTCGAAGCTTTTACGGATTTTTCTTAATCCAAGTCGATTAGCCACTTGATCTTTGTTTAAGTTCTAGACCTCCAATCTTCATAATTTAAATTGCATTGGAACACTCTGGAAAAATCTACAACTTTCGTGAAGAACACTTTTCTGAAAATATCATTTTGATGAGCCATTCGTTTGTCGAAGATATTTTCTATTATTACTTATCCGTGATTGGTTGGCCACTTATCCACTTAAGCTATTCAATTGACCATTTAAACTTGTGGCACTCTCTAAATCATTCCAGAGATATGATTAAACTTCAATATGTCGATTCTCGGGGTCTTGGTTTATAAATCGCAATAAAATATCACAAATACCCACGTAAATGATGATTTATTACACTCCGATTTATTAAAATCGGTACAAAATTACAACTTTTTATTATTATTATAACTTTACTAAATAACTATTCTTATAAACATTTTACACTTTATACCATAATTTCATATATTTTATATAGAATTCGTTGATAAAACATAATAATATAACGTATTTTTAATCATATAAAATAATACATCAAATTACTCCCACTTAGCTTTTGATCGTCCTCGAGCAAAAATAAGCTGTAATAAAAGATAGTATAATTTTTGATTATAATATACTTTGTCAATATTATAAATATATTATCTATCTTAATTTAAAATCTTAAGAAGATGAAAGAGTATATAATCTGAAATAACTTAAACATTAAATATTATTTAGATAAAATTATATATGTAATACTTAAGAAGTATAAATAAAATATCGTAATTATTTTTAATCGCAACTATTATGAAATTTCGAATCGGAAATTTTAAAGAAAGTAGTTGACAAAAATGGCTTATAGAGTTTAGGTTCAAGATGTTGGTTAATCGGAAAAAAGAAATCAAAAAAAGAGAAAGAGGCAAGTCGTACGTACCTACATCTTCATATTTTTGAAAAAAACATTTCTTAGCATCTTTTTTCAGATTTTCTCTCTTTTTTTTTTTTTTTTTTTTTAAAGATTAAGAACTAAAAGCGTGAGTGTGTGTAGAAAATCAAACTTACAGGCATTGCTTCATCAAGATTGATCGGAGTACTACTTTTCGATCGAAAATTACAAGTCCGGTTTCCTTAAACTTGTAATAATTCACGAGATCTTATGATTCAACTTTTCCTCTTTCATTTTATCTTGTGCCTTCATTCCCAAAGCAATAGGACATTTCGTGATAATACCCTATTTGGACTACTATCATCAGCAATCGGAGCTTAATTACCTCATAGTGATATAGGACATTTCGTGATAATACCCTACTCACTCCAATCATTGGTAGCTACAACCGATTTGTTCTTTTTATTTTTAAGTTGTTAATCACAGATAAGGAAGATAACGATATTTGATTAATTACATTGTAAATATGGTGCTTCGTTCTTAATTTTTTATAGAATATTAATATATCCGAACTTATTACCAAAATCGGCTATGTTGCAAAGTGTCATGAGGTAAGATCGAATATACTACTACTTATCTAATTTTTCCAATCTCAAAGATATACCAAAATTTAGCTTTTATGTCACCATCTCTTTTTATAAGTACGCACAAACTTCATGCGGTATTTCAAGGAAATGTAGACCAAAATAGCTAAAGCTCGGTTATTTAATCACAATTGACAATTTTGAGTGAGGTCTTGATCACTCTAATCAAGGTGAGGTAGGTTATTTGGCTATAGTTATATTTTTGTGGTGCCAAAATCAATAAACTTAATCCAATTCCAAATTCATAATTCGTATTGAAAATGATTCTAAAAATTTTACTTATAAATATCAACATACTTATATAATTTTATAAAACAATATCTAATATTAAATACTTAATTATATAAACTTAAAATCTTATTAAAATCTAAATTAGACATATAATATAATTATTTTTTTTTTTTTGAAAATTTTAATGAATTTTCTAACCTAACTCTACTCCCCACTTACTTAAGTGGCATCGTCCCGATGTTCAATGAGTAGTAAAGAAGTAGGTTCGAAAATAAAATTAAAATTATCTATTAACGTTATTTTTCCGATTTTATTTTATTTTATTTTATCATTATTAAAACAAAAACTTAAAAACTAAGACATATATATTAAACAAGATACATTATTACAAACTTAACTAAAGAACTTCAAACTTAACTTAATTTAACTTATTAAAACTTAAATATTACTAACAAACCACTAGCAACTCTCTAGATGGTGAGCGAACAACCCGTGTATCAACCGGTAGCAATCCAAACCGACTATCTCTAGACGGAAAAATTTCATCCGTCTCGGCTCTTCTACTCCATGCACAAGAATACACAAACGTGATATCATCCATGAATTAGGCATAGGCTTCCCCTACTACCTCTCGCTGATCCCAAACTCCAACACTCGTCCTTTGAATCAATATACCCCAATCAACAAATACACGAATGCCAAAGCAAAAGTAGAAGCATTTCATTCTCGCTAAACTTCCAAAATCCAGGTGGGATAAACTCGAGAATTTATAAAATGCTTCCATGCGCTTTAGATGTGGAAGTAAAGCTCGTGTTGACATGTCGTGATTTGTATCAAAAGCGAGAACAGACATTGGAAAGACTCGTGTACTTTATTCAAATGATTGGATGCATTGCCTAGTCCCCATTGCATTTCAAAATGTGGCATCGTAACTGGTGGAATTTCAAAAATTTGGTTGATGATAGATGAAGAGAAGGGAACAGCCACTCCTCTTACTAGAACAATCTGTGTGATATCGATCATAGATGTCGTCATAAGCTTGCGAATAAAATTCTCGCACTATCCGAGACATTTACCCGCCCTCGTGGTGTACTTGACAAATTTTTTCCAACCGAAACTGCGAATGATAGTTTTTCCCCATTGATCAAGCTTATCTAAATTTAAACCTTTCTCCAATAGGATTGGAGAATTCGCAAAACGATTGTGTAAAATGATACTCTTATTGGAAGCTTGAGATTCCGGATGATCCGTGTATTAGGCTCGTAAGAATTTACAGACGGTGAGGAGTGGTTCGACATTTTAAAACTTGCTAAAAAATAAAAAGTAAAATTTGAAGGTAGAAAGACAAGTGAATGAGCAATTGTTTACTCTCCCATTCCCTGAGCTTCTTTAAATAGATAGTAAAAATATACATACGTGGATGCATTAGATGGACTCAAAAATGACTCAGCCTCTTTTCCTTCACGGCCCGGTCCGGTAAACTGCCGGCTCGGTCCGGGTGAAAAAATCAATTAACTGCGTACAGAGGTAAAAGTCAAATTGTATTTTGGTTTTTTACTTCACAGATGGAACAAGGCTTTCACATGCCTTACAGAAATTATGAATTAATTCATCCAACTGGATACGGATAAAACGACACATTATTATTATTATTATTATTATTTTTTTAAAACGACTCATTAATGATACAAAATTATTTTTGTGATTTTTATAGTTTATAAAAACTAAACCGATTTAAAATACAAACCAAATTGTTATAAACGACTGATAAAATCAAACTAAACGAAAATTGAAAACAAACCAATAGTTAAATGACAAAAGTCGAATGCAATGAAATGTGTAGTAAACATGTTTAATCAATCATTAAAATTCAATCTTCATCATAATCTTCCTCCGGATCAACTTGAAAACTCGAACTCGGAAACGACTGAGAAGCTGATGGATGAGCTGAAGTCGGGTAGTCGATCGAACTATCAAGACCCATCGAACTCATGCCAGACGTGACATGTGCAAACTCGGTGAATCCTCCCAACTCGACATCGCCGGGTCTCGAAACACTGTCGAAAATACACCGTCCCACTAGATTGGCTTCCAAAAGGATATGACGATGGATGAAAGCTCGATTGTGGTGGAATAGGTGTTTCCCATCGTGGTAAGGTATACGGATCGATTGACACGGTGGATAGGCGGGATCATCAAAGTAGGATTACGAAGCAAATCGCTTTCGTTCCTTCTAAACCTCTACGAATATCATCACACCACTCGCTTAGTACTCAAATGAATAAAGCCACATTGGCTTGACCACGCGCAACATCTGTCACTAAAGATTGAAACATGTCATAAGTGATAGTGTTGGAGAAAGGAGTTTGTTGAGGCTGACTAGAAAAAGATGGAAAAGAAGAAGATGTAAAAACTGGTGGAGCTGGCTGAGTTTGACGTCTTCTAAGCAAAGAGCTAATACTACCATCCGGAAGACTAGTCAAACTAGGTCCAATCAGATTCCCATCAGCCAGAGATAACTTGTCATTAGGCGCAGAATGGTACTCCCAACCTACGACATAAATCGAGATAAAACAAGGGAAGTAAAGATGACTCCTGTGCGGCGATGACAATACTTTCAAAAATTCTTTTAAACATGACCTTTCCAACATCCACTCTAACATCATTTACCATAGCCCAAGCGATACATACATCTTCCTTTCCAAAAGCAAAGTTATGTTTACTAGAAGGATAGAGATTATGGCTAATAAATCTTTTAATTGCCCTTAAACCTCTAAAACAGCAGTTCCGTAATTAAACCGATTTTCAACCCACACCGTGGTCGGGTCAAAAACAATCTGGGCTCTCAGGCGGTCCGCTCAAAACTAAGCGAGGATCATCTAAATTATAAACTACCCGTAATCCTCCTCATCGGGAAAAACCTCAACTCCTAAAATTGCATTAATGACGGCAGGTTAAAAGGAATATTTTCGGCTCGTAATGGTGCAGTTTCGATCGAGTAAGTCGTTCTTCCGACAAAGTAGATAAAACCGAATAAAACTCGCCTACTATAGGCGTGTTAATCTCCCCTTCCCTTCGGGTTGCTAAATCTAACCACTGACGCCTTCTAAAGATATTCTTGACTTCATCACCTAAGTCATCCAAGTCTAATCCTTTTTCAACCAGAACATCACACTTACTATAAATTTTCTTATATGCTTTCTTAGCCTCAGGTGATGCGGTTGTTTCAAAACTTACAGCTTCCTCCTCAGGTGATAAAATTACTGTGCCTACGACGGGGAGTTGAAATTGGAATTTTGATTTTCTCTTTAGAGACTCTAGTACTCGACTCACCATTCTACGATATTGGTAATGCCAATCAACAACAAAAACAACAACAAAAACAAAAAAATAATAATGTCACAACACACTCAAAAATCAAAACAGTTGAAATTAATCTAAAAAATATGCAAAATTGACAACTAAATAAACTAGATTATACCTTATAGTGTAGAAAACGTTGAAAAGTAGGCCGGAAAAGTGCTAAAGTCGCCGGAATGAATGGAGCTTGTTTTTGACCCTTTTGATTTTTTTCAATTTTGTGTAGAAGAGAAGAGATGAAAAGAGGAAGAAATCAAGTAGTGGTAGTGTGAGAGGTGAATTTTGTGGAAGAATTGAAAAAATTCGAGTGGTGGGGTTTGGTGTGGTGCGTCACATTGGAAGAATTAGGAAGAAGAAGAAGAAAAGAGAGTCCCGTCTTTTTATGATTTTTAGAACCGGACCGGTCCGGTATTAAGGCCGGATCGGTCCGTGAACAAATTTTTCTATTTTTTTCGATTTTTTTATGATTTTTGAATAAAACTTATACAAATTCTAATAAAACATAATTAAAGTCTTAAAATAAGTTTATAAAATTTTCTTAAAATAAAATTTGAAGGAACTTTTATAATTTTATAACAATTTATAAAAATTTAATAAAATCTTTATAACACTTTAATAAAAGCTTATAAAAATTTAATAAATTTATATCAACTTTTATAAAACGCTTAAATTAAAACTAAAAAAACTTTTATAAAATTTTTATAAAACTCCTCAAATTTTCATAAAGATCCAATTATAAAATTTTCGAAGTTATGCTGAAAATTTTATAAAATAAAATAAAGGACTCTAAACTTAGGGGTTCCCGATTCTTCGATTTCTAAATCTTCCAAAGCTCGATATAACGCTTCAATCAACCTAACTCCTAAAAACGAGGCATTTGAATTATCTCTCGGAATTCCATCGGGATTTTCGGATAACCACCTAATCGTTCCTTCCTAACAATATTCAAACACTCATCCTGGATTTGGTTGTGTTTTCCCACGTCCGCCCAACATGTTCACTTTTTCCACAGATTCTGATCTCATTAAAAACTTTGCCCTTCTTTTATCGCACTTCTTGATGTTCCATTACATACTTCTCTTAACTCGATCTCTCTCAACAATTTCTTGTTTTGTTCAAAAACTAAAGCTTCTATAGAAAACGCGACATCTTTATCAAGGCCTAATTTCAAAAGTAAAATAAAAACTCCTATTCTATCTAAAAAGACATCCAGCTTCTTTTACGTCTATCCGGTAAAAGATTTAAAAGAGTTTAAACATAATTAAAATTACGTAAAAGTAGAGTAAAGATAGATAGCACCTGGTATTTGGTGATTCCAGTTCTCGCTTTTCGCTTTTCATTTTTCCTCTCGCTTTTCGGTTTGTCGGGGATCAATCAAGAGCATTATTTCTTCTTTCGGTGTGATTCCTTCTCCTCCACAAATAACTTTACTCTGTGTCCATTGGCTATAAAAGTTGTATTTCCATCGCTTAGTCCAACACTCAGCTTTGTAAACCCGTGTTACTTTAAATGGACTGTCCATCTTGATTTAAGCTTACCCGAAACAACTTTAAACGTGAATTGTACAAAAGCACTCGATCACCTACATGGAACTCACGCTTAAAGATTCTCTTATCATGGAAAGACTTCGTATGTTCCTTGTAGATTCGAGCGTTTTCATAAGAATCGAGACGAAATTCTTCTAGTTCCGCTCAATTGAAGCAATCTATGATCACCGACAAATTTTAGGATCGAAATTTAGAAATCTAATAGCCCGTAAGGCTCGGTGTTCTAACTCAACCTGGGAGATGACATGACTTACCAAAGACTAGCTTATAGGAGAACAACCAATTGGTGTTTTAAAAGTCATTCATGACGCCCATAACGCATCATCTAATTTAATTGCCCGCTTTTTTGCGATTTGAATCAACTGCTTTTTTCCACGATTCTTTTGACCTCTCTATTTGACCTCTACCGACCACCTTTGGTTTGCGGATGATAGTATGCCCTAGTTTATGTGTCACACCATATTTCTCAACTAACTTAGTAAATGGTCTATTACAAAAGTGTGAACCTCTATCGCTAATGATCGCCTCGAATGCCATATCTAGTGAATATGTTCTTTTAAGGAATCGTATGACAACCTTGGTATCATTAGTGGGAAGAGCTTCATTTTCCACCCATTTTGAAACATAATCTACCATTACAAGAATAAATCTTTTTCCAAACGATATAGAAAAGGTCCCATGAAATCTATACCCCAAACATCAAATAACTCACATTCTAAAATAGGTTGCATAGGCATTTCATGTTTTTAGATACATTTCCCATTTTTGACAAGATTCACAAGATTTAACATATTTATAAGCATCTTTATATAGTGTAGGCCAATAAAACCACATTGTAAAACTTTAAAAGCAGCTTTTCCATCCTCCATGATGTCCTCCGCCTCACGATCATGACAAAACGATAAAATACTTAAAATTTCATTATCAGCACACATTTTCCGATTATCCCATCCGAACATTTACGGAAAAGGTCTGGTTCCTCCCAAGAATAAAATTTTAAGTCGTAAAAGAATTTCTTTTTTGCCAAGTCCAATGAGACGGAATATAATCACAGTTAAGTAATTAATGATATCTCCAAACCAAGGTGAGATTTCCTAGAGGGAATTCTATTTTTAATAATTGCATGGTTGAAGGAGTATCTATTCTAAATAGTTGTTCATCAGAAATGAATCTTTAATTTCATTCCCTATCTCTTCCTCGTCTCCATTCTACTTAGATGATCTCGCTACTACATTTTCACTTCCTTTTTTATCTTTAATTTCAATATCAAATTCTTGAAGTAGGAGAATCCATCTAAGAAGACGTGGTTTCAGCATCCTTCTTACTCATTAAATACTTGAGTGAATGGTCTCGTGTAGACTATTACCTTAGAACCAACAATATACGATCTAAACTTATCTAAGGCAAAAATCACACCCAACAGATTCCTTTTTCAGAGTTGCATAATTAAGTCGAGTGCGTTTAATGTGTGGGATGCATAGTAAATAGCTTTGAGAATTCTATTATACCTTTGACCTAAAACAGACTCCTACTAAACTAAATCACTAGCATCACACATAATTTCAAAGGTAAATTCCATCTGGTGCTACCAATACAAAGTGCAAGAATCAACTTTGCTTTGTGGTCTTAAATGCTTCCATACATTTACTATCAAAGTTAAAAGGTACTTCTTTTTCAAGTAAATGACTTAGAGGCTTTGCTATCTTTGAAAAATCTGCAATAAATCTCCTATAAAATCCTCGCATGTCCAAGAAATCCTCTTAGAGTCCTTAGATTACTCGGTGGCATGTAATTTTTCAATCACCTCGACTTTAGCTTTATCAACTTCAATTCCTATTTCAGAGATTCTATGACCTAAAACAATTCCTTCTGATACCATTAAATGACATTTTTCCCAGTTTAGAACTAAATTGGTATCCTCACAACGTTGTAAAACTCTTTCTAAGTGCGACAAACATTTACCAAAAGAATCTCCATAAACACTAAAGTCGTCCATAAAAATTTCTAAGAATTTCTCAACCATATCAGAAAATATAGACATCATACATCTTTGAAACGTAGCAGGAGCATTACATAAACCAAACGGCATTCTTTTATACGCAAAAGTTCCATAAGGACATGTGAAAGTAGTCTTTTCCCTATCTCCTGCTGCAATGAAGATCTGTAAATAACCTGAATAACCATCTAAGAAACAGTAATACTTATGACCACTTAAACGTTCCAACATTTGAACTATGAATGGAAGTGGATGATGATCTTTCTTAGTATGATCATTTAGTTTTCTAAAATCAATGCACATTCGATATCCCTGTAATTTCCTTGTTGGAATCCATTCATTCTTATCATTCTCTTTCACTGTGAAACCTCCTTTCTTTGGTACAACTTGAGTTGGACTCACCCATTCACTATCTGATATAGGAAAGATTATCCCCATTTCTAATAGCTTAATGACCTCTTTCTTAACGATTAATCAGAATTCGGGTTGAGGCGGGCGTTATGTTGAATACAAGGTTTAGCATCCTCTTTCGTAATTATCTTATGAACACAAATCTCGTGGCTAATACCTCGAATATCGGCAATCGCCCATCCAAAAGCTTTCTTATGCTTTCTTAACATTCTTATTAATTGATCTTCTTGCTGCTCAGTTAAAGTAGATGAAATAATAATCGGTAATAGATTATCAGTTTCTAGAAAAGCATATTTCAGATTTAAAGGTAACGGTTTCAATTCCAGATTCTTTGGCGGATCTTCTATTGATGATTTAAGAACTGGTCCTTCTAGTTCTAACTCCAAATACTTATGCCATGGTGGCTTAAAAGTAAAGCTTCCTTTATCTAGAGAAAGGATTATCTCTTTCATTTCAATGTCTTCCTCATCTTCTTTATAGATAGACAGAGTTAAGCATTCTTCTAACTGTCTTCAAAAGTTGGTAATCGATTATCATAGATGAATAAATATCTTCTATAAAAGAACATGATTCTCGTGATGTATATGGATGGTTCATAGCTTTAAAAATATTGAAAGCAACTTCATCTTCATTGACTCTCAAAATTAACTCTCCTTTATGAACATCGATTAAAGTTCTTCCTGTAGCTAGAAATGGACGACCTAGAATAAGAGGCGCTGAATATCCTTCTTCCATTTCCATAACTACAAAATCTACTTTGGAAAATAGAATTTGTCTACTTTAACCAAGACATCCTTAATCATTCCTTTAGGTACTTAATCGATCTATCGCCATTTGCAGAGTCATTTCGATCTTAGTAAGCTTTCCTATGCCTAGCTTTTATAATCCTCATAAGACATGAGATTTATACTAGCTCCAAGATCACATAAGACTTTCTTAAAAGAAATCCTCCAATTTCACATGGAATCGTAAAACTTCCAGATCTTTCAGTTTAGGTGGTAACTTATTATGTCGCACTGCAGAACATTCTTCATTTAGGCATATATTCTCATATTCCTCTAATTTTTTCTTATTTGATAGTATCTCTTTCAGAAACTTTCCATAAGCAGGTATATTAATCAGAGCTTCAATAACAGGGATATTAACATGAAGATGACGAAAAGTATCAAGGAAACGAGCATACTTCTTATCGCTTTTGCCTTTTGATTTGATCTTTAGGAGGGTAGGTAAAGATTCTAAATCTATAACCTTTGGCTCCTTAGTCAATTTCTCTTTTCCTTTTCCTCCTTAAACTTTGAGTATTACTTAGTCGCCATGTTTGAGTTCTTGAATTTTTTTCTTTAAATTGTTCCCTGAATCAATCTCTACTTCTGATTTTTTCGGTTCTTCCTGTTTCTCATTTATTCTAACATGTTCCTTGAATAAATTCCTTAAATCTTTATCCATAGGGTCTTTCAAAATCCTAGGGATTTTTACCCAATTTTCACCTTCATTTTCAGGTTCCAAACTTATTCATTTTCAAGAAATTATCTATAATTTCTTCTTCCTCGTCGCTGAATTCATCTTTATCTTTAGTTTCATCATTCTTTCCATCTAAATCATTTTCTACTTCATTATTCCCAAAGTTTTCTACTCCATTGCTTCCCTAAGCTTCCTACTTCTCGTAACCACAACATTTACCTCTCTTGGGTTTCTCGCTGTTGCTTGGTAATCCTCCTGGGGTCTCTTTGTTGTTACGCTCACCTTCCCTACTCAAATGATCTTCCATATTCCTCAATGAGGCTTCTATTGTTCTCATTCGGTATCATGTCCACTCATAGATGTTTTTATTGTACTCATATCTTTAGTGACTGTACTAATAGAAGTCATCATTGTTTCCATATTCTTAGCTTGAGTAGATACTACACCCATCATATTTTCCATTAGTTTTTCCCATTTTTCAACTCCTTCGCAGTTGAGTTGAACTCGAGTTCTTGGTATACTTTGAGTGGTATGTTGAGGATAGGATCTTGGTAATGATTGTAAATTCGATTAGATGTATTTTCTTGATAAACTTGGTTATTATTCCTATATGGGATTTGGATATGGCGGTTGTCCCGGCTTACTAGGGTTTTCGGACCATCGATAAGTAGGATGATCTCTTCTAATAGCATTAAACGAGTTTGAGTATGCATTGTTCAAATTCCTATGTCAAGAAAACTCTCTCCTCTCTTGAATATCCTGTTGGTTCTTCACTCCCTAACGCCATATTATCATGACTTGAGTATTCATTTGGTGTACTATTTTCTGAATTTTGGTTCTTATTCGTTGTAAACCATCAAATTTCCTACTCAAATTCTCCAAGTGTGCTAGAACTTCCGTATTAGACGTACATTCTCTCCTGCAAAAGCTACTTTTTCGTGCTAGAACCGGTTCCCACATTCTGTTATTTTTGGAAATCTTTTCTATAGCATCAGAAGCTGTTTGAGCTTCACTCATCATTAATCGAACCACCACATGCATGATCTACATCCGCACGTGAGTCTTTTCTCAATTTACGACAGAAGAGTTGAATTTGCATATCTAAGGAATAACCATGATCGGGACACGCTCTTAACAATTTTTTAAACCTTTCCCACGCATTCCCAAGAGTTTCCTCAGATCCTTGTCTAAAGTTAGCAACCTCGACTTTTAATTCCAAATTTCAGTCAGAGTGAAATATTGTTTCGTAAATTCAGTTTGAATCTCCTCCCAACTAGTAAGTGAATGATGTGGAAGAGACATAAACCAATCTCGGGCTGCGTCCTTTTAAAGAAAAAGGAAACATAGTCATTCTCGTTAATTCCTTATGAGCACCTTTGACTTTTGGTCAGTATTGCACAGATTCTTCAAAAAAAGATAGAGATGATGATGTGGATCTTCATCATCCTCTCCTAGGAATTGGGCTCTTGCGTCAATTAAACCAAAAAGATGAGACTTAATTTCGAAATTATTCGCTCCTTCATTAGGTAAAAGTATGGGATTATTAGTCTGGTTTCTTCTTACTGTTTGATCACATATAGGTCTCGGGTTTGGTGGATTATTACGATTATTCTCGGTTCCGATTATTTCTATTATTATTATTATTAGGGTTAACAGGTTTTGTCCATGCCCCTAGAGCATGTTCCAGCCTCTTGTTCGGTGTTTCATCACCGATTTGACCATTCTCGTATTTTGTTTGAAGATGATTCTTGGTCGATTTCCGACTAGTATGACCGCGTTACTCTCTACTCTTAACGCGCTTTTCGTAAGTGTTTATGTCGGGCTTATAAGGAACGAGAGGGCCTTACCACTTCGGTCATCAACTAACTAAAATAGAAAATAACACGAAATTGATAGTAGTAAAATTGGTAATTTTCCTAAAAGGTAACAACCAACTAAAAATAAAATAGAAATGAGATAAGAAAAGTGTTGACTTATTCTAGAATTTTAAGCTAATACAAGTAGTAACCATAGACACCTAAAAAGAAATTAGCGACGTTCTCGGCAACGGCGCCAAAAAGTCGACGGACTTTTCTAGGCTATACAGATCCTAACCGGCGAGTACCGGGTCAAATCGTAGTGCTAGTATGATGAGTCGTGTCGAATCCTCGAGGAACTTGGTAATTTCTTTTTACGTGTGGTTAAACACCAAAGAGTCAAGTTATTAACTCGATCTAAATCGCAATTTTATCACACGATCACTACTATTCTAGTTAACATAAAATAAATACGTAATTTAAAAGTTATTCTAATATAATATATATAGATATATAAATATATATAGATGTACATAAATTGCAAAATATATATATAGATATAAATATATAGGTACCAATATATTAGACAAATAATTTTTAGAGAATCGCCAAAACTTATATAATTGGTTTATACGATCTTTTCGATTAATTGAAATGTGTTCGATCTCTCCTTTTATTTTAGGTCCAATTGAGTAATTGAAACGGTGCACTCTCGAGGTGAACAATTCCTTCTCACACGAGCGTATGAAATTGTCATATGTCCATTGTCATCACCCAAGGTCCACAATCTATTACGGTAAACTAATTAATCGAACAGTCCAGTACAAATCTACCTTTAGATAAAAGGAGTCATTCCGTCACAAACGGTCAATTTTATTTTAAAGGCTCCGGTTGTCAAAGCCGGACGATTCAACTTTCCGGTTTAAGTTTCAATTAAACTGATGATTTAACATTATTACGATCTCGAGTACAAATTATAATAAAATTCATTTCTCCCAAAACAAATTTACCCCGGTAGAAATCGGATTCCGTTATCACGTTGTTCACACGGCCAATTTTACCTCCGGTTTTTCTATCTTTTATTTCATATCCGACTACAGGCGCCAATTCATAATTAGATTATGAATTCCTCGAGATCTATTAAATATGTCAATACGAATACGATCAAAATAGAAAAAGATTCAATTAACTCAATTTTAGTCATTTTAACTTAACAACATTTCTTTAACGAAAAGATCGAAATAAAACCGATTACATAGTTTTGGCGAGATTATATTTAGCCTAAAAACATTATAACAACGAAAAACACAAAAACAAACATAAATACTTAAGAAAAGTTACCCGAATACGGCAATTGATTCGTAAATCGTATCTTCCGGACATTACAACTTCTTTAGCAAAACCGACTTCCGAGAGATTTTCTCGAGCATTACAACGATACTAAAACTACATTATTACGGCGTAAGGCCTTATTTACAACTACTACTAAAAATAAAAAAGAAAAGAGAGAGAGGAGAATATATATATGAGAGTGTTATATATATTTTGGTACTCCGAGCTGTTCTCTGATGAGCTTCTATATATAGGCAAATTGGTAAAGGCCGGACCGGTCCGGTAGAAAGCCGGCTCGGTCGGACTAATGATTACTCCCACCTTCTTGATTAACTCAAGATGTGCGTTGATATAATTATATTTATATATAATTATATATAACTTGTAAAATTCATATCTCGAGTTCGGATCTCCAAAATCACAAACGAAATGCCAAAATTAAGGTCTCGAGAAACTCTACAACTTTCATGAAGGACTCTTTCCGAGATAACGCTTTTTGATGACCTCGTGTTCCTCGAAGCTTTTACGGGATTTTTCTTAATCCAAGTCGATTAGCCACTTGATCACCATTTAAGTTCTAGACCTCCAATCTTCATAATTTAAATTGCATTGGAACACTCTCGGAAAAATCTACAACTTTCGTGAAGAACACTTTTCTCGAAAATATCATTTTGATGAGCCATTCGTTTGTCGAAGATATTTCTCTATTATTACTTATCCAGATTGGTTGGCCACTTATCCACTTAAGCTATTCAATTGACCATTTAAACTTGTGGCACTCTCTAAATCATTCCGAGAGATATGATTAAACTTCAATATGTCGATTCTCGGGGTCTTGGTTTATAAATCGCAATAAAATACCACAAATACCCACGTAAATCTGACACGACACTCCGATTTATTAAAATCGGTACAAAATTACAACTTTTTATTATTATTATTACTAAATACTCTAAATTATAAAGACTAACACTTTATACCATAATTTCATATATTTTATATAGAATTCGTTGATAAAACATAATAATATAACGTATTTTTAATCATATAAAAATAATACATCAACACCCCAGACACTTTTTTACACTTTACACAATTCATAATAAAATCCTCAGTTTTTCTTAGAGCAGTTTTTATGCAAGTTCTGCAATAATGTAAGTTCTTGTATTTATTTGTTCTTAGTTCTTTGTAATTAAGCCCCCAATTATTATTTATCATTTGAGGTTGTTCGTTCTTCACCGGAAAATGTAGATCTAAGGATATGATATGAGACAGTGGGGATTCCTTGTCTATAAGGATCCACACGCCCAAATCTGTCATCCGGTGACCTATAGATGACTTTGGTATGATCGACAATCGTGTTTTTAGTAGATCTATATAATTGCTTTATGAACTTCTATTTTATCCGTTATGTATAGTGAAACGCTAAGATTTGGTTGTTCGTCGCGTCAATCTAGCCACGTCTTTATGGTGTGATTGTCCACCTAGAATTTCTTATCTTAGTAGGTATGGCTACGGCTTCGTTGATCGTCTGTTTTAATTAGCGTATTATTAGGAAATACCAATATAGGACTCCTAGGTCGGCTCATGAATTGATCTTCCGGGACTTTCAGCTAGATCTAGATCTGTTCTGTATTTGGGAATTGTCGACACCTAGTTATACACAAATCGTAGATTAACATGAGACCGTGTAAGTGATTGTTAATGGGACAGAGACTGATGCGATCATCTAGGAAGTACGCGTAATCACAGGAATGTTGCCTAGGTGAGGAATACGGTTAATATCGGCATCCCTAGTTTTGTAAGCGTGCAAGTTATATGAGATGGAGGCCGAAAAAGTGAAGTCACGTAATGTGGCATAGTGATCTAGATGGCCTACCCGGAGCTAGATCTAGTTTAGGGGATGACTCCCGTAGCCAATATAAAAGAAATACGAATTGGATTAATAGTTGTCGAGTCTATCTTAATTATATATAATCTCTAGATCCAAACGATAACCTAATAATTGGGGAGGTTAATTACGTTGTTTATGTGTTGTGTCAAGTCGTGTCATTTATCTTTTCTTGTCTTTTGTTGGTCGTAGACCGCCTTCGTGACCTTGATATGAGTAATTAATTGTTTGTATATAAATGACCCACAATTGGTTCCATGTGGGATCGACCTTGATTCGCTATAGCTATACTACGATGGACCTAGTCCTCTTGCTAGTATTGGTTTATGGTGGTCAAGTATTTTATTATCACTTGATCTACGTCATCAAACACATACATTAATCTTTCATGAGACTCTGGTCATTGATTCAAACAATGAATCCGCTATTGTATCAGCCATACAACAAATGTGGAAGAACCGTAACAACTTCAGGAATGAACCTCTTAGATCCACGTAATGTTTCCACTATACCTCTGAGGTAGCACTATGTTTTGGCCTAGTTGTAAAAAATCTACGGTGATATCTTGCTGAGAACATTTCCAGCTCACTATGGCACTGGTTATAGTGATCAAAAACCTGGATTGCAACTCCCTTCATACGACTCAGGGTCCGGATCTATATCTCCACGTACGTCCAGTTCTAAGTTTCAAGAAACTAAGATTCCTTCCTTTACACTTTAAGGACATTCTCGACATTTTCCAAAATCTTTTTCATACTTACTCATGACTCTTCATGAAGTATGAACATCTGGTTTTACTCACAACTCTTACAATGCATCCTATTGCGGTAGCATAAGGAACTTTCCATAAACATTATCTTTCACCTTATTTCCAGGACTATAGTTCTGACATAGATAGATCCCGAGAACACTGGCTAGCATCTCTTGATTTGATCTACGCTAAACTCTTTTAGCATCTCATCTATATATGTGAACTGTAGAAATTAAGCAGTATTTAGATCTTTCACTGTTGATCCTTATTTCTAAAATAAGAACTAATCTTTCCAATAGCCTTCAAAAAGACCTTGAACTACCGAATATTAATTGACCTTAACATGGGATGTCAATTCTTAAGGATAATACACAAGACATACCACACTCGGAAAATCAGAACACTCCCACTAACCTTCTTGTACACTAGACATATCTTTACTTTTGATTATATCAATTTTTTTTATAAGGAAAATCAAATTCTTTTGATTATCAAATAAAGAATCCATTAAAGAAACTTGTTTGAGTCCATAAATGGATATCACAAGCTCACATATCATCCAACGTCTGCGGACATCAAGCCTTTGGCCCAATATCCTTTACACTATCATATGGTCATGATACATAACAATAACAAGCATAATCTGAGTATACTTAAGCATAGCTGGTATCATGAAGGTATTTACAAAGTTTTCAGCAAGCAACTTTTAGCCATCAACTCAACTTAAGTAGTAATTGAATTACCATCCATGTCAGTCTCGCAAAGACTTGTTACACCTTTAATAGACATTCCCTCCAGGTTAGATTCATATAACCCGATTGTCACACATGGAATCTACTTCATATATTATAGCTCCAAGCCTCATCATTTGATCTTGCCTCTCAACCATTCTACATAAGTTGTGAGATCCTCATTCTCCAAGATGAACAGACCAATAACCTTTTCAAGATTACGGTGATCCCTAGACTTACAGAACTATTGTGTACACTGAGCAGTGTCCTACACCTCATCACTACGTGGAGCCTTCTCATGATCCAATGGTTGAATATCTCTTTGTGGTTCACAAACTCTTTTGAGATTTAATTTTAATCCCACTCTTTCATTTGGAGGAAAACACTTCATCTATAAAACAACATATCTGGTAGCTAGCAAACATTTCGCTCCGCGGGCTGGTAAACAACATCCAACATACTTACTAAGATATTCCACAAAGTTGTATATGTCATAATAGGCTTCAAGCCTTTCTAGGTATGCTTGCTTTCAAGAAGCAGGACAACCCTAATTATCGGTTAAGATAGAATTGATGTCATCTCTTTCTATATCTGAAATGAAATTCATTCAACCTAATTATTTGGAACTTGGTTAAGCTTATGTTATGAATAAATGCCATATCCCAAAACAGGTAAGTGATATTTCGCATGGCTTACGCCGCACATTTATCATATAAAGTGATATTTCTTTATTAGAAACACAATCTAATAATGTATCCCAAAATGTTATCCGTCAAAGTAGAATCCGTTTCTTTTTCATACAACGATGAAACACCCTTCAGGTATTAATCACTACAATCCAATTGAAAATTAATCCCTAAGTGGTCCATCAATCTCACATTTATACTCGTTCAAACTTTTTAATACTTAATTAAGTAAATGCGACTATTTCTAAAAATGGTCAAAGAGAGTTTTGATTTCTATTTGTGGCATTATTTATCATAAGCCAACAAAAATCAGTATGTTTAGGCTTTAGGAAATTTTCTAGACTTTGTGACATTTTCATAAAAGGGTATTTTATCCATCTTTTGGTAAGATAAATATTACCCACATGATTCATAATCACATGGGTCAGACATCATCAGAATGATATTTGATTATACATTTCTCTTTTATAGAGACTACGTCTAGAACAACCACAAAAAATATTAAGGATAACAGCTATACAATTATTCATTGAGATTTTTATCACTTATATCAACTATATAGTGACATAAATCTAGTATGTTAGACTTAGTGACTATTCAACTTTAATGGAATAACATTTATTCCTTATAATTGAATCTTCCATTAAATCCTAATAGATAACTGAAATAATGTTCTTCATAAGAACCGGAACAAAATTACATTTATTTAGTTCCTTTATCAGTTTACTAGATTCAGAATATAATATGGTAAATGTTGCAACGTCTGCTTCATCTTCCATATGCCAGAATATTCTATATATATTTAATCATACTCATTATCTATGATATCATATATCTAAGAGTTAAGATAAATTAATATCAGCCTACTTGCTTAGAATAGTGACTACGATAAGTTCTTTTCTTTCAAGAACACTTCCAACATTTAATCCCTCAAGCACTTGGATATTTCTTAGTTTAGCCTTCACAAGACATAAGAAAATCACAATAGTTACGTCTTTAATTTTGTTTCATACAGAGAATCCGAAGTTTATTAAATAGTTTCTTAACCTTTTAATTAATTAACCTCTTAAGCAATGATTAAATAATTAAATCGATACTTAAATCTTCCAACTTTGAAAACAACCTTTTCAATTATTAGTTGTGGTCATTTATACTCAAATCATTGATGACGGTCAAATTATACCCATAAAAATCATCAACGTTATCCTTAAATTGAGCATAATAATATATATTTTATGTTAAATCACATGTTTATAATGATTATTTAATGTTATGTGATTAATAGAATATAATTTGGTATTTATCCGTTTTTATCATTTAAATATGATTTATTGTGAGATAAATATTTATTTTGTAGATTGAGATAAATTGGAGGATAATTACAAATTGATGAATTAAATCTCAAGATAAATCGAAGAAAATTCGGAGTGCATTAAAAATAAATACCGGATCGAAAAGAGAGGAGTAAGGAATGACAAAGAGCCGTGAGCCAATCGAATCGATGGACTGTTTGGCAATAACGATGACCTCGCTAGGAGCGAGCTGGACAAAGCCACCGGATCGACTTGGAGTTATCTCGACGCGTTATTAGGATTTAGGAAACGTAAATTAGGTCGGCTGGAGTTTATCCTAAGTCGGTTTTCCAAGCCTATATATACTTATTTCATTGTATCACTTTATATCTTGAACTATCACTTTTCATAACACAAATCCTCAGTTTCTTAGAGCAGTTTTTAATACAAGTTCAGCAGTAATTATGTGAGTTCTTGTATTTATTTGTTCTTTGTTCTTTGTAATTAAGTCCCCCCAATTATTGTTTATCGTTTGAGGTTGTTCGTTCTTCACCGGACGATGTAGATCTAAGGGTACGATATGAGGCAGTGGGGATTCCTTGTCTATAAGGATCCACACGCCCAAATCTGTTATCCAGTGACCTATAGATGACTTTGGTATGATCGAAAATCGTGTTTTTAGTAGATCTATATAATTGCTTTATGAATCTCTATTTTATCCGATACGTATGTAGAAACGCAAAGATTTAGGTTTTCGCCGCGTCAATCTAGCCACGTCTTTATGGTGTGATTGTCCACCTAGAATTTCTTGTCTTAGTAGGTATGGCTACGGCTACGTTGCTGTCTGTTTTAATTAGCGTATTATTAGGAAATACCAATATAGGGCTCCTAGGTCGGCTCATGAATTGATCTTCCGGGACTTTCAGCGAGATCTAGATTTGTTCTGTATTTGGGAATTGTCAACACCTAGTTATACGTAAATCATAGATTAACAGGAGAGCTAAAAAGTAAATGTTAATGGGACAGAGACTGATGCGATCATCTAGGAAGTACGCCTAACCACATGAATGTTGCCTAGGTGAGGAATACGGTTAATAACGGCATCTCTAGTTTTGTAAGCGTGCAAATTATATGAGATGGAGGCCTAAAAAGTAAAGTCACGTAATATAGCACAGTGATCTAGATGGCTTACCCAGAGCTAGATCTAATTTAGGGGATGACTCCCGTAGCCAATATAAAAGAAATACGAATTGGATTAATAGTTGTCGAGTCTAGCTTAGTTATATAGAATCTCTAGATCCGAACGATAACATAATAATTGGGGTGGTTAATTACGTTGACTTTGTTGTGTTGTGTCGAGTCGAGTCCTTTATCTTTCTTGTCTTTTGTTGGTCGTAGACCGCCTTTGTGTCCTTGACCTGAATGATTAATTGTTTATATATAAATGACCCACAATTGGTTCTCTGTGGGATCGACCTTGATTCGCTATAGCTATACTACGATGGACCTAGTCCTCTTGCTATTATTGGTTTATGGTGGTCAAGTATTTTATTATCACTTGATCTACATCATCAAGTTTTTGGCGCCGTTGCCGGGGAACCAACGGTCAATTTTATATATAATAATTTTTTATTCATGTTAAGTTTTCTGTTTTAGAGTCTGTTTTTACGTTTTTGAGTCCCTCTGGTTGTCTGCTCTGTGTAAAAATTCCAGAATCTGGAACAGCAGGTTTCGCTCCCAGCGAGACTGCCTCTCGCTGCCAGCGAGCCTGGTTCTATTTTCTGGGATTTCACGTGTCTGTTTATCTCTGTATGTTTAATCCGTAGGTCTGATAGCAGCATGGGAAACCATGTTAAAGCCAGTCTACGGTCTGTTTGTTTTTTGTTTTTGTTCGGTTTTCAAAAACCAGGGAAGCAATAATCTGAGTCAGTAATTTTTTGTGGGCGCTGAGGAAAGAACCCAGCAACATGTGGAGAAACAAATCTACGATGGGAAAAGCAATGGAAGCAACACCTTTAAAGCACCAAGATGGCTCCGAGAAAATAAATAGTAAAAGGTTCGAATTATTCATGGTACAATGTTGAAGGTAATGTACTACCCTTTTTGCTTATGTTTTACTATCTTTTGGTTTGTTGAACATAAGTTAGCCTATACATGAACCTGAGTATGAACTTTAGCCCGGAGTTTGTTTGTAAGATTAATTTTATTAGTGTGGAAGGTTCTGCCCCAAATCTGTCTCATCTCGAGGGTGTAAGGAAACATGTAATAGTTGAAGGAAGCAGTGAATAAAGAGTTCCTCGTAGTTCTGTTAAAATCTCTTTGTCCTATGCATGAGATTGCTTCTACTGGCCATAGGAGCAACAATTTGTGTAGTTTTAAGAATTCGCAATCTAAAGAAGACGTTGAGTTTTGAGAGAGCATAATGAAGCAGCATTATAGAGGATGTCATTAAATTGGGTCCCTAGGACTAAATCTTCTTAGAATTCACTAGTTCCTAAAATGAGAGGCGAGGTAAGAGCTTTGTATAAATGGTATGGATAGATGTCGTTTCCTAGGTCTCACAACCAAGGGAAGGGTATTAATCCGCAAAAGCGACGAGCCCACCTCATATAGTGTTCGAGGGGTCAATATCTGGCGATCCAAGAATGATAACTGATAAGGATAATTTTTGGAAAGTCGAGCTGAGGACTTTAAACTCAGAACTGCTTCTTTAAAACCCGTAGGATTTTTAGGTTTTCCTTTCTTTGAGTGAAATAAGAGTAACGTGACATATGTTGAGGTTTTTTATTTTGCCGTGTTCCGATGGCCATTAGGCTAAGGATGTGCAAAACTTTTTTACTCAATATAGGCCACGTGAAATAGAGTCTCGTAGGAGAGTCGAAAAATTGCTAAAGAAAAGGAAATTTAGCAATCAACCTTAAGATGGAAGCATTAAGAGAACCTGAGAATTAGTGAAAATGTTACAGAGAATGATTGGTGTAAACCGGAACGATTTTGGTCAACTCCCAAAACTTTTTAGAATGGAGATCCGAGTGAAAATCCAAAGTTGTGTGCAATTCATTCTGCAACAATCCTTATCTTTCCCATTACACTTTTTCACCTTCACACTTTTCGATCCTCTCACCAATCTGCCCCAACAGTTCACATTTCTAACCATTCTTTCATCGCCTCTCTTTCTTTCCATCTGTTTCACTCTCCCACCCTACCCAAACCCAATTCCTTAACCAATTTTCAACCCACCCAAAACACAATTTCTTACTCACTCTTTATCTTTTCTTACCATCCTTATATATATATATATCTTTTTCTAAACCCATCAGAGTCTTAACCTCCATTTAGTTTACAAAATACCCTTGTGTTGCGGAATTAGCAATATTGCTAAGTTTTAATGATTATCTTTATCATTTTGGTTTTCATGATCCTAGCTGGGGTAAGTGTAGCTCTGAACCTAGCTAGATTTTAAAGTTTTGGTTCGATCAAAATACAACTTATCTTTCTACCGGAAGATTTCCATTTCACAATTTTTCTGACCCTTCCGGCATATAGATGATGAGTTTTGTTCTACGCTATCACACCGATCCGACCTTGTTGATGACGGTTATGACTTTTACGTGATATATTGGGTAATTCGTAATTTCAAGGAGAATCTACATCTCCCGAAGTTGTTGATTTCCAATCAAAATGTGAAGTTTCTGCGTGAAGTATCTGATTTAATCTTTAGCCTATAGGTCACATTCATTCTGTTATACCTTACGAAAGTTTCTCTTTTACACTGGATTGACTACATGGTTGATCCAGTCGACCTCGTGTTTTGCCACATGGGGTAATGCTTTTTGATATTTGTCTTCTCCACCCGGTTTTAAGAATATTTAAGCGGTGGAGGTTATAGATGAAGACTACCATCTTTAGTTGCTTGTTTATTTTTCTTTATATTTAGTATTTTTCTTCGAAACCGTGTCTGAACGAGTCGTTTTAACTCTTTGGTTTTCCTTGTCATTGGTTGTATACAATAAAGTGGCTCAATTTGTTTTTGGATATTTTATATCTAATTACTGCCACATTATTTTATAACTTCCATTGACATGTTATTAACGGTTTCGTGGAGTTTCTGTTTGGTTTGCTTAAACAGGTTTTCATTTGCTTCTCCACAACGTGCTTGGACTACTCCGATATTCTGCTTCTTACTTGAGAGCCGTTTCCCGAGCTAAGTCTTTTTCTTATGTTCTCATTTTTCTTTGTCATTAGGGACAATGACATGTTTAAGTGGGGGTAGGAGACTTAGATATGATGTGCTATAATTAAAAATTAAAAGAAACGGTATGGTAGAAAATTTAAGAAAAATTGAATAAATGTCATATTATTTATCTCGTACCCTTAGAATTGTGAGTTCTTAAAACATTGAATTGATAGGAAAGGAACCAAGTTGCATGATTACGTGATCATTTTATACTTATGTGAATGTAAATTTAAGGATATTCATGCCGACCGTTGCAAGTAGTAATTTACTATTCGATTACTCGATTTTGAATCAACGGTTACCGCACGAATTATAATAACTGAAGAAGTTATGAGTACATTGCATAAATTATTGGTTATGTAGACTTAGTGTCGATATTTATCTCCTGATGTATTCCTATCTCCTAGCCATCAAAGCGGAGTAATAAGCTTGAGAAATATCTGTGTTTTAACAATGCGTTAAACACTGGGCTTGTAGTAACATTACCAAAGTAGCCTTGCGCTTGTGGTAATATTCAATGCTATTGACTAATCTATGAGAGAGGGATTCTTGCAATGCATAATTTACTTTTAAAGCAAGTTTCTTTCTTGAGATTTGTTAATGCTTGAAGATATGAATATGTGAGAAAAAATTCAACTTTTAAGAGGCTTCGAGTATTTTTCTCGGTCTCCGAGTCCAAAAACCTTATGGATGACGCTCTTGCTTATTGCACCATGTCTTTAACCATTGCGAGGCTTAAGAAGTGGGAATGCTGATGTTGGTAGGTTAAGACTGCGAAGTTAGCATAAACTCTAATCTTGCCACGATTATATAAAACTGAATGCACATGCACAAATCACTTCGATTCATAGCGAGTAGTGAATAATGGATACCTTATGAGGATGACTGGTATGAGTTGACTCGGGTTTCTAGCGTAAGTATGATTTGACCATGAAAAATGTTGTATTGAGGAATGACTTATCGATGCTTTGTTCAGGACGATCAAAGTCTAAGTGGGGGGTAGTTGATGACGGTCAAATTATACCCATAAAAATCATCAACGTTATCCTTAAATCGAGCATAATAATATATATTTTATTTTAAATCACATGTTTATAATGATTATTTAATGTTATGTGATTAATAGAATATAATTTGGTATTTATCCGTTTTTATCATTTAAATATGATTTATTGTGAGATAAATATTTATTTTGTAGATTGAGATAAATTGGAGGATAATTACAAATGGATGAATTAAATCTCAAGATGAATCGAAGAAAATTCGGAGTGCATTAAAGATAAATACCGGATAAGCGCAAAAAAGAGGAGTAAGGAATGACAAGAGCGAGCGAGCCAATCAGAAACTGACGGACTCGCTGGCAGCGAACAATGACCTCGCTGGGAGCGAGCTAGACAAAGCCACCGGATCAACTTGGAGTTATCTCGACGCATTATTAGGATTTAGGAAACGTAAATTAGGTCGGCTGGAGTTTATTCTAAGTCGGTTTTCCAAGCCTATATATACTTATTTCATTGTATGACTTTATATCTTGAACTATCACTTTTCATAACACAAATCCTCAGTTTCTTAGAGCAGTTTTTAATACAAGTTCAACAGTAATTATATGAGTTATTGTATTTATTTGTTCTTTTTTCTTTGTAATTAAGTCCCCCCAATTATTGTTTATCATTTGAGGTTGTTCATTCTTCACCAGACGATGTAGATCTAAGGGTACGATATGAGGCTGTGGGGATTCCTTGTCTATAAGGATCCACACGCCCAGATCTGTTATCCGGTGACCTATAGATGACTTTGGTATGATCGACAATCGTGTTTTTAGTAGATCTATATAATTGCTTTATGAATCTCTATTTTATCCGTTACATTATGTAGTAAAACGCTAAGATTTAGGTTTTTCGCCGTGTCAATCTAGCCACGTCTTTATGGTGTGATTGTCCACCTAGAATTTCTTGTCTTAGTAGGTATGGCTACGGCTACGTTGCTCGTCTGTTTTAATTAGCGTATTATTAGGAAATACCAATATAGGGCTCCTAGGTCGGCTCATGAATTGATCTTCCGGGACTTTCAGCGAGATCTAGATCTGTTCTGTATTTGGGAATTGTCGACACCTAGTTATACGTAAATCGTAGATTAACAGGAGACCTAAAAAGTAAATGTTAATGGGACAGAGACTGATGCGATCATCTAGGAAGTACGCCTAGCCACAGGAATGTTGCCTAGGTGAGGAATACGGTTAATATCGGCATCCCTAGTTTTGTAATCGTGCAAGTTATATGAGATGGAGGCCTAAAAAACGAAGTCACGTAATATAGCACAGTGATCTAGATGGCCTAACCGGAGCTATATCTAATTTAGGGGATGACTCCCGTAGCCAATATAAAAGAAATACGAATTGGATTTATAGTTGTCGAGTCTAGCTTAATTATATAGAATCTCTAGATCCGAACGATAACATAATAATTGGGGTGGTTAATTACGTTGACTTTGTTGTGTTGTGTCGAGTCTAGTCCTTTATCTTTCTTGTCTTTTGTTGGTCGTAGACCGCCTTTGTGTCCTTGATATGAATGATTAATTGTTTATATATAAATGACCCACAATTGGTTCCCTGTGGGATCGACCTTGATTCGCTATATACTACGATGGACCTAGTCCTCTTGCTAGTATTGGTTTATGGTGGTCAAGTATTTTATTATCACTTTATCTACGTCATCAATCATCTAATGTCTGAATAATTGATTGTCATCGTATAACAGAATAACCAATGGATGCCGTCGTATCCAATATACGATTAATATACTGAGACTCTTTTTAAGTGGTTGTTTAATCATATCATGACTACCCATTTTGTAATAATAGTTAAAGTTTTAGAGCACTACATCAGATATGTAGTCTATTTGTCTTTAATTACTATAATGTAATTACTCATGTAGTTGCTTATTTTAAAATGATTAAAAACACTTAACCGTATTTGAGAACATTATCAATAAAGTAACAGTCATTTAATTCATGGTTTCATTTTAACAATAGAGAAATAAGAGGTAGAAATAGAAGTTTTTGCTAAAAACTACAACATAATAATAAATATAATTAGAGTGTTGTTTTTCATACATGCAAAATAAAAAATGGATTTTTGATTTATGATTTTGGACCCGCTAGTCAACTACTCTCAATCGACTTTCAAGAATTTTCTGAAATTATTTAGTGGCCAAGATCTCATCTAGTTATCCTGATTCCCGACGTGGGCCGATCAACCAGAATAAATTGATAAGTATGTAACACTTTACCAATCTAATAGTGAAATAGAATTGCATTGATTGATAGATAATAATAATAATGAATAGGAATACATTATTTATAGACTAATTAATGATAGATAAAAGTTTATCTAAACCAAATAATTATCCTAACAACTTTATCATAATTTAAATTAAAATATTATTATCTAAACAAACTATTGACTCAATCTTGTCATTATCTCTAATATGCCCCGGCAATCCCATGGTAATACAATGAACATTGATTCCTTCACTTGGTGCCTGCAACAACCTTTTTCATATCAATTGGAAACAACTGCTTGACACAACCTGCTATTGCTTGAATTTGTAATGAATGACTCAATTTTTTGAAAGAGTCATAGAAGAAGTGAAATAGAGGAAGAAATGTTTGGAGGGAATATTATCCTTGAGATGATTTGATACCCTTAAAAAATTAAAAATTTGATATGTGGTCACCTTGGTGATCAACACATGATTGGAACAAAAGTTAATAAAATTTAGAATGGAGGGTTGTACCCTAATTAAGAAAATTTGGAATGAAGGATTGTAAAAACCCTTAATAAAATTTGAAATTAAGGGCTGTAAAAACCCTAAATAAAAAAATACCGAATTTGGAAAGAAGTTTGACGATAGATAAAAATTCTTTTAGGAGAAAAACAATAAAGAGATTATAAATGGTAGAAAAGAATAGAAGAAGAAATAAAGAGGAAGAAATATTGGGAGTAAAATCACGCTTTCGGTGATTGGGAGAAAAAGAAAACATGATTGAAACAATATTTGATTGCGGCTTCCTTTGCTCTTTATGCTCCGTTGTTGCGAGTTGTGTTTGTGTTGAACCTACTACTCTCCTTCATCCACTTGCTCTCATCACATCAAAATTGGTGATCTAGAGGGAAGGGACGTTGGACTTGCCTAAAGATTTGGGAAAAATTTGCAGAGGGTTTGGGAGATCATAATGACAATAGAGCAATTTTTTTATTGAGAAATTTATTTTGATGACTACAAAAATCAACAAAAAAAAAACTATGTGAAAGAAGATGAGTGAGGGGTGAGGGATCGTGTAGATTACGGTAACGAACCCATGCCCAATGGAATTTCTTTACGATTGACCAGGATCTGAAAGACGTTAGTCGAAAATCTTTGATACCATAATAGAGAAATTGAATTGCATTGATTCATAGATAATAATAATGATTAGGAATACAATATTTATAGACTAATTAATGATTGATAGATGTTTATCTAAACCAAATAATTATCCTAACAACTCTGTCATAATTTAAATTCAAATAACATTATCTAAACAAACTATTGACTCAATCTTGTCATTATCTCTAACACAATCACATCTCTATTTGACTTTTGGTGGTTGATCAGTCAATTCCTTGACATTACACATCATCATGTGTTAGTCGACCTATTGTCTCTAAAATTAGGCGGTCATGGCGCGGGCCAATCACTGCAAAAGTTTAGTTAACCCACAACCTAATATTCATGAGATCTCATACGATCATATTTCAATAATAACGATGTACCCAAGGTAGGTCAACCCCCGACATAGGCTGATCAGTTGGATCTGAACAAGGGCTCTTCACCGTCACATTAATATTGAGAAACATTTTTTCGATTTAATTTTTGAGGTGAGAGTATTTATCTCATTTATTAATTGTTCTCATCATTGCATGTCTATCTCCAAAGACACACACCCTACACAATCATTCAGATCATGTCTATTCATGCATCTATCGTATCAAATAAAATAAATACATACACTATGCACAAAATAAATAAATGCATAAAGTAACTGGTATGATTATGGACTTTTCCAGTATGTGGTTTCGAATACAAATCGACAAAACCGTGGGTCACAATACTAAAAGCAATGTTCTAAAAATTGCTAGGCGAAGTCGGAACGCTACTGGGGCGCATAGGGCCTAGGGCGCCCAGGCGGCGCCTAGGCGGTTTTAGGGTTTTAAGGGGTTTTAAGGGTTTTAAGGGTTCTAGGGTTTTATGGTTTTAAGGGATTTTAAGGGATTACTTGGGAAAACTTGGATGTTCGCCCAGATGGAACCCTGATTGCCTAGAAGGGCCTAGGAGCGCCTAGGAGGGCCTAGGAGCGCCCAAGAACGCTCAGAAAATCGCCCAGCACCCCTGTCGCCCAGATGAGATCGCCTAGAGCCAAGTCGAGACGCCCGAGGGTCGCCTAGGGCCTATGCGGCGCCTAGGCGACCGATTTTTGCGTTTTTTAGAGTAGTTGCAACCACCAACAGGATGTCTATGTTGTTTTCTATTGGTTTCCATCTTCTGCTCCATCGTGTTACATTATCTTATCTAATAAAATACATCTACCACACACGCCAGGGGGAGGTCTAACGGCAATGAGATAAATGAAGAAAATAAACTAGACTTGTTTTCATAACAGCCTAGGACAACTTTTGTCCAAAAGAAAATAAATACATTCAACATCTATCATATTAGTCGAGTCAATGATCAATCCGGTATTATATCATCCATTCAACACATACAATCATATTATACGAAAAGAATAAAATTTGAAGAACTAATTATTCGCATCATTCCATCCAATTAATTAATAATTAAATAATTATAATTTGAATATAAAATTAACGATTAATTTTAAAATCAATATTTTATTTTGATTTTTAAAATTAGAAGCATTCTAAAATAAAAGTCAAATATAAATTCTTATGTTTTGATGTCTTTGAAAGGTTAAGGTTACCTTTGGTCCACAACGTGGGACCATATATTCAACCTTTTGACTAAAAAATTTGAAAGTTGAGGTTAACCATTGGTTCAAACTTTTTGATCAATGGGTAAGCCATATGGCATGCCACATGACTCGAACCTTTTGAGCCATTGGCTCTCCGAATGGTCATGACAAAACAACAAGAATTAATTACCAATCAACACATCAATTTAAACCATATAGATCCACAAATATTCAAAACGAAACAAAAGAATGGATGGACTCCACCACCACCAGCTGGCCGCCACAGGTGGTGCGACGAACATGCCTGTTTTTCTCTTTCTGTTTCTTCGATCACACCATTTGTGTATCTAAATCATGGCTATTCTAAAATCCCTTTAGTTGATTCTTTTTATTCAGGTCGATTGTTATAAAACTTAGAGTTTACACTTCAAAGCAATTCGACAATCCATAGCTTCCAAGTTATGAACACACCAAATGCATATGTGATAGTGTGTTTATATGTTGATGACATGCTGATAATAGGAAGTACTCATGATATTATCATGAATACAAAAATGATGTTGATGAGGAACTTTGATATGAAGGACCTAAGAGTTGTACATGTGATATTAAGGATTAAGATCTTTAAAGTGTCTGATGGACTTGTGATGTCATAGTCTCGTTACATAGAGCCTGGCTTGAAAATATTAACATTTTTTATAAAAGTCCAGCAAGAACTCCACTTGACTTAAGTCTACACTTAGTCAAGAATTGAGGTGAACCCATGGATCAGTTGAGGTATTCACAAATGATAGGGAGTATGATGTACATAACCGATTGTACACGTCCTGAGTTGGCTTGTACTGTGAATATAATGAGTAGGTTCATGAGTAATCTAGATCATAATCATTGGAAAGTCTTGAATAGACTGTTGAGGACATGAAGTACAATATGAGTTTGGGATTACGGTATACGAGATATCCACTAGTATTAGAATGATACTTTATTGCAAATTGGATATTAGATACGGAAGATTCAAAATCTACCAGTGAATACATATTCACAATTGATGGTGCAACTATGCCCTTGAAGTTTACAAAACAAACATGCATAGCTCATTCTACGATGTTATATGAGTTTATAGCATTGAATAAGGCTGGAAAAGAAGCTGAATGGCTTCGAATTTCCTTGAGGATATTACATGTTGGCCTAAGCCATTTGTTGTTGTTGGTCCCAAAGAAAAGAAAGTACAAGTTCAGGGGGATATATGAACTTGTTAGATTTTAAATTCTTTTCTAAGTTTTAAACTATCAGAATTAAAGTGCGGCGGATAAAAGCCTTTAAAAAATTTCTCTAAAGTTGGGATACGAATATATTGTATGAACACATAAAATAAACCAGCAGAAATGTAAAGAACACAATGTTTATAATGGTTCAGGCTGGTGTAATCCTTTAGTCAACTCTTCTCTTGTAATGTTGAAGGAATGCACTATTGTTCAATGACACCAATACAACAATGATGATTGTCCTTGAAAACTCTAAGCTGCTTCACAATTTGAGCAATCAATCTTTTACAACTCGAGCTTAAGATGCTTCACTGATTCTGCTCTATTGTTCCTTCGGAGTAACCTTTAACAACTCAACCATTAACACAGTTCCTAGACAGAAAGTCTTCTGCTACAATTGATTTAGTCTTTTTAAGCTTGTTGTTTTTTAACTGATTGACACTCATTGTTGATTGAATCAAGTTGAAGTAAAGTGTCCCGAATCAAGAAGTTTATTCAAAGGGTTGTTGAGCTTTTTTAGATTTGTAGATGAAGTTTTGTGTTTACTCAACTTTCTTCAAGAGTAGCTGGCTTGCTTTATCTTTGAACATTTGAAGATTTGCTAACTCTTGAGTTACTAGATATTTCTTTGAAGCTCTTGAATACTTGAAGATGCAAAGAGAATGCTTAAAGACATAGAGAATCAATCGTAACAGTGTGAAAAAGTTCCCATTCCCTAAATGTCCAAGTCTTCTATTTATAGTAGTGGCATTCTTCATATTTGATGTCCTTGATCACGACTAAATTCATCTTTTCAGATCTGATTCTTCATAACTGATCAATTCTGGAACCTTCTTGTTAATCTGAACGTTATAATTTTTTCATGAATTCTTGTCATTACTTGAAATATATCTGCTGTTAGGAAATCTACGCGGGAACGCAGCGGAATTCAAAAATTTATTTCCTATCGACCCAAGATCGACTTCGTTTAAGCAATAAACAAACAAGTAGTAGACGGTGGTTACCTTGGTTGATCTAATAGATCGACGCTTTGACCGTCTAAGGAGAGTAGTTTTGCATAGAGCCGCCCAAGTGTTCGGCCTCTACCGCTAGTCCCACACGAAACAGCCCGCCGGAATCCCATCATGGATTGCTATTGGAAAACTCCGGTTGCTAGACCGGCCCTTTTCCCCTCAATCAAACTCTCTATAGGATGCTCTCTATTTTACACAAGAACTATTAGATCTTGGAATTATGATGTAACAAAAGAGCTTGACACCCACTTCCTTTATATAGAGGAGGTGGCGCCCCAAGAGGTGTGGAGGAGAAGAAAACATTTTCTCAATAAAATAAGGAAAATATAATTGATTGATTTATCTCATTTATTACAATATCTCATATTAAATAAATATAGGATATTGTCAATATCTTATATTGAATATTTCTAAGATATTGTCAATATCTAATATTGACTATATTTATTTTATTACCATAAATCAATTTACACATGTGTATATATATCACTTATATATATTACAAACATAAATCTATATAAATATATATTTTGGAAACAAGTGTGCACATGCACATCACATATGCAAACCCACGCATGTTTGTATATATTTATAAATATTAATATCTAATATTAATATATGATAATACCATTAATTAAATTGCACAATCCAAGTGTATCATAATACACTATTATTGGCGCCACTCCTAGCCTTTAATTGGCTTCCGGAATATTCTTTAATTAATATAATACTATTAATATCTTGTATTTAATTTATTCATAATAAATAAATACCACCATATTAATTTACCACTATAACATTTATAGTCTCGAGATAAACTTTCCTTATTTGGTTATCATCTATAACCACATTTTAATCGGCTAGATGTTCATATGTGTGTGACCCGATAGGCTTCGAATATGTTGGCCGTAGACACAAAGTGCAAATTACGAAAATGCCCTTCATGCCTAACGATCACGGGATAGCGTCTAGCAACACACCGTGACCCCCAATCATCGGAAGAGTCAAATGCAATGACTACTACCTTTCATGTGAAACAGTTACCGTGTAACTTACAATCTCAGAAATTGTAATAATATCCATACGGTCGTTAGTCGAGTGTCAAAACATCAACGACCGTATCTTATAATCTGGATATCATGCTCTCTCGAAGTAACTCATTTACTCCCACTTTGCAAAGATTCACGAGAGTAAGACATTCCTTATAAGAAGGCCATTTCGGATATTCGATCCCAATCATAGGATACGCGATTCCCGGACGACCAATCATGTATACTCCGCGATGCTTGATGATCATACCCAATCACTACCGCATGATCGCCCCGTGGCTGGGGAAACCTCAATAGTGTCAAAGCATGACAATCCACACCGTGATGCCATGAAGACTCGGTCTTAAGGATAATTACACAACCGCCACATAGTGTGACACTTATCCGTGTAAGTGGGTCGACCTAACGACGCATTCTCTAATACACGCCCACGTGCATACCCAAGTGTCTCTACATTTCGATAGAGGCGAGATCTATCCACGCCCTAAAGAGAAGACATTTAATACGTGCTAGCATGTTCATACTATCAATGCCCCTGTTTAATAGTACATCGCCTAGAGACATTTAAGTATCAAACTTATTAAAGTGATTAGAGATCTCATCAACCATAATCGCCTATCATGGTTTCTCTATCACAGTTTAATACTAAGGACGTTATCACATAACAATTCATAATTGGTTCTTTAAAAGAACATATATATGACAACTGAAAAGCCATTTAATATATGCATAAACATAAAGAAATAGTAGAAATGATCCGACCCGGTCGGATCCGGTCCAACCCGATTGGGTTTAGGACACTATTTCAACAATCTCCCACTTGGCCTAAAACCAATCACTTGCACACATAAGACCAAGTTAAAACACAAGAATCTCATGCAATACTCGCAACTAGCCCTAGCCATAAACGGATCGCTATCCGTGGGGACTCGAACTATCTTCATATCATGCTCCAAATGACCAAGTCAAAGGAACCGCCTCAACACACACACACGAATCTCTCGACGAGACCCTGGTCCTTGCTTCAAGCAATGAATCCACTTACTATATCAGCTATATATAAAGGTGGAAGAACCGCACAAGGTTCAAGAATGAACCTTCTAGATCCATGTACTGCTCCCGGCCGCCTCTAAGGCACTCTTGTGTTTTGGCCTAGTTGTAGAATTTCTGATGACCCATATGCTAGAACATTTCCGACTCATTGTATCACTTAATCAAAGCGATTGCAAACCCAGACTGTAGCTCCCACTTGCCTTCATAAGACTCAGGATATACGTCTGTATAACTATATTTATCTAATTCCAAGTTTCAATAAACTAGGAAACCATCCTTAACTTGTTTAAGGATGTTCTCGACATTCGCTAGATTTACTTTCACACTTGCTCATGACTATTCATGAAGTATGAACATCCGGCATTTCCTTTATGATGGTTCCAATTGCCGTAGCAAAGGAAACCTTTCATAATCATCATCTTTCACCTTATCTTTAGGACCAGCGTCCTAACATAGATAGATCTTGAGAACACCGGCTAGCAGTATCCCTTTCGAAATCTATGCTAAACTCCTTTTAGCATCACATCTATATAAGTAAACAATAATCTAACATCAGTTGAATCTATCGCTATAGATTCTTATTTCTAAAATAAGAACTGCTAATCCAAGTGCTTTCATAAAGATCTTGAACTACCAAACATTAATTAACTGTGACATGGGGTGATAATTCTCGAGAGAGATATCCAATACCTTACTCAAAAATCACAACACACTCCCACTATCCATCTTGCACATTGGGCATATCCTTCTTTTGTCTAAATCAAACTCCTTTGATTATCAAACAAAGAAATCGTCTAGAGAAACTTGTTTGAGTACATATCATGTCATCGTCTATGAACATCGAGCTTTCTACCCAACGTCTTCAACACTATCATATAGCCATGATACGAAGTTATAACAAGCATCATCTGATTAGAACTAGGCTCATTTGGCAAAGATAAAGGTAATTACAAGGTTTACACCCCGTGCACTCTCACCGTCACTATAGCCACGATGGTAATCATATTACAATCCATGTCAGCCTTTCAGGGACATTCCCCTTAGGTAAGACAGACTAGGTTCACAACCTGGTTGTCACTAATGGAATCTAATTCAGATATTATGGCTCCTGGCCATATCTCTCAAACCTGCCTTTCAAACATTCTTTCATAAGTCGTGAGATATTCATTCTTCAAGATGAACATACCAACAACCTTTTCAGGCTTGAGGTTATCCATGACTTACTGAGAACTTTTGTGTGCACTGAGCAGTGTTTTACACCTCATCGCTATGTGGCGTCCGCTCACGTTCCTATGGTTGAATATATCTTTGTGGTTCTCAAACTCTTTTGAGATCTGATTCACTCCCACTGTTTCTCTTGGAAGAAACACTTCCTCTAGAAGACAACATGTTTGGAGACAAACACCTTTTGCTCCGCGGACGAGTAAATAATATCTAGCGTACTTGCTAAGATATTCCACAAAGTTGCATATGTCGTACTAGGCTCCAAGCCCTTTCTGACTTTGCCTATGAAAACTTCAAATCATCGGTTAAGATAGATTCGACATTATCCTCTTCCATATCTAATATGGAATTTATTCAACCTTTATTCTTTGGAACTAAGTTAAGTATAAGGGCACTATCCCGAAACGGGTAAGGGATACATCGCATGGCTTGCGTCACACCTTTATCATATAAAGTGTTATTTCCATTTTGGGAACACAATCTAATTGCGTATCCCAAAGATGGTATCCTTCAAGGGAGAATCTTATTCCTTTTCAGACGACTTCTGAAACACCCTTCAGGTATTAATTACTTCAATCCAATTGAAGATTAACTCCTAAGTAGCTCATCAATCTCATATTCGTACTAGCTCGAACTTTTCAGGCTTTTCGAATTGTCGTACTTCAATAAGTACATTCAACTATTTCTAAAAATAGTCCATGAGAGAGACAAACAACTGTTTATGGTATAAATTGTCACAAGCCAACAAACATCAATATATTTAGGCTTTACTCAATCTTCTAGGTTTCATAACCTTTTCTTAAAAGGGTATTTTAGTCCTCTTTGGATAAGATACATATAACCCACATGATTCATAATCATATGGTTCAGCATCATCAGAATGACGTTTAATTACACGTTTCCCTTCCATAGAGACTGTGCCTAGAGTAACCATAAATCAAGGATAATAACCATACAAATATTTAGTTGAGATCTTATCACATATATCAACTATATAGTGACAACAGTCTAGTATGTTAGATTCAGTGACCTTCCAACTTTATCGGAATAACATTTATTCTTTACAATTGAATATGTCTACTAAATCCTAACAAATAACTGAAAGTATGTTCTTCATAAGAACCGGAACATAATAACATTTATTTAGTTCCCTTATCAGTTTACTAGATCTAGAATGTGGTAAGTGTTACAACGTTTGCTTCACCTTCCATATCTGTATTAACCTTTCCAATTAAATCACACTCGCAAGATATCATATATCTAAGAGTCGACTTGAACTTAGATAGATTTATCTCAACAGTCTTGCTTAGAATAGAGACTTCGATAAGCTCTCTATTTAAGCACATGCCCTAACTTTTCTTTCAATCCTTTAAGCACTTGAAAAATGTTTCTTATTGTAGTCTTCATAAGACTTAAGAAAGATCACAAGAGCCATGTCCTTAATTTCCTTTCATAAAGAAAATCTAAAGTTTATTAAATATTTTATTTAACCTTTCGAATCGTATTCAAAACATTGACTATTTAATTAACCTTTAAGCAATGATAGAATTAAGTCGATACTTAAATCTTACAATTTTGAAAATAACCTTTCCAAAATTAGATGTGGTCATTCTTATTTAACGTTTGAATTAATTGTCATCGTTGACAGAATGATCATCATGGATCGTATCCAATATATGACTAATTCGTTGAAACTTATTTCAAATGATTTAATCATATCATGAGCTTCCGCTTTCATTAATAATTAAAGCCTTGGAGTACTCCATCAAATATGTATCCTCCTTGTCTCTAACTTACTATAACGGGATCTCTCGTGTTATTGCTCATTTTAAAAGGATTAAAATTTACTTAACCATTCTTGAGAACGTTTCTCAAACGGTAACAGTCATAATTTGGTTTTACTAATCGAGAATAAAACATAAATATAAAGTTTGCTAAAACTACAACATAAATATGAAAATAAAAGAGTGTTGTTGTTTATACACGCAAAATCAAAAATGGTCTTTTGGTTTATGATTTTGCTCCCACTAGTCAACTACTTCCAATTGACTTTCAAGAATTATTAATTTCTTTAGTGGACAAGATCCCACTAAACTACTCCGACCCCCGCTTTGGCTGGTGGGCCGAAAATAGTCTAATAGGTAGACAACATCCCTTTGTCAATCGTATCCTATACGATTCTTGTTGTTTGACTAGTCAACTCTTTGACAATTTTCATATTATGAAGTAGTCAAACCCTTGCCTCTAAAATCCAAACGACCCCGCTTTGGCTAGTGGCCGAGAGAATTTTTAGTCAAGTCATAACCCCAATATTCATGAGATCTCATACGATCATATCTCGATAATGATGATATACCCGAGGTAGGTCAACCCCCTGCTTTGGCTGATGAGTTGGATCCGAACAAGGGCTCTTCACCGTCATTATAATATGGGGAGGCAATTTCAACTTGATTCTTTTGAGGTGGAAGTGTTTATGTAAATTAATTCACTTAATTAATTTTAATTATGGTCTCATCATAAATATGTCTATCTCTATAAACATACATCCTACACATTTATCTAGATCGTGCCTAGTCATGCATCTATCGTATCATATAAAATAAATACAAGCACAAAATAAATAAATGCGTAAATAACCGGTATGATCATGGACTTTTCCTATGTGCGGTTTCGAATACAAACTGACGAAACCGCGGGTCACAATCTAAGGGTAGCTGCAACCGCCAATAGGATCTTTAATGCTCCATTCTCCAATGTGATCTTTAATTTCGTCTTTCTTTGGTCTCCATCTTCTGCTCCATTCTTGTTACATTTAATTCTATCGAATAAAATAAATACACCCGCCGCACACAGGAGGGAGCTAACGGGAATGGGATAATTGCAGAAAATAAACTAGGTCACGTTCTTCATAACGGCCTAGGACAATTTTTAAACCAACAAAAAAATTAAATCATTCACATCTATCATATCGGTCGAGTCCATGATCAATCGGGGTCCATATAATCATATTATATCTACTATATCTAACCCATACAATAAAATCTTATGAAAAAGATAAAATTAAAATTTAACTACTTGCGTCTTAATTAATCAATTAACATTTAATCTATTAAATAATTTTATCCAATCAATTAACTAATTAACATTTAATTAATTAAATGATTTTAATCGAAATAAAATTAACGATTAATTTTAAACGATTTTAATTTTAATTTTAATTAATTAGAACTATTCCAAAAATAAATCAAAATTAAAATTATGTCTCTTTTGTTTCTTTCCTTTTGATTCGTAATCAAAAGGGATGCCTTTGGTTTCCTAAACCAAAAGGCATCTTCCTAAACCAAATTTGGTTTAGAGTCGCCACTTTCCAAAATCAAAATTTTGGAAGTGGCGCAAGCTAAGCCTTTTACAAATCAAATATTTGAAAGGGCTCAGGCCTATTCCAAATCAAATATTTGGAAAGGCCAAATAATTTTGGTTTAGGCTCGGCACTTTCCAAAATCAAAATTTTGGAAGTGGCTGAAGCAGCTAGCTTTTCCCAAATCAAATATTTGGAAAGCGCCTAGGCCTATTCCAAACAAAGTTTGGAAATACCATTATTATTTTAATGCCATGTGACATCCCAATGGCCCAAACTATTTGAACCATTGGTTAGCCACATGACACAACTAAACAAAGGGAAATTAACAATCACAACTATGAACAATATTGAATCACAAAATACACAAAACAAAAATTTGGAGATCCGCCAAAGATTGACCGGTCAATCGATCGCGGCGGCGAGGTTGCCTCTTTGCCGCCGCGCAAATCCGGCCGCCGCTTGATCGGCCGAGCACCACCCGATCTCGTTTTTTTTTTCCTTTTCATGTATCACTTTTGCGAATCAAAAATCTTTCATCTTTTAATCACGTGATTTAAACGATAAAATTAACTACGCACAATAACATGCTTATTGCTTAAGCTCGAAGCTCGCTCTCTGATACCACTATTAGGAAATCTACGCGGGAACGCAGCGGAATTCAAAAATTTATTTCCTATCGACCCAAGATCGACTTCGTTTAAGCAATAAACAAACAAGTAGTAGACGGTGGTTACCTTGGTTGATCTAATAGATCGACGCTTTGACCGTCCCAGGAGAGTAGTTACGCATAGAGCCGCCCAAGTGTTCGGCCTCTCACCGCTAGTCCACACGAACGACCGCCGGAATCCCATCATGGATTCTTATTGGAAAACTCCGGTTGCTAGGCCGGCCCTTTTCCCCTCTCTCCAACTCTCTATAGGATGCTCTCTATTTTACACAAGAACTATTAGTTCTTGGAATTATGATGTAACAAAGAGCTTGACACCCACTTCCTTTATATAGTGGAGGTGGCGCCCCAAGAGGTGTGGAGGAGAAGAAAAAATTTCTCAATAAAATAAGGAAAATATAATTGATTGATTTATCTCATTTATTACAATATCTCATATTAAATAAATCTAGAATATTGTCAATATCTTATATTAAATATTTCCAAGATATTGTCAATATCTAATATTGACTATATTTATTTTATTACCATAAATCAATTTACACATGTGTATATATATCACTTATATATATTACAAACATAAATCTATATAAATATATATTTTGGAAACAAGTGTGCACATGCACATCACATATGCAAACCCACGCATGTTTGTATATATTTATAAATATTAATATCTAATATTAATATATGATAATACCATTAATTAAATTGCACAATCCAAGTGTATCATAATACACTATTATTGGCGCCACTCCTAGCCTTTAATTGGCTTCCGGAATATTCTTTAATTAATATAATACTATTAATATCTTGTATTTAATTTATTCATAATAAATAAATACCACCATATTAATTTACCACTATAACATTTATAGTCTCGAGATAAACTTTCCTTATTTGGTTATCATCTATAACCACATTTTAATCCGGCTAGATGTTCATATGTGTGTGACCCGATAGGCTTCCGAATATGTTGGCCGTAGACACAAAGTGCAAATTACGAAAATGCCCTTCATGCCTAACGATCACGGGATAGCGTCTCAGCAACACACCGTGACCCCAATCATCGGAAGAGTCAAATGCAATGACTACTACCTTTCATGTGAAGCGATTTACCGTGTAACTTACAATCCTATCATTGTAATAATATCCATACGGTCGTTAGTCGAAAGTGTCAAAACATCAACGACCGTATCTTATAATCTGGATATCATGCTCTCTCAAGTAACTCATTTACTCCCACTTTGTAAAGATTCACGAGTAAGACATTCCTTATAAGAAGGCCATTTCGGATATTCGATCCCAATCATAGGATACGCGATTCCCGGACGACCAATCATGTATATTCCGCATGCTTGAAGATCATACCCAATCACTACCGCATGATCGCCCCGTGGCTGTGGAAACCTCAATAGTGTCAAAGCATGACAATCCACACCGTGATGCCATGAAGACTCCGGTCTTAAGGATAATTACACAACCGCCACATAGTGTGACACTTATCCGTGTAAGTGGGCCGATCCCTAACGTCACGCATTCTCTAATACACGCCCACGCATGGTCAAGTGTCTCTACACTTCGATGAGCGAGATCTATCCCTGCCCTAAAGACAGAAGACATCTAATACGTGCTAGCTTGTTCATACTATCAATGCCCTGTTTAATAGTACATCAGCCTAGAGACATTTAAGTATCAAACTTATTAAAGTGATTAGAGATCTCATCAACCATAATCGCCTATCATGGTTTCTCTATCACAGTTTAATACTAAGGACGTTATCACATAACAATTCATAATTGGTTCTTTAAAAGAACATATATATGACAACTGAAAAGCCATTTAATATATGCATAAACATAAAGAAATAGTAGAAATAATCTGACCCGGTCGGATCCGGTCCAACCCGATTGGGTTTAGGACACTATTTCAACATCTGCTGATTTAGTCATTGTCTCTGTTTAGGTGTTGTCTCTGTTTGATAAGGTGAGATAAGGTGTTGTCTCTGTTTGATTGGTTGGATGTCCATAATTCAAATTTCTGACTGCATAAGTATCTCTCATCATGGCCGCATTAAATGTATAGCTATTAACATTAATTGTTTGCCCAACCTTATCTATTATCTCTTTAAATAAACGTTCACTTGTCTTTTTTGCATCTTCTGATTGTATCAAGTTTGACTTATTTGCATATGAAATTCTTTACTTCTGATTCTCTAGATCTGAATTTCATTTGTTGATTCTTTTAGATATGTTTTTAGTTCTTGATCTGACTTTGAATTTCTCTAATATTGATTAGTGAGATCAGAGTAGTTTATATAACATGAAGTTTCATCACATCATTTAACTTCAAGCCTTTAACACATGGTTTATAGAGTTATTTCTGTTAGAAAATCTATGTGGGAACGCAGCGGAATTCACAATTTTGATTTCCTTTTACCCAAGATCGACTTCGTTTAAGCAATAAACAAATAAGCTAAAGACGGTGGTTACCTTGCTTGATCTAAAAGATCAACGCTTTGACCGTCTAAGGAGAGTAGCGATGCACGGAGCCGCCCAAGCGTTCGGCCTCTACCGCTAGTCCACACGAACAACCCGCCGGAATCCACCATTGGATTGCTACTAGAAAAATCCGGCTGCTAGACCGGCCTTTTCTCTCTTTCAAAACTCTCTCTAAGAAACTCTCTATTTTCACAAGAACTATTAGCTCTTGGAATTATGATGCACTAAAGCCACCTCCTATTTATAATGGATGTGGCGCCCCAATGTAGAGTAGAGAGGCAGAAAACCTTTTACTAGTAAAATATGAAAAATATAATTGATTGATTTATCTCATTAATATTCAATATCTTATATTAAATATTTCTAATATATTGTCAATATCTTATATTGACTATATTTATCTTATTACCATAAATCAATTTACACATCTGTGTAAATCTATATTCATTAATATCTAATATTAAAATAAGGTAATACTATTTTTATTATTAATTGATGTGCACAAACTAATTATATCATATATAGCTAGAAAGTGGCGCCACACATACATACCCAAATATGTGTTTAATCAATTAATATAATACTATAATTAATTAATTTGCAAAATACATGTGTATCATTATACACATAAATTTCGACATACATATACATCATATGTATATTTAATTAATCAACATAATTAATATTTTGTTTTATATTTATTCATAATAAATAAATACCACAATATTAATTTACCACTATAACATTTATAGTCGTGAGATGAAACTTTCCTTATTTGGTCATCAGCTATAACCGCATTTTAATCCGACTAGATGTTCTTATGTGTGTGACCCGATAGGCTTCCGAATATGTTGGCCGTAGACACAAAATGCAAATTACGAAAATGCCATTCATGCCTAACGATCACGGGATAGCGTCTAGCAACACACCGTGACCCCCAATCATCATAAGAGTCAAATGCCTTGACTACTACCTTTCATGTGAAACAGTTACCGTATAAATTACAATCCTATCGCTCTAATAATATCCATACGGTCGTACGTCGAGTGTCAAACATTAACGACCGTATCTTATAATCTGGATATCATGCTCTCTCGAAGTAATTCATTTACTTCCACTTTGCAAAGATTCACGAGAGTAAGACATTCCTTATAAGAAGGCCCTTTCGGATATTCACCCTACTTATAGGGTACGCGATTTCCAAACGACCAAACATGTATATTCCGCATTCTTCAGTATCACACCCAATCACTACCGCATGATCGCCCCATGGCTAGGAGACCTCAATAGTGTCAAAGCATGATAATCCACACCGTGATGCCATGTAGACTCCAGTCCTAAGGATAATTACACAACTGCAACATAGTGTGACACTTAACGGTGTAAGTGGGTCAGTCTAACGTACGCATTCTCTAATACACGTCCACATACAGTCCAAGTGTCTATACCCTTCGATAGACGAGATCTATCCTTGCCCTTAAAGATAGAAGACATCTAATACGTGCTAGCCTGTTCATACTATCAATGCCCTGTTTAATAGTACATCACCCTAGAGACATTTAAGTATCAAACTTATTAAAGTGATTAGAGATCTCATCAACCATAATCGCCTATCATGGTTTCTCTATCACAGTTTAATACTAATGATGGTATCATATAACAATTCACAATTGGTTCTTTAAAAGAACAAATACATAACAACAGAAAAGCCATTTAATATATGTATAAACATAAAGAAATAGTAGAAATGATCCGACCCGGTTGGATCCGGTCCAACCGGATTGGGATAAGGACACTATTTCAACAATTTCAAGCCTTCACAGACTTACTTGAAGATAAATTTATAACCTCGACTTAGGTCTTCAAATTTGAGTATGTGCCCATCAGTGTTCAGTCTTCAATACTGAGTGTGATCCCTTAGCCTTCAAACCACCATAATGTCTGTATAGAATTGATCTTGATCTAAACTGTGAAATTATTTTAAAGTCTGGAACTTACTCTATCAGGGCTGAAACCTACATGTTGTTCTATTACAGTATTAAGTCTGATGAATTAATTAATAAAACCGATACAAGTCAATCTAATACCTATCAGGCTTCTATTACAACTAGTTTAGCCATCATCGAAACTGAGAATTCGTAACAACGGCTATTACATACACTGTGATAGTCAGTCAGGAATAAATCGGGCACGTAATAGTATGTATAATGTATGGCATGTCTCGACACATACGTCGCAGACAGAATACAATTAAACAATTGGTTTTTAATGGTGTGATTTCTATCGATTATGTAAAGTAGAATAAGACTCTTGTAGATCCACTTACAAAAGGTTTAGGTAGAAATGAGATGTCAAGCTTAACGCACATAATGGGATTGAAGCCTATTACACATGAACCCTTGTAATGGCAACCCAATCATATTCAAATGAGACAACTTACGAGGAGTTGTTGAGCACTTACCATTCTGTTAGAGTAAAAGCGATGTTTCCAGAGACTATGAGGTTAAGCGAAACTTTTAATGATTCCTATATCTTGGAGATCAAAGTGGGTATGACAGACTATTCATGACAGGAGGTATCGTATGTAAGTGTGAAGTAGGGCAGTTTTTATGAAATTTTGAGGCTTGAATACTCTAAATCACTTTCTGAAACCACTTGTTGTCCATGGCCAAATGGACACAACCATGAGAGCTGAAATGTATTAGGGAAAGTATTGTGTGAATGTTATTGTCTTGGTTTACACCAAGGCTAAATAGTCAAGGCTAAATAGTCAAGACATAGTTCAATGATTAGCCGAGCAAAACTGAAAGTACCTCACTAAGGCAGGTTCAATGCCAAAAACTATTGTAGAGTCGGTCCAGAGTCAACTTGCCAATGGAAATAATAACTCTGAAGATTTCAAGGAATAACTGTTCTACATGATTCTAGGAATCACTTGATTTTAGCACACATTTTATTTGACTTGTATTTTTAGCACATGTCCTATAGGATCTGTTTAAAGATAGTACTACTCTTGTAATCGTTCATGGGAAAATCAATCTATGTAAAATGTTTCTCTATCACATAATTTTATAGAAACTACCTTTCATGATGTAATATTTTTCCATCAGACTTCTCTTTAGAGTCTACATTCGTATTTGAATTAATTTTCATTCACGTGGGGGATGGTTGGAGAATTTGGCCCATGAGATAGGTTTGGTAAACTGTTCAACAGCCAACTTTAGAGCTAATTTTGGATTGGTTACAATGTGTATCATCGAGAACTTATGATATCATTAAATACTACGTACGAAGTAGTTGATTATAGGCTATTGAATCACCAAATTCAGATATCTGATGAATGAAAAATTAATACATAAATTTAATGGAATGCGTGTAAGAGAGTAGTTGAAGGAAGCATCAACTCCTAAATCCCACAATGCTCATTTGAGAGTGAGTTGCTCTACTAATAATAGCTAGGTTGGCTCTTTAGGATGTGTCCCAAGGGACACAAGCACTATTGTGCCACATGGAGGACTTAGTTGGCTCTTGGTTCACTACACGCATCGGTACATCGAATTTTCCCATCTTCTCGACTACAAACATGCATTATGCATTCATAATTGTCGTGTCGAGAAGAAATCGGGGCATCTATTGTTCGCCGGAGCTCGAGTTTTTTAAAGTGCTGCTAATTTCAACACGAAAGCCATTGTATCTTGGAATTGAAGACAATTGCTACAACCGTGAGCACTTGATTGGAGCAATATTGTCTTAAGGATAGAGCAAATACACGTTTTTTTTTCTTTCCAATTTTCTGCATCGTATTTCTTTCTTTGTTTTGGTTTGAATTCTTTTCTGTTTTCCGGATCGTTTTTCTTTCATTGTTTCGCATCAGTTGTTGTTATAGTCAGTAAAAAAAAATAGAGAATTAGGGATAATGACAGCTTTTAGAATATTTTTTTAGTAACATGACAACCACACATTTTTTACTGGGAGAAGGACAATTTTATATTTTTTTATAGCCTGAAAGACAAACCAAAAAAAATTACCTCTTACTTTATTTATTTATTTTTTTTCCTTTTGTCTATTTCCTCTTCAATTTTCAAACACTCATATCTTTTGATATAGATTTTCAAACGTGATGAAAATTTCACTGAATTTTTTATTTTTTGATGCTCTTCGTTTTGAGACTTAGTTCGATATCATTACATCGTTTTTCGTGAGATTCACTGTCGAAATTCACTCAGTGAAATTCCCCAGTGAATCCCGAAAATCAGTGAATATCGATAGTGAATTTTGAACAATAGTGAATTTCGACAGCGGATTTTCTGAAATCATGTCGAAATATGTTGAATGTGGTCTCAAAATAAAGAGGATGAAAAAATAAAAAAATTGGTGAAGGAATTTTCAAATTTGGAGTTCTAGATTGAGAGATATGAGTGTTTAAGGAATATGGATAATAGAGAAAATGTGTTGTGTTTTTTTTTTTTAAATTTTATTTTATGGAAAACATGCGCCAGAAAAATAAAAATAAAAATAGTTTTGTCTTTTATTCAAAAGTTTCAAAAAATCTATCATTCTCCTTAATTGATGAAACATTTTTGTCTTTCTCTCTCATTCCCCCTAAAAAAATTCTGTTGTATCAGTACTGTCTTAGATATGTTTCTTTCTATTTACGTATTCATATATATATATCTATATTAATTTTGTATCAGTACTGTCTTAGCTGATTAAATCTTGTATAAGACATGAATCAATGAAATTTCTTTATACAATATGCCTTGGATTAAAGGAAAACTCAAACACACAAAGCACAATATTAAGGATCTTATACACACCTAAACCTTTTGTCAATATTTTTTGGTTAAGGTTCAAAATTTGTTTAAGCACAGACTTCTTGCTATCTGAACTGAAGTCTGAACCTTGAACTCCCTTCAATAAACTCACAATAAGATGATATGGAAACCAGTTTTGAGGCACAGAAACTTGCATAAATGCGACACAATGCAAGAATATATAAGCGCAGCTATGAACAAGAAGATATCGAATTCATAGTGAAAATTATATTTCAATCAATATTAATTTTACAAACGCGGAACTCTTCAGCTAAATATACGAGTTAATTGCCTGCCAGCTGATGGACTAAAACAAGTAAATAGATACGGCCTCCGTCCCAAATTGTAAGTCCATTTAGCTTTTAAATTTGTCTCATAATATAAATTCATTTAGAATACCAATGAAGTATTTATTACATATTTCTTCTTTTACCCCTAATTTATTATATATCTACCCACTTTTCACTACTTTTTCCATCAAACTTAATGATACATAACCAATTTAACTAATTTTCTTAATTTGTGTGAAAAAAATCCAAGAGGACTTACATTTTGAGACGAAAGTAGTATAATTAACTTGTTAGGAACGGTGTTCGATGAATGTCTGTCTTTCTACTGTTCAATCTTGCTTTATATACTTTCGCTTCGATCCATGTCCCAAAATGGTTAAATCCTAACTATGAGGGTCCCCACTCCCCATATCCTACGGTATGAGAGGAGATGTTAGTTAGGAACCTAGTGGGTCAGAGTAATGAGTTTGCTACTATATCAAAGAACTGAAAGAAGTCTCTTTTACGAGTTCGAACCTCCACACTCCAACTTAAGGTCTGGCTTCCATTTTAAAGCATCCTAGCATTTTACCACTATGTCATATCTTGGAGACATGTCCACTGGTATCTTGACCTTCATAGCATATATATAAGTCTTGTTTGTTCTAACCAGGGGCGCCCTGGGGGCAAGGGGCAGAGCCCCTCCCAAAATCTATGAATTTAAGGACCCCACAAAATTTTGAGTCAATAGTGTGTGTGTGTGTATATATATATATATATATATATATATATATAAGGCATTGCCCTAATGGTGAGTAATATGGTATAATTTATCCTCAAAATAAAAAGTAATATGGTATAACTTGACAAGTGATTAGGGTTCAATCTCTGCTTGAGGCAAAAAATTCTTTGAAGGACCTAAAACAATATTTGGCCTCAAACCTAAATTTGAACATAGACGCCTCTCGGTCTAAATTTCGAATTTATAACCGACCTCTCACTTCCTGCGGGATGACATTTGGAACAATTATAAATAAATAAAACTACCACAAATGTAATAACGATAAAGCCATAAAGGGTTGAGTCAAGGGTGCGTGATAACATGTTCAGATGGTTTGGTTCTAGTGAGTCATCACCTTGGACCAGACAAATGGCAGGAGGACGATAGGCCGCTTATAGATACAGCATCGAGATTCATTCATACTGACATATATATGACATTCCAGCAGTTCCATCCATCAGAAGGAAAAAGTCATTGATCGCTGATGCAGCATCATCAGGATTCTCAATTTAATTCTTTTCTTTTCAAACTCAATTGGCTAAGCCAAGAAGCGTGTGAATCGTGATGGTGCTGCACCTGCAAGCAACAACTAACAAGAATAATGCTCATCTCTTCCACATAATTAATGTCATGCCAGGTTGCACGCGCCGGCCATGCGGTTTTGGTAAAGAGAAAGTTCAGAATTAATGAGACCGATCGAAAGGCCAAAACAAAATAAAATGCATATAATGGGAAGTGTTTAAGGGAATACTGAAAACCCTAACAAGAAGCAATATTCATTAGAATCAGAATTGGTTGCTGAAATATCTTTTTTTCCTGGAATATATATAGAGTCCTCCCTCTCAATATAACAAAAATAAAATAAAAATAAATAAATAGAAATATATATATATATATATATATATATATATATATATATATATAGAGTCCTCAGACCAGAAGCTGTACTGCTCGTTGACTAAAGTTAATTTGCCTGCACACTTATTTAATTATGGTACAAGAATTTTGCAAAAGTCGTGGGTTCGAATCCTGCAGTAAGTTATAATCTACCACCACCACTAATCGACGATCTTGTGCGTCGTGTAGATATTATAATCGTTGATGTTCAGCAAAAAAAATATAACAAAAAACAAAATATTATAACTTACTTGAAGGCTATGATCAATAGTTAAATGTAAGTGAAGCCAAATAAAATAAAAAATAATATATATATATAATGAATAAATACACAAATCATCTAGGTGAATGAGGAGAATGATGTAAATATTTTATCAATTGAGTAGAAGGACAGCTTTTTAAAACTTTTGCATAAAGGACAAAACTATTTATTCATCGAAATTCACTTGTGTTCGAAATTCATTGTTTAAATTCATTGACGAAATTCATTTATTAAATTCACTATTTTTCAAAATTCATCGTTAAATTCACTATTTTTAGGATTCACCGTCGAAATTCACTATCGAGATTCACCGATTTGGGATTCACTAGGAGATTCACCGATTTTAGGATTATTTGTTTGTCATTCTCATTTATAAAAATTATGCGGTTGTCCTTCTCCCTATAAAAAATATGTAGTTGTCCTGTTACTTAAAAATATTTCAGATTGTGTCCTTATCCCTAATTTTCCAAATCATCTAATCATATCAAGTACAAGTACATTGCCCTAGTGGTTTCCACTAGAGTACTCTAACATGACTACCCAATGGGAAACCAAACTTCGAACCCCGCTAGGGTCGAAATTAATGGGTGTGTGCGTTTCCTTTCGTATCTGAAAAAAAAGAAAAAAATCTAATCATATCAACCCTTATAATCTATAACTAATATGGCAAAAAAATGGGACATTTTCTAAGAATTCAAATCATGTATAGTCTTAATAGTGTGCGTTTCCTTTCGTATTTGAAAAAAAAAATCTAATCGATCATATCAACCCTTATTAATATTATAATCTATTAACTAATATGGCATAAGAAATGGGACATTTTCCAATAATTCAAATCATGTATATATAGTCTTAATACATCCTCAAAGAAGGGGAAAAAATAAGGTCTTAGTATTCACAGGTTTGTGTATACATGACACTTTTATTTCCGTAATCGGTAGTTAGCTATATTGACCGCCGTACAACATCAATGTCTTCACAGAATTACAACAACTCCCTATCTTTTTTTAACTCACTGATTCTGCACTACAAAAAAAATCCCCGGAGAAATTATTTGATTAATTTTTTTAATTAATTTTCGTTCAAATTTTTAATTGATCATATTTTACAAGTTGAAAAATTCTCACTAATGAGTGGTAGTGGTGATAAACACATTTCATTTGTTTTTTCAGACCGGAAAGTATCTATTGTAGACTTCGGCGATGGTACCGTCAATCATATTGGATATCGATCGGCTGCTGGGGTTTATTCTATTCAATCGGCTGATCGAGAATAAAATCATGAGTTTTCCATGAAGTTGTTGTGATGCGATCGGCTGCCGACGTTTATTCCATGTGATCAATCAGCTAGAGAAGAAAATCATGTGTTTTTGAAGTTGTTTCTTGCGAAGATAGTGTTTTTTTTTTTAACGAAACCTTTATTTATTAATATGAAGAAAATAGAAGGTTCGTACAAGCCATATCCTGGCCCTCCCCTTATATCAAAGACGTAGACGAAGCCTAACCCTGCCTCTAAAAACCTATGAGTGGCAAACCCAGTGTGAGAAAATCATGGCTCATAGGAGAAGGTGCAACAACCTACGCTTCCAAAAAAAATAAAGTCTCCTAAAAAACAAAGTTACAAACGGAAATACAAAGGAGAAGAGAACACGTAAAGTGGAGTGGGTTCCGCTCTGCCACTTTCTTTTGTGATGGTAGAAAATGATCTTCAATCCGTCAATGGTGGCTAGAACATTCGCCATGGTTTGCTCCTTCATGCTGCGTTTGGATGGTGTGTCGAATAAATTGCGCCAGGATTTAAGCCACAACAGCTTTTTGAGGTGATTAGACCATACACCGGTGATGCTATTACAGAATCCTGCATAAATAATCGTGGGAAAGAAGTCTATACATATAGTTAAAATAACAGGTAGAGGCATAAGGAACTCCTCAACCTGCTTTGCACCCCTCAGCGTGGTGAAGGGTTCATCCAGGGATATGAGCCATATCAAACGCATCATGAGAAGAGCCGTCCACATGATCGTTACCGAGCCATGAGTTCTTGTGGAAAGAGTAGTGTAGCTAAAATCCTTCATGAGAGAGGGACCAAAGAAAAGTAAAAAAATAAACGCCACAACCTGGTTTGCACCCTTCCACAATAAAGTGTAGGGTGCGTCCATCTGTGAGAGAGTGCAATCTCGCCAAGCGTATGTTCAGTATCTCATGTTGATCGGAATGAAGAATAAGATGGAGTTGTAATGGTAACTGAGTAGTTTGGTCAAAAAGATTCCCATGCGAAAGCTAGGATGCATGCTGGGCGAGGAAGTCGGCTGCTAAGTTGGCTTCGCGAAAAATGTGGGTAACAGAGAGTCCATGTTGTTGAAGAAGCATGTCGATAGCTGCAATATCATCTTCAATACACCACGGTATGCTACAGTACGAAGTTAGTGTTAGCCGTGGGATTGTGTAAATCCGCGTTGCTTTGATTCGATACGCATTTCAATAACAAACAAAAAAATGGTAGGAAGGATGATTTCCATCATCCGACTTCTGGTTCGGTTGCTAATAGCAATTGCAAAAGGAATAGAAATCTTGGAAAGAAGAAATTCAAGAATGGCTGTTCCAGGGGCCCTAATGCAAATTCTGTCTGAATCTGGAGTATTGACAATCAGGTGGATCATCAGGTCCACTTTTCTGAGCTGCAGAACTCAACTGTGAACAATCAATTGGCACTTGGTTGTGCATCTGAACCTGAAGAGTCAATAGCTGAATCTGGTGTAACCAAAATCTGGGACCAGCTGAGTGATGGTTAGTTGAGTTGAGTTGAGTGTTCAAGTCTAGAAAGTTGGCTGGGTGAACTGTCACCCGAGTCCATCTGTTAGCGGAGTGAAGTGTGGTGAATTTGTTGAAGATGTCTGCAATGGTTCTACTTTTGTTTCTGGAATACTCAACTGAATGAAGTCAGTTGAGTAAGACAAGTCTGATATGTTCAGCTGAGCTGGTCTCAGGTGAATTTTGGTGATCACATCTGAATAAGAATCTCATATGATCTGAGAGGTTCTTGCCTGAGGTGGAGTTCTCATCTGGAGAAGTCTCAACTGAAGTTTGTTGTGTTCACATCTGGACAGCTCTTAATTTGAATCTACAATCTGTTTGATTGAAGCCGAATTTGAAGAAGTCGACTGAGGTGATTACATCTTGTCTGGTGATCAGGTCTTTGATCACATCTGCTCTCAACTCAATCAACTTTGAATATGTTGACAGCAGAGAATCTCGTCTGAAGTTTATTTCTCATCTGGAGTTAAATCATCTGGAGGAATCATATCCGAAGCTTTTAAATCTGAAGAAATCGGAGGAATCTGGTACAGGTACATCTGGCATCGACGAATGCATCCGGTACAATTCATCTGGCAATGCAATCCGATTGAATGAGAGTTCAAGTCAAAGTGGAGATTTGTTTGTCAAGGTGACTGGATCTTTACGTCTATTCTGTCCAAGCTGAATAGTAAGTTGATATGATGATCAGCTGAGGTGTTCAAGTCTGGGAAAATCAGCTGAAGTTGTGTTATGCTGAGTTCCGTTTGTAAGATGAGTGGAGTCAACTGAGTCTGTTGAGCACAGCCGAGTCAGTTTTGGAGCTAATTTTTTGTCACGTATGTGATAGCTAGCTGAGCTGAGCAATCACTACATCTAGGGTATTTTAGTCAATCTTTTAGTGTCTCTTTATGACGGCTAGGGTTAGGGTTTTATGGCTATAAATATGCATGTGTTGCAACCTAATTCAGTTGCAGAAGTCTGTAAAATCTCCAGTGATAATATAATATCCTCGTTTTTGCCCGTGGACTAGTCGGCACATTGCCGGAACCCACGTTAAATCATGTGTTATTGTTTTTTGTGTGATTTATTCTTTCTTGTTCGTTCTTGATTGTTGCAATCTTGATTTCAATCCTGACGGTCCGTCGTAACATAATTTCTGTTGTAACGCTTCTTTCTTAGATCATTTTTGTTCTGTGTATTGCTTAATTAGTGGTATATGTTCTAGTCAATCTGCATATTTCTGAATTTTATTTTCGTGATATTGAACATGTATTTTATTCCGTAATTTCTACCGGTAATTAGGAGATTGATTTCGCATCTACACATTGTGTAAAACACTCCACACGCGATATAATCTCAACAATTATTAGAATCAATTTTACTACAACAATATTGTGTAAATGATTGAAGCACATCACAGCTGGGCTTAATAGACTTCTAATTAAATATACAACCCTTTAACTTAATCGGTTGATATAATCTTCCTACAGCTGATTAAATCTTGTATAAGACAAGAATCAATGAAATTTTTCATACAATAGGCCTTAGAATCGGTACAATATTAAGGATCATATTCTTATCGATCAACTTTCTCTTGACCTATAGAGACGTATTAATAATATTTCCATGACTATATTCCTGATTCTATTCCACTTCAAACTAAACCTTTGGTGTTGAAGTACACACAAATAGAAAAATGGTTTTTTGGCTGAGATATTTCATCAAACACTTATGCCAGAATTCGGTTACAGTCGGTTACAAGTTAGTTACAACAAATTGGCAGCTTAGAACTTTATATATTGTTGGATAAATTTGAATAAAAAATTAATAATGGAGTGAAAATCCGAATAGACATGTGACAAATGAGTTGCATCGGTTCGGTGAAAGGTTGCAACCAAATTAGGGTTGCACATGTTCGGTTGAATCATTTTGAAATGATGCAACCGATAGTGAATAGTCTCCATTTCTGCCTATAAAATCCCTGCATTACTGAATGAAAATTAAGACAGATATTTGCACATACTACATACCAAAATTCTGCACAAATAAAAAGCCAATTTTCTGCATAAATACTTGTGCATAGTCAGAGATATTCAAGGCCGAATCAGTTCGCCGCTTGTTCACATCTAAGTGCAAGACTAGAACAAGGAGACTGTTGTATCTTGGGAGACGATTGCCATTACCGTGTGCACATAATCGGGACAAAACCGTCTTAAGGACAGAGTGCTACACTCGCCTCAGTCAATAAGTTTTCTGTCCTATTTTCTGTTTTTGTTTTTGTTTGAATTTCGTGTTAAAAAAGCATGCTAGATTGATATTTTCCCCAACAATCTTAAGACGTTTTTTTGTGTTTCTGTGCATCAGTGGCGGATCCAGGAATAAATTCCAGTGGGGTCACCGGAGTCTAAAACTACATATTTTATCCAAAAAAAATTTTAGTGGGATCACCGGGGTCTAAAACATCAATTTTTATCTACAAAATGACACTTTTTAACAACAAAACTACATAGTTTTAATACTAAATTATTATTATTATTTTTTTTTTAAATTCCAGTGGGGTCACGTGCCCCTCCCCTGGGGTACGTGGATCCGCCCCTGCTGTGCATGCCGTTCGATCTGCATTCTAATGTCTAAGAAGGCCTGGAATTTGATAATCGTATGTATTCAATTATGGATCATTACATGAATACAGGAAATAAAATAAAATTCTTCATATGTTTTAATAACTTCAACCGAAAAAGTATTTCCTTGTATATTTAAACTTTGATCTTCTATGGAGTAAGTTATGCGGTTAACATCAGAGCCATGATTAATGATTTATTAATTCTTTTACATAAAAGTGAAACTTTTCTTGTGATAACCCATGTGCTTCATTTGGTTAGTTGAATTTGTCTGAATTTCAATTCATTTCATATATTCTATAGACATATATATATATATATATATATTAAATATACCGATTGGCTATGAGCCCGGATCGTCTGCTGTGGTGAATACACAGCAGGCCGTGCTGTGATAAGGAAACGACACCGTTTTGATCACGAACTTAAAAAAAACAAAAAAAACAAAAAAAAACAAAAGCGGCGTCGGCACTGCGTCGAACGACGCCGCTTTTACTTCACAAAGAGAAACCAAGAGTGGGAATATACAGCAGACGATCCCAGTTCGATTGGCTATGTCTGCTAACTAACTTATCTTTTGTAAATTAATAACCTCCGTACAAGATGATATTCAGTGGACCTTTTGTTTTTGTAAAGTTAGCAAAGTTGATTTCAAACCATGTGAAGAAGCGCCAACAATTTAGTGTGATATAATTTTGCCTGCTTATATTTTGTAGTTGAAAAAGTTAGATACATTCTAACCGTGTCTGTATATGGTTCCCAGTATGTTTCCTTTCGTGTATATAGAAAAGGATTTTCACTTCATGTTTATTTGTTGAGGCCGAATTGACGAATTGACATACATGTGATGTGTGTTGAAGGGAAAATAAAACAATTAATATATAAGCATATATATGCTTTGTTGTTGTATTTGCTTGATTGATTGATAAAACATAAAGAATAGTTAGATACTTTATTGTATCAACAAAAGAATAGTTAGATACTTTGTTGTATCAACAAAAGGCAAAATGGTTATTTTGTACTTCCGTATTGTTTTAGATGGACATGTAATTGGGTATTTGCACAATCCATGGTGTTATGGATATTGTTTTGTAAAATCAATTATCACACTAAACAAGATATATATGAATGAATATATATCAAATTGTATTGATAGCTGATATGTACAACAAACATAAGATACTAGATGAATTTCTCTCTCCTCTTAGAGTGAGAGTCATCGTCTCTCTGCCTGAGAGTTTCTTTACTCTTTCTCTTAAATTTCTCTTCTTCAAAATCTTCTCTCTTCTACATGCTTGCCTTCTTCGAATCCTTTCTGCAATCAGTTTTCAGCATTCACCTCCCACAGTTCTGCTCTTGTTTGCTATGGAAGATAATCTTGAACACTGTTTTAAAAAGTTTAATTTCTCGGAAATTGAAAGTTGTGGAGTCCTCTTGCCCTCTGAAGTCACAAAATCTGCAGAAACTGAATGTCTAAAGAGTATAGTTATCAAAGTTTCTCAGACAAGCCTGTAAATTTCAAAGGAATGGAAAATATTCTCAAGTTAATATGGGATTTTACGGGAGGTTTCACTCTCAAAGACATTGGATTCAATAAATTTCAGGTCTTTTTTACTCTTGCAGAAGATGTAGATAGAGTTATGGCAGGATGTCCATGGTTCTATGAAAATTACCTCATGGTGATCAAGAGATGGAGAAAAGGGATAGAGGCCGACAATCAAGCTCTTAATTTTGGGCCTATCTGGATTCAGCTATGGAACCTTCGTGCTGAATGGAGCTCAAAAGAGGCTGCTAAGCATATCTGTTCAACTTTTGGAAAGGTAATTGATGTCAAAACACCTGCTTTCACCAACATACAAAGTAATTTTATAAGATGCCTGGTTGAAATAGACATTACCAAGCCCCTCCTCCGAGGTACTTTTGCTGTGCAGGATGGAGAGAAAACTTGGGTGGATTTCAGATATGAAAACCTGGCTTTCTTCTATTTTTACTGTGGAGTCATAGGTCATGCATCTCGTTCCTGTCGGGCCAGAGGCCTAGATCTGGAGAGAGATATCCACAAAGATGATCAGTTTGGAATTTGGCTGAGAGCATCTACTAGGAAAGAGCCTGTAATAAAAGACAAACCTGGCAAAAACAAGTTAGAAGCACGCCTGAAAAAGTAAGTGTTATTAGGGAAAATCTATCAGTGGAAAAGCAAGACATGGAGCAGGGGCAATCCTCGGTTTCCAACCCTTCAGCAGAAGCTGCATGCAACATAAAATTATCTGATTTACTCATTAATATGCTAAATTCGACTGATATTGTAAGGCATCAAGCAAGTACAACTCTTATAGGTCAGCTAAATACCCAGAGAAGACCTCTATTGGGCCAACCGCTTCTTGGATGGCCAAGTGCTATATCCATTTCTGAAATTGTTGATGATGAGCAGAGGAGCACTACAGTGAAACAATCAGCCCAGGACCTAAGTTTGCCTTTAGTCTATGGAGAAGAAATGAATGTCTCTACTGAGGTAACCATTGAAGCAGTGACTGAAGCACAAGATGGGGTTCAGATGCTGGACTTACATTTAGACTCTCAATCAGGTGAGAATAATACCCAGACAGAAAGCATAATGGAAGCAGCACTTCAGAGTGAAAACTCTCAAGCAAGTGAAACAGGCACTGGAGACTCTAGCTCACAGGTTCCAGGCTCCCAAGATTCAAGGACAGGAGAGCATGAAGGTCGTGGAGGTAATAATTTTATTAGACTTCCTACGGACCAGGATGATGCAGCAAGAAGTTTCGTGTGTAAAAGAAATCTTTCAAACCTTTTTTGTTTTGGTAATGACATCTCTATTGAACCTGACTTAAAAAAGTTATGCATTGGTGATGGGGTGGAGGCAGCCAGCCCTAAGTGGCTCCCACCGCCCCAATGAGGACATTGGTGTGGAATTGCCAAGGGTTGGGGGATCCTTGGCAATATCCCAACTTGAGGAGGCATGTAGACTCCACTCTCCAGATGTTATCCTTTTGTGTGAAACTAAAAATAAGTCTCAGATTATCAGGAAGGTGTGTAATAAAATCAAGTTCTATGACTTTTGTGCTGTTGATCCTATGGGGCTTTCTGGTGGTATGGCAATGTTGTGGCAGCATGGTATTCCTGTTCTCATTGTCCTTTCTACACATTGCTCTATAGAACTTCAGATAGATGACCAAAACTCAAGCACTACTTGGTGGCTAGTGGGGGTCTATGCTAGTCCAAACCCTATTGCTAGAAGAAGTTGCTGGTCTTTTTGGCTACAAGAATGACCACTTGGGGAAACCATTTTGTTCTTGCTGGAGATTTTAATGACTTACTTTCTGCAAATGAAAAGCTAGGGGGTACCCAGAGATCTGAAAGCTCTTTCCGAGATTTCAGAAATTTTGTGGCTGACAATGAGCTGGTGGATCTTGGCTTTAAAGGTCAGTTTTGGACATGGAAAAAAACAAATGGGGGAAATGTTACTACTCTAGAAAGGTTAGACCGTTTTCTCTCATCCAATGATTGGAAAGAATTATTTCCTGACTTCTCTTGTTCTCACTTTTACACTTTTGCTTCTGATCATTGCATGCTTTTGGGGGATACTTGCCCAGTTAACCAAAAAAATCATAGATCTTTTGTGTTTGATCAAAGATGGATAGACATGAATGTTTTCATGATGCTGTTTCTTCTGGATGGAATTCGAATTTTATAGGGTCAAGAATGTATATTTTTTTGCAGAAGATAAAGACAGTTAGAGTGAATATTTTAAAATGGAAAGGGAGGAAAGATCTTAATGCTGCTAACAAGATTAGGGGTCTTAAGGCACAACTCAATAGTCTATTGCCACAGTGCACTAATCCTTCTTCTCCTGCTTTCCCCAAAGTTATTAGTCTGCAAAATGAATTAAAGGAGGCTTTTGATCAGGAGGAGAAATTTTGGGCACGGAAGGCTAGGATATCCTGGCTAAGGGAGGGGGATAAGAACACCAGATATTTCCATGCCTATGTGTCAAATAGGAGGAGGAAAAATTTCATTTCTTCTTTAAAATGTGTTAATTCACCTCACTGGTGTAATTCCATTGATGAGATGTCTAAAGAATTTGAGTCTTATTTTTCTTCCCTTTTCTCATCTTCAGGTGATTTTGCTCAGCTGGACAGGTTTTTTGGAAGGATGGATAGCAGAGTTACTGTAAATATGAATCAAGCCCTTATGCTCCCTATTACTAAAATGGAAGTCAAGAAGGCTGTTTTTTATATGAAAACTCACTCTGCTCCTGGTCCAGATGGTATGACTCCTATCTTTGATAAAAAAATATTACCACTTAATAAAGCATGACCTTCTAAATATGGTTCAGGGTTTCTTCCAATCGGGTAGGATGTTAAAAGAAATTAATCACACATGCATTGCTCTTATCCCAAAGCACCCCCATTCTTTTGAGGTTACTCATTTTAGACCAATAAGTCTTTGTAATGTCTCCTATAGGATTTTATCTAAGATCTTGGCTAACAGAATGAAGGAAATAATGCCTCATTGCATTAGTCATAATCAATCTGCTTTTGTACCAGGGAGATTCATTACAGATAACTATATTTTGGCTCATGAATCACTGAACTATATGCTGCATCACAAAAGCAAGAAAAATGGTTTAATGGCTCTTAAACTTGACATGGCCAAGGCCTTTGATAAGGTTGAATGGCCTTTTATTGGTTATGTAATGAAAAAACTTGGTTTTTGCTCAGACTGGATTGACAGAATAATGGCATGTATTTCCACTGTCTCTTTCTCCTTCATAATAAATGGTTGTAGAACGGAATGTGTCTGCCCCTCTCGAGGCATAAGACAGGGAGATCCTCTGTCTCCTTACCTCTTTATTTTGTGTGCTGAGGGTTTGACCATGCTCCTTAATAATGCTGAAAAGGAGGGTTTCATTCAGGGGGTTAAAATTAGCAGAAATAGTCCTTCTATTTCACATCTATTTTTTGCGGATGATAGTCTACTTTTTTGTAATGCTGATACCTCTCAGGCTCAATACTTATCAAATATCCTGAAATTTTACCAGGACTGTTCTGGGCAACAAGTCAATATCCAAAAGTCTAGTATTTATTTTAGCAATAGTGTGAAAGATAACCTGAAATCGCAGATCATTTTATATTTCCCGGGCATTCTACCTGCTTCTCACACTAAATATTTGGGGCTTCCACTTTTCCTTGGGAGATCAAAAAAGGAAGTCTTTTCTTACCTAAAAGATAGAGTCTCAAAGAAACTCACTTCATGGAAAAACAAGCTCTTAAGTCAGGGGGAAAGGAAATAATGCTCAAATCTGTGATTACCATGCTCACCTCATATCCCATGTCTGTTCTAAAAATTCCCAAAGGATTATGTAATGATCTTGCAGCTCTAATGGCCAAATTTTGGTGGAGTAAAGATCCTGATGCTAATAGAGGAATGCACTGGCTTAAGTGGAAGAAGCTGTGTCTAATGAAGGGCCTAGGAGGGCTGGGGTTTAGAGATTTGGAGGCCCTAAATTTTGCTTATCTGGCTAGACAGATTTGGAGGCTTATTAATAACCAGGACCTGCTTGTTTCACAGGTCTTAAAAGCTAGATACTTTCCTTTTTCTTCTCTCATTGAAGCTAGCTCTACTTCTGGTAGTTCTTATTTTTGGAAGGGCATTTTGTCTGCCCTTACTTTTTTCAAGTCAGGAGTTTGCTGGTCTATTGGAAATGGAGAGGATGTCAAAATCTGGGAAGACAATTGGCTCCCAGAAAATCATAATCTTAAACCCCTTTCTCCTCATAAGCCAACTCCTAACACCTTTTGGGTTAGTGGTTTGATAAAAAATGGAGTCTGGAATGAGGGCAAGCTGAGACAAGTTTTTTGGCCAGTAGATGTTTACCAAATCCTTGCTTTACCCACTAGTGTCTGTCATAATAAGGTTGTTCTTTTCTGGAGACCTTCCCCTAATGGTTCCTTCACTCTCAAATCTGCTTATAGTTTTTATTTTGAAAAATTAAATCCAAGGCTTTTCCCTGATGCTAGTTCTAATACCTCTAATGCATTGCCTAATACTAATACTAAATTCTGGAAGCTCTTATGGGCTCTTTCTATACCAAATAAGGTTAAGCACTTCTGGTGGAAATGTTTGAAAGGCATCCTACCTTGTAAAGCCAATATAGCTAACAAAATTTCTTCTACTACTATATCAACCTCTTGCAATTTTTGTGGTGCCTCTATGGAAACAGCAGAACATATTTTTGTAGCTTGCCCTCGAGCTAAGGAAATTTGGGATCTACTTCCTACTAAGTGGCCCCAATTTGGTGATGCCTCCTTTGATTTATTTTCTTGGTGGAATGATTTAACTCAAAACAATAATTTCCAAAGTATTAAACAACATGTGCAAATTACTATTTTGGCTTTTTGGAGCATCTGGAAAGCTAGAAATAACTCGTTCTTTAACAGGGACCTTGATGATCCTAAAGATGTTGCTTTTAATATTGAGAAAGAATGTAGAGATTTCACCTGTGTTAATGCTCATCAGCAGCTTGATGACTCTCTTGTTGATCACTGCACAGCAAATATCACTCATGCTACCCATAATGATAGTTTTGTGCTTCATACATATGCTGCTTGGATTTCGGCTGCCCTACCTGCTTGTGGAGGGGTTGCAATTTTTGACAAAAATTATAATTTAGTGGAAATCTGGGGAAGATCTTTCAGCAATTTTGGATCAGCCTTAAGATCGGAGGCGGAAGTGGTGTGATGGGCCTTGCTTCAAGCGAAGAGCAGAAATTGGTAGAAACTTGTGTTAAAGACTAACTCTCTGGTGCTAACTCAAATGGTTACTGGGATTGCCACTCCAACTCCAGACTTGTTGGGGATTGTAGCTGACATAAAGCTCCTTTTGGATGAACTAGATTCTAGCAAACTTTGTTATCTCAGAAGAAAGTATAATTTGCTAAGTCATCAAATTGCTAATTTTGCTAAGAAACATAATAATCCAGTGGTATGGACTGGATTTTTCCCCTCTTGGGTCCTTTCAGCACTGAAGGATGAGGAGGCGGCTAGGGTTTTCTGGTGTACTTGATCTTTTGTATGAAATATTTCGTTTCGAGAAGAAAAAAAAAGAAAAAAAAGATAGCTGATATGTTAGATGAATCACGCCTGCTATAGTACTCATTGATTTGTGAAGGATTTTAGATCAGCATTGCCGGTAATTTGCATGGTTTTTTAGTTCTTTCAAAACATGGTGTTGTTTGATAAATTAAATTCAATGGTTGTGTCTCAATTTTAAGAAAAGTTATGTGACTTCTAGGATGCATTTTTTTCTACTTTGAGAAATTTGTTATTATAGACATGACTGTAAATGAAGAGACATTAGATGAAGGGTCACGATAATGACACACTTTATTGATTGTGTTTTTATTAAATAATGTGTGTGTATATATATTATATATAATAACTTGTAACTACATTTAAGTGTGGTGGTTCATTTTATTGGTGTGACTCTTCTTTATTGGTACTTGATAAAAGAGGTATTGATTCAATTTGGTGTACTTATTCAACTTGTAAAGGTTGTGCCAAGTGTGGTACTACAGGTTGGATTACTTGTGAAATTTGATGTGTTTATCTTCTATCACTAAAAAAAAATAGAAGGAAATACCGAGGTGAATCCAAATAAGATTGTGTCTGTTGTGACACATGTGTACGTGCCGATTGTGGCAATTGTATCTCGCACACCATGTGGTAGTTAATCTCATCATGTGCTTGGAGAAGTACTGAGACAAGTGACGCATGGTTGTGCAATGAAGAGACATTAGATGAAGGGTCACGATAATGACACACTTTATTGATTGTGTTTTTATTAAATAATGTGTGTGTATATATATTATATATAATAACTTGTAACTACATTTAAGTGTGGTGGTTCATTTTATTGGTGTGACTCTTCTTTATTGGTACTTGATAAAATAGGTATTGATTCAATTTGGTGTACTTATTCAACTTGTAAAGGTTGTGCCAAGTGTGGTACTACAGGTTGGATTACTTGTGAAATTTGATGTGTTTATCTTCTATCACTAAACAAAAATGGAAGGAAATACCGAGGTGAATCCAAATAAGATTGTGTCTGTTGTGACACATGTGTACGTGCCGATTGTGGCACTGTATGCTGCACCCATGACTGGTTAATCTCATCATGTGCTTGGAGAAGTACTGAGACAAGTGAAGCATGGTTGTGCAACAACAATGTCTTTTATGATTATCAGAATGAAGGTGAGGAAACATAGCAAACAGATTTAATGTTTCCGTGGTAATATTGGTGGTGGATATGATGTATTGTTTCATGAGTCTTGCTGAGGCGCCGGCATCATTCATCAAACAACTACATCATAAATACATCAGTCAAACGGTATTGCTGAACGAAAGAACCAAAATCTTAAAGATATGATGAATGCTATATTGATAAGTTCGGGTTTACCTTAGAACTTGTGGGGGAAGCTATCCTCTTAGTGAACTTCATTCTGAGTAAGATCCCTTCTATGAAGAAGGATGAAACCCTGTATGAACTGTGGAAAGGCCCCAAGCCTAGCTACAAATTCATAGAAGTGTACGGGTGTATGGTTAAGGTTGAGTTACCTAAACCAAAGCAAGTGAAGATATGACTAAAAACCGTTGAGTGTGTAGCAGTGCTTATCGGGTTCAAGTGCACAAGTCAGAAATTCTTGATGCATATTAAAATGTGATCACTGATGAATGAAATGTTGTATTTATTGATGAGATCTTTCCTTGTAAAGACAAGGAGAAAGAAGGTTCAAGTTCAATCTATAGCCCTTGACCGGATGTTAAGGTATTTGAAGTTTAAAATGAACCTCGGTATACAATATACAAGATATCCAGTACTATTGGAAGAATACTGTGATGCAAATCGGATATCTAACTGTAAGGATTCAAAATCCACTTGTGGATATGTATTCACTATTGGTGGTGGTGTAGTGTTCTGGAAGTCCACAAGACTGACATGCATAGCTCATTTCACGATGAAAATCTGAGTTTATAGCATTGGATTAGCATGGAGAAGAAGCTGAATGGCTTAGAAATATCCTTGAGGATATTCCATGTTGGCCTCAGTAGCAGCTGATATTAGCATACACTGTGATAATCAATGGCTATAAGAAGGGCACAAAGTTGTATGTACAAATGGGATGGGACTTAAGCCTATTACGCATGTTCTCTTATAATGGTAACCCAACCATAGTGACTGGAGATCCCAAGATCATGGTTCATTTAAGGGACAACTAAGCTATGAGGGACAGTTAGCACTTAGCCATTCTGTTTAAAACAAAAGTGCTTTCTGTGATTTTGTTGGGTTAAGCATTAAGCTTTTAATGATTCCTATATCTTGGTTAAGCCAGGTGGGGTATTGCAGAGTACTCTTTATAGGAGGTGACCTATGTAAGTGGAAGTGAGGCCGCTTCTGTGAGAATTTGAGGGCTGAATTCTCTAACACACTTTCTGAAACCAAGGTGTTCCAGGGCCAAAATGGACACAACCATGAGAACTTTGAGAAGGCCAGAGGGTCTATTGTGTTGATATCATTGTCTAGGCTGCACCAAAGCCTGAGCAGTTCAAGACCTAGTTCACTGCTTAGCCGAGTATGTCCGATGGTATTCTACTAGGGAAGGTTCAAGGCAGCAAACCACCTCGCCCGATGCAATAGAACTCCGTTTGATATCTCTTCAGAGTCTGCATTGCACTTGCATTAATTTTCATTCATGTGGGGGATTGTTGGATAAATTTGAATAAAAAATTAATAATGGAGGGATAATCCGAATGGACATGTGATAAATGAGTTGCATCGGTTCGGTGAAAGGTTGCAACCAAATTAGGGTTGCACCTGTTCGGTTGAATCATTTTGAAATGATGCAACCGATAGTGAATAGTCTCCATTTCTGCCTATAAAATCCATGCATTACTGAATGAAAATTTAGACAGATATTTGCACATACTACATACCAAAATTCTGCACAAATAAAAAGCCAATTTTCTACATAAACACTTGTGCATAGTCAGAGATATTCAAGGCCGAATCAGTTCGCCACTTGTTCACATCTAAGTGCAAGACTAGAACAAGGAGACTGTTGTATCTTGGGAGACGATTGCCATTACGGTGTGCACATAATCGGGCAAAAATGTCTTAAGGACTGAGTGCTACACTCGCCTCGATCAATAAATTTTACGTCTATTTTTACATTTCGTTTTTTTGAATTTCGTGTTAAACAGCATGCTAGATTGATATTTTCCCCAACATATATATATCAGTTAGGAGTCATTAGGAAGGTTCATAAGTTCAGTTTCTCGGTTTTCCTCATTCTGATTACATGTAATTGCTTCTTGTTCTTTTTCTTACCTTTTGTAAAATTTGAATCGATGATAGCTTTAGTTCATCAATGGAGGTTCTGAGAATTTTTCAGTTTTAAAACGTTTTTTTCTTTATTTTCAACATGGTATCAGAGCTAAACGCTTAATTCCGCTAATTCTTCTTCCCAAATTCTGTTTCGTTTCTTGGTGATTATAATGGCCACCAACAATCGAGCTCTTAATTCTTCTTCCAACTCGGATAATCCAAGTCTGATTTTGGTTCAGCCTTTGCTTAGAGGCACATAAAATTTCCATCGCTGAAGGAGAGCTGTATCGAAACCACTGTCTTCAAGAGGCAAATTGTCTTTCATCAATAGAATAGCAACTATGCCCCCAGAAGATGATCCTGGTTATGAACATTGGATGCAATTGAATGATCTGGTAACTTCTTGGCTTATAAATTCAATGATTCCATATATTTTTGAAAGTGTTATGTACTTTGATACTGCTAGAGAAATTTGGTTGGATCTTCAAGATAGGTTTGGTAGGGCAGATGCTTATAGATTATCAAATCTTGAAGAAGAAATCGAAAGAGTTAAACAAGGTTCATTGTCTGTGACTGAATATTTCACTAAGTTGAAGTCTATTTGGGATCAATATCAGGTTTTAAAGCCCATCCCTGTCTATACTTGTGCAGCTTTGCCTATGATTAGAGAACATTATGCTAATTTTACACTACTAGGTTTTTGAAAGGATTAAATGGCAATTTTGGGACTGTTAAGTCACAAGTCTTGATGACTAGACCCCTCCCAGATGTTAAGACTGCCTTTCTAATGGCACTTAAATATGAAGAACAGATGAATTACTGACAATTCTAGTGTTGATTACATTCATTACATCAATGGCCCAAAGGATGTTGAAAGTAATGTTGTCTTTAATCCAAGATTCACTGGACAAGGCAGAGGTCAGGGAAGGGGATCTGCTACTGACCATATCACTTTTGATTTACATAACTTGTTTGATGTTCAAACTGTTAGTACTCTGTTTGTTAATCTGCCTAATGGATCCAAGGTTAATGTCACACATATAGGCAAAGTCAAAATAAACAGTGATATAGTCATGATTATTGTGTTCTGTATTCCATCTTTTAATTATAATCTGATCTCAATAAGGAAGCTAATTGCATATAGTTTTTGTGTAACGCCCCGAATTTTGTGACGTAAACGGAAAGGGTATAGTCGTAATAACTGTTTTTTTTTGTTTTTTTTAAATGTTTTTGTAATAATAATATACATATATATTACTAGTATCATTCTATGATATTATACTTAGTACGTATCTATGCAATTTTTAGGAGGCTGCAGTAACTAATAAACCTCTAAGTTTTATTTTACATATAGAGAAAAACAATGTATATATATATATATATAGTGGCGGACCCAGGAAATTTTTCCAGTGGGGGCCAAATTAAGAAAAAAAGTTGAAAAAAAAATTCAATAACCAAGATTCATACCTATAATCTAAGGATGAATAATGAAACTAACAAATTGAACTACATGATAATTACATTAAATATTATGCGAAATAATATACATCTGTGAACTTTTAATATTATTAGAGAGGGTATATTAGTAACTTTCGTCAGGAAATTCGAGTGGGGTCCATCACCCCACCCCTATAAAGTGAGTCCATATATATATATATATATATATATATATATATATATATATTAGACAGTCTATCATACACTGCATTGAGCAGGGGCGGACCCGCATTCAGGGAGAAGCGCGTGGCTTGGCTGGAATTTAAAAAAAAAAATAAATAAATAAATTTTAGTATTAAAACTATGTAGTTTTGTTGTTAAAAAGTGTCATTTTATAGATAAAAATTGATGTTTTAGGCCTAATTCTAATCAAATTTTTTTGGATAAAATATGTAGTTTTAGGCTCAGGTGGCCCATTGGAATTTATTTATGGATCCGCATTGAGTGTGGATTAATGCTGGTAGTAGAAACGGAAATCCCATTAGTTCTTCCGTTCAAGTTTGGGATATCATTTAAAGTATTAACTCAACCTACCGTTTCTTCATTTTTCTCAATTTCTATTAAGTTCTGATCATTATTGTTATACTATATACATCACCATGAGGAGAGTGGGAGTGATCATCAGTACTTTAGTTTGTGTGGAAAAAAAAAATATTATAGAGGAAGAAGAATACTCTAGCTTGGTAAGCCGATCAATCGGACGGGAATACGGGATTCATAGTGAAGGTCTATTTTTTTGTAATCATATTTGAAATTTATTTTCTGGGAATTCTAAGGGCACCGGCCGGGGTTAGCAGAACTCAATTGCTAATACATAGAATAGAGGTCGTCCATGTCGGAATCTTGTTCAATCTATGATGGGGATGGTACAGATTTCTTTAAAATCAATAGTCTGATCAACATATCCTACTGTTTTTTTTGTTTGAAGAGTTCTATTCTTTAGTATTCCACAGCCGAGAATTTTTCTTTTATACCATAGTTTGGTGAAAAGATAACTAAAGCCTAATTGTAAAATGGATCTGCTTGCTTTTGTGGAACTGCTACCAACATACTTTTGCACGGCTTTTCTCTTGGTGAGAAGTTTAAGTTTAGTTGTGTTAATAATCGGTAATTTTCGTTACAACGTTTGAAATAATGGAAGTTAGTATACGTTCGAATATAGATAAATAAATAATTAACGGTAGCACTCATAGTCATCTAAGATTCTTAAGGACTATATACAGTGGGAATGTAATAAGTGGGGTTTTGGGAAGCTTTATTTGTTTGAAATCGCCCAAGCTAATTTTTTTTAGAATTTTAATACTAAGCGACGGTGGTACCGGTTTGTGAATCAAGAATCAAATAGTCCATGCTCTTAAGTTTACCTTAAGCCAAGGTGAGTCATTTATTTTCATATAAAGTCAAAGTGTGACTTTTTAAGTATTTTTTTACTTATATCAATTGTTTATTTAAATTCGGAAGTCATATTCGAATTAATTAATAATCGATTGTTTTGAGTTAGTCTGGCATTTTTTTAACAATAAACAAATGATACTTGGAATTGACCGGATAATACTTGATCGCTCGTTCGTGACACGAAAGTGTCAAAACTACAGTGGGTAGGGGATTAGAGTTATTGCTCACTCTGGTGGGTAGGGATTAGAGTTATTGCTCACAGGAAGCGGTTAGTCATCGGTCTCGTGGCCTCTTGACTCGAAGTCTTTTCGACAGTAGCTAGAGTCCTTGCTCGTAAGAGTGGGGACGGTACCTTTTCCCTGAAGATCCATTCTACAGTCGGGAAAGCAAGGGCTGACGGTTGGTGCGTGGGTCCTATGGCATGGATAGGGTTGGCTGGAGCCGTGTAGGAGGTTTGCACGGTGAAGGTTGATTCTTTTCCCTGATAATCAGTCGGAGTTGTCAGGCATGGCTAGTTCTCGTGGTGTGTGGTTGAAATCCATATGGTAAAATGGTGTTTGGGCGGTACTTGTGTAACGTCCCGTTCCCGGACACCGAGTCTTTATCCGAAAATGGAAAGCTCGGCACGTATAATATTAAATAAATACAATATTACACGTCAGCCTCTACTACGTCGTATCAAATAAACCAAACGGAAGCAAAAGACTCGGGTGACATTCTCCATACAACCAAGAATAGAAAGAATAACTAAATGGTAGAAATGTAACTTATTACATCAAGAGAAATCCAAATGAAACTTGAAAGAAATACGAAATCTTCAAAAATATGAAAGACAAAACCAACAAGTTCAACTAACAAACTTGAATCCAAAACAGTGACAAAAGAATAAGGAAAGACAATAAATAAAAAACAGCTCTAACTCCGGCGTCCTCAAACATCGCCATCGAAGTCCTCATCAAGCTCATGGTCAACCCGTTCATCTTCTCTCCCCCAAACACATAAATAAACATGCATTTGAGGTAAGTACAAAACGACACGTCTGCGCTTTTTCGAAAGTCAGGATATTACATTCCTTCCCCCTTAAAAAGAGTTTTGTCCTCGAAACTCGAGCGTGCTCAAACCGTTGACCTTCCTTAGCACTCTCTCTTCAACACAAACCAAACCGAAGCTTCACTTGTTTCCCACTGACAACAACAACCGATTGCGATCTTGCTAACAACTGAACCAACATGCTACTGGTTCCCAAACCGCTCAAACCTCGTTCACTAAACCCAAAACTGACCAACCACAAATTGAGTTACTGAAACTGCACTATCCACTCTTCTACTCGGTGCAACCATCACCGGAAGATACTTTCTTGTGTCTATAATCCAAGTAGACAAAATTCTTGGATAGCCGACCTATACTAAGAATCACCTTACGGTCCATAGAATTCAAAACTGTAACTTTACTCTTGCCACGGTAGATTCCAACACAACCAGCAACTTGTAGTAACACCCTAGCAACCTTGATTACTCTATCCAAAAGGTGTTGCTACAACCAAGAGATCCTTGAGGTTGTTCTTACTAAAATTGAGGTAGGGTACCTGATTATGAAACGGATCATGAAGTTCCAACTAACTCACTACTGTCCTAAACCAAACCACTCGCTTCTTTTTGAGCCCTGGAACAACAACACCTAGTCTCTAACTACCAAAATTCTAAGGTGAAAGAAAGGCATATATTCTTTCTTGACCTGAGGACTTAAATGGTTTTGAGAAATACAGGTGCATACATGAGCCATGAAATAATTGATTTTGCACAATACAAACCGAACTGATTTTGAACATGACACAAAGAGAAAATTTGTAAGTATATAAGTTTTGCATATGATGATCAAAAATCAAAAAATTTGGAAAGCCATAGGTCAGTCAAAATAATTCTTTTCATCTACTTCTATAAGTTGTCAAAACATTTCTGGGCTTCACAAACTGACTTGTGTTGCATATTGTGCTCAATCCAAAAGAATTTGCACTTGGTTCTGGTTAGGGCGCGAGGTCGTGGTGTTGCACTCCACGGTGGTCACGGAGTAGGGTTACGGCGAGGTCTTGGTGTGTTGCTCACGATGAGGGATGGATTACGCGCACAAAACCACCTCTCCTACAACCCGTCGTCGTTTGTTGTCTCTTGCTCGAGGTCTCTTCACCACGAATTCCGGTTCTCGTGGTCACCATCCCGATGATCAAAGAAAATCGAGCGTTACTAAAAGATCTAAGGAAGTCTTAGCTTAGAAGAAAGGAATCTAAAAGACGCTTTCTCGATACGATACCAAGCTATGCGCCCGTTCGGACACGAGTCCTTATCCAGAAATGGAGCGCTCGGCACGTATAATATTAAATAAATCCAATATTACACGCCGCCCTCTCTGCGTCGTCAAAAAAAAAGCAAAGCGGAAGCAAAAGACTCGGGTAAAATTCTCGGACAACTAAGAATAGAAAGAATAACTAAAGGGTAGAAATGTAACTTATTACATCAAGAGAAATCCAAATGAGACTTAAAAGAAATACGAAATCCTCAAAACTATGAAAGAAAAAACCAACAAGTTCAACTAAAGAACTTCAATCCGAAACAGTGACAAAAGAATAAGGAAAGACAATAAATAATAAACAGCTCCAACTCCGGCATCCTCAAACGTCGTCATCGAAGTCCTCATCAAGCTCATGGTCAACCCGTTCATCTTCTCTCCCCCAAACACAAAAATAAGCATGCATTTGAGGTAAGTACACTGTACATAGTAAGAAGTAGAAGCTACAAATTAACTAAGGCTCTTTTAACAAGTTTTATTATAATAGTTATCTTTATGTGACCGACTCAATCTAGGGTTCACTTCATGCCCATCAACATGTCATGACTAACTGTTTCTAACTTAGCTTATCTTTGTTACATCCGCATTCTAGGGCACTACGCATGATGCTACTCACCACGAAGTATCTGGCTGCAACCTATTAGTGGATCACACTAATAGCCACTGGCTAGTCCCGATAGTATACGCATTCGGTGAAGTCCCTCTACTCCTGGTGCCCTCTAATGGCCAGCAAAGTTATCCATCCACGAGTACCCTCTACTCCTGGTGCCTCTAGAAAGGCCAGCAAGTTTACTCGTTTAATCTGAAAGCCTACACATTGCGATATAAACTTGTGCCTATCCAAGAATGATATGATGTTTAGTCTTTTACTAGTCAAGTATGTAATCATCATTAGTTGTTAACTAGCCACCTAGTTGTTTTCAAGTAAGCTCCCTCACAACTCAACTCTCTTTCCTAGACCTCTAGACACGGACAAGGCCTAGCAATTACACAAATATTGATGAACTCTAGATCATTAAAGCATAAGCCCTTTCATGCATTTCCGATGGTCCCGGACTTCAACTCCCTTTAAGAGTACGTCCGGTGCCAGAACCAAACACATCAGAACTCATTCGGGGCTTGTTTATGTTTAATTAATGTTATTAGATCAATGATTAACATGTAGGATTTATAACACAGCTAAAAATCATCTTTTTCATCAAAAAGGAGGTCCAGTCCGCCCACACCGGGTTTGATGCGCATGCATGCACTAAGCCGCTATGCGTAAAAGCGGAATTCGCGCTCGTCGGTGCTCGAAGCTGCGGTTTGTGCGCCCTTGCTTTGGGCTCCAATGCGCTTTGCACCAGTGCGGTGTGCCCGCACCAACTCTCTGAATGTAAAATTTTACTTTATGGTTCTCCAGTGCGTCCACACTAGGCTTGGTGCGCCCGCACCAAGCGCGGCAACTTCCAAAAACTCAGTTTTTGACCTTTAATCGATCCCTAATCGTTCTCAAACTAGTCCAACATCATAATACTCAGAAAATAGCAGAAAAACATAACTTTTATCTACCATAACAACTCTAAATCCTTAGGCAACACGAAGGTAGCAATTCTAGCATATTAATCATCTCAATCCTAACATAAACCCTAATAAACCATAATCAACTTGTAGGAGGACCCTCTTACCTTTTAGCAAGCTAATCCAATTCCAAATCCTTATAAAAACCAGCAAAAGCTGATCTTTTCTTGCAGGTAGCCTATGTGATCAATTCCAAAAAGGGTTAGATTCGATCACCCACTTCGATTAACACAAGACTACGAAAGATATGAGTTTTGATCTCCAAAACTCATCCAAAACAGCAGCTAGGTCAAAAATCATACCTTGAGAAAAGTTCCAACGCCCTCTTCACGACGACTCCAACGCTCCACTCGAATCTGAAAACGGTTGAGATTCGACTTAGAAAATGGAAGAAATCTCTCAACCTTTTTCTCAAACTATTACATGCAGAAGATGGGAAGATTATGAGGTGAAATTCTGATTCAAAAGGTTAGGGAAAACTAATGGGGTTTATTTTTTCTTAAATAGGAAAATTCCAAATAATTAACCTAATCTCTTATTTTTCTTAATTGCCATTTTTACTTAAAATCATATTTTTCCTTAAATAAATATAGATATCAGAAAAAATATATATATATATATATATATATATATATATATATATATATATATATATATATATATCTCTCGCTCTACTACATATAAGAAAGGAAAATTTGGGGGTTGGTGACACTTGTATTTTTTTATTGGTTCCCCCGTTTTACTGTTCATGGGCCTAAAGGCCCAACTTTTTTTTTGGATACTGTTCATCGGCCCAATTTTTACTGTTCATCGTTTTTTTTCCCCCCCGATTTTTTTAAAATCTGCATATTAGCCTTAATTTAATCTTATTATGTGTGTTGTGCTCAAGATGTATCCGATTTTAATTTAATTACATATTATTTTGCTTTGTGTTTAATAGCACCTCATAAATTCATACGGCTAGCATGGGCGCTCCGTGCGTTGCACGGTGCCCCGTTTTCCCTATTTAATTAAGGTTAAAAAATTTAGCATTGTTTTGATAGTTTGGTTAAAACATTTAGCACTAGCCTAAAAATCCGGGCATCATGCACGGGTATGAAAAATTACAAAGTGGTGTAAAAATCAAACAATTTATCACAAAAATAAAATAAAGATACTACTACAAATTGAATAAATATTCATTGATTTTGCCTCATTGTCAAATCTTAATTTGGTTTTTCCATGTAATATAAGTTTTAAGAAAATTTAACACATGGTGGTGTGTAGGAGGAAAGTGATGTTAGGTAGGTGGTGGGTGGGATGCGTTGGGTTGGGGTGGTGGGAAGGGTAGGGTATAGTAAGATGGGTGGTGGGCACGGTAGGGTAAGGAGTTGTAGGGTAGAGTAGGATGGGCTGGTGGGTAGGGTAAGGTAGGGTGGGATGAGATAAAATAAGGTGTAATATGCTTAGTTAGGATAGTGAATTAACATGTAGGTTGGGAGGTAGGTTAAGGTTTGTAGGTAGGTAGAGAGGTAGGGTGTGGTAGGGTGTGCTAATGTAGGTGAGGCAAGGTATGAGAATTGAGATGTAATGCGGTGATGTATGGTAGGGTAGGATGGTATGGTTGGATGATGTGGCGTAAGTTAAGTAAAGTTTGGTAGCTTGAATAAAGTACGTAATATAGAATAGTGTGGTAAGATAATATGTGGTAAAAAATAATGTGGTGTTGGGCATGGTGAGGTAGGATTGGATAGGTGAGTGTTAAAAAATGTTGGGACAGGGTGCGGTTGGGTGATTGATAATGTGTGTAGTAAAATTCTTGGTTTGACGATTACATATCTTTTCTTCTTTTTTTCTTTCCTATCCTATCTAAAATTTTATTTTTTTTAGAAGAAGGGTTTGAGTTAAATTGTTCCATTTTAGAGGACTCAATTGTATCACCTTTTAATGTGTGAATATATGTAGCAAATGTATGACTATTTTCAAAATATAAGCCCACGACTTGTTGCCGACACGATCTTTGTATCATGCCAAAATAATTTTGTTGACGTTTACATGAAATATTATAAATTTTTTAAAATAAATTCATTTCATAAAAAAACGTATCGTTTGTACACGGCGATATGACTATTTTCAATATAGTCAACGACATGTTGCCTACACGATCTTTATTTCATGTTTAAAAATATTTGGTTTGACGATTACATGAAATATTAAAATTCTTGAAATGAATTTTTTTTTGTAAAAAAACATATCTTTTTTTTTTCTTTCCTATCCTATCTAAATAATAAGAAAGGAAAGGGTATGTCACGTGGCACCCTCCCTTTTTTTCTCCCCGCTCCTCACCTGTATAAATCACCAAAAAATCATTTCTTCTACTCTCATTTGTTGCTTTTTGTGTTTCGGCCCTTTTTGTTATTTTGGACCGTCTGGTTTGTAAGGCTTGAAATCGGATGGAATGAAATGAAAATCGATAAAACACGTGGTGGTGTGTAAGAGGAAAGTGATGTTAGGTAGGTGGTGGGTGGGGTGGGTTGGGTTGGGGTGGTGAGAAGGGTAGGGTATAGTAAGATGGATGGTGGGCACGGTAGGGTAGGGAGTTGTAGGGTAGAGTAGGATGGGGTGGTGGGTAGGGTAAGGTAGGGTGGGATGAGATAAAATAGGGTGTAATAGGCTTAGCTAGGATAGTGAATTAATATGTAGGTTGGGAGGTAGGTTAAGGTTTGTATGTTGGTAGAGAGGTAGGGTGCGGTAGGGTGTGCTAATGTAGGTGAGGCGAGGTATGAGATGTAATGCGATGATGTATGGTAGGGTAGGATGGTATGGTTGGATGATGTGGTGTAAGTTAGGTAAAGTTTGGTAGGTTGAATAAAGTACGTAATATAGGGTAGTGTGGTAAGATAATATATGGTAAGATAATGTGGTGTAGGGCATGGTGAGGTAGGATTGGATAGGTGAGTGTTAAAAAATTTTGGGATAAGGTGCGGTTGGATGATTGATAATGAGTGTAGTAGATAAGAAAGAGTGTGTTGACTAGGGTAGAATTGTGCGGTTGGATGATTGTCGTCGTGTTAAATAATTGACATCATAATTTGTTGTATAATATCAATGCCGGCTAAATTTCGTCATTTATATTGTGTTGTATTTAAAATGTGTGGAGTGATATTTTAGTTAAAATGTATTTTATATTTAATAGTTTTTGACATTTAAGGTAAACATCTAGCATGGGCACTCCGTGCGTTGCACGGAGTCCCGTGTTTACTAGTATATATATATATACACATAAAATACTTTAATCCGTAAATCATAATATTTCATTTTTCGCAAAAAGACACGTCTGCCCTTTTTCTAAAAGTTGGGATATTACAACTTGACTCATCGCCTCGGTCAAAGCTGGTGATAATAAATAAACTTGACACGTTTTCTTAATGCTCGTGCACTAAAATATTAAAAGTTGTTCTTTTCATTTGTTTCATCAGTTAATAAAGGACTTCCGCTGTTATTTCTAAAAGTTGCTCAAGACATTTTTCTTATATAATATAATATATATATATATAACACTCTCACACACGGCTTACATCAACCATTTGCTGACGCCTCATTTTTTTTAGTTTCTTTTTCTCTTCTGTTTTTTTTCTTTTACAAATATATGTACAGGTTTTTTATCAAGGGAAGGGAGAAATTGTAGGCGATGATTGATCGAGATTCGAAGATAAAGGAATTAATGTTATGGATGGTACCTTGATTTATTTTAAGAGCTATTGTAATTTTTTTTTTGTAATCTTTTAATGGAATTAATTAGTGATTTATCTAAAATTGATTTGTGGTAATATGATAATGAAGTTCGTTATTGAAGTGTTGTCAAATCATTTGTGGATTTAGTAAATTACTTTGAGATTTTAAATTTGTTATTGAAGTCGCGGCGAGAGCTTCGCAACCCCTCCTAGAATGACCCCAGTGAACCTAGCTAGGGATTGGGAGTAGGGTATTGTGCATCAAAAGTCTTGTGTTAGAACACCACAACAGAATGGATTGATTGAAAGAAAGCATCAGCACATTTTAAATGTTTCTAGAGCCTTGAAATTTCAGCCTAACATCCCCATAGATTACTAGGGTCACTGTGTTCTTCATGTTGTGTATCTAATCAATATTACACCCACACCACTGTTAGAAAACATGACACCTTATGTTGTGTTGCATAAACAAGAACCAGATTTTGCTAGGATAAAAGTTTTTGGATGTCTATGTTTTATGTCTACAGCTACTCAAGGCAGAGGAAATTTTGATACCAGGAGTAAGCCATCTGTTTTTTTAGGGTTTGAACCCAATATCAAAGGTTACAAGGTACTGGATCTTGACACTAGGAATATTTTTGTATCTAGAGATGTCATATTTTATTAGATGTCTTTCCTTTTTCTCAGCAATCCAATCATGATAGTCCTTGTCTTCCAATTCCTATACTACCTGATGATGACCATCCTACTGGTCCATCAAACATAAGTTTTACTGATAATCATCATGACTCGGATCCTGATCCTATTGATCATAATACTAAGGATACTCCACTCACACAAAATATTGGTAGTAATATAACACACAATCAAAGGAGGTTCAATAAGACCAGAGTCACTCCATCCTATTTAAATGATTATGTTTGCACTAATCATACAAAGAGAATATCACCTCATACTATAGACACTGTGCTTTCTTATGCTAATGTTTCTTCTAGTTATCAAGGTTTTATAGGCTTTGACAGAAGAAATAGAACCAAACACCTTCAATGAGGCAGTGACAGATCCTAGATGGCAAAAGGCAATGGACTTGGAGATAGAAGCATTATAGAAAACAAATACCTAGACATTGGTCAAGCTACCCAAAAATGTCAAACCTATAGGATGTAAATGGGTGTATAGAATAAAGAGAAAGTCTGATGGCTCTATAGAGAGATTAAAGGCCAAATAAGTAGCAAAGGTATTCACTCAAACTGAAGGCATAGACTTCCTTGAAACCTTCTCTCTAGTGGCAAAACAAACCGCTATCAGAATGTTCACGGCTTTGGCTGCTCAAAAAGGTTGGTTGTTGTACCAATTGGATGTCAACAACACATTTTTACATGGAGATCTTGATGAAGAAGTTTACATGAGACCACCACCTGGCTTAAAAACAGAAGGGTTAGTTTGCAAGCTCAACATGTCACTTTATGGCCTTAGACAAGCAAGTAGGCAATGGAATGACAAACTGACTCAAAATTTCTAGAAGATGGTTATGGGCAATCACAAAATGATCATAGATTGTTTAATAAGGGTCATGGCGATCATTTCATAGCTCTCTTAGTATATGTGATGATATCAAAGTAAGAAGCCTGCAACTTTCAGAAATTCAACATCTCAAAGATCTACTGCATTCTGCATTCACTATCAAGGATCAAGGCACACTCAAATACTTCTTAAGGTTTGAAGTGGAAAGGTCCAAACAAGGAATAATCATCAACCAGAGGAAATATTGTCTTGACTTACTAAAATACTTTGACTTCTTGGATTGCAAACTAGTTGCTACACCAATGGACACATCTCAGAATCTAACATCTGTTGAAGCACCTGCATTGGAATCCAACACCTCTACAGAAGCTTGGTAGGAAAACTTTTATACTTGTCAAATACTAGGCCTGATATAGCTTTTCATGTCCAACTACTTAGTCAGTTTCTTGATTTCCCTAATGAAGCACACATAATTAAAGCAGCGCATAGACTTCTTAGATTCCTCAAATCATCACCACTAAAAGGGATGTTCTTCCCTAGCAAAGGCACCATCAAGCTCAAGGATTTTAGTGATGCAGATTGGGCAGGTTGTACCAAAACAAGAAGATCAGTGACTGGTTACCTAGTTTATCTAGGAGCTCTAATTTCTTGGAAATCTAAGAAACAACCAACAGTTTCCAGAAGTTCTAGTGAGGCGGAATACAGGGCAATGGAATTTAATGCTTGTGAAATCCACTGGCTAATCTATCTGCTGAAGGACTTTCAGATTTCCTATCAAGATGTTGTTCCATTATACTGTGACAGTCAAAGTGCTCTAGACATTGTTGAGAATCATGTCTTTCATGAAAGGACAAAACACATTGAAATAGATTGTCACTTTGTAAGGGAAAAATACCTTGAAAAAGTTCTTAACCCTATTCCTATAAACACCAAAGATCAGCCAGCAGATATCCTCATCAAACCAGTTGATACAGCTACATTCAATAGGCTTCTACGAGCTTTTCCTATGAAAGATCTATATGTTGTATCACCAACAGCACCAGATTCATCAAACACCAAATCGAAGAATGGTTTTTTGGCAAGCTTTAACATGGTCCTGTCAAACCATATTCAAGCTTGAGGGGGGTGTTGAAGTACACACAAATAGAAGAATGGTTTTTTGGCTGAGGCATTTCATCAGACACTTGTGCCAAAATTCGGTTACAGTCGGTTACAAGTTAGTTACAACAAATTGGCAGCTTAGAACTCTATATATATCCGTTAGGAGTCATTAGGAAGGTTCATAAGTTCAGTTTCTCAGTTTTCCTCATGCTGATTACTTGTTATTGCTTCTTGTTCTTTTTCCTGCCTTTTGTAAAATTTTAATTGATGAGCTTGAGTTCATCAATGGAGCAACTGAGAATTTTTCAGTTTTAAAACGTTTTTCCTTTAGTTTTAACATTTTGTGTCAATATTATTTTTTGTTGAGGTTCAAAATTTGTTTAAGCAGAGACTTCTTGCTATCTGAAGCCTGAACCTTGAACTTCCCTTCAATAAACTCACAATAGGATGATATGGAAACAAGTTTTGAGGCACAGAAACTTGCATAAATACGACACAATGCAAGAATAAGCTCATCTATGAACAAGAAGATATCGATTTCATAGTGAAAATTATATTTCAATCAATATTTTTACAAACACGTACGGAACTTCTCAGCTAAACATACGAGCTGCTACCGGCCTGGTGCATGGACAATAACAAGTAAATAGCTATAATTAACTTCATAGGAACGGTGTTTGGATGACTGTCTGTCGTTCTGTAATTCAATTTTTAATTTCCACTGATTTCTTGTTACTTCACCAAGCTGCATGATCACTAACTGCTTCTTAGTTTCTCAAAGTTCTAAACCTGAATTTGATCTTCAACCCTTTAGAGCTAGCTAGCATCCAGTACTATATATGGCATGCTTAACCACACTGTCGTCGGTCTGCAACATTCGAATTTATAACCGGCGGCCTCTCACTTCCTGCGGGATGACATTTGAAACAATTATAAACAAAAGATTAATTTACCACAAATTTAATAACAATAAAGGGTTGAGTCAAGGGTGCATGATAACATGTTCAGATGGTTTGGTTCTAGTCATCACCTTGGACTAGACAAATGGCAGGAGGACAGTAGGCCTCTTATAGATACAACATATCAAGAATCAAACAGACAGACCGAAATTTTGACATTCTAGTAGTTCCGACAGAAGGAAAAAAAAATTCATTGATTGCTGATGTAGCATCATCAAGATTCTCACTTTTTTCCTTTTCTTTTCAAACTTAATTGGCTAATTAAGCCAAGAAGCGTGTGAATCGTGATGGTGCTGCACCTGCAAGCAACAACTAACAAGAATAATGCTCATCTCTTCAACATAATGTCATGCCATGTTAGAAGATAAGATCAATAAGGGTATATTAGTCTTTACTTGAGGTTGTTATTGAGAGAGTGTGTACTAGAATATCTAGTACTAGATTCTACCTAGATTTTATCCTTGTCTTTATCCTTACTCAATATATGTAATAGCATCAGGACCAGAATGTTTGGAATAACAATAATATCTTTTCACTGAAATTCAAGTTGGTATCAGAGCTCTTTGGCTATGGCCGATTCCGGCGAGACAGCCACCGGAGCAATAGCTCCACCGACTGCATCTACAACTCCTCAAAGATCTGATGGTGCGAATGTTACACAAACATCCACCGGTCTTCAATCCCAGTTCTCCAGTCTACGATCTCAGTTCTCCACAATACCGCTTACTACCGGAACCTTTCCTACTTTCGGCTCCACCTCTTACCTCCGACCAACGATTCCCCTTTCTCCACCTTCATGCAACAAAGTCCTGTCACCAGCTTGTTTATGCAAACTTCAACACCCCAGATGTCTCTTACACCTTCAATGAGCTCTTTAGCCTTTCAATGGCAATTTAAATCAAGCTTGTACCATCAAGCTTGATAGATCAAACTATCTACTGTGGAAATCAACCATCTTACCTATTGTTAGAGGCCACAAGTTGGACGGTCATCTCCTAGGCACCAAACCAAGGCCACCATAGGTTATGTCAACCTAAAATCCGGCAACTATGTCCGCCATCACCATCCCAAATCCTGCATATGAAGAATGGTACACCAAGGATCAGCTGCTAGTTGGATGGTTGATGAGCTCCATGAAAGAGGAAACACTGCTGGAAGTTGTTGGATCTGAAACTGCAAATGAAATCTAGACAATTCTTGAAATCCTATACAACAACCGATCTGAAGCAAGAATGCTCGAGTACAAGACAGCTTTGACTCGTAGTGAAAAAGGATCTAAATCCATGATGGACTATCTTGCTCAAATGAAGTCATACTCTGATGGCCTAGCTGTTGCTGGATACCCGATTACAAAAGGTGAGCTAATTCTTGCTACACTTGGAGGTCTAAGCAAGGAGTATGAATCTGTCATTGTAAATTTAACCTCAAGAATAGGCTCGTTGTCATGGCAAGAGGTCCAGTCACAGCTGGTGACTCATGAACGTCTGTTGGCTCATTTTAACCCCTCTGCAAATCTGGATTTGGGGTTATCTTCTGCAATTGTTTTTGTATCAAGACCTGGGGGAAATAGTCCATCAGGAAATAGAGCTGGAAACCAGGCCACTCAAGATCATGGCTCTGAAAGAGGAAGAGGAACTAGAGGAGGTAGGAGCTCCAGGGGTAGAGGAGGAAGAGGACCTGGAACTGGAACTGCAAATGCTTCAGGAAATAGGCCATTTGTCGAGTGTGCAATAAAACTGGGCACACATCTGTGGATTGTTGGCATAGATTTGACTCAAGTGTAGGTGCCCCAAGTCAAGCTGGAAACTCACAAAGGAACAACAATGCCTACCTTGCTTTATCAGACACAGTGAATGATTCAAATTGGTATATGGACAGTGGTGCTTCCAGTCATGCTACAGCAGACCTCAACAATCTTCACATTAACTCTGGTTATGAAGGCTCAGATAATCTAACAGTTGGAAATGGTGAGCAACTTTCCATTCTTCATATTGGTCAATCTAAAATATGTGGTCCTAATAGTGTCATTAAACTTAAAAATATACTTCATGTTCCTGAAATTACTAAGAATTTACTCAGTGTATCTAAATTGACCACTGACAATCCTGTTGTTGTTGAATTTTATGCCTCTGGTTGTTGTGTGAAGGACAAGGTCTCAGGGATGGTGCTGCTGGAAGGTGAAGTCAAGGAAGGTCTGTATCAACTCAAAACTCCCAGCCTGAGCTCTCTTCAATCCAAGAATATGAATCCTAGTGTCTGTTATGGTCAGTCTACCAATTGTCTTATGAGTCTGTTGCTCAAAATGGACCTCTAGAGTCTCTAGTTTGCTCTGTTAATTCTCAAGAAAATGCCACATTATGGCATAGAAGATTAGGGCATGCTTCTGTCAAGGTCATAGACCTAGTGTCAAAGCAATGTAATCTTCCAGTCAATAAAATGTATGTGTTTTGCGAAGCTTGTCAGTATGGAAAACATCATAATTTACCTTATTCTCATTATGACACTAAAACCACACAACCCTTGGAACTTATTCACTCTGATTTATGGGGACCCTCACCAATCAGATCTTCAATCGGATACACTTACTATATACATTTTGTGGATGATCATACCAGGTTTACCTGGATCTATCCCCTAAAACTAAAATCTAAAGCCCTAAATGCCTTTCTAGAATTTAAAACCATGGCAGAAAACCAATTTGAAAAGAAAATCAAAACTCTGCAATCTGATTGGGGGGAATACAGAAGCTTTGAACCAATCCTAAAATAAACTGGAATCATTTTTAGACATCCATGCCCTTATGCACATGCTCAAAATGGCAAGGCTGAAGGAAAACACAGACATATAGTTGAAATGGGACTTACTTTGTTAGCACAAGCTTCCCTACCACTTAAGTTTTTGTGGGAAAGTTTTAGGTATGATGTCACTATCATCAACTCTCTTCCAACTCCTATTCTGTCTGGAAAGTCACCCTATGAAGTCTTATTTGGAAAGAAGCCCCAATATGATCAGTTTAGAGTGTTTGGATGTGCCTGTTACCCCTATCTCAGACCATATCAAAACCATAAGTTCCAATTCCATACAAAACAGTGTGTTTACCTAGGACCTAGCCCTAATCACAAAGGTCATCTCTGTCTAAAATCATCAGGAAGGATATACATCTCCAGAGATGTGATTTTCAATGAAGATCATTTCCCATATAAGACTGGTTTTCCTAGTAAAGTGTCTACCCCCTAGTTGTCTCTGGTGAACCATAAACCATCAATCCTGTTTTCTACCTTCCTAATGGCACTGGTTATTCAATCCTGGATTCACTGATGCTCCTACTACACAATCTCATGATACAGAACATCCTTCAGAGACATCACCAACTGGCAGCTCATCCTCAACTGACCAAGACTCACCTGGACCAGGATCTGCACCACCAACAGGTCACTCACCACACACACTGACACATGCACCATCACCATCACCACAAGCACAATCACCTATACCTCAAAACACACCTTCACCATCACCATCACATGTCCATCAACCTGCACTAGTTCATCAAATGCAAACTAGGTCAAAAAGTGGCATCTTCAAGCCCAAGACCTTCTCTTATTTAGCCACACACACTGCTCATCCATATCCAATTGAACCAACAAGAGTATATGATGCCCTAAAGCAGAGTGAATGGAAATGAGCTATGCAAAAATAATATAAGGCCCTGATGCAAAACAACACCTGGGAACTGGTTCCTCCAAATCCTAAAATCAAACTGGTGGGGAACAAGTGGATATTCAAACTGAAATTAAATGTTGATGGGAGTATACAGAAGCACAAGGCAAGACTTGTTGCTAAAGGTTTCTACAAACTCCAGGACTGGACTACACTGAAACATTCAGTCATGTTGCAAAAGCCTCCACTATCAGGGTAATTTTGGCCTTAGCTGTTGCATGTCAATGGAAAATCAACCAAATTGACATCAACAATGCTTTTCTCAATGGAAACCTCAAAGAAGCAGTGTACATGCCCCAACTTGAAGGGTTTGTTGATCCCTTGAAACCTCATCATATATGTTATCTAAAAAAGGATCTTTATGGTCTCAAACAGGACCCTAGGGCCTGGTTTGAGGAATTGAAAAAACAACTTATCAGTTGGGGGTTCAGACAGTCCAAAGCAGATGTGTCTCTCTTCATATTCAAAGAACCATCCTACTATATGTTCTCATCTATGTTGATGACATATTAGTAACTGGCAACAGGTTTCAACTGATACAGAAGTTCATCAAGATGCTTCATCAGAAATTTGCCTTGAAAGATCTTGGGAGCCTGAGTCATTTTCTGGGGATGCAGGTTCATAGGATGATACAGGTCTGTACTTGAATCAGAAAATGTATGCTACTCAACTCCTACAGAAACTTGATTTTACTCATCTCAAACCTTGTCCTACACTAATGGCACTTGGAGTGGATCTCACTAGTACAAACAGTCCTCTGATGGAAAATCCTACTTTATATAGAAGTGTCATTGGTGCACTCCAGTATATGACCTTTACAAGGCCAGACATAGCATATGATGTGAATACTCTTAGCCAATACATGCAGAACCCTAGAGTGATACATTGGCAGTCCCTCAAAAGACTCCTCAGATAAATGCAGGGTACTATTGACTACGGATTACATTTCCTTCTTGATCAAGGGATCACACTGACAGGGTTTTCAGATGCAGACTGGGCATGTGATCTAGCTGACAGAAGATCCATTGCTGGATATTGTGTTTATATCTGTGGATCCTTAGTATCATGGAGTTCCAAGAAACAAGGAGTGGTGTTTAGGTCTAGCACAGAATATGAATATAGAGCCCTAACAAACACAACATCAGAAATTCAGTGGCTCGGATTCCTCATTGGTGAACTATGCATTCCCCTACCAAAAACTTCTGTGATTTGGTGTGATAATTTAAGTGCTCAAGCACTGGCCTACAATCCTATTTTCCATAACAGGACCAAACATGTTGAGTTAGATGTTCATTTTATCAGAGACAAGATTGTGGAAGGTTCTATTTCTGTCAAATACATTCCCTCCTCTGAACAGATAGCAGACTGCTTCAACAAGCCACTGTCCATCACCAAATTCAGTCAGTTTCGTGACAAACTTCAAGTGGTCAAGACCCCTTCTTGTTTGAGGGGGGATGTTAGAAGATAAGATCAAAAAGGGTATATTAGTCTTTACTTGAAAGGTTGTTATTGAGAGAGTGTGTACTCGAATATCTAGTACTAGATTCAACCTAGATTTTATCCTTGGCTTTATCCTTATTCAATATATGTAATAGCATCAGGACCAGAATGTTTGGAATAACAATAATATCTTTTCACTGAAATTCATGTTGCCAGGTTGCACGCACCGGCCATGCGGTTTTGGTAGGAAAATTCTATCCTAGGGACTCCCTACTAGGGAACTGTCTACGTGGCAGCATCTGGACCACACAATTTCCACACACGGGGCACTGTGTATTCCACCTCAGGAAACTGTGTGGTCCAGATCCTGCAACGTAGGCAGTTCCCTACTAGGGAGTCCCTACAGTAGAACCACCCGTTTTGGTAAAGAGAAAGTTCAAAATTAATGAGACCGATCGAAAGGCCAAAACAAAATAAAATGCATATAATGGGAAGTGTTTAAGGGCCTAGCGTTGCTCTATGTTACACATTATTGTGTCTTGCACATCCGCCACATCGGTGATCAGATTGTTGATCGGTGTTAGATCTATATTATAATATAGATCTAACACCGATCAACGGTGCAGATCATCCGATGTGGCCGGATGTGGCGCACACGGATGTGGCACTATCATTTCCGTTAAGGGAATGCTGAAAACCCTGACAAGAAGCAATATTCATTAGAATCAGAATTGGTTGCTGAAATATCTTTTTATTCTGGAATATATATAGAGTCCTCAGACCAGAAGTTGTATTGCTCGTTGACTAAAGTTAATTTGCATGCACACTTTTTTAATTATGGTACAAGAATTTTGCAAAAGTCGTGTAGATATTATAATCGTTGATGTTAAGGAAAAAAATTGTAACAAAAAACAAAATATTATAACTTACTTGAAGCGTATGATCAATAGTTAATATGTACGTGAAGCCAAATAAAAAACCAAAAACAAATACACACATCATCTAATCTTATCATCCCTTATTAATATTATAATCTATAACTAATATGGCATTAAAAATGGGACATTTTCTTAAAATAAAATAAAAAAACAAAACAAAAACCACCATGACTGATTGCTGCTGGCATTTATTCCATGTATTCAATCGGCTGAGAATAAAATCAAGTGTTTTCCATGAAGTTGTTGTGATGCGATCGATTGGCTGCCGATATTTATTTCATGTAATCAATCATCTAGAAAAAAATAATGGGAAATTATGGATAAGGACACAATTTGGAAAATTTTTAAGTAACATGACAGCTACATATTTTTTATAGGGAGAAGGACATCTGCATAATTTTTATAGTGAGAAGGACAAACAGTGAATCCCGAAAATCAATGAATCTCCCCAGTGAATCCCGAAATCAGTGAATTTTGACACTGAATCCCGAAAATCAGGAATTTTGACAATGAATTTTGAAAATTAGTGAATTTCGACAGTGAATTTCGAACACAAGAGAATTTCGACAGTGAATAAATAGTTTTGTCATTTATGCAAAAAATTTAAAAGACTGTCCTTCTACTCAATTGATGAAATATTTATGTCGTTCTCCCTCATTCCCCCAAAAATTAATGTGTTTTCAATGAAATTGTTGTGATGCGAAGATAATGTTAGCCGTGGAATGATGTAAAATCGCGTTGCTTTAATTCGGTAGGCATTTCAATAACAAAACAAAAAAAGGTAGGATTCATTCCGACGATGATTCTTTAGAGTTTAAGGTTTTTTTTTTCCAGTGTGTCGTGTATCTATCGAGATTTGGCAATTCGATGAACCATTTTGCTGTTTTTGTGGTTGATTTCGGTTTAATACTTCCTATCGTAGCTTAAAAATAATTATTTGGTGTGTTAACTACTCCCTCCGTTCCTATTTAACTGTTGCAATTGCCAAAAACACACATATTAAGGAGAGTAGTTAATACTTTAACTTAACATCAAAATAACAATAACACCCCTTGAATATAATTAATGCAATGTTGTTTTCAATCTCCTACCCTTAATAAATAATGGTAGATGTAGAAAAATATAAAAAATAATACTTTGAAAATGTAATTACGACAGATAAAAAAAAATTCATTTTTTCGGAACTACCCCTTAAAGAAAATGTTATATGATCTCACAGGCTAAGATTAAAAACTAAATCATTCCATTATTTTATGTAAAAAATGAAAAACAAAAAACAAAAAAGGACTAGCGGCACTCAATTTTTAGAATTTCAGAAAATCAATAAAGCTATTTAATTTCTCTTGCATCGATCGGTATTCTAATGCATAAATCAAGACGGATTTTTCCGACGAAACATTATTGTAATGGCTCAATACTTACTTCGATGAAATTTACTGGTGTGGTATCCAACTCATCAATGCTGAGATTTGGATCATTATAATATGGGTCAAGGTACCGATTAATGCCATTTGGAAGCACAAAGAATGAATCAAATACTAAAATGGAGAGTCAAAGTAACCCTACAAAGAAGACAAGTGCTAAAAGTTTTGGGAAGTTCTTTATTTGGTCATGTTAGATAATTTACTAGTTGTTATTAATTGTAATAATACATTTATATGTGAGGGTATTTGTGTCTTTTAGTATGGTACCCTTAGGTATCTGTTTTGTGGACATGTGTCCTGGTTGTTAGGCCACCGCATAGGTGAAGAATGCAGTAGTTACATGGAGCCGAGATCCTCTGGATTGGTGCTTTTACAGCACTTGTGTTATGACCATGTAAGGGATGGCACAATTGAGATTTCAAGCAGAAACTGAAAAATAGAAAAACGAAAACAAAAAACATGATTGGCCAATTTGGGTACAGCCTGCTGTACACACAACAGGTGATCCCAATTCAGTTACATGGTAGATTGGGGAAATGTACCGGGTAGATTCGATTGAATGAATGAAGGTTTTTCTCTTTCAATATTCTAGCTGCTAAATTCTATGTTGGTATCAGAGTGAGGTTCGATAGCTGATACTCTGTTATTGCGATGAGCACCATGAGTTCGGCTATGTTGACCGGAGCACCTTCGACGGCAGGACAGAGCTCCGCTGCTGCAGGAAATAGAACATCGGGAGGTCGGACCTTGTCTCCGAGCGCTTCGATGTTTGTGTCACTGTAATGACAGTCGTAAGCATTCCCTCCTTATTCATGCAAATCAACCTCACATTCTGGCTGGATTTCCAATTAATTATGGAAGGTCGGATATCTTTTCCAATGGTCTGGCCCCTGTTTATCCCACTCTACCTCATTTACATACAATCAACACCACTGGAAACCCTAATATGCAACCTCTGCCATTCACTAGTAACCTAAATCAAGCATGCACTGTAAAATTGGATCGAAATAACTACCTCTTGTGTAAATCTATGGTTCTCCCCACAATAAGAGGCCATAGATCGGAAAGTCATGTTCAAGGGTCGTCTAGTCTCTCCCCTATAGGAATCTCCTCATCACCATATCAAATGATGCAGCCTCCGCCGGTGTATGATTACTCTACTGAACCAAAACCAACCATATCACTTCATTCTTGATCTTCTTCACCTTCCGTTCCAGAACACATACCGGTTCTTCCTTGTAAGACAAGTTCTCATCAAACATTTCAACGTCAATGTTTGCTTCCACATCAATGTCGGTCAAGAATTTCTTTAACATTGACAAGTGAAAAAAGTTATGCACACGTGATAAAGATTCTAACTCCAACCGGTATGCTAAAGGTCCTACTTTAGCTATGATAACAAAAGGACCTACATATCTAGGCTTAACTTGCCTTTCTGCCCAAATCGTCTTACTCATCTCATTGGAGACGCCTTTAAATACACTTTATCTCAAACTTCAAACTTTAAATGTCTTATTCTCACATTTGCTTAACTCTTCTGTCTGTCTTGGGCCATCTTGAGGTTACGACGAGCCACTTCAATCTTCTCATTGGCCTGCTATATCAACTCTAGCCCTGTAATCTGTCTTTGACCCACTTCATCCCAAAAGACTGGTGTTCTACACTTTCTCCCATACAGAGCTTCAAAAGGAGGCATCTTAATACTTTCATGATAACTATTATTGTATGCAAACTCTGCTACTTTAAGGTATTCATCCCACGAACCTCCTACTTCCAAGGCACATGCTCTCAACATGCCTTCAAGAGTCTGGATGGTTCTTTCTGATTGTCCATTTGACTGGGGATGAAAAGTTGTAGTCAAATCCAACTTGGTACCAAACTATTTCGAAGACTCATCCAAAACCTACTAACAAACCGATTGTCTCTGCATGCGACACGATAGAGGCGGAACTCCATAAAGCTTTACTATGTTGTTGATGTAAAGATTCTACTTCTTCAATGCCATGTTCTCCTTAACTGGCAAGAAGTGTGCATATTTGGTCAACCTATCAACTATCACCCAAATCTTGTCATATCATGTCTTGGTCTTTGGCAATCGTGGGAGCGCTCGCGTAAAGTATTCCACTCGCTCCACTCGCATTTAACTTGCTTAGCTTCCCTAAGCGTAACTCGCTTACGGGACCGCTCGCGTAAAGTATGGTGCTCGCTCACGGTACTTGTCTCGTTTACGCTCGCGGCGTCTACTCGCTTCGCTTGCTCGCTTTGCATATAGCGGGACACTCGCGTAAAGTATTCCATTCACTACGTCTTCTCTGCTCGATCGCTGCGATTTGCTCGCTCCTAACGAGTGATGTAGCGAGCCACTAATAAAATCAATGGTAATCTTTTTCCATTTCCATTCCGGAATCTTCAAAGGCTTAAGCAACCCTGCTGGTCTCTTATGCTCAGCCTTCACCCTCTGAAAAGTGTCACACTTTGACACAAACTCTGCTATCTCTTCATAGAAGGCTACCGGTAGTACTGTGTCAACTCCTTGTACAGTCTGGTTGCTCCGGGATGAACTGCAAACGCTATCTTGTGGGCATCATTCAGCACTGTCTTCCTCAACTCACCCATATTTGGAACACAAACTCAATTATGATACCACAGGTTGCCGTCTTCATCTAACTCATACCCACTGGCTGGTTTGTAACTAGCCACTCGCTTGTAATCAACCATAACTGGATCTTCATCTTGTTTCTGCATGATCTCATCAACTATATCGGACCTTGCAATCAATGATGCAACATACTTTACTTGCTCTTGATGACCTATATCCTAAATACTTAACCTCTCCAACTGATCCACAACTTCTGGCTTACTGAGCAATGCACTAACCGGCCTTCAACTTACGGCATATGTCACTACATTTGCCTTTCCTAGGTGGTACTGTATATACAAATCATAATCCTTTACATACCTCAACCATCACATTTGTCTCATATTTAATTGTTGTTGTTTAAAGAAATACTTAAGGCTATGGTGGTCTGTGAAAATCCACACTCTAACTCCTTATAGATAATGTCTCCAAGTCTTCAAAGCAAAAGCAACTGCTGCTAACTCAAGGTCGTGTGTAGGATAATTCTTCTCATGAGTTTTAAATTATCTAGATGCATAATCAATCACTTTCCCATTCTTGAGTTAACACACAACCAATACCTTGACCTGAAGCGTCCTTATAAATGTCAGAATTATCAAATACTTCAGGTAAGGTTAAGACCGGGGCTGTGGACGACCTCTTCTTGAGAGTCTGAAAGGCCTCCTCACATTCATTACTCCACTCATACCTTACACTTTTCTGAGTGAGTCATGTGAGAAGTGATGCGATCCTCCAGAATTCCTTCACAAACCGTCTGTAGTAGCCTGTTAAACCCAAGAAACTTCTGATCTCTGAAACTTAGTCGGTCTAGGCCACTTAGTCACGATTCTATCTTTGCTGGATCCACTTTAATTCCTTCTCCTGAAATTACATTACCTAGAAAGTTTACTTGGACCAACCAGAACTCACACTTACTGAGCTTCCTATACAACCTATTCTCTCTAAGAGTTTGCAACACTATCCTTAGATGTTCCTCACGTTCTTTCTCATCCTTTGAGTAGATCAATATTTTGTCGATGAAAACTATCACGAACGTATCTAGATATGGCATAAAAACTCTTTGCATGAGGTTTATAAATGCTGAGGGTGCATTCGTGAGACCAAATGGCATGACTGTAAACTCATAATGCCCATATCTAGTGCTCAAAGTTGTCTCTGGGATATCTAACTCATTAACCTCTAACTGATGGTAACCTGACCTTAATTCAATCTTAGAAAACACTCTTTTCCTTTGAAGCTGGTTAAACATGTCATCAATCATCGGGAGTGGGTACTTAATTGTTCGGTAAAAACTAGTTTTATAATTTATAAACCGAAACACCCCAAGTATAAGGATCGTAGTATAGGGTGTTTACGGGTCGTCCTAAGGGAGTGGAATGTTTATCGGATTCAAATATAAATCTATATCAATTATGTCACAATTTATCTATCTAAACTAAAGCTGAAACTAACTAAAACCTAAACCTAAGAATTGAAACTAAAACAGGAAATAAAAACAAGCTGAAAAATAAGAAAACAGAAATACGGACGAGCGTTCACTAAAGTGAACGAGCGTCTGAAAACTAAACCTAATGGACGGGCGTCTGCTATTGCGGACGAGCGTCTAACTACGAACTGAAGCAGAAAATTGCAGAAAAGTTGCAGGAAATCTAAAGGTTTAAAAACTAAAACTTAAGCTAAACTTAATCTAAACGATTTTGATTAAAACAATTAAAGGAAAACACAGCGAGGCAACGAATCCACCCATCAACCAACAACCCCCAACTAGATGGTGATCTAAGATGTAGTTTTTAGTAGTGATTTTTCACGAATTCAATTAAATTTCTTCAACAAATTCTAGGTTTCGTTTATCTTTTCAAACAAACTAAACATGCAATCAACACTTAAATCACTAGATCTGTTTCCAAACTCTTACTCAACTAATCATGCATAATCTCTTAAAACACAATTAGATGCATTACTTTGAACGAAAGAAAACTCAAATAAACGGACTTTCATAAATTTATTCAAGCATAAATTAAACATAGATCGTTTCATCAAATCTCAATTCAATAAAACTTAAGCAATACAAAACAGATCCAAAGTAATGAAAAACTATGAAATAAACTCACTAAACTTAAGCATCGAACTCTCTAGTTGGTTTGTGTTGTTGATAGGCTTCCTCCGTCGACTCACTGCAAGGCTTTTAGCCAACAATCATGTTGAAGATGATTGTTGGGTTGGAGAAGTTCATCTCTATGTAAAAAGGCTTGTGGCCGCAGCTTTTTGGTGTAAAATTGCGATCTCAATTATGTGGTATGAATTAGGGTTAAGAGGCTGCTGCTATATATAGAGTTTTAAGTCGGTTATGACTAAGTCGGCCTTGAACGCCCGTCTGGTCTTGTGGACGCCCGTCCGGTGGATCTTGACTTTGCTCTAGACGTCCGTCCATGCTGCGTCCAAACTCTCTGTATGTGATTTCTCTCTCACGGGCCGCTCGTCCATGAAATCAAACGCCCGCCCAGTGGACGGGGATGCGACCTTTCATTTGGATCGCTTTGAGGTCGGATTTCATCATCTTTATCCAATTTCTTTGAGCCAATTCCAACTCTATCTTGAATAATTCGACTTGAGCTTCATTTATCCACTTATAGCACTCGAAAATCAACACCTACATGATAAATAAACAATGCAAAAATGTAATAAAATCCAAATAATAATAATTCCATTAAATCAACACTTAAAATCATCAATTTTGCATACAACCCTCTTAAAATCATCTTTATTAAATAATTACACTTAAACCCTTAATTCTTATGTAAATTACGCAAATGTGGGGAAAATAATAATGAAATAACCCTTTAATAATCATATAAATATGGCCTTAACAACACCCCCACACTTAGCTTTTTGTACGTCCTCGGACAAAACAATCAAAACTATAGCTCAACTTTATAAATAATCCACATAGATCTCTAACTCACGTAACAAAAGATACAACAACTATAGCAAATGATACCAACACAGAGATAGATTCGGTGTATGTGTGACAAGCCATTCTCAATCTAACAAGCCTTTCAAAGAAATATCCTCTCAAAGATTCCAATGACTATCCTAGGTACAGACAGTAATAGCTCCACTCCAAGCCTTCCCACGCACTCAGTAGGATAATCCCTACAGCATATCATGCGGTTCTACTGGGTATAAGATCCATGATAACAAAGACTTCACTTTATTTTTACTCATCATTTCCAAAATTTTCAAATTTGACGCATATCAGAATAAGCTCTTACCCATCATAGTAGTGTAGGACATTTCGTGATAATCCCCTACCTACTCAAATCATAAGGTAGCTATAAACTGACTATCGTGAGCTATTGGTCATCATAGTGGTATAGGACATACGAGGTATACCCTACCGCACTCAAATCATTAACCAGCTTCCGACAAACGTATTTATTAATAATTGCTCACTCACTTTATTCATTCACTTTTCAAAGTCATTAGTTACATCTCACCTATCACATTCAAACTTTATGATATTCACAGTACACGGTCTAACTTAGGTGTAACTATACTGACCTTCCTAAGATAAATCATTAAAAATAATGAAAGGATATAATTCAAAAGTCATGCTTCAAAATCAAAGGCTTTTCGTGAGTGAAAAACGAAACTATCTCCATAAAAGTAAAACATGCTATAATTATCTCACTAAGTCACATACTATCATCGTTAGAAAACTACAACTAGCAAGCATCTAGTTCCAATTATATGCTCGAGACTCACAAAAAATTTTAAATTCCGCAAAAATTTAACATTCACTCATATTTCAACTCCATGTAGTCTATGCACATTCTCATACTCCCATCTTTCTTCATAACAAACAGAACTGGAGCTCCCCATGGTGACATACTGAAGGATGTAGTTTCTTTGCGCAGCGGATGGATCATGATTTACAAATTACAATACATAAATAAAGGATCTAAATTCCTACAATGGGGTTTAGTATGTCTTACCAATAGCAGGAAGAGAAGCCAAGATCTTCCAATGTGTTCTCCAAACGGTGGTTGGTGGACACCAATTCTTGGTACTAGAACCTCCTTGATATGCTTCCAAGAAAAAAACTACAAGTTTTTCTTCAAACAGAAACCCAAGACAAGAAACAAGTTTTTCTCTCTATTTTTGTGTGTGTATGTCGAAAAAAAACTTCTTCATATGTCTTGGAAGAACTCTCTTTATATAGGAGAGTAAATCCTTAGCCTCCAAGTTTCTAATTAATTAAATAAATAATTAAAAAGAAATCACAATAAAAGATAATTCCATTTATAAAAGATTGTGATTAATCAATCAATCAATTACAAATCAATTATCTTTTATTAATTAATTATTTAACTAGTAAATAATTAATCACACAAGAAAATCAATTCTTGCACTTTATGACATGAGAGGCGCCACACCTAGGGTTTTAGGCCCATAGAAAATGTCTTTTCTGTGTATTATATTATTTAGCCCAACTAAATAATATTTCGCATATCAATTAATTGGCCTAGCCAATTAATTATCACTAAGGCCCAATAACAAGAAAAATATCCGAATTACAGGAGCCACATTGGGGACCATGGACCTATAACCAGTAGCTCCAATAATTAAGTAAAATATTCATCGAACAGAATATTCATACTTAAATTATTAATTCTGGGGTTACGCCACCAAAAACCCGAAACTGAACTCTACCAATAATAGATATTGTTCGGTAATTTTTAAATTTATAGTTTTACCGGAACACCCCAAGTGCAAGGCACGTTGTAGTGGGTATTACCGGGTCGTCCAAGGAATCGAATGTTGTCGGAAACAAAAAATACAGTTAAAGCACCGGTGAAATGTCACGACAAATTTGGTTAAAACACTAAAGTTACTACAAATTCTAGGATCCTAAATAAGTTTTTATTAAACTAATAAAACAGAAGAAATCAAATAACACTAAAGGAAATAAAAATTGAAACACATCAAATTAAACCCGAATAAACTAATGAATTTAAAATCCAAACTGGTATGAAAAATTAATGACTTTCTTCTTGATGTAAAGAGACAAGAGAGGCAACGAGGATTCCACTAAATAACCATCACCCAACCGGTTTGTGAGATGAATAAAATTTCTTGATATGATCTAACTTAATTCCAATCAAATTTCTTTAATCAAATTTATTTGGTTTCTGCTTTCTTTCTCAAGTAAAACAAAATTGACAATGGAAGAACATGATCATGAGTTCGTTTCCGATTCTCCTACCCAGTTAACAATAAACTAATTTCTTGGATTATTACCAATTGTATCAATTGAAGGGTTCTATACTTAATTTCATTTTAATCAAATTCAAAACAAATAATCGTTTCATCGATTTTTCAATCCAACAAAACATACATCTATATAATTCAATTCAATTGATAAAGAAAATAAATTCAAACTCACTAATATAGTTAACTGAAAATCCTCTGGCTGTGGTGATGTTGTAATGGCTTCATCCTGTTGTCCTACTGTGAATTGCTTAGCCTTCAATCGTCATCAAACTCCACAATAAGATTGAAAGAAAGAAACTCATTTTTTTAGGGTGATATGCTGGTCTTTGCTCTGTGGTTTCAAATGGCCGTGTAATGTGTCCTTTAGGGTTTAGATAACATGCCTATTTATAGAAAAATATGTCGGTACTGCTAAGTCGGCCGGCGGACGCCCGTCCAAAAGGGGTGAACGCCCGTCCAGCTTGTGTCAAATCTTCGAGTCGGGCCGAGCTGGAGCAGACGCACGTTCTATGCAAAATTGGACGCTCGTTCATCAAAATCCTCAAAATCCTGAATCCAACTTCTTCTTCTGGACGCTCGTCCACTTGCTTAGACGCCAGTCCACTGGACGGGGTAATGAACGCTCGTCCAGACTTGACTTCAATGCTTCACTTGAACTTCAACTTGCATCTCTTTTCCCTTCCATTAAATCTTCAAGTAGACATCTTTTAATCTCCTTCCATTGCATGCAAGCGTACTACAAGATGATAAACACGGGCAAAGTGTAAAATCGTACATAAATAGATAAAAACCACGTAAACAACTCGATTTTGCAATTAAATCGTTTCCACATCCATTCTTTCAATATTTCATTTAACCAGTTAATTTTCTGTAAAAATTAATAAAATACGAAGGATATTATTACGGAATAAAGCGATAAAAACCATAAAAATCACCGTTAACAGATATATACTTACACTCAACCCTATGAGTAAATAAGCGTCCACTGATATAATCACTACATACGGACTAACCCTCCATAGACTGTCCATTCTGAGTGGGAAGTCTCCGTGAACCCGACTCAGAATATCTTATCCTTATTTACCATTAACCCCCTAGTGATCAATTAGTTCACATATCTAACTAGTAGCTAATTAGTCTAATATGAACTAGGCCCATCGATCATTTTCTTAAGGCTAACAAATAAGGGACTGTCTCTCTACTACCCGCCGGAAGGAATGGATTCCATGTCTGTGAAAAACAAAACTACTCACTCATCAGGGAATAGTACCAACGAGAAGTGACTTGGATCACATATCAAAGTGATCCGTAACTAACACATCAAACACTACCCCGAGACAAGCAGCATCATGTGATCACCTCAGGATTAAGGTCAATCCATATATGATCATCTAATGATTTAATAAGATTTCCTGATTACGGAATTATATCAAGAAATACAGATTAAATCGGTCCAGTCCTATATGAATGCCATCATTTATAAATGCCCCACTTAGGTACCTTCTACCGATAGTCCGGATAAGACTATCACACCCTAAGGTGTTCTGGGCGCATTATTAGTGTTTTAATCATGAGACCCTAAACTCTGATTAAGTTCACTACGGACTAATAGTTCAAGTATATCACCACTAACTCAATCCCCACGTGCATGCATACACTGAGTTAAGTGGTTACATACTGATATACTTAGGGTTTGCAGTAGTGTATACTTTATAAGCACATAGCAAATAATAAGATGAATAATAAAATCTGTCATAAAAAATAATTACATAAATTGTCTTTCGGGCACTACATCTATACTTGGTCTTATTATCTTATTTTCCAACATATATGCAAGCTGCTCTTTCAACTCAACCAACTCTGCTGGGGCCATCCTATATGGTGCCTTAGCAATTGGTTTTGCTCCAGGAACTAAGTCTATTGTGAAGTCAATCACCGTGTCTGGCATATCTCCCGGTACCTCATCAAGATATACATCAGGATACTCATTCACTACGAGGATATCCTTCAACTCTGGACCTTCCTTAGCCGTATTTTACCATGAAGAAATACAAGGCATCGCATCCCCGTTGTACTGCCTTAGCTGCCCTAAAGTTGTGATGATAAGGTAACGTCGCGTCTTAATATCCTTGGCATTCATCGGTATGTGATGGAAGACTTTCCTGGTGTCTTAAAGATTACCTTCTTATCCTTGAAATCTAGATGGACATGATTCCTTGACAACCAATCTATACCCAAGATAACATCAAAACCTGAGAAGTCCAACACTACCAGATCATACTCACATCTATACTTTCCAACTTGCATCTTACACTTGGGTATCATCTCATCAACCTTATAAGTCTCCCTTAAAGGTGTCATGATGGAAAGATGTTTTCTTAACCTTCCAAAAGGTATCCTAAGTTGCTCAACTACCTTAACTATCACAAACGTGTTTGAAGCGTCGGTGTCAAACAAAGCAGATACAGGTAAATCTCCTACTAGTATAGTACATAACAATCATGTAAACAAGTATTTCAAGCAACAAAGAACATCTTTAAAGAAAAGTAACAATCTTTAAACATAACAAAATATTGTGGTACCTGTCACAACACCATCATATGGCTCATAAACTGTAGCATGCATAGCAAAACCTTTATTGGACCGTTAGCTCGCTTCTTTCCTGCCTGCCAAGTCCGACTCGGACCCTTTTGTGGACAATCATTGACCACATGTGTGGTGCTTCCACAATGAAAGCAAGCTCATGTGCCCGAACAACACTCTCATGTATGTAATTTACCACCATATAAGTGTGAGACATAAAATTCTTGTGGTTAGCCCTTTTAGACCAAGCGAAGGCGACGGTCTAAGCAGTTGATCGGACCATTTATGACTCATTTAGCGCTATCAGGCCCGGGGTCTGGGGGCATTACCCAAGCCGGCGCCGAGAAGAGGGCAAATCATAAAGCAGATCCGGTTGTTTCCGCTCGCCGGAAGGTGGTTTCTCATCTGTTTCCACTATCTACGAATTCTATTTCGGAGATCTGGTGGCCCATCTACAGTACTTTTGACGGTTAAGAAGAAAGTGAAATCTAAAGAAATTGGGTTTCATGTTAAGAAACATGGGTGATAAACACAAGGAAAATGATATATCCGCTGCACATAGTGTGTAGTGGACAATCACTACACCTCATATCAATTCATTAAAGTGTACTACTTCAAATGAATGGATAAGAGGTGTGCAGTGATTGTCCACTACACACTATGTGTAGTGAATATAGTGTGTAGTGGATGTATCACTACCCAAACACATGAGGATAATTTAGCCAAAGTGAAATCATTTTGACCTTATTGCAATAACAACAAAAATACCTCCTTTAAATACGAAAAAAAGATCTAAACAAAATTTCCCCTTTCTTTTTTTGAGTGTTTCCTATGTTGGAGTATCTCCCTTATAAGGTTCGTAGTATAGGGTGTTAACGGGTCGTCCTAAGGGAGTCGAACGTGTCAGAAACTAATACAGTTAATGGATAGTGAAGATGTCATGGAAATCTACTTAAAACTACTAAAATCTAAGAACTATGTATCCTAATTAAGATTATCTAACCTAATAAACAGAAAGCTCAAAACATCAATTAAAGATGATAAAAATAAAAGTAGTTCAAATCGAACTAATCATAAACTAATAAAATTAAAATCGAATAAACTAACGAACTACGAATCTAAACTAATATGCAAAAAGTTACGAACTTTCTTATGAATTTAAAGGGACGAAGAGAACGACACGAATCCACCAAACAACCACCACCCAACCAAGTCATGAATTGAATTATATTTCTTGGTATAATCTAACCTAAATTGATCTAGTTTCCTTAATCAAATTTACTTAGCTTTGTTTTCTTTCTCAAGTAAAACAAAATTAACAATTTAAGAACATGATCACGAGTTCGTCTCCGAATCTCCTACCCAATCAATAATAAACAATCTCTTGAATTATTACTAATCGTATCAAAAGAACGGTTCTATATATGAATCCAATTCTCATTAAAATTCAAAACAGATAAACGTTTCATTGATTTCTCAATCTAATAAAACAAACATTCAAATCTATTCAATTGATAAAGAAATTAAAATTCAAACTCACTAAACAATTGCTACTCGAAAATCCCTTGGTTGTGATGGTGTTGTGTTGGCTTCATCCCGTTGTCCTACTACGAACTGTTTAGCCCTCAATCATCCTTGATCTCCAAGAGAGAATTGAAAGAAGAAGACTCATGTTTTTAGTGTGTATGGTGCGGCTGCTGTGTGTAAAATTCTGTGTGTTCTTTTCTGCTCGAATGGTGCTGCTTATATAGGAGTTTCGCCGACATAAGGAAGGATCTAGAAAAACGCGTCGATTTTGCAGCTTTGGGGCTCGGTCAACCGACTTAAGACACTCGGTCGACCGAATAGCATGGCTCGGTCGACCGAGCCTACTTATTTACGCGTTTTCACACTGCTGCTTCGTATACCGTGTCCCCCACTTCACTCTTTCGATTTGATCTGATTTATCCTCTCTTCAATGCTCCGATTTTCTTCTTTATTTTGAAATCACTTGATTGAATGAGATTAATCTTCTCCATTAATGATATCCCCATGCATATCTTTTAATTTTATGCAAAATTGTTGTTACACCAAGTCATCGAATAATAATAATAATAAAATGTGTAACAAAAAATAACATTTAAACTCAATATTTCCTCATAATTAAATTATAACCCCTCAATAACCATTATAGGAATTTAACGGTTAAAAGACGTTTTTCTCATTTATTTCCCTTAAAAATAAGGTAAATTGTTTAGGGATTAAGCCCGAAAATATAGTAAAATATACCCTAAACAACTCCCCCACACTTAGCTTTTTGTTCGTCCCGAACAAAACAATTAAAACTAGCTCACTTTATACGCAGTCCCGAACAAAACAATTAAAACTAGCTCACTTTATACGCAATCCAAATAGATTCCTAACTCACGTAACAAAAGATACAACAACTATAGCAAGTGATACCAACATAGAGATAGATTCTGTGTGTGTGTGACAAGCCCTTTTCAGTCTTCACAATCCTCTCAAACAAATATCCTTTCAAATAATTTAAATGACTATCCTAGTTATAGACAGTAATTGTTCCACCCAAAGTCTTCCCGCGCACTCAGTAGGATAATCCCTACAACATATCTTTTAGTTTATACTGGGTATAAGTTCAACGATAACCAAGTCTTTAACTTTTTGCACTTCCTTTTTTCTTCTTTGACGCACATCAGAATGAGCTCTTACCCGTCATAGTAGAATAGGATGTTTCGGGATAACACCCTACCTTACTCAAATCATAGGGTAGCTTTTCCTGACTGTCGTGAGCTTTTGGTAAACATAGTGGTATAGGACATTTCGAGATAATGCCCTACCGCACTCCAATCATCGACCAGCTTCCGACACACCCATTTATTCATTATTAACTCAACTTTTCAAAAACATTAGTTACGTTTCACTTATCACATTCAAACCTTCAGATATTCACAGTGCACGTTCTGAACTTAGGTGTTACTTCACTGTTACTATTAAGAACAAATCTCTCTAAGATAAATCACTAAAATAGTGAAAGGATACGATTCAAAATTTTTGCTTCAATATCAAAGGCCTTCGATGCGTGTGAAATGAATACTATCTCAAATCAGTAAAAGCATGCTATAATTATCTCTCAAAGTCACATAAAATCATTGTCAGGAAACTACAACTAGCAAGCCATTTGTTTCAATTACATGCTCAAGATTTACAATTATCCAAGTTTACTCGAAAAATTTTAAAATTGTCGAGAAAATCAAATTTACTCATTTTTGAAATATAGCATGATAACATACCCAATTTAGACACCCCACACTTAAATCACATTATGTCCTCGTAATGTGCAAATAAAAGAAAAGAATACTTATTTGGTTTTCAAAGTGGTTGTCGGGTCAGTAGGTTGGCGAGAGGTCGGGCCGTAGCATGAATAAACTTCTTTGCACTCGTGATCGAGAAGACAACATTGAAAGTAATAACTTGCAAACTCGCTCAACGATTCGCAACACTCGACATAACAGATAATCTCGGGGTATACGGGGTATATGAGTAAACATGTATACACATAAAACAACACAAATAGGACAAGGATAACTAACACACAAATCACCAAGGTTTTATTCCTAATAACCTAAAAACTTAACTAAAAAGAAATACCTAAAAGACTAGGCTGCCTCCTAGTAGCGCTTCTTTAATGTCATTAGCTTGACACAGATTTCAAAGTCAACCCGGATCGGGCCACTTCGGTTTATTGCTGGCCACTTCTTCATCGGAATCAGAATGAAGGACAGGGGTGTGGCCGCAACAGCAACAAGTCAAGTGCTCTACTAAGTGTTTGAACTTAACTCTCCAGATAGCACTGACTCTCTTCTTCGTCTTGTGCTTGCGCAAGTTAAGCGTAGGTATACTGACATGGTCAGAAGTCTTGGAAGAAGGGTCCTCACGGGTAGATGTAGAAATATCATCATCCGAACCAAAGAAGTCGGATGGAATCTCTTCACAAATAAACGACTCAACCGTTTCATTTCTCTTTTGAAAGTATAGTACTTCAGGCTTTTCCTTGGGTTGCCCAAAATACTTCTTGAGTCTTTGACCATTGACCTTAAAAGGTTGATTACCATACCCGTTCAACGTGATCGCTCCACTTGGATTGACATCGATAACTTCAAAGGGGCCAGACCATCTAGATTTTAGCTTACCGGCAAACAAATGGAGCCGGGTATTATAAAGTAAAGCCATATCACCCACTTTGAATTCTCGATCCTTGATCTTGGCATCGTGGAGTATCTTAGTTCTTTCCTTATCGATTCTTGCATTCTCATATGCTCACGAGTCTAAATTCGCCGAGCTCATTTAATTGTAATAACCTCTTTCCTCACAGAGTTGGCTATCAAAATTCAAGAATTTAATAGCCCGAAGAGGCTCTGTGCTCAAGCTCGACCGGTAAATGGCAGGCTTTGCCATAGACCATTTGGAAGGGTGACGTGCCCATCGGGTCTTAAACGCTGTGCGATAGGCCCAAAGTCGTCATCCAACTTTAGACTCGATTGGATCTATTTGAGTTCACGGTCTTTTCTAAAATTCTTTTAAGGCTTTGGTTGCTTATCTCGACTTGTCCACTTGTTTGGGGATGATATGGTGTACCGATTTTGTGTCTAACACCATATTTTTCAAGAACTTTATCAAGCGCGTTGCAAAAATGAGTACCTTCGTCACTAATGAGGGCTCTAGGACGGCCGAATCTGGTGAAGATATTCTTTGCAAGAATTTCTTCACAACTTTGTGATCATTAGTTTGGGTGGCTATTTCTCCACCCACTTGGAGACGTAGTCTACACGAGAAGAGAATGTATTTATTTCCACACGACGATGGAAAGGGTCCCATGAAATCAATTCCCCACACGTCGAAGACTTCGCAATCCAGAATGGGTCTAAGTGGCATTTCCATCCTAGTACTTTGCCTCTCAATTCTCTGGCACCTATCGCAACCATTACAAAAGGCTTCTGCGTCCTTAAAAAGAGTCGGCCAAGAGAATCCGGCTTGGAGGATTTTTGCAAGCTGTCTTGGGTGCTCCGTAGTGTCCTCCAAGTGGGACCACTATGACATTGCTCGAGAATATCCCATTGCTCATGTTCCGAACACACCTTCTAAGCAACCCGTCTTTCTGGACCTTGAGCAGATGAGGATCTGTTGGAATAGTGTCCTAAACCCAATCGGGTTGGACCGGATCCGACCGGGTCGGATCATTTCTACTATTTCTTTATGTTTATACATATATTAAATGGCTTTTACATTTGTCATATTTATGTTCTTTTAAAGAACCAATTATGAATTGTTATGTGATAACGTCCTTAGTATTAAAGCGTGATAGAGAAACCATGATAGAGCGATTATGGTTGATGAGATCTCTAATCACTTTAATAAGTTTGATACTTAAATGTCTCTAGGTCGATGTACTATTAAACAGGACATTGATAGTATAAGCATGGACTAGCACGTATTAGATGTCTTCTGTCTTTTTAGGCGGGGATAGATCTCGTCTATCGAAGTGTAGAGACACTTGGGTATGACGTGGACGTGTATTAGAGAATGCGCGACGTTAGATCGACCCACTTACACGGATAAGTGTCACACTATGTGGCGGTTGTGTAATTATCCTTAAGACCGGAGTCTTCATGGCATCACGGTGTGGATTGTCATGTTTTGACACTATTGAAGTTTCCACAACCACGGGGCGATCATGCGGTAGTGATTGGGTATGATCTTTGAAGCATCGCGGAGTATACATGATTGGTCGTCCGGGAATCGCGTACCCTATCGGTGAGGGGTAAATATCCGAAAGGGCCTTCTTATAAGGAATGTCTTGTTCTCGTGAATCTTTGCAAAGTGGGAGTAAACGTGTTGCCGAGAGAGCATGATATCCGGTTTATAAGATACGGTCGTTAATGTTTGACACTCAACGACGCGACCGTAGGATATTATTACAAATGATAGGATTGTAAGTTACACGGTAATCGCTTCACATGAAAGGTAGTAGTCATTGCATTTGACTCTTCCGATGATGATTGGGGGTCACGGTGTGTTGCTAGACGCTATCCCATGATCGTTAGGCATGAAGGGCATTTTCGTAATTTGCACTTCGTGTCTACGGCCAACATATTCGGAAGCCTATCGGGTCACATACATATGAACATCGTGCCGGATTAAAATGTGGTTATAGATGATAACCAAATAAGGAAAGTTTATCTCGAGACTATAAGGGTTATAGTGGTAAATTAATATGGTGGTATTTATTTATTATGAATAAATATAATACAAGATATTAATTATGATGATTAATTAAATATGTATATTGATACATATGATTTTCGAAAATATGTATATATGATATACATGTATTTTGCAAATTAATTAATCATAGTATTATATTAATTAAAGAATTTTCCATAAGTTAATTAAAGGGAAAAGTGGCGCCATTCATAGTGTGTACATGACACACGCACTTGGATTGTGCAATTTAATTAATAAACTTACCATAATATTAATATGTGTTATTAATTGATTTTGAGAAAATAGATTTATGGTAATAAGATAATTTGTATTCAATGTAAGATATTGGAAAATCAGATTATGGAAAGAGAGATCAATCACATTAATTATTCTTCCTTAATTTTATTGGAAAGAGGTTTTCTTCTCCTCCTCTCCAAGCAAGCCATGGGCGCCCCTTACACTATATATATGAGGGGTTGCCAAGCTCTTTAGTACACCATTCTTCCAAGAGCAATTGTTCTTGTGAAAAATTGCAAGAACTCATAGTTCTTGTGTAAGAAGAGAGGGCTTCCTATAGTGAGTTTGTGAGGGAAGAAAAGGTCCGGTCTAGCAATCGGAACTTTTCAAAGTAGCAATCCATGGTGGGATTCCGCGGGCTGTTCGTGTGGACTAGCGGTAGAGGCCGAACACTTGGGCGGCTCCATGTCTGAACTACTCTCTTAGACGGTCAAAGCGTCGATCTTTTATGTCAACCAAGGTAACGCCGTCTTTAGTTTATTCGTTTATTGCTTAAACGAAGTCGATCTTGGGGAAAAGGAAATCAAATTTTGAATTCCATTTGCGTTCCAGCGTTGATTTCGGCTTGGAGGATTTTTGCAAGCTGTCTTGGGTGCTCCGTAGTGTCCTCCAAGTGGGACCACTATGACATTGCTCCGAATATCCCATTGCTCATGTTCCGAACACACCTTCTAAGCAACCCGCCTCTACTGGACCTTGAGCAGATGAGGATCCTCCCATACGAGATATTTTAGATCGAGGAAAGAACTTCTTCTTCTCCTGATACGTCATTTCCTCTAAATGTCCACTTACTAAATAGTTGACGTAATCAGCGTACCATGGCCTAACAGTATCAAGCTTCATCAATTGCTCGGTAGGGAAATCGATGCCTATTTCCTTGTGATTTACGCCACCCTCATTTACTAGGCGAGACGGATGATCACCACAACATTATCACTACCCTTCTTATCTTTGATCTCAAGATCAAACTCTTGCAAAATTAGAATCCATCCGAGTAACCTTGGTTTTGCATCCGCTTTGTCCATAAGGTAGCGTAGAGGCTGCATGGAGTACATTCAAACTACAACTTGAGACCCTAGAAGATAACTTCTAAACTTGTCAATAGCAAAAGCGACGGCTAAGAATTCCTTCTCGATCGTGGTGTAATTGCATTGAGCCGGGTTCAAAGTGCGGCTCGCATAGTAAATGGGCACGAACTTTTTATCAATTCTCGACCTAAAATCTGCGCCGATTGCGTAGTTAGAGGCATCACATAATAATTCAAAATGCTTAGTCGGTCAAAGCGATTAAGATAGGGGCACTTATGAGCTTTTCCTTCGTGCAATTAAAAGCTTCTTTGCATTTCTCATCAAACAAGAACATAACATCATCTTTCGGAAGGTTAGATAAGGGCTTGGCTATTGTGGAAAAGTCCTTAATAAATCGCTGTAGAAGCCAACATGACCAAGAAAACCGCGTACCTCTTTGACAGCTTTTACGACATTTTTCAATGGCTTCTACCTTAGCCTTATCAACTTGAATACCACTTACGGACACCTTGTGTCCCGAACAATTCCTTCATCTACTAGAAAATGGCATTTCTCCCGGTTAAGCACTAAATTCTTTTCAACACAGCGTTGAAGTACCATATCTAGATTTTCCAAGATCTCATCAAAGCTATCGCCATAGACTGAGAAGTCATCCATGAAGACTTCCATACATTTCTCCACAAGTCCATCGAAAATGGCCAACATGCACCGTTGAAATGTTGCTGGTGCATTGCATAACCCGAACGGCATTCTGTGAAAAGCAAAAGTGCCAGATGGACACGTAAACGTAGTCTTCTCCTGATCATTAGGGTCGATGGCTATCTGGAAGTAACCAGAATATCCATCGACGAAACAATAATACTTATGACCACTCGGTCTTTCAATAAATTTGGTCAATGAAGCGGTAAGGAAATGGTCTTTGGCGGTGACTTCATTCAATCTGCGATAATCGATCACGAGACTCAGAGCTTGATCCACAAGGCGTAAAGCTATCTCTTCCCCTTTTCATTCTTTTCAACGGTGATACCTCCCTTCTTTGGCACAACTTGGGTGGGGCTAACCCACTCACCGTCGGCGATTGCATAGATGATTCCCATGTCTAACCACTTTATAACTTCTTTCTTGACAACCTCCTGCGCATATGCGGATTCAGCCTTCGGCCGAGGTTGTCTTACTTTCTTAGCTCCTTCCTCCGTTCGGATTTTATGCATGCACACGTCGGGCTGATTCTCGGATATCACCCACTTGCCATCCGAACGCGAGGATGTTCTTTTCAAGCACTTTTATCGCCAGTGCTTCTTGCTCGGACTCGAGTTTCGAAGAGATGATCAAGGGTAACTTATCACCATCCTTAAGAAAAATGTACTTAAGGTGTTGCGGAAGCGGTTTAAGCTCCAAGTCAGTAGGTGGTTGCTCAATACTGGATTTTAAGGGTTGATGAGAGGGGAATGTAGAGAAGATTAGAGAAGAGACTGAAAAGTGAAATTTTCAGAGAATGAACTGGCGTTCAGTGTAAGTGGACGCTAGTTCAGAGAGGATTCAGGAAGTGAACGCTCGTTGAGTACCTGAAGCGGGCGTTCGGAAGACAAGTTGAAAGCAGGCGGGCGTCAAGATGGGTGAACGCTGCTCGTTGAAAGTTTTATTATTTTATTATTTTTTATTTTTTTTATTTTATTTATTTAGAAAAGATAAAGAAACGGAAACAGGAAAAGAAACCTACCTACGAAAAAGCTAAAACAGGAAAAACACTAAGACGGTGAAAAAAAATGTGTTGAAATCTTCTAGGGCCAAAATGGAGGGGAAAACAATGGATTTTGACCTCGAAAACGGCATTGAACGGCCTGCGGCGTTCACCACGTCGTCGGCGTCGGAACGAGCTTTCCGAATTGGGGTCCTGCGCGCCAAACGGACACTCGAGCCGAAAGTTATGGTCAAAATACTACCGCGTGCCCTAACGACCCCTTTTGACACAGAAAACTGTCCTATGAAGAATCCGACAACCGTTACCGACTCCCCGGCAACGGCGCCAAAAACTTGTTCGGTAAAAACTAGTTTTAAATTTATAAACCGAAACACCCCAAGTATAAGGTTCGTAGTATAGGGTGTTAACGGGTCGTCCTAAGGGAGTCGAACGTGTCAGAAACTAATACAGTTAATGGATAGTGAAGATGTCACGGAAATCTACTTAAAACTACTAAAATCTAAGAACTATGTATCCTAATTAAGATTATCTAACCTAATAAACAGAAAGCTCAAAACAACAATTAAAGATGATAAAAATAAAAGTAGTTCAAATCGAACTAATCATAAACTAATAAAATTAAAATCGAATAAACTAACGAACTACGAATCTAAACTAATATGCAAAAAGTTACGAACTTTCTTATGAATTTAAAGGACAGAGAAACGACACGAATCCACCAAACAACCACCACCCAACCAAGTCATGAATTGAATTATATTTCTTGGTATGATCTAACCTAAATTCGATCTAGTTTCCTTAATCAAATTTACTTAGATTTCGTTTTCTTTCTCAAGTAAAACAAAATTAACAATTTAAGAACATGATCACGAATTCGTCTCCGAATCTCCTACCCAATCAATAATAAACAATCTCTTGAATTATTACTAATCGTATCAAAAGAACGGTTCTATATATGAATCCAATTCTCATTAAAATTCAAAACAAATAAACGTTTCATTGATTTCTCAATCTAATAAAACAAACATTCAAATCTATTCAATTGATAAAGAAATTAAAATTCAAACTCACTAAACAATTGCTACTCGAAAATCCCTTGGTTGTGATGGTGTTGTGTTGGCTTCATCCCGTTGTCCTACTACGAACTGTTTAGCCCTCAATCATCCTTGATCTCCAAGAGAGAATTGAAAGAAGAAGACTCATGTTTTTAGTGTGTACAGCGGCCAGCTTTGTGTGTAAAATTCACGTGTGTTCTTTTCGCTCGAATGGTGCTGCTTATATAGGAGTTTCGCCGACATAAGGAAGGATCTAGAAAAACGCGTCGATTTTGCAGCTTTGGGGCTCGGTCAACCGACTTAAGACACTCGGTCGACCGAATAGCATGGCTCGGTCGACCGAGCCTACCTATTTACGCGTTTTCACACTGCTGCTTCGTATACCGTGTCCCCCACTTCACTCTTTCGATTTGATCTGATTTATCCTCTCTTCAATGCTCCGATTTTCTTCTTTATTTTGAAATCACTTGATTGAATAAGATTAATCTTCTCCATTAATGATATCCCCATGCATATCTTTTAATTTTCTGCAAAATTGTTGTTACACCAAGTCATCGAATAATAATAATAATAAAATGTGTAACAAAAATAACATTTAAACTCAATATTTCCTCATAATTAAATTATAACCCCTCAATAACCATTATAGGAATTTAACGGTTAAAAGACGCTTTTCTCATTTATTTCCCTTAAAAATAAGGTAAATTGTTTAGGGATTAAGCCCGAAAATATAGTAAAATATACCCTAAACACTTTCATTTGTTGTTTTACCTTAGACACCACACTGATTTTTACATATACTCAATACACCACACTCTAATAACAATTTTTCCATTGCTACTCATGGCACCACATGTGTCAATATTTTCCACTCCAACAAATTAATTACACATATATACCTAATTTCCTTCCGGCCGCCACCCACCCACCACCAGCCCGCCACCTCCCACCCCACACTAGCCATGCCACCTCTCAGGTACACCCCACCCACCTAGCCCAGTCACCCAGGTACCCATCTTCCTCCACCATCACCTAGCCCCACATCCATCAATCACCTAGCTCCACCGCCCTATTACACCTAGCCTGAAAGATTTTGAATAAAAGAAAGCAAAATACAAGAAAGAATCTCTGAGAAAGATTCAGTTATTAAAATAAAAAAAGGGCAGATAGATTGGATATTATATCAACTACTCAAATATTCACTCTCAAGAGCTCTGTCAAAAAAAAAAAAAAATTCAATTCAACGCGAATCGAATTTTATCATTGTTTGCACAAAGTGGTTTTGGAGTTCGATGGTGGATTTATTGATGATTGAGAGAGAATGATGAATTTCTTTATGGTAAGAGATGGTGGAAATGGTGATTTTGGTGGTTAAAGGGTGGAAATGGTGATTTTGGTGGTTAAAGGGTGGAAAAGATGGTGGTTGTAATAATTGCTTATAGTTGGTAGGATGTTGTTGTGATAAAAAAAAGATTTGGATATAGTGAAAATAATCTGGATGTAGTAAATTTAGATTTTAATAGACGTGGTGCCATTAGTAGATTCATCATTTAAAAACTTAATATGTGGTGCCTGAAATAAACGCCCATTTTATAACTAGTTGTGGTGCCTACGGTAGAAAAGGTGTGGTGCCTTTAAAGGCACCCTCCTAGATTTATCTCTTGCTTGAATAACACGAAACAAGAGTCAACATTGGACACGACCCACACAGGCCTTGGGCACAATCGCCCCTATATAAACAACCATAAAGAACTACGACAGACTTGATTCCAACATACGCTTTGGATACGTAGGTATCCTGGAGAAATTCCCAGGCTCAGTCTAAATCACCCCCACAAAACTCCTTCTCTCTTTCATATTTTCTCTTGATTAATCATCCTCACCAGTTATCACTAGATTAAAGGGCCTAGATTTTATACCCGACGAATTTTGTTTTGTCAAACGTCAACACGACTGACGTTCTTATGAACTACCAACGTCAGTGGCAGGGACGTTTCTAAAACCACACTTAAAATGAAACCCTTAGCTTAACGTTGGCATGGGTGACATTGGTTATTCAGAATAACGTCGGCAAGTGTGAGCGGAGGCCTATAACGTCGGCCATGCTAGCGTTCATATACATATCTAACATCAAGGCCAGTGACGTCCAAAAAATACAAGAGACACTACCTCTCGAAACGTCAGTCAGGATAACGTTGATACCAACTCTCAACGTCAGCAGTGGTGAGGTTAACGGAACGTCAACCAGTTTGACGTTAAGTCTACTTGATAACGTCATATGTGGTGTGCCGTCATTCAATTTCATGGAAAATGGGCATCTACATATAACGTTAGTGGACTTGACGCTAATGGCTTATTCCAACGTCACCTGAGTTGACGTTACCTGCAATTGTTAGGAACAATCGGGAATGTAACACAGAACACCGGAGGAATACAAAAAGCGGCCGGAAAACGCTAAATAAAACCTTGATTTTTCCTATAATTCAGGTTTTCAATTATTGAACATGAAAACAAGTTATTTTGAGTTTAATAGATTATCAATTTTGATTCCATTTGTGTTTCCATTTGGCTTGAAAATGATATGGATGTTGATGATTTTGATGTGATGAGGATGATGAAGGTGTGCAGAAAAAATATGAATGTGTGCAGATTGTGGATGAATGGTGTGTAGAAAAAGATGAAAAAAGGGTTTGTGATTTTTTTTGGTATGAAGAAATGAATTTTGATGATGAAAATGAAGAAAGTTGTAGTATTTGGGTTAATGCTGATAATTTGGATGAAAATTAAATTTGTTGATTGTTATGGTAATGTAGAAGAAGGTTGTGCGTAGTGTTTTTTAATGGAATTTTTGTTGAAGAATAAGGATGATGAAGTTGAAGAAGGGTGATGCAGTTTAAAAGAGTGTTTTGGATTAATATGATACGAATTATTGGTTACTGTTAAGATTATATTATTAATTAAGGGCTAGAATGTTCTATTGATTTAATAAAAGACTTGATTGTAATTTTATAAAATTGTGATATATGAAATAAATTTTTTTTTATTTTTTTGGTGGTGCATGAAGTAAAATAAAATATTCAATGTGGTGTTAAGAGTGATTTATAAGTCACGAGTAATCATTAATTGTCGTGAAAGCGGTTCGTGGTGGTCGATAAAAGCATAAAATAAACATTCAACTAAAAAAGTAATCTTCTCCGCTCCATAATAATCGCGCAGTTGTCAATAACATGCAGATTAACAAAGTAATTAATTGTTTTGATAAAAACTAAAATACTCTTATAAAAAATAATGTAAATAATATTGATGCATTTAAGAGAGTTTATGGAAAAAATAAAAAAATCGATAAAAACAAAAAAATACATTAAATTTTATATCAAAAATATTTTGTCTTAGTTATTTCGAAACAAAGTTTTTGATAACCAAGTCATTTATTTTGGAATCAAATAACAACCGGTCCAAATCTGAAAATTTCTGAACTGAGTTGTCGTCGTCGTCGCGCGAAAATGGTAAAAATAAACAGCTGCAAAGAACTTGTCAAAACCCATGCACATTCAGCTCCAGCTCAAGTAAACAGAGTGATCGCTTCACGCGGGAACTCTTTCTTTTCTTTTTTCTTTTCAGAATCATCAAAAAAAAAAAAAAAAAAAAAAAAAAAAAAAAAAAAATCCGTCGCTGTCAATGGAATAGATACTTCCCAGTCCAATCCGATCGTGCCGGCCTCAAACCTGCTTGTTTTCTTCTTCAATTATTTTTATTGTCTTGAGTGACATAAATATATTGATTATTATTATGCATTTGCTTTTGAGGATTGATTCAGCTGAAGAAGTAATCAATGGCGTCGGCCGGCTCTAATTCAGCTACGGCAAAGCCGTCTCCGTCGCACAAGTTGTCGTCGTCGTCGTCGTCGGAGAAGCCTCCTCCTCCTCCTTCATCTTCTTCTTCTTTTGTCAATGGTGGTAGTAGTACTAGTAGTTTAAGAAACTTTAATACTTCGGGCAATGGCAATGGACATGGTCAAGGTGGACAACAACAACTTTCTCATTCTGTTCGCTCCAGCACAAATAGACTGCCGTCTTCTTCTTCTTCTTCTTCGGCAACTAGTGTTACTTCTAGACGATCGGTGACTCCAAAGTCTCGTAATCGTTCACCATCTCCTTCCCCTGCTTTCCATTATAATGATTCAGGTAAGGTATCCCTTGCCTCTTTTGTGATTTCTTTCTCATTTTTTGGTTTAAAAATGATAGTATCACTTGTATTTGATTGGTAACATTAGTCCATTCGACCGTCCGTTGGATCATCCTGCATTTCAGTTTAAGGATATGTTGGCCTGTCTTTTGTCAGCCAGTGGGAGAATTCAATGTTTAAAAGATTACAGTACAGCTTCTGACGGTGAGGAGAGGTTTATTCCATAAACCGGGATCAGTGTAGGACTGGTGTGAGAAATGGTTTTTGATGCCTTGTGAATATCCGTAGAAAATAACCTGAACACGGTGTACTGGGGTGAGGATTATCTTTGTTGATTTTGTCAACTGACAGTTTTGTTTGGATTACTGGTAGACTTCTTGTGATTTTGAAAAGATAATGAAAAACTATGAAGGGAGACTTGAATTTATACTTATGTTTCCTTCACGTCACATCTATCAATCCTTGTTGAAAAGCTTTCTGCTTGAGGTCAACTTGTTCGGAAAATAGGCTGCTTTTCTGCACTTGTGTTATTTAAGTCAAACCTCTCATAAAATGTGCTATGAGTCACTAGAAATTGTTATTTTAGCCTTTTAGGCGATTGTTGAATTTTGAATTATATTGCCTGAATGTTGGTTTGTTCAAGAGATTTTTAAACACAATGACCAGTATAATCACAGGAGGGCTACCTGGTGGGTGAGTAATTTTGGGTGCTTGATTTGATGGAGTTTTAATTAGGCCAGGACCACACCATGAAACACCTACTATTTGGTCTTAGGTTAATCGCAATAGCGGGCCAAGTAAGTGTTGTAGAGTAGAATTTTTAAATTAAGACTGTCCATATTGTATGCAGAACCTGGACGAGTGAGGGTTGCCATCAGACTTCGACCAAGGAATGCAGAAGATCTTTCCGATGCTGATTATCCCGATTGTGTCGAACTACAGCCTGAGGTAATAAACTTGTTCTATGGTGTACAGCTAAACCTATCTTCACGCAAGCAGATGTCGAACCCTTAGTGGAATTTAGACAATGGAATGAGAGTTTTGTTCCTTAAATTTTTCCCTTTTTTGCAGCTGTACCCATGTATGAATCTTTAAGTACGTGCCATATAATCTGCCATTTTCTTGGTTTTACCATGTTCCATTCCATGTTTACGTGCTTTCGTCGTCCTAGACCAACCTTCTAATCTGGATGTTTCTGAATGTGCAGCTTAAGAAGTTAAAGTTGAGAAAAAACAACTGGAGCGCTGATTCTTACAGATTCGACGAGATATTTGGAGAAAGTGCTTCCCAAAAGCGTGTATACGAGGTGGTAGCTAAACCAGTAGTAGAGGTGAGTATTAGTTAAGCTCAAGCATTATCTAATAAGGTTTGTGTCAATTACTTGTGTTATCATAAAAAAAAAATAGAAAAAATAAATTTTGTTATCATTGTTTTAGGGACATTATTCTATCTTGTAAAGTACTCTAATCTCCTGTAAAATTTAGATTTTGAGGGAACTTCTATGGTTTAATGAGGGCCACCTGGGTTCTGGAGTATGCTTTAGCATCAGTATAACTTTGACTAGTGATGATTTCAGAGGAAGTATGTTAAAGCGATTTCTCTTGCATAAATGGGCAATGTTATTTGGATCTCTAACATGACTTCATTAGATGAAAATATTGTTTGGAAGTTTTCGCTGGATTAGCTTTTATTCTCTACTTTTGGATAATGTAATGGAATAAAAGTGTTTCTTAAACTTTACTGGACTGATTGTCCCAGTAGTTCCCAATTATTTTCGCCTAAGCATATATTTGTTTGTGGAGTTCATCAAAGTGTTTTGCTTTTGCAGAGTGTATTAGAAGGTTACAATGGCACAGTGATGGCATATGGCCAAACAGGAACAGGGAAAACCTATACTCTTGGTAAACTGGGTAAAGATGACGCTTCAGAGCGTGGAATCATGGTTAGAGCATTGGAGGACATTATTGCCAGTACATCCCCCACCTTTGATACCGTGGAGGTATCCTACTTGCAGGTAGTGACTTGCCTGATGCAGGGGTGAAGTAATTTTTCATCTTACCTTTTGTGGGACAAGGGTGCGTTTGGGTATGAGATTCAAATGAATTTTTTCTATGATATGTTTTTACACTGAGTTTTACGTAAAGTATGTTGGGTGTTGTGTCTAGCGTAGAGAAAAGTAAGAATTTTATATTTTTCAGATAAGAAGAGTTGTTTTTTAAAATGAAAATGTAAGGTCAAGAGGGGAAACCCCATATCCAAACACACCAATTATGCAGGACACCTTGTCAAATACCCGAGTAAAAGGACAATGGGTGTATGTGTGGGTTCTAATTGAAATTAATGTGTGAAACCAGATGATGATATTGATAGCTAAATAATTGTACTATTAACTGATAGCTTAGCGTCTTAGATGGGAAAGTGCCGTCTAAAGTATCTGATTCAGGTAGAATCCCATCAGAAACATACGTACAAGTACTTATTCTTATTTAAAATTTAGTTTGCTACATTTAGAATTATTCCTGATTGTCTTATCTTTGCTTTATGGACCTTTTAACTGCACCTTGTAATAGTATTCCTAGAATATACTTGTTAGAGGATTAGTTTCTGATTTGTTCAAGTGCAATATGTGTTGGTTTGTTTTGTGTAATGAGGTGGCATATCTTTTTCTTGCAGCTGTATCTTGAATCTATCCAAGATTTACTTTCTCCTGAAAAGACTAGCATCCCAATAGCCGAGGATGGAAAGACTGGAGAAGTGTCGGTCCCTGGAGCCACAATAGTGAAAATTAAGCATCTAGAGCATTTTATGCAACTCTTGCAAGTAGGAGAGGCAAACCGTCATGCAGCAAATACAAAATTAAATACTGAATCATCGCGTAGTCATGCAATTCTTATGGTATGTTTGTGGATTTTACAGTCTTAAATACCTTGATACACAAACAAGCTCTGATTTCTAGACATGCACTTACTTGGTTTGAAGTTTACCCGGTACATATCACACATGGCACTTTCTGTGCCATTGCCTATGCCATATAGGTAAAATACTGGTACTTCATGTTGATGTGGCGGAGGATGCTACTGACAGTGGATCCAGCCGTTTTCTCTGAATGTCATCCGTGTATTATGTGCTTTAAATTCGCAAATCATGATTAAAATTAGATCTTAGCTTACTCATGTCATGTTCTGCTTTACATTACAGGTTAACATACGTAGATCTGTGCATGATCCAGAAGAAAATGATGCATCTTTAAATGAGCAGAACAGCAGAACTGATAAACCTATCATCCGGAAAAGCAAGCTTCTCATAGTTGACCTTGCAGGATCTGAGAGACTCGACAAGTCCGGTTTGTCTTTATGATTCCTCTCCTAGCAATGCTCTTCATAACTCGACTAAAATAATTCTTTATTTGAAGTTCCCATGGGAACTTCATATAACACGGTGTTTGTCACTATCGTTTGACAACGGTGACATAATTGTCATTTGTAAAAGTATAAATCATATATAGGTGGATACATCTTATGATTCTTTTTAGTTCATAGAGTATTTCATCCAAATTTATATTCTCTGACAAGGTGAATTCCCATATATCCCCTTGTGACAGGCAGTGAAGGGCATCAGATTGAAGAGGCGAAATTCATTAATCTCTCCCTTACTTCTCTAGGAAAATGCGTCAATGCATTGGCTGAGAATAGCCCCCACATTCCTACAAGGGATTCTAAACTCACTCGATTGCTTCGTGATTCATTCGGAGGTGCGACCTAATTTTTAGTTCTCATGGATTTTCTGTCACCAAATGCCTCTGGTAATATTATAGTTGACACAAAGGTGCAGAGAGTGGGCTGGGCTGAGTATTCAAAGAGTTAAGCATGTAATAAAAACAAGAAGGAAGTTGAAGAGCACATATCACGGATAAATAATTTTGTTTACCTACTTTACAGTATGAACAGTCCTTTCTACATTATTGTGGTAAAACACTTGGTTTTTTGTGCAAACCATCACTGTCTTCATCGTTATAATACTTTGCCAGCTGAAGTCCTTTTTGGTCAATCAGGTTCAGCAAGGACTTCGCTTATAGTAACTATTGGTCCATCTTCTCGGCATCATGCAGAAACCTCCAGCACTATACTTTTTGGACAACGGGTGAGTTCAGCTTCTAGGCTCTGCATCTGTGACTGTGTTTGCCATAGTCTCATTCTCATATTCACCAGACTGATCAAAAGCAACCAGACTAGGGATAGGTCATTGTTTGTAACAAATGGCAACTTAAGAAAATGTTCATTATTTGGGTGGTAATGTCTTCAGATACAGATACTGCTACTTTTGCTTTCTGTGGTGTGTCAGCATTCATATAGTCGTCATTCACATATATTCCCTTGTAACTATAAAGGATTTGTTTGTTTGGTTTTCAATTAGGCATAAAATATCATTATTTGCACCATGTGATGTCATACACATACACAATGTCTCACCTTTTATTATTTCTCGAGAGAGCTCTTCTCAGTTCCTTGTATTAGAGAAGTTCCATTCATACTCAGGTTCTGCTATATGATTATTGGAATTTCACTTGAGAGAACAGAAATTTATTATTATTAGTAGTAGTATTATTGTTGTTAGTTTTTTCTTATGTGTGTGTGTATATTCTTTTTTATATTTTTTGAGTTTGAGAGAACAGTGTTATGTTATTCGAAAGTTCCTTATTCTAGTTTTCTGTTAAACTAGGCAATCTTTCTTTTCCTCGTCTTAGAACACATTTAAATGATAAAATCCCCTGCTAGTCATTCTACTATGGACCAGAACGAACATCAGAGTTTTGTTGTATTATGTTTCAGCAAAACAATCTTTTTTCTCTATGCTTATAAAAGTAAACACTGATGATGCCAGACAGATTGGTGAGACAAAAGGATTGTTAGTTCTTATGAATTGAATAGCCCACTAGTTTAATACTGGTTTCGTGGTTTTGGCCTTCTCAATTCGTTTTTACTTTTGGTGTTTCTATCTGTTCCACTTGAATGATCTATATGTTGTGATATGTGCAGGCCATGAAAGTAGTGAACACAATGAAGATCAAAGAAGAGTTTGACTACGAAAGCTTATGCAGAAAATTAGAGGTAGAAGTTGACCATCTTAATGCAGAACTTGATAAACAACAATATTGGAGTCGAAATTTTAAACTTGACATGGAAGAAAAGCTCAGAGAAAGTCAAAGCACATTCGCTGAAATTGAAAAGAAATTTGTATCCAGGTCTGAGGTAGTTGCTTGTCCTCTCCTTCATCTTTCATTGAAATTACTCTTATGCTTCTTCGTACCTGGTTTATTAAAAATTATTGTGTATGCTTGGTTTTAGTTTCTAGAGAAGGAGAATGTTCATTTAGTATTCGAGAAGAATGAGCTCTTGAAGGAACTGAACAGTCAGAAAGAGAATATCAGTTTGAAGGATGCTAAGATTGCCAGTTTTGAAATGAGTCTGAAAAATAGCAAGGTAATTTGAAGTGATCAACACAATATCTTAAAAGCTCAAAAAAATTGACGCTATAGAATTTATACTTCAGCTATAATAGGCCAACGGAGCCAATATTGTTTTAATTAAAAGATCGTCCTGTTTGTAGACTTGTTGTTTTACTCTTTTTATTCCCCTTTACTTTTTTTTCCACCTGGATGAAAATCTTATGTATGCTTTTTTCACTGGTTTGCAGCTTCTTGAGAAGGAAAATACTAGTCTGAAACATGAGTTGAAAGACGTTTTAAAGGAGTTGCATTGGCAAAAAAATAATAACGATTCGATGCGAGATGAAGTCGCACTACTAGAAATGAAATTGGAAACAAAAAAGGTATTTTTTTATTTTCAGTTTTTGTTGGAAAACCCCGGAATTCATGGATACAATCTTGTTGAACACCGCTTCAGATACATTTGGAGCCTTGACTAGTGTATGAGATCCATAAGTCACACAACTTATTATCAGTTGGTTTTGCGATAAGTGCTCATCTAGTTTAAAGATGGTTTTAAAGCTGAACCATGTGCATAGAATCTCATGAATCTTAATTTGAAAAGTGCTCCTCCTGCAATATTTCTTAGTTTTTCATGCGTCTGTTCGCTTTCGATTCTTTCCCTTTTCTGTGGTTCCCTCTTTTTTCCTTTTAAAAAAGTGCTGATTTTTTCATTTATCTGTTAGTAGCAACATCAGATAGAAGCCTCTGCATGCCAAATTCTTTTAACAGATACGACCCAGATGTATGAGAAGAAAATATCAGATTTAGTAAAGCAGTCAGAAGCTGACACTGAACAAATCAAAAGGGTTGAAGAGCATTTACATTTGCTGCAGAAAGAACAAAGTGATCTTCAATTTTCCTTGCAGGTTCACCAATAGTCTTCTGCACTTTTTTCTATTGTTACTGACCCTTATGGCTGAGATGTGATTTAACTTTTGTCCTTCTTATAGCAACTTCAGATGGAAAACTCTAGATACAAGAAGGTACTTGCAGAAACTATTCAGATGTACGAGGAAAGATTGCTGGATTGAAAAGCCAGGTGAATGAAGAGAATTCAAAGCTAGCTGATGCCGAAGAGCAATTAGACTTAGCCCAAAAAGAGGTAAAGGAGCAGGTCAATGATCTTTTTTCTCAACTTGTTCTTGTTCTTTACCTATTTCAATAGACTATTTTGCTATGCTGCAGCCTGCATGAATGAGGTATGGTATTATTGTGACTTTTGATATTCTTCCCGAATGAAAAAATTGAGAGGGAAAGAAGATTGAAAATAGTTGGTATGCTGGAATGGTTGGTTCTACTTTAGTTTCATTACCCATTTGATCCCATATAAGCTAATTGTCAAGTAGAGGATATAGTTGCTGATACAATTGTCTTCTTGCTTACTATAGCTTTATATATCTCCTAACATGAAATAGAGAAGAATGATTTGCCTAAGGTACTTTCCGAAGGATAATTATTAACTATGGATGCACAGTTACTGCTGGTACAAGTAGTTTACTTATGTTTAACTTAGCTCGTAGTCACTGATGTTTACTGCCAATTGCATTTAGCGTTGGGAGTCTGACGGCATTATGCTCCAATCAGTTGATTATGACTCATTTTTTCGCATTTTCATTTTTCTGCCTTCTGTTGCTATCAGATTCAGAAGCTAAAAGATTTGAAGGAACATAGACCTAGAATAAATGACATGCATCAAGTGCTAGAGGCAACAGTTGACAAACTTGAGTCTCTGAAGTCGGAATACAAGGATCTGCAAGTAGAAAAGGTATGACTACTAAGAACATGAAAGAGAAAGGATATCAAGTAGATAAATGCAAAAAGTTGAATGGCCTATGGCTGCTATATAAACTGGGAAGAGTTTTAGATGAGTTTAATTAAATTGATTTCCTTGGTATTTTAGGAAGCTTTATGCAATGAAGTCCTTTCTTTGAGACAAGAACTTGTTCTTGAGGAAAACAGAAGGAAGGCTGCTGAAAATGAGCTTGTCAATTTAAAGAAGATTGTGCCAGAAAATGAAGATGGATTTGAGGTCAGCCTTAGTCTCATCTTACTGTCACTTCTTTCCTTGCAAGACATTCATAACTTACAGTTTGTGGTCTGATAGGAGAAACGTCCATATACCAAAGAACATGTGGCCCGAGGATCTTCGTCATTTGGCCAGCGGAACACTATTGCTAAGATATGTGAGGAAGGTAATAATGCTCTTTTCCTTCCTGTCTCCAAAAAAAAAATGTTAATCGTTTGACTGAACATGATCAAAGTCTACGGTTTGCCAGAAGAAGTTGAAACTTAGCAAAATAATCGATAGTTTTATTTAAAAATTAAATTTGCTTCTATTTCTTCCCTTTAGAGATGATCGATATAGCTCCGCTGTTTCTTACTTTCAGTTGGTCTCCAAAAGATCTTGTCTTTGCTGACATCCGGAGATTTAGATGTCCAAATTCATGCTGTGAAAGTTGTTGCCAATCTTGCTGCTGAAGGTATTTATGGAAATCTTTTTTATCCTACTCTTTTTTTGTAACCCCTTGTTCAAATAGAAAATGATCAATACTAAAAACGTCTTCCGCTTCTGAAGCATAGCTTGCTAATTTATCCAAGTATGCGTTTTTCACTATATGATTAAAAAAATGTAGTCTTGAAATGCAAGAAGTAGATTTCTACCCAAAAGATCAAAGCAACTGATGCTTCTAATGTGTTATAATGTTCATAAAAACGTATACACTGTTAAACCAGAAAAGCGCAGAGGCAAACCCTATGAGATGCCAAGTTCGAGGGCAGAAAAAAAATATTTCATCAAGTACAGTGTTTACATTAATGACTTAATGGGCCTCATTAGTAAATAAACCTCTACTATACATCTAAATTGTGTGTATATGTATATATATGCATGCATGTGTGTGTACATATACAATCCAATAGTTCATATACATTATACATAGGCTATTAGGCTATGGTGTATACTGAATCTTCTCATGAAAGCGAAGAAACCATCGAATTTCATTGTGTAGAAGTAATGTGATGACTATTCATTACAGATAGTAATCAGGAGAAGATTGTGACGGAGGGGGGTCTGGATGCATTGCTCATGTTGCTACAATCATCCCAAAATACTACAATACTGAGGGTGGCTTCTGGAGCCATTGCCAATTTGGCTATGAATGGTACTTACAAAAGCTGCTTCTTCTTTGGTTTTTTTTTGTGTGCAGTATGCTTGTTCGGTTAAGTTTTTGCGCTCTTCAACGAATAGCTGTTATTAAGTATGACACAATGATTTACCAAAGCTTTTTTGCTTAGTCAGAACTTAATCAAGGTCTGATAGTAAGCAAGGGAGGTGCTCGGCTTCTTGCTAGTACTGCTGCAAGGACCGATGATCCACAGATTCTTCGAATGGTGGCAGGAGCAATTGCCAATTTATGTGGCAATGGTAAGTTTGGCACTTCATATTTGTACGGTTTAATAAGAAAAATACCGACGATAAATTTTATTTTTCCCTGTTATTTTTCCTGAACTGTAACGTACGAGCTGCTGTATATTAATTCAGAGGCATTGCACATGATGCTGAAGGAAGAAGGAGCAATTCAAGCTCTTGTTGGAATGACTAGATTTGGGAATATTGATGTCATTTCTCAAGTAGCTAGAGGACTTGCTAACTTTGCCAAGTGTGAATCTCGCGGAATACTTCAAGGTTTTCAATATTTTTTTTTTTTTTTTTCTGTACGGGATTCCGGTATCTAGATGTCTCACATATCAGCATAAAAAAATCTAGGGAACAGGATAGGACGATCTCCGTTAGTAGATCATCAGGTTCTTACATGGCTGACAACCAATTCCAGCACTACTTCTGGTTCTGCTCGGCGCCACATTGAACTTGCTCTATGCCATTTAGCTCAAAATGGTAATTTTTTTTTTTTATATTTTTTTTCTGGGAGATTTCACATTGCATAGTTTTCCATTTAGATATATCAAAATCTGATCTACATTACCCATAGTTTTCTGGAAAGTTATTCATGGATCACATTGTTGAAAATGTACAGTCTTCGTTTATAATGTCCTCTTTGCAATGTCATTAATGCATGGATTTGACAGAGAACAATGCGATGGATTTTGTAGCTGGTGGTGGGTTAAAAGAACTGATACGAATATCAGACGAGTCTTCCAAAGATGATATTCGCAACTTGGCTAAAAAGACGCTAAAACTCAACCCTTTGTTTCGAGCTGAACTGATAGCATAGACAAGCAGGATGGATCTACATTTCCAGCTACGAAAAGTATTGGTGCACTGAATTCCTCATCCAACGGTGCCTTTGCTCCTGATTACAGCATCAGGAAATACCGAACAATATTTTCTGTCCACTTCGATTATACGCTTAAATGTAACTTCGTGTTCCAAATTTCAATAAACACGAGGCAGGTAAAACCTAGTCGGTTGTTATTGTTTTTTTTCTTCTTCTTTTCAGATGACTTGAAAATGTTTTACCCTGCTGATAACGTCATGTATTCGGTCATTTCCAACGGAGAGACTTTCATGGAAAATTCTTTGGTGGTAACTCTACGTTTGTGGAGTAACATATCTGGTGGAATCTAGACTACACAGTTTCATCCACGTAGTAATTCCACAAATGTGGAGTGTTACCACCCAGAATATAACCGCTTTCGTGCCTATTGCGCTACTTTCGTTCTGAATCCATCACCAATGGATGTTTCAAAATTGTTTCATTAAAGTGTGACATTAAACCTTGCTTCAAATATGAAACACTCACTCACTCACTCACTCACTCTGCCTATCTCCATCTTGTTTCCTTGTTTTTATTAGTATTATTTAAACGCTATGTTTGATTTTAATAGATTTTACTAAAGAATCTTTTCAGAATATTTTTTAAGTGTAAACTTTAAAGTATGATGGTTGAATGTGATAGAAAATATATTTGATTTTCTTATTACAAGAAATAATTTAATACTTTCACCCGAGCTCCATTGGGAACTCAATCCGCTACGGTGCAAGGGGTGTACCGCGCGGTGCTGTGCACCCGAAACGACGCCGTTTCGGACTTTCACCCGAGCTCCATTAGGAACTCGATCCCATACGGTGCAAGGGTGCACCGCAGCGGTCTTATGCGCTTGAAAACAGCGCCGTTTCGGTCCGATCGAAAAAAAAAAAAAAAAAAAAACGGCGTCGTTCCGGGTGCATCCCTTGCACCGTAGGGGATCGAGTTCCGCTCCATTGTTGCACCAAATTTTTAGAGATGATTTTAGCAAATGTGTATAGGAAACTTTCCAAGTAAAAAAGATCCACGGCATCTCTATTGCGTATCCCTCGAAAGATTTTTCTATACATCCTCTCTTCGTTAAAAGTCACTCGTTATAATAGACAAAAAAACTTGTCTTCGGAAATCTTTGAAGAGAAGCCGAAAGTGGTGGCAGAACAAACAAGAACAAAGGCCGGTCTGGTCATAAGAGAAAGGCCGTATGGGATCGGCTCAACTCTCTCATTACTGATCGACTAGGGAAGAATGAAACCTTGCAGGACAAGGACTTCATTTCCCTCAATCAGCCTAGAACACACATCTGTGCTGTCATGGAGAAAAACAGCCTCTCTAGGTCCTCACCCCCGATGAAAGGACCTCGGGAGAGGCGAGATGAGCGGCAATATTGTAAATATCATCAGGATAGGGAATGATATTGCAGATTTTCGCCAATTGAAAATGTGAATTGACGGCTTGATTGAAGGTGGGAAACTTGGCCAGTTCGTTGACCGAGTTGAGGGTGGTCAACAGCAGGGTCGTAGAGCCTATCGCCGACAAGGGAACAATGACCGAGATAGGCAAGACAAAGACAATCGTCTTTGGGACAGGTCTCCTGAGGCTGGTCAGGCGAATGATAATACTCAACTGCAGGCATTGTCTTAACTATAGCTGGAGGACCCAACATGCCACCTGCTCAACCTATCACCAGCCAAGCTGAAAAGGAGGTACAATTATCTGAAAAATTATTATGGGCAAAAGGATCCATTTCCAATAGTGACAAGAAATGAAGGACTTTTCATTAAAGCAGTCTTCCACAATCACTTGGTCAAACGCATCTGCGTTGATACTGGAAGTGAGGTAAATATAATGTATCAAAATGTCTTCCAAAAAATGGTTAAACCCTAACCATGAGGGCCCCCCACCCCCGATCCCACAGGAATGTGGGGAGAGGTTAATCAGGTAACCTAGAGCTCAGTCGTGGGCTTGTTTGGCTCCCCATCACTGAAGGGTGTTATCAATCGGAAATCAACCCTTTACGGGAATCGAACCGTGACCTCAGAACAGGGTCCGGTTTGTCATTATAACACTTGCTCACCTCACCACTAGGCCATATCCAGGGGATATCAAAATGTCTTCCAGTCTCTAAATCTAAAGGAGAAAGATCTAATTCCGGTGACGACTCCACTATTTGGCTTCACGGTACCGCTAGTCCGTCCTCTTGGGATGATATGCATGTATACTACATTTGGAAAACAAGACAAGAGTAGGACTCTTCTAGTAAATTATGAGGTAGTAAAAGGGACCTTAGCTTATAACATCATTATGGCCAGGCCGGTAGTAATTGAGCTAAGGGTGATTATATCATCTGCCCATGTAAGCATGAAACTCCTCAGTTCGAGCGGAACTGCCGAGGTCAGGTGTGACATGAAGGCCGTTAGGAATTGCTATACCGCCATCATCAAACAAAAAGGGTAGGAATAAGAATCCACTATCTGCCCGAATATCTTATCTATTTTCGCTTTTTAACTTTTTAGTGACCCAGGCAAGTCACGGCCTCTCCCCATATGTATATAGTTCATTTTTGGACTTTTGTAAGGAACATCAACTTGTTACATTTATTGTGGATCTTTATTAATACAGATGAGGTGAGCATGTCCTCAGTCTCCTTATTTGTTATCATGGAACTATTATCTTGGGTGAGCTGAGCAGGTCTCAGTCTCTTCCTTTATTATGATGGACGAGCTGAGCATGCCTCAGAGTCGGCCTCTTTTTGTTTATTATGAATGAGCTAAGTAAGCCATAGTCTTCTTTCATTATTATTACGGACAAGCTAAACATGTCTCACTCTCTTTTCGTTTATTATTATCTCATTTATCTTGTGTGAGTTGAGCACACCTCAGTCTCTTTCTATATTATTCTGGATGCTGAATATACTTCAGTATTTTTCTACAATGAGCTGTCATGTTTCTGTCTCCCCTTATATAATCTAGTAAACTTCATTCTTATTTATATCAACGAGCTGAGCATGTCTCACTCTCTGCTTTATGTAAGCCGAACAAAACTCGGCCTAATTTGTTATTATATTATAAGAGAAAGTTTGATATACAAATCTTGTTTCGTCATTATTTTCCAAGAGGATTAGTCCATCATTTTGGGCTAAAGACCTTACATGATAAGACACCAAAAGGTTGAGACCCAAATTCGTGGGAAAGATAACCCAGCTAGAGAAAATGAGAACTGCAAGTCCGGATCCGCAAGATGGATATATCTCATGTGATCTTCAGATCCCGCATAACATGAGCTACAAGTATCCTTAAATTTTCACTAGAAATTTTCAAAAGCATACTTGGGGGGGGGCATACACTTATTTTATGAAACAATGACATTAGTCTTCACCTATTTTCCCGCAAGTCGAACGAAATCATCTATTAAGACAAATATGGCTGCTTATCAATCTTTTCCCGCAGGCAGAGGCAGATCTACGTTATAGTAAAGGGGGTCCACAGACCTCGTTAAAAATAAAAATACTCTACATTTTATCTATAAAAAAATATTTCAAACCCCGTAAAAAAAATTATTTTGTGTGTTAAATATTTACTGAATTTCAAAAAAACATTCTGGCCCGCTTAACTGCCATGAGTCGGATGGAATCATATTAAGCCAAATATCTATCTTTTCCGTAGGTCGGATGATATCATATTATTAAGCCAAGTATGGCTTCTCATCTATCTTTCCTGCAGGTCGGATGGAATCATATTATTAAGCCAATTATGGCTGTTTATATGTCTCTCCCGCAGGACAGACCGGAGTTATTTTATTGAGCCAGATAAAACCGGTTACACATATAAGCCAAGTACGCCTAGTTATCTACTTTCCCTACAAGACTAGCCGGACTTAACTTCTTTAATGTTGAACTTAGTATACTTACGAAACCTCTGAAGCTTTTCCAAGTATACTCGGGAGGCTATATATGTGTACATACAACATGCAGTAGTGCAGAAGAAAATGAAAAATACAATATTTTCAAGAAATTTCATTGAAAATTCAAAAAACTGTAACAACTACAGATAAATAACAACTACAGATAAAGAAAAACATTTTAACTAGGTTTCTTCATCTCTTGGGTGGAGCCGACTCTTTTTGCATACTTGGCCAAGATATTCATGCCAAATCGAAGCTCCTTCAGGCATTCACTATATACACTAGCCAAACCATGATGGTAAAATCAAGAGAGCTTAGAGCGCTGAGGGTCTACCTCGGGCCATATCTTCCGCGCCTCATCAACGGCCATAGTAAAACCATACTTAAAGGTCGGTGCCAAAAGGAAACCCAGTTCACCAGTAAGGCAAGAGGACTCTTTGTACTCTATGATACCTTGGAGGACCGCAACCTTAATCTCATCTTGATGCTTAGCCGTCAAGGCCTTCAGCTCCTCAACATGCTTGGAAGACAAAGTGCTCAGCTCTTCAGCATATTTTCCAGACACCTCGGCAAGTTTTCTTAAGATAAGTCCATTTTCTTTCTCAACGGCCTCTAGATCGTCCAGAAGATTATCCACAAACTTCTTGTGGTCATTTAGCAATGAGTTCAACTCGTCTTTTAATTTGTGTACAACCGTATCAGCCTCCCTAGCTCTCTTTAGTGCGGCATCCTCCTCGCGGTAAAATAAGTTCTTCTCCTGTGACTTAGCCATTTGAGACTGAAAGTGGGATGAGTTTGATGAAATGGTTGGATATGCACTTCAAGTTGCAGAAGAAGTGGATGGTTTTGAATCTTCTACTTACAGGGAAGTAGCGACATGTTCTAAAGCATCTCAATGGCATGCTGCCATGTATGATGAAATGGAGTCATTACTGAAGAATCAGACTAGTATCTGGTCCAACAACCACAGGAGAGGAGAGTTGTTACTTGTAGATGGATCTTAAAGAAGAAGGAAAAAATAATTGAGGTAAAAGGGGTCAAGTACGTATAAAGCATGTTCGGTTGCAAGAGGGTTCAGTCAGAAAGAAGGGGTGGACTTTGATGAGATATTCTCACCAGTGGTTAGACACACTTCAATGAGAGTATTATTAGCAATGGTGGCACGGCAGGATCTTGAACTTAAGCAGTTGGATGTGAAGCTTCACAATCCTTTCTATATGGTGAGGTAGATAAAAAGATATATGCGACTCATCCAGTGGGATTCCAAATTCCTAGCAAGGAAGATTTCATGTGCAAGTTGAAGAGGTCCCTGTGTGGACTGAAGCAGGCTACAAGGTAATGGTATAAAATGTTTGACAGTTATATGATCTAGCTTGGTTATAATTGAAGTCCATATGACTGTTGTGTGTATCACAGTCAGCTGAGAGATGGATCATACATCTATCTTGTTTTGTATGTGGATGACATGTTGATAGCTGCAAGAGAGAAGTCTGATGTTCAGAATCTGAAAGTCAGTGCTGAGTTTGAAATGAAAGATACGGGTGCAGCTAAGAAGATTTTGGGGATGGCGATATGGAGAGATAAGAGTCAGAGGAATCTATTCTTGTCTCAGCATGGTTATATACAGAAGATTTTGGCCAAGTTTGGCATGTATGCTGCAAAACTAATAGATAATCCAATGGCATCCAATGTTCATTTGTCTGTTTATACTTCACAGTCAGTAAAGAAGAAAGAGTATATATCAAGAGTTCCCTATGCTAGTGCAGTTCGCAGTCTGATGCATGTCATGGTCTGCACCAGGCCTGATCTGGCTCAGACGGTTAACGTTGTCAGGAGGCTTATGGCTCAACATGGAAAGGAACACTAGAAAGTAGTGAAAAGAAATGTTCAGATACCTAAAAGGTACAACTGATGTTGGTCTCATTTATGGAGGTGATACTCAAGGTCTGGTCACAAGGTACTGTGATCCTGATTATGCAAGTGATGTGGACATCAAAAAAATCTATGACTGGTTATGTTTTCACATTGAGGAATTCAGGTGTCAGCTGGAAAGATACTCTTCAGGTCACTGTGGCTTTATCAACTACTGAGGCAGAATATATGGCTCTTACTGAAGCAGCCAAGGAGGGTATCTGGTTGAAGGGACTAGTCAGTGATTTGGGCCTACATCAGGATCAAGCAGAGATATATTATGACAGTTTGAGTGAAATATGTTTGGATAAGGATCAGGTTCATCATGAGAGAACCAAGCATATAGATGTGAGGTATCATTTTCTAAGCAATGGGAAGAGGGTTCAAGTTAGGAAGATAAGCACCAAGAAGAATCATGCTGATATGCTTACTAAACCAGTTCAGCAGAGCAAGTTTCAGTTTTGTCTGGACTTGCTGAACATTCAAAGCTTATAATCTGAAGTCTGGATACTCAGCTTAAGGCAGATCAGTTGAGTGGATTCTATATAGAAGTCTGGTACAATACATCCTGGCATTGATGAATCCATCTGGTACCGTACATCTGGTTATGCAGGCTTTGAATGAGATTTTAAGTCAAGGTGGAGATTTGTCAGCAAAGTGTGACTTGATCTCCAAATGTGGTGGAACCAAATCTAGGATCAGCTAAGAATGATGGTCTGCTGATCAAGAGTGTTCATGCTGTGGAAGTCAGCTGGTGAAGTTAGCTGAGATCCTTCTGTTCAGTAGTCTGTTGAGTCTGCTGAGTCTATGAACACCGCTGAGTTATGCAATCTGGTCTGCTTGATTACAAGTCTGAGAAATTCAGCTGAGCTGAGTTTGGTCTCGTGGAGTCAGTTGGAGTTGGGGTCCACATCTGGGGCATTAATGTCAGTTCCGACAAAGATCTTTTAGCGGCTAGGATTTAGGGAATTGTGCCTATAAATACCAGCTGATGTAATCAATGTAGAGTGTGTGAAAAAACTTAGTAACTTTCTGTGCATAATAAAATATTCATTTTTCTGTCCGTGGAGTAATCGACACAACACCGGAAACCACGTTAAATCACTGTGTTCTATTTGTTTCTGTGTTTTATCATTTTCCGCCATATTTACTGTTTGAATTGCTTCTGCTTATCTTTCTTGGAGTACAAGTTTACGCATCTGTGTTTTAACAGTCAAGATGAACGTCTTCCAGTGCTCTCGCGCCTCTTCCCGCAGAGGATCTCATCACAGTGTTGTGACGAAGACACCAGAAGACGTACACCTCACTTCTCCATATAATAAAACAAGGGTTACACAACTACACCCTTAATACATAGAAAACAATGAACATTCCCGAAAATGAGCTCATCCTGCTCCTAGGTGTATGCACGCCATGAACGTCCAATCTCTCTGTCTGCTCAAGCGCCACGGGAACACGCTTCCCTTCCTCAAGAGCATGCCTGGTGTTGAATTCTACAAAATTATTTGCCTTAACAACTACGATTTCCAACCCCGAATCTACGCAACTTCCATTGCCACAACACATAAACCACAAACTTCAATGATAATCGATGACGTCTTTAGGGTGACGCTATTAGAGCTCTTATGAGCCCTTTTGGAGGCCTTAGTGAGAAAAATTGTCTTGATTTTGTGGGTGATCTTTGAGAAACCTAGAGCTCTAGAAGATTATATATATTCCTTTAGAGCTCTTGAACGTGTTTCGCAAACTGACAGAGTGTGGGACCATCAATTAGCTAGCTAGCCTGGTTTTTTCAACCATCATCATCAATATAACCATATACCAGTTTAAAAATGGTAGGGGTAAAAGTTTGCAGTTTCTCAGTTATCTCGAACAAAGCTGTTTGAAGTAAAAGATTGTCTCTGGAGACAAGGTTTCTTTGGAGATAAAAACTTTACCTATTGCCTGGAGATATCCAGTGGTGAGATCTTTAAATTTTGCGTTAGTCAACGGGGGAATTTTTTCAATGATCTTAAATCCTTGGATGATGCTTATTTCTTTTATAATGTTCTCAACGCCTCTTTTTCACAATAAATTATAAGCAACTCAGATTGCATTTGTAGTATTGTGACAATGTATAACTTCATAATGTCTTGCATTAGTAGACATATGCCAAAAAAATTGGACTAAAAACACTTGAGACACCACATGTAATTACTCTTTATTCCTCCAACAACAATATAATGGTACATACATATATATAAAATGATACATACAATGCATACACAAAATTCACTGGTCCACGCGTTTACATGGAAAAAAGGGCCTTTTGGGTGGAAAATTTGTGCATCAGAACGGTGCACAAATCATTTCTTAATTAATCCCTCCAATATGTTTGGATACACTGAAATGAAATAGAAGTAGAAAAACGTATAACTGAAAAACATACACATAGTCACATAGACACCGATAATGGGCTGGGCTGAGCTGAATCCAAAGCTCGAATTCAAAATCCAAAACTTCACTCATCCAGCACAAGTCCTGATCCTGCCCATTTCATCTTAGTGATTTGATCAAGCCTATCTTTCATCACAGGAGTGAGGACATTCTTCCAATCCCCCACAACCCCAAGCCTAAAAAATGAACTATTAGGCATTTCCACTAGTGGAACCACTCCACTCTTGTTCACTTCCAAATTCTTAAGTCTCTCCAAACTGCATCTCCATATCACCCTTTCGATCTCTTCATCATGTAATGGCTTCCCAAGAAATGATGCCAACTTTTTCACCTGCCCTTTTGGATCTTTCTTCAGATCCTCGTATTTCAAGAACATTATCTTTTGAGGTGCCTTTAAGCTCTCGTTCCAATATCGTAAAACATGTTCAAAATAGGGCCCGAAAGCCTGAACCCCTTGACAAAACCCCTCAAATAACGCCTCAAGAGAGAATTCCCTGACAGATTTGAGAAAATTCCACATTGATGTAAAAGTGTCTTTTGGGCTTCGGGCAATATACACAATCTTGCATTCAGAATTCTTGATCGATTCAGGCAACGACACGTATGGAACGTGGGTATGAAAAACTCGGGGGGATGGCAAACGAGAAAGATCAGGGTTAGGGTTTTCAACGAATGTTTGAACCTCGAGTGTGGAGACAAGCATACTAGGGTGGTTTTTGGCTAAAGGGTCATCATTAAAATCAGTATATTTCGGTCCCATGATGCAATACACAAGTGTTTTGAGCCAAGTGCTACCTGTCTTGATTGATGAAGCTAAGATAATGTCATCATCTCTGGCTACAAAATTCGAACGAGCAGATATTGCAGCTTCCAAGTGGCGAGGGGCATACCAGAAACCCTCGAAATTGTAGAAGACAAAATTATCAGCATCAGTCTTTGGTAGTTCGTCAAGGAAAAGCTTGAATGTATCGGAACACTCCGTGGCAATTGACTCAGCATCTGCAATCCTAATTGCCATAATAATTGGTGAGAGATCAAGAAGCTAATGTGTTATATTATAAAAGCTCGAGGGAGAAGAATGCTGCATATGTATCATTATATATAAGCAATAGCTCTCGGCCAGCTGTGTTTAGAAACTCAAAGGATTGAAAGTAAACAGGCTTCCTATTTATGTTTTAATATTACAAATGGGTACTACTGATCAGTTTCAAGTTAATATTCTTATTCTAGTCAACCCTTGTCTTGGTCCAGGACTAGCTAGTAAAATTTGCGGTTGTTATTAGTGACGGTATTTATTGCGACAAAATTTCCCACCAAAAAAATCGCAATGCAAAATTGGTATTTAATGCGACGACATGTTGTCTCGCGTCAAATACTAATTTTTGCAACGACCTGGTGTCGCTTTAAACATTTTTTAAGAAAGTGAAACTTAATTTTGTGATTTTTTTTGTGGGTAGCGGGTGCTTTTTTTGGCGACAAATGGAGTTTTCTTTTTTCGAAGACACGTTTCCCGGACAAATCTGGGTGAGATATTTTGGGTGGGAAAAGTATTTGTTGAGACGACAGTCTTTCTTGCGACGAGGCGTTGCCAGCTTGAATCGACACGTGGACCGGTTCATTTAATGCGCAGAATATGTCGTCGTAATAAATCCAAATTATAAAATATATGTTCACTTCCAATTTTTATTGGTTTATTATAAACTCTTTTTACCAAATTTATGTTTAATGCCGTTGTCTCATAAAATAAAAAGAAAAATATTATAAAGGACAAAAATTAGGTATTAATTGGCATTTAGTCCGTTGAATTGAAAATAATGGCAAAAAGTAATTTTTTTTTTGTCCACAAGACGATTATTTCATTTTGCCCTTTTTTGTTTTTGTCTTTGTTTTAGTGGATTTATTTGTTAGTGGATTTGTTTGATATTAAAAGGTTTCAATGAATTTGTTTGGTAGTGAAATTGGTGTCGTTAAATGTGGCAAAGAAGCATCTGGTTACCAACGTCTAAAGATGGCGGTGTTTAATTATCTTCTCCATTTTTTGTTAATATTTCATACTAATTTAAGAGCTCTCTCTAATTTTTCCTCCAACCTCTTTCTAATAATCCAACCCATTCTTTCTCAGGCTTCCTCCCTTTCCGGTGCCGCAGTGCGGCCGCGCGCCAGTGCCGGTTGTTTTCCTTGCTTTGTTTTGTGTTTTTGTTTCTTTCTTTTTCTCCTGGTCAAATCCACCCATTTTTTGTCTCCTCCCCTCCTTAAATGCCTCAGATTTGTTGATTTCTTTTTTATTTTTCCGATCTGGATGGCGGTTGTTCTTGTTGGATTTTGTCTCTCTTCCTTCTTCTCGGCTGTTAATGGATCCTTTGGTCAGCTTTTGAAGCAGAGAGGGGCTTCCGGCGTCGGTTTTGGGTTTTTGGTCCTCGGGGCTGCAAGTTTTGGCTTCGCCGAAACTATAATAAAGGAAATCATGTCTAATTCCAGCTACATGCGGCTCTTTCCTCCGTTTTGGCTTGTGGACCAATGGGATTCGTCTTTCTCTTGGTGGAAGAAATTTATGCAAGTCGGATGGGTTGGTGTTTCCTTGGTGGCCCGGTTCGTGGGGAGGGAAGTGATTGAGGTCAAGTTAAATTATTAACTCGATGCCTAAATAACCACTAGCAAGTGAACTAGGTTCAATCGCAGTATAGCTAGATAGAGTCGAGGTCGATCCCACAGAGAATCAATTTGTGGATCCTAACTTAAATAGTCAACATATTTATTTCATTTGACAAAGACGGTCTATGACCAACATAGGATACGAGAAAAGAAAGACACACTCAAACATATAAACAAATAACATGTAAACAAGTAACGTAATCAACTGCCCAATTATAACCGTAATCATTTGGATCTAGACAATTTATATAACAACAAGACTCATCAACTATTAATCCGTTCATATCTATTTATATTGGCTACGGGAGTCATCCTCTAAAACTTGACGTAGCACGGTGAGTCACTAGATCACTTTGTGATATTGTTACGTGACTCGCGCTTTTAAGTGCCTCCATCTCATATAACTCACACGCTTACGACTCTAAGGATGCCGATATTAACCGTACACCTAAATCAGCAACATTCTATGGTTAGGCGTACTTCCTAAACGATCACTCAAACTCTCGTCCAACTAACAATTACCAAGTTATAATCTCATGCTAGTTTACGATCTACGTATAAACAAGGTGCGCGCAATTCCCTAATATAAACCTACCTAGATAACGATGAACGTCCGTGAAGATCAATTCATAAGCCTACCTAAGAGTTTTATATCGGTATTTTCTTTTTACTCGTTTTAACTAAATTAAGCGAGTAACGTAGCCATAGCCCTACCTACTGAGATAACAGATTCAATTAAGCTAACCTAATCATAAAGACGTGACTGATTAACGGATGAAACAGGGTTAGAGGCTCTCGGTCGACCGAATAGATGGTCCCGGTCGACCGAGTGACACCACTCGGTCACCCGAGTGCTTCACTCCCCAGATTACACCCCTGAACATATTTCTCAGCGTTTCTCATATGAACCGGATTATATAGTGAATCATCAGGATATTATATAAATTAAACTAAATACACGTAAATTAAACACATAGATTCATCCATAAATCTTAGGAAGAGGATGTAGGGTATGAGATCCTCATAGACAAGGCATCACCACCTCCCTAACGTCATAGCCTAGATCTACATCATCTAGCTATGAATAACTACTCAAACAATCAAAGCATAATTGGGAAATTGATTACTAAAAGAAAACAAGAAGAGGAACTAGGGCTTACATGATTGCACCCAACACCTTCACAAGCCTAAAGAATCCTTATTTGCTTGTATGTATATATGAATGAATTGGTATTGGTGTCTTAAAAAAAATACAAAGGACTTGCATTTATATAGAGCTACAGCCGACTTAAGAAGACCGACTTAAATGCCGACATTATTGAACCCTAACCGCCTCAAAGGATGCATTGGACTTCGATGGGCCGTGGACACTCGGTCGACCGAATGCATAGGCTCGGTCGACCGAGCCTTCTAATCTTCGGGCTTCCTCTTGCTTTTGTCTTGGGCGCTTTGAACATGTACGCAATCCATTAAACCTTCTCTCGAATTCCTCCTTTTCGCTTCCTCAAATAGCCCACTGCAAATTTAGCATAAAACACGATCTGTAACATCAAATAATACAATAAAACCTTTAAATACACAATAATGAATCGTAACTCTTGGCATACGTAAATTCAGCACATTACGACTAATTACTGCTATATTATAGCTCGTTCAAACTAGAATCGGGGATAAAAACCACAGAATAACGGGCGTAAAATGACCGTTATCAGGAAGTTGGATTTTGGCTGCAGATGTTTGTGCACGTCTTTAATAGTTGTTTTTATGTTCTTTTGTTTTTCTGTAAATTGGATTGGGTCGGAAATAGTCGTTTTTCCTGGAACGTTGTCTAGGTTATTTGTCTCGTTTAAGTCAGATTTTGCCTTGTGTAAGGCAAATTTTCATTTTCTAGTACCAAATCAAGTCCTCTTTCAAGGCGAATTTGGTTTACATGGGTTTACCCCATGTCCTTGTTATTTTTCTGCTTGTGGCGGTGTTGTCCAGCATGTAGGCTGGTGTTTGGTCTGGCATTTGTCCGGCTATTTTCCGACGTTGGTCCGATGTAATTTGTTTGTTGTTTTTTAATGAAAACCTTTCGTTTTCGTAAAATATAAAATACTGATGTAAGAAAATAAAAGTGTTCTCTTTATCTGAAGTTTTACATCGTAGAATCAACATTTATTTTCCCTTTTTTTACCTTACCCTTATTTTAAAAGAAAAAAATTTAGGAAGAGGGGAAGGATATTTTTTAAAAAGAAAAACACTTGGGGGAAAGGAAGAAGATTGTTTATCCTATTGACGAAAGAGATGAAGATTAAACCCTTGTTGATACCATGAAGTGCATTGGTCACTGGACCCAAGGGCGGACCCACCCTTTAGGTGGGTAGTCTCAAGACAACCCCAAAATCTGGAGAGAAAAAAACAAAAACAAAAAAAAATATTTTTGTATCATTGAATTATTGTTAGTATTAGTATATGTATTCAATTCTTCTTAACTTTCATTCAATCCTATGGTGGCTTAGTGGAATAGGATCTGTTCATTTTGCCCTACTTATCTCATTGTCATGGGTTCAAGACATGTTGCAATATCATTTTTTTAGCATTATTTTTTTGGGGTATTTGTTTATAAGGACTAGTTTTAGTACTTAATTAGGCACTTATGACACACTTATAGATAATTGGTTATAAGGACACATTTCATTTGCTTTTCCATTTTTGCCCCTTTACATCATTTTAATACGCTTTGGATCGATTTTTTTACATAAGAATCTCGATTTTTTTAATTTTCATTGCTTTCATTGGCATGATTCCGTTGCTTTCGTTGCATAGATTGTTAGATTTTCGTTTACTGAGCTGTGTTACGGCTCAGATTTGCTTCGATTGTGTTCTCCGATCCTCTCTTCCTTTGGATTGTGTTCGTCATTCATTTTATGCTGCTTCGTTTGGTCGGATTTGTCGGATTAAGGTTGTTAAATGGGCATTTGGATCGTATTTGTGTTGAATAATCTGATTTCTTCATATTTCTGGTAATGTTCGACATTTGCTATTTAGTTTACTTTAATTATGCATCATTGTGCAGCTGGATCTTAATTTGATGTTTTCTTATTGTAATTTACTAATTATAGTATGCATTACTTGTAATTTGATTTTTTTATGTGTTCGAATGATTTGTATTTGAGTTTTGAACGAGTGTTTGTGTTTCTGTGTTTATGCAGTGACTAAACACATAAACACAAACTAATGAATTATGTAGTGATATATTACTGATGTGATATCTCAGATTCAGTGAATATGATCATTGTTTTGAATATATGATCATTATGTTGAATGATTATTGTCATATATGAAGTGTACTTTGATTTGGAATGAGTACATATGTTACTTTTATGTTAAGTTGATCTTTCTGATTGTAATTATGTGAATGTACTGTACATGAATTGTGATTGAATTCTAAACAGAGTCATTTTGAGTGTCAATGAGTGTTTATTTGTTGTTTTGAATGCAGTGACATGTTTCATTCATTGACATTTATTATTAGTATTGTCAGTCTAGATTTATTCACCATTGGGCATATATAGTCATATATGTCAGTGTTGTTGAATGAATCTTGAAGTAAATGTATTGAAATTAGATTTTATGCAGTGACTTTTGGTATGTAGTGACATTTAATGTCTTTGTACTGATATATGAGGTTATTGATTGACAATTTAGGTAATGGATTGACATATTAGAATTGTTTTGAATAATAATTGGAGTGATTGAAGTGTAATTTGAGTTGGAATTATTATTTGGATGTGGTCAATGCAGTGACATGCTATTAGTTATGCAGTGACTGTTTTTTTTTCTTACATGCATTGATATTTTGTTTGGTTTTTTTCCTTCAGGATTACAATGTTGATTCTTATGTGCACCTACAAAGAAGAGACATGTGTTGTCACTGTGACACCTAGTACTACCTTCAAGTCTATCGTTGATAGAATTTCAAATCGGTGGATGGATTGGAAGGACTTATGTATCAGTCTTTATTATATGTTGCCTGATAATCCGAAGTGGCTGTTATGCTCAGATGATGATGTGCAGGCCATGATTTGTGTTGCTGAATCTTATAGTGCTATGCGCGTTAATGTAGAGGTTGTAGGCACTGGTGTGGTTGGTTCTTCATCTTCTTACAATAGTGGTAGTTGTGTTGGAGTGGAGGATAATGTTGATGATGAAGTTTGTATGTTATTGTCTCTTACATCTTCGAATGATAGTAATCAGTTGACTTTTGGTTGGGATAGAATATTAATCAGGGAAGGTCAACGTTTGGTTGGTGGTGCAGATGAATTTAGGGAGTGCCTGCAGAAACTGTCTACAGAAATTGGCTTTAAGTACGTGTACACGAAGAATGATAATAAGAGGATTTATGTTGTCTGTGCTAAGAAGAATGCAGCAAACTGTGGTTGGAATGTGCATGCTTCAAAACGGAAATCAAATGGATTCTCTTATGTAGATGTATTGTACAATGTTCATACTTGTGGTACATCTTCCAAATCTTTTGGCCGAGATCTTCGTATGACTTCTGATCTTCTTTCGAAGTTGATTGTTTCTAAGGTTCGTGATGACCCAAGTTATTCGCAATAGATCTGCGACTTGCGGCGACCAGCGATTATAGGAATCCGACTTCTTATGATGTTGATTGCTCTGCTTTGTTAAAAATCTAAGGAATCGTTATTTGGTGATGTTGAAAACTTATTCAAAAGTTTACCAGGTTATGTTACTAGTATGCGTGAAATGATTACGGTTATGTTGCATTTTTGAGGTGCATCCTGAATCTCGATGTTTTCAGCGGATGTTCATTGCCTTTGATGCTTGTATTCGTGGGTTCAAGTATTGTCGACCAATACTGTTTCTTGATGGGGCACATTTGAAGTTTGATATGAATGGTCATTTGTTATTTTTTGAATCGGGAAGGATGGTGAGAATGGTATGTTTTATTTGCGGTGACACCGATTTCATGCAATGACACCGATTTTATGCGGTGCCACGATATCATGCCTTCGCCAGTTGTTTTTTGTGAAGTGACATTGGGAATGCTGTGAGACCTTGTTTTTTAAGTCCCTGTGTTAACTGCCCTTGCATTTACTTTGTGCTTTTTGAATCATGATTGTGTTTCCGTACTTTCTTTCTTTGGTAGTTATTGTTGCAGTGACATTCATTTTCTGTTATTTTGTAGTGACATTGCTTTGAAATTCTTGCAGAAATATATCCTCTCGTGTTATACTTTTGTCGATTTTCGAGGATTTGCATAATTGAAAATGGTCTTGTTGCATTTGAAGGATTTACTTATACCAATTAGTCGGATTACGTTCATGACAGATAAAAATTCTGGATTAGTGGATGTTATACGGGAGGTGTTTCCTGATGCATTCCATTATTATTGCATTTACCATTTGAAGTTGAATCTGAAGAGTTGTTTTAGTGGTAGATCTACAAGTAAAGCTTTGCGTGACAAATTGGTTAATTTTCTTTACCAATGTGCCTATGCTCCGAGTGTTGAAGATTATCAGAAGTACATGGATGATTTCTAACTTGAAGGTGGAGCTCATGCAAGAAGGTTCTTTGAGAATTTACAGCCGGAGAATTGGGCCAATGCTTATTTCAAAGGTTGTCGATATGGTCATATGGCATCTTCTTTGGCTGAATCTTTTAATTCATGGGTATTTAAGAAGAGGCACCTTCATGTATTGAATATGGTTGATGGCATTTGTATCAAGATGATGACAAGATTTTCAGATAGGCGTGTTGATGCGGCCTCATTCAAGTCTTATGATATGCCCAAAGGTTGATGCTTTTTTGTATAAGTCGATGGATTCGGGGAGAGGCTTTATGGTTGCTAGTTCTACTTATTATAAGTATGAAGTTTTTTCATCTCCACCAGCAGGTGTTGATTTGGATGTTCATGCTTTCTCATGCACTGAGTGACAGCGGAATGGCTATCCGTGTGTTCATGGAATGGCTATGATTAGAACTACCAGTTTTCCATTGGCAGACTACGTCGATCCTTGTTTTTTGAAAAAGTCGTATGTTGGTTCATACGAGTTTGCAATAAATCCAATTCCTGGTCCATTTTTGAAATAATTCAAAAAATGTTATTGTGTTTGCTCTTGTTGCAAAGAAGCAGCTTAGTAAGCCGCGGACGAAGCATATTCGATCTTGTAGTGAGTCGTCAAATCGTGTTATCCAATGTGGTCATTGTCATGAGTTTGGGCATCATAATAAGAAGACATGCCATGCTCGTGTTCATGGATAGTTAATGGATTTTTTCTTTTTGTAACTGCTGATATTAGATTTTAACATTCATGGTTTGAGACATTTTAGTTTAATATTTCCCTAATGCAGTGACATTAGTGTCACTGCATCAGTATGCTCATTGAGATTACTGTAATGCACTGATGTTATTAAGTGTTTTGTACTTAATGCTTTCATGTTTGTAATCCTTTTTATTACCCAGATATTATTGGCATTGGTATGTTTCTATTCCACTGAAATGATGATGTACTTAATGCAGTGACATGAGTGTCACTAAATTTTTATGTTTGTGTAGATTTGTGTAATGCATTGACTAGTTGTTGTATACAATGGAATGAGCTTAAAATACTTAATGTCTTTAGATTTGTATTGCTTTTTATCCCCCGTATGTTAGTAACATTTGTATCTTTGTATTTGTTTTGTGGATGCATTGAAATGATTGTGTATTGAGTGCGATGAACGTGAGTGTCACACTACAGATCGGTGGTAATCCATTGACTTGTTGTTGAATTCAATGGAATGAGCTAATTATATACTTAATGACTTCACATTTGTATTGCTTTCTATCCCCCATATATGTTGGTGATAATTGTATCTCTGTATTTGTTTTTGTGAATGTATTGAGATGTTTGTGCAGTGAGTGCAGTAAGATGAGTGTCACTGCATTTGCATGAAGATGTATTTTAGAGTCCATGCATTGATGTGGTAATGTGTTTAATGCAATTACATCATTATATAATGTATTTTAGGCATCAATGCACCAAATCATGAATCATCAACCATTTACAATTTGTCAAATTACAATTAACCATCAAACATGAACCAGCAAAACAGAAAATACAATTAACAATCAGTTATGAACCATCAAAACACACTGTCAGTGCATTATGTCTCTGTAACATTCAAATACTTTACATAAACCAGTGACCATGAATATACCAAAAGAAGTAAAATAATCATAACAGCCAAAATACAAGTTACAGGCATTTTAGTGCATTGTGTAAATTCTGTTAAGCACTAATGAATTGACAACCATTGCTTCAGCTCTCGCACTTGTTCATCTTTTAGCTGTGGTGGAATTCTCAAATCTTGTGCTAGTTTGTAAATGTAATATGCCAAGTAAAAGGCACAGTTCCTGTATTAGATTTCAATGATTCTGTTATTCTTGTGTATTTTTTTGTTATGGTCATTATGTTAAGTAATTGCATTAAACTTACGTTTGATTATCATGTAAAGGTAGATTTTGAACCTTTTCCACTTTTGTTGATATGCTTTGTTGCCTTGTTCTTTGAGCTCTTGTTTGTGGAGTGGCACTCAAAATCATATTTATCTGTAAATAAGAGAACTATGTGTTGAATGTTTTTGTTATATGGAAGGTGACGTCACCAAAACCAACCCTTTAGAAACGGCGTCAAGAAAGGGACAGACCTTTTCTAGGTTAGACGGATCCTAACCGGCGATGTACCGGGTCAAATTGTAGTGATAAAGTGGTGAGTCAGTGTCGAATCCTCGTGGAAAAAGTGGTAATTCTTTTAAGTGTGGTTAAACACCAAAGAGCTGCTATTAACTCGATCTAAACCGCAATTTTATAACACAGATTACTACTACTCTAACCAACATAAAATAAATGCGTAATTTAAAAGTTATTCTAATATAATATATATAGATATATAAATATATATAGATGTACATAAATAGTAAATTATATATATATATATATAAATATATAGATACCAATATATAGTTTAAAAACTAGACTAGCCAAAGTATATATAATCAATTTATTCAATCTTTTCAATTAATAGAATGTGTTCGATCTTCCTTTTTATTAGGTCCAATTGAGTAAATGAAACGGTGTACTCCTAATGTCAACAATTCCTCCTCACACGAGCGTATGAAATTGTCATATGTCAAAAGTCATCAGTCCAAGGTCCACAACTGCCCCATGCTAAACTTAGTTAGTCAAAAGCAGTGCGAGTACAAATCTACCCCGGATAAAAGAGGTGATTCCATTTGTCGGATGGCGATGTTATTCAAGAGGCTCCGGTTGTCAAGCGGATCGATTTAATACAAACGGTGTAGTTTCAATTAAAGCGTGATTTTAACATTATTAAGATCTCGAGTACAAAATTAATAAGATTTGTTTTACTAGGACAAACCGCCTTTCGGTAGGAAATAGGATTCCGTTAATCAGACGGCCATTTTTACCCTCCGGTTTTTCTATTTTTACTCATATCCTGACTTCTCTGGTCAGTTCATCGTCAGGTTATATGTGGTATTCATCATGATTGATTACTTCATTCCGAATATGTTATCTTTACGTTGCAAAATAGAAAAAGATTCATTTTAACTCAATTTTAGTCACTTTTATTTTAACATCATTCTTTTAACGAAAAGATCGAAATAATACGATTACATAACTTTGGCTAGTTATTAGATCTTAGCCTAATAACATTATAAAAACTAAAAAGAAGAAAATAACAAACATAAACATAATTATTATAGAAATTACCCGATTACAACTGCTGACTCAGAAATCGTCTTTTCCCAGATATTCAACGATTTCAGCAACACCGAACCTTCGAGAATTTCCCGAGCATTACTACGATACTACTATTACTAATTTATTTTGGCATAAGGCCTATTTACAAACTAAAGAAAAGAAAAAAAGAAAAGAGAAAGAGGAGGAGAGAATATATATAGAATATTGTATATATATATTGGTACACCTCCAAATGAGTCTCTCTTTGCCCCTTTTATAGATTTTCTTCCTTCCCGGACCGGTCTGAAAACTTGCCGGATCGGTCCGGTGTAATCATGACTCTAACTGCCTCATCATTACTCCCATGTGAGCGGTTAGGGTAATTATGATTTTATAATTATATATAAATATATATATAATCATAATCTTCTTATAAAATTCATAACTTATTATTCGAACTCCAAATGACATAATTCAAGATTCATTGAAAAGCTCTCCGAATGATCTACAACTTCCATGAAGACCACTTCTTCAGAAAATGTATTCTTGATAATCCACTTGTTTTACGTGTCTTTTTTCGGTATTTTTACCAATTGAAGTCAAATGACCACTTGATCACCATTTGAGTTGTAGACCTCAATCTTCATGATTCAAAGTGCATTAGAAAGCTTATATAAAGATCTTCAACTTTCATGAAGAACATTTTCCCAGAAAATGTCTTTTAACGAGCCATTCCTAATACGTGTCGTTCTCGGGATTAAGAAACAATTATTCCCTTGACCATTTATATCAGTGACGCTTTATAACTCCTTCCAATGACTTGAATTGACTTCAACAAGTATCTCTACTCGGGATTTTAGTTCATCTTAGGATTCTCGCAATGAAATAAACACAAAATACCCGTGTAAAATAGACACAAATATTCAAGTTACTAAAAGCGTACAAAAACTACAACTTTTACTATAAATACTAACTTTTACTACTAACTATACTAAACTTATAAAGATTAATACTTTATACTAATTATATCATAATTTCATATATTTTATATAGAATTTGTCGATAAAACATAATAAAATCACGTAAATTCAATCATATAAAATAATACATCAAATTACTCCCACTTAGCTTTTGATCGTCCTAAAAAAAATAAGCGTAATATATAAATAACATATAATATAATTGATCAAATTAAAATTTCAAAAGTAATATATATAAATCAATATTACAAACATATAAGTTATAAATTTTATAGAAATTTAATAAGAGAGAAAGTTTATATAACTTAAATAAATTAAGTATCAAATGTTAATCAGATGGAAACATGCATGCAATAATTCATAAATATAAATAAAATATTAGAATTACTTTTCTGTCTCGATTATTACGAATTTCTGGAATCATTAAATAAGTCAGATAGAAGACACAACGGCTTATAATATATTAGGATAGGACATTGTTTAATCGAAAAGATAGAAAAAGAAATCAAAAAGAGAAAGAGGCAAGTCGTACGTACCTACGTTTTCACATTCTTGATCAAAAACAATTTCAATTAGTAACATCCTTTTATTCCAACTATTTTTCAGATTTTCTCTCTTTTTTTTTTTTTTTTTTTTTTAATATTAAGAACTAAAGCGTGAGTGTGTGTAGAAAATAATCAAATTTTACAAGCATTGCTTCATCAAGATTGATCGGAGTACTACTCTTTCGATCTAAAATTACGAGTCCGGTTTTCTTAAACCCGTAATTATTCTTGAGATCTTATGATTCAATTTTTATCGGAGCTTTATTATACCTGATAGTGATATAGGATGTTTTAGATAACACCCTCATGCACTCAAATCATTGGTAGCTACTACCGATATATTTTATTTTTATATTGTCGATCAAAGATAGGAAGATCACGATATTTGATTAATTTGTGTAAAAATGGTGCTTTGTTCCTAATATAAATTTTTCATAGACACTAACATATCTCGAACTCATTCCAATCTCAAAGATATACCATTTTTCTCAACTCTTAACTCTTTTGTCATCATCTCTCTCATAAGACGCACAAACTCGAAGGATGTCAAAGAAATGTAGACCAAAAACAAGCTAAGGTCGGAAATTTCTTAGTTAATCAAAATGGCTAAATTCGAAGTGAGGTCTTGATCACTCTTTAAAAGCGAGGTGGGGTCAAAATTGAAATTTTATTCGGGTAGAAATTTTATTTGGTATAGTTATATTTTTGTGGTGTCCAAAATCATTATTTCTAATTTTGATTCCAAATTCATAATTTATCTTAAAAGAAAATTATCTAAAAATTTATTTATAAAATTAAAATTACTTGAATAATTCCATAAAAGAAATATTTGACAAAAATTATTTAGTTATACATACTTAAAATCTTAAAAATCTTATAAAAGATATAAAACATATTCATAATATATCTAATATATTTTACTAAATCAAAAATTAATCTTCTCAAATTATATCATTTTTATTCATATATTAACTAACTTAAATCATTCAAGAAAAATTAAAACTAAGAAATAAGTAATTAAAGTATTAATTTATATGAAAAAGATTATATTTTATAAATATTTTAATTTTTTCGAAAATTTTAATTAAATTTTCAAACCTAACTCTACTCCCCACTTACGAAGTGGCATCGTCCCGATGTTCAATGAGTATGAAAAAGTAGGTTCGAAAATTAAATTAAAATTATAGATGATCGTTATAAATATCGATAACACGCATATATTAAAAACAAACAACATATATATTAAACAAATAGAAACTATTACACACTAAAAAATTCAAAATAAAACAAACTTACTAACTAACTTACTAACCTTAATCAACTCTAACTTATTAAAGCAAACCAACCTTAAACAAACTTAAACAACTACCCACAACAACTATCTTAAATAGTTGACGAACAACCCGGATTTTCTACCGGTAGCAATCCTCTACGATAATCACGAGACGGATATATCTCGTCAGAGATAAGTTCAGGGACTTCATTCAAATGAACACATAATCTTGAAATCAACCAGGCAAAAGGCATCGGCCTTCCATTATTATAATGCTCTACTGCAAAGTTTACTGCCGTCTTAAAAATCAAAATCCCCCAGTCCACATGAGCTCCGCTTATCAACGCAAATAATAAAAGTATCTCACTATCACTAACCCCGCGCAAAGTCACTAGTCGGATAGACTCGTGAGTTAATGAAGCGTTTCCATGCTCTCGAGATGAAAGCGGTAGAAGTGAAGTGGTAGAGTCGTAATTTTGATCAAACTCGGAAACAAATACGGAAAAGCTTCCGTGACATAGTTGACAACGTTAAAGGAGTTCCTAACGTCCATTGATATTCAAAATGAAGATTATGGATTTGATTGAAAATCGGTATTTCGTAGATATGATTGATAATATGAGGTGACAAGTGAATAAGTGTACCACGAACAGATATAAGCTGTGACGGATCTACCGTAGTAATGTGATAGAGAAAAGTGAATAAAATTCACTAACAATAGAAACATTAATTCTTCCTCGAGGATACTTAACAAATTTTCTCCATCCTTGATTACGAATTAAATCCTTCGAACTCGATCAATTTTTTTCAAAATTGATACCCCTTTCTACCAATATTGGAGAATTTGCAAACCTTGCACTCACCAATAAATTAACATTTGAAGCGCTAGACTCCGGGACAAAAACATCTACTGCCTCCGGATCGTATGAATTGACTGATGGTGATGATCGGTTTGACATTTTAGTTGAAACAGATGAAAATAATTAAGCAGAGATAGAAAGGTGAAAGTAAATGAGTGAATTTGCAATTTTTCACTCTCGACTTACTTTCTTTAAATGGACAAAATTGAGAGTATACGTGGCTGCATATTAGAACTCTCAACATGACTCAAGAATTTTTTTAACTCCCGGATCGGTCTGAAACTCACCGGACCGGTCCGGCTTTAAGATATTTTTACCGTGGTACAGTTGTAAAATTCAAGTTCGCTTTGTTTATCTAAATAGACTTCAAGCTATTTTAGAAGCTATAAAGGTACTTTAAATATTATTTCAACGATACGGATAAAACGACACATGAATTATATATTTTAAAAACGACATACGAAAATATTTTTGTTTTTTTTTTTTGTTTTTTTTTCTTAGATTTTTGATAAAATATTTAAATACTATTAAAAGTGATTAAATTTACTACTACGACATAAAATGATTATGAAAAACGAAAAACTATTAAATTAGCAAACTTAGTATTTAAAATGCAGAAAATAAAATAAACAGATAGAAAATGTTTAAAACTAACAAAGTTGTACGAAATCAAATAATGTCAACATCATCATCCTCAGCTGGATAAACTGGATCATTCAAACTTGGAACCGATGACGTAACTGGCTGTGGAAACGTAGTCGTGGTCCGAACTGAACTGTCGAGACCCATCGAACTCATATTCGTCGTCATCCTTGCAAAATCCGAAAATCCTCCCGACTAGATAATAAACACCACGAGAACTGTATAAAAGACACCCTGACCACTAGACTGGCTTCCAAAAGGATTTGGCATATGATGAAAGCTCTGAGATGGTGGAATAGGTGCTATCCATTCTGGTAAAGTATATGGGTTAGATTGACAGGCGGATAGGCAGTTTTATCGAAAGAAGGATCAAGATGCATCCGCTCATGTCTCAACATCCTCTACGTAAATCATCACTCCACAGCCTACTCTGCGCTCAGCAAACAAAGCCATATTAGCCTGTCCTCGGGCTACATCTGACACTAAAGATTGAAACATATCGTATGTAATGGTGTTTGGAAAAGAAGACTGCTGCTGATCAGAAAAAGATGAAAATGCTGAAACTGGTGGAACTGGTGGAGGTGCACTACGTCTAACTATCGAGTCTATCGAACCCTCTGGAGACCTCCTCAGACTAGGGCCTATCAGGGACTCATCTGCCATAGTTAACTTATCGTTAGATAGGAAAGGAACTCCTGATCTACGACATAAATCCGAAATAAAGCCAGGAAAGTACATGTGACTTCCTGCCTTGGCAGTAACAATAAACTCGAAAACCCTTCTATACATAATTTTCCCCACATCCACCTTAATATCATGAATCATCGCCCAAGTAATGCATAAGTCTTCTTTACCAAAGGCGGTGTGTTTGGTAGTGGGATAGAGAGTATGGCTCAGAAACCTTTTAATTGCCCTCAGATCTCTAAAACACTTCCCATAATTAAATCATTTGTCCACCCATTCTGTTTGTAGCATCAAATTCCTCTCTGACGAGCTACAGAGGCAATCTGCTTTCATACATAGCAGGATCATCTAATCTATAAATGACTCTGTAATCCTCTTCATCTCGGAAAAACTTCTACCCTAAAACAGCATTTATAAGTTCGGACTAAAAGAAACATGTCTAGACCAAGGGAATAGACTACATCATACTACCCTCGGTGGGTGTCAAAGTAGACAGAATCGCATAAAACTACGCCACTAAGGTAGTATTGATCTCTCTGTCCTCCGAGCTGCAAAATCCAACCATTGGCGTCTCATAAAAATACGCCTAACTTCCTCTCCTAAGTCATCAAAATCTAAGCCTCTTTCCAAAACAACTCCACATTTACTATAGATATTCCTATAAGCATTCTTAGCTTGAGGTGAAGTCAGTGTGACAAAACTAATGATTCTTCTTCCGGTGTTAAATCTTTAAGACCTACGATTGGTACTTCTTATTGGAATATTAGGCTTTCGTTTCTTAGAGATTTTTCGATTGGATGAGGCCATTCTACTAATTTTGGAATAATAATAAAACAACAAAACAACAACAACAACAACACAAATAAAATGTCACAACACACTTAAAAATCAAAATAGTTGAAAATAAATCTAAAAATTATAAAGATTATGAAATTGATAACTAGAGTAAACAAATTATACCTTATAATGAACAAAAGCAGTGAAAAGTGGCCGGAAAAGTCGTATAAGCCACCGGGATGAAATGGAGCTTGTGTTCGATCTTTTCAAATTTTTCACTTGTGTTGAAGAGAGGAGAGAAAAAGGAGGAAGAATGTATGTAATGGTTTAGTGTAATTTGTATTTTGAAGAGAAAAGAAAATTTTTGGGGTGGAAGTGGTGATCTGCTTATTTCTTTGTTGAAGAAAAGAGGAGAAATGAAGAAGAAAGAAAAGATCCCGTCTTTTAGGTTAACTCGAACCCGGATCGGTCGGTGTAAGGGCGGATCGGTCCGTGTGTAATTTTATGATTTTTGAAATTTTTTATTTTTTTATTTTTTTGATTTTTGATATAAAACTCATAAAACTCAATAAAAACTTAATAAAAATAGAAAATAAAATTTATAAATTTTATAACAATTTCTTAAAATTTATAAAATCTTTATAAAACTTATTTAAAAGTTTATAAAAATTCAATAAATTTCTATTAATTCTTATAAAATATCTAAAAACTTAAAAAAAACTTTTTATAAAACTTTTATAAAACTCCTTAATTTTATAAAGATCCAATTTTATAAAATTTTCAAAGTTATGCAAAAATTTTATAAAACTAAAAGCAATAAAAGACTTAAACTTACGGGGTTTCTAATTCTTCAATTTCTACAAACTCCAGATTTCTAACATACCGTTCAAGCAAACTAAATCCTAGAAACGTAGCGTTTGAATTATGTCTCGGAAGTCCATCGGGATTTTCGGTTAACCACCTAATCGTTCCCTTCTTAATTACATTCAAACACTCATTCTGAGATTGAGTTATATTTTTCCCACATTGCCCACTGTGTTCAATCTTTCCATGAGTTACGCACTTCCGTAAAAACTTAGCCCTTCTCTTTATCGAGCTTCTCGATGTACCATTACAAACTTCTTTCAATTTTTTCTCTCTCAACAATTGCTTGTTCTTTCCAAAAACTAAGGCACATAGTAAAGCGATATCTCTATTAAAACCAAACTTCAAAAGCAAAACAAAAACTCCTAATCTATCTAAAAAAGACATCCAGGTTCTTTTACGTCTATCCGGTAAAAGACGAAACTAGTTTAGACATATAAAAGTAAAGATAAAACACTGGTAATTTGATACTTTCGACTTTTCAGAAGCTGCTTTTTTAGTCTTTTGGAGGGTCGATCGGCAACATCACTTCATTTATGAGAGAGACTTCTTCACCTTCCGAAATAGTTTCACCCTGTGACCATTGGCTATAAAAATCGTATTCCCATTGATTAGTTCAACGACTCGGATTTATAAACACGTGTTACTTTAAATGGACTGTCCATCTTTATTTAAGCTTTCACGAAACAACTTTAAGCGTGAATTGTACAATAACACTCGATCACCTACATGGAACTCACGATTATAGATTCTCTTATCATGGAAAGCTTTCATGCGTTCCTTGTAGATTCGAGCATTTTCATAAGAATCAAGGCGAAATTCTTCTAATTACATTAATCGAAGTAATCTATGATCACCGACAGCCTTAAGATCAAAATTCAGAAATCTAATAGCCCAAAAGGCTCGGTGTTCTAACTCTACTGGGAGATGACAAGATTTACCAAAGACTAATTTGTAGGAGAACAACCAATTGGGGTTTTAAAAGGCATTACAGTATGCCCATAACGCATCATCTAGTCTAAGCGCCCGATTTTTACGGTTTGAATCCACTTTTTTTCTATGATTCTTTTAATCTCTCTATTCGACACCTCTACGACGACTTTGGTTTTGCGGATGATAAGGCGTTCCTAACTTATGCGTTACACCATATTTTTCAATTAACTTAGTAAATGGTCGATTGCAAAGTGTGAACCTCTATCACTAATGATCGCCCTCGAATGCCATATCTAGTGAATATGTTCTTTTAAGGAATCGTATGACAACCTTGGTATCATTAGTGGGAAGAGCTTCAGCTTCTACCCATTTCGAAACATAATCTACCATTACAAGAATAAATCTTTTTCCAAATGATATAGGGAAAGGTCCCATGAAATCTATACCCCAAACATCAAATAATTCACATTCTAAAATAGGTTGCATAGGCATTTCATGTTTTTTCGAAATATTTCCCCATTTTTGACATGATTCACAAGATTTAACATATGTATACGCATCTCTATAAAGTGTAGGCCAATAAAAACCACATTGTAAAACTTTAAAAGCAGTTTTCCATCCTCCATGATGACCTCCTGCCTCACGATCATGACAAAACGATAAAACACTTAAAATTTCATTATTAGGCACACATTTTCTGATTATCCCATCCGAACATTTACGAAAAAGATCTGGTTCCTCCCAGTAATAAAATTTTAAGTCGTAAAAGAACTTCTTTTTCTGTTGCCAAGTCCAATGAGACGGAATGTAATCACAGGTTAAGTAGTTAATGATATCTCCAAACCAAGGTGAATTTTCCTTAGAAGGAATTCTTTTCTTTAATAACTGCATGGTTGAAGGCATATCGATTCTAAACAGTTGTTCATCAGGAAATGAATCCTTAATTTCATTTCCTATTTCTTCCTCAGTTTCCATTCTACTTAGATGATCTGCTACTACATTCTCACTTCCTTTTTTATCTTTTATCTCAATATTAAATTCTTGAAGTAGGAGAATCCATCTAAGAAGACGTGGTTTCGCATCTTTCTTACTCAGTAAATATTTTAAAGCTGAATGGTCTGTATAAACTATTACCTTAGAACCAACAATATATGATCTAAACTTATCTAAGGCAAAAATTACAGCCAACAGTTCCTTTTCTGTAGTTCCATAGTTGATTTGATTTGCATTTAACGTGTGAGATGCATAGTAAATAGCTTTGAGAATTCTATTATACCTTTGACCTAAAAGCAGCTCCTACAATGACTAAATCGCTAGCATCACACATAATCTCAAAAGGTAAATCCCGGTTTGGTGCCACCAATCTTTGGTGCGATAATCAACTTCGCTTTGAGGGTCTTAAATGCTTCCATACATTTACTATCAAAACTAAAAGATACTTCTTTTTCAAGCAAATGACTTAGAGGCTTTGCTATCTTTGAAAAATCTGCAATAAATCTCTCTATAAAATCCTGCATGTCCAAGAAATCCTCTTAACGTTCTTAGATTAAGCTGGTGGAGGCAATTTTTCTATTACCTCGACTTTAGCTTTATCAACTTCGATTCCTTCTTGAGAGATTCTATGACCTAGTACAATTCCTTACGATACCATCAAATGACATTTTTCCCAATTAAGCACTAAATTGGTATCCTCACAGCGTTGTAACACTCGTTCTAAGTGTAACAAATGACCATTAAAAGAGTCTCCGTAAACACTAAAGTCATCCATAAAAATTTCTAAGAATTTCTCAATCATATCAGAAAATATAGACATCATACATCTTTGGAATGTAGCAGGAGCATTACATAAACCAAGCGGCATTCTTTTATACATAAAAGTTCCATAAGGACAAGTGAAAGTAGTCTTTTCCTATCTCTCTTTGCAATGAATATCGTAAATAACTGAATAACCATCTAAGAAACGATAATACTTATGTCCACTTAAACGCTCCAACATTTGCACTATGAATGGAAGTGGATGATGATCTTTCTTAGTATGATTATTTAGTTTCCTAAAATCAATGCACATTCGATATCCTGTAATTTCCCTTGTTGGGATCCATTCATTCTTATCATTCTCTTTCACTGTAAAACCTCCTTTCTTTGGTACAACTTGAGTTGGACTTACCCATTCACTATCCGATATAGGAAAGATTATTCCCATTTCTAATAGCTTAATAACCTCTTTTTAACGATTAATCGTAAATTCGGGTTGGCGGCGTTGCGGTTGAATACAAGGTTTAGCATCTTCTTTCAGAATTATCTTATGAACACAAATCTCAGGGCTAATACCTCGAATATCGGCAACTGTCCATCCAAAAGCTTTCTTATGCTTTTTCAACATTTCTATTAATTGATCTTCTTGTTGCTCAGTTAAAGTTGATGAAATAATAGCGGTAATAGATTATCAATTTCAAGAAAAGCATATTTGATTTAAAGGTAACGGTTTCAATTCCAGATTCTTGGCGGATCTTATTGATGATTTAAGAACCTGGTCCTTCTAGTTCTAATTCCAAATACTTGTGCCATGGTGGTTTAAAAGTAAAACTTCCTTCATCTAGAGAAAGGATTATCTCTTTCATTTTAATGTCTTCCTCATCTTCTTTATAGATAGACGAGTTAAGCATTCTTCTACTGTCTTCAAAAATTGGTAATCGATTATCATAGACCGAATGAATATCTTCTATAAAAGAACATGATTACAGTGATGTATATGGATAATTCATAGCTTTGAAAATATTGAAAGCAACTTCATCTTCATTGACTCTCAAAATTAACTCTCCTTTCTCGAACATCGATTAAAGTTCTCCTGTAGCTAGAAATGGACGTCCTAAGATAAGTGGCGCTGAAAATCCTTCTTCCATTTCCATAACTACAAAGTCTCTTGGAAAATAGAACTTGTCTACCTTAACCAATATGTCCTCAATAATTCCTTTAGGGTACTTAATCGATCTATCCGCCATTTGCAGAGAGTCATTTGATCTTAGTAAGCTTTCCTATGCCTAGCTTTCTATAATCCTCATAAGACATGAGATTTATACTAGCTCCAAGATCACATAAGACCTTTTAAGCAGAAATCCTCCAATTTCACATAGAATGGTAAAACTTCCAGGATCTTTCAGTTTAGGCGGTAACTTATCTTGCAGTGCAGAACATTCTTCATTTAGGCATATATTCTCATATTCCTCTAATTTTTTTCTTATTTGATAGTATATCCTTCAAAAACTTTCCATAGGCGAGCATATTTATCGAGCTTCGATAATGAGGATATTAACATGAATATGACGAAAAATATCAAGGAAACGAGCATACTTGATCAGTCTTAATCTTTTAATTTGATCTTTAGGTGGAAAAGGTAAAGACTCTAAATCTATAACCTTTGGTTTCGAAGTCATTCTCTCTTTTCCTTTATCCTTCTGAGCATTACTTGATCGCCATGTTTCAGGTTCTTGAATTTTTTCTTTTAATTTGTTCCCTGAATCAATCTCTACTTCAGATTCCTTCAATTCTTCCTGTTTTTCATCATTGTTTTCTTTATCTTCTATTCTAACATGTTGCTTAAATAGATTCCTTAAATCTTTATCCATGGGGTCTTTCAAAATTCTAGGGATTTTTACCCATTTTTCACCTTCATTCTCAGGTTCCAAACTTCTATTCCTTTTCAAGAAATTCTCTATGATTTCTTCTTCCTCATCAGTGAATTCAAGTTCATCTTTAGTTTCATCCTTCTTACTATCTAAATCATTTTCTACTTCATTATTCCCGAAGTTTTCTACTCCATTGCTACCGTAGAGTTTCCTACTTCTCGTGAACTACAACATTTACCTCTCTTGGGTTTCTTTCAAGATTACTTGGTAATCCTCCGGGAGGTCTCTTGTTGTTACGTTCTCCTTCCCTACTCAAATGATCTTCCATATTCCTTAATGAAGCTTCTATCGTTCTCATTCAGTATCATGTCCACTCATAGATGTTTTCATTGAACTCATATCCTTCTTGATTGAACCTATAGAAGTCATCATTGTTTCCATATTCTTAGCTTGAGTAGATACTACACCCATCATATTTTCCATCGCTTTTTTCCCATTTTTCAACCCCTTCTGCAGATTGAGTTGAACTCGAGTGACCGGTATACTTTGAGTGGTATCTTGAGGATAGGATCTAGGTAATGATTGTAAATTTCGATTAGATGTATTTCCTTGATAAACTTGATTATTATTCATATTCTTATCTTGAGCTGGATAAGGCGGTTGTCTGGATTACTAGGGTTTTGAGGACCATCTAAAAGTCGGGTGATCTCTTCTAATAGCATTAAATGAGTTTGAATATGCATTGTTCAAATTCTATCTTTCTTGAAGAAAACTCACTTCCTCTTTTGAATATCCTGTTGGTTCTTCTATCCCTAATGACACATTATCATGAATTGAGTATTCGGTTGGAGTACTATTTTTCGAATTTTGACTCTTACCTTGTTGTAATCCATCAAACTTTCTACTCAAATTCTCCAAATGTGCTAGAACTTCCGTATTGGACGTATATTCTCCTCGCAAAGCTACTTTTCTAGTGCTAGAACCGGTTTCCCACATTCTATTGTTTTTAGAAATCTTTTCTATAGCATCGTAAACTGTTTGAGCTTCACTCATCATTAACGAACCACCACATGCATGATCTACATCTGCACGTGAATCTTTTCTTAGTTTACGATAGAAAAGTTGAATTTGCATATCTAAGGAATAACCATGATCGGGACAAGCTCTTAACAATTTTTTAAACCTTTCCCACGCATTCCCAAGTGTTTCTTCAGATCCTTGTCTAAAATTAGCAACCTCGACCTTTAATTCCAAATTCCGTCCTGGAGTGAAATATTGTTTTGAAATTCGGTTTGAATATCCTCCCAACTAGTTAACGAATGGTGTGGAAGAGACATAAACCAATCTCGGCTCTTCCTTTTAAAGAAAAAGGAAACATAGTCATCCTCGTTAATTCCTTATGAGCACCTTGACTTTTGGCTGTATTGCACAGTTCTTCAAATAGATAGAGATGATGATGTGGATCTTCATCATCTTCTCCTAGAAATTGGGCTCTTGCGTCAATTAAACCAAAAGATGAGATTTAATTTGAAATTATTTGCTCCTTCATTAGGTAAAAGTATTGGATTATTAGTCTGGTTTCTCCTAATAGTTTGATCACAGATAGGTCTTGGGTTTGGTGGATTGTTACGATTATTCTTCGGTTCCGATCTTGATTGTTCCTATTATTATTATTCTCGATTATTATTAAGATTAACAGGTTTTGGCCATGCCCCTAAAGCATGATCTAGCCTCTGTTCATTTGTTTCATCACTTGTTTCAGCCATTTTTATTTTGATTAGAAGATGATTCCGTTGGAGATTTTCCAAGGAGTCTAAGGTGGTTTGACCACGTTATCTCTATATCCATGTTTGCCTTTCGTAAGCGTTTATATCAGGCTTATAAGGAGTAAGTGAGGCTTTACCGCTCGGTCATCAACTAACGAAAATAGAAAAATGCTCGAGTTTAAAGAAGAAGAAAATTGGTACTAAAAGAAAGTAGATACCAACAAAAAATAAAAAAGAAATGTGATAAGAAGAGTGTTGGTTTATCCTCGAGAATTTTTAAGCTAATACAAGTAGTAACCATAGACACAAAAAAATTAGCGACTTTGTTCCCCGGCAACGGCGCTGAATCGCCGACGTCACCAAAACCAACCCTTTAAAGCGGCGTCAAGAAAGGGACGGACCTTTTCTAGGTTAGACGGATCCTAACCGGCGATTGTACCGGGTCAAATTGTAGTGATAAAGTGGTGAGTCGGTGTCGAATCCTCGGGAAAAAAGTGGTAATTCTTTTAAGTGTGGTTAAACACCAAAGAAGCTGCTATTAACTCGATCTAAACCGCAATTTTATAACATGATTACTACTACTCTAACCAACATAAAATAAATGCGTAATTTAAAAGTTATTCTAATATAATATATATAGATATATAAATATATATAGATGTACATAAATAGTAAATTATATATATATATATATATATATATATATATATATATATATAAATATATAGATACCAATATATAGTTTAAAAACTAGACTAGCCAAAGTATATATAATCAATTTATTCAATCTTTTCAATTAATAGAATGTGTTCGATCTTCCTTTTTATTAGGTCCAATTGAGTAAATGAAGCGGTGTACTCCTAATGTCAACAATTCCTCCTCACACGGCGTATGAAATTGTCATATGTCAAAAGTCATCGAGTCCAAGGTCCACAAGCGCCCCATGCTAAACTTAGTTAGTCAAAGCAGTATCAGTACAAATCTACCCCGGATAAAAAGAGGTGATTCCATTTGTCGATGGCCGATGTTATTCAAGAGGCTCCGGTTGTCAAGCGGATCGATTTAATACAAACGGTGTAGTTTCAATTAAAGCTGTGATTTTAACATTATTAAGATCTCGAGTACAAAATTAATAAGATTTGTTTTACTAGGACAAATCGCCCTTCGGTAGGAAATAGGATTCCGTTAATCGACGGCCATTTTACCCTCCGGTTTTTCTATTTTTACTCATATCCGACTTCTGGTGAGTTCATCGTCGAGTTATATGTGGTATTCATCATGATTGATTACTTCATTCGAATATGTTATCTTTACGTTGCAAAATAGAAAAAGATTCATTTTAACTCAATTTTAGTCACTTTTATTTTAACATCATTCTTTTTAATTGAAAAGATCGAAATAATACGATTACATAACTTTGGCTAGTTATTAGATCTTAGCCTAATAACATTATAAAAACTAAAAGAAGAAAATAACAAACATAAACATAATTATTATAGAAATTACCCGATTACAATCACGACTCGAAATCGTCTTTTCCCGGATATTCAACGATTTCAAACAACACCTAACCTTCGAGAATTTCCCGAGCATTACTACGATACTACTACTACTAATTTATTTTGGCATAAGGCCTATTTACAAACTAAAGAAAAGAAAAGAAAAGAGAAAGAGGAGGAGAGAATATATATAGAATATTGTATATATATATTGGTACACCTCCAAATGAGTCTCTCTTTGCTCCTTTTATAGATTTTCTTCCTTCCCGGACCGGTCTCGAAAACTTGCCGGATCGGTCGGTGTAATCATGACTCTAATCGCCTCATCATTACTCCCATGTGAGCGGTTAGGGTAATTATGATTTTATAATTATATATAAATATATATATAATCATAATCTTCTTATAAAATTCATAACTTATTATTCGAACTCCAAATGACATAATTCAAGATTCATTGAAAAGCTCTCCGAATGATCTACAACTTCCATGAAGACCACTTCTTCAGAAAATGTATTCTTGATAATCCACTTGTTTTACGTGTCTTTTTCGGTATTTTTACCAATTGAAGTCAAATGACCACTTGATCACCATTTGAGTTGTAGACCTCCAATCTTCATGATTCAAAGTGCATTAGAAAGCTTATATAAAGATCTTCAACTTTCATGAAGAACATTTTCCCAGAAAATGTCTTTTAACGAGCCATTCCCAATACGTGTCGTTCTCGGGATTAAGAAACAATTATTCCTTGACCATTTATATCGGTGACACTTTATAACTTCCTTCCAATGACTTGAATTGACTTCAACAAGTATCTCTACTCGGGATTTTAGTTCATCTTAGGATTACGCAATGAAATAAACACAAAATACCCGTGTAAAATAGACACAATATTCGGTTACTAAAAAGCGGTACAAAACTACAACTTTTTACTATAAATACTAACTTTTACTACTAACTATACTAAACTTATAAAGATTAATACTTTATACTAATTATATCATAATTTCATATATTTTATATAGAATTTGTCGATAAAACATAATAAAATCACGTAAATTCAATCATATAAAAATAATACATCAGAAGGATATTGACAAGAAAGTGCCATGACAATATTGTTTTTGTTATAATTTATTTTATAACTTACTTTACTTTCGCACTATTTGATGAATATGTCTGTGTTGTGCTGTTGCACTGGTGCAGACTGGTGCATTTTCCAAGATGGTTCTCCTAATTTGTATGTTAGAGTACCCAGTGTTATGGCCTTGGCTCTTTTCCCATACAGCATAAGGGCATGAAAACTTTGTGTCCTTCAAGTATGGTTTGCCCCATGTTGGCCAAAATTTCATTTTTGAAGCTTTTGTCATGCTCAACCTCTTATAGTATAGCCTGCAGATTCCATATTGATGAGATTATGAATGTGAACTTAAAATTATTTATTCAAATTAGTTTGTATGCATACCCATGTCCCTGTAGAGAATATGTGGTAGTTAGGTTTAACTAAATTTGCATGTTTTAAGAGCTCAATGAACCCATCAACCACCTGTTTGAAATTTGAATAGAGTAAGTTAGTTTATTTATTCAACCTTGTTGAACGTCAAAAGCAATGTTTATTGTTCTGTATATGTATTTACCATTTGTTGTCATGCAAGAGAATGATGTCAAATAATGCAGTGACAATAAGATGCAGTGACAGTAAGATTTTACCGATTCGTCTATGTACAGGTCATTTAGAATTTTCATTATGGAGTAAACGTTGAAAAATGGGTAATCACCTAGTGACCTTTCCCACAGTATACCCCGGCATTTAGTAATATTTTGTTAGTAATCAATATATCAAGAATCTTTATGTTTCATATTGTTGTTTAGTAAGTTGTGCTTACTCTTTGTCATCCCTGTCAGTTACTTCCTAAATTATTTTGAATACTTCTGGAATAATGTGTGGTCCACAATAGTATTGATCTTTGATGTCGTGGATTATGACCTTTCCTTGAAACACCGGATTTCCGTCAGGTATGTAGTAGTCTTTCTCTCTGTTCTAGGTACTGAAAATCAACATCCTCGTTCTTTGGCCTCTTTTTTGCATTTTTCTTGACCCCCCTTTCAATTGTGAAATCTGGGGTGACTTGATGACTCTCACCATGTTCTTGTTGTCTAGGTTTTTCCATGTTTTATCCAATTTGATGAGTATCATGGGTGACTTGATGACTATCATCATGTTTGTCTTGTTAAGATTCTAGCAGATTCTGTGTGACTTGATGAGTAGCAAGAGAATCATATTCATCTTGGAGTTGTCGGATTCTCGCTTTTGCATTTCTTGAATTTTTGTTTCTTGTCTCTCTAAATCTTCTCTTTCAAGGCATCATTGCTCTCTTTCTTATCTTGAAGGTCAGTTTTCAAATTCCCAATTGTTGTGTCCCCATCGAACAATATTTGCTGAAGTTTTGTCATTTCCCCTCAAAGGTCCTCAATTAGTCTTCTGTTTTTCTCTTTTTCTTGCAACATATCAACCATCTTTTGCTTTTTATCTCCTTGTTCATTTTTTGTCTACCATTGATATTATGTACCTTGTTCATTGTAACTGTCTACCATTGATTTTATGTACAAATATTTCTATTTATCATTCTCTTTTTGCCAATTAATGGTAGACATCGCAATGGTCAGCTTATCATTCAATTCGGAGACATGCAGCTACAATTCTGTTCTTTCAGCAGTATTCATATCTAGTGTCTCATTCAACTGTCTAGATTGTGCTTCAACCTCATTGTATTTCTTCGAGATTTCAATTTCTACCTTCTTCATGCTTTCCAGTTTTGAGAAGCTTACATTTCCATGCTCTAGCTCTGGAATTCTCTTCTTCATGAACTCAACATTGGCTTCATCAGTCTTGCATTTTGCTTGTAAATATATTTAAAATATAGATTATTTACTAAATCAATTTGCACGTTAGTATGAACATTTTTGTCTATTTGTAGTGACATCAGTTGATGCAGTGACATCAGCTGATGCAGTGAGAATTATAATAGTTTGTAGTAATCATTACCATGTCTTTCTTGAGTTCTTCAATTTTGATTTTGGCATCTTGTTATTCTTTTGACAAGAAGATGTTTTGCTCTTTCAGTTCTCGAATTGCATCATGTACATCCTGCACCAGTTGTAGCTAGTGCCATAATTTTCTATTAGAATGTCATGGAGCATGTGTGTTAACAAAATTTGAATAAGCAGTTGTACATGTGGTGGTGATGGTGTTGGTGTTAGTAATCTGAATGATGGAGTGCTTCCAAATTTATTTCCAGATTACAGTGGCTGTTGTTAAGGGGAGTGTTGTTCTTGTATCTCTTCATTCTGGGGTTGTGGTTCCAATTCTTCATCCTTGTCATCTCCTTCTGAGTGTCCCTCATTCTCTTCAGACTCCCCGTCATTTCCTTCTACTAACATATCATCCTCTCCAGATTCCTTCTCCAGCTCATTCCCTTTAGCTTCCATCTCATGGCTTTCATCATCTGTTTCCTTGTCACTGCTTCTTTTTTCTTCCCTCTCTGCCAAGCTTGGTATCAGCAGCAACTCAGTCAATGTTGAAGTCAGTTCTTCCGGATTGAACTGTTTCATTTTGCAATACACATGTATTCAGTTATGTTTTATCATGCAGTGATATACAAAGAATTCTAGTGGCATGTAATCTTTTAGATTATTGTCCAAAAAACTGCATTACAAATGCAGTGACATGCAGTAATTGTGCAGTGACATACAAATAATTCTAGTGACATGTAATCTTCTAGCGTATTGTACAAAAATCTACATTTAAAAGTGCAGTGACATGCAATAATTGTACAGTGACATGCAATAATAATGCAGTGGCCATTCAAGGAGCATGACAATGATTGACCATGACATTCTTAATACATTCGTTATTATTTACCTGATGTTCTCCCATGTTTTGTAGTTTTCTTTTTGGTAAGAATACCTTATAGATCTTTCAAATTCCACTTTGTTATCCTTGGAATTCCTCTACGTGAGATACTCTTCTTTCCCGATGCTACTCTTTTTTTGTTTTCCTCCTTCACAACATCTTGTATTATATCTGTGTGCTCACAGAACCAGTACTGTAACATAACAGTACAGGAACTTCAATGAGAATGCAGTGGCATGATTTTTCAAGTAGCATTTATAATGAAATACAATTATATTGAGTGAGTCACATACTAGCAGTGGCATGATTTTTCAAGTAGCATATATAATGAAATACAATTATATTGAGTGAGTCACATACTAGAAGGAACATAGTGCATCCATTAACACATCTTGCATATGTCCATTTTCGATTAAGCCCATTTTGCAGTTCTTTGATTATATGAGATGACCAATATATGAACTTAATTTACTCAAGTCATCCACATAATATAAGAACCCCCATGAGATATGCTGGCCAGAGGTGGCAAAGAAGACTGTTCCAAGTAATAGAAGACATAGTAGCTTTACTGTGTCTTCTACTGATGTTGAATCAGTTTCGTGTACTGTGTCCTTTATTATTTCTTTGACATCACTTACCTTTATTCTGTCAGCATCAAAGAACAGTCTTGTTTTAATGGATGTGTCTGTTGTTTACTTTGTGGTCATGTCTCCATTCTCCAACCTTTGTCTTTCCATCTTCTATGCCAAAGATTAGCTTCACATCATTTCTAGTTGGCATGTGGTGGTCCTTCCCAATCTTGAAACCTCATTTCTCTTTGTTCTATGCCTTTATGAGGTCATATAGCATGTCATTTTCTTTTGTCCAATATGACCTTTTTCTTTCGAATGCCCCGAATATATGTGCGAATGGAGTTTCATTCATCAATTTCCGGTGGTCTTCGTGATATGTCCCTCTATATCCTTCAATATTTGATGTATGCTGTTAAGCGTCGATCTACATTGTTTTCTTGTTTTGTAAAAAACAGAAAACATGAGTTTCTTCCATGCAATGACATCTAAGTATTTGTAGTTTCAATGTTAGGATAATGGAGTGGCATGACATTAGAATGTTATTAGTGCACTGATATGATATTTTTCATGGTTGTGATTGCAGTGACATGATAACTTCAATGTTATGAATGTACTCAGATGACATTTTCAATATTGAAATGCAGTGACATGATATTTTCAATATTGTGAATACAGTCACATGATATTTTCAAGTTTATAATGCAGTGACATCAAAGTTTGCACTTCAACAACTATACTGAAACTTCAATCATTATGCAGTCGCATGCCATTTTCATTTTTGTGAATGCAGTGAGGTGATATTTTCAAGGTTATAATGCAGTGACATTATAGTTTGCACTTCAATCATTATAGAAACACTTCAATCATTATGCAGTGACATGATATTTCAGTAGCATTTACAGCAATATAGGGCAATCAAGTAGAGAAAACACTTAATTCAATCAGAATACAGTGACATGATCTCTTATACATGAATAAATAAACAGAAAGTTGTTTAAAGATGCAGTGACCACATATTTCAGTAGAGAAAACGGTTAGAACTTTTTTCTTTCAGAATTGCAAGCACAATTTCAAGCTCTGCTTTGTTCTAATTTAGTGACATGTAATCAGTGACTACCCTTGTGGCCTATTATTGACTTTTCTAGTACTGCATTTCAATTTTCCAAGAAAAAAACCATATTTTCTTCGAGATCTACATTTCTGTGGTATTCTATTGTTGCATGCTTAGTTTTAATGTATACTTACTCATTTTTCTTCGTTTTTGATGCTTTACGTTTCGTCTCTGCTGAAATCACATGCTTTCTCCTCGGCATGGTCCTCGATTTGTGCAGTGACTATATTAATCCAATTCTACTATCTTCTCCTCTGGTTTTGCTTCTTGTTCTCGGTGATTTTGCTTCGATTTTGCTCTAATTTGGCTCAGATTTTGGTTGTTCTTCTCGCCGTTCCTGAATTCAATTGACCTAGAGCAGTTTTCATGTTTCTCTCGCGTCGTGTTTGAAGTGGGGGTGAGATGATTGTTTGTGTAACTGTTACGCGGGAGTTAATAGGGGTATTTGGTCAATGTCTTATTTTTGTGTCCTTATAACCAAATAAAATTCAAGTATGTCCTATTTGCCTAATTAACTAAATTAAGTCTAATATGTGTCATTCTGGACCCTTGCCTCTTTTTTTGGTACCTTATACAAGTGAAATGCTTATAGCATTTTAACGTAACCTTATAAACAAAAAAAACATTACCTTATACGATCTAAATCTAATATTTTTTCTCTTTAGACCTTTTAAATAAACTTCTTTTTTTCCCTATCTTATTCCATCTAAATCTAATCATGTTCGTAACTTAATGTTACTTTATACCACTGAAATGTTTATAGCATTTTTTATTATCTTATACGAGCTAAATCCAATATTATATTCCCTTTATCTTAGACTTTTTAAATCAACATTATTTTTTTTCTATTTTATACCATATAAATCTAATCATGTTCGTAACTTGATTTACGATGAATATAATTCTTTTGTATTGGGATTTTTTTTCGGAATATGTATATTTATTTGAAAAATGAAAACCAAAAGCATTCGAAGAAAATTTTTTGGGTCCGCCATTGACTAGACCAAGTCCCATTCCCTTAGTTTACCTTTATTATTATTATTTTGTGACAAAATAAATTTAGAATGTAAATATTAAAGTTTTTTTTAAGTTATTCATCTTAAAATGAAAACAATTCCGCAAAAAAAATTTAAAAAAAAAAAACAATTACTCAATTTTTATCCGTGTGAATTGCCTCAGAAACATATGATCAGAAGAGTACTTAATGCTTTTAATCACCCAGATTTTTGTTTTCTTTTTTTTTTTCTTCTGAAGAACCTTGTTTATTTTTTTAATTTTTTCAGAGGGAGACGAATAATTCCCGTCAATTTTTAGATTCAGTTTACTTTTGAAAAGTATGTCCTTATCAGGATCCGGGTTTAGCGCCATGGCCAACTAATTTAGTACTGCCAATAAATTAAGCAGACGCAAATGGTTGACTTGGTATATAATTATTACCACATCCGTCTCATAAAAAGTGTCCATATTTGAAAAAGTTTTGTTCCATAAAAAAACGTTCATTTAGAAAACCAATGCACCATTTAATGTTATTTTTCCAAACATACCCCTAGATTAACATGTATTGTTGTATATTTATTTCATATTCCAAAGCAAACATTACTTATAAGATAGGGGTATATATGTCTATTACTACCAAAACACAACACATTAATTGAGTTTCTTAATCTGCGTGAATAGCAAAATATGGACACTTTTTATGGAACGGAGGTAGTACTGCTGTTCCCCAATAATTCTCTTCTCTGAAGAAAAAAAATAATAATCCCAAACATGTTTATTTTTAAAATAACATGTGTCCTTTCAAAATGACAAAATGCATAATTCTTTACTTTTTTTAGGGGTAATTTTTTTAAACGTACTCATAATCATCTACCATATTTATTCACTAATAATTCTTTCATTTTATGTATAAACAAAATTAGTAAAGAGTATATGTCCTTATCATAAGAAAATACAGCGCATTTATTAAAAAAATTCTACAAGTGATAAACAACAAGAAGGATAGTTATTGGAAAATGGTAGTGGAAGTAGATATTTTTAGGTAAATGAAATCGGATTCTCATCGAACGATCCAAACGAACATGGGCGCCTCCAAGAATTGGACAATAAAGGTCAGCAGTTTATTAGATGTTTTTGTAAGAATTATGGCCCTTAAGTTATTTATTTATTATGTTGGCAACTAATAATATGATTTATTATTATTTAATTAAGTATTGTGGAAAATCTTATGATGGTGAGGGTTTCATTCTGGAATGTTCCATAATGCGCTTCTCTGAGTCTCTCGTCTTGTGTCTATATATATACTGCTTTGTGTATCATCAATGGTTGGTGATCATTTATAAAATTAAACATAGACCATAAGACCTAAAAGCACCATTTACGGAGGTCGGATAAGCGGCACCGTCACGTGTCATCCCACAAGTGATATATAGTCACGTATCATCATAATGAAGATAGAAATTATGGCCCTTAAGTTATTTATTTATTATGTTGGCAACTAATAATATGGTTTATTATTATTTAATTAAGTATTGTGGAAAATCTTATGATGGTGAGGGTTTCATTCTGGAATGTTCCATAATGCGCTCTAGGTCTCTCGTCTTGTCTATATATAGTCCGCTTGTGTATCATTAGTTGGTGATCATTTATAAAATTAGACATAGACCATAAGACCTAAAAGCACCATTTACTGAGGTCGGATAAGCACCTCGTCACGTGTCATCCCACAAGTGATATATAGTCACGTATCATCATAATGAAGATAGAAATTATGGCCCTTAAGTTATTTATTTATTATGTTGGCAACTAATAATATGGTTTATTATTATTTAATTAAGTATTGTGGAAAATCCTATGATGGTTAGGGTTTCATTCTGGAATGTTCCATAATGCGCTCTAAGTCTCCCGTCTTGTCTATATATAGTCTGCTTGTGTATCATCATTTGGTGATCATTTAGAAAATTAGGCATAGAGCATAAGACCTAAAAGCACCATTTACGGAGGTCGGATAAGCACTCTCGTCACGTGTCATCCCACAAGTGATCTAACACTAATGAAGGTAGGAAGTCCACACTTAAAGGTCCAAGAGCCCCAGGACTCCGAGCCGAGCTCCGTTCTATTCAGCCCCGACCTCGGCAGATCGGCCTAAGCGTAACCGAGCCCTCACGGCTCAGCCTAAGCCAGTCTCAGGCCCGCTTCCCCCACGTGCATATTACTATCAGATAAATCCGGATAAAATCCCTAGCCATAAAGGCCCCGATCCTGAAATTTATGATATACCCGAGATTATCTCCTAAAATCAAGAAGATCATATCGTCATTATCTCTTCCTTAAGGAACACGAAATTAGAGTCCAACATGGACACGCTACGAGCAACGCTAGGGCACAAGCCCCCTATATATAAACAATCTCTAAGGAACTACGAAGACTTGATTCCAATACACACATTATATACGTATGCAGCTTGAGATACAGTTTCTCAAGTGCAGTCTAAACCACCACCAAACATCCCCCCGTTTCACATCTCCGTTTTTAGGGTCCGGCTTGAACAGATTGTCACCAGGAGAAAGATCGCCCCATATTTATTAACCGACGATTTCCAACATCGTCAGTTGGCACTAGAAGGAGGGCCTCTTCTTCTGACAGTTTGTTTAACCATTAGCGGCACTATCACAACAATTATAGGCCTAGTTCCACCTGCAACCACCAGCGCCGGCAGCCAGGCAAGGAGCATTAGTACTATCTACGGGGAGCCAACAACCAGATCTTTGAAGAAGAGGAAGGTACGTTTGCTAACTCCCCATTACCTTACAAAAGGCAGCGTTTTTAGGAGAAGTGACTTACGGTACTAGGGACCCCTCCCTCTAATACGCCACAATGAGGGCCTTGTAATCAAGGCCGTGGTGAACAAGAATTTGGTAAAAAGAATATGCATAGACACAGGGAGCGCAGTAAGCGTGTTGTACTATTCTACATTCAGATCCATGCAGCTAGAGGATTCTGAATTGACACCAGCACTGACCCCGTTGTTCGGTTTTGCTGGACCCCCTATACATCCGGAAGGAACGATTGTCCTCACCACTACCTTCGGCCGACCACCCAAGTCCTGGACTTTACCAGTGGAGTATGTAGTGGTTAAGGCTCCGTCTGCCTATAACATCATTATAGGCCGACCCGCCCTGATCGGTTTACGCGTGGTGATCTCCCCCGCCCACGACAGCTTGAAATTTCCCACAATCGAAGGCTCAGTGGAAATCAAGAGTACTGACGTAGATACGGAAAGGAGTTGCTATGCATCCACCATAAACGACGGGGCGACATCCAAACAGATCTTTATAGAGGAGCTGCTCCCAGAAGATGAGGAAACATGGTCCTCAGACTATAATGCGGACAAAGTGTGCTTGTGGGAAGGTCAAGCATACCTGACAGTCAAAATCGGCTTTTGGATCCCTAGCCAACATAAGCAGCAACTCACGAACCTATTAAAGGAATTTAAGGACATGTTCTCCTGGAAAACAGAGGATATGCATGGCCTGTCCCCGGCATTGGCCTTGCATAAGCTGAATGTTGATCCGAGCCGGCGGCCTATCTAGCAAAAGAAGAGACAATTCGCCAAAGTACAAATCGAGGCCATTGAGAAAGAGGTGGTTAAATTGCTCCAAGCCGACATCATCCGAGAAGTTGAATACCCCGACTGGTTAGCAAACCAAATTCTGGTCAAAAAGACTGATGGCAGCTAGAGGATGTGCGTGCACTTCACAGACCTCAACAAAGACTGCCCTAAAGACTGTTACCAGTTGCCAAAGATAGACCGTATGGTAGATTCAACCATAGGCTTTGAGGTATTCGCTTTCTTGGATGCTTACAAGGGATACCATCAAATAGCCTTGGACCCCCAAGATGCAGAAAAAACCTCATTCATTACGGAGTTCGGCACATATTGCTATAAAACCATGCCCTTTGGCTTAAAAATCATGGTGCAACCTACCAAAGAGCGGTCAACACAATATTTAAAGATCAAACCGGCAGATGCATGGAGGTGTACGTGGATGACCTTTTAATCAAAAGAAGGTCCCTAGACCAGTATTTAATCGACGTAAGAGAAGTTTTTGAGGTGCTCAAAAAGACACAGATGAAACTCTACCCCAAGAAGTGTATGCGTTGAGTCGAGATCCGGTAAGTTCAAAGATCATGCCTGGACAATGTGTTCTTTTCAGTCGGCACATCAAGCTCTCCCATTTTTCAAGATCCTAAGGAATGCCAGTCCATTCAAATGGGACGAGGAATGCCAACAGGCCTTTGAAGACCTGAAAGAATACTGTGTTGAACTACCAACATTGACTTCACATCAGGAAAGAGACACCTTACCAGCCTATTTGTCAGTGTGCGATGAAGCCAATAGCATGGTTCTCGTCAGGGAGCAAGACAACACACAAAGGCCGAATTTCTACGTCAGCAAAGCACTTCACGGTCCTGAGGTCAGATATTTGAATACTGAAAAGCTAGCACTCGCCTTAGTCCATGCCTCTAGAAATCTAAGGCCTATTTTCAAGCTCATCCAATAGCCGTAATCACTGATCAGCCGCTTCGACAAATATTAGCCCTACCAAAAACTTCAGGCATACTAGAAAAGTGGGGTAGAATTGGCGGATTATGATTTAGTCTTCCACCCTCGAATTGCAATAAAAGCCCAAGCGCTAGCGTATTTCTTAGCCGAAGGTACGGCCACAACCATTGACCAAGATCAGTAGAGCAGTAAAGTCAAGCAATGGACTTTATACGTCGATGGGGCCTCAAGTAAAGAAGGAGCCGGAGCAATTCTCTTACTTGTTAGCCCCAAAGGAGAAAATTCCCATACGCTTTTCGGTTCAGCTTCCAAGCCATGAACAGCGAAGCCGAGTATGAAACACTAATCACCGGGCTCAACTTAGTAGCTAAGCTAGGAGCCAAGAATCTATAGGTCTACAGCGATACCCAGCTGGTCATCAATCACGTGAAGGGAGAATACGAAGCCAAAGTAGAGCCCATGAAAAAATATTTGGCGGCAGCTCGAGTTCGGCTACAAGCCTTTCAGAACATTCAGATCGAGCAGGTTTCCTGATCTCAAAACAAACGAGCAGACGCTCTTTCGAAGTTAGCCTCTAACTTCGTCTCTAACAAAAATGTACTAGTTGAAATAGTAAAATAACGGAGCTATGAGGCCAAGGAGGTACAAGCAATCACGCAAAGAGGGACCTAGATGGATCCCATAGTATCCTACCTAAACAACGGGACACTTCCCATAGATAAAGTTCAGGCCAAAAAAATGAAATTCAAAGCGACCAGATACTCTCTTTTCAATGATATACTTTATAGGATATGTATTGAATCATATATGTTTTATTTTTACAATAAAAAATATTACAATAAATAAAAAGGAGGATTTTCAATGCGAGATTTAAAAAAATATCTCTCTGTGGCACCAGTACTAAGTACGCTATGGTTTGGTCTAGAAATTCATTTCAGCCAATTGAACCTTCTCAAACTGTTTCTTTTTAAGAACCAAAATCCTTCATAGCACCATGGCTTAGGTGCGCATCAGATGATGAAGGAAACTATCTGCTCCAGGAGATTCACCGGGGGATATGTGGAAATCATGTTGGAGCTCGGACGTTAGCTCGGAAATGTCGCATGTTCGGCTGCTACTGGCCGACCATGCAGCAGGATGCTGAAGATCTCATCCGCAAATGTAAATCACGCTAAGTGCACGACAACGTAATGCACCAAGCTTCTCAGCTAATGGTCCCATTAGTTTCACCATAGCCCTTCAATCAATGGAGAGTCGATCTAGTCGGACCCCTACCCCAAGCCCCGAGAAACCTCAGATTTCTAGTTGTTGTGGTAGATTACTTAACCAAGTGGGTGGAAGCTGAAGCATTAACAACCATCACGGCTAAGGCTATCCAGAAATTCCTTTGGAAGAACATAGTGTGCCGATATGGCATTCCCAAGACACTGATCTCAGATAATGGAACACAGTTTGAAGACAGAAGGGTTCGATCATGGTGTTCCGAGCTAGGAATATCCCAACACTTCACATTAGTTGGACACCCGCAAGCAAACGGGCAGGTCGAACAAACCAACAGAAAATTAAAACTCGGCCTCAAGAAAAGGCTTGAGGAGTGATGTATGATAAAAATATAACTATTTTATATGACTTTTTATATCGTATTTACGATAATATCATATAAATTCTATAAAAATATAACTAAAAACATATGAAAACATAAATCGATATAAATAGATATTATCGTTATAAATTTAATAAAACTTATGATTTTGTGGTCAGAATTACTGTGGCTCGTGTTTTTGACTGTTTCAGGGTACGTACGATGAAAAACTGAGGAATCGAGATCGAAACAGTAGAAAACCGAAGAAATCTATTTTTCAAAGTTCGGCGGCACGCACCGGAGGTGACCGGCACGCGCCGGAATATCTCTGCCATCAGCACATAGGGCCTGACACAAGAGAATATGTACTGTAGCACCGGCACGCACCGGTGAGGGGCCGGCACGCGCCGGCCTACTACCTGCACTCTATAAATAGAGCTCAAACTCAGCATTTGTGAAGGGTACCAATATATATATACCTCTTATATATATATCTATCTTATCTTTAGTTAGTTTCTAGTTCTGTAAATACCGTAAACGGCACTCTGCCGAAAAAAATAATGTAGTATAAGTATCGTTGTAATACTTAGGAGGATTATCAAGGCTCGTTGTTGCTAAAGGAGTTGTTATTTTCGGAGAATACGGCTCTGACGCTACAATTGTAATCTGGTAACTTTTTAATGTATTTATGTTTGTTTGTTGTTATTAGTATCTATATATTAGTTATAATGATATTAGGCTAACTCTATATCTAGCCAAGATATGAAATTGAATTAGTTTTATCTTTTTAGGGAAATAGATGATGACTATGTTAAAATTGAATTAAAATCGATTATAATGAATCTCTTTCTATTTGAGCTTAATGAAAAGTTAAAATTGAATTAGCTACTCGATTTAACAAGAATCGTAACCTAATGATGAACTGACCAGAGAAGTTAGGATACGCGATCATGAATAGAAAGACCGGAGGGTAAAAATGGCCGTCTGACAAACGGAATCCTATTTCCTACCCGGGGGCAGATTTGTCCTAGAAAAATAAATCTTATTGAAAATTGACTCAAGATATTATCACGTTAAAAATCACCTGTTTAATTGAGCAATACTCAAAATACCGGCCGTATGACAAAACGGAGTTCCCGAGCTTGAGGATGACATTAGACAGAGGACTTTTGGCATATGACAATTTCATACATTTCGTGTGAGGAGGAGTTGTCTAGCTTAGAGTACACCGATTCATATATAATTGAATAACCTTAAAATAAGGATAGATCAAGCACATCTATTTCTACAAAAAGATATACTAATTTAGTGACATATTCTTGGCTAGTTTCTAATAATATTACTAGTATTTATATTCTATATATTGTATTGGTACCTATATATATTTATATCTATATATATATATATATATATATATATATATATATATATATGTATTTATATATATTTATATATATATTTATGTATCTATATATATATCTGTTTAGTTTTATGCATTTATTTCTTGTTTTACGGTTACTAAAAAGGAAAAAGAAAAAGCTGCGACTTAGATTGAGTTAATAATGACTTCTCTGGTGTTTAGCCACACTGAATTACCACACGTTTCCTCGAGGATTCGACACCGACTCACCATATTACGCTACAATTTGACCCGGTACTTTGCCGGTTAAGGATTGCATTAGTTATATTAAAGTGCACGTCAATGAGGAAGGAGGGATTGGGTGGAACATCTACCCAACATCTTATGGCCGTATAGAACCACGCCGAACTCGGCAACATGGGAGGCTCCCTTCTCCTTAGCAAAAGGGAGTGAGTCGGTCATACCTGCGGATGTCGGGCTACCTTCACCATGAGCCGAGCTATATACTAAGGTGGTCCAAGAAGCCGAGCTCAGACACTCGAAAGACGATCTAGAAGAAATCGGAGATGTGGCCTTTATCAAAATGACCAAGTACAAACAGAGAATTTCCAAGTACTACAACGACAAAGTAAGACAGTCTTACTTCAGAGGAGGGGATCTAGTGCTCAGAAAAAATGAGGCCAGCAGACGGGGACCACAGGGTAAGATCGACCGAATCGGGAAGGTCCCTACAAAGTCATCAAAGTCCATGGAAAGGGCGCTAATCAGCTGGCCGACTCTAGCGGCAAAACCATCTCAAGAAGTTGGCACGCAAACAACCTGCGAAAATTCTATTCCTAAAATAGGTGGTAAGAACACTGCTTTTTTCTAAAGCAATTTATTTCAGCTCTTTTGCCTTAAATAAGAATGTCAAGTTGCCTTGAATAAAATTTTACCCATATTACCGTGTTGACAAGCATTTTTTACCACGTTTACGATAATTTTTTGCGAGCTCCGAAGTGCCGGGCTCAACAGAGAAAATGAGAATTCAGTCTAATCTGGCCCTGCTCGTCTTTAAAACTCCATAAACCAAAACGAGAAGTCAGTCTAATCTGGCCTTGCTCGTCTTCAAAACGTTAATGAGAGAAGTCAGTACGACCTGGCCCTACTCACCATAAACCAAAATGAAAAGTCAGTCTAATCTGGCCCTACTCGTCTTTAAAGCGTTAATCCGAGAAGTCGATCCGACCTGCCCCGCTCTCCATAAACCAAAAGCGGAAGTCGGGTCTAATCGCCATGCTCGTCTTCAAAAGCGTTAACGCGAAGTCGATCGACATGGCCACGCTGCCATAAACCAAAACGAAGTCGGTCTAATATGGCCTGCGCTCTCCTTCAAAACGTTAACGCGATTAACGATCCGACCTGGCCTGGCGCCGCCATAAACCGAACGAGAAGTCGGTCAAAAACCGCGACTCATCTTCCAAGCGTTAACGCGAGAAGTCGGTTCAACTTTCCTCGCTCACCAAGAAGCTAGTCTAAACTGGCCCTGCTCATCTAAGAACAGTCAGCGTAAGACATTAACCCGAACTGGCCTAGCTTGGTCAAGTTCACTAACGAACATCTGACCTACAGACGTCTGACTCGGCCAGTATGGATTAACAGAACTAACACGAGTATGCCATCCAAACCAATGGTTAGTGGATAGCATACTGGGGGCATGATACCCCATTAAGTACTTAGAAGAAAGTAATTACTGGAATTACCCAAAACACTTGCATAGCTCAAAATATGGCTTTCATTGATAACCGGTGAAAGTTACATCCATTCAAAAGAAAAAATTTCAAATGCCAAAAATGTTAGGAAATCTATGCGGGAATGCAGCGGAATATAAAATATTATTTTCTATTTAACCAGGATCGACTTCGTTTAAGCAATAAACAAATAAGTAGTAGACGGTGAATACCTTGCTTGATCTAAAAGATCGACGATTTGACCGTCTAAGGAGAGTAGTGGTGCACGGAGCCACCCAAGCGTTTGGCCGAAGTTATGCTCGGTATCTTGCGGTATCTTGTGGAGTTATGCTCGGTATGTGTTTGAATGTTGTGATTCATGATCTAGGTTATGAGCCCGGAAGACAAGGCATGAGACTTAGAGTGGCATAACCGAAGCCCTGGGATGGAAACGGATCAGAAATAGTTGGTGTTTTCACCATATGTTCACTTAATCTATGATTTGATCCCAGATACAAGCTCTTTCTGGACTTGTGGTCTTCATGAAAGTTGTGGATAATCAAATGAGCTTTTCAACACACTTTGAATCACGTAAATTGGAGGAGTACAACTCCAGTTATGGCCATTTTGTTGATCTGCTGTGAAGGGCCGGTGTACATCGAGACTACTTCCGGCGCACACCGGAGAGTAGCAGTTATTTCGAGAGACGATCCCGGTGTACACCGAGACTACTGCCGGTGCACACCGTAAGCGTAAAAAAAAGCAGATTTTCAGCTTAAAAATGAGATTGGAGATCTAATTTAAGGAGGAGACCCATTCCATCTTCCTCCACCTCTCTCCTAGGTCGAAATTCTTCCCCTTTGGCTCCCCTAAACTTATTTTTACATCAATTTACTCTTAGATTAAACATAATCTAGCTTAGATTCTTGCTTAACTCTCTTGGATTTTGCATTTTGTGTTCTTCTTCTTCCCTAAGTGACATGGGTGTGGATGAAGCTTGATGTAAACCTCAACTTTCTGTGTTTTTTGGAAATTAATTTCATTTTCCTCTCATTTCATGGCTTTAATTTCTTGTTTGATGCTTTCTCTTGTAGTTGTAATGAGTAGCTAATTTATATCATATCCAAATCATGTGAATGTTGAAGAATCACCCTCTAGTTGATGAAATTGGGAATGAGTAATGTTTAATTGTTGTTTTATCGATGAATTCATGTCTTAAAACTTGTTCTTAATGCTTGAATTAGCTTGTACACCTAGTTCATGAGCTCACACCACTTTTATAAATGTATGTTTGCGAAGGGTGTGGGAAAAGGGTTTTAATATCATTTCTTATAATCAACTAAGTTGTTTAGATTGATTAGGGAGTGAGGTTCATTCGATTGTGAAATCGGGCAACTTTAGCGCATTAATCTTGTTTCCGTCGATTAAATCCTTAAAGGCGGATTTGTTGAACCGGGCAAAGGGTGTTTGATTGTTGCATGGTGTCTTACACTAGCTTAGGAGTTTGCACCCATAAATGAGTCGATATAATCTTAGGTTGGTTGGTTGGTAAAACTCGTTCCGAGATAGTCGATTATAGGGGTGAGAGTATTCGATTGGATCATGATTTGGCTATGTCTCTCTCTATATCTTTTCATATTTAGTTTAAATACCATTATAGTATAATTCCAAACGTGAACAACCATTGATTGACCTAAACTAAGTTCGATAATGACTTTGGTATTCATTTAATTTCTACATGGGATACGACCTTATAGTGCTTCCGACCCGGTACTCTGTCAGTTAACGTTGGTCGTTACTATTTTGGTCAACTTTACTATGCTTCGGTGCATGTTTTAGCCCCCGTTTACAACACTTTTGGCTTATATTGGGTAGTTTTAGACCATTTATATGCATTGCACACTCACATTGAGGTAAACCGTCAAATAGATGGAAAACCTCACTATTTTACGGTATTTTGACCCTTTTCGAGCCCTAGTTATCTTGCAGAGTTATTCTCGGTATGTGTTTGAATGTTGTGATGCAGTATCTAGGTGATTTATGATCCCGGAAGACAAGGCATAAGACTTAGAGTGGCATAACCGAAGCCCTGGGATGGAAACGGATCAGAAATAGTTGGTGTTTTAACCATATGTTCACTTAATCTGTGATTGGATCCCAGATTCAAGCTCTTTATGGACTTGTGATCTTCATGAAAGTTGTGGATAATCAAATGATCTTTCCAACTCACTTTGAATCACATCAATCGGAGGTCTACAACTCAAGTTATGGCCATTTTGATGAGCTGCTGTGAAGGGTCGGTGTACACCGAGACTACTTCCGGCGCACACCGGAGCGTAGAGTTATTTCCAGAGACGATCCTGGTGTACACCGAGACTACTTCCGGTGCACACCGCAAGCGTTGAAAAAAGCATATTTTTCAGCTTAAAAATGAGAATGGAGATCTAATTTAAGGAGGAGACCCATTCCATCTTCCTCCACCTCTCTCCTAGGTCGAAATTCTTCCTCTTTGGCTCCCTTAAACTATTTTTACATCAATTTACTCTTAGATTAAACATAATCTAGCTTAGATTCTTGATTAACTCTCTTAGATTTTGCATTTTGTGTTTTTTGTCTTCCCCAAGTGACATGGTTGTGGATGAAGCTTGATGTAAACCTCAACTTTTCGCTGCGTTTTGTAATTAATTTCCTTTTCCTCTCATTTCATGGCTTTAATTTCTTGTTTGATGCTTGCTCTTGTAGCTGTAATGAATAGCTAATTTCTATCATAGCTAAATCATGTGAAAGTTGAAGAAATCACCCTCTAGTTGATGAAATTAGGAATGAGTAGTGTTTAATTGTTTGTTATATCGATGAATTCATGTCTTAAAACTTGTTCTTAATTCTTGAATAAGCTTGTACACCTAGTTCATAAGCTTACACACCACTTTTATAAATGTATGTTATGAAGGGTGTGGGAAAAGGGTTTTAAGATCGTTATTTACAATTGGTGAGTTGTTTAGATCGATTGGGTAACGAGGTTTGTCGGATTAAATCGAGCGGCTTTAGTTCTTAATCTTGTTTCGGTCAGTTAAATCCTTAAAGGCAGACTGTTGAACCGGGCAAAAGGTACTAGGTTGTTGCATGGCGTCTAGTACTATTTTAGGAGTTTGCACCCTGTTGAGAGGATTTTTGCATCATTTAAACAAAAGAAAATTTATAAACCCATACTTAGATGCAAAACTAACTCCTAACCGCCAAACACCGGGTAGTTGATAGTATAGCGAGATAAGTAAGGGGTCGATCCACGAGGGGTGGGACGTTGAATCTAATTTCATTAACTCTCTCAATTGTTACTACTAATTATTACTAAAACTAAAGCAGACAAGTAAACCGACAGAGGACTATTAATCCAAAGCCAGGAAACAATAATTGCGAACCAACATAAATAAAACTACAACTACTTAAAAACAAGTAAAACTAACGAACCCATGATAACAACTAAAGCAATATAACATAGAACAAACATGATCCACCATCCCGCAACCCTTAATTCTTTCCTAGATTATCTTATGATGATTTAATTCAAGTTGTGGTTCACCTCTCTTAAGTAATCTTCTATCTCTCGATTTTAAAGATTAACACATCATAAAGCGAGGTGCAAGATCTCTCAATCTAACAACCTAGAGATTCAACCTATCAACTTTCGTTATGTCAAGGTTAAAAATCTCATCTTTCCTATGGTGATCTAAGGTTTACACCGACTTTCGTCATACGGTAAACATCAATAGCAATACAACTTTCGTTATCGATTGCATAACACATAATCAAAGGAAAGAAAACAACTTTAAAATTAAACTCACAAGATCATCCATGGACAAGAAATAGAAGTCTGTGAAAAGTATTACATGACTCGCTCCAAGTTCAAAGCTTGAGAGATCATCATGGCGATCGAACAAGATAAGGAAAACAAAAGAAGTAAAACCTAATCTAACCCGGATCACCCAAGCACAAGGCTTGGGTGATCGCCTGAAACCAAGAAGGAGCGGTTGCTCTGTGTTTTTGGTATGTGGAAGAAAATCGATCAATAATGTCTCCCTGAATGAATTGGGGCTGCTTTGTATTTATAGGAAATCATTGGCGAGAGATCTTGAACGCATGATTTGAGTTTGAACTCCGGTTCGAGCATGTAGAAACGCCGATTACGGCTGTGGAAACGCCCGATTAGGCTGTGGAACATGATTCCGGTATCTTTGAGCTCTCGATCTTGCGCCACCAGCCCCGAACGCATGATTCTATAATGGAACGCTTGATCCTGGGCTTGGAACGCATGATTCCACACCTTACAGGCTGAACGGATTTGATCTTGTCCTTATCTCTTAACAAGCCATCCTTATCCTTTGCAACAAACCTTATCTCTTGGATATTCTAGATGATTCATGACTTGTCCTCCTTGATCTTATCCTTTTGCCACTTGTCACATCCAACTTGAACACTTGTAGGCTCCTAAATAATGATCAAATGATACCAAAATGTAATATAATTCCAAAATGATATAAAATCATCATTTATGCACATAATTCGCTACGTTTTGGAATTAACCCATTAAAAATATCATTTACTCAATATTTCAATACAAAGCTTGATTTCTATGAAAATCATAAGAATATGGGGAAAATTGATATAAAATATATCGTTAAAAATCGTATAATTTGACCCTGAACAACTCCCCCACACTTAGCTTTTTGCTCGTCCCGAGCAAAACAAAACAAAACAAAAATCAAGACTCGAGACGTATAAACATTTATGCAAATATAAAACATATTCAAGTCGTTTAGAGGTTCACCCAGGTGTGTGTGTGCATAGCCATAATAAATTTCCACTAAAACCGCACTTGAAATTGATTCAAGCAAAACTAGCTAACATCCCATTTAAATTAGAAATATAAAAACGATTATAACATGCACCTCACAAAACATACAAATTCGAAAAACAATAATAGGGAGTATTTAAAATATTTCCGACATACTTAGAGGATAATCCCACAACATATCTTTCGATTTATCTTTGGGGATAAGATATACGATAACTATGTCTTATATTCAATTCATATCACTTCTCATCTAAGTTGATTTAATTATTTCTCATTTAAAACACACATCGAATGAGCTATTGCCCTCATAGTAGAATAGGACATTTCGAGATAATCCCTACCTACTCAAATCATAAGGCGACTTTTCACGATTGTCGTGAGCTTTTGGTCATCATAGTGGTATAGGACATTTCGAGATAATGCCCTATCTCACTCCAATCATCAACCAGCTTTCGACACACTCAACTAATTCATTCATTAACTCAACTTTTAAAAAAAACAATAGTTACGTGTCACTTATCACATTCAAACTTCAAGATATTCACAGTATGACATACTTTTAATTCTAAATACAAACTATTAAAATTTTCAAAATTCGTATGAAAGCAAAGAATCATGCAATAATCATCAAAAATCCCTAATCAAATGGGCATAGCTTTAAAAATATAGCTCATCATCTACTATGGCACGTGAAATAGTGTTGGGTGAAACATCTAAAGTTACTAAATATGCAAAATAATGCACCAATGATATACAAACTCAAATAAAGATATGCATTTGTTCACTTGGGACAAAACAAAAATTTTGAAAAATTTCGCATTTTTCATAGAAATATGACTAATATGGCAAAAGAGTGTAGATACTAATCCCTTCCCCACACTTAGATTGCAACTTGTCCTCAAGTTGTACAGAAATAAAAAGTTTAGGAACTTAGCTGATTGTATTTCCAAGCTGGCAATTCTGGAAAGAACCCCTGAAGAACCAAAATTGCTTGACTATCCTTGGAAATGTGGAGCATCACAGATCCAAGTAAGCTTGAATAGATCAAGAGACTTGTGGAGCATCACAGAATACCGACATCGACGTGAAAACGCATACAAATGACTATCAAAAGTGTCCTGCATACTTGATCATGCAAAAAGAGTCTCTACGGGGAAAAAGAATTATACATTGAAAACACAAGGAGAATAAATCATGAGATGTTTCATATTAAGCTCAGATAAGGATGGAACATATACATGGACATTGCAAAATAGTAGGCTAGGTGCAACTACATTACAATGCAAACTACATGATATGTAATCCTAATAAAAGAAAACGCATAAGCAAGCTCAGCCGGTGGCGAGTTGTGAAGACAACCCTACGGTGACTACGGCCCTTAAAGAAAAGAAAACAATGCAACTAGATGACATGCAACTAAATGAGATGCGAGAAATAAAAGAAAATAAAAGAAAGAGAACTAGCCCACTCATTTGCAACATGACATGTATAAAATAAACGTCTACCAAATAATGACGGAGTTACGATAAAGCGGCAAGGTTGTCCATTACAATGCATGTGTGAGACGCAGCGCCTTAAGACTCATCAAAAGTGATAGCATTATGGAAACCAACGATTAGCTATACTAAAGCGGATATAACTCATAAGACGCGATGGTAGCATACGGAAAACCGACAGTAGCTACCCATATGAGTTACCAAATAACAAGAAAGCACATAAGTCTCAAAGCTTAAAAGATTCATCACGGTATGTAGCATACGGAAACCGACATTAGCTACTAAATAACAATAAGACCAGATTATAGCTTACGAGAACCGCGATCACTATAACTTGCATAGATGAATCAAGTATAAGAGATAAAATCAATTATTTAACATGGATTCGTAGATGGAAAGATATGAATATGTAAATTACGAACATCTACGTAAAAATAAAAAGCCACGAAGCTAGTATAAAATTATCCATGTCAAGCGAAGCATTAAAAATCGAGATCAAGGAAAATTGAACACAAGCGCATTTCGAGACCAAGCGGATGTTCATATTGTCGACGGGGCGTTGGCATACCGAGCGTCGTTCTCTGCAGAGTAAAGCGGACGGGCGTTCACTTACATTGAGCGCTTCGTCCAATACCGGATATGCAACAGATATGCGAGGAAAATAACAACAAGTCCCAAAAACTCTAAACATACATCATATATCACAAGACCGCAACCCCATCAAATTAGCACAGAGGTTAGATTACACCTAAACATATAATTCACGTTTCATAAATTGAGTAAAAACTTTTGCACATTCTTAACCAAGCGGTCATCGAAACACGGCAAAAATAAAAACTCTCAATTTAGTTAACGCTACTTTTATTGAACACGAGAAATCGTAACAAAATCAAGAATTAACTCAAGTAGATTCAACGAACACCGATTCCCGGCAGCGGCGCCACTTTTGTTGAGAGGATTTTTGCATCATTTAAACAAAAGAAAATTTATAAACCCATACTTAGATGCAAAACTAACTCCTAACGGCCAAACACCGGGTAGTTGATAGTATAGCGAGATAAGTAAAGGGTCGATCCATTGAGGGAATTGGGACGTTGAATCTAATTTCATTAACTCTCTCAATTGTTACTACTAATTATTACTAAAACTAAAACAGACAAGTAAATTGGACAGAGGACTATTAATCCAAAGCCAGGAAACAATAATTGCGAACCAACATAAATAAAACACAACTACGAAAAACAGTAAAACTAACGAACCCATGATAACAACTAAAGCAATATAACATAGAACAAACATGATCCACCATCCCGCAACCCTTAATTCTTCCCTAGATTATCTTATGATGATTTAATTCAAGTTGTGGTTCACCTCTCTTAAGTAATCTTCTATCTCTCGATTTTAAAGATTAACACATCATAAAACGAGGTGCAAGATCTCTCAATCTAACAACCTAGAGATTCAACCTATCAACTTTCGTTATGTCAAGGTTAAAAATCTCATCTTTCCTATGGTGATATAAGGTTTACACCGACTTTCGTCATACGGTAAACATCAATAGCAATACAACTTTCGTTATCGATTGCATAACACATAATCAAAGGAAAGAAAACAACTTTAAAATTAAACTCACAAGATCATCCATGGACAAGAAATAGAAGTCTGCTTGAAAAGTATTACATGATCGCTCCAAGTTCAAAGCTTCGAGAGATCATCATGGCGATCGAACAAGATAAGGAAAACAAAAGAAGTAAAACCTAATCTAACCCGGATCACCCAAGCACAAGGCTTGGGTGATCGGCCTAAAGCAAGAAGGAATGAGCGGTTGCTCTGTGTTTTTGGTATGTGGAAGAAAAATCGATCAATAATGTCTCCCTGAATGAATTGGGAGCTGCTCAGTATTATAGGAAATCATTGGCGAGAGATCTTGAACGCCTTGATTTGAGTTTGAACTCATTCAGCATGTAAACGCCGATTCGGGCTGTGGAACGCCGATTCGGCTGTGGAACGCCGATTCCATTTGTCTTTCGAGCTCTCGATCGCTTTACCAGCCCTCGAACGCTGGGTTCTATAATGGAACGCCAGTCCTGGGCTTGGAACGCCAGTTCCACCTGCTTCTGGGCTGAACGGATTTGATCTTGTCCTTATCTCTTAACAAGCCATCCTTATCCTTTGCAACAAACCTTATCTCTTGGATATTCTAGATGATTCATGACTTGTCCTCCTTGATCTTATCCTTTTGCCACTTGTCACATCCAACTTGAACACTTGTAGGCTCCTAAATAATGATCAAATGATACCAAAATGTAATATAATTCCAAAATGATATAAAATCATCATTTATGCACATAATTCGCTACGTTTTGGAATTAACCCATTAAAAATATCATTTACTCAATATTTCAATACAAAGCTTGATTTCTATGAAAATCATAAGAATATGGGGAAAATTGATATAAAATATATCGTTAAAAATCGTATAATTTGACCCTGAACACACCCATGAACTTGTCGATATAAGCGTTAAGAAGGTTGGTTGGTAGTTCCCATTCCCAAATAGATGATTAGAGGGGCGAAAGTATTCAATTGGATCATGATTTGGCTATGTCTCTTTCTCTCTTTATCTCTTTATCTCTTTATCTCTCGTTTAAATATCATTTTAGCATAATCAGAACTTGAACGCACTTGATTAACCTAAACTAAGTATGAGAATGACATTGGTAATCGATTGATTCCTCGTGGGATACGACCTTGCTTTCCACTATGGTGCATCCTACCCGGTACTCTGCCGGTTAAGGTTGGACCTTGCAAATGAAGTGTTGAAAGTAATTAAAGTTAGTCAAAGAAAGCCAAGTGTCTAGAACTCGTGTATTGATTTGTTATGTAATGTTGGTGTTGGGGTGAGTCCTTAGTGTAGAAACATGATTCTTATACATTCTCGCCTCGTTACACTTGAGACATAGTGCAATATGGCATTTTATCTCTTGGATAATGTTTTTAGTTTCATTTTGAAGTAGAGAAGGGTAGAGCTAGCTACATTTTGTATTGTTACACCCCATGATTGAGCTTGCTCATGTTTATCTCTTTGTTGCTTATTCCCCAGAAATTTCCTTCGGTTAGCCCCATTCCGAGTCTAACGTTACAACCTTTCAAGTCCTACTCGACATTGCTTAGCCTCGGTTTGGCCCCGATTAGTGGAGATGCTTATGAAGTATGAGCCTTTGGTTTAGTCACAATGACCTAGCATCCATAATCCAAACCGGTAAACCGTGGTAAATGTAGGATAAGCTATTTTTACACACACATCCCGTTTGCTTGATATGGTAGGGTTAAATAGCATGAATTTACTCTTTTACTTTTCGGTTATCTTTGATATATGATTGGCTTGACCTACGCATGTAACGTTGACTCTTTTGTTAAAACGCTCATTTTTGCTCGAGGGGGAGCAAACGCTAAATGGGCGGTGGTTGATGAGTCAACTTTACTATGCCCGGGATGGAAACGGATAAAAATAGTCGGTGTTTTCACCTATGTTCATTTTGATCCCAGATAAAAGCTCTTTCTGGACTTGTGGTCTTCATAAAAGTTGTGGATAATCGAATGATCTTTCCAACGCATTTTGAATCACGTCAATCGGAAGTCTACAACTCATGTCATGGTCATTTTACTGAGCTGCTGTGAAAGGCCGGTGTACACCGAGACTACTTCCGGCGCACACCGGAGCGTAGCAGTTATTTCCAGAGACGATCCCGGTGTACACCAAGACTACTTCCGGTGCACACCGTAAGCGTCGAAAAAAACATATTTTTTAGCTTAAAAATGAGATTTGAGATCTAATTTGAGAGGAGACCCATTCCATCTTCCTCCACCTCTCTCCTAGGTCGAAATTCTTCCCCTTTGGATCCCCTAAACTTATTTTTACATCAATTTACTCTTAGATTAAACATAATCTAGCTTAGATTCTTGCTTAACTCTCTTGGATTTTGCATTTTGTGTTCTTCTTCTTCCCCAAGTGACATGGGTGTGGATGAAGCTTGATGTAAACCTCAACTTTCTGCGTTTTTTGTAATTAATTTCCTTTTCCTCTCATTTCATGGCTTTAATTTCTTGTTTGATGCTTGCTATTGTAGCTATAATGAGTAGCTAATTTCTATCATAGCTAAATCATGTGAAAGTTGAAGAAATCACCCTCTAGTTGATGAAATTAGGAATGAGTGGTGTTTAATTGTTGTTATATCGATGAATTCATGTCTTAAAACTTGTTCTTAATGCTTGAATTATCTTGTACACCTAGTTCATGAGCTCACACACCACTTTTATAAATGTATGTTGCGAAGGGTGTGGGAAAAGGGGTTTTAAGATCGTTATTTACAATTGACTAAGTTGTTTAGATCGATTGGGTAACGAGGTTTGTCGGTGTAAATCGAGCGGCTTTAGTTCTTAATCTTGTTTCGGTCTGTTAAATCCTTAAAGGCGGACTGTTGAACCGGGCAAAGGGTACTAGGTTTTTGCATGCCGTCTAGTACTATTTTAGGAGTTTGCACCCATGAACTAGTCGATATAAGCGTTAGGAAGGTCGGTTGGTAGTTCCCATTCCCAAATAGTCGATTAGAGGGGTGAAAGTATTCAATTGGATCGTGATTTTGCTATGTCTCTTTCTCTCTTTATCTCTCGTTTAAATATTGTTTTAGCATTATCAGAACTTGAACGCACTTGATTAACCTAAACTAAGTATGAGAATGACTTTGGTAATCGATTGATTCCTCTTGGGATACGGCCTTGCTTTCCACTATGGTGCATCCGACCCGGTACTCTGCCGGTTAAGGTTGGACGTTACTATTTCGGTCATCAAAGAACGCGAAGAAGAAGCCGATGGCGGAGGAACCTAGGGAATCTCTTCAATAACCATGGACCTAGTCCAAGACTCCCTTATGATGACCTCAATCCTGGGCGAAAAGGGTTCTTGTACAAATGAATCAGAAGAAAGTGATCCCCTCATCAGCTATGTCACCAGGATGAATCAGAAGGAAATGAAGCTACAGTAAAGCTCTATAATGAAATTATAGTCATAAAGAAATGATGGGAAACGACAGTTGATATGACGGGTTAAAGTCCTCTAAAGTTGCCTTGGAAACCGTTCCAAGTTAGGCAAGTAGGCAATAACGCCTCGAATTATAGGATAGTTATAACTGCGTTATAACGGAAACGTTTGCCACCTGGCACTTAAAATTCAAAAAGCTACAAATCTGGATGGCCGAGCTGAACCAACATTTTGGCAGATCCGAGCTGATGTCGGGAGCTCAGCAAGATCTAGGGGGCTTATGAAGGAGGTCGGATCAGCACCTCGCCACGTGTCATCCCCATAAGTGATCTAACACTAAATGAAGGTAGGAAGTCCACAATTAAAGGGCCAAGAGGCCCAGGAGTCCGAGCCAAGCTCTGTTCTGTTTAGCCCCGACCTCGACAGATCGACCTAAGCATAACCGAGCCCTAACGGCTGATAACGCCTTAAATGGTACCATTAATTATAACTTTATTCACCCCGAATTCTACTCAAGAGATGATAGATAGGCTCGTTATTATATGGAATATGTGTCAAATGCTATGTGTATGTTTCTAGGATCGTAATTCTGCATCTGTATTATTTTCCCGAAGATTTGGTACTGTTTTGTCTCGTTTTATGTATTTTATAGGATGTACCGAATCTGGAGCATTGGAGAGTGGATCTGGACCAAAATAAGAATGTTGGGCCGAGTAAAAGAAGTCCGAGAAGAAATCTGCTGAAGAAAGAGAGGAAAAGTCAGCCTGGTTTACTGAGGACTAGGTCCGGTAAACCGAGGGCCTTGAGGAACAAGAAATCAATTCTGCCCTATCTACTAGGTCGGTTAGGGTTTCTGAGAGTCATAAGTCGGTCATTGTATCTATATAAGGCCGCATTAACAGATTATTACATAAGTTTACAAATATCTTATTATTGAATCTTCAATTAAATTATATAATTTGATGAACTAAAGTTTTTCCAAGCTTTTGAGGAGTTATTTCTGGTTTTCTCCCTTTCTCTATCATCTCTAGCTTGAGTAGATCGGGCTAGATATCCATTGTTGAAGGTATGAATCTTTGAACGTTCCTTTTTGTCTTCAATATGGTAGATGTGTTCATATTTATGTGATTTAGTTAATCTGCATGTTTAACGACCCCGTGATTTACTTAGATTAATCGTAATTGAGCGATGTAGATCCAGAATTAAGAAAAGCCGCCCCCGGTAAACCGGCGGTCTATACCAGATTACCGAGGCAATATTTAGAAAACTTAATCTGGAGGATTCACTACAGCTACGTTGATCGACAAGTTTAATTAATAGTAGGTTAGATCTGGCTAATCTGCTTATTGTAATCTTAAAATTAACATGAAATACGAATAGTGAATTGTTAATTTGGACATATTTTGATGGACCCTAGGAACGTGCTGATCAGTGTCGACAGCTATCTAGGCGGGTTAGCGCTATGAGTTAGCGCTCGATATCGGCAATTCTAGCTCTTTATGCGTATGGGCTATTACGGACCAATTAAGGAGGGTGGCTTGCGTATAGATTGTCTACTACCATGGTCGGAGTAGATAGGGTTAGGAGTTGCACCCGTAGCTTATAATTAAATCAAAAGCTCTTTCGATTAATTTAAGGAAATTAAGTGGGAAGTAAATATTAAGATTAACTAATCCAAGTTAGTAGATCGGTAGGAAGAGGGGAGAAATACCACGTTTTCTTTTCATTTATTGTTGGTCAATGACCACCTATATGTCGCTTCTTAGTTAGATTAGAATCATTTATAATTAAAGTTGCATTGTCTCGTGGGATCGACCTTGACTCGCATTTACTATACTACGATGTACCTAGTATTCTTCCAAGTAATATCGGCGTTAGTGACTTACATACGATCAAGATTTTTGATGCCGTTGCGAGGACAATGGCCAATTTTAAAGATAAATGTTTTAATCTCGATTAAGAAGTCGTTTTATTTTATTTTATTTTATTTTGAGTCTTGAGTCGTTCTGGATCAAACCTGCACTTGTTAATCTGTCGGAATAAGAAATTTTAGGCCCAGTTTACCGAGGGTTACCCCCGATTTACCGAGGCCTGGAAAAACGAATTCTGAACAGCCTTTGTTTTTCTGTGTTATTCCCAGTTGATTTTAGTTAGTAGGTCCGTAATAGTTGGGATCAACCCCAATTGAAGCGGGAGTTGCTAACCTTTTCTTTGTTTTATTTTGTCTCTTTGCAGAAGTATCTAGACACTTCAAAAATTCAGTCAAGCAAAAGCAATTAAGGCTAGACGAGTCAGACACAATACCTCGTACTGTGTTGAACATCAAACCAATCTCTATGTACCCTGGATCAGAAACCAGAGAGCAATATGAAGCTGATAAAAAGCGTGTGGAGGAGGAGACTGGAAAGCTTAAACAGGAAGCAGAGGAAAAACTCGAAGGAGTATGAGACTTATCGGCCAGGTTCACTTATTATTGAGTTAATTGATATATCATCCGACGACTCACTGATGATCCGGAGGAGGATCCGACACCATGTTCTCGGATTCTGAGTATTACCCGGTTTCTGACACAGCGGAAGAGTTAGGAGACCCTAGAACGGTTCGACTCCCAATTTCTATCAATGGTATATCTGTATGTTTAGGTCCTTGTGATTCCGGTTCAAGTTGTAACATTCTACCTCTATCCCTCCGCGGAAGATTAAGCTTCCGGCCATTATGAATCAAACCCGAACTATGACCTTTGTTGATAGGACTAGAGATATGCCCGCCGGTCTCACGAGGAAGTGCAACGATAAAGGCAGGAGGGTTCACTTTTCCAATTGATTTCACGGTTTTAGACGTACCAGAGGACCCAAGTGACCCTGTTTTGTTAGAAAGACCATTCTTAGCGACAAGAAGCGCAATGATGGCCTTTGATAATGGGGAGATCACTTTAAGATTGCACAATGATGCAGTATCTTTTAAAATCTTAGAGCCCCTAGATAATAGGCCGGAAAGTTGCAAGATGACTTATGATTCAGGAAAAGTAAAAATCATGGAGATAGAAAAGGAAGGGCATAGTCAATGAGAGGTTTTAGTAGAAACTTGTGAGCAAGAATTCATGAGATTAATGCTTTGAGACAGCGAAGAGAAGGACCACAACAAAGCGCTCACGGAAGCTAGTCCTTCCGTATTGCGTAGTGACGGATTAGAGCTTAAAGTGGAAAGTGTGGAGTCCTTGGGCATAAAGATTAAATCTCGAAGCATGGGATGACCTAGCACACGAGCAAACGTGCTAGGAAGAGAACTCAGAATGTTTCTATGGAAAACCGTGAAAATGCACTCTTGAAAGGTAATGATCAACGAGAAGGGAAGTGCATGACGGTTAAGACCTCAAGATGCAAGTTTGGCGAGTTAAGGCCCCAACTTTTGATTGATTGAAGGTCCGAAGGTAAGTCAGTGACGACTTTAAACTCGTAACTTTTCCTTGAACCCTTAGTAGATTAGGAATGAATAAAAGTATTTGGATGAAGGGACAAGCTTTTTTTTCATCTTACCGCACACCTTAGGCTTGAAACCGATGGTTGTTGGAAAAGTATTTTTTACTCGTTGTGGATTCTAGTGAAGTAGGTTAGGATTGAGTCAGAAATTGCAACAAAAGGAGTAAGAGACTAGTCAATTTGAGGTCAGGATTGAGCAGTGAGATTAATTAAAGCGTTGAAGGAGTACAGAGAAATCTGGGAAAAGAAGCCCGGTAAACCCGAGGTCACCTCCGGTTTGCCGGTGAGATTTTCAAATTCTCGAATGTATGAAAAGTAGAATTTTTAGAGACACGTGGAGGACACACGTTGAATCAGACATCACCAGTCAGCAAAAACCATCCCATTTTCCTTATTTTCCAACTTTTCATCCTTTCCACTCCACCATAACTCCACCTCAATCCCATCAATCACCCTCTCAAATCCTTCACCCTAATTACTCCTCTACCCACTATCCCACCAAATCCTTCCACCTTCTACCCATTTCTCCTATTTAAACACTCTTCCACCACCATTATTCATTATTCTCATCTACTATCATCTTCTTCCATCACCAAATTTCTCCATCTCTTTCCCTAGTAGAAAATTCAGCCACCATCACCACCACTATCACCACCATACATCCACCAAAACCAAACCTTTTTCTTTCCATTTTACCAACCCAAACACCATCTTTTCCATCCCTGTTGGTGATTAGTAGTGTTGCTTCAATAGTGAAGTGCTGCAGTTCTTTCCTTTTTAACAACAGAGCACAATCCCAGAAAGAAACCTAGAAAATTCAGGCCGGTAAATCGAGGCTTACCTCCCGTTTACCAAGGGTACTTTTTCAGGATCAACTTTATCATCAGTGCATGTTATCATTCAGGATGGGTCCCAAGCGTAACCGAACAGTACATCGTCCAAGTGGTCACCAGTATGTTTATGGAGATGCTCACCCCTTGATAGATGGGGTTGAGCAATTTCATTCTTTAGAGATCTATGAATCGTTCTGAGGGCATTGGAATGAAAGACCGGTTGCACGAAAATGAGGAGTAGAGTTGGACGATTGTGGTACGATCTTGCCACGAGCCCTAAAAGTACAGGATATTCTAGATATGGCCGAGGCACTGACACGGTTCAATGCTACGGTGGTAAGAGAATTCTATGCTTATCTTTCGCATAACCCAGGAGTCACATTTGCAATGGTCCGTGGTGTTATTGTTGATTTTTCGATTGAGCGGATCAATGCACATTTCGGGGTTCACAACCCACCAGTAGGCCCAGACGAGTACACATCCTCGACCAATGTTGAAGATATTGTTAGGATGAATATGATAGATGATTACTTTGGGGTGCAATGGAAGCGCAACCTTATGGGAGCCCCCACCATCTTCCTCAAAAGTGAATTATCTTGGGATCAAAAGATGGTTAACCGATTTGTTTGTGCCCGCCTTCTACCGACCAAGCATACGGTCTCTATCACAGCGAAGAGGGCAGAGTTGATGTTCTATCAGGAGCAGGGATCTCCAGTCAACATCGGTCTACTGATCCATAGCCGTATTCACAAGCTTGCCACCACATCTGAGCACGAGCAGTTGCCATATGGACCGATGATTGACATGTTTGCTTTGGAGGATGAGGTGAAAGTTCTCATCAATGACGATTGGGAAGACCCTGAGCCGATGATCAGTTCACAGTCGGTTCAACGCGTACCAATACGGGTCGGTTAGATAGCTGAGAGGGAGCGTACTCTGGCCCACGGAGCACCCCAAACTCAGAGAGCTATGTTGGAAGAGCATTCTAGAGAGATTGCGAGTCTGCATCGCAAAATGGATAGGATTATAGACTTCTTTCACATTCCTCCATCGACCCCACCACCTAGGTCTGCCCCACGTCACGGAGCTTCCTCTTCCGCCGCTGTTGCGTCGAGTTTTGTACCACCTCCCGGTTTCGAGCCTAGAGATGACTGGGAGGATTATTATGATGAGGACTAGTTTTTCTTTCTTTTCGTTGTTGTTATTTTCCATTTTCTTATTTTTATTTTTATTTCCTATCTAGTACATATAGCAGAATTTTGTTAATCTAATGATTTTTCCGGATTATTTTGTTTGGAGTTATTTATTTTCTCTTTTACTGCCGCGGATTTGTTATACAATTTCTTGTCGCCACGATTCTTCTTGGTTTGTTTGAGATATTTACCGCAAATTCTTCAAGGATTACTTCCATGAGACCAATGATTTATACGACGATCCAATTCTTCTTTGGCTCCACCCTTAACGAAGCTAAGTTCTTTTTTCGTTTTACTTTTTTCCATCTTACACATTGGGGACAATGTTTCGATTACGTGGGGGGTACGGGACGTCACATAGATTCTTAGCATTATATTCCGTGAATTACGTGATTATCTTGATTCTCTTTGATGCACTGTTCACCACCTAGACTTTGATTCATTTTGATAGAATTTCAAAAATATATGATATCTTTGATCTTTTCGAGTTAATTGACTTCATCTTTGTTCCACGATGTTCAAGTGAAGGTAAGTGCCCACTTCTGAAGTAGTGGCGTATTAAGCGCATATTCTTTTATGAGCCACCATTTTAAGCACGTATAACTCACTTTCCTTGGTATGTAGTCGATAGCATATTGCTTTGACTAGAGTTGACCTTGGCTTTATCCTGAATCATGTTCCACCAACGCTTATAATGGCAAAAGAACTTCGGATTCGGTAGTTTATCAAGAGTGAGAGCGTGAGGATAGATAAACAATGAGAGTTCGCCTGTCAAGAAAGAGAAGTGCATTGAAATATATACATCTATTCTCTTTGAGTCGATGGAGCGTAAAACGCACGACTTTTGCATAGACCGATAAACGCGAGCCTAAGAGTAATACTCAGTTCTTGATCCTTCTTGCCATCTAATTTGAATGATAAAAATCATGTTCGAGACTGGTTAGTTCAACTACAGGTTGACGTAATGTGAGATTGTCTGCATTACTAAGCGGTTGTGAAAGTTATTGCGCACACACATTGGCTCATGACGTGAATAGTGTTTAATGCGTTACTAATGGATATGAGTGGCATGATCTTGATCTCGAATTTGTGAAGCATAGTTGTTTTTAATTAACTTGTACACTGATAAGAGTGTAGTTTCTTTTTCGCCTTTTTGCTCGAGACGATCAAAAGCTAAGTGGGGGTAGTTGATAACGCCCTAAATAGTACCATTAATTATACCTTCATTCACCCCGAATTCTCCTCAAGAGAGGACAGATAGGCTCATTAGTATATGAAATATGTGTTAAATTCTATGTGTATGTTTCTAGGATCGTAATTCTGCATCTGTATTATTTTTCTGAAGATTTGGTACTGTTTAGTCTCGTTTTATGTGTTTAATAGGATGTACCGAATCTGGAGCATTGGAGAGTGGATCTGGACCAAAAGAAGTATGTTGGGCCGAGTAAAAAAGTCCAAGAAGAAATCTGTTGAAGAAAAAGAGGAAAAGTCAGCCTGGTTTACCGAGGGCTAGAGTCCGTAAACCAAGGGCCTTGAGGAACAAGAAATTGATTCTCACAGATCCGGACCAAAAAGAAGTATGTTGGGCGAGTAAAAGAATTCCAAGAAGAAAATCATTGAAGAAAAAGGGAAAAGTCAGCCCGGTTTACCGAGGGCTAGGTCCGGTAATCCAAGGGCCTTGAGGAACAACAAATTGATTCTTCCTCATGTACTAGGTCGGTAAGGGTTTCTGAGAGTCATAAGTCGTCATTGTATCTATATAAGGCCGCATTAACAGATTATTGCATATGTTTACAAATATCTTATTATTGAATCTTCAATTACATTATATAATTTGATGAAATAAAGTTATTCCAAGCTTTTGAGGAGTTATTTCTAGTTTTCTCCCTTTCTCTACCATCTCTAGCTTGAGTAGATCGAGCTAGATCTCCGTTGCTGAAGGTATGAAGCTTTGAACATTCCTTTTTGTCTTCAATATGGTAGATCTGTTCGTATTTATGAGTTTTAGTTAATGTGCATATTTAACGACCTCATGATTTACTTAGATTAATCGTAATTGAGCAAAAAAACAGCCCCCGGTAAACCGGTGGTCTATATCGGTTTACCGAGGCAATATTTAGAAAACTTAATCTGGAGGATTCACTATGCCTACGTTGATCGGCGTGTTTAATTAACGATGAGGTTAAATCGCCAATCACTTATTGTAATCATAAAATTAACATGAAATACGAATAGTGAACTGTTAATTTGGACATAGTTTTGATGGACCCTAGGAACGTGCTGATCAGTGTCGACAGCTGTCTAGGCGGGTTAGCGCAATGAGTTGGCGCTCGATATCGGCAATTCTAGTTCTTTATGCATATGGGCTATTATGGACCAATAAAGAAGGGTAGCTTATGATAGATTGTATATTATCATGGTCGGAGTAGATAGGGTTAGGAGTTGCACCCGTAGCTTATATTAAATCAAAAGCTCGCTCGATTAATTTAAGAAAATTATGTGGGGAAGTAAATATAAAGATTAACTAATCCAAGTTAGTAGATCGTGGGAAGAGGAAGAAATACCACGTTTCTTTTCTATTTATTTTTTGTCAATGACCACCTATATGTCGCTTCTTAGTTAGATTAGAATCGTATATAATTAAAGTTGCATTGTCTCTGTGGGATCGACCTTGACTCGCATTTACTATAGTATGATATACCTAGTATTCTTGCTAGTAATATCGACGTTAGTGACTTACAAGCGATCAACGGCTCAGCCTAAGCCTGTCTCAGGCCCGATTCCCCCACGTGCGCATTACTATCAGATAAATCCGGATAGAATCCCTAGCCATAAAGGCCCCGATCCTGGAATTTATGATATACCCGAGATTATCTCCTAAAATCAAGGAGATCAGATCGTCATTATCTCTTCCTTAGGGAACACGAAATTAGAGTCCAACATGGACACGTTACGTGCAATGCTAGGGCATAAGCCCCCTCTATATAAACAATCCCTAAGGAACTACGAAGACTTGATTCCAATACACACATTGGATACGTAGGCAGCTTGAGATACAATTTCTCAAGTGCACCAAACATCCTCCCGTTCACATTTCCGTTTTTAGGTTCCGCCTTGAACAGATTGTCACAAGTAGAAATATCGCCCCAGATTTATTAACCGACGATTTTTAACATCGACAATCATATGACGTTCCGTTATTGTTCGCGTTTTATGCAAAGCAAAAGATAACAAGTAATAAAATAAAACCGATGTCAGCCCCAAGTGCGAAGGCTCGCAGCTATAGTGGTGAAACCGGATCGTATCCGCAGGGACTTGTACGAAAAAGAGTTTTTTTTTTCCTTCGATTTCTTTTATAAAGTTGATGATTATGATCTCGGATTTTCAATTAACAAACTAAGGTAGCAAACGTGAAAATAAATAAAACTACGATAATAAAAATTTATAATTTAAAACAACTAGAACGCACCGATGATCCACCACCCCACCGAAAATAACAAGAAAGACACATATTCATTCGTAAGTTCTTGGATTATTATCTGCTAAAGAGGCATTTTCCCTTTCGGTTCATCGCCTTTTAATTAGTTCACCACTCTCGGTACAACTAAAGCATTTACGGATCAAAGATATGGATATAAATCCTAATCTGACAACATTCACCCTCAACTTACGATGTTGGAAGACTATTATCATTCTCCTTCACGGTAATCTACGAATTTATCAACTATCGTATCTAAATTCGATTAGCATGCAACATAAGTATAGATCATACAAATTGCACATAAACAATTCAAACATGAAGGAAGAACAAGAAACTCACTAGAACAAATGAAAACGAAATCCTTGTTTATTCCGGTGATGGTGGCTTCACAAAGGTGGTTCTAGCTTAGAGACCTTAGCCAATCATCCTCGATTATGATTTGAATCAGGGTCGTAGCTCCAAAGATTACAACAACAAGATTACTATTCTAATTTATTCTCGGCATAACGCCTACAGAGTATTTACATAAAAGACGGGAAAAGTAAAAGCTTGGCCAAAAGTGACCAAGGAGGCGCCTTTATGGATGGAAATGAGGAGTTCTTATAGGGAGAGTTGAGGGAGGTGCATAAGGGAGAGGTTGTAGTTGAGGAGATATTTTTGGGAGAATATGCTAAGGAATATTCTCAAGTTTGTTATAAGCATGTGGGAGGTGATAATGACTTTGCATGTGAAGGTGAGGAGTCACTAAAATAGCATGTGGAGTTTGTTATGACTCATCATCATCATCATTAAGGAGCACATGGAGTAACATGCATCAAACTTGGCCAAAATATCTCCGGTTCGTCCGTAATTCCAGCAGATTCGGTAAAAAATCATAACTTGAGTTGTAGACTCCGATTGACGTGATTCAAAATGCGTTGGAAAGCTCATTTTAGTATCTACAACTTTCGTCAAGAACTCTTCCCCTGAAAATGCCTCTAAGTCGGGTAAAATTTCCATCGAAAAACAGGTTACGGTAGAAGACGTTGGAAAATATTGATCCGTTGATCTCGTAAACTCGTGGCATCTTCTTCTTTTCCTCAAAATCCATCTTTTAGGCCTCAAAATATAATGTTACGTGGCATATTTTGAAATACTTGATCACCAAGTTTGGGCCGAATCGAATCGAGCTTTCTTTATTCGAATCGAGCTTTCTTCTTAATCTTCATCTGATCTTCGTTTAAGCTCCTCATTTAACATGCAAGCGCACCTACATTCATGATAACATCGTGCAAAATGTAACATCTCATATTCAAAGATTTTTATCAATGAAACCACATAATTAACACAAATTTGCACTTAACCACTTTTAAAACTCATTTGCTCAATAATTGATTAAACCCTTGATTTCTATGCAAATTATACGAATATGGAGGAAATCGTTATAAAATATAACGTTATAAATCATGTAAAATCACCCTAAACAACTCCCCACTTAGCTTTTGCTCGTCCCGAGCAAAACAAAACAAGAATCAAGGCTGAAAAAAAGATAGACACCTCAAAGCCAAATACAACATATACTCAATAAATCGAGGTTCACCCCGATGTGTGTGCATAGCCATAGAAAACTTCCACTAAGTCCAAACTTGAAAATTCAAAGCAAACTAGCTAATACCCCCTTCAAACTAGTAATAATGATACTTATAAGATGTACCCTACAAAACGTGACATATCCTCGAAAAGAATGATAGAATATATCTAGAGGCCATTACGATATACTCGGAGGATAATCCCTACAACATATCTGCATTTTTATACTGGGGATAAGGTATAACGATAACTAAGTCCTTAACTTATTCATAATAATAAATTTTTCGATTTTTTTTTTTTTCACTTTTTTTTTTCACTTTTTTTTTTTTCTTTTTTTTTTTTTTCAACACACATCGTGAATGAGCTTTTGCCCGTCATACTAGAATAGGAAATTTGAGATAATCCCTATCTACTCAAATCATAAGGCAGCTTTTTCTCGATTGTCGTGAGCTTTTGGTCATCATAGTGGTATAGGACATTTCGAGATAATGCCCTACCGCACTCAAATCATCGACTGACTTTCGACACACACAATTGATTACTTTTTCGAGATTTACGGCGTGCAGTGGTTAACATGCTAAAAGCAATTCAAACCTCTTGAGCATAACACCTCAAGCAATGATTTATTTGTTAATTATTGTGCAAGAACATTAGTTATGTTTCACTTATCACATTCAAACGCTCGGATATTCACAATATATCATACTGCGGCTATAAACACAAACTATCATAATTCTCACGATACGCGACGTTAGCACTAAGCACATGACTTTATAAGATAATCAAAAATCACTAATCAAAAAGGGATATAGCTTTATAATTTAGCTCATCATTCACTATGGCTCGTGAAAAATATATTGGGTGAAACAACTAACTTATCGAACATACGGAATATAGCATTAATGACTATAAAAATAACGAACAAAGATATGCATTGTTTACTCGGGAATAAACAAAAATTTGAAAATTTAGCCCATTTAGCATAGAATCAAAATAATTTAAGCAAATGGTAGATACATATAACCGACTATTCCTCCCCACACTTAAATCACAACATGTCCTCGGGTTGTGCAGTAATGTAAAAGAAAAGAACACTTAGCCGATTGTGGTTGAAAGTGGCAATTCGGAAGTGGCCTAGAATCACTCCAGAATGCTCGATGAAATCGGTAGATCGTGGACCATCCACCGTAAACTGATTTATCTAAAAGCTCACAATCGCTTATCGCAAAAATCCCGCACACCATGGGAAAACAAGACGTACCTCGGGGATAGGGGCACAAAAGATGATAGACAAAGCAATATCATGGAATAAAGACAGAAATAAACTATGAGACAAAAGGAAAAGATATCTAGGTTACCGCCCTAGTAGGGCTTAATTATAGTCGGGAGCTCGACTAGACAATAAAATTTCAACTCGGGTTAGCTTTGAATTTCCTATTCCCTTAGTTGCATAGTAGTTAAACTAATACATGTCACACATTATTTGAAAATTTAAAACAGACTAGGTCATTATATGAAATATGTGACAAAGTATTAACTATGAGTCTTTTATACCCAGATCCTCAAGGGTTATTTCAAATTGTTCTAACAACCTAAATCTAAGAAATGATGCATTTGAATTTTTTCTTTGTACTCCCTCGGGATTTTCGGATAACCTCCTAATCGTTCCCTTTAAATGACATTCAAACATTCATCCTGAGACTTGGTGAAACAAAATGAAAATCAATCCGAAGTATTAGAAAACTATTATCCAAAGTATGAGTAAAGTATCATGCAAAATGTAGAGTTTTTGTTTTTGTTTTTTTTTTTTTTTTTTTTTATTCAAAACGGGTTGCCTCCCGGTAGCGCTTTTGGTTAATGTCGTTTGCTCGACAACCCAAATATTTTCAACCCGGGTCAGGCCAGTGAGGCCTCTTTCCGGAATCATTCTTGATTTCCTCGGGGTCAATAGTATGGATCCCACAAAAACAAAGTCTCGCCAACGTATTGGCCATATTAGTAAACTTCTGTATCCACTTAGTTCCTATGATTCTTCTCTTCTTCTTTTTAGGTTTCAGTTCCACAAGCTGAGGTGTATCATCAGTAATCACAATATCATCAAAGAATTCACAGAGACGTAAATCATCGGGTTCCAAAAATCGGAGTTTGTCTTGACTAGTGGACGTCGTTTAGATGGAAAACCACCGGTCGCCTTTTGTTGACCAATATAGTGTTTCAACCGATGACCATTCACTCAACAACTCTCCTCGCTTATTTTTCAATTCGACGGCTCCACTAGGGAAAACTCGAGAAATTTCAAAGGGGCGGACCAACGGGTGCGTAGCTTACCAGAAGCAGATGTAACCTGGTATTATATAGTAAAACCCATTCGCCTCTTTGAATTCTCTATGCTTGATTTTCTTGTCGTGAAGAAGTTTAGTCCTCTCCTACATCGATTCTTGAGCTCTCGTGAGTTCTGGAGTCCGAACTCATCAAGCTCCCGCAATCGCAACAATCGCTTTTCTCGCATAATCGGTCATCAAAGTTTAAGAATTTAATAGCCCGTAATGCTCGTGCTCAAGCTCGATTAAGGGTGGCAGCCTTACCATAAACCATCTCAAACGGAGATGTGCCGATAGGAGTTTTGAAAGTCCGCCATCTGTAGCCCGCAGTACATCATCCATTCCGGCTCCAGTCTGTCCTATGAGAGTTCACCGCCTTCTCAAGAATGCTTTTAGAGCTTGGTTACTTACTTCAACTTGTCCACTGCCTGAGGGTGATAGGGGGTAGCGATTTTGTGTTTCACCCATATCGTTCTAAAATCTTTTCTAATGGAGTATTGCGTAAGTGAGTTCCTCGTCACCGATGAGAGCTCGTGGACAACCAAACCGTGTAAAAATGTTTTTCCTCAGAAGCTCTTGACCACCTTGTGGTCGTTCCATGATGTGTTGCTATTGCCTCTACCCATTTTGACACGTAGTCAACGCAGACGAGAATGTACTTGTTCCCATACGAGGATGGAAACGGGTCCATGAAGTCAATACCCCATACGTCGAAAACTTCACATTGTTGAATGGGGTGTAGGGCATGTCCATTCGCCGAGAAAGTTTACGCGCTTGTTGGCACCGGTCACAACCTTTACAAAACTCTCAGTATCCTTAAAATTGTCGGCCAAGTAGAAACCGGATTGAAAAATCTTCGCAGTTAGTCTTCCTAGCCTCCATAATGACCTCCCACAGTCCGTCATGGCATTGCTCTATAATGTCCCTCTCGCTCGAACTCAGGGACACACCTACGGAGTAATCCATCCTTACAACGCTTGAAGAGAATAGGGTCGTCCCACACATAATAGTTCAAATCAAAAGAATTTCTTCTTTTTGGCGATATGTCGGTCAGGATCCGGATATCCGCCGCTCAAGAAGTTTGCAAAAGGTGCAAACCAAGGAGAACCTTTTTCAGATGCGGGCAGGAGTAACCTCGACGCATCAATGGTCATGAGTTGCTCGGCTTGGAAAATCAATTCCAATTTCATCCGACTCTACACGAGGATCATCGGTCACCGAGACATGTGATCGGCTACCACATTCTCGCTACCTTTCTTGTCCCGGATATGAACATCAAACTCTTGTAAAATCAAGATCCATCTCAACAAACGAGGCTTGGCATCGGCCTTGTTTAATGAGATATTTCAACGCAGAATGGTCTCGCCCAGCATTGTGACTTCCGACCCAAGCAAATAGCTTCTAAATTTATCCATGGCAAAAACTCATCGCCAACAACTCCTTCTCGGTTGTTGCATAATTTACTTGCGTTGGGTTTAAAGTGTGACTAAGCGTAGTAGATGGGTTGGAACCTTCCGTCCACTCTCGACCTAACACCGCACCGATCGCATAATTAGAAGCATCACACATAAGCTCGAAGGAGCTTTCAATGGGTGCTATAAGAATTGGCGAGGTAACCAACTTGTCTTTTAATTCTTTAAACGCTCTTTCACATTCAGGGTAAAAACAAACTTCACATCCTCTCTCTAAGAGAGTTGACAAAGGCTTGGCTATCTTAGAAAAGTCTTTAATGAACCGCCTATAGAATCCAACATGACCCAAGAATCCTCTTACTTCTCTTACATTTTTAGGGTATGTCATTTTTCAATAGCTTTTACCTTCGCTTTGTCAACCTCTATACCTTCCTTGGACACCTTGTGTCCAAGAACAATTCCTTCTTCCACCATTAGGTGGCACTTCTCCCAATTTAAGACTAAGTCCTTCTCTATGCACCGGGGATGTAACTTTATCAAGATTGTAAAGCAAGTGGTCTAAAATCGTCCCGAATACAGAGAAGTCATCCATAAAAATTTCCATCACCTTCTCCACTAAACCATTGAAGATAGCCAAGATACATCTTTGAAATGTAGCCGGTGCATTGCAGAGAGACAAATGGCATTCTTCGGGTAAGCGAAGGTACCAGAGGGGCAGTGAAGGTAGTCTTTTCTTGATCAATGTGGTCGATAGCTATCCGAAAGTATCCGAATAGCCATCCAAAAACAATAAAATTGCTTGCCACTAAGCCTCTCAAGGAGTTGGTCAATGAATGGCAAAGGAAAGTGGTCTTTTAGAGTTACCTCATTTAGTCTTCTGTAGTCGATGCAAACTCTATAACCAGTGACTTGTCGTAAGGCAATCTCTTCCCCCTTTTCATTCTTTTCAATAGTAATCCCTCCTTTCTTTGGCACCACACTGAGTGGGGCTCACCCATTCACTATCGGCTATTGGGTAGATGATACCCATGTCAAGCAATTTGATGATTTCCTTCTTAACGATTTCCTGCATGTGAGGGTTTAGCCTTCTCTGGAGGTGTCGCACCTTCTTCGATCCCTCAACAGTCCTGATCTTATGCATACTGATATCGTGGCTTATCCCCTTAATATCTCCCACTTGCCAACCAAAGCGAGGATATTATCTTGCAGCAAGACTTTGATAAGCTTTTCTTCCTCCTTCGGTTCTAACTTAGATGAAATGATCAAAGGAGCTTATCACCGCCCCTCGAGAAAAATGTATTTCAAGTGTTGAGGCAAGGGTTTCAACACTAAATCGACGGTGGCTTCTCCACACTTGGTCTCAATTTATCTCCCTTAAGCTCTAGATCTCCAAGCTTATTATAATGGCTCAGCATCATGGCCTCCCGCCAGACAGGGCCTCATCTCCTTTTGCAAATCTGGGCATATCACCATGCCTCTCCCTCATCTTCTTTCCTACCACCTCGTGGTAATCGTAACTTTCCTTGTCAATCTCTTCTAAAAATTTTATCCACTCTCATTAGTCCAAGTTGCTTGAGATAGTTTATTGAATTCTTCCTCATCCCAACTACCCATGAACACTTGTTTATCATACTCATCGCTGAAATCGTCCTCAATAGCTAAACAAGTGTCATTTGACGGGTGCTTCACCGCATTGCCCACATTGAACTTTATGCTCTCATCCTCCAAATGTAGGGTTACTTCGCCCTTTGTAGGAATCTAGTAAGGCACGGGCGTTGCAAGAAAAGGTCTTCCAAGGATCAAGGGGTTTTCTCATCATTGGTCATATCCATGATTACCCAATCACTGGGTATATGAAGTTTTTAACCTTGACCAACACATCTTCTACAATTCCCTTGCATATTTCACACTTCTATCGCAAGTTGAAGAGAAATAGGTTTAAGCGTAATAGATTGATCCAATCCAAGAGATTGGAAGATTGACGAGACATCAGATTGATTGATGCTCCCGAATCGCATAGAACATTGTGGAAATCCCTCGCTCCCGATAGTACATGAAATCGTGAATCTACCAGGGTCGGGACACTTCACGGGAAGTTTAGTCCGGCTGATTCTTTGAGCATTCTCCATTCAATACTATGTGCTCGAGCTCTTGGAGCTTCTTTTCAACTCATCTGGTCCTTTATAAACTTTGTATACTTTGGCATTCCTATCAAAAGATCAACTAATGGAATGTTTGCCTCAGTATTCTTGAGCAAGTCGATAACCTTCTTATATTCTTTATCGATCGTTAATGATGACTTGTTCTTGTTAGGTGGGTAAGGAGATCAACAAAGTCTTCCTCAAGAAAGTGCTTCTTTGCCGCCTTATCATTGATTGCTTTGTCTTCCCTATCCTTCCACCTCACATGCTTCCCGTAACACAACTTAGATTCTCGACTTCTTCTCAAAGATTCTTTCTCTTTATCATCAAGATTCTCAACTTCCACATTTTCTTTAGAATTTTCTTTCAATTGGATCAATAGTAGTCCCAACATCTTTCTCGAGGAGAACAAAGATCTTCCCTCCTGCGTCTGGCCTCGCCGCAGGAGGGGCTACTGCTTCCCCTGGTTGGCCTGACCGCCAACCGTTTTCCCACTCCTCGATTTATTGCATTCAACTCATCTTGACCATAGTTCCATGGTGCAATGAGATCGGTGCAAGAATTCGGTCATTTTGGACTGAGATTAACCCCTGGGGGTTCTTCTCGATAAAACTCGGCATGACCTTGAGGTCGACTTGCTTGTCGCCCGAAATTTGTCCCATTTGCACCTCCAAATTTCTCACCAGATCTTTGGTCGAGTACTTAAAGCATTTGCCAATTGAGTGTTGGCCGTGATTTGCTCGCTCAACTTTTGTTCTAAGATCTGAAATGATTGATTTTGATTTTTTGCGGTGGATTGGTGTTCCATCTTTGGTCGATAGTTGGATTGAAAATTGCTTTGATTAGGCCTAGGGGCCTGAAAATGATGGGGGTTTGCTGCCTGGAATGGTCACTCCATCGGAAACCGTGGTGGTTCCGGTTATAATTGAATCCTTGAGTGTTTTGATTCGACCCGAAGGTCGATAATTTTGAGAAGTGAATGTATTCACTTCTTCCGAATGCAACAATAGATGACATCGATGGAATGCGTGCCCAACGGTATCGCAATTTTGGCAAACGACATTGTTTTGAACAGCCTTTGACCTGTGAGATCGGGTCAAGTCGGCATTGATTACTACGATGGCCTTGGCCATGGCAATTGTCACACACAAGACTTTGAACATTCATTGCCGCTACTTGCTTCAGAAGTGCGCCAATCGAGCTTTTAGAGACGTGGTCTCATCTACCTCATACTTCCTCGCAATCGAGCTTTTCGATTGGACGACCGCATAGGTAGGGGCATAATTATACTTTGCAATATCTTCAAACAACATCCATCCTCATCGTGTGTCTTTCTCTAAATGCACCTCTAGTAACTATTCACCATTCCCTTAGTCAATTCGGTCAAACCACTTCGTAGAAAGTGTTGATCAATCTTTGTTTGTCCAAATTTGGTGGTGGGGCACTTTCTCAAGAGAGTCTTAAATCGTTTCCATGCATCGTAAAATGATTCCTTCTCGGATTGCACAAAAGTGAATATCGATTCGTAAGATGAGCCGTCTTTGCGTGTGAAAGTAATCGCTGGCTCAGAATTCTTTCTCCAACTCCTCCCAATAAGTAATGGATTCGATTGGTAAGGATTTATACCATTCTTTTGCTTCTCCTTTGGTGAGAAGGAAAAAGTTTCATTTTCGGGCGCCCTCGGTGACCCCTTTGATTAAAATAGTCCCGCATTACGATTCTAGAAATGAGTGAATGTGATCGCATGGGTCCTCAAATGGAAAATCCATGAAATGTGGAACCTCTTACCAAATTGATTAAAGAAGTTTTGAGTTCGAAATTATCACCGTGATTTCGTGAATCACGACCGCAGGATTAACTTTCACAATAGATGGCATGGCAAAGTGCGCCAATGTCCGTTGCTCGCCATTTCTTCAACCTGGCTCCTACTTGAGCTTCTCCTCAACGTATCCTTCGTGATTGTTTCCTTCCGTGGTTCCTCGTCCGTCGGTCAATGAGCCGAACCAAACGTCTGTTTGGTCGAGCGATGGTTCGCCTATCTCCGGATTATACAAAAGTGGTCCCCGTGAGTTCGAGTTTGCATAAACTACGTTTGGGCACCAACACCTAAATCACGAGGTTTCGGATTTTATCCTTACGCTTCCGCAGTGGGATTCACCGAGAATCCATCACCCAACCTCAATGATTGAAACGTGTTCGTGTTTCTTTTCTCTCTTTCTCGGTAATTACCGAATCCACTCGGTATTTATCGAGAATTTTTTTAAATTTTTTTTTTTTTTTTTTTTTTTTTAGAATTAAAAAAAAAACTATACTAAAACAGGCTCGAAACAGGTCTAAACAGCGTAAAAGAAACAAAATACTATAAAACTAATACAGTAAGCGTAAAAGCGAACTAAAAGAAAATATTTTTTTCTCTCTCTCGGTAATTACCGAAAGATTTTTTTTTTTATTTTTATTTTTATTTTTTTTATTGTTTAAGACGAAAACAGATAACTTAGTTGACAAAAAAAACCGAAAACGAAAATTTTCCGTGCCAAGTCCCCGGCAACGGCGCCAAAAACTTGTTCGCGGTTTTATGCAAAGCAAAAGATAACAAGTAATAAAATAAAACCGATGTCAGCCCCAAGTGCGAAGGCTCGCAGCTATAGTGGTGAAACCGGATCGTATCCGCAGGGACTTGTACGAAAAAGAGTTTTTTTTTCCTTCGATTTCTTTTATAAAGTTGATGATTATGATCTCGGATTTTCAATTAACAAACTAAGGTAGCAAACGTGAAAATAAATAAAACTACGATAATAAAAATTTATAATTTAAAACAACTAGAACGCACCGATGATCCACCACCCCACCGAAAATAACAAGAAAGACACATATTCATTCGTAAGTTCTTGGATTATTATTCGCTAAAGAGGCATTTTCCTTTCGGTTCATCGCCTTTTAATTAGTTCACCACTCTCGGTACAACTAAAGCATTTACGGATCAAAGATATGGATATAAATCCTAATCGACAACATTCACCCTCAACTTACGTATGTTGGAAGACTATTATCATTCTCCTTTCACGGTAATCTCACGAATTTATCAACTATCGTATCTAAATTCGATTAGCATGCAACATAAGTATAGATCATACAAATTGCACATAAACAATTCAAACATGAAGGAAGAACAAGAAACTCACTAGAACAAATGAAAACGAAATCCTTGTTTATTCCGTGATGGTGGCTTCACAAAGGTGGTTCTAGCTTAGAGACCTTAGCCAATCATCCTCGATTATGATTTTAATCGGGCCGTAGCTCAAAGATTACAACAAGATTACTATTCTAATTTATTCTCATGCATAACGCCTACTGAGTATTTACATAAAAGACGGGAAAAGTAAAAGCTTGGCCAAAAGTGACCAAGGAGGCGCCTTTATGGATGGAAATGAGGGAGTTCTTATAGGGAGAGTTGAGGGAGGTGCATAAGGGAGAGGTTGTAGTTGAGGAGATATTTTGGGAGAATACGCTTAAGGAATATTCTCAAGTTTGTTATAAGCGTGGGAGGTGATAATGACTTTGCGTGTGAAGGTGAGGAGTCACTAAAATAGCATGTGGAGTTTGTTATGACTCATCATCATCATCATTAAGGAGCACATGGAGTAACATGCATCAAACTTGGCCAAAATATCTCCGGTTCGTCCGTAATTCCAAAGAGTTCGGTAAAAAATCATAACTTGAGTTGTAGACCTCCGATTGACGTGATTCAAAATGCGTTGGAAAGCTCATTTTAGTATCTACAACTTTCGTCAAGAACTCTTCCCCTGAAAATGCCTCTAAGTCGGGTAAAATTTCCATCGAAAAACAGGTTACGGTAGAAGACGCGTTGGAAAATATTGATCCGTTGATCTCGTAAACTCGTGGCATCTTCTTCTTTTCCTCAAAATCCATCTTTTAGGCCTCAAAATATAATGTTACGTGGCATATTTTGAAATACTTGATCACCAAGTTTGGGCCGAATCGAATCGAGCTTTCTTTATTCGAATCGAGCTTTCTTCTTAATCTTCATCTCGATCTTCGCTTAAGCTCCTCATTTAACATGCAAGCGCATCTACATTCATGATAACATTGTGCAAAATGTAACATCTCATATTCAAAGATTTTTATCAATGAAACCACATAATTAACACAAATTTGCACTTAACCACTTTTAAAACTCATTTGCTCAATAATTCGATTAAACCCTTGATTTCTATGCAAATTATACGAATATGGAGGAAATCGTTATAAAATATAACGTTATAAATCATGTAAAATCACCCTAAACAGTTATTATTCATATGGAACTTCTCTTTTCTCTTTTCAGGGCTTAGAGAGACGGCTAACGGATATAACAAAGTCGATAACAATGGACATAGAAAGCTATCATGATGATTTTTTCCGCTTCGCTTATTCATGTACTCTAAAAATTCGACATTCAATATATTTGACAAATCTTTCAAATCAAGGATATGTCAATTTAAGAAATACATTGGTATGTGACCCTAGTTAGTTGGTATCCGAAACTTACATGTTGTATTATATTGTTGGTTTTTAGTAAGCAATAAAGAGCTCAAATGATTGGTAAAAGGGTATTTAATCACATATAGATGGTGATTAAATTATTATTTTAATCGCATAATGTTTCAATTGATTCAAGTAAGATATGTTAAAGTTGTGCCAAAGGGTTTTGTGAGATAAAATTGAAGCATGATTTGTTATAAATTTTTGTGGAATCTAACGATTAATGAGTTTGATTAATTAAGGTTGGTTAGTCTTTATATATTGTTAGTATTGTACACATAATTTGATTGTATGTGTACATAATTGAGAGACTATATAATCAAACCGTATGTGTTTGATATGCATGAACCGTAATCCAGCCCGCGGATCCTTATTCAGATCCGTCCGGCCACCAGAATAGTGGACAAGGCTTTTGGGCACCATTGTCTGCGACCCCACACGCCAACTTGAGTTCGCAACCTACCGGACTCGCCCTCAGGTCTTAAGCCTCACGCGCGGCGCCAATAAGGCTACGGGCCGCCCAATGAGCCCATAAGGCTATGAGGGCTGCACAGAGACCATAGCTTCGCAATATAAAGAAGAGCAAGCTACAATCCAAGGGTGACAAGACAAGATACAACGAATGGCTAAGTGTTAGGCCCGCACCTCATCGGCGCCGCCAGACAATAGTTAGCTTAATTAGTATCTCATTCTACTTACTTGTGTCTAATTGTAAATCGATAAATCCTAATTTGTAGCTTGCCTATAAATAAGTAACCATTTTACATAAGTTCATTAAAAGAAAAGCAAGGCAAACTTTGCCAAATTCACTACTCCCTCTACTTTCATTTACACCGCCACTTTCACCACCACGAATTCCTTTCCACCACCTGTGCACCACTTGGTGTTTATACTCAAATCACAGCCAGGATATCCACCACAAGTCCACCGTTATTTACCCATGATAATTCCGGCATTATCAATGTCGTATAAAGATTATATTTCTCATGCATCTCTTAGAGTAGCCACAACATCCGAAACGAAAAGGGTTTGACATTCCGATTGACAAGAACCCTCCTACAATCCAAAAAAACCTCTCGGCTAAAGGAAAGACGACCCAAAGGGTCCCATTAGCTGAAGTGGATCGACCCAACACAACTCCGGGCCCTTCTCAAGAACAGTCCGAAGTGACAAAAATGCTCAAGAAGGATCACTCGGCCCCCTTGAAGAATCATGGTGATTATCATAAAATTAATCCGCCTGACAAAGACAACATCGCCGCCGCTTTATGGAAGTTGACCTGGTTGAGGTAAATCTTCTGTTTGATAGTGAAATGGAGGACTCTCCACAAGAACATGATCCTTATGCGTCGCTAGCGTGGAATTCCCGTGGAGCCAGCTCCGTGGATTTTCTAAAATATTTACGTCTTCTTTTGTCACAAAATAAGCCTGATGTGTTGTTTATTATGGAAAATCGTTGTTCAATTGATAGAAGTAAGCAAGTCCTTGCAAAAACTTCTTACTCTAAAGTCTTTGGCAAATGAGCGAGTGGATATTCGGGAGGCCTTTGGTGTTTTTAGAATAAAGACCGCATCCAACTTCATATCTTGGACAAATCGATTGCCTAAATATTGCAATTAATCAAGTCGACTCAATTTCATTGCTTTTCTCTTTATTTTATGCATCCCCTACCCCTACTACTAGAAATAATTAAGGAGTATCCGAACGCCTTTCAATCTGTATTAACTATCCGTGGTGTTTGATTGGAGATATGAATCAAGTTATTTTTCAGAAAGATAAACGGGGTGGTACACCGGTTGGAGGAATCAATATGGAAAAGTTCTGGGGGATGACCCAAAATTGATGTTTGATAGAGTTTCTTTTTCAAGGACCCCGATTCACTTGGAAAGGTGACACCTGTGGAGGAGAAAAAATCCACCAAAGACTAGACCATGCTTGGTGTACCACTGATTGGACAGAAGTCTTCCCATCTGCCATCGTGAAACATCTTCCTAGTCTCCATTCGGATCACAACCCTATCCTTCTGATAATGGAGAATGAAGTCAGTAAACGCAAAGACCCTAATGCTTTCTTCTTCCAAAGAGCCTAGCTTGAACATACAGATTTTGAGAATTTCGTGGATAAGCATTGGACATATAGTGGGGACCTATGCACTACTCTCCATAATTTCAAAAAAGAAGCCAAAAGATGGAATAAGCAGTTGTTTGAAAACATTTTCGAGATGAAGAAAGAGTGCTTGGCCCGACTAGGGGGTGGAAATAAGTCTTGAGCAAAGACCCATTGACCTTCATTTCCACTCTCCATGATGATCTTCGACCAAGTTGAATTCTATCTTAGATCGGGAAGACATGTACTGCATCAAAGAAGCCAACTCCAGTGGATGGTTGAAGGCAAGAGGAACACCCACTTTTATCACCTCGCCACCATCAAGAAATAGTTGAAATGTAAGGTACTCACTTTAAAGAACTCGAATGGGTATTGGATCGATGATGAGGCATGATTGAGACTGTGATTAGAAATTTCTATGATTCCTTGTACCAACCAGATGATATGGAGGAACGGGCAACCAATGGTAAAGTTTCAACCTTATTCGGACCTAGATGCGGATTTCATCAACATGGATGTTACCGAAAAGGAAATTGAGTGAGGCACTTTTTATATGGGTTCCTACAAAATCCCGGTACATGATGGCTTTTAAATTTGGGCATTTTCCGGATGAGTGCAATGAAACTCTCGGCTCACTTATCCCAAAAAGTACCTCCCGAAAGCCCTTCGCCTCCTCCGATTGCGCTTATCACGGTTAAAATTATCTCTAAAGTTATAGCTAACAAAGTTGCGCTTGGTGTTGCATAAACTAATCAGCCAATCTCAGAGCGCATTTATCCCGGGTCGTGGTAGTACGGGAAATATTTTAATTGTGCATGAAGCCTTACAAAGCTTTTAGAAAAAATGGGACGCACAGGTTACCTGATGCTCAAAATTTATTTGGAAAAGGCATACGATCGGTCGGTTGGAATTTTGTGTGCTCTACGATAAAGGCTATTGGGTTGGAGGACAAAATCGTAAATCTTATTATGCATGGCATGTACTCCTCAAAATTGTCTTTCCTATGGAACGGTAATAAGCTGGAACCTATAACTCCTAAACGGGGACTTCGCCAAGGTGACCCCCTTGCACCCTATCTTTTTTGTTTTGTGAATGGAAGCACTCAGTCAACTTATCGAGGAAGTTGTGGCTAAAGGCGACTGGAAACTTGTTAGTTTAAAGAAGAATGGTCCCCCAATCTCTCATTTAATTTTTGCCGACGACCTCTTCCTTTTTGTTGAGGCCTCCAAGGTGCAAGCCATGATAATTCATCAAGTATTGGACGAGTTTTTCAAGGTTTCGGGGCAAAGAATCAGTACGGCAAAGTCAACCTACATGGTCTCCAAAAATATTACCTCACAACAGCAAAGAATCATTGCGCAAAAGCTAAATATGGTATGATTTAGAAACTTTGGCACCTATTTGGGTGTACCTATGGTTCATTCCCGCCAAAAGATCAAGCCTTACAGCTTTATTTTGGATAACATGCGAAAGAAATTGTGTGCTTCTAGAATGAATGCACTTACTAAAGCCGGGAAGACGATCCTTATTAAAAGTTCCATATCAACGCTTCCGAATTATGTTATGCAAATATCAAAGCTCCCGAAGGCCATCACTAGTGCTATTGAAAATGTGTGTCGAGAGGATCGGCTTTGCCAACCGAAAAGTGTGGGTGGCCTTGGCTTCAAAAATATTGAAGCAATGAACGAGCCTTATTGGGAAAACTCACATGGAAACTTTTAATGGATGACTCTTCACTTTGGGTTTCGATCTTCATAAATAAATACGGAGCCCTTTTGAGAAACCAAAACCCGATAGCTCCACAACTCGGAAAGGAATCTCACGCGCCCGTGAAGGTTCTTTGGAGGGGTTCAGAGTTGTTAATGACGAGATCATTTGGCACCCTTCATGCAAACTTTCTTAGGGTTCCAATCTCACCGGCAAGGTACCGGGTCAATTGTAGTCTAAAGACGGTGGTCAAGGTCGTATCCCACAAGGATGTGAGGTCAAACACCAATTAGTAATTATTATCTTGATCTCGAATCGAAGTTTAGTTAAGAAAGTAATAATTAACTACAAAATTTGTTCAATGATAAAATAAACTAACCAAGATGATTCATAGTTCAAGTTATGTCCCTTAATTCCTTGAAAACAATCTACCTACCATCTTTCAATGGTGTTCTAATGTGTGAACGGTGCATTCCTAAACAAGTGATCTCCCCCGCATACGAGTGAATGAAACCACTCTTTGTCTTCTCCTTGGTCTAAGTACCTTAAACCTAATGAATTGACAAGATAAACACTTGAATGCAAAACTCCCGGATAAGGAACCAAATTCCACTAGTGGTCGATTCTACCTTCCGCTCTTCTTCTTCCTCTTCTCACAACCAATGTCTCCATTCGGTTTCTACTAGTTGTGTAGTGCATATGTAAGTTAATTACTCAAACATACACAATGGCAATCAATACAAGTAAGAAGAATTTCAACACAAGAGAAACTAGCAACATAAACAATCAATTCCAAGCAACCAAAGGGGATTAACTATCATTACTACATCATCTTAGCTAGTAAAGAACTAGCCACTCATGATTATAGATACCAACATGTTAAGGCTAGAATTCATAACAACAAGAACAATTAAATCAAGGTAAAGATTAAGAATTAACCAATCACAAGCTATAAACTTGAAAATGGAAACTTACATCCAACACTTAAAGGATTTCAATGGAGTTAGAACACAAAATAGTTGTTTTTGCATCCACCAAAGTACTTCAAACATCTAGATAAGCATTCTAGAATTCTTTACAATGGAATTTAAATGCTAAACGGGGAAATTTTGGCTAGATGAGCCTTGGGTGGTGGTTGCCTTCAAACTAGGAAGAAGATGGTGTTTTTTTTCTTCTTGGCTCTGCTTTTTCGATGTATCCCAAAATGAGTTCAAAAGCCTAATAAAATTGGTTGAGTTTTACATTACGGCTCACGCTGGTTTTCCACGGCTTGCGCCGTAAATGCCCCTCTGGTTGTCACGGTGCATGCGGGTCCGACAGAGTAGTTGGGATTTGACTTCAACATTTAATGCACCAAATCTTCTTTTGAATTGATGTCCTCGGCTCACGCTGGGATGTCTCAGCGTGCACCGTGACTGCTTCTGGTTGTGCTTGCGTCTTCACGGTGTGCGCCGGAACATCAGATTTGCATTGCCAAACATATAATAATGAAGTTTTTGTCCTCCCAATGTTCCAGTTTGCTCCAATTATGACACGAGACTTGGTCTAACTTCAATATTCTCACTTCACGCTCCATGATCGCTGCAAAACACCAACACGAACATACCACACGTAATTTAATAATAAAATATAACTAGTAAGCTTTAAAAAGTGATAAAATGCTTGAGTATTGGTTGTGTCTACACAAACAAAAGTGATTCGATTTGTCACTTAAATTTACTCTAATTGATACAAAATATCACTATATACTTAGGAAATGGGAGTAAAATATCATGGAATTTCATCGTCCGGTTGACATACATCACCGCTTTCTAAAAAGGCAAGTACATTGTTAAAAGCTCTTATAACTAGCAAATGGGATTTCAAGATAACCAACAACGGCACCTTGGACTTTGATCTAGAGCCTAAAAGACCTAATCACTACAACTTCCTTTTATAGCTAATTTGTCACAAAGAAATTTTATGGTGGGTAACTTCTGTTCCAGTCGCCATATTGCCTCTACCTCGGAGTGCAAGACTTGCAAGCACAACATTGAAACAATCCTTCATGCTCTTCGTGAATGTATGGTCCTATTAGATATGGCGAAACGTTGTATCGGTTGCAGAATGGGAGTCCTTCTTAAATTCGACCCTGCAGGATTGGATAGTTAGTGTAACGTCCCCAGACCCCGGGCCTGGTAGCGCTAAATGGGTCATAAAATGGTCCGGTCAACTGCTTAGACCGCCGTCCTCACCTGGTCTAAAAGGGCTAACCCGAGTTGACAAGAACTTATGTCTCACACTTATATGGTGGTGATGCGCTTCCCCCGCTTCCAATGTGGGACATCACATTCTCCTCCTTTATAAGTAAGACTTGTCCCGAGTTCGTCTCCTACCATAGGATTCTAGAGGTGGCCCCACGCCTCTCAAGGTGTGGCACTTAGGTCTATATGACAGTCCACTCTGATACCATTCTGTAACACCCCTAGACCCCGGGCCTGGTAGTGCTAAATGAGTCATAAAATGGTCTGGTCAACTGCTTAGACCGCCGTCCTCGCTTGGTCTAAAAGGCTAACCCGAGTTGACAAGACATTTATGTCTCACACTTATATGGTGGTGTTGCGCTTCCCCCACTTCCAATGTGGGATATCACAGTTAGGAATCTCAGAAAGGCTAACAATTGGCCATACGTGTTTCATGAAACTGTCACGGTGTTTGGTGCTGGCGAAATAAGGTTATTCACGATCCATACTTGGAAAGGCCACCTTCACAAGTTTTTTTATCGAAGGCGATCAAAAGTGAAAAGGATCTCCATTTGGCTTGAGGGATCGATGATTAACTAGTTTTTTATGCTTTGTTTTATTTGTTTGGCACTAGTTGCCCTTCCGCTTCTGTCATTCCAATTGTATTGCCAATGTAATGTTCCCATCATCGTTAAATAAAGATCTTTAAAATAAAAAATAAAAGGTTATTTTATAAGATTATGAGATTTAGGAGTAATTGTTTAATAGAATTTGAGATGGAAAAATGAAATGTTTAATTTAGAAGAAGGAAAGATGAAATTGAAAAGGTGAAGAATTGAAGATGAAGTGAAAAAAAGAAGAGAAATGAGGGAGCAAGGTGAGACGGTTTTTTAGAATGGGGTTGTTTTGTAAATTTAAAATTTTGGGTGGAGATATGATAATATAATAATTTAGTGGTGATATACCTAACCGCAGCAGACTTTGTTCCAATGGATTCAGCCGATCTACCCGGCCCAATATAAATATCATGGGCCTCGCCAACAGAGCCGCCCCATTTATAGCAAGTCGGCCGCTAGAGTCTAGCCGCTCTTCGTCCGCCACTTCCAAACCGGACGTATCTCC